>OU015526.1:14873676-17293676 GCA_907165065.1 Caprimulgus europaeus
AAAAAAAAATCACTATTTAATCAGAAAATCTCAAAAGTGATCACATCTCCAATGTGGCATTTATAATGTGGCATATGTGGTGACACTGCTCAGAAGGATAAGGACAGAGCCTGAGATAAAAATTCACCTCAAATGAATCATCAAGGGCGTAATATTAGGAATAAAAATGGGATAATATAATAATTTTCCCAAATGCCAGACTGTAAATCACCTTATCTCACAGCTTCGACTTCTGTCACAATATGGAAGAAAAATAATTTATTATAAAAATATGCACGCACTGCACAAAACTCCACAGAACTCAATAAAAACAAACAAAGCGATTACTACAGAAGAAAAAAAGTACCTTTAAAAGATACATTTAAAGACCTATAAGGAATGATGAACCATTTGTTTCTTTCTTTGCAACTATTATAACTAGCTTGCTTTGTTATTGGCATCATTGATGCATCAGTTCTCAAAAGGATGTTCCAGTGGGAATGGGAAAGGAAACAGAAGAGCATCAGCAATTAATGAAAAGTTAAAAGGGTAAAAACTGCACAATCAGCTCATGACAGCATGAGGCCATCAAGGTACCAGCAGTACTGAAGTTTGGTATGCATAAATTGTGTATGAAATGAATATTTAAAAGATAGGAAGGAAGCCCTTTGAAGTGCCAGGATTTCATCAGAGAGAACACAAAAAGGCCAGTGGGCATCTCTACCTAAATATTTCCAGATCAACAGTTTGACAGCTGGGAAAGTTACATTTTCAGTACTTTCTACAGGTCCCCAGCCATTTTCCACATCAGCAGCCTAACTAAATTCTGTGCATCAAATTCTTTGCATTGATGGTTCACTCACACGTTTGTCAGATCCATTGACATGTACATCTGATTTTTTCAAATATTCTGAAATATGCACCTTACTCCCAGCTATAGCAAGTCTTATTTTTCTTATTTTTCTAGTTATCCAGACTTCGCATTTGAGGGGGAATAAAATAGTGGTTTAGACAGTTAGCAATTTCACCTCTAGCAAGTGGATTAGTCTTCAGTTTTTGGCATGTAGTTCTGCTTTTTATGACTTTGCTTATGTATAGTTACACCATACTGGGTATTTATTTGTTTGAGCAAAAATGGTTTTTTATTTATGTGTATTTGACCAGTAATTCACAGGAAGCCATTGATTGGTTTTGGTCTGGTTTTGCCTTTCCTGTCTCTTGCATTTCAACATAGTGGGTCAAAATCTGAATTTTGTAACTTTGGGGAATTCTGAATGATAAAACTTCCTAGCAGCCAACATTTCTTCCCTTTTCCATGGTCATATCAATTGCTATTCCTACAATTGCCAAAATGAAGCATAGTAAGAAGCAGAAGAGAAAGAGTTAATATGAGCTGAATGTTTATTTCCTAAAGTCAAATTAGCGAGAAATGCCATTAAAAAATGACACATTAAGCACATATTAAACTAGTTTTGCTAAATTGGCACATTGGTCACTTTTATGTTAGTTCCAAACTTTAAAATACATTATTCAAGCAATTTCAAACCAACCTCATTTTCCAACCAACTTCTGCTCCAGTTGAGAATGTCCAGTTTCAGGGATGCTGCCAACTCAAAATCAATCCCTTAGTTAAAATAAAACCAAAGTGCTCACAATTCATTAGCATTAATCTTGTCTATTAAGTTGTCATTGTTGTTGCTTCTCCCAGAAAAACATACCCATTTCTTGCTAAGGGAGTTATTATCTAGGGAGCTTCAAGGCCACATAGGATGAGGCTTTGAGCAACCTGGTCTAGTGGAAGGTGTCCCTGCTCATGGCAGGGGGGTTGGAACTAGATGATCTTGAAGGTCCTTTCCAACCCAAACCATTCTATGATTCTATGAGCCCTCATTGGCTCTTCCCTACAGTTTTCTGCATTGCTGAAACACATGTTCCAAAAAATAATTTTTCATAGATCATCTTCTTTTTTCTTGCTGTTCAAGTCCAGCTGTTCAAATTCAGCTTACCAACAATATGTTCTCAAGAACAGGCACATGAGCAACCTGTTCCATCCCCTCCTTCTGCCTGTCTACATCACATTCACCCCACAGAAGCAACTTGTGACAGCACAAGAGCAGTTTATTCACACGATATCATCAGGGGTGCTAGTTTTTGCAGGACTGGACTTGTTGATATCAGAAGAAAAGCTGCCTGTGTAAATGCACTGCTTGCTTTGGTTTTTTTGGTTACTCCCTGTACCTCAGGAGTCATAAGATACAATGCAAGTATACTGAGCTTTTAAAAATAAAGATATGAGGTCCCTGAAAAAGTACATCTCCTTCATTTATCTTTATGCAAGAAAGGGAGAAATCTTCAGTGCCATTAAAGAGAAATAATATCACATTGATATGAATAAAAGAATTAATAAGCCTCAAGTATTATGCTGATTAATGACTTCTAATCACATTCACAGCATCCCTATGAATTACATGGGCAACATTCATGTCTCCATTCTACCAATACATAATTGAAACAATAAGATAACCTAAAGTTGCTAAGAACTGTTCCTCTCCTCAGTAGTGCAACCCAATATCAAAAGGTCAGGATTTCCCAATTCCTATCAGTGGGTTCACTCTGCTATAAATGCTCAGCTCAGCCCTAACATCAAATGAAATAAAATGCAGTTCAGTGTCTTGGTGTGTATCATTTGATTATGTCAAATACTCACTCAGTGAATGTAATTGCTTTTCTCTCTAATGGTTGGTTTTAATTAGGGATCAGCTCATTAGTATGTCAGAGGTGCAGCTCTTCCTTAAATACTCTGGTAGAAAACTGGGATATTGATATGCCAAGTTGTTCAAAAGAAAAGGGAGGAAATTTCAGGATCAAAACCTTAAATTTTAATATTTATTGCAGAAAGACTATATGAATCTGTGCTGTAATGGCATGGTCTTTTAATGTGCATATTATGGCAAATTTATAAAAGACTGTTGAAATGTAAGAGTCAGGACACTTGGAATTCACTGATGAAAGAAGTGATGTGGGAAACAAATGAGTTTGAAAGTCTAACGGAGGTCTATAAGACTTAATGATGGAAACAATGTGTTGCTTCTTTAGCTGAATTACCAGACATTTTAATCAGCAGAATCAATAATTACCAGCTACTCCTCATAGGAATGTGAGTGCTGCTCTGCCGGAATGGTTTATGGGCTATTGCATCTGCAAATAAAATTCCCTGCTGGTGTTGGGATGTTCATTTTGCATCATGAGTGCTCAGGTGGTTTAACTAAGATTGGCACATGCCACTAGTTGAACAAACACTTTGTACTATTTCTTACCACTCAATCCATGTGTAAGTGCTTTCATAGCACAGAAAACACAGTGTGTTGTCAAAAAAGGAGATTTTACTCAGGAAAATTATCCCAAGCCAGTACTAATTATCAATCAAGATGATTACTTGGCATGTTGGCAGTGTATACATCATGTTTCAGATGATTTACAGAGTATCTGAAAGTTTTATGAAATGTAAGGGTAAGGATTGGGTAAGGATTGTATGTCTGTCAGTGAAACACACTGTCATTCAGCTGTAGACCATTTACTGAGAGAACAAACATTTCAAGTGATCTAAACCACCCATTTTATACACAAACATCTAATCTCTTCAGCCTACCAAAGTGAAAGTAGGTATTTTGCATTCTTTTCGGGGGGAGAAGGGGGAGATTGAGAGCAACTAATTAGCTGAAATTTCCTGGTAGAAGTGATTGCAAGATCCCATTTTCACAGTTACGAAGGGATAATTGATGGTGTCACATTCACTCCTTACTCACTTTCTCTCTTGGAAGTAAGCTGTTTGAAACTGCTCATGGAATTTAACTTCTGGAATGAAATTTAGTAAAGAAAAAACTTTCAAGGTTCCTTTTACTCATTAATCAACAGTATTTTTCTCCCTTAAGCCCACAGGGGATATAGTAGGGAGTCCTGACAATATTGATAAACGAGAGACACTCGTGTGCTCCTGAGCCATGATATCATGATAGTTGAATAAAAAATTTTGATTTGAAAAAATAAACATGTTTTTCAGGGTTTTCTTTTTCTTCTGTTTTTTGGGGTTTTTTTTAACTTTCAATTCATATATTTTGAGTTCTTCACAGCTACATGATAGTCGCACATGAAGTGACATGTTTCAGATGTGAGTCAGTTTTCAGCAGTTCCTTAGCTCCAGGAACTGATAAATAAATAAAAACAACACATGGAAAAGATAAACATCTTTCATATTTTCTCAATACTTCAACAGGGTCCACTCTTCCTTATTCCACAGTATTTAATTTCCTGTCCTCTGAATGCTCTGACATTTTGGAATTGCTTCAGAAAGACTCATGCTACTCAACTATTTAGGGAATTTGGTGAAAAAATGTTTTGTCCAAAAAATATTTTAGCTTATTAATGTCTCTAAGCACTTTTGTTTTACTTAAATAGCATCAGAAATGTTCCTGAACTACATTTGACTGAAGTGTTTGTTGATTTTGTGGTTGCAGTTTTGCAGTCAAGATGTCAAATTTGCTAGCCACTGATTCCTGAAACTCAGTGTCCACTTGACATGGAAAATGCATGATGAAGTACTGCATATTCTGACTTTGATCTGCACATCTAAGCCCTTAATTTGGAGGACATATACAAATGAATCAAAGAAAGGATATGCCCCAGAGTTTCATACTTAATTTCAGAGTAGCATAGTTACAGTTGCACTATTATTTCTGAACTTTTCTACTTGACTATGTACTTAATGGAATGAAACAGAATTACAGCAGGAGGTAGAATGAAGTTCAGGCTCAACTCTGGGTTTTGAATTATGGATGGCTGTGTTATCTTTGCATGAAGAGAAAGGCAACGTAGCAGCTAATAATCTGCAACAGAATCGAAGTACACAAGAAAAGAGAAGTTAATTTACAAGCTTTTCAATTTTTATGGAAGATTGGAAAACAAAACATAGCAAGCAAGATTACTTTAATTTATATGTTAGAATAGTACTTTGAAGAGAAAAACAACACATGAAAATGCATAAAGGGAGAGCAATGAGGGAGAACACTATCTCAGCAGAGAATTCTTGAATTATTTGTTAAAACTAGTCAGACAGTGCCACAAAAACCAAGTCAACTATTTCCTAACAGTTAAAAGATGTTTCCAAAGAGTTAAGCATAAGGAGAATGTTTTTGGGAGAACAAAATCACAAGTGCTGAACTGGCCTTTTTCTGTCTGTTTAAAAGAACTTCACATCCATTTATAAAAAGACACAAAATAGCATGACAAGCCTCTGACAGCCACAGAGCACATTTGAGCTGATCTTCAGCAAACAGCACTTACATCCCACATCTCAATCAATGAGGCTGTGGGTCTTACACTGCAAGTACACACTAGTATTTCCTCTTCAACTCAGAAAAATTACTTCTGTTCCGTTCTTTACTGCTTTCAGATATGCTCAATGTACCTGAATTCCAGATTCTCTTGAAGAGGAGAGATGAAGATTCTCCTCTTGAAAGAGATTCTCCTCTTAGCAGGCTACTCAATGCTTAAAAGAGGAAGACGACACTTAAGCAACTTCTGAGGTTTACTCAAAGCCTGCTCTGAAAATTCTGGTGTTTCAAACAGGTCCAGTACAACCTGGCCAATATGGGGCCACAAATGAAAAATTTTAAATTGGATTATTTTTTTCCTGAAAATAGGAGTAAAAGAGAAAAGCACAACAATTCCTCACTCTCTCTCTCAAGAAAAAAAAAAAAAAGGTCAGAAAAAACCACAACCCAAAAAAGCCCCACCATGACCTGTCTGCTCATGGTGTTACTCTGATATTCAACCTTCCTATGAGAGTTGACATACTGGTATGAGGTTCTGGTCCATTGAGTACAAGGAGCATTTCAAAATGCAAGCAGCTCTATACAGCTGGCAGACAGCAGCTGTTTTACATTAATGGTTAGGAGAGCAGGTCCTGACTCTTCCTGTAGAAGAGAAATAAGTCCACATTACATTAACATGCCAAAAGGCCTTTTCTTTACTTTTGCCTTATAGAGTCATAAGCTTCATCCATATGCCATCCACATACAAATGAATGACTTGTCATGAATTCCCCTGGCATGTGGGACCAACCTTGTATAACCTCCATGCCCAGCCATTCTTCTGAATCTAGTCAATACACAGTGACATCTTTTTAAGTGTGACCCTAGGGCTGCAACATCACTGATGGCCCATGCTTGAGGCACAATGCAAGCCATACTCATCTAGACTTGAGCTAATGCTAATATTTAGTAGAAATGACAAATCTTTTCTTACAAGTTCATCAGACTAATGAGAAAGCCATCAAATTATATGATGAAAGAGTCATCTACACATATGGATGCAAAAGAGCCCAGAGGAGCAGGGGGACAAGGGAGAACCAAATTGCTCCTTCACCTGGCTGCTCCCAGGGCTATATCATAGGAGAGCCATCAGCCTCATGGGCTGGCCATGATTCCCATCATCATAAATCAATGGGAGATGCTCTCTGGATGACCTTTCAGACTGAGTGGGGGAGTTAATGGCCAGGGGCATGGGATGCACGCAAGGGAAGCAGGATAAGCAACCTGGAAGCTAGTTATTGAAGGGGCCATAGGTCTGCACTGGACATAGACAGCTCTCTGAATAAGACAACAGGAGGAGCTGGCTAATGAAGGGACCAGAAGTTCCCAGGCAACTGCCATGGAGACTGTGGGATCTGTGGGACAAATGAGAGTGCTGTTTGTGTATGTCTGTGTCTCTGTGCTCAAGGTAGCCAGGTCAGCTAAGAAGTACATTAGACTACCCAGCTACAAGATTGTCTAAGGGCACTGGCTGGAGGGATCCACAGTGTGTGTGTGCAGGTACACATATTGCTGTGTGCAAGGGGCAGGGGGGTCAGTATCAGAGTATCAGTAAGCAGAGTGGGACTGTGAGCCTCAAGGGTTCATACGGCCAGGTGCCAGCAGAGGTAAGACAGGGATGTAGAGGCAATTACTAGGTAGACCAAACAAGTCTAAGTCCAGCTTCCAAAGGGATCCACATATATATATATTTCCCAGTAACAGAAGCCATCACTGGTGTTGGTGAGTGTTGTTTTCTGTCTGTGTCAATCTGTGTGGCTGGCCATGTGTATATGCGTGTATGTGTTGTAGAGTGTGTTTATGTGTGTACCCCTTGGGAATACATGTTCAGCCTTACTGCTGTTGGGATCTGGAGGCATGGAGCTCTATTTGACTACCAGATTTGGCAAGCCAGAACAGAAACAGTGATATTTCACCTTCACAGAAGAGAAATCACACCAGTGACAGTAAGATTTTGTGACAGCCTGCTTTTAAAATAATGTAGTGAAACATGGAGACTTCTAAAACCCTAGTTATTTGCATTTTACAGATCTGTTTTTTTACCAAACCAATTTGCTGATGTTATTTCAGTGGCAAAGCCTGGATAAGAAAAGATATCTTGTCATTTAACTGTTACTTTCCAGACTTTAGCATGTATTAAGATGCTTAAAAGTGTTCTGCTAACAAGGATGCTATCATGTGAGTAGCCCATTTTATTAATTTTGACCTTTTGCTTTCAATAAACAATTTGAAAATACATTTTGCCCTCATTCATTACATTTTTTCATTATTGATTGGATGAAGTGTTGTATTTTCAGAGTAATTGGTGAACGCTGCTACTAATCACTAAACAAGATTCTTCCTTAGCACAATAGAGGATGCTGGAACAAAAGAGCCAAGTCTGAGACTGGGTTGCTACACCTTTCTAGCATGTGGTGCACGTGGCAAGATTTGTGCCAAAGCACTCCTTGCAGGAGGGAGAGCTCTCCCTTGGGGCTAAGAAAACAAGAAAAACAAAACAAAAAAAACCCAACCCAACTGATTTAATTTACCTTTAATTCTGCAGAGGACACTTCTGATATTCCCTTCACAAAGTGCTAGGAAGATGAACAAACAATGATCCCTTCTTTCCATCAGAAACATCATGTGCTCTAAATTAGTCTAGCATCTGTTGAGGTGTACAAAGATTAACTAGGATACTCATAACTGACAGAGATTCTTAATTATAAAAAACCTTACAAGGATTTATTTCAGGAAAGTCTGTAACAGCCTTTCATTGAGCCAACAAATACAGCATGAAGAAATGGAGTTGCATTAGTCAATAGATGGCTGCAGTGATTTTCCCTCCCCCTTGCCTGTTTTTCTTTTTTTTCTCCCCCAATCCCCCCAAATAGCTCCTCTATCTTCTTTGCTCTTCAGTCACTCCCATGGAAAGTCCCTCAGGCTAAATTAACTACTAAGGTGGACCAATAGGAAACTGTAAACAGAGAAGACACAGACCGATACTGAGATAGAAGTTCATATAAATTTAGTTGTAAACTTGTTATAACTAAGAGATCTGTTTTGTGAAAACAGAAGAAATATAATTATCACCACCAGCAGAAAACTGGCAGCAAGTAGAGTTGGAACTGATGTGAGCGCTCTTCACATTGCATTAATAGAAAAGTGAAGTACTGGGTGGTGATCTTACAAATGCATTGACAACACTCTGGATGCTTGGGGCAGATCAAGGGAAATGAGGGATGGAAATTGAGCTGTCAGCTTGAGGTGTCAAGTACTTGATGGGAATTTGAAAACTTGGTTTTATTTCTGCATTAGAATGTGTGATACAACTTGCAAAACATTTCAATTCTCTTGGCCTCTGGTTGAAAAACTCTTTTGTCTCTTACCTGCCTGGTACAAAGACTATGCTTTAGAATAAGTGTGAGCTGTACATAAGATTGAAGCTTAGTTTGTAGCTAGGTGGGATCATTAGTAAGGGGTAGATAAAAAAACATAGTTTTCTGTTCATGACCAGACTTGTCATTTGCACACTTTATATCAATCCTAATTGTGCAAAACCATGCACTCTCTCAACTCTTGCCAAGTCAGAAATTGCACTGAAACCAGTCACTCTGATTTCAATGAACAGATGGCCACAACCCCAGCTCCACCAGGACTTTCCCAAACCAGGGACACCTGCTACATACCTGAGCTGCTTTTCAGTGGCTGCTGTGTGCCCAGGAGGGCTCAGCCAGCCCTTGGGACAGCAGCTCCAGCCAATCTGCTCAGACAAAACAACAGCCAGTCTGTCCTAGCACCTCCATTAAGCCCCAGCCCTGAGTCTCCAACAGAAGAACAGACAACACAAGTACCATGAGATACCTCACCAAAAATAGGTTCACTGAACCTTACCCCAAGGGCCCCTATAACTCTGTGAAGACCCAAAGACACAGACTGAGACACAAACAGAACTTCTAGTGATTTACCAGAGATTCCCAAGTTCCTAAATAACGTTGCAGTGAGAGAAATCCAGGGCTTCCTGACTGGAAAACTTAGATGAGCTAAATCTTCACTATCAGTAGAAGATACATACTGCACCTACAGCCAGCGCTTACAGTATCTTAAACCTACAACTGCTCAGGGCACAGACAAACTTGCTTTTTTGCTATTGATGTTCCCTTCTGTAACATACATGCATATCAAATGAGGTAGAGTCAGTGGTGATTGCTTTCTATGGCTGTCCTGTGATCTGCATTTAAACTAGGATTGAAATTCTACTTTTTCATGTTTGCAAGCCAGATTCAATCAGGAAAACACAACACAATAACTCTTTGTGGTTCTCCTGCTTGCCACATAATGTTTGTGAGAGTATTTTTTAATTTTGTGGGCAAGATATTAAAGCATTTCAAGTTGTCTCCAAGACAAAATGTTTCCTTATGTTCTAAATCCCCCAGTCAATAAAAATGATCAGGCTTCCTATACAAATGCATTCTCACAATGTCTTGGGGATTAAATCTCAGAATTCAATTAATTCTGATTGTGAGCAATTGCTTCTCAGATTCATTGCAATTTAAAGAGCTGTGCAAGTGGAAAACAGAACATCCTAGATGCCCAGCTTCTTCCTTTCTCGAATACTCTTGCCATCATTTATTACACCTCCTGTTTTCTTTTTTGGACTATGCATATATCAGATTTAGTAATAATTAATGGATTATCTCCCCTAGCTTACTGCACAACACAAGTCAGAAAAATTTTGCTCAAGCTTTCATATATTGGGCCTAATAATCTGTATTTGACTATACAAACTAGCTTCCAGGCATTTAAACAAATTGGGATCTCTCGTTAGATGGTAATAATGAAAGAATGCAGAAAGTATTCCGGTGTGTACAAACAAGCTTAGAATAATTAACATTTAAGTTCTTGCAATAAGTTTATCATATTTGCTCAATCATTACAAGCATCTTGTTTTGTTTTGTTTCTTATAAAACACATTCTCTCTTAGAATACAAGCAATACCGGATCTTTGCTACAGGATGTGAAAACTGAACACCATGGAGTTCATCCTGCCCCAAAAATGTTCATACCCTTTCCTACAAAAACACAGATCTATTAAAAATAAACTAAACTCTAATCAAACCAAGAGCAAAAAGGAGCAAACCAATGTTTATTCTTGCAGTCTGGCTGCCAAAGAGAAATAAGAATAGATAATTTTTAATACGTTATTCTCTGGCCACCTGGGATTTGTAGATTTAAAGACCTCAAAAAAACCTCCTGCTCAATATGGAATGAAGTCATAGTTTATATTATGTGATATTTTGAGATCAATATGTATTTTATAAAGAGAAGATAAAAAACAAAGATAATTTCAGCCAAGTTGGTCTTCCCTGAAGTTAGGCATGTATAGCAAACAACATCAGTAGAGAGTTATTCTGGCTGAAGTTAAATTTTCTCTCCAAATCCAATACTGAAACTGCTTTTCATCAGGAAATTTAAACCAATCTGATCAAAGCTGAGTTTTGAAATCAGATATCCCAAGTCTATAATTGAGTAATTAGCAAGCAACATTAAAAAAACCACTAACTTTCACTGCAATAAAAAGTGCATGCATCCAGACAATGTAACTATATAGTTTTCATATGTTTAAGGTCCAAGCTGAGACTATATGTTAAGCCTCTCAACTTTTGAAGCCTAAACAAACATTGAGGGAGTTATCTGTAAGGTTTCATTTTACCCTTCTCTTCCTGCTGCTGCTCCAAAGGACACAAATCTTGAGAAAATGGAAGTTAAGGTGAAAAACTGAAATGACAGTTAACAGTAGGAATTAGTAACACTGTTCAACTAGTTTATAAACCCAGCATCAGAGTAAAATCTCTTGACTCTTACCAAAGTAGTTACTAAACAAAGGAAATATCAGTGGTAGACAATGACATCTTTCAAACCACTACTGGCTCCTAAGGGAAAGTAGTGGTCTGTGGGCCACATATCTTTCAACTAAAATATGACATTCTTAGTCTTTCTTAAAAAAAGATTAACTGTGACACTCTCATACCCTGCATAGCAATAACACAGTTCCAAACATTGCCTGAGGAGAGATGTGACAAAATACTAATTAAGGAGCTACTTAATTAAAGCTCCTTCCATTGAAAGCCCAATACATACACATTTTGCGTGGAAGCTTTGACAGCAAATATTACATTTGGGAGACCAATAAAGATCTGCTTCAACAAGACATTCCATGATTAAACAAGCTTCTCAATTTCTGATTCATTTTGTAAGAATACATGTGTGAAGTCAATAAAATAATTTATTCACTACATGGGCCATTAGCTTTTAATTTCTAAAAAGCAAACCTATCACAGTATTTAGCTAGAATTGTAATTAAAATACATATAAAGGAACTTTCACTTTCATGTCCTTTATTTTTGTATTTGAATAGCTAGTAAATGAACAACAAGCTCCTATGTGAGGCTGTGATTACATTACCCTTTTAGTTTAGTTCAGGACCACATCTTGCATTAAAATGCTCTCGGAAAAAAGCTGGGGGGTTTTTGGATGAAAACATATTTTAAAAGCAATGGTGTCAGGATACAATTTTAAATATAGAAGACATAAACATGGTCTGAGGAACAACTGAGCAGTACCACTACTGATAAATGGGCTTTTCATGTAATATGAAATCTTAAGATGGTAAAGTCTTTTCTTGTTTGAGAATTTGAAGAAAAAGTTGACAACTCTGAATTGTGTGAAATGCTTTGAGAAGCAACTAATATGAATCATTTTGACTGGTAGTATAACATTTAAAATTACTGAAGTTCTTTATAATGTGTATATATCATAAACTATAAAAAATCTGATGAAAAATCTGTATTTTATTTTTCATTATTTCTCACTAGGGGGCTTTTGGGTTTTTGATGGTTTTTTTGACAAAGACAACAAAACATATCTAACTTTAAGGAATATACTTAAGTTTTCCAGTAAAAGATTGAAGAAGATGACAAAACTCTGACTCTGCCCAGTAAAAAGAAATTGTATTTTAATATACAACAAGCATGAGTATTGCTAATGCACTACTTTCTCTTCCACTACATTCTGTCATTTACTTGCTACCTTGTACTTTCTTATCCCAGTAGAGTAGCAGTGAGGTGGGTGTTTGAGAATATTTTATGTTTTATTGTTGGGTTGTGGGTTTCTTTGGGTGAAGGTTTAACAAACAGTTTCTAATGATAGCTTATCCCTCTTTCAACTTCCAAAATTACAGGCAAAATAAAATAAGTGGATTCATATCAGTAATTTGTTTCATGGAGAGACATAAATACTGTTCTTTTACCATTACTAAAAAAAGGTCTGTTGCACCAGAAAAAGAGCATTTGACTTACAGTTTCTTAAAGTAAAAATATTTCTACAGAATAATGACACTTTTCCTGAGAGGAAACAGAAAAAGAGCTAACCTGAAGAATTAATCCGTCTGTAAGATCAAGGACCCATGAACCATGTGGCTGATACTTAATGACCAAATACTAAAGAGAATCCAGCTCACAGATCACATAACCATAATACCATGAATGCAACCAACCCAATCTTAAAAAAATCTTTTGAGCAGTTGCTCCAGAACACTTATTTGGAAAGGATTAACACATTTGACTGTTGTGACTTTGCCAGGACTACGGGTATCCATCTGCAGCACAAAATCTTTTAGGGCAGACTTTACAAGAATAGCACAAGCAATGATGACAAAAGTTTTTCTGTGGGATTCCTGAAACAAGAATCATACTCAGGCAGTGTAATGAAAGCAGTATAGCCCCATTCCTCTTACTATTGTCCTTATATATTTACAGGGTCATTCAGAAATTAGCCTGGCCCACTCAGATCTACTCAGGTATTTCTTTTTATCTTATACATTGAACATATTTTAAATATAGAAATATTTTCTTCACTGAATACATATTATTCCAGAATATATAGAATTATATTATGTATAATTCTATATATTATATATTCCGTTATAAAATAATAATATGAATAACAATTTTTTAAATTGATATTGTTTTTCAGCTTCTAATGGAGTTCAAGGGCCCTATAGAAATAATTGCTAAATAAACATTAAATTTACTGAAAAGTACAAAAAACCCTGAAACAATAGCATAACAAAAAAGTCTTCAAAATCGGGGATTTGATTGTACAAGAATTGACAGTGTCCCAAAACCAGCATGATCTCACGAGAGGAAATTGAAGAGTATCATTGCAGTAGCCCTCATGAAACATAAATTTAGTAAGTCACAGGAGAGCATCATTGACATTTTGGATGTGATTCTATTATTAGGCTGCTCTAATGCAGCACTGTGTTTTTCATGAGGCATTAATGCAAGGAAAGAATAACATCTCAGCATGCAACATTCAAATTAACTTTGACCTAACACTTTATTATTGGAATATTTGTCAATGATTCTTCTCACAAAAAGATTACCTAAAGTTTCACTGCTAAATAGTCACCAGTCTGCAGAGTTCAGAGGATGTCTCACTATGGAATGAAATATACATACTGACAAAGATGCATCTGTTTTAAAATCTGAGTCTGTGTACAGTCTGCTAAAGGCAAATCATTTAGACATTTGGATAACTTACATGCATTTAACATAATCTGTGTTACAGACAGCATAACCCAAAGGAGTAAATTTCATTCCCAGAAACACTTGTACAACCTTAAAGCCTTCATGCATACAGTGGAATATCAGTAAATCTCAAATCTGAAAAAAGTTAATTTGGTCAGTTTATTGGTTATTATACTCAACCAGGTCTTTCAGATGTTGTTTTCTATTTAGATAATAAAGAATCCTTACGTTTTCCTCTTACAGTCCACAATTCCTCTTATATTCATGACAGAAAAAACTGTTTCCCCTCCCTGATTACATCTATTATGATCACTTGAGTATTCCTGAGACAGCCACAGTACTAGACTAGAAGAAAAAAAAAAACTCAGAAGGTTTTAGCCATAATAAAACCTGTCCACATTGAAGAAATTCATTTCTGTGAAGCTTTGCTTATAGTACTGACCTTTGCTTTAGTACTGAATGTTTCTACAGATAAGGGCTCTGAGGCTGTAAATCAGCAGCCAATGGACAAAAAATCCACAGAGATTTGTAGCTATCAGAGCCTATGTGTTGACTACAAGGCAAGGACAGTCAGAAACAATAGTCCATAGACGTGCCAGTATCTTGGAGTCAACCATAATAACACTACTGAAACAAGCAATAGGACAAAAGAACAGTGATGGATCCTTAAAAATAGGAATAATGACCTCTCAAGTATTTTTTTTTCCCTTGTACCTACATTCAATAGATTCTTTGCTAGCAATAGAACTGATTATTGACCACATACAATGTTTTTAGTCAGATAGTCATATTTAGGAAGCATGCACGACACGCTGATATGTGGGTGGCAAGACATTTGCTGCATTGGGTAAAGGAGGTCATATTTTCTGTATTCTAGAAAACATTACATGCAAAACTGGAGGGTATTATTGGTGATGCTTTAATTTACCTCCAGACGCCAATTGACCAGTTGATGGCAATAAGTAGAAAAAAAGTTTTACTAGAAACAAGAGTAATATGGACAAATAGATGAAAGATAAATAAATAAAGATCAGGAAAGAGACAAGGAGGAAGGAGCACACAGGGAGAGGACAGAAAAGAGATTATAAGAAGGAAAGTAGAAAGTTTGCATTCCCAGAGGATGAACCAGCTACACTTGGATGACCTGAGGCTTCTCTGAAGACTGCTCCAGGTAATGGCACACAAGAGAGAGGTTTGTACATTTCACGACCTTCCACTTCAGAAATTTCTACACAAAAAGTCTTGGGACCTATTGAAAACAGAGAAGGACTGGGTGGTGACATCTACCAACTTCATTCTGAGGCAAACCTTTGCTTCCACAGCAAGAAGTTTTAACTGCTTTGTAATCAACACCCAGATGAAAAAGAGGGAAAAAAAGTATAAGGAAAAAGCTGGCTTTTAAACACATAGAAAAATTGTCTCTGGGAGAAGTTATATTTTCAGATTTTGATCTTAAGGAGAGAGAGATTAGAAAGAGTATTCTGAGCTAAGAGCAAAATTAGAGTAGCCTTATTAACTCAGAAAATTACACTGGTATAGATCTGATGATACAACTCAGACTTAATGCAGATATTCTAATCTGTGCAACTAGAACACAAAACAAAAGCTAAAATATATAGTAGTTATGTCTGTTACTTTCTTGCCTTTGACCTGCTGTAATCCTTTCCCTTAGCATAAAGAAGGCATGAATGCTGCTAATTGCTATAAAAGTGCTGTCACAACTGAATGAAAGCTTTTCATGCCCATTCTCTATGGAGATTTATATAGAACAGCAGAGAATTCAGTCAAAAAAAGTCTGTCATATTTAAATTAATTCTGTGCTGTTCACAACTTTAAGTGCAAGATGAAAATTACAGTTGCTTAACTGCTAGTAGTAAATTCACTGAATCTCAAGAACATCTTCCTGAAGTGGAAGAAATTTACATGTTTGTTGCATATACGTGTGCCCTTTAGTGTTGTGGAAACTGAGGCTAAATAACCCTTAGGATATATTTTCCTTGCTGTACTCTTCAGAAGGTTGGGGGAAAGTGTGATGCTCCCAGCAAAGAGTATACACCTCCAGGAAAGGCAAATGCCATTGATGCACTGACAGTGGACGCGGACTCCTGAAACTCAAGAAATTAAAGGGCCAGGAAAAGTCTAGATGAAGGGTAAGTAATAATTCTTCTCTTCACAGTCACCTCCTGATCTTTTATCTATACCAAGGATAAATAATTTTGGCATTAAAGATGTATCTTTCTCTTTTCTTACATGGATAAGAATTTTAGCTGAAAGGAAAGCCTAGCCAGATTCACCAGATAGACACATGCTTCACCGGAGGAAGGACAGGTCCCAGTTCCTTCTACAGCTGGCTGTTTATTTCTCTGAAACAAACATTGTTCTGATAACCTGACTGCTCCCTGTTTAAGTAGAAACAGATATTGCTGCTGAAAGTGCCACACAGATGCATCTTTCATTTCCTCTTTTTCAGCTGCTGTTTATGACTCACCATTAGCAATTTTAATTATAAAAGCCTCCAGTTATCATTTTTGTATTCTACCATTATTACTTTTTACTAAGTACCTAACTCTAATTATGAGGAGATAATTACTGTTGTTGAATGATGACAGTCCTGTATCTTTGATTTCAACTATTGGGTTCAATGGTTATGCCTCTAAAGAAGCCACCACCATAAATTATTGATCAAATAATTTTACCCAGTGGTTGGAAACAGTATGATGCGGATATTTAAGACTAGCAATTATCAGGAAACTTTTCTGAACACAATGGCATTTAAATCATCAGTGGAAGTCTGAAAGGACAAAGATATGAACTGTAGGGTGCTTACCACATAATGAGGGTTAAAGCTTTTCACTGTTCTGAACCTGGTCCTTGAATACTGATTCCAAAATAATATTTGATGCATGGTGCCTCACATGTTTTAACTACTGTAATAATGAGGAAGGACCTTTCATTTCCAATTATTGTGCTCACCCTTCACTTGTAACCTTTCACTTGCACACCTCAAAGGCACTGCAGCAGTGTCTTCACCCCAAGGGAAAGTGTCCCAAGTGCCTTTGCCTTCATGGAGCTGCATTGCCAGATTCTGCGATGTTGTGTTTGTAGATTGTCCTTATAGCTTTTAGCCTGTAACCTCAGTCTGGCAGCTGAGAGCAGTCTCACAATCACAGGCCCTGGTTGCCATGGGGGATTTTAACTACCCTGATGTTTGCTGGAGGGACCACTCAGCCAGCCACCCACAATCCAGGAGGTTCCTCCAGTGCATCGATGACAACTTCCTGATGCAAATGGTGGATGAACCAACCAGGAGGGGAGCACTGCTGGATCTCATCCTCACTAACAAGGAGGGTCTGGTTGAAGCGATAAAGGTTGAGGACTGCCTGGGCTGCAGTGACCATGAGATGGTGAAGTTCAGGATCTCATGTGGCAGGAACAGAATTTCAAGCAGAATTGCAACCCTGGACTTCAGGAGGGCCGACTTTGGCCTTTTAAAGCAATTTTTAGGGGAAATCCTATGGGACAGAGTACTTGAAGGTAAAGGGGCCCAAGATAGCTGGTTAGCATTCAGGGACTGCTTCTTCCAAGCTCAAGATCAGAGCATCCCGATATGTAGGAAGTCAAGGAAAGGAGCCAGGAGACCTGCTTGGTTAAACAGGGAACTGCTGGGCAAACTCAAGTGGAAGAGGAGAGTTTATCGATCATGGAAGGAGGGGTTGGCCACTTGGGAGGAATATAAGGATGTTGTCAGAGCATGTAGGGAGGCAACTAGGAAAGCCAAGGCCTCCTTAGAATTAAACCTTGCCAGAGGGGTCAAGGTCAACAGAAAGAGCTTCTTCAAATACATGGCAGATAAAACTAAAACTAGAGGCAATGTAGGCCCACTGATGAATGAGGTGGGTGCCCTGGTGACAGAAGATACAGAGAAGGCTGAGTTACTGAATGCCTTCTTTGTCTCTGTCTAATCTGCCAGAAGCTGTCCTGAGGAGCCCTGTACCCTGGAGACCCCAGATGGAGACAGGACAATGGAGGAGTTTGCCTCAGTTGATGAGGGACCAATTAAGCAATCTGGACATCCATAAATCTATGGGTCCAGATGGGATGCACCCACGAGAGTTGAGGGAGCTGTCTGAAGTCATTGCTAGACCGCTCTCCATCATCTTTGCTAAGTCGTGGGGAACAGGAGAGGTGCCTGAGGACTGGAGGAAGGCAAATGTCACTCCAGTCTTCAAAAAGGGCAAGAAGGAGGACCCGGGTAACTACAGACCGGTCAGCCTCACCTCCATCCCTGGAAAGGTGATGGAACGACTTATCCTTGGTGCCATCTCTAGGCATATCAAGGATAAGAGGGTCATTAGGGGCAGTCAGCACGGCTTCACCAAGGGGAAGTCGTGCTTGACCAACCTTCTAGACTTTTATGAAAACACGACGAGGTGGCTGGATAATGGTAGAGCAGTGGATGTGGTCTATCTTGATTTCAGTAAAGCATTTGACATGGTCTCCCACAGTATCCTCACTGCCAAATTGAGGAAGTGTGGATTAGATGATCAAGTAGTGAGATGGATTATTAACTGGCTGGTGGGAAGAAGCCAGAGAGTGGTGGGCAATGGGGCAGAGTCTAATTGGAGACCTGTGTCTAGTGGAGTCCCTCAAGGGTCGGTACTAGGACCAGTATTATTCAGTATATTCATAAATGAGTTGGATGAAGGAACAGAGTGCACTGTCAGCAAGTTTGCTGATGATACAAAGCTGGGAGGAGTGGCTGACACACCAGCAGGCTGTGCTGCCATCCAGAGAGACCTGGACAGGCTGGAGAGTTGGGCAGGGAAAAACTTAATGAAATATAATAAGGGCAAGTGTAGGGTGTTGCACCTGGGCAGGAACAACCCCAGGTTCCAGTATAGGTTAGGAAATGATCTCCTAGAGAGCAGTGTAGGGGAAAGGGATCTGGGAGTCCTGGTGGACAGCAGGATGACCATGAGCCAGCACTGTGCCCTTGTGGCCAGGAAGGCCAATGGCATCCTGGGGTGCATTAGAAGGGGTGCGGTTAGTAGGTCAAGAGAGGTTCTCCTCCCCCTCTACTCTGCCCTGGTGAGGCCACATCTGGAATATTGTGTCCAGTTCTGAGCCCCACAGTTCAAGAAGGACAGGGAACTGCTTGAGAGAGTCCAGCGAAGAGCCACCAAGATGATGAAGGGAGTGGAGCATCTCCCTTATGAGGAAAGGCTGAGGGAGCTGGGGCTCTTTAGCTTAGAGAAGAGGAGACTGATGGGTGACCTTATTAATGTTTATAAATATATGAAGGGTGAGTGTCAGGTGGATGGAACCAGGCTCTTCTCAGTGGTGTCCAATGATAGGACAAGGGGCAATGGGTGTAAGCTGGAACACAGGAGGTTCTGCTTAAATTTGAGAAGAAACTTCTTTACTGTGAGAGTAACAGAGCACTGGAACAGGCTGCCCAGGGAGGTTGTGGAGTCTCCTTCTCTGGAGACATTCAAGACTCGCCTGGACGCCTTCCTGTGTGAACTCATTTAGGTGTTCCTGCTCCGGCAGGGGGATTGGACTAGATGATCTTTCGAGGTCCCTTCCAATCCCTGACATTCTGTGATTCTGTGATTCACCTTGTAGCTTCTAGTTCAGAACTTTACAGCCCATAGATAACATAGTACATAATCATACCCCAAAATATTAAATAACAATATGGATGCACAGAGCTTAGTGACCAGTTAGCATATAACACATGCCCCTAAATGTGCTCCAATGGGTGCTCATGCCATCATCAGCAAGAACAACTGACAGGAAGTTTGAGTCCTGGTGAAAGCCATAATATTCCCACAGAACAGTATTGGGAAACACTTCTGCACTAGTAAAGGTGCTCATTTGGGCCCATCCCCCACATGTCTACTCTCTCCAGTAACTTTTAAGTCAATGTACAGCATCAGTTATGGACCCTGCTAGTGAAGCTTTGTACATGCAAGTCTATATCAACTTTTTGTGCAACATATTGGTGGTCCTTTGGACATCAGAGTGTCCTCTGGAAGAGCTTTTCTATTTCTATTTGTTATAATAAACTCTTGATTTCAGTGACTAAGCAAGGTGTTACAGTTGTGGTTTTGAATCCCTCCTAAGTGGCATAAGACTAAAGCACATTACTTATATTGAGAACTACTGACATCCAGGAGATAGCACAAAAAGTGTCTAAATTAATGCTTTAGTTTAGATGAGAAGTATACTTCTGAAGTTATTTTCCTCACAGCCCCAGTTACTGTGGTTCTATACACTTTCCAGAGCAGTCTTGGACATGATTAATTTTGGAAGGAGCTGGAAGAGGCACTTTAGAAATATAGTTAATGCACACTACCACAGACTCAGTCCACAGGCCCAAACTAGATTTGATCTGAAGCAAAACACCCTGAAATGAACATAGCACAGATCTTAGAATCTCAGCAACTATTGCTTTATTCTAGAAATTCATTTCTAGAGGGCAAGCAGTGTGCTTCTGCTAATACAGACACAGCCTTGGAGAACTTCATAACATGCAGCCAGATGTTTTATCTACCTCTCTGCTATTGACTGTTAGTTTCAAAAATTTTTACTTTTCTCCAAAAAGATCTGGCATTTACTCCTATGCTATGGATAAATTAATTTACCTCTTCATGTTCACTTTAAATTTCAGTAATAAGGACCAATACATTCCAGTTTGGGTCATCTCAGTTCATTCTCCATCAAAACTGGTATGAACTAATGAGCCCATGGGTTCTGGAAGATTAACTGAGTTATAGGAAACCAAAACCTTGAATCTTTGCCTTCTGTACTAAAAATATGCTATTCCAGCAGTTTCAAATACTGGAAATCTTTTCCCCCTGCATTTTTCTAGGGAAGAGATGCTAGCTTCAGTTGAATTCTTAGTTCAAAAAGAGCTCATTTGCAAAACAACCCACTGCAACTAGGATTAGAGGACAACTTCAAACTCAAAAGACAAGAAGAACTTTAGCTAGCTAAGTTTTCTCAAGATCATGAAGGAAAGTGTATGATTATTTGAGTGCTGAATGATGTCTGCATTGCCAATCTGAATAGAAAGGTTTGTCTTCCACAGTGAAGAAGGTAATGCATTTATTAGCCTAAGAATTCAGACGAGCAGAGTGCAGCTTTACGGCATCTTTCAGACTGTAGCCATTTTTTGGCACAGAATCCTCAGTTTTCCCACCAGAGTTAGACTTTGGCTGTGCCCTGCTCGCTCCATCATACAACATTTTCCCCCACCAAAATCAAGAAGCTTCTTCCTCCAGAAGAGCTCTTCTCTCAGCCCTCCCACCTGCCTGCCCCACCACAGAGGGAGCCAAGGAGGTATTACAAAAGCCCTCCTTGCTAGCAGCCTCTGCAAGGACTAGGAGCTTTTGAAGTTGCAGGCATGGGTGCATTCCACACAGCATTTTACACTGTCCTATTTTCTCTTTTCTTTTTGGCAAATAAGAAGGGAGTCAAGACAAAGTAGTCGTTAAGAGATATTTACACTAGTTCATGTCAGATGCCAAAACAGCATTACCGCAGGGGAAGGTACCACTTACTGGAACTATGATTGTTCTTTCTCTCAAGTTACCACAAAACTTAGACTCTTTTAGGGGCAAAGGGCTTCTTCTGCAAAGCACTTAAGTATCTGCTGCTTCCCAACTGGGCAAACTTCTTTCCTTCTGCAGTATATTTACTCTTCATAGTAAATATGCTCCTGGCTTAAATATAAGGCACTCCCATTTCCTTGGGCCCCTGTAGCACTGGTCTCTGCTATACCTTTTCTGACCTGGAAGTTGCTAGAATTGTATTTACTTTTTTACAAAAGCTTAATGCTTTTTTCTTCCCTCAGGTCTTGTGCTTTCTGTGGTAGTTTCATAGATGTACTGCACTACCACACCCTTTAGAGCCTCTATGCATATTCACTGTCAGATCAGTCTACTGGATCCAGCAGAATAGGATTCCAGATAATCTTTTCGTACCACTTTACAGGCAAATGTTAAACCATCCTCCATCTCAAAGACTTACTGTATTTGGTTTACACAGCAAGGTTTCGGTAGTGGAAGGGCTACATGGGTGGCTTCTGTTAGAAGATGACAGAAGCTTCCCCCATGTCCAACAGAGCCAATGCCAGACGGCTACAAGATGGACCCACTGCTGGCCAAGGCTGAGCCCATCAGCGACACTGTTAGTACTCTGTGATAACATATTTAAGAAGGGGGGGGGGGAAGTTGCCGTGCAACGGGAACTGCAGCCAGAGAGAGGAGTGAGAAGATGTGAGAGAAACAACTCTGCAGACACCAAGGTCAGTGAAGAAGGAGGGGGAGGAGGTGCTCCAGGCTCTGGAGCAGAGATTTCCTTGCAACCTGTGGTGAAGACCATGGTGAGGCAGGCTGTCCCCCTGCAGTCCATAGAGGTCCATGGTGGAGCAGATGATCACCTGTAGCCCATGGAAGACCCCACATCAGAGCAGGTGTGTGCCTGAAGGAGGCTGTGACCCCATGGGAAGCCTGCGCTGGAGCAGGGTCGTGGCAAGACCTGTGGTCCCCATGGAGAGAGAAGCCCACACCAGAGCAGGTTTGCTGGCAGGACTTGGGACCCCATGGGGGACCTGCACTGGAGTAGTTTGTGAAGAGCTGTAGCCTGTAGAAAGGACTCACACTGGAGAAGTTTGTGGAGAACTGTCTCCCATGGGAGGGACCCTACGCTAGAGCAGGGGAAGACTGTCAGGCCCCTGAGGAAGAAGGAGCAGCAGAAATAGCCTGTGATGAACTGACCACAACCCCAATTCCCCATCCCCCTGTGTCACTGGCGCGTGAGGAGGTAGAGGAAATCAGGAGTAAAGTTAAGCCCAGGAAGAAGGGAGAGTTGAGGGGAAGGTGTTCTAAGATTTGGTTTTATTTCTCATTCCCCTTCTCTGATTTGATTGGTAATAAATTAAACTGATTCCTCCAAGTCGAGTCTGTTTTGCCTGTGACAGTAATTGGTGAATGATCTCCCTCTGTCCTTACCTCGACTCACAAGCCTTTCATTATATTTCCCCCGCCCCGTACAGCTGAGGATGGGAGTGACAGAGCAGTTTTTGTGGGCATCTGGTGTCCAGCCAGGGTCAACCCACTACACTTATTTATTTCCAGAAAGCCCCATTACCCTTCTCACTATCATTATATCTGCTTTCAACTTGTCTCATACTCAGATTATGTCAGCAGTACACAGAGGGAGAGGCAGAATTACTCTGAAATAAACTAAGCCAAAGGGGAGGGTTTTGAGTATGCCCACAAAAAATGAACCAGTCTCCAACACTCTCCTGTAATTCCTTCTCTTTGAATGCAGGCTGTCACCACTGTAATCAGACTCCTATTCAAAACAGTCATTTTGTAATGACCTAATTCTCCGATACATCCTGTATCAGGACATTCAGTTTGGGCTTTCATTTGTGATTCTTTTTACTCTTATTCCTTCTTTACACATCAAACCCACTTTCAGAGTTTTCTTTTTCACACAGCTACCTCATTTTTGGTAGTGGGGGAAGGGCCACCTTGTGAGAGCAAAAAGCTGCCCTGGCTCCAAGGTGGAGACACCCCAGCCCCGGCTGAGCCAATGAGCACTGGAGAAACGCCTCTGCGAATCCATATTTGTGAGGGGAAGGACTGTCCTGAAAAGAAGAAGGTGTGATACCTGGAGGAGAGGCCATTGACCTGAACAAAAGACAACCATCGGCCAAAACAAAGGACAGACAGACAGAGAGAGAGGAAAAGACAGAGACCCACACCCAGTTATAATGTATGGAGTAGGAGGAGGCAAAGGAAGTCCCTGCAGCCCATGGAGATTCAAAGGTGGAGCACATACCCATGGGTAGGCCATGGAGGACTCCACGCTGGAGCAGAGAAGTTGAGCCTGAGGTCAAGTGTGACTGGAATTGGGACCCCGAGATTTACTTGCTGCCAGAGCCGGGTGGACCCCCAGAGTCGGGGACGAGTCTGCAGCCCATGGATGTCCCATTCTGGATACAGGAGCTGAGCCCAAAGAGGTCCATGACTCCATGGAAAGCTTGCTCTGGAACATCTTGTTCCTGGATTTCCATGCTGGGAAGAGCTGAAGAGGTGAACTGACTGTAACCCCCATTCCCTTCTTGTGCCACTGGGGTGGGGGAAGTTAGAGAAATCAGGAGCAAAGTAATTTGAGCATGGGAAGAAGGGAGGGTGTAAGATGTAGTTGTTATGTCTACTTAG
This sequence comes from Caprimulgus europaeus, assembly GCA_907165065.1. Next base: position 14,897,833 of record OU015526.1, read on the forward strand.
ATGACTTGCAACAAATTAAATTGACTTTTTGTTCCTCAAGTTGAGTCTGTTTCACCTGTGACCATAATTGGTGAGGGAGCCATCCCAGTCCTTCATTCTTAATCCCATGCCCTCTTTTTTGTGTCTCCCATCCCAACTCACCAGGTTGGGGGAGTAAATGCAGGACTGTACAAATACAGGGAGTGAACGCACAGGACTGTACAAATACAGGCTGGGCAACGAGTGGCTTGGGGCCAGCTCTGAAGAGAAGGACTTGGGAGTGGTGGTGGACGAGAAGCTCAACATGAGCCGGCGATGTGCACTTGCAGCCCAGAAGGCCAACTGCATCCTGGGCTGCATCAGGAGAAGTGTGGCCAGCAGGTCGAGGGAGGTGATTCTCCCCCTCTACTCCACTCTCGTAAGGCCCCACCTGGAATCCTGTGTCCAGTTCTGGAGCCCCCAACACAAGAGAGACATTGACCAGTTGAAACGAGTCCAGAGAAGGGCCACGAGGATGATCCAAGGGCTGGAGCACCTCTCCTATGAGGACAGGCTGAGAGAGTTGGGGCTGTTCAGTCTGGAGAAGAGACAGCTCCGGGGAGATCTTATAGCGGCCTTCCAGTACCTGAAGGGGCCTACAGGAAAGCTGGGGAGAGACTTTTCATAAGGGCAGTTAGTGACAGGACAAGGGGAAATGGCTTTAAGCTGAAAGAGGATGGGTTTAGATTAGATATTAGGAAGAAATTCTTCACTGTGAGGGTGGTGAGACACTGGAACAGGTTCCCCAAGGAAGTTGTGGATGCCCCCTCCCTGGAAGTGTTTAAGGCCAGGTTGGATGAGGCTTTGAGCAACTTGGTCTAGTGGAAGGTGTCCCTGCTCATGGCAGGGGGGTTGGAACCAGATGATCTTGAAGGTCTCTTCCAGCCCAAACCATTCTATGATTCTATGACTGCATGGTCCCACTGTGGGTAAAACCGCCACAGTATCCCAACTAAACCTTTTAGTGAGATCATTTGTTTCAAGAATCTTGAACATTAACTTGTCTTCTCTTCCACTGTACTTGTTTCCAGTGTTTGGTTTCCTTAAAAATCCCAAAGGAAACAAGCAAGTCCTCCTCCACCTGAATCCCCTTCAGAGTATACATCCTTGTGCTTTTCACTGGTTTTGTTTTTTTTAAGTTGTGCAGAGTTTGTAGAAAACTGCACATTTGCAATGTGATCTTTCTTCTACGCAGAAACGATCATAAGGTACAAAGTCCATTTTGTATGCATAGCACAGTACCAGTTTGGAGGAGCAAGGTGGGCATCTGGGCTTTGCTCTCTTTAAGATATACTGCAGTCAGTTGCCTGAGCCTTCATAGACATCTGTAAGACTACCTCTAGGAGGACTTAGGGTGAGGCTGGGGGTGTTTGGGGGGCGGGTGGAGCACACAACTTTCATTATCCTATCAACTTCTGTACCACCAAGAATGGCATTTTATCAAGTTAGAGACTCTTTGGCCAGCACTCCCCAGCTGGTGCTACCTATTTTTCAACTGAACATGCTGAATAGTTGAATTAGGCACTTTTGCCCAGTTTGGCATAAAATGTGACAACTGCCCTGCAGATGTCTGACTCCAGCTTTTGTATGTTGAAGGTTCTGCTGCTTCAGATTTCTCTTAGAAAAAGCAGCAAATTCTCTGGCTTATGCCAGTGAGACACAGATGCAACACCTCATGTTTAATTACATTTTGAGCTATTTTAGGAGATATGCTCACAGACTATGATGCTGCAGAAAGACAGCTGAAAATAGAGGGAGATATTCTGCATGTGTGTTTCAACAAAATATGTCAGTGTTTTCCACCATACAAAACAGAAATAGCATTTTAAAGTGGGAGACACTGTCCATACAAAGTCAGCTGACCGTTCTGGAGAAGACTGTTCTATTTTGTAGACCTAAATGAGATCCATTTGACAACAAGAGAGTATCCAAACTAAATTTCTCCTCTGCCAGCATTTAGGAAAATCTGCAATGAGTTCATATTTCCTCTCTTTACAATGCTACATGGGGAAGCCTACAACTATCTTAAATACCTGTTACAGGCTAGCATTAATGATTAAGAACAGTAATATAAAATATATGTTTAAAGAAGTTTTTTTCTAAACACTTTTTACAATAAGAAGCAAGCTTTCTCTAAAAAAAGGCTTGTAAATACAGAAACTAGATTGTTGAGTGTGTCTAAACTCTCCTATTTTTTGCCTCTTGAATGAAACTGAGCAAATGCAGCCGACTACAATTTGCAGGGGGAATCGAGGCCAGCATTAGAGAATCAAGATGTTTCTGGATATTCTGATGTTTTCTAGTAGAAGTAAGACATTTAGAAGGAGAAAAAATAGATTTTAATCAGTATGCTATTTTCTGTTTTAAAACTGCTTTCAGCCATCTCTGTATACAGCTTTCCTGTAAACACGTAGTTAGACTACAGCACAAGAGCTCCCACTCTGCTTTTGTTACTACTATTACTGCATTAGTTAGGATAAAAACCCTTATTGGATTTGAATAGACTACTCTGTAAATAGAAGAGTCAAAATTGCAGATCAGCATCCCATAATAGTTTATGTTTTTACAGAAGACTGCTGTAAATTAAGAGACAGCAGTATAACATGTGACCTAACACTCAGACAATTTAATTATTTAAATGTACATCACATTTTAAGGCTAGTGACCAGCATGCAAATTGTCAGTTTTAGCTATTAACTTTGACTGATTCATCTCTTTTTGCTGTCATGAAAACCTACATTAAATTAAAGGCAAAGAAATAATGGAACCGAATTAATGTCCTATGCATCTTCTGTACAGCAGAAGTACTGGGCATATATTTGTAATATTATGGCAGCACTCACAACATACTTTTCAAATGCATAGTTAAAAGATTGTCACTTAAAATAATTGTATTCATATAAAAATATAAATGCATATAAAGAGAAAGATGTTAGAAGCACAAAGTGAATACAAGAGACTCCCTCCCTCCCCCCTCCCCTTCCTCTGGATCACTTATTTTGAGGGATGGATTTAAAGGAGAAAAGGCCATTTTGAACTGCCCTTTTATGCAGTCCCTGCAGCCTGGCAGTTTCTCCATCAGAGTAAAAACCAACCTGGGTTGGAAGGAACAGCCTATCAGATTGCCTTGAGAGGAGACATCACAGTGTGGACGCGGGTAGAGGGAGGAAGCATCAAGATGGTGGTCTGAGGACACTAAAGAAATAGTTGAGAAAGAAGGATCTCTCCTCACTGAGCACTACTTTGTCATTTGCCTTCTTTCATTCATCTGTGTGCTGTGATATCTCTGGACTTTACTTTCAGATCTGATTTTTTCCACCCAGACTCAGTGTCTGAAGAGGTAGGAACTACCACATTATTTTTCTGGACTTGTCCTTAGAAGAAGGCTCTGCAGGCATGATGGTATGCATGATGCTTTTATACTCCTACTGCAGCTTCATGTTAAAAATTCAGTGTTCACGGAGAATGCGGAAGAGTATAGAAGATAGCATGGGAAAAGGTCCTGTAAGCTTAATCAGAACTTTTCTTTTTATTATTTAATCAAGTTATGCAAGTAAGAAAGACAGAAAATTAAGAGTAATATTTTTTTTCCCCAGGTTAATCGATTATTAGTTATAGGATTTTGTTTTGACCATTGATTCTATACTGCGACAAAAACCACATGTCTCAGGGAAGGAAATGCTTGTTGGACACTACCTTTTAATTTCACTATACATCCTCTTCTTCTGGGAGTTATGAATGAATAAAACAAAGCACATTCCCAAGGTTAAACTGAATCACTTCACACATGACTGATTAAAGGAGGAAAAAAGTGTTTAAGCAGGGAGTGTATCAATTTCTGCTGTTGCACCACTGAATTGGCTGGCCGCAGCAGCGACAGGACCCTGGGACCCGCTGCCCTGTGCTGTCAGCCTGGCCAGGAGCCTTGGCTGTGACTCCTGCCCTTTGCTGTGCACACGGCTGGAAAACACTGTGCACAGCACTGCTCCCCAACCCAGTTGTGTTTAACAACTCCATTATTCTGAAACTGCTGACAGCACGCTTAGTTTCTTGTGTCCTATAGCTTAAAACCAGGTCATGCCTTGTGAGGTTGAAGAAGATATTGTACAACCAGGGTTCTCTGCCTGAACAGAAACTGAAAAACAATTTGAAGGGCCTCATTTTCCTCTTGTCACTGGGAAAGAGCACAGACAACTCAGGAGAGCACAAAAGCCTGAGTGACACGATAGGTTTTCAGATGTCTCTTGAGTAAGAGAGATAAAAGCAAACTAAAAAAGACTTTCTAGAGTGTGAAAGGAAACTGTGCATTAGAACAGTTTCAGAATAATGAATATAGGATGTCATTAAAGCAGGCTATACTTGCCAAAGTTTATGATAGTACTAATTAAAGATATTATTTCATCTGAATTGGAGTATCAGACATTGACACTAATTATGCAGTTAATGTGCATGCGCCATGAGTTGTACTAAATAGACAGCAAAAGAAGGAACCATAGACAACTCTATGTATTGATGGGGCATCCTGAAGCTGGCATATCAAACACTATTAAAAAGGTCATAAGATACTCTTGAGTTATTTACAGAAAGAAAAATATAATAAGAAAGAAAGGAAAAAAATAAAGAGAGAGACATTCAAGAATACTTAGTTTATTGAACCACATTTCAGGAAACAAAATAAGCATTTTAAAGATTTCACCAGACATCAACAGCCTTCATAGAGCAAAACAGACTGCCAACCGGATGACTCCAAAGAAAGCGAGACTGAGAGGAACAGGAGAGGAAATGCAAGAGACTGCATCTGAACAAGCATTTCTCTGTGTGTCACAAGTGAGTGATAGACCTTCTCTGAGCTGAGAAAGACCTAACACGACTGATGAGGAACCGAGACAGATGCAGTGTGGAGTTTTTTAAGGGCTCAAATGAAAATTAAATATAAGCTCACTAGCACTGCAGTGCCAACAGAAAAGTTCACTTTCTTCTTAAGTATTGAAGTGGGGGACAAAGAGCCATTAAATCAGTATTTTCTTCCCCCCAAGCCCTGTTAGACTTCATGAATCATGTTGTGCTGTTCAGCTGTCCCAGGCTGCTGAGGTGGCTGTTGGTCACAGAGCTTCTCCAGCTAATCCAGCTTCTCCAGCTCTCATCTTAGAGCCTTTTACTTGGGATGTGGAGGGAGAGCTGTTCATTTCTTGACAGTACATATGCATGAGGCATCCACCTCACAGCTGGTCCTGAAGACACGCTGCTCTCTGTGACTCTAGATGCTCACAATGTCATTTTCGATGTTTCACTCCTTTTTAAAAGCCTGCCTTATCAATCTTTCTATATCTATAACTAGTGCCAGTTTTTCAGTACAGCTAAAATGCTTGTTTCCATTTGAACAAATGCTAGAAAACCTTATGCTTCATTGGTATCATTCTGTAATTCAGTGATCCCAAATATGGATCAGAATCAGACTTTTGTCCTTATTATTTCATAGGAGCCTTGTTAGATACCAGATGCCACCAGGCTTTTAGAATAATGATAGTACAACTGTAGGTAGCTTGTCTAAGCCCACACTTCACTAAAGACTACTTAAATGTTGACAGCTAGACCATGGCTAAAGGCAAATGGAATTTGTTGCTATACTAGGCTTCACAGATCTAGTAAGAATATGCAGGTGTTCACATATGAACCCTAAATCACCCAGTAAAGCTGTTTCAAGAAGGGAAATTGTACTACCTCTCATTTATATAGGGCTGATTGTACTAACTGGAAAAAAGCAATGCTTACCCTTCTCTAAGGCATGAAGTACTGTACTATCAAAACTACAGACGTCACCATTTACTAAGTGATGAACAACAAAAATAAGCATAATACTTGAAAACAGCATAAAATATTTTATCCATCTCAGATGTTAATATCTTAACTTGTAAATTGTATCTCTTCATTTTTCTACTGCCTTACAAAGCTTAACTCTTAAAATTCCTTTCAAATGTATGTAGCTTATAATACGCTGTTCCATTTTTATCATATTATTTGATAATTTGACATTTACTAGATTATTTTCTCTATGAAAGAATATTTTAGTTTTGCATTAAATCTTCAAATAAAGGACAAATTGCTCAATGGTGTATTTCAAGTGTTCTAGTTCAAGTAGAACAAAATGTTTTAGTTATTTTTTTAAAATGGTTGCCAAGTTTTTAGCTTCCACAGAAAGAACAGCACACACAGAGATCTATAGCTCATCTTTTCTCTTCTTTGGAGAACCTGAGAAACAAAACCCGCCTTCCTCTTCAATCTTTTCAAATATTGGTAAAGGAAGTTCAGACCTTGAGGAATCTGACTGCTCTGAAGTTAAAAAATATCTTCTCCTTTTATCCCACAGTTCACATCCCTCACCAGGCCTATTAGCACTTCTGTTTGCATTCTTATTTTCTTCCATCCCTCTCCCAACCCATTTGTTGGTGAGCTTGTGAAAGCTATGGTCAAAAAGAAGAGTTACTTCTGTTAGTTCCATTTGTCTTATTGGTTTGCCATCAAGACTCAATCCTACCACTTTGCTTTTTTTAACAAGAAAGAATTTACCCTCTGTGTCCTGGATACATTCTAGTTTAGGTAGATAGAATTTGACAGGCAAAAATCATTTTTGTCCTGGCCACAACTGTTTTGCAGAGGTATTTAAATAGTCATCTTCTTCATAGCCTATGACTTTTCCTCAGTCAGGACAGTTTGTAAAAAGTACATCAGTTGAAAATGGACCTTAAATCCTCCTTTACGTGGCATGTATTTATGAAACATGAGAGTTAGTCTCTTCTAATGAGAACTTTACACTGCCAAACTGTCATTAATTTAGAAACAAGATACCATTAATCATTTTCTGGAGTCCTAGTATCAGCTTCTCACTGCACTTTACAAGTACAATAAATATCATTTGAGTTCAATAAAATGGAATTAAGTGCACACTTATGCTGTAAAAATCTGTAGTCAACTTTTAAAGTAATAAAAGCTTTCATAAATTTTAATGAACCAAGACAAAGGGTCCTGTAAGCAGGCAGTATTAAAACAATGCATTACAGAACTTCCTGCTTTGGTTCAAACCCGTAATTTACCATTTTAAATCCACTCTGTTGATACAATTCTTACAATGCAAAATTTTAAATACCTTACACTCAATTTTTGTATTATTATTTATTTATTTACACCTTATATCTTTATAGTCAGACTTTTGTCTCCTTTTCTGTCCTTTTGGACATTTTGCAAAAAAGTCCCTAAATTCTAATATTTGGCAACATGAAAAATAGTCTTGGCATTCTAGCAGAAGTAAAAAAGTAAAAAGATCTGACTTGAAGAGCCAACATACAAACTGAAGCACACAGTCGTTACCTCAGTTATCACTATTTTGATATTCCTTGCTTGTTCCATGGTGAGGTTTTTTTTGGTTTGTTTTTAATATTTGTGCCCTGACTTTTACATCAATCTGTTAAAAAGAAATTCACCTATGTATTTAATCTCTGTTTTGAACTAAAAATATCATTGCTAAAACCTCAAATATATTCTAAAGTAAACTACTAGGAATAATTTCCAAGCCATATTACATCACCAATTGTCTCCAAGAATATCTTTAACATTTTTTTAATAGATGTAGATTTGTAGGATCTGATGGTTATTAAAGTTTTTCAGTGAAAGTGTTAAGCACTTATTTTTATTCTGTAATGGTAATCTAAGTACAGTTTTGCAGTTTGATGGCTGTCCTGCAGCCGTGCAGTGCTGAGTGGCATCTTATATAGTCTACCTTTAGCAGAGCTTCTAGTACAGGCTAATTGCAGTCTCAGTTTCCATAGCATAGGTAAGAATCGCTCATGCCTGCCTGAAAACAGTAGATTTGCATGATGAACTCATTACTCTGTCACTGATTATGAGAACCACTTTACCTACAGGACCTTGGTTATCAGTTTAATTACACACTCTGGCTATCACGTTTGGCATTCATAACCTTTAAAGCACAGAGTGGAAAAAAAAAAAAAAAAGCACTGCTTGCCTAAATTGGCAATTGAGGAGTCTGACACAATGTCTAAGGGCTTTTCTTCTTTCTTTCCCATCTCATTAGGCTGAGAGCACTGAAACCCTGCTCACCTCCAAGCTCTCCTGAGAATACCCCTGCCACAGCACTGGAGCTCTGCTTCTGGCCAAAAAGGAACAATCCGCATCCCTGCCACAAATGGGCAGAGGATTATTGCCACTGTTCATATCACAGACATGGCCAAGGCTAGCTGCAAGCTCATGAGGGTTTGCTTTGGATAGCAGCTATCCCCCTGTGAAGGGAGGATGAGGCAACAATCACAAATTCCTAAGAGGAACTGAACATTCTTAAAACAAAAGGGAATTTTTTTTCCCAGTAGTTTGATATTTATCAGTGTTTATAATAAAATTCCTCTTGCAGTGGAAGCATAGTGTGAAAAAAGTTTATCATGGATCAGCAAATAAAGTCTCCATCTCAGTGAGAATGATGCAGAAAACAGGCTCCTAAGAAAGATCCCAGGATGCAAAGAGACATACATGAGATGAAATATCTATTGCAGCAGGTTTTAATGCAAAAAAGAACAGAACTTTATGCCAAAGGCCAATGCCTGCTTTTATGAAGAACGTATTAAAGTTAAGTCCAAAGATATATATTTCAAAGTGACAGCAATTTCTCACAGGAAACAATTAGTAGAACAAAATTCAATATAGGCAGAATCAAGACAGTGTTCCTATACTGGCAATTAGTATCTTAGGGTATTAAAATCAGCACAAAAGTAAATAACTGTTAGATCTTGCATTCGTCAGTCAGTGAAGATGCTACAGCTAACACTTATTTAGAACAAGCATCTAGAGGTTACCAATTTACAATGTTGAGTCCAATGTAATTTCCACAGCCAGAAATAATATCCTGAATATTTACAACTCAAGACAAATCTTTCCTATATTCTCTTCTTCCAATTATCCTACTCTTCCTGGGGCTTCATCACCTTTTCCTACCCGTTTTCCTCTGTCATTATCTCTTCTAAGGCTCTGGGAAAAGACTTTTTTTCAATCTTAGATATAAAATTTCTTTATCTTTACTTATTCTAGATTTACATTAAGGCAGTGATGAATTGATCTAGCTATTTGAGGAAGGTACTCACCCTTTGCTCCCTCTAAAACAAAAATAGTTCACCCATCTAAGCTCTGTGCAAGACACACTAAATATATCTTTCTCCCTTGATTCATAATCTCTTCTTGCCTGGAAAGGAATATTAGAGCCTATCAGATATCTAGAATGACCCAGGGTTATGTGGCCTGGGGTCATGATCACAGTTAAATTCACAGAAGAAACATATATTGTATCAATAAACATGTCAGTGGCTGTTCTCCAGCACTGAGACCAAATGGCACAGAAAAGTCTGTGCCTGGGCTATTAAACTGTCAGCCTTAAAAACAGGATGATGGCATGTGAGCTGCCTACTGGGAGCAATCTGGCTGTACCTGGGGCTTCTCTGGGATAGTGCTCATGCCCCAGCCCACAGCTAGGCTAGGAGGGTCTAAAACTATTTAGCAACATGGAAGACCGGGTTCAAAAGTCCAGGGAAAATTCTCACTTCTAATTTACCAGCATAAACATTACTAGCCAAAGAGGGCAACATCATAGTCTTTCTTCCTATAAACCAGGCTTAGAGCAGCTGGGTATAACTAAAAGAGAGCTAGCATTGTTGAGCACCTTTATTACTCTCCAGGAAAACTGAATGTTTGTCAGAACCTGTTGTTTCATGAACTTTAGGGGCTCCACTACATACTATAAGATAGACATCATTACAACCTGACTTTCCTTTTCAGAAGGACCCCTTACTGCTGAAGAGGCAGCCAGGCTAGCTGCAAACACCCAACATAACAGGAAACACCACAAGCTCCCAGCTTCCTTTCAAAAATAACATGTGATATTTCTGTTAGATCACAGGTTTTACTCACAGCCTTTGGTACAGAGTTGCATGGAGTTCAGAAAGAAATTTTCCATCCCCTATAAAACATTTTCACTCCAGATTAGGTCTACTGTGTCAAGGCAAGTTACATAGCCACAACACTGCAGCCACTAAGAAAGCTCACCTAAGACTGAACTAAACCTCCTCCTCTTGGTGCCTGGGGTCTCTGATAGGTAATTGATGCTCTTTGATTGGTTATTTCAGCTCCACCCAGCAGTAAAACACTTGGCCAGATGGGTTTGCTTCCCTGAGTTTGTGGGTTTATGCATATTTCTGATGCCAGTCTGAGGAGCAGAGCCATGCTGTGGGGCAGTCCAAGGAGATGTCTCCCCATACCTAATCTAGAAAGGTCACCTTCACAGGGAACTGATAATTTCCAGTTGTTTGTGTGTGTGTGCGCATGCACGTGGGTACATTAAACAACCCGTCCAACACCTCAGGTGGAACAAATAATTTGTTCTCTCAAGCCTTCTTTTTTCTCTTTTTTACCTCCCCTTTTTTTGAAGACAGATTGGGGTGTTAAGTGAATTCAGAAATGCATGAACATTTTTGGTACAACATGTGTTCTTCAGTTGTTCTAGTTTTCACTGGATTTGAAACTTAGTCTCACTTTAGCTGGTAGCAGCAATGTACTCTTGTAGATCTGTCTTGTGAAATACACTCAGTTTCCATAAACTGATGAGTAGAAAGAAAAATACATCAAAATAAAGAGACACTCTGAGAATGCAGCTAACACTTCCTTACATGTTGTTAAATATATCAAACATATTGTTCTATCTATACTAGGAAAATTACCTATAAGCTGACAAAAGTATATGTTCATTCTCTCTCTGCTGCCTTTAAAATTGTTCTGACAATTTAAAAAGAATATAACAGCTTTTGGCAAGGCTATTAAAAATAAGATCACTTCAATTTTTCAAAAGTTTTGGAGAACAGTCCAAATTTTTTTCAGATTTTTCTGTTCCACATCAGCAGAGAAACCACTTTGATTCCTGAGTATTTTTGGAAAAAAAAAAAAAAAAAACAACCAAAAACCCCAACCAAAAAACTTCTGTCTTTTATGGTAAGCTGTATTGTTTTCAGAGCAGCCAGCAGATCTCCTCATGTGTGAAGACAAGTCATGCAATGAAAAGTCTAGCCACATTGGTAGATCAGGAATAACCTGGCTCTTGGTTCAGTCTTAATGCTTGTTGTGAGAAAGACTTTTAAAATATGAATCCTTTCAGGAATGCTATTCATCTTGTGCAGAGGACACCCGGATATTTGCAGAAGGATAAACATGGATAAAATGCTGGAAGAAGGGCACATTGTAGTCTCAAGGTGGGGCCATGTTAGGAGCTGACATTTCTACAGCTCATTCATCTGTGCTTGAAATACATATGACATACAAAAGGTCTGATAAAAAGGGACTGCTTTTCATTTTAAGATGGAACCTCTATTATCAGAAATGCCTCTAACAGTGATAAAACTGGCTACAAGGCTCACATATCTTTAAGCATTTATTCAATTTCATTTCTAAAATGAAGGTTATAAATCAATCCCAAACCCCTCCTGAAAAAGAGTTATCCTCCAAGCTATTATGAGCATTTACAGAAGAATGATTCTTTCTGTGTCAGATGTTATGAAAGACAGTTCATACTTCAAATAATATTATTTATAAGTTGAAATTGTGAAGCTAAATTTAATAAAGCTCAGAGAAGATGCATGATCCTCAAAAAGCTTTTTAATACAGATCTTTTGAAGTTCAGATGCTACCTTTGTTTTATATTAGCTGTTCTGTATTCTTGTGTGTGCTGGGGTTACTAATGGATGCCAGCAAAATTACCCACTACAGAAGGTTTACTTTCTTTCCTTTTCTTTTTCTCTCCATAAGAATTTAACTGACGACAGATTGCTTTCCCATATCTCATTACTTATTGGTGCAGTTATCATGTATAACTAAAGGCCTTTCCAGTCTTCATGTTTATTTCTTGAGTTGCCAACTTTTCTCTTAGATGATGTCATTTCTCAAAGAAAGATTAATGTGCTTGGTTAGTATTCCCTTTGGTTCAAGGAATTGTTGGGAGATTTCCATTATATTAATTTTATTATGTATCTTGAAGGTCCAGATTATTACCATTTGAAAATCAGCAGTTCTGGTCATGGACAGTCCCACAAACTCATTAAAAGTTTGTCATGAGTGGAATTTCCTCCAAATATGCTTTTCAACATGGATTTTGAATTTGACATTTTGAATTAAATAAATAAGATTTCATTTCAATTCATGCAAAAGCAAAAAAATGTATTTTGATGACATTGAATTTCTTACAGAAAATGATACTTTGAAAAAAAAAAAAAAAAGGAAGTATTTTGATAATAATGATCCCTAATTTTATCATCATGTATATTGCTTCCAGACAAAAGAACAGTCAACCAGATCCAGGCTACCTATCTAAGGTTTAAGTCTTGCTTCATATACTTGGGAATTAGGGGAGGGAGGAATCAAGGGGAAGGGACAATGCAACCAAAATATGTACCTAATTTCCTTTCAAATAAATGGAGAAATGTAGGTTTTTCTGAAGACTTTTGAAGTGTCATCCAGACTGGTCCAGCTGGCTAATTACTTTTCACTGAGATTGCAAGGGGCAACTAAAATAGATTAGTTTATTTCCAGAAAGCTGTTAGTGCTATCATCACCAAGTAGTCAGCTTCCCCTGGAAAGCAGGGGACATGAGTTCTAGGCTCCCTTTAGTATGGGCAGAAAGATCCTCAGTTTTTCACCAACTACATGACTGTTTAACCAAAAGCCCACAAAGTGTTTTGTACAAACACGCTTTACTACAGTTCCTCATCCAAAGTCCATTTTTCAATTTTTATCCAATGACAGTCTAATGTAAAAGACACAATTAAACTATTTTGGAAAAGCTGTTCACTATTCATCTTAGTCTGAGTCCTGCCTATAACTAGGAAAATTCAGAAATTTCTGAATTTCTCTAGGAGTGTTAGTGGGTTTTCAAATAAGTGAACAGGGTGCCAGAGCCTGTTTAGTGATGTGGGGGCTGCAACAGAGCTCTAGATGACAGATTCGTACTTACCTTCTCAGAATAATTACTTCTGAATATCCTTGGGAAATCGAAGTGGATACCCTGCTAAGTAGGAAGATGCCAGCTACATTTAGTAGGCTGATGGGATTTCTGGGTTTTAGTCACCAAATTCTTACCTTAGGAAGGATTTCTGAAAACTGGTATGCACCCTTAGAAAGTGTGATAGAAAGACAGACTAGTCCTAAACAGCCCAGTCAAAAGAAACTCAACATTTACATGAGCTGCAGCTCTGATATTACTAATACACCAGGACATAACTATTCCTTTTAAAATTAATATTTCAGTTTGTGAAACAAGATAGAGTTAGGAGCTCATGTTACAGACATTTGCACATTTACAATGCAATTAACAAAATGAAAAGAAAAAAAATCTAACTCAGAAAAATGAAACATGAACCTAGTTGCAATTACTATAGAAGAATGCAGCTTCAATGGTTTCCTTCTATTAATATGCCAGGAACTGACTTGTAAGAGGAAATCTCACAGATTCCTGCTAATGATCTAATGTAAGTTATAGCTACAACATAAATATATTTGATGAAAATTATTACTGCATCTAAACTACAAGTGAAAATACATTAAACTGGCTTCTAATTCTCCAACAATCAATGAAAATACTGTTATTTTGAGAATATTACTGGGAACATAAAAACTATGTTTAAGGAATATTCCATTTATACTTGCAGTGGTCTCTTTTGCATGGTAGTAAATAAACACAATGCAGTTTTAATTATTAAATAAATACAGTATAATTAATATTTTTAAGAGCTTAAATTGGTTTAGTGTTGATAAAACAGATGTGATCACTATTTATGGGTCACTTGTGACTTTTGTTTGTTGCTCTTGTTTTAGTTCAAGTCATTATTTGAAGACAACATGTAGAACATCTTGAAATTCAGGCAAAAGCTGAGATAGAGCATTCAGAGGTCTGGAATATGCTACTGTACTCTGCAAGTGTAGACACTCCAAAAATTTATCAGAAGATATTTTAAGTTCATTTAGGATTGTGCAAAGGTAATTATAGAAACATATTATGGGCCTACTACAAAGTATGAGTTATTTGGGGTAGATTAGGTTAATTTAGGGCAGGCTTGGGTTCAAGACTTTCGTTTGCTGTGCTAGCCCAGGATGAAATATAGGTTCTCAAGTAGTTCAGCTGCTCACTCTGGAGTCAAGGTTTTGAATCACTGGATATTTGACTGTGTAAAGTTTGAGGTGAACACTTCAGGTGAAAATACTAAATGTCAATGAAATTATTTTTGGAAAATTTTCCACAGGTCTAATTCTGTATACCCAAGTCCGTGAATCTAAGTAGAGTCTCATATATCCAGGGTTTGGCTAGACAGTTGCCCTTCTTCAACAGAAAGGATGGAGGTCCCTAGAGTAGGATCTTCTACTCTCATTTAGCCGCTCTGGTTATTGCAGTAGATGAAATGTGCTGGGCAGCATTTCCAAGCACTCAGGTCAGTTGCCAGGAAGCAGCTCATGCCTCTGCTAGGAAGTCTTGCTGCTGAAAGGCACTGGCCACACCACATTGATCTGTGGGACACTGTGACTCTGGAACTGTCCCAGGAGCTGTTTGGGAAGGGGCTGGCTCACATGAGAGAGGCACGAGCCAAGGGCCACTCCAGCTGCATGAGGCAGCACCCGGGAATGTTCCTGGATGCTATTTCACCTACTTGCTTATCTGTACCTTCACACGTTCATATTTTGGCCCTAAGGAGAACCCAAGTGTGTTGTCTACATGGACATTTCAGGCTGCAAAACACTGAGATGCTAAAGCAATAGGGGCTGAATGGTTTCACAAGTGAATTGCATGGCATCGCAGGACTGTCCCTGAATGTAGGCACCAACTTTAGATCTGGATGTAAGTCTTCAGATTATTCTGTGTTATTCTGGCTCGTACCATAGACCTGAAAACTAACATTGATGATGGGAAGACAGGAGTGTTGGCTGCTGAGCTGGGTCACAAGATTTAATACAAGTGGTAAATTTCAGGCCTCACCTATGGGAGGTGACCTGCTATTTATTGTGTGATCTAAGGAGAGGAAAGGCCCCCTCTACCCCTCCCTTCTTGTCTTTCTCCTTAGTAAGCATCCTAGATAGACTGGTCGACTATAACTATTGCTAGAGGCATTGAATACAGAACATCGTTAGTGCTCTGGTGCATTTTGAATAGTGTCCTTTTTGCCTGAAAGTTTTGTTAATTCTAGAATACTACATTTTCATTTTTGACATTTCTCTTATACATGTATAGTATAATATTTGAGTCTTGAGATCTTGTGACAGTATCTCAGAAGCAAAGGATAAATTAATTATTTACAATAAAAGTCATCATCACACGTTTTAAGGTATTGCTTATTTCCAGTTTAAACTTTGGCATGAAAAAAGAAAACAAGAATATTTATTAGCTGATAATTCAGTAATTGGAATCTAGTATACTTTTTGTTTCACAATAAATATTTGAACTTTAGTCCTTCAGCACTGTTACGTTTACTGAAGTACCTTGTATATCACTTTAACCTATGAGTGTTTCTACAGTGTCTAGTTACACAGTGGAAATCTTTGTCACCTCTTGAGAAAGAACAAAAGTTTGTGGGAGTTCAAAAGAGATTAGACAAACGCATGAAAGAAAAATCCTCAGGCTCTTAAGTACAGAGATACCACATCTTTGGTGAAGAAATCCTCAGAGTACAGGTTGCTGCAACCTTGGAAAATATACTGGGAAAATTTTGTATCACAGTCACAACGTTTGTGATTCTCTAACAGAATATTAAGCTAGCTCAAATATGATAATTTATGCCAAGTAGAGAGCACTTGAGACATATGTATATATATGATTAGGTCCTTTTTGAATGAATTTTAGGATCAGATCCTCTGCTGGAATGAATGCAATTATGCTAAAGCTGTGTTCACTCAAGCCAGAACATAATTTGGCTTTTAATTCACAAAAGGTGCTAAGCTGGCAACAAGAAATTTTTCATCTGTACAGGTCAAGAGTGAGCTAAAGGATGGGCAAAAGACTGTAGGTTGGGCATTGACCTCTAGTAAGACAGTTAAAACTCAGAAAACAGAAGTACTGTTTGCACTCTGACTATCTGCAGCCAATCAAGCTATTCACAAACTGGATAATTTTCATATCATAATGGCTTATGTCCACTTTTTTTTAAAATATATACATCATTTTTAGATAAGGGAGCAAAAGTTTGTGTTTACTACTATCATGACACAAAAGCCAGCAAATATTTTAAGCTGGTGCTGTATTTGAAGCTGGTCATTACTTGATCAACATTTTCTCACACTCGTATGTAACTGAGGCAAGCAGTGGCTAGCACAGGGAAGGTAAGAGAAATTCCAGGTGACAAAAAGATGCTTTTTTGTTGTTCTATGTCAGCCATTTTTTAAGAGTAACTGAGTTTTTAATTTTCTCTGAATCAAATTAAAAAAAATAACTGAATGGTCGGGTTTGATATTCCACAGACTTGTAACTGTTGCGTAGCCCAGATATTGTCAAAAATAAATTATGAAGCTGGACAGAACAACACATTTCCACACACTGCTGTGGCAATCTGCAGAAAAACCAAGCCAGAAATGAAATGATGAATGTGATGTTTAAATATACAAATGTAAAAAGGGTACCTTTAAAATGTTCATGAAACATAAAACTCTCTGCAAAACCTAAACACCTTAAAAAAAGATGTTACAATTTTTTTTTTCATACTTTTCAGCTTTCCAGCCTTCCATAGCCTGAATGGATTCAGCAATAAGTAGAAAACAAAAGACCCTTAATAGAATTTTAAAATTTTGCTTACCATAGGTTGACTAGGAAGGGATGCTCCAGGCCTTGCATTATCTGTAGCTCCCGAAAAACATTTCGAACTTCATCTCTCTCAATGCATTTCTGTTTATTCATATATTTCATGGCATACATTTTCTTGGTATCTCTCTTCTGTACAATGCACACCTAAATGACAGCAGAGTAAAAGACAAAGTTTGACATCTACAGAAAGGAAACAGTTGTGACTTTGAAAAAAATAAACCTTCTATGATATTTCAGTAATGCAGATCCAGATACTACAACCTAGGGACACCTTCAGAAAGTCCACATTACAGCGGTACAGGATTCTTTGTAATAGATTGTAATTAATAAATTAACAAAAGAACATTCCACCCCTGCATAAGATGAAATATGCACCGAGAAAAGTGGTATAACTGTCAGAAGTTATGTGGTAAAGCTGGGAAGAATACACTCCAACTGCTCAAATCTCAGGCTGTTTCATAGTCACAGAAATTACTGACTCCTGCCTAGGAAAATGCACAATTATTGTTCTCATTCCCATAAGTCAATACACACATTGTGATTACTGCATCATAAACATATCCTATATTGACAAGGCTCAATATTTCATCTAAATATCAGAATTATACTCCCTTAATTATTGTTGAAAAGAAAAATAATTTTCATACAGAGATTCATCATAATATTTTTGAAGTCACAGGAGACCATTACAATGATTTAGTCTCTGTCAGTAAATACTTTTAACTTTGTTCTCTTTCTTTTTTTTTTTTTTTTTTTTTTTTTTTTTTGACAACGGTAAAATAATTTTGTAAATGCAGGAAAAAAATCTTAGTCAAGAGAACTCCCATGTAAGGCCTGATTTCTTTGTAATGGTAATTTACCACGTGAAAGAAGCTGGAGAATGTCACCATCATCACATCTAAGAAACATCATTTTAAATCAGATTTATGGCAACATAGAAATATAAGATTGTTCTGCATCTCATCCCCAAAGCTGGTGTAAATCTTACCTTCATAACAGCCCTGCCTACACAAATAGAGAAAAACTGTATCTCCAGCAGACTGTTGTTCTGAAGGGTTTTCCTTGTTAATTGATCAGGGCTTTTTAAAGTTACTCTTAGTGTGTCTTCACAGCCAAGAGAATGCTAACTGAAAGTATTTTTTTGGTGCAACATTTATATTACTGATACAGCCATAGACTCCAATCAGAACTTTTCATCATCAGGATGTATACAGTCTAGGTACTGGAAGGATTTGGTTTAGGTATCAAGACTCAATAATGTCTAAATTCAAGGGTATTCTGAAGGATTCACTTACTGAGGGCACTATTATTTTATATGTATAGTTATGTACATACACAGGTGCACACACACACATTCCCATATTATAGTATACACACACAAAATTAGTGCTCAGAGATCAGATTACAACATGGCACCAACCAAAAATAAATTATTTCATTTTTAGTTGTATTTTAAGGAACTTGCATGCTCAAAATTCAGAAATGGTCTGGAGAAACTAAGACAACTTCACAAAGCTGAAACTTCTGACTTTAACAAGGTGTCATGTGGATTCTGGACTTGGTGATGAATGACCAGCACCAGAGTGAGGATCCTAGAGAGACCTACTGTCTATTTCTTAAAAGCAGAGGAAAGGCTCCAGGAGCATACCATCAGCATATTTTACTTCCCCTAATTTTTTCCAGTCCCTGCAAGAGAAACTGGGCCAGTGAAAACAAACCACATTTATTTCTCTGCAAGTCTAATTCCATGAAGTCTGTCCTCAAGATCAAATCCACTCCAAAGACAGGAGTTAATAGAACATTTTTAACCTATAATAAGGTGTGATTTAACAAAGTTTCTAATTAACTTTCTTAATGTCAGGAGATGTTCTCCTAATTAAGTAAAACATGGATGGCAATGTTTTTTCTTAAACCCATCAAAGTTGCACAATGGTAAGTAGAAAAGTTTTGTTTCATTTTCCTCCTTGGGCTGTTATGGAAAGTCTGAATGTTGGTGACGTCCTTAAGGTAACTAGAGGTTCAAACCTATGTGGAATGAATCCAGGATATGGAACAATGGGGAATTGGTGTTGGTCTTTTGAGTGAAGAGGAGGTAGCAGATGGGTTTGAACTGAAATGAAGGGATTGAAATGAATTATGATAGAAACATAGAATGTTGTGAGTTGGAAGGGACCCACACAGATCATCGAGTCCAACTCCCGTCCTAGCATAGGACAATTCCAAGATTCAGACCATGTGTCTGAGGACATTGTCCAAATGTTCCTTAAATATTGTCAGGCTTGGAGCCATGACCACTTCCCTGGGGAGCCTGTTCCAGTGCCCCACCACCCTCTGAATGAAGAACCTTTTCCTAATGGCCAACTTAAATTTGCCCTGGCACATCTTCCCACTCTTTCCCCTGGTCCTATCATTGGTCACCAGAGAGAAGAGATCAGCACCTGCCTCTCCTCTTCCCCTTGTGAGGAAGTTATAGACCATGATGAGATCTCCTCTCAGTCTCTTCCAGGCTGAACAAACCAATGACTTCAGCCTTTCCTCATACAGCTTCCCTTCTAAACCCTTCACCAATTTTGTGGCCTCCACTACTACTCTCCAGTAGCTTTATGTCCTTTTTACACTGTGGTGCCCAAAACTGCACTCAGTACTCAAGGTGAGGCCACATCAGTGCAGAGTAGAGTGGGATGATCACCTTCCTTGACCATCTCACAATGCAGTGCTTGATGCACCCCAGGACACAGTTGTCCCTCCTGGCAGCCAGGGCACACTGTTGGCTCATGTTCAACTTGCCATTGACCAGAACCCCAGGTTCCTCTCCGCAGGGCTGCTCTCCAGCCTCTCATTCCCCAGTCTCTGTGTGTGTCCAGTGTTGCTGTGTCCCAGGTGCAAAATCCAGCACTTGCCCTTGTTAAAATTCAGCTCTCTAATTTATCTAGATCTCTCTCCAGGGCCTCTCTGCCCTCGAGAGGGTCCACAGGACCTCCCAGTTTGGTGTCATCAGCAAACT
This sequence comes from Caprimulgus europaeus, assembly GCA_907165065.1. Next base: position 14,917,734 of record OU015526.1, read on the forward strand.
TAGCATCCTTGAAGTCCTGTATCCAAGTTATTGATGAAGACACTAGAGAGCACCAGCCCCAGGATGGATCCCTGTGGGACCCCACTAGTGACTGGTCACCAGCCCAATGTAACCCCATTGACTATAACCCTGTGAGCCCAACCCATCGGCCAATTGCTCACCCATTGCATTATGTGTTTGTTCAGCTGCATGCTGGACATTTTATCCTGGAGGACACTGTGAGAGAGTATCAGTGGCTTTACGGAAGTCCAAAAAGATTACATCAACTTCTCTTCCCTTGGTCAACTTGGTGGGTAACCTTATCATAGAAAGTAATTAGGTTTGTCAAGTGGGACTTTCCTCTCATAAATTGTTCAATCTTCCACAGGTTCTTCAAAAGTATAAGCAGAATTTGCAGGAGTGATTCCTGACATCCTGTCTGACATTATGTGGACAGTCCAATTTAGTGAATCACATTATAAAGTACAATGTTTATAGATTTTGGCTCAGAACCTAAGTCCAGAAGTTCATTCACTTACATGAATTTGTAGCATGATTCTCTTATGAAACTTGGCCAAAACTAAGGTGTTTGCAGAAGTCTATTCCATTACATAAAAAGCCTCCCTATTGAACTGTTAACTAGTGTGACTAATGAGAGAATGGGGTTGTACTCAGCTGAGAGTTACAGGTTTGACCTGTAAGGCAAACTAGGATCATACAGAGCACCTAAATATGTAATATAAATAAGTTTTAAAACACTGCTGTGACTCCAGAAGGCACTCAGTTCTCCTACCTGCCAGTAAAGACAAGGGTATTCAGCACAGTTGAAACGGACCTTCTGTTGCTAGCAGAAACTTGCCCTAGCACACAGCTTAAAACAGAAAGACAGTAAACATTCTCTAGCAATGTGTACCTATGCACATCCTTTAACATAGTTTCAAAATCAATAGGATTTTAATTAATACATTAAAGATACTTCCCACTAAAAAACATGAAATCCAAGCTGCATTCATACAGATGTTACTGTGAAAAATGCCTGACATTGCTACGACAGTGCTGAATAGTATTGGAGACCCTCCCTAGTATTTCTACCTGCTGACTGTCAGCTCTGCTTCAGAGCAGGACATGAATGGCTGAAACTTTTCCACTACTGCAGGATAGAAAAAAACTTGAGCTCTCCTCACATGTGCAGTCTTAATGGGAAATGTTTAAATTGGCTTTTTTTGTTTATGTTTTAATTACTTTCTAAATGAGTTATTTCAAAATAGGGACAAACAGGTGCTCTGGCACCTCAACAAACAAATTCTGTGATGACTCATTATGGTGGAAGTCTGTTCAGAATTGCCTTATTTACACATATCAGTTATGGAAGTCTGTCATGCTCACATTACTAAAACATCCTCTTCCAATTTTTCTGTGAATATCATTTACTAAAGCCCAGGCAGAGCCGTGCTCAAACTTATATCACTGCTTCAGCAGTCTGATGCTTCAAACCAAATATGTGTCATGAACTCAACAGCTATCCAGCTTCACAGTCAGCAGATAGGGACAGACACCCATGTCCACCTAAGGTATGGGTCTAAATAAGTCCAGGGAACCATCTCTAGAGGGATGGTTTATCTTCTGAAGTCCTTCTAGAAAGACTGTAGATGACTAGCTTGGATGTAGGCATCTGTGTTGTACACATTTAAAGGTGGTCAATATGAATAGCCTTTATATTTTTTTTTGGAGATTATGGTGTTTATTTTAAAAGGTCTCTTGTGTAAAATATTGCCTTTCTAAGAAGGGGTTTTCTACATGTCTTAGCTGTTATCACAGGATTGTATCTTTTTTATATCTGGGAGAAGGTAACAATGAATTTACTTTGGAACAATCAGATTAAAATAAATTTGACCAGAGTGTGACTTGGAGACATTTTCCCTCGGAACCAAAGGAAGAAAACAAATAGATTATGACTGCAGGGCTAAACTTCATTTTTCAGAAGCACCATATGCTTCCAAGCTACCTTCCTGGATTTCCTCTGATTTCACATGCAAAAAATATAGCACCTATGGATTGAGTTTGATCTGCAGATTAACAGGTCCCACAGCCACTGAGACTGCTATGGGTGACAAAATGCTAGGTAGGTGAAGCAAGAGAGTCATGCTGAGTAAAACTGTGGCAAGTTTGCTGCAGAAAGCTGCATAATGCTGTGTTGCCTAAGCAGCCATAGGTAACTTCAGAGAAGCTCTTCTCAAAGCAAAAGATAGGGATGGCTGAAAAGTTTGGCTTGCTGCAAAACACAGATTTCTCCTGTTGCCCACTGGCTTCAAAAGACTTCTACCTGCCATGTTCTCAGTCCAGAGAGAACAGCAAGGAATGGGAGCACTTAAGTCTCAATTTTGGTCTGAGTTTGGTACGTGAGTACTTAGACTTCTCAAACTACCTCATGAAATGGTTTCATGACAGGTCATAAAAAAGGACAGATGCAGAACTGCAGTCAGAGAAAGCTACTCTCTGCTAGGTCACTCTTAGGTGGAGAGCTGGCAGCCGGAGTGCACCCCTTGTCTGTGCATAATCTTATGTCTCAAGTATGGGGCACCTATAGCTGCCTTGAGTAATCACAGCCCACCATGTGGCACTGCATGGATGGAAAGTAGTCACCTAGATGTAGGGGACTACAGGACAGAAATCAGCTACATGTTTCACACTCAGTGCGGGAACTGACAAATCTGCTATGAGGCATGTGTCTGAAATCCTGCTACCTTGTCTGTTCTTACACACATACTCTGAGAAATTAATGCTCATAGTCTCAGCCCACAAGCAGACTTTGGAAGATTTACACAAAAAGGCTGGAGAATGGGTGTCATAAGTTTGGCTTTACACTGCTAGGGAATTTCCTTGAAATGAGGAGATTCATTCCGATTCACATGAGCAAACCACAACAGCTGGAGCAGGGACTAAGCATCTGCTTAGTATCTTTTCATATTAACTCAAGCTAAAAAAAATAGGTGGTTATACTGTCAAACTATATTAATATTCTGCAGCTGTATGTTATGTTGCTTTTAGTTGTGGATAGTAGCACATTTTTTCCTGAAGATATTTTGCATATTATTTAGCAAAGTACCCTCGATCAGTGCAGACATGATTCTGGGCTCCCATCTGTTTTACACCAGTGTAATTTCAATTACTTCATCAGAGGAAGTCACTGTTTTATACAATCAAATTAATCAGAATTAAGTCCTGTGTCTCAGCATCTTAGACAAATAGGAGAAAGAGTTTGCACATTGAAATCATAATTTGAATTTAATTTAAGGAGGTCAATGTACCCGCTCCCATGAAGAGAGAACTTGAAGAAAATTGGTACTATAATATCCCTGAAAAACAGTTGTTGCACCTGAATACAAATTATTTTGCAGCAGTTACTCTGCAGTTATATGGTTCCTGTTGCAGTAAAGAATAATGATTATTCTTGTATTTCACTTCTAAACACTTTTGTAGTTATTGGATGATTTTCAAATATATTATTTTTTGCAATCACAGATTCATAGGATGGTTGAGGTTGGAAGGGACCAGGATTTTGTCCAGATGGTTTTTTAATATCCCCAGGGAGGGAGATTCCACAACCTCTCTGGGCAACCTGTTCCAGTGCTCAGTCACCCTCACAATAAAGAAGTTATTCCTCATGTTCAGGTGGAACTTCCTATGCTGCAGTTTATGCTAATTGCCTCTCGTCCTATTGTTGGGAGCCAATGAGAAGAGTCTGGCCCCGTCCTCTAGACACTCTCCCTTTAGACATTTATAAACATTAATCAGATCCCCTCTGACTCGTCTTTTCTCCAGGCTGAACAGGCCCAGCTCCCTCAGCCTTTTTTCAAATGAAAGATGCTCCAGTCCTTTAATCATCTTAGTCACCCTTCGCTGGACACGCCCTAGGAGTTCCATGTCTTTCCTGTACTGGGGAGCCCAGAAGTGGACACAATACTCCAGATGAGGCCTGACCAGGGCCGAGTAGAGGGGGAGAATCACCTCTCTCTCGACCTGCTGGCAACACTCTTCCTAATCAGAAGGCTGTGCTGTCATCCAGCGAGACCTGGACAGGCTGGAGAGCTGGGCAGGGAAAAACTTAATGAAATATAATAAGGGCAAGTGTAGGGAGTTGCACCTGGGCAGGAACAAGCCCAGGTCCCAGTATAGGTTGGGAGATGATCTACTAGAAAGGAGTGTAGGAGAAAGGGATCTGGGAGTCCTGGTGGACAGCAGGATGACCATGAGCCAGCACTGTGCCCTTGTGGCCAGGAAGTCTTATGGCATCCTGGGATGCATTAGAAGGGGTGTGGTTAGTAGGTCAAGAGAGGTTCTCCTCCCCCTCTACTCTGCCCTGGTGAGGCCACATCTGGAATATTGTGTCCAGTTCTGGGCCCCACAGTTCAAGAAGGACAGGGAACTGCTTGAGAGAGTCCAGCACAGAGCCACCAAGATGATGAAGGGAGTGGAGCATCTCTCTTATGAGGAAAGGCTGAGGGAGCTGGGTCTCTTTAGCTTGGAGAAGAGGAGACTGAGGGGTGACCTTATTAATGTTTATAAATATATGAAGGGTGAGTGTCAGGAGGATGGGGCCAGGCTATTCTCAGTGGTGTCCAATGATAGGACAAGGAGCAATGGGTGTAAGCTGGAACACAGGAGGTTCTACTTAAACTTGAGAAGAAACTTCTTTACAGTAAGGGTGTCAGAGCACTGGAATAGGCTGCCCAGGGAGGTTGTGGAGTCTCCTCTGGAGACATTCAAAACCTGCTTGGATGCCTTCCTGCGTGATCTCAATTAGGTGTTCTTGCTCCGGCAAGGGGGTTGGACTAGATGTTCTTTCGATGTCCCTTCCAATCCCTGACATTCTGTGATTCTGTGATTCTGTGTAATCCAAACCAGGATACCATTAGCCTTCCTGGCCACAAGAGCACACTGTTGGCTCATATTTAACTTGTTGTCCACCAGGACTCCCAGCTCCTTCTCTGCAGGGCTGCTTTCCAGGAGGTCAGCCCCCAATCTGTACTGGTGCCTGGGGTTATTCCTTCCCATATGCAGAACTCTGCACTTTCCCTTGTTGAACCTCATGAGGTTCCTCTCTGCCCATCTCTCCAGCATGTCAAGGTCCTTCTGAAAGGCAGCGCAGCCGTCTGGTGTATCAAACACTCCTCCCAGTTTAGTATCTGTGGGGAGTGTGGGAACGTGCATTGGCATACCCTGAGAGAACTGTGGGAAATGAAGGGATACATGTCTGGAGATACGAGAAGCACCTGCGTCAACAAGTTATGAGAAAGGAACCTTGGAATGTATCCAAAAGATGTACCCAGGCAAGCAAACAGGAAGGGATGTATGCAAAGTCCATCAGCCAATTAGGGGCACGTGAACTGCTCGTGCTGTGAGTGAAGAGCCAATAACATGTCAACGGGTGTGGGTGATTTCATTAGTTTTGGGGTATAATATTACTGTATTAGAACAAATAAATGGCTTCTTGCTTGATCATATTGATCGTGTGGCAGAGTCCATCACTGAGTTCCCGCAAGTATCATCAGCAAATTTCCTGAGGAGGCACCCTGTTACTTCATCTAAGTCACTGATGAATAGGTTGAACAACACTGGACCCAGTATTGACCCTTGGGGGACACCACTAGATACAGGCCTCTGACTTGATTCCACACCACCAATGACAACCCTCTGAGCTCTCTCATTCAGCCAGTTCTCAATCCACTTCACCATCCAATCATCAATTGCACACTTCTTGAGTTTGCCAATGCGGATGTCATGGAAGACACTATGAAAAGCTTTGCTCAAGTCCAAGTATACAACATCCACTCCCCTTCCCTCATCTCTCCAGCCAATTGTCCTGTCATAGAAGCGATCAGGTTAGTTAATTATTATTTCCCTTTGGTTAATCCATGACTACCCCTGATGACCTTCTTGTCTTTCACATGCTTGGAGGTGGCCTCCAGGATGGGCTGTTCCATTTCCTTTCCACAGATTGGGCTAAGGCTGACCGGCCTGTAGTTCCCTGGGTCCTCCTTCTTATCCTTCTTGAAGACAGGGGTGACATTTGCCTTCTTCCAGTCTTCAGGAACCTCTCCTGATTGCCATGAACTCTCAAAGATGATCGAGAATGGCCTAGCAATGACATCAGCCAGCTCTCTCAGCACATGTGTGTGCTTCCCACCAGGGCCCATGGACTTGTGGGTGTTAAGACTGCATGGTCAATCTCTAACCCAATACTCATCAACCAAGGGAAAGTTTTCCTTTTTCCAGACTCTCTCACTGGTCTCCTGGGTCAAGGATTCCCGAGGCGTGGCCTTGGCAGTGGAGAGTGAAGCAAAGAAGGCATTCAGTAACTCTGCCTTCTCAGTGTCCTCTGTTACCAGGTACCCTGCCCCATTCAGTACTGGCTCCACATTTTCCCTGGCCTTCCTTTTGTTATTGACATATTTGAAGAAGCCCTTCCTGTTGTCTCTGACCTCCCTGGCCAGATTTAGTTCCATCTGGGCCTTGGCCTTCCTTCTGGTGATGCCCTTATATTCTTCCAAAGTGGTCTGTCCTTGCTTCCACCTCTTGTATACCTCCTGCTTAGGTCTGAATTTTGCCAGGAGCTCCTTGTTCATTCACGACAGTCTTCTCCCCACTTTGATCGACTTCTTGCACACAGGGATGCATTGTTGTTGAGCCTGGAGGAAGTGATGTTTGCACCCCTCTTCCTTCAAGGGTCTGATCCCAGGTGGCCTGTAGCAAACACTCACTACTATGTCACCCACGTTAGTCTGACCTTTAATCCTTACCCATAAGCACTCGACCCTCTCATCATTCACCCCGAGGAGCAGCTCCATACAATATTTGCAGTATTTTGTTTTATAAAAATGATGGCTCTACATACAGAAAAATGGCAAAATTTACCCAGATTAAACATGAGACAGCATTTTTAAGGTATCACATGACATAAAGAAATAAATACTTAGACGAGTGTTCAGCATTTTTGGTCTGAATATTTTAAAGTGTCTACTTCTGAATTGACTTAGAAGGGAAATATTTACTATATGAATAAAAGCTGCTTGGCAAAATTTCTGGCCTGGCCCACTTCAAATGTATTTGGAGATACTAATAGCTGGAGCATGCCAAGCATAACTAGCTTAAAGGGTTTTTTTAAAAAAAATAAAAATCAATGTTTCCTGTTGCATATGAGGACACCAAAGCATAATCAAAGAGCTACCTTCTACCCAGTGAAGCAAGGTCTCTGAAGCCAGCAAGTCCACTTTTAGAGGAGAGCCACATACCTGGCTTGGGCAGCACTGTCACCCTGGCAGCAGCTCACAGGTCTGTAGCAGTGTCTGTGTGCTGCATGTACAGATACACACACCAGGTATGTATACATGTCCATGAGTAGGGACAAGTATTCAGTGAGTGGTCACACACCAGTGTGCTGCAGCTTACCTGTCACTTAGCCTGAACAAAAGAACCACTGACTAACACAGCTGTGGCTGCAAAGGTCCTACGCAGGCTCAGAGCTCACCTTCTTCGTCTGTCCCTTACTAGGGTGCAACCTGAGCTCCCAAAGGACATCTGTCCAAGTAGAGAGAAGCAAGCCTGGTTGTTTCTGGAAACAAAAGCACGCTCCTTGTTTCTTTCCTCTCCATACCCATTTCCTACCCTCCTCAAAACTGCTGTGATATGTCTTCACTCTTTCTGGGGAAGAAGCTGTAGTGCATACAAGACTGCATCTGCTCTTAACACGTCGCAAAGAATCACCACATACTGAGGCAGCGGCTTAAAGCAGGTGGCCACTTCTCAGAGAAGACAAGCTCTTGAAATACAAAGCATTTGATAACAAATGGCCTAGGAATTCTTGTAACAGCAAATGTTGCCACTCTGAATCGAAAATGACAAAGAAAAAGGCAGAGGGAGCTGCCTTCTGAAGCCAGCTGGGAGGGACAGAGCGTAGCTGCTGAAACAGTCGGCCCTGATGGAGGAGGGAAGGTGCTGAGGATCACCTTGAGCTCTCTGCACAAGAGCAAGCTGAGCTGCATGGAGTCTCTGCCGTATCAGATACCTCCTGCAGCAATACCCTGCAGAGGCCTAAGGTTGCTGTAGCAACCATGGTAATTTAAGAAATATTGAGAGGCAGAGAGAACAATTGTACCAACAACAATCAAATAAAAAAGTAGAGCATGTCTTAAAACATCCTACTGCTCTCAGAAAACAGAAAAGGCCACAGAGCAGCCATAAAGGAAGAAGGCAGTTTAAGGAAGGTGTGATACCGCACAGGGTGTTACATGTTGCAGGGTGCTAGAGTACAACAGAACACAAGCAGTAAAAAGCGAGTCAACAGAGATTTGGGGTTTTGCATCATTTGTTGACGTTTCTGCTGCCAGGTACTTCCAGAAGGACAGTAATAGGAAAAGTTGCCAGCAATGAGGCTTCTAAATGAACAGTAAAGGCAAGACTGACTCACAGAGGCACTTTAAACGGTGATTGATTTACCATGTTGTGCATTTGGCTATGGTATAATAGGTCATTTTAAAATGGGTTTCTTTACTTCCATGTCTATGGAAGGAAAAACAAGGTAATTGGTCAGAAGCTTGCATTCATTTGGGAAAAATAAGCCTGTTATGCCAAGAACTCTTCTGTTGCATTTGACAGCTGCAAAATAAGGGCTTAAATTTAGAGAGGACTTATGCATGAGTCCTTTCTTGCATTAAACATTCTCTGAGGGCTCTGAAACTCTGTTCTCACCCATACATCTTCCCAAAGCAGCTTCACAAGAACACTACATCTAAGAAAATTGGATGTTTCTAGAAATATAGAAACATTCACCAGTTTCCTGTATGCCATGGAGAAGAGTGGATCAAACATGAACCAACAAACTTTCAAAAACCCTATAGGCTTGTTTTATTTTCCTGCATGATGTGGAAGGGTGAGGGCCCCTTTGAAAGTAGAGGCATGAATAGGGGAGCTTTGAAGAAAGAAGGGGACAGGTGGTCTTTGCGATAGCCAGCACGATTTGGATATATTTTTAACTGCTTATCCTGGACACAATTTGCACTCCTGGACCTCTGTTTAGTTTGACATGATAATCCATCAGTGTATTGTGATAATAAACTGTCATAGATCTCCAGCTGCCCTGATTTTTAAAGGATACTTGAATACCATTTTGCACTAGCAACGTATTCTCCTGTCAACCTCAAAGTGGGTTTCTCTTGAAATCTACTGAACTAAATAAGGACCATGCCATGAAGGACTGTGTTGTTCTGTGAGATCTCAGGCCTCTGTAAAATGAAAGTCATTTTCCTGCATGGAAGGCCAAAAGCCAACAAAATCCTGTGGATGTGCTTAATGCATAACTACACAAGTTAGTGATTAGTTAGTGTAAATGATTCCTGAGTATATGCCAGCTGAGTGCTGGCATATAGTCAGGAATCATTTAAATCAAATCTAGATACCTATTTCTTGATCAGTTACTGAAGTTATATTTCACCTTCAAATGTATTCCTGCAAATAACGGTTTCTAATATTTTTATAATATGGTTTTCTCTGTCTGCATAGCCTTGTATTTACCCGTATTAAAATTTAAAATCTCGTTATAGTCTTTATTACAGGAAAGAAAGGTCATCTACTCATATATAAACAAACCATTAATCTTCTCCATCTCAGGAAAAGCATGTTTAATTGAACAAACATTTATTCAATGATCATAATTACATTGTATGACAGTTTATACAGTCCCAAGTATATTGAATCTATGTAAAATGCCCTTAAAATGCTGCAATTATTTTAAAGACATTAATAAGTCCATAGACTTAAGAACAAGATCACTCTAGTGGACTGTCTAAAAAAGTAGTCTGCTTCTACTTTTTTTGTTTGTTTTTGGTTTGGGGGCTGATTTCTAAATTCTGCTAATCCCCACTGAGAAGACTTAATTATTATAATCAGCTTTACTCAATTAATTTTAGTGAATGTATTGTAATATAAATAATTTAATGAACAATCAGAGTCAGTTCATACTGATGATCAGATGTCTTTAAGAAGCAAAAGGCTACAAAACCTATATTCTCTTACCCTAGCCTAATCAGGTCACACCAGAAATACAGAAATGAATTCTCTATTAGATTTTTAACTGCTAAAAATAAATTGATTCTTACCTTTCCAAAACTCCCTTTCCCAATAGCCCGCAGTATTTGAAAGTGGTCAAAGTTAACTGCAAAATAAAGGAGAGAAGAAAAGTTAAATAGTCTGTAGAGTGCTAAGTCAGAATCAGAAATCAGATAAGAAAATAAATGACAGTGTTTCCAAGTAATGTCATTTTATGATATGGTATTTACTTTTTCTCTTAAAACACCAAACATACTTAATATCTAGCAAAGAGGAAGTTTGCTTTAAAACATGCTCTGTTAGTTTAATTCATCAACCCGTCTTGTTCCAATGCCTCCAGTGCCCAATATCTCTGAAAAGAAACATAACTCTGTCCTAACCAAGTAACAAGAAAATAAGTTAGCATTATGCAGCCATTGGCAAAAACTGTTCAGCATTTTCCAGAAAGACTAAGATCTATTAAAAGGGTACTGAATAATTCAGGTAGGTTATAACAACTGCTTACAGACACATAGTAATATAAGGATAGTAGTTACAGGAATCACTCTGCAGGATAATTCCCATATTCTGTTACAGTGATGGAAGCTTGTCCCATGATGAGTTAGCGGGATCAGCCTTTCCAAATTTTGCCACCTTAAAACGATACATAATGCTAATATTGTAAGACTATTTCACAGATGTAGTATAACTTTATTTTGGGAGATTTCATTTTAGCTTGGTAGTACAATGGATTTACTCCTGCTTCATGAAAAACTGCCAGCATGGTTTGCCCTAGACACTGAAGTGGTTTGCTGTGAAGGTGAATGAGAGATTTCATTTCTCAGAAATGTCATTATTGTTGGTGTTGCATGAGACTGAACACAGCATGACCTTTAAATCTTTAAATCTCTAGTTCATTTGTAGGCCTGGTGGTTTAGAAAAAAATCAACAACATCCTGAACAAAATTGATACAGAGCCACTGAAAAACAAACACGACAATGTGTGATGCAGCTTTTGCAGTCACTTGTCAGAAAAGAATCACACTTAAAGCTAAACTCAGTGAACTGAGTTGACAAAGTTCAGTGCAACTTAACAGGACTCTTTTTTTAAATTAAAACTTTCTTATGTTTATGGCTTTGGTCATGTACCTCCATCTATACACCTTTTACTGCAATAACAAGAATCAGCAAAGTTATGGAGACAGATTGTCACTGGAAAAATGTGGTAATGTGAACAAATATAACAAAAATTGACCCACATCATAATGAAGAAAAAAATCCAATAAAAGTATAAATACTTTAAATATCTGTCAAAAAAGTTGTATCATCTTAAACTAAGCACTGAGTAGGAAGTTGCAAGTTTTATATACCCCAAGTAATCTGAAAAGGGCTAAAATCTTATTTTCCCTGTTCCAGTAATATCTCATTTACACTATTAATGCCACTTATAATATATTTAAGCATTTGTTTATTTATGCTTGCTTACATTGTCTTCAAGGAAACATGGTTTCTCCTTTCATTAGTGCAGCTATAGCAACCACCTTCCTGGTAATTGCTGGAGACCAAATCAAATCCAGAGCTGACAGAGCGAAAAGCAGCAGACTTTAGCAAACAAAGATGGTAATTCTGAATATAATAGTTTTAGGATCTGGATACTAAAATGAAAATGCATAACCTTGCAAAATATTTATAAGCTGCTTGGAAATTGGAAAGCAAATTTTGTGCTGAATCACGTAAGAGGTAGGGTTACCCAGATGTTTGGGAAGCAAGATTGTCCATCAACATCCTGTAGCTGGAGTCTCTGCCCACAGATTTTGCTGGTGGGACACCATCTTGTAGTTTCTGCTGGTCCATACTCATGAGATGGGCAAGATGGACAGTTTAGCAAAACCACCTTCCACACAGACTTATGTCAACTTAAATCTTGCTCCCACAGGTCATCCCTCCCAAGCGCATGCCCCTGAATGGAGGATTTGAGAGCTTAATGACTGGGATCTTTAAATTGATGCTTAAGTTTAAGTCAGAATTCAATATCGCATTTAAAAGGTTGAAAACTGTGTGTTAATCTCATTCATTTCTTTAATAGACAAAATTCAGAATTTTTTCCCTCCAGCTTTCTGATGTTGTCTATGTCACTCCCCTGCTTTCAATCCTCCTGAGGTTCCCTGTTTAATTTACCAATTTTTAACAAACCTTTTTCTCAAAGAAAGCTTAGTTTAAGTTTGTTGTTTTCCTTGCAGTCATTCAACTGAGGCTAGTTCCCAAAAACAACTGGAAAACTGTTGAAACAGTCTGTAATTATCTAAATTTAAGTCAAGCCACATTTCAGTAGGAAAACCAGCTTGTCTGGTTTTGAAATGCATCAGTTTGATTAATTACTTTGTTTTTGTAAAACTAAGTTTAAGTATTTATTTTTAGATATGAAAAGGACATTTTTATTGTCCATATAATTTCTATTCTATTTCTCTGTACTTCCTTCTCTAGTGGTGCTTATTGTTCTGAATGACTAGAATAAGTTTTTTGAATTGGATTTAATTCCAAATTGGACATCTGTGAGAAAGAAATTATTAAATGAGGCATTAGATCATGGACTTTAAGATGGATTAATAGTAAGTCTAATAAGTAGTTAAAAACCATAACCACAACAATTGCTCAAATTTTCTCAATGCTTATGTTTAACACGGATAGAAAGTGAGATGCTATACTTTCAGATCTTTGTTGAGAAAAAAAAGAGTATTTTCCTTCTATGGTTCACTGTCCCATAAGCCTTATTTTAAATCAAAGTACAAAGTTTGCAACATGTTTTGTAGAGGAGAAAATAAAGATGATTTTAAATTGCTATGGAAGTATGTAAACACAATTGAGCCTGGATTGGAAATGAGCTGGGCTTGCAGCCACTGTGATTTTCTTGAAAGAGTTAATTTACTAAACTGAGACAACCTGGTCCTTTTTGATCATTCAAATGTACTCACAAAGTTGTAGATTCACAAATTGTGAAAGTTCCTCCCTTGTGTTGTTAGGAAAGGATAATAAAAGGGTTACTTTTGTAGTTCAGACCAATACCAAATTCAGCTGAGTAAAACTAAGATACTTTAAGCAACAGTCCTGTAAACAACAGATTAGCCATGCAGAAATCACATTAGCATCACAGCCCTGATAAACAGTGAACAGTCAAGCTAGGTTCACTGCCACCTTATGACTGCAGTAGTCATTCTCCTCGAGTGTTTTTAATCTCACACTCAGAATTTTTTACTTATTTTGTTCATCACACCCTTTTTTAGGTTTTGTATATGCTTTTTCCCCCCTTTTGGTGAATGTTCAACACCACAAGACCACCACTTATTCTGAGAAGAATTACAGCTAACCATGACCTCTGGCATTTTCAGTGTTTAAAATATCATCCAGTTCAGGTTCTGCCATTTCCTCTGTGCAATGAGGATAACACAAGTGTTGTATTCTTGTCCTCTAACACATGATGTGTCTAATTTGTGGAGCCTGGTGTTGTAGCTAATGACACTTTTCTAGTGCAAAGCCCTGCTGAGATAATGGTGTGGCTGGCAGAAGGACACTTTCTTCAGTAACAGTAATATGACTATTACTGTTCTGAAAATAGTTTTCTTGGTATCCTTTACTCAAGATGAAAAAAATATTTTCCAACTTTTTGAGTACTTCTTTCATTTTACTACCACACCATACTTTGGAGATCTTAGACATCAGCTCTGAATTTGAATCTTAGAGTATGGACATTTTTTCAGAAATCAAAATTATTTTATATTGTCTTCAGCTAATTTTTCATACAGGCAAATCCACAGAATGAAACTGTGAGCATTAACAACAGTATGAGGGAGTTTTCTTAGAGTTTCATTCAGTTTTATCAATTTGGAAAAATCAAGAAGTATTATAACCTCTCCTGCAACTCCCACATTCATTCCTAAAAAAGTCACCATTAACTGAAAACTGAGAAGGATTATGGAATAAAACAGAGATTTGGATAACTAAGGGAGAAAAGAGATCAACATTTATGGCACTGGTTGCATGATGTGGTATTAGAGCACGGATGGCTGTTAATTTCTGGAATGTGCTATATATACCCATAAATTAAAGCATTTTGTTTCTTTCCATTTAGTCATGCTCGAATAAACTTGAAATGAATTCCGTTGCACAGCTTCAAGACTCTATTAATAACTTTAAGTACAAGTATACCTTATTTGACTTTTTTCATGGTTTTGAAGTCACCCCATGTAGAGCATTTTCCAGTAGTTTTATCTTGAACTAATGAAAGCTTAGATGATGGTAAAGGGATTCACAAGCTGAATTAAAGTTTACACCCTGCTGGCCTGTAAAAGTCAAAAAACATGGTCCTAGCCATTACAGGTACTTAATCAAATACATTAGAAAACTCCAAAGTATCAGGAATATCAAGAAGGATGGCACAGTGGTTTGTCACCAACTTGGACACAGGAGTCCCTCTTCTGCCACAGCTTTCTCATGTGACCTTGAGCAAGTGCTTCAATACCTTCTGCCCCTGTCTTTAGAAATATGATTTTTAAGCAGGCATAAAGCTATGTATAGGAGGTAGTTTAGTGCTCAGATACACAAGTAATCAGGACAGTAAGAACAGCCAATTCAGGTAATAGTACTTTATAAAAGCACTATAAAGACCAAAAGCAATTTTCAAAGTGTGTAAAGTGTACACCATCGTGGAAGTGGAGGTATAGAAATCAGTAGATGATTGACTCCAATCTCACATATCAAGTTGCTACAGAGCTGAGAGCAGGCCCTGGCTCGCACTTCAGACCACATTTCTCAGGCACATCTTTCCAACCGCATGAGTGCTGATAAAGAAAACATTTGATATAAAATTTTCTAGCAAAAGATAAAAGAAATATTTCTTTCTCCACTGCTCCCCAAGGGCAAAAGTATACTTTGGGGAAAATATGCACATCACAGACTATTGGGTTTTTACAACCATTCTGCAAAAACACTGGATAGTTTTGGTGAAAATGCCTATTATTCTTTCTTGCACAAACTAACCAGTGAATTCTTCTACATGCATTCACCTCTGCTGCAGTATTCATGAGTGGTACAATTATTTCAACCAAAAAAACCCCAAATAAACTGTTACATCAATGCAGTTCATTACATGTTTGAATTATGACATCACACAAGAACACAAAAATTTTCCCCTTTCATTTGTAATTTTGCTAATCTAAAAAATTCTCATATTACCCATCATTTTTTCAAGTGTAAATTACATTTAGCTCAAGAGGCAATATGCATATTGGGTGGATTCAACATAGAACTGACATCAGTTTTTCCTACTGCAGCTGAGGAACATTTATAGCACATATATGTGATTAGTACAAATACATTCAATAATCACTACCTGAAAGAACTTTGTATCTCCAAGAGGAAATATCCAATCCAATGTGGTTAAAGCAAGGCCATACACAAGCTTTCCATCATAGAAAATAAATTAGGGAGCTTTCAATTAAAAAAAATTGGAAGAACTTGATAAGCATCCAGAGCTAATTCCAGAAATTGTCCTTCTCTAGCTGCTTCCCACTGATTTATTTGGACTGTCTGGCAATAGTCAAAACCAGAACATGACCACTAACGCATTAGTAGTAAAGACACATTTGTAACACAATCAGCATTTCAAGACATCTAGATTCATTTTCACTGATCTCAAAGCAAAACAGAAAGAAAGAAATGTGACATGGCCATCAGCCAAAAAAATAGATTTTTATTTAAGTCTGAGCACTGTCTTAGGTGTTGCAGGTCTGCTTCAGGGTGTTTTAATGCTTCCTGCTTCTGTGTAAATCAGAAAAACAGTAATAACTAAATCAGATTTTCCTTCTAGGTTTGACATGTATGGTTTGACCTGACACCCATTAGACAGTACTGCCATTAGGATTTCAGACTAGTTCTACAGTCTTCTCTACACTTCTGTCTACTTTTCAGATTCTCCAGCCTTTTTCAGAGAAAGTCACAAGGCTGTGCTGACAGAACCTCTATAGGTCTCAGCAGCCATCAAAGTTTGCTAAAATTGCTACTGTACTTCCACACAAAAACACATCAGATTAATAACCAGGTAGATACAGTCATATATATTCAGTACTCATGATGGAGTTACCAGCTCGAATGGATACAGACAAGACAAACATGAACAGTGCTTAAAAATTAGATTAAGGGGAATTACATTGTTACATTAGTCATAAGAAGTTACATTCCATCATGGTTTATTTGTGAGAAGTGTACCAGTGTTAAATTAAGTATGAAATGAATTTTAGTTGACAGAATGATAAAGCCAGGCATATCTTTGAGGTGAGCAAAGAATACAAAATCTGTACAGCTTCATTAGGTTTCTGAGTGAAATGGGACATTCCTATACATTAATTGATTGGGGAACCTACTAATTAGAAAGAGTTACATAACTGAAGGACAAGAAAAAAGCAGTTTAAAGAGCTGGTTTTATCTCATTAATGATGGAGCATGGTGTTTTTTATCATTGTGTTTAGGGGCTTCGCATTTCACTGCATTTAGGGGCTTTGTAATTAAATTACAATTCTTCAAGCTTAATGAGTGTTTTAGTCTCAATATAAACTGTTTCTAATTATTATGTTAATATTTTTTTATAATTATCCAGAGTTTATTTCCAATTAGAAAGAATTTAAGATCTTTATTTGTTAAACTGATTTTACTTAAAATTCAGCTAATTTTCCTTTGAACCTTAAAATGCTTATCCGTTGATACTTGAACATCAGTTTACACTCAAAAACAAAAAAAAAGGCTCTTAACGGAGCAAAATAATTATGACTATTGATTTGAAAATGTCATTTTCCTACTTTATCAATTGAACTAGTTTTGAACTTATACCGTTTTTTCCATTTTAAAATATCACAAGCAGATTACAACAACAATCAGCTTCCACCCTTCTACAATTCCAGAAGAAATTCAGAATGTCCATCTTGTGAAAGAAAACATACACTTCAGTTTCCTCAGTCACAGTGAAACGTTTCTGTATTATCAGAAGACTTTCATTTCAGAATTCTTGATTGATTCAAAGTGGTTTCTTTCATAGTAGCTCAGTACTACACTGCTTTCTTGTGATGACTATGTCCAATCATCTACAAGGTGGTGTTGTTGGCTTGACTATATCTCCCGTTATGTAGATATACCCATAGCACTTGCATTATGCACATTTTGCTCACTCAGAGGTGCTGATGTGTTGGATTGTGGGAGATGTGAGCAGATATAGGATTTGGATCTACAGAAGGAAATGGGAATATCAGATTCCAACACCTTTGAAGTGTCATATCACAGAAATGTTGTCCAGCTTTCAACTGATCCAAATTTGAACCAGTTTGAAAAGGTAAACTTGAATTCCATTCAAACTTTCAAAACCAGTTTTCCCAATGTAAGGGCATGTTGATTTGGCAAAAAAAGTTTAATCATCCATTAAAAAGTCTGAGAGAAAATCAAAACTCAAAAAAATTTTTGTGAAATTAACACTTTTCTGTGAAAGAAACAAAAAAACCCAAAAAACCAACAAGCAGCAGACTGAAAGAGTTCCCTATTATCTCCCATCTCCGTCTTCTTCCAGACATGATGAAATGGAAACAACCTCTTCTTTAATATAGAAAAAAAAATCAGTACTATGGTGTTAGAAAAATATCAGTTTATACTTCCCTTATTTCTATATTTTATCAAGAAATATCCGATACCACAGATAAAAGAGTGGGCTAAATAATATCTGCTGTGTTGCATTATAGGAATTCTTACTTCCTTAAATTAATCCTTCTACAAGGTAGTACTTCACAGGCTACACATCAAATTTGCAGAATATTTCGATGCACTGGGTTCTACACTGTATTCAGTGAAATCCATGTGACATTGTATCATTAAAAGTGTGGGTTTTCCCTAAACAGCTGGGGAATTTTCTGAAGGTGTTAGCTAAAATTAATAGTGGAAAGAACTACAACAGTCTACCATTTTCCAAAAGCCTATAAAAACAGACTAGAAGAATTTGGTGAATCAGCTAATGATTTACACTCTTAGAGAATTTTTTTTTACTTTAAGCCTTTTTAAAACTAGTCCAAAATTTAACCATAATAATTCATAATCAGGCAGTTTGGTGCACTGTCTCTGTGATCTTCAGACAGGTTACTCTGTTTCAGAGGCATACACAGATACTCTGGGGTGACTGGAAAAAAGAGAGTAATTGAAAAGCAGGTTTTTACCTGACAAGGTTTGCTTGAGCAAATGCAGGAAGAGATGAAAGGGAAAAAATATTATTTTAAACAAATAATATCAATCTGAAGGATACAAAAGCAATCTGAAAGTTCTGATATTTTGAATAATAATTTATTTTCAACTCCGATGAAAGCAAACAGAAAATTATCTACATTTTGAGTCTTTCTCATTTTTTGCTTTGTTCCTGCTTTTCATTTTACCTCTTTTCCAGTGGAAAATGATGTGAAAGAATTACAAAATCAAAAGGTCTTCACTGATCGCAGCTGAAATTAAAAATTCCTCACTATTGAGTCTTGACAATTTTTGTTTTGCTATTATTGTTGTCTACCTGTGTCCATGGGGAGTGTGTGTGCATTTCTGATTGTTTTTTGCTGAAATAAAAATATTTCAAGAAATATTACTTTTCATTTTGGTTTTAGCTTTTCACAGGAAAGATTTCTATTTTCAGATAGCCTAATGATGAGAGGAAGTAGAAAATACTGTTTTTTCCCAGTATCAGGAGCATAACTTACATGCTTTATAGCTTATACACACAACAAAACTATCTCTAAGACCACCTCACCAACACAGTGTTTCAGCCCTTTTTTGTGATCCTTAACATGTGATGCAATGACAAGAGCACATGATCATACAGGTAAAGGACTTGTTCTTCGAAAACTTGTTGAGAAAATGAGACAATCACATGGACACCATCGCTGGCACACTGCAGACAGCAGGAACAGGGAGGACAGCAGGAGCACACCTTTTGGTGGCAGTATGGACATTTACATTGGATTAAGCTACTTGTGATACCTTATGATAATCTATAAGGCTACTTTTGTTAGAATTATATTTTCAAGGGCAATAGAATGAGATAATCACCTTCATAGGGGAGTTATAGTGCCTTTTAGTGCAGAGTTTATGTATTTTACTTTTACAGAGATTGTTTGTTTTCTACCGAAGTAGAGATCAATTTCTGATCTCTGTCCTACTAAAATACACTGACTCTAATACTTGCATTTTCTCCTCATGCATAAGTGAGCACAGGTGATAAAGGCGAAGACAAACTAAAAACTATCTGTTAAGCAGGTCTTTTGACTTAGATGGCAATCTCAGGAAGGCAACTAATTAGGCTTCTTAAAATAAGTAGGAATAATAATTAACAAACTATGCCAGAAATATTTAAACTAATACAATCTAAAGTACAACTGTGATTATTTGAAGGCAAAATTACTCATTTAAAGGAATGATTATTTTTTTTTCTTATTAATAAACCAAAAAAGGTCAAATAGACCTGGCAGAGCTAGGCAGAAAATACAAGGAACATGAAACGTGTGTTGTCATTGCAAAAAGTCCGCTGGACAATCTAGTAGGGATCAAACCCAAATCAATAACATGTCCTCATGGGCAGTGAAGTGTAAAACAGGAAAGAATGACTATGTTTAACGTCACCATTGATGATGTGAGCTGCAAAAATTAGCACAGAGGATGATATATTTTACTTGTCTTTTTTGGGGATAATGCAGTCTTCAGAAATCCCAATGATGACTAATGGTACAGGCAATAACCAAGGTGAAGCTCCCTTGACAGGTACCTAAGATTTAAAATAGCAGCAGCTGAGATGGCTTACAAGGAAAAAAGACACAAAATACAATAGTGGCAAACATGAATGGAGGCTAATACTGCAAAAAGGCAATTCAATTTGTAATAATTCCAGCCCCAGGATATCACCTAAACCAAAAGGCATGAACAAGTTCAGAAAGGGGTAGAAATATAGCATAGCACAGACTGTGACTGAGAGATCTGTAAAGAATCAACCCCTTGCAGGGGAATCAGAGTCAAGACATTCTTCTGATGTTAATCCCATGCCCACGAAGGTGGAAGGGCAGTTATCTGATCAGACAGAAAATAGTAATGTGGAACCACAGGTTGAGAGTAAGAACCTGAATGCTGATGATGGGCCATCAGTCTAGATGATCTTGATTGTGTGGGTCAGTTTAGTGCAATCCTTCAGCAGCATTATTCCGAAGCAACCCTTCTCAACATCTCATGGATCTTCTGTTATGATGACTAGTTAATCATCCATAAATTAAGCTAAAAAGATAATTGGACTTCAAATACAGGGGCTTTTACTTTTAGGTTAACAGAAAAGTTAAAGGAATTTGCACTGCTAATTCTACCAATATTTTTCAACAAGCAGCAAATAGCCACAGATTGTTGTGTAAAGCCTATAACGACTGATCAAGGATTTTACATATTGGTGTATAACTCAGTGCTATGAAAAATATAATCAGAAGTCAGATGTTCCTCAGGATGGACTAGAACATTGTAAAAATTATCACCTTTGCTATATAGCTATCATTCGTGTCCATCAATGGCCAAAGCCTGGGTAACTACACAAGCCTAAAAGCCACAAAAGATTTGGTGGTAGATGGAAACAGTTACACATTTAGCATTGTAGAATTGTTAAATTCTTGTGCACAGGGTTTATTGTGATGGGTCACATGAAAGCACATGATTCTCCATTTAGGCTAGCACTGATGATACATGATGTGAAGAACTGAAATTATTATGTTATCATTAGGTTTAGTGCATTAGCTAATAATTCAACTGACTTAAGTCCATAGCCCTGACCTCGTGCCACACCAAAATTTTTAGGGTTTAGTTAGGTAGTGCAGTGTCAAATCTTCAGGATAATCATACGTTAGTTTACCATAACAGAAGATTTTTGCAACTGTTTTAGCTGCCCCTGCATTCTGTTAGCATATAATATTCAGGTAACCTATTTTGTAGTAAAAAGGTTTCTTTTGCATAGACTAATTTGTTTTAGTGGAAAGTAATTGGAACTTATGATATCATCTGAATCACTCATCCATGTTATTATAAAGCAGCAATTTATAAAATTTTACTATTATAAACTCACAAGACAAAGAATTTATCTTTTTTTTAAGATCAGTGAAAGTTTTAATTAAAGTTCCGTTTTTGATGCCATAAAAACAGTCTTGTTTTGTGACAGGACAGAGATTTGGTTCTGCAACAATGGAAACATCAGAAGTCATCAAGGAACAGTGGATTGATGTACCAGACCTTATCACAGCCAGTGAACAACAGGGAAGCCTTTGTGAGCCTCCATGTTATTCATAGCTCTTTCAAAGGGTAAACTTGTCATTGAAACTAAGAAGAAAAGTTTCAGGACCTGCTCAAATGTTAAATAACTTTAAGACCTTTCGTAAGTGATAAAACATAATTTCCTTTTCTTGAGAAAACAGTTTCTGATTGACCATGTTGCTTACTTGTGAATAAGTTGACAAGAAGAATCTCTGAAATCTATTGCAAGAAGGAATAGGTTGATGGGTATCTTCAACAGAAAAGATCCTCCTCGAGAAAATGTATTGCTAAAATACGAAAGTCTAAATTCCACTTTAACTGTAGCAGACTTCCCTGTGAGACTGGGAAACACATAATAGATTATGAAGTATCTTTTTCAGATAGGAAGTGGAGATATTCACCTCCCTCAGAGTTACTATGAGAATAACCTCATTAATAACTGAACTGGAAGGCTCTCTGAGGGAAGTGGCTATGGGAATAAAATGTCATATTTCAGTGGACCAAACTGTTTTCTCCTACAATACAATTTACCAGGTGAAGGAAAGTTCTTTAAATGCAGTTGCCAACAAAATCCTCAGTGAGACATCAGTCAATCTTATCCATGTGGAGGCCTCTATAATGCCAAACATGCCAGGTGGAAGCTAAGAAACTTCTTTGCTTTAGGCTCCTTTGGGCAGTAGCTTCAAGAACACTGTTCTTGCAGAGTAGGACTTCAGAAAATGGTGCTATGTTAATGGAAGGTTGGGGAGCCATATGAATAGGATCTCATGCAAACACCTAGGCAAAGTATGACTTTTTATCCTCTTTTTCTTCTAAATTCAGATCCCAAGAGCTGAAAAGTCTCCAAAATCTGGCTCTGGAAGAATTATATCTTCTATTTTTAACCACAACTACAAATTAAATACTGGGTGCAAATAAGGACACTAAATGGTCAGAAAGATTCACATTTCAATTGGGATTGCCTCCTATTTAGTGTTTTTAAACCTAACCAACCCCATGAGCTTCAAATGAACAATGCCAGTTCTAACTTGCAACAGAAGTGTGCCTGAAGTGCAGAGCCATGGGCTTGTTTTCATTTGTCATTGTAAGATTAAAGCTCATCGGTTTGATAACAGTGATGTTCCCCCAGGAAAAACCTTTCAAAAGAGGCAAGCAAACCTCTGGGTTATGAATGTGGTTGTCTGATTTGTCTTTTGGGATTTGAAAATAGTATCAAAATTGCAAGAATTTAAAAACCACTTGAAGATCATCTCTGAAGATGCCCAAGCATTTGTCTCCTGGCTCTTCCTCATTAAAAAAAGTCACAAATATAATAATGAAAACCAACCTGAATCTCTCAGGGCTCTTAGGGAACTAACTGGCCTTGCCTGCCATGACCAGCTTCCCCTGCCCTACTACCACCATGCTGCCCATGGGCTCCAGAGCCCCATTGCAGCTCAGGCCTGGATTAGGTTGCTATGAAATGAAAAAGAAACATGAAGTGCAGCTCAACAAAGCCACAGCAGGTCCCCACAGGGCTCCTCCTGGCTCTTCTGAGCTGCACATCAGCTCAGTCCTCACCTGAGCTAGCTTGCAGGTATGTCTGTGCTGGGACATGCACTTCAGCTACTCCCTGGACTCTTGTCTGACACCACTTACATCAGTGACCTTCTCTGCTTACCTGGCCTGGGACGGGGCAGCTGTACCCTGCCTGCTCCTGCTGCACAGGGCCATTTCCAGAGCTACAGCATGGGCCATGCTTTTACAGCAGTGGGATCCAACTGCAGGTGCTAAAGTCGCACATCAGTGGCTGAGGGTAGAATGGGAACTGGAAACGGGAAAAGCTGCCTGTTATCATGGAAAATGTCAGTGTTTATTAAATTAACAGCAAATATAGTAAGTAAACTTCAATTTAAATTTAAGTTACTGAAGACAGTACTTCAATACAGAAGAGTTAAAGAAAATTTCAAGTATTCCACTACTGCCTGGCCACAAAGAAGCACCACAGAGTCCAGCAGAAGCCAGATGCTTCTTATACTAGCCAGTTTAAATAAAAGGAACAACTTACTTTTAAGAGGGTTGACCTCCTCCATTAATTCCATCTGTTAGCCTACCCATAGTTATCCATTCTCCACAATCAAACAACTTTCACTATGTGCTTCAGCGTTTGAGTTGCATCTTACTCATAGGTTTCATAAATTTTTAAAACTAAGTTATACTTCTAAAAGAATAAAATCCATTCTAGGAGGATTCTAAAATCCAATCTGAGGTTCCAAAGGGACTGACCTGAACCTAGCTTTACAGTTCTGATTTTTTTTAGTTATCTGGAGCCAAAAAGGGGCTGCTTTTTTATTTTAGCCAGGATTTTTACTATTTCACTGCATGAATAATTTAATTTCATAAGAATCATTTCACTTTGTTGCCATTTTGGAGTAAAATCAGGTCTCACAATTTTTTTTTACCTACATGTTCAAGACCAAGCTTTTGTTGGTCCAATATGATAAATTTTTCCCAATTTCAGTTGAAGCAAAATCCTGAGTTATTAGTTAACACTAAAACATCTTTCTATTTTGATACTTCACTTTTTGTGACTGTTTTCTTTCAGGGTGTATAGAAAGTACAGTGATAGTAACAGCTACATTTAATTCATAAAGAACTTGCAAAATTTAGTGCAAAACAAATTTATTCATCTCATGGTTTACAGGCAAATATTTAATGATAGAATTGGTAGTTTTGGCACCGAGTCTGAAAAAGATGGATTGATTGCTGTATATACAACGGCCACCTAAGTGCAGAAGTTTGGTTTACTTGGAGCTGATGACTTATTCACTGATCATTGCACTTCTTGCCTCTGGGAACTCCTTCCAGTGATGAAGTAAAGATAGTTTCAGCCTGATAAAAGTGTTTATTTACACACCACAGGCAGTTACACAAAAGCTGATAGGACTGTGCATTGCTGAAAACAGTAAATATGAATAAGGAAATCAGGACCTTTGCCTTATCTAGCCACTACTAAGATTAGGAGTGAAATATGAAAGATTTAAACATGAAAGACAGATAAACTCATGAAACAAACCAAATCCACCTCATTTCTATTCCTAGGCTTTCATGTCAGCTGACACAGAGGTGACTGAGGGGAGGAGGAAGACTTCAGACCACCCACAGTTCCCAGGTTATGGTTGGGGGTTGGCATTAACAGCAGAAGGTCAGTAGATTCTCTAATCCACAACTTAACTTACAAAGATTTACCTTCTATCACCACACAACAGGAATAAATAGATTAATTTTATGTAGAGGATGTGTAACTGACAGATATTAATGGAAAGAACATAACTTCTAATTTTAACAACAGAAGTTATTATCTGCAAAGCACAAACAAATAGTGAAGTGCAGAGGATAAAATTGCTTAATGTAGCAGAAGGCTTGTTAGTCTTAATGCCTGAAACATTTGGTGGTATTAAATGTGCTTATACCAATTCGGTATAATCAGAGAAATAGAATCTCAAATAAGTTTAATTATAGATGTTAGATTAAACTAATGAATATTGGTGACTCAGTTGTAGAGTTCCCTACCACATACACTGGGTTTGTTTTGACGAGAGTTATGTACATATAAAAATATCTATGTATAGAGAGAGAGAAAGAGAGAGAGAACTATTCCCTAAAAATACTATTAAAATCTATCTGTATCATATTTTCTTAACTAGAATAAAATGGTAAATCAGTAGATCAGAGCTTTCTCTATCTGTATATGAAAAGAATATCAAACAGCCTTGGTTTCTTCACAGTACGGAATAGAAAACCTTTAAAATAGCAAAAAACCCCCTTATTTTCCAACACCAGGTCTATCCTTTGTCATTGTTGTTCCATTGATCAACAAATACAGGTGGAAAAAGGACTGGAAATTAGTGTACTATCACTAAAGACTAGAAGAAACATATTGCATATGACAGCAGTCAGCAGTCTTTCCTTGGTGATCAGCTGAGCGGTATTTTTCTTTTCCAAATTAGAATGTAGCACTGCAGGAGGTTCTTTGCAACATCCAGGATATCCTGTCACTTGAAACATCAGGATATTGTTGATCCACATCTGTCTGTGGATCAAAAGATGTGTATGACCTACCCTAGCAGGGGAATGGTAGGAGGCTGGGAGCTGATCCTATAGTTACTCGTTTGTATACCAGGGAAGCATTCAGAATTCTCTGCATCTCAACAGAAGCAGTGAGAACACCAAATGCCACAAGCAGTATCTTCTCTCTGTAAGGGACAGCAACTACACTGAAAGGTTAACTTTCTATTAATGCACTTAAAATCCATGCCTGTGCTCTGTCCAACATCTGTGAGACAGACCGATGGCTCCTGGCTTAGAAGAACCAAAGGTCTGAAGTCAGGGCAGCACTCAGCATAAGTACTTGAAACCAGTGAAAACATGGCATTTCTTCACTGCCACATATTAATCTTTTCTAAACAGCAGACATAACCTCTCCTCACTCTCAGAAAACCTTTGTGAAAAGCCATTCAACGAGAAGATGCTATCCTAGCAACAGCTAGAATTTGCCTAACCACCAGACAAGCTCCACTTGCGTGTCCTGTCTCCCACAGCCAATGTTTATAACTGCCCAGGGAACCATTCTGCAGCTGCTTTTTGCTCCCGTTCATCAGTAGAGAGCTCCCTAACTCCAAAAGAACAAGGATTGCCCTGCTGAAAGTGAAGATGACTGTGAAAAGTTCTCTACTCTCTGACTCTTTTACAGCAAAATCTCCCAGAACATAGTGGTGACTACTGTTTAGCAGAAGATCAATAAAACCTCAAGAAAGTCTTTCAACACAGATTTTTTCGGAGAATTTTCTAGGTCCTGGTAAATATATTAACACTCAACCTCCTCTTGTACTGAGAAAGCATAGGCATCTTTGTGATATGAACAGGCACTTCCAATAAAGGAAGCAGCTTCCTACGATCAGATGCAGACAAATAAAAGCCAGTGTTATTCTTCAAAACGGTTAATGTATTAGAGACTGAACCCAGAGAGTTAAACAGCTTTGTTCTTCTTTAACCAAAAGAGAAAAAAACCCAGATATTTGCCTGTTCTATTTCTTCAAACAGTATTTTTTCCTGTATTTGTTACTCATGCAAAATTATGATTGAGTCCAAGGAAATTCAGAACACGATTTGGTTAAGAAAACAACATTTCTTGCTAGCACAAATTTTTGATCTTTGCAGGATAATAATCTTTTACTTTTTCTTGTTGTAGGGAAGCTTAAATATACACACATATACAATGTTCACAAGTACAGCAGTAAATTCAGCAACAGCTCAACATAGGCTTACATTAGGCAGCAAGTAACACAGTTTAAGGCAATCAATTTAACTAGTTCATGAAAATAAGCAGAACTTTGCTCAAGAGAGATCAGGTCACCTGATGTGCACACTGCTTATTACTGTTGCTCTTCCCTCTCCAGAAGGTCCCTGCCTGCCCTGCTAACTTTGGTGGATAAGTCGTCTGCTTTTTGTCCCTTCCCCTCACAAGTTTTACCATGACAGGATACTGTGGAGCTCAACTACCAGGCTGAGCTTGAGTTATCTTTTGCCTTTGAATATCCTCTCAGAAAACTTTTTATTGATTGGTCTCAGTAGCATCCTTTTCTCTTCCACACCTTTCCCACCAGCTCACTCCAGCTAAGGCAAAATACTGTGAAACCTCAAAAATTAATTTTAGAGTCTTATCCTCTTTTCCACCCTTCAGTGCTTGGTCCCAGATGTCACAGCCCACTAGGTTTAGTAACAGGAGGGCTTGTGTTTCTGCTTTCCCAGCTTTGCTGTTTTATGAGGAAGCTAGAAAAAAAGTCTTGTGCTTGGCCAACAAAAGCCCTGCCTTCGTTCTTAAACCCACATTCAGAAGAGGTTGTATAAAGACAACCCTGGTGGGGTAGGACCTACTTTCTCTGAGTATCCACAAGCAAGATCATAATTCCTCATTATTTTTTCTTCTAAAGATTTTGTCAGTCATCTTCTAATTCAGTTAGGTGCAGCATTTCTTCCCAGGCTGAGCTTCCTCCACTCACTGGACAGCATGTTACTAAAGGTTCACAAAAAACAGCATTCCCACATTACTGCTGGCTTTGTAACCCACATCCACACATCCACATCAAGGAATTCTTTCCCTTTCATGCCAGATGCAATCAACGGCCCAGTGGTTGTTACACTGGAGCCTGGTGGGAGGAGACAGACCTGTTCCCTCTTGTTCTATGGGAAGATGTCAGAGCCAAGTGCAACCAGTCTCATGATCTCCCTGGCAGAAGTGAAAGACTGGTCTTTTGATCTCTACTGGAAGTGAAGCCAATATTGTACAGTAGAGTCAGTTTAATGTATCTGTGTACCTGAACATGATTTTTCCATGGGAAAAACAAACACTTACTTTTGCAGTGTGCTGCTTCTTCCATCATTCGACTTCTCCAGTTCTGCAGAACCCAGCCCTCTGAAAGCCTACTCTTGTGGTACAGAAAACCACAGCAGCACAGCTGAAACAGCAGAGCCTTACCTCTTCACTGCAAGAAACATCTACAGGTAGGGATTAGAGCATTTATTAATTTTTAGAGGAGTGATTGGAAAACCAATGGTGTTGAGATTTAGACAACCTTGTTTTCTCACAGTTTATTTTTCATTCAGAGTTTTCCATGACCTTAGGTAGGAGTCCCTAAGCTTATCTTGCTTTATGCTTGATTAGCCATCAATTATTTATACTTACTTACTTACCCAAAAAGCCTATCTTGATACCCATGCACACCATACAACACACATAGCAACATGGGTAATGTGTTAACTTTCCTGAGCACTTACACTTCCTAGATAACAAGTCACTGAGAAATTCCTTAGCACTCTTAGAGGTGGGTGTCTTGCCAACCACTTATGATAATTCTGGCAGACCACAAAAGCAGTAGCAGAGGCTTACATGATGCCTTTTTTTAAGACAGAGGTCCTGTAAAAGATATTTTCATCAAAGCAGAAAATTAAATCTTGGAATTGTAGAAAATATGGTTAGGAAGGATCTTGAAAATTCATCTGGTCTATCTCTAAGCCATTACTGACAGAGATTTTCTTGGATATGGATGATAGTAAAGTAAAATAAAATTGATAAATACTTCAGCTGTCTCTTAAAAGAGTCTTGGTTCTAATCCTTACAGTATGGGGTAAATCGGATATTGTACACACTTTTCAGGACAGTCAAATTGGGGAATTGACATGCAGTTCATTTGAGGGAACAAGGAGTAAGAAACTAAGACAGAAGTGCCTGATTCATCCTGCTTTTCTTCAGAGTTCCCTGTAGAAAAGGGAAATCCATGAAACTTCACCTTTATTATAACTTCAACATAATTATCATGAAGTGTCTGAAGACGTCTGCATTATTTGTGTAGGTTGTACCAAAGTTTTAAGAAGACTGGTCAGGAGGATAATGGCTGATGGTGGCTGCAATGCCATGACATTCCTACTGAGCCTCCTTTTCCACAGACATGCAACAGTTTGGCAGTTGGTACCTCTGTGACTGTCTGGAGCTATCATACTGTTCTTCTGATCTCTCCTTCCTGTCCATATTCTGCTATTGTCTCATACCATGCTGTAACTGCAAGCTCAACACTGATCACTATTTTGCTCTGTGTTTGTACACACACCAGCATTAGAGTTCCTGAAATTGCATTACACATGATGATGAGTTCATGTCTAAAGTTCAATAAATGGAAAATAATATTGTATATAATTCACCATGGTCATGAAACAAAAGTTAAACACCAAATAGTCTGGATCTTATTTAACTAAAACCTTGATATCCAGCATAAACAACAGCTGTGTTTTATCTATATTTTTGACACAGAGAGCATTTTTAAGTCACAATGTGGTATTCCTACCCAATCCAGTTCTGAAACAGAATATTCATCTTTGCAAAAGAAGAAGTAAAATGCTACATAACTCACCATAGAAATTACATGAACAAACCAAAAATCCAGCAGAAATATTAAATCCACCCTATATTTATTACCTTCACTAACAAAAAGTATTTAGATTCTAAACCCTTCATCTATCTGTTCTGTAGGGCTCTATTTCATGAAACAATTAGTTTGAAAAGAGTGTGTTATTTGCCTCATGATTCGAGCTCTTTGCAGTGGTTATATGAATGCCTCAGACATTATCCATTACAGCTTTGTGGCAGCAGGCTGATGAGCACTATCATATGACTGACAATAACTGGACACTGCATATTCTGTTTTGAATCTGACTCCTTTTAACATTTAACCATTGCTTTAAGCAGATTCCAAGTGAAAACTTGTGTGTCCTTTTTTTCCTATGTCACTTTTATAGTTCTTCAGCTTCCTCTGTACTTTATATAAACTCAGCCATTACATTCTGAATTTAGCTACCCAGATCCATATTAATTGCAGGACTTTTTGTTAGGATCAGTATCTAATTTTTATGCTTTTAGTAAAAGATATCTCTTCAGCAGCTGGTCATTTAATAAAGACTTTTTCTGCAACTCACCGACAACTTAAAATCCTTCATTTAAGCTGAAGGCTTTTATAAAGAGGAGAAGTAGAAATCAATTTTAAATTACAACTTAGAATTTGAAGTTTAACTCCAGAGGATGGATGCTATATTCTCTAGTACATAAGATTTCCATTGAGCCCTGTAGTTATGACACTACAGCAGAATGAAGCCTTATGACTCAGGCAAAGGAGTGGGACTTCAGCACTCCCTTGAAGTAGATATCTAAGCACTACAGTGAATCAAGTTCTGGCCATGTAGAAATGAGCCAGGGCATGTTGCTATGCCTTGTTTCCCTCACACAAGACTACAGTCCTCAAGCACAGCATGTCACACTGACCTCTGCAAAGGAGTTTTTGAGCTCTATAGCTTCCGGATGCTCAGTGAAGAGTTCTTTGGAAGTATGTATTTGTTTTAAATATAAAATCATGCACTATAAAAATAAAAACAACCTCTCAAAAATTTCCATGCATTTGTTTCTAGAAGTAACTGTAGCAAAACTGACTTTTAAAGCCCCAAATAATTATATTCAACTGCCATGTCTGTTCACAGGAACAACTTCTAGCCTCTAAGACTTTTGTTTCTTAACCCTTCCGATGTATCTTCTATCATAATGTAGGCAAATATGTTATAACTATTTGATAGTAGTAAAATCTCTCCTGAGTCAGCTCTTTCCTAAATTACCCTTTTCTATTATATCACTTTCATCTATTAAATTTCATTTAAGTTTTAACAGAGCACAGTCAAATAAATGCAGCATGAAAGAGTCTTTACAGTCAACAGGCTATTGTTAGTGTATTTGATACTTACGATATTTACTAAGAATTTGCAAATAAAAGTTACCAATGATGAATATTTCTCTCATCCTTCTATTGCCATTCTTGTGAACTTATTATTGTTTCTGAAGAACTGAACATGAGGGAAGATGTACTCCTTTGTTCTTCTGATATCAGTACTAGATATACATATTCAGGAGAGGATAGCTGTTATGAGAATAGGAAATATTCAAGGTCAAGGGAGTTAATTTTCCTTTACTTCAACAGTATTAACCAAAATGAAACTGTTTTCCTTTCACCTATATGCTGAATTGACTACACAATTCGTGCAGTACCTACCTTGAAAATACTTTCTAAATGTCTGAAAAAAAGCTATAGTTCCAAGCCATTAAAGTATCTAGCTTTCATTAGGGGTAGCAATGCTGCTCCACCAGACATGGTTGCCTATCCAACCTATACAGCAATAAAAATCAAGAAATGAAACATATTTTCCATTGAGCTTCTTTAGCCAGAGTATAAAGTCTAGGCAAAGGACTTTGTTCACTGGATTTTCTTAGCTTTTGTGCTTTAACATATGCTAAGAAGAAAAAATGAGATAAATATATTGTGGGTTTACCAGAAGTTGTTTGCACAAGAGTAACCAGATACTTTTCCTTGATGAGACTTATTTTGTAGATGACAGAATAGCTTTAGATTTCATTTTTCTCTATTTCAGTGAAGCAATGTATAAGAAAGTGTAAGCAAAGCTGAACAAGGTGAGGATTAACTGGCAAAATGCAAGGTGGGTAACACAGGAAAAAAAAATGTGATAGTTTCACTGGGCTAGCCCTTGGCCAGCAGCCAACACAGCCGTTCACCCACTTCCCCTGAATACCCTGAGGATAACTGGTCTGGCTATTAAAGATTGAGGCAAAGAAGGCATTAAGTCAGCCTTTTCCTCATCTTTGGTGGCAGTGTTGCCCCCTGAATCCAATAAAGGATGAAGATTCTCCTTGCCTCTCTTTTTGTTGTTAATGTATTTGTAAAAACACTCTTTGTTATCTCTAACAATGGTGGCCAGTCTGAGTTCTATCTAGGCTTTGCCTTTCTAATTTTCTCTCTGCATAACCTAACGAGATCCCTGTACTCTCCTTGAGTTGCCTGTCCCTTCTTCCAGAGATGGTAAACTCTCCTTTTTTCCTGAGTCCCAGCAAGATCTCCCTGTTCAGCCAAGCCAGTCGTCTTCCTGGCTGTTTCATCTTGCAGCACACAGGGACAGTCTGCTCCTGAGACTTTAAGACTTCCTTCTTGAAGAATGTCCAGGTTTCCTGGACCCCTTTTCCCTTCAGGACTGTCTCCCAAGGGACTCTCTCAACCAGAGTCCTGAACAGGCTAAAGTTTGCCCTGCAGAAGTCCATGGTAGTGGTCTTGCTAATCCTCCTCCTTCCTTCACCAACAATCAAGAACTTTACCATTCCACGGTCGCTTAGCCCAAGATGGCCTGTAATCACCACATCTCCCACCAGTCGTCCTCTGTTGGTAAAGAGCAGGTCAAGCAAGGTACCTCCCCAGGTGGCCTCACTTACCAGTTGTGCCAGGAAGTTATCTTCCACACACTTCAGGATCCTCCTAGACTGTTTACCCTCTGCTGTGTTGTATTTCCATCAGACATCCATTAAGTTGAAGTCCCCCATGAAAACAAGGGCTAGCAATTATGAGACTTTTGACAGCTGCTTGTAGAAGGCTTCATCTGCCTCTACATTCTGGTTGGGTGGTCTATAACAGACTCCCAGCAAGATATCTGCCCTGTTGGCCTTCCCTTTCATTCTTACCCATAAGCACTTGACCTCATCATCACAAACTTCAAGCTCTATACAATCAAAACACTCCCTAACATAGAGAGCCATCCCACCACTCCTCCTTCCTTTCCTATTCCTCCTGAAGAGCTTATAGCCATCCACTGCAGCACTCCAGCCATGTGAGTCATCACATCATGTTTCTGTGACTGCAACTATGTCATAGCTACCCTGCTGCACAATGGCTTCCAGCTCCTCCTGCTTATTGCCCGTGCTGCGTGCGTTGGTGTAGATGCACTTGAGCTGGGCTATAGATTTCATGCCCAAGGTTGCCATGTTGCACCTGGGCTCATCTCTACTGAGCCTAGTTTTATCCCCTTCCCCCTTCAAATCTAGTTTAAAGCCCTCTCGATGAGCCTCACTGGCTCATGAGCAAGAAGCCTTTTCCCTCTTTGAGACAGCTGAAATCCATCTGTTGTTGTGTAAACCTCCCCATGATCAAAGAAACCAAAATACTGCTGATGGCACCAGCGTCTGAGCCATGTATTAATCAGGGGTACTGGAGAATCAGAGCATCACAAACAAAGAAGTGGGTGATCATCTTTGAGAATACGAACAATAGACATGGACTGAAATTTAGTTGTGCCAAATGCAAGGTCATGCAGATAGGAACATCAAAAATTTGTGCTGTACATTAGACCTCATCAGTGGAAATTTCTAAACAGGGCATTGGTGGGCTAACATAGTGAGGTGACTGAGCTATCCACAATACATCCATGAAAAGGGCATATGTACTTTTAGACTGTACCAGGAAAGTTATGTCCAGCAGAGATCAGGAAGTATTGTTTCCAGCAGAAGGTCCTGGTGAAAACTCACCTGCAATTCTGTGTACAATTTGGGTTGCCTGTGTGCAACCAAGACAAGTTCAAATGCATGCAGGTGTGGGGCACAGGAGATGAAAAAACAGTCAAAATGAGAAAAAACTATAAGAGGCTTTCTTACAAAACAAAGAGTGAAAGGGGACATTTTTGCTGTCTATCAGTGCACTAGAGTAATCATGGAGGTTGGAGAGCTGTTTTAGCTAACAAAAAAATTGAAATAAACATAAATTTTATAAATAGGTTAAGAATCATTTAATCAGAAAAACAGATGTTTCTAACCATTCAAAGAGTGACATTCTGGAAGATCCTTCTAACAAAAATAGAACACAGAGAACAAATATAGCTAGTTTAAAAATGATGTGGCCTTTAAAAAGATCACTGTATGGTAATGATGTGTTACACTGTCTGTGATAACTGTGGATTTACAGCACGCAGTCCGGCCTTCTGGCTGGATCATGTTTTATTATGCTAAGCATGGTGGGGAGTCTACATACCACTTACAGTTTTTAGATCTACTCAATGGATCAACACCTATTCTCATTAGATAGAAAGCATGAGCTTAACTCTAGAGCAGATACCCTATATGCTCCTCAGGCAGTACCTGGGTGCTCTTCACGTACTATTTCCATATATTTCTTTGTTAAGTGGTACACTGAATAAGTACTTTTTTCTATGATTTAGAAAGTGACAAGAAATTATTTTAAACCTCCTCTTCCAAAATTCTTGTCTTATTCTACATCCATCATTAACATGTACAAACATAAAATTATAATACTTGTTTCTGCTCATTTTTCTCATTTTAAGAAGCAGCTGTGACATTACACACAATACACTGAATAGCTCAGTTGCTACTATGCCTACATATTCATACACAACTAATTTATTCCAGTTCTCCTTGAACTGATATGTATTGTCATTCTTGAGCAAAATTATACCTTCTCAAGAAACAAATCTACTTTCTTTTCCTGTACTTTCTCTTTTGCTTTTTTGAAAAAAAAATGTGGAGTCCAATATTGTGGAAAACAGTGACTCTTGCAGCTACTAGTGGCAATATGAAATACAGCTTGATTTTGGATTAAACCTTGTAAGATATGTTTTCAAAGACAAGATCTTTTCCTATATTATTTAGGTACTTGGGAAAATGTCATCCCGAATAACAATTTGAAAGTAGTATAGGAAATGGGTTATTGTTTCAAAAGTAATGGGCTCTTCTGAACTAGATAGTTGTACTAAGCATGTCTTAAAAGGAAAAAAAGAGATGATGTTAGGAACATTCATTATGGGGAAAACAAAAACAAAAACACACAGAACAAAACAAACAAAACCAGACAAAGAATAAATAATAACATAATAGAAATCCATAAATAATTTATGTGATCTTTTTATTAGGTATTAATAATGGTTGCATTACAGAAACGTTTTCCTGAGGAAAAATAAGCTAAGTAGCATGAAGTCTTCACTGCAATAATTTACTATTGAACTTTGTTTTGTTCAAAAACTGACCACAGCCTTGTCTCATGGGGAAAAACAAAAACAAACCAAAATTGTAATAATACATGGAAACTGCTAACACTTGAGAGCCCAATCACAAGTCTTACAAAGGCAACGGCATGGCTATTTTTTGACCCTACGGTATCTAGACAATATTAACACTGTGCTTTCCCTCTTGGGTATTTCTTGGTGAGTTGCCTCAAGGTTTACAAGACTAATTGCTCATGATCAATATTTTACCTGGGGGCAGGTGTGGGGGTATTCTTTCTCACTTGTTTACATAGCAAGACCTATGGTAAATGACTGATATTTTACATCAGTACAAGAAAACCACAGCTATAGAACCTTAATACACAAATAGAAAATAATCTGTCACATTATCCCCAGAAACAATGGAGTCTTGTAAACTAAACACCACCAAATACCTCTTCAAACTTTGTCAAGAAGAGGGAATGATAATTGTCTCTTAAATACAAGTAAATGTCTATTCACCCTTTTAAGCACTTTACATGCATTTAAAATATTTCCTCCCTATTAGCAAAACAATACAAGTATCTCCATGTGTCCTGAACATAAAGGTAAGAGCACACATGGTTTTGATCTGCTATGAAGCTCAGAAAGACAAAAAAATGTGATAGTTTACTGAGACACAATCATCTCCTAACAAAATATATTGGGAATTACTGGGAGAGGAATATAGTGAAAATTAAGCATCAATCGTCCAGATAGGCAACAACATCTAACCCATAAGCAACATTAAAACACTTCTAGTGCTAATATACAAATATCTGCTTCCTAAGAGTGATGTGTTCTCTCTTCTTCAAAAGCCAAAATGATTGAAATTTAAATGCAGGCACACAATTCCAGTTCAATATGAAATACATGGAAATGCATAAATAGTGAAGAAACACCCTATTTTATGCAAACTTTTCCATTGCCATCCAAAAACTTTACAAGACACTCTTTCTTTTGATATATTATCTGGGCGGGGAGAAAAAACTCAGAGTTAAAGAAAAAGCTAAAAAAGTTTCAGAAAGTAAAGGTGGGTGAAGAAACATACCGAGAGAGACATCGCCATTTAAAATGGGCAGGTGGGCAAAGAGTCAACTATAAAAGAAAACAAAAAAGTTGGCATCCATCTTCAAAGCGACGCCCGTCCAGACACGGCATAAGAAGTTACCTGCCATGTGCTCAAACCCCAGGCGACGTTGTGCTGGACTTGGGGGGAGCTCGGCTGGAAGCGAGCACCCGCGCCATCGCCAGGGGTGTGAACAAAGGCGGGCTGTCCCTCCTCCTCCCCGGGGCTCCCCCGGGGCAGGCTGCCCGCCGGAGGCTCCATTCCAAGCTGCTCCCCGAAGGGAGCGGGGGCGGCCGGCACTGACCCCCGCCCGGCAGCGGCGCGACGGCGACCAGCAGGCGCGGTACCGTGGACAGCTCCGCACTCACCGTCCTCGTTCTCGTCGAAGACGGGCGCCCGGTGGGAGTGGCTGCCCCCCATGTTAGTCCGCGGCCGGCTCCGCATTCCCCGCCGCCAGCATCCCGCGGGGCGTGCCGGCAGGCCTCCCCAGCCCCGGCCCGGGGAGCCTCCGCGGGGCTAGCAGTCACCCTGCCACATGAAAGCGACCCGCCTGCCCCGGCAGAGATCGCTGCTGGCTGGCGCGCATCGAATTGGCCCGTCTCTCATCGCGGAGGGGCAGAGGAGGGAGGGAGTTAGAGGAGGAGGGATGGAGGGAGGGAGTTAGGGGAGGAGGGAGTTAGGGAAGGAGGCGGAGGTCCTGCTGCTGGTGGCTTTTGGTAAGCTGTAAAAGCTGGATCTACCTGGAGCCTCGCGGATCCTCCCTCCGCTTTCCTCCTCCGAGACCCCCGCTGAGGAGCGCGGAGCCTTCCCTCCCGCCTGGTAGCAGGGCCGTCATCCGCGCCCCGCGCTCCCACCGCCACGGCGGCGCGGTCTGACCGGGGGGAACCGAGCTGCTCCTGCCGCCCAGAGGAGCTGGCCAACAGCAGCAGCCGAGGGCCCCCGGGACCCGAGGCGGGTGAGGGGCTGGGAGGGGTAAGAGCTGCCTTGGGTCGGGATGGCTTTTTTTTGCTTCCCGACGGGGGTTCACTCCCGGCAGCGCGGAGGGACGCGGCCAGTTGACCGAACTTGACTGAGTTTACAAAGAGGAAAAGGAAGAAAAAGAGATAAATTTCTTCCTCTTTTTCTTTCCGCTACCCTCCTACCCCCTAGATGGCTGGGAGACAGCCCCCGGTGGGGCTCCCCTCGGCCGCGGGGGAGCGGGGGCTCCCCTGGGCCGCGGGGCGCCGCTGGGGCGGGGCGGGGAGCCCAGCCCGGCCCTATATTGCCACCTGCCGGCGGGATCGGGAATGTCCCCTGGGCGATCCCCGGCGGCTGAAAAGGGGGGAGCTTTGGGATTGTCTTTCGAGATGTGCAGTAAATATATATATATGGATGTGTGTGTGTGTATACATATATATATATATCAATATATGTATGTTGAAATGACTCCACTGTGAAAGTACATTGGGGAGAACTACTAGAAACACGAAGGTATAACATGAATCACCTGCTATATGGTGAGTAGTGACGTCTCTCCAGAGTTGCTATTGATATTTATACACAGAAATAGCTGTCCAACTCCTTTTCAAAAATGCTACCATTAATAACTTTTGTGGTGAAGTAAAAACAATTACCTGTGAAACTTACACCAAAAGGAAACAGGTTAAAAAATATATATGTATATATATCTACGTTATTATTTTATCCAAGTCAAAGTTGGTGCAGTTCCTGTAGGCTAACCCACAGGATGAAAAATCAAACATAAGTTGCATTTTTTGCTTCTTCACTGTTACAGTAGGAAAAGAGGTAGAAGAAATAGGAGCCTGAAGCTGGGGTACATGCATTTTCATATATACAGACAGACTCTTATGTTCTTCTAGAATATCTAACACACTTCTTTCTGTATAGTTGAGTTTGGAACAGCCTGAGTTTGGAACAGTCCGAGAACAAATTCTACGTAAAGCAGGAGAATTTTCAGTCTATTTTCTTATGATTGTTACCTGCTTTAGTTACTTGCATCACCTGCCTTTGAATGTGATATAATTCTGCTATAGCCTTTCAGGGAAAAGTTTATTAGAATTGAAAGCAGTGGGCGAGACCCTGTGCTGTGTGGCTGAGAGCTCAGAGCTTGCAGCACCCACCAACCCATAGAGCTGATAAATTCAGACACTGTGATATTTTTCCATAAGTAGAGATGGACAGGTTGTATCACTCTCTGATATATCTTACTTACATTATTTGGGTTGACACTACTCACATGTGAAAGCCTTTGCACACTAGAGAAGCCTTCAAAATGTTGACCCATGACTTCATCTAAAATGTAGTCTGGAAAGCATCACTCACTCTTTGTTATTTTGATTTTTAGTTACTCACCTATTCAAAGATTTAGTCATCCAGTCAAAAGCAGAAATGATGCCATGCTTCTGAGGTTGTGCTCCTTCAGTCAGAAGACAGCAGTAGCATTTAGAAATCATTGCTTTTCAGTTAGCAGGTATCCTTCAGGTTAACTGGCCAACAGGGTGCTTTATGTTAATTCATTGCCTTTTGAATTAGCAAAGGAGGACTGCATTTAATACATTTCAGCTGATAAGTGTTAGCTTCTACCTGAGATAAGGGTTTACATCATGTTAATGTAATTGCTTCAATTCGTGTAAGAGCATTTTAAAGTGACCTTCCAAATAATGGGGAGAATAACTAGTTTGCCAGTAAACCCCCAGGCTGATCATCTTGCACACAAGGAACACATCCATAGAATACAGACATGGGATGAGCAGGAGCAGGTTGGGATTGCATTGCATGCATAAAATACAAATTCATAAAAAATTACTTAAAACTGTCTTCAAGAGTTACTGTCTTACTTTTTTACATCTGACTCCCTCCCTGTACATCAAATGTCTGATGAGTCTTCTGAGATGTCTTTCATGATTTCATGTGACAAGGCCCACCATGAACAAAAGCAGTTCCAACAATTTACAGAGCAATGAGTTGTATCTATTCATTAATTAGTCAGTCCTGGTAGACTGATGTGCCTTTTTGACTCCTCTATGGATTATCACTGCTTTGCAATTCATTTGTCCTTGGTTTATGAAAACTCCTAGCTTATGTTTAAATATCAGCACAGCTAGGAGGTTAAGACAAGCAGCTGTGCTAATGTGAGATTTGAAAAATTGACATAATTAATAAAGTATCGATGAGCCATTCATTCATGATTTATTAATTGATAACATTATATTCCTCTATAAATCCTGCACTTGAATAGTGACAGACATTATCCTTCACAGTAATTTTCTATGTAAATACACCAAAAAATTGATCATTTGACAAGAATTTTCAGTTTTGCTGTTCTGAAGGCAATAGAATGTATTCCTTGCTATGGCACCTTTGCTCTGAACAGAGATTTGTACTACACTCACCATCTTCCTGAGAGTATCAACATTTCTGCAGTTAAATCAAATGCTTTTTTTTTTTTTTGTAATGATGTCCAATGACACAGGAGGCATCAAGGCTCTAGGTGTGTGCTCAAGGCCCAGCAAAGACTCAAGGAAACCAATGGCAATTTTCCAGTACCTCCAATATGAGTAATATCAATTCTTGAATATACGGGTTGCTTATTCGCATGGTCCTGGACTCCTTTTGTCCTCTGCAGCACTGAATACATGCTAAACTCTGAACAGATGCATAACTTCTGTATCAATTTTTTTAATGCTACCCAGAACAACCTCAATTCCATTGCATCTGCTCCAAATTTAGCAGCAACTCTTCAGGAACAATTACTCCTGTGGTTTTCCAATTGCTTTTGTAGGTTAGAAATAAGTCTGAAATTCTGTATCATAACATTATGCATGTCAATGAAGCTCTCGGAAGCCTGAGCATTTTGAGAACAATTAAATATTTACTCTTATAAAAATATCTGGGACAGATATTTTTAAGCTACAAGCAGTCAGAGTTTGTAAGACTTGCAAGACCAGAACCAAATCCAACTTCTCATGCTTCTGTGTTCTCCTAAAAGATGATTAGGTTTTGCTTGAGATAGACAAACCAGTTTCTAACCTTAAAAATATGTTTTATTTTTAGCAGATTCATCTACACAGCCTAAGCAGAAAACATGGTAGGGGAAAAGGATAGTCTAACAGACCTTTTTTTCGCACCTGTAAATGAGAAGCTGCAATCAGCATGAACGTCATTTTAAGATATTGGTTTTACATTTATTTAAGGCTTAAATTAATAGTGATTTTTTTAGAGTTAACAATAAAGAAAATCAAACGTGATTACACTCATTTACATTATAAAACTTCCCATAGGGAATTTAGTAGTTTAAAGCCAATAATTCTGTGATTACAGCTTTTGTATTAAAATACTTCTGATGGGTCTTACAGGGTGACCTTACAGTTCTTTTTTTCAAAGCACACCCTGTTGATATGCTAATATTTGTAAATTGCAGAGTGTTTACACTGACATTTTCATGGAGTTAACAAACAAGATATTAAACCAGTATCTCTTATCTTTATGATTATGACTACTTTAAAAGGAAAGATGATGGGTTAAAAATAGTCTCCTCCTTGGAAACCGATAGGGTCGCCACACAGAGGTGGTTACCTCTGCTTACTTCTTTCCTGATAAGAGTCACATTTGTTGCTGTGCATTCTTCCTCCTTGCAGAGACAAGGGTAGGGAACACCATGTTCATCAAAAGGCAGTGGCATTTTTAAAGACCGTGTAAGTGAGAGAGGAACACAGTTCTTACTGTTTTTCCTGCTAGCCAAGAGATGCTCACTGTTGCTGTGGTCACATTTGTTCTCAGGAGAAAGTTCAAGCTGGGTAAGAAGTTAGAAACCTTCAGTCGGAGTCAAGTTCTCAGTTCAGGCATGAGAGTGGTTTAAACTCCTTTCCAATTAGGCAGTTGGACTAGATGATCATTATAGGTTCCTTCCAACTGAAATATAATAGTCTCCTCTCCTCTCCTCTCCTCTCCTCTCCTCTCCTCTCCTCTCCTCTCCTCTCCTCTCCTCTCCTCTCCTCTCCTCTCCTCTCCTCTCTTCTCCTCTCCTCTCCTCTCCTCTCCTCTCCTCTCCTCTCCTCTCCTCTCCTCTCCTCTCCTCTCCTCTCCTCTCCTCTCCTCTCCTCTCCTCTCCTCTCCTCTCCTCTCCTCATCTAGTCTTTCACTTTGCACTGGACCCCAGTAAGCTCACAACGGCTATTTACCATGTGTCTGCTAAGGCAGTGGTAAATCTGCTCAAATATTCTGTCCAAACCATATCTGCTTCACCTCATCCTCTTCAAATCACTAAGATGTGATAAAAGGCAGAACATTCTGAAATCAGAAAGAAACTTTGATCTTTCCATAGTTCCCTGTTGGAACATGCTCTTTGCTCTTTTTTTATTTGTATTTTGGGGAACTCATGAACTGGGAGCACTTTCTGAAGAAGGCAGCAAGAGACAAGAACCTGAAACATACACTGACAGTTTTTTAGTCACTCTTCAGTCATAAGTACTTGCTTTTCCTGAGTAAGGTCAGAAGCTATGCAAATTGACTGAGTCCTATTTCATCCCTGGATTAATTTAGAGGAAACTATTTCTCCTAAGGGTCTATCAAAATGGTGTTAAAAAACTAGGGTTTTATCAAGGTTTGCCATGAGCAGCAGTGAGTCTAATCGGCATCATCTGGTGCACTCATGCAAGTGACAGGATGCAACAGTTAGTCCTTTAGTTTCCTTTACTTTGCAAGGGTTATGACCTTGCTGAAAGGCAGTGCTTTAGTTTGGCTTCCCAACCTGCTCTCCCACCTGCTCCTTCCCCAGCAGTCCTACCTCTGATCCCCAAGGCACACGTTTAAAGCGTAATGCAGTTTTGAACAGACTTTGAACTAATCCCAGTGTGAGTCATCCAGGCATGGATTTGAGTGAGGACAAAAGGGGCTCTAGCCTTCCCATCAGAAAAGTTAATAGAGTATGGAACAAACTCATGGACAAGTTGTGCAGAATCAAATCTCGTGGTTAGATTGCGAATGTGTCTTTTCCTGTCCTCCATTTTACAGGGAGACCAACAGTATTCAATAAGGTTTTTAGAAGGCTGCCAGCCAGTTGCTTCATTTGCATTGCATCAGCATGAACAGAGCACAACTATGGCCATTTCTCAGAGACCTGCTGTATGCTCAGCCTTGTTTCAGGAGAGGAAGAAAATGTTTGGTCCCAGCTTAACTTGGGAAATCACAGAAAGCCTTTACCACAGCATCTATAAAATGTGTTGGACATAAAGGACAAGAAGAGCAACGTTGTCTGTGTAAGTAATGTGTTAGAGAGAAAATACAACTATTTATTTGTACAGAACTCTGAACTGATAAAGAGGGGAGAGTCAGTTCTGCACTGCATTGAATACATTGTGGTCCAAACTGCAGTAGCTTTGGGTCTGGGCTTCTAACTAAGTTGTAGTCTTCCTTATCATATATCCCTTATCTGTACAATACTGTGATATCAACCAAGTAATCAAAACAGATTGAATTACATGTATTCACAGCAAACAGCATTTCAGACAGCACTGGCTCTAGAAAGAGTTCCCAGTTCAGTTTCTGAGTCCCTCAGAAAATATGACTGTCTATCGAAATGGAGTCAGCTTCCTGTACATATCCAAAGTGAAAAGAAACAGAAGTTACTGACATCCGAGATCAGGAATGTTTACAACTCCAGAACTGCTGGCCCCATTTTGGACATATTAGTACTGAGTCATGGTTTTGCAA
The DNA here is from genome assembly GCA_907165065.1 of Caprimulgus europaeus. Next base: position 14,960,362 of record OU015526.1, read on the forward strand.
TTGGCTTCAGTCACAGCCTGATCAGGTCCATTATGGCTATCTTGTGATTTCACACTGCTACACTAAATCTCATATCGATAAACCATAAGCAATTTTCACTGCAGCGTGTAGCCAAAATCACTTCAAAATTGAGAGCATTTTGTTCCTTTGTAGCTTTTACCTGTTTCTGTGGAATTCAGTGTAGCTTACATTATGTATTTCCCTCAGCAGAGAAATAACATGGAAAACTTGTGAAAGTTTTTTGCAACTTCTCGCCTTGGTACAACTAAAGTTTTGAAGTCCGTGGTATGAGAAAGCAAAACCCAATGTTACAGCTGGAATTTGAGATATCTGGTGTCAGACATCTGCAACATTACATGTGTCTGTCCTGTTAAGGTCGATCGCAATATTGAAGTGCAAAAAAGTTGTGATAGGAGCAGAGTCAAGCCTTCAGTGATGTGAGACCAAAAAAGAAAAAAAACAAAGAGCAAGAGATTGATCTTGAAGTGGGCTTAGCCTGGCCAGCAGCTAAACACCAAACTCGCTCACCCTCCCCTAAGGGATGGGGGAGAGAATCAGAAGGGTAAAAGTGAGAAAACTCATAGGTTCAGATTAAAACCAATCTAATAATTGAAATTAAATTGAAATTAAAATAATAATAATTAATAATAACAATTATAATAGCAGTAATAATGGAATATTCAAATGGGTGATGCACAGTGCAATTGCTCACCATCCACTGACCAATGTTCAGCTTGTTCCCCAGCAAGTGATCCCGAGCAAAGACAACCCCAAAACCAAAATCACAATCCCAGAAGAGTGAGCATGGGTGATCCCTGAGAGATTCTGAGAGCTTTCTGGTCAACTCTCATTAATATACTGAACATGACGTTATATGATAGGTAATATCCAATTGGCATATCCAAATGTCAGTTTGAGTTTGCTAACTACTGCACTCCCCCCGAGTCCTTTGCACCTGCAGACTAGCAAAACTTGGGGAAATTGGGAATGTCCTTCCTCTTCCAGTAACAACTACAAATGTTAGTATGTTATCAATGTTCTTCTCATAAAAAATCTCCTACTGAAACCAAAACGCAGTGCCACTGTAGCTACTAACAAGAAAGTTAGTTCTATCCTCATGAAACTAGGACAGTAGCCAGCCCTTATTTCATACCATTTACATCATGTTCAGGTTCCATGATTTTTAATAAATTTCAATATAATTACTGCATCCAGGCACATCGACGGGAAGCATGGACAAAATATCTTCTGCCTGTACAGGTTTTGATCACAGCCTTTAGTTTTATATTTGGGATGTTGGAACAGAGTCTTTCTAAACTGGTTGAAGGCATCAAAACACATGTATGACAAAAGGCTTTGGAGATCACAGGACCTTGTTGTGACCAACTTACTGCAGCATCATGTGCTTGAGCATGGCCATGTTCAACTTGGGCGCGTGTCCTGGTTTTGCTGGGATAGAGTTAATTTTCTTCTTAGTAGTTAGAACAGCTGTGTTTTTGTTTCAGTGTAAGTCTTGTTATGAGAACATTGATAAAAGTACGAATGTTATTAGTTACTGCTGGAGCTCAAGGCCACTGTTCTTATCTCAACCTACAAGCCTCCTTTTCCTTGCCTCCAGTCCTCTCCCCTATCCCCTGGGGGTGGGGGGGAAGTGGGTGAATTGATGTGTAGGCTGCCAGCCAAGGGCTATCCCAGTGAAACTATCACAGCATGAAACTGAGACAAGGATTCCCATGTTCCACTCCTGTGCACACTTCTTCACCATTGCACACTTCTTCATTTTTCCATGTACAAAATATTTTTTTTCAGAGCAGAGTTTTTGCAACTTAAGGAAGGGGCAAATAAAAGTATCTGGAGTATCTTCCCTTTTTTTAGAGAGACAAACTAGTTCTGGCGACAGGTCTGTAGGAGTTAGTGTTGCTGGAGAATGGGGCCATGCAAGAGCAGGTGAGGGTTGTACAGCCCCAGCTGCATGTTTTTTTTTTTTCCAGCATAACTGGTAAAAGGTCCTGCCAGTAACCTAATATACTTCCTGCCCTTTTCACAGTAAATATTCCAAAGGAGGTCAGACTAGACCTGTGCTTCCTCGAGCTGCCTGCTCTGGGTGCTCTGTTGCTCCCAGGTGCAGCCATTACTCTGCATTGTAAGAGCCCAGCCCTTCTCTTTCACAGCCTGTACCAGCCTTGTGTGGGTTATGTTCCCCTCAATCTTAGCTGTTTAATAAGCTTAACCAGTTAATGATTTTTTTTTCTCCCCCTCTCCATGTAATATAACCGCATCTGGAGCTCTGGGGATTCTCCATTAATAGCTTGTCCTATTGTGTTTTGTCACGTCCTTTCTTGAGACTGGTAATTTATCACTAGTATTGACTGATGTAAAATTATAGACTTCCCAATCTTCCCTAGCCTGCAGAGTGTCTTTCAAGAACTCATAAAGTAGCTCAAGTGATGAAGAGATCTACTTAGCAGAATAGTTAAAATGCTGCTCTTTTAGAGCTATTACCTTTGGGCTATTAAGGCAAAACACTAAATAGGAGTGCCAGTGTGACTTACAGCTCTCTTGTTTCTTTTCTTCTCAGGAGTATAGCTACATTTTTTCTTTCTATTTTTTTATTTGGACATAAAACACTAAAACAGCTCTAGACACGTATTCTTATCTCACAGATAAGAAAATATAAGCTTATGGTTTGAAAACTGTTACTGTCTGCTGAAGGTAACAAGATAAACCCATGCAAGTTGAGCTTTGTACAAGGAGCCATGATGATTTTGTACACAGGTAGCTAAGCAACGAAAGAAAGAATAATCAATTGTTCACAGACATGGCACCTGAAGGAACAGTTATCAAAATTAATTGGATCTGTAAAATAAGGGAAAACAATATTTGCTGAATATCCCATTCAAGCTGTTTTTTAAAAATCTGTCAGCGTCAAGCCTTGATAGATGCGTTCATGAAATGTTCAAGTTTGCAGCAAAAGGGGAAAAATTCATGTTCAAATTTACAGAACCCATAGACAGAATTTGGAGGTTGCCATGTGTCTGTTGAACAAATTGGATGAAAATCCAAACTTTTGTAAGTGTTCTTGAAATAAGTAATTTTATAATTTTTCCGTTACCTTAATTGATTAGAGAGTAGAAAATAAACACTCTAGGATAATTTTCAGGAAAAGCTACAAGGATAATACTGGAGCCCAAGGAAAGATGTCTAATCTGAACTGTATTTTTTCTTCTGATTTGTTTCTTTACTGTTCTTCAGATTTAATCACATCCACATCTCTGTTTGCCCTTATATCATAAAGAGATTTGCTGCACATACTTTTAATTTATGCATCCTTGAGCATAATCAGTGCAATGGGATGGTAGAAGAGACAAAGTAGGAGGGATAGGTTTAAATGTGCTTTGTGAATGAGACCTAATGGTGCTTGAGAACCACACAGCTTTGGAAAGTTACAGATACATAATTGCACCTTGTGAAAAATAGCAGGAACTATGCATCTGGCACTTTGTAATTTATCTTTGGACATGTACAAGCATGGGAAAGCGCTCTGCTGCTCATTGGTATTGCATTTACTGGAATCATACACAATTAAAACCCAGTTATCTGAGATAACATTGTTATACAGCCAAAGTCATCACCAATCTCTGTATTTCCATGAAACAGTCAAGCTACTTTACCCCAGATCATGCATTAGTTCAGGGAAAAATTAGACTGATAAAGCTTTCCATGATGTTTATCTTTTCAGCTTTAGGATCTCCCTAGAGTGAAACTACAGCAAAGATGCCCTGAACAAACATGTCCCTTATGACTGTGACCAGATTTTTTTTCCCCCAGCACTGGTTACATCTACATTTCTGGTTTAGTTTGGCACAAAAGTGCACTTTTAAAGCAAATCTCACAACTGAGTCAATTTATTGTGCTGGGCTTTGCATAGTGGAGCAGTCTCAGAAAATAATCTGGATTCCTTCAGGTTGAATCAAAACCAGAAGGTGCTTTGTAGGAGCACACCTAATGCAACCTGACTGGTACTGGGCAGTCAGCCCAAAGGATCAGACTAGAGCCAGTCTAAGTGAAACCCCCAAAACACATGCAGTGTGGACATTACAGACTCAGCACCAGCTCCTTCCCATTCCAGATCTGCTCCCACGGCACTAAACCAATTGCTAATATAGACACAGAAGATGACTCCAAGCTTCTGACTGCCTGGCCTCTAAAGAGGCTATTGCCCCTGTTCCATGCTTTTTTTGCCCCTCACTGAAATTTCTGCCATTATATCATGGATATGAAGCAGAATATCATTAGACTTATTGTAGAATTTACCTATTCTTTCTTTCTTCCTTCTTAGAAAAAAAAAAGTATGCAAAAACATAGCTTATGGAAAAAACAGTTGGTGAAGTCTGTTATGTGCAGACACCTCATCATTTCATTCTGTATTACATTCCAGCTTATCTCAATTTACATTCAAGCAACAATTTGAACAGAAAAATATGTAAAAGTAGCAGGAGAGGCATCCTATCAAAAGCCCTCAATACAGTGCATATGTGCAGCCAGTGAGCAGGCTACAGGCGTAGACATCAGCCGTCCTTAGCAACCACTCAGCTGTGAGAAATGAGCCTGACTCTCGGAGGTAAACCTGCAGGATAACATACATTTGCAACAGCAATTTTTTTCTTGTTAGAGTACAATTGGTCAAGGAGTTCAGAACAGTCATGCTTGGTTAACAAGGGGAAGAAACTCTTTCCACACAGATTAGTCAGCACAGAAGTGGATTATCCGTTATGCTCATCACACCTGCAGTTTTCTAAGATCTCTTGTATTTGCAGCCCTGTAGACACCATTGATTTGACCCTGTCATAAGTCCTTATTATGGGAAAAAAATCCCCATCATTCTATCATGTCTCCGTTACTCAGATATTATAACACTGTTTTCCTCTAAGAAATCTGGGTGATGACATTTTAATTCAGTAAGGAAACTACTGTCATGGTTTAAATTCACATTTAAATTATGCTTTTGTTTAAAAAAATCTTAATTTTAACATTTTAAATGCATTTAAAATTAATGTTAGAATTAAAAAGTTATTAAACTTACTTTTAAATAAATATAAATCTCTTAAAGTGTCATTTTACATATCTGTTATTCTTCTGATTCTTCAGGAAAGAATCAGCCAGGACAGAAGAGGAAAAAGGCACCCAACACAGAATGGGTTCATGCCCAGTTTCTCTAGCTCTGATACAGAAATAAGACAGATGATAACTTGGTCTGGATGTTAACATTTTTCAGATCTACTGTAACCTTCAGTTGTGCTTATCACCCTTTAAGGCTATTCCATATATTTCCTGACTTTCTTTTGCACCTTTCTGTACTGTTCCATAAACAAGAATGGAGGAGGGGAAGCAGCTCACCTCTATATCTGAAAGTGTTTTCTACAATTGGTGACACAATATGTAATGTGTGATTTTTATATGAATTTCATTATTTTACCTCCCTTTAAGGATAATGTTTTAAAATACATTTAGACGGCATTTGTGAGAATCATGACATTCATAGACAATTACAAATCACACAGGAACCCTAGAAATGACACCATCTTCCAATAGGATCCTTTTTTGGGTCCATATAAAGGTGTTTGTATCTTCTGATTCTAAGGAAACACCTATGAGTAGAGAGTTACGAATGGCCTCATTGCTCAGCAGATGCCAGTGCTCAGTAGTCACTGCCACCTGCGGCATCCATTCTTCCGTCTAAGTGTATATTTTCTGTAACGAGAGCCTCATTGTGCCTTCAAGCTGGAAAATGAGGCGAAAGTACTGATGCAAATGGTGAACTGAAAATTAAAGAAAAGAAGCTGAAGAAAACATGGTTCCTGCTTCCACTACTCTGAAACTGAAATTGGATAAACATCACTGAATGCAGCTTTTCAAAACTGTTTCATTTGGTACCAAGGTTCTCAAAAGCTGGAGTCCCCTCACATCTCCTGAGAGACATGAGAAATTTCCAACTGCAGGTCAAAGGAGGATTATCTTTCCCACCCAAAGGACTTGGGCCCTCAGCCTGAAGAGAAGAAAGGCTGCAGCAAGACCATGGGAAGGAACAGAGGTTACCACAGGTAGGCAAAGTGCAACTATTTGGGTTATTTTTCTGCAGGAAGAAAATCTTTCAACTTGCTTATCTGTTTTGTTTCAACTCAGTTTGTAGCCTTTGTCTTGCTGGGCTGGGAGATGGTGATTTGGGATTTGAAGCATATTTGTGTGCCTGAATGAAGTCAGAGTGTGCTTGTTTGGAGGGAAATGTGTTACTGGTGTTGCTTGCTGTGACGCTGCTGCTGTTGATTGAAAGGAGCCTGCTGTGGCTTACTGCTGAAATTACGGGAATCTTCAATAGAGCGACCAACAGCCCTTGGAGGGGGATGAAAAACACAGAAGGGTAAATGTTAAGGTAAAATTATGTCGGTGGTGAAGCTTGTTGTTTATATATAAACTGTTCCTGCTATGAGCCCAACAGTGACCTTTTCTCACATAGAGCAGAGCTCATTCCAGGCAAGGAAAGTAATTGCGAGTGTGCTCACAAATTAGGATTTTGTAGAAGTCCTGGCAGTTTCCACCTGACTCACCTCCTGAGAACAGGGTAGAAACAGGTATGAAGGGCCAAACCACCCCAACCCATGTTGATCTACTGTAGCCCATGGGCATGGCAGTAATTTGGGAGCAAATAAATACTCTTACTGACTACCCACACAACACTTTCTGTTCCTCTTCTTTTCCCATTGTTTCTGAACTTTTCAGATCACTAGCTATGCAGTGACAACTTCACTGGGAACCTTGGAAGCTTGTCTTACATAAACACTAACAACAACCGTACTAGTGGTTATGCTAGAAAATGTCACCTCTTGAAATCCAGCGGAAAAGCATTCAAAAAGCCAAGTCATCAAGCTTCTGAACTGGTTTCAAAGAAGTTTGGTTTCAGCTGGTTACTGAAAATCGATAGATCAGAAAGTATCTGGTTTTCAGAAGGGTACCACAGGGACTGTTTGGAAAGTAGTAAGTCTGGAGGACTTGGAATGCACTTCCTACACTGCACTAAGTGAAAACTGAATCTCCATCAGTATCTGTCCTGGTATTTAAAATCTGTCCACCAATACACCTCTGTGTAGTAATCAAAACACTAAATATAACCCAATTACTAAAGGTACTTTAAAAGCTGCCTTTGAAATGGAATATTAGACAGGAAAGGAAAATTGTCAGAATCATAAAAATTAGAGTAAAATATGGTGAAACAATCAACCCATTAATACTTATTTTTGCTTTACATGCTACCTGAACCTAAAGCGCTGTGGTGTGTTCAGCTACTGAATAGATAAATTTGAAAACAGAGTTGTGCATGCTTGAAACACACCTGAGTGTGTGTTTTCTTCCTGTATTTTGTAAAATCATTTTCTCCCTTGCCAAAAAGACAATGTATGTTCTTTAGGCAGCATTGAACATATAGCTAGTGCTTGCTTGCTTTATTCATGTCAGTGCAGAACTTGCTGGCCATTTACCAGCATGACTGTTCACCCCCAGTTCAGTCTGTGCCCTCAGGCTTTTCAGCTGAACTCTCAGCAAGGCACCAGCTCACAATATTTCATTTTCAGTCCTCACTGCCATCAAGATGGCAGCCAACAGAGAGAAGCATGTGGTACACACAGTCCGGTGGCTGACATTGGACTTTCCTGTCTAAAGCTAGACGAGGCTCTTCTAATAGAACAGTGTTATGGACATTAACATCCACAGCAGGGATGGAGCTGGAGCTTTCTGAAGCAGAATAGCAGAATACAAGATCTGGAGCAGGACAGCCAAGCTCTGCACTGGGGTGCTCTGAAAGCTCTCTCTTCTCTGGACCGAGTACCAAAGTGGTAATAACAACAAAAACCATGCTTTTAGGCTTTAGACCCAAACAGGATAAAATGGTCAGAAAGACTGACACAGAATGTCCTATTCGTGGTAAGTGTTGCCAGATAAAATAAACTCCATGATTAGGATTTGTGCTTCTCAGGAGAATGTTGAAGGAAAAGCTGGCCAGCCTGAGCATTTCATGTACACAAAATGCCAAACTTGCCAGCAGCAGCACCCAAACCAGATACAGACTTTTTCAGATGTCAGTGCTCTGACTGTGTGACTGGTTAACAACAGAAATGGCAGAGCGCTCAGGAACACAGTGTGTCTTGAAAAGGAGTTATTTTATTACCTTCTCAATCTGCTATCTCAAGTGGGAATGATTCACTGATACCAGTAGACACAACAGCAAGAAATTCACCATATTAACACAGATGTTTTTCATTTATTGATTTCTTGAAACAGATACTAAGCAAGGTATGCAATTGCCAGACAAGGAAAATACGTTGTTATTAATGGATGTAAGGAAACACTCTTGGGAGAAAAACAGCAGTAAGTTGAACAGAGAAGCATGCAGAGGTTATAGCAAAGTTCTGTGGCCCAGAGATCATCTTTTCACCACATGTTTGCACAGCTTCTAGCTCAGTGGGAGTCTTGATCTATGACTTCTCCCCCTAAGCTGTAATCCATACAGCAGTGCTAACAACATATGTCATCTGGAAATTAGTCTCCAGCTCTCAGCAGCATAGTAGATAATCACATCTAGTGCCTTCTTACTCTGTGCTTCAAAAAACCTCCAGTAAGTCACATTAACAGTAGACTTCTCTCCTTTGCTGGAGGCTGTGAGTCAAAAGATGACAGGAATTAAGAAAATAAAGCATGCATAAACAAAAAAAGCTAAAAGATAGTTAAATTCCCTAAGGCATCTATGCTTCAGAAGGACCAATGACCATATGGTTTATTAAAGATGATTTTGAATTATGCAGTAAAAACTCCACCATGGAGTCAACCAAAACATAGTTCGCTTGACTAGGCAGTTACACGCAAGTGTTTGTCCATAACTTTTTCTGGGCATTTTTTCTTACCATGTATCCTGTAGGCACATGTGTGCACCCTGTTTCAAGTAGTAGCATGTTTTTACTGTATTCATTATTATGCTTAAACTTACACGTTCTTATGATTTTTGCTGGATGCAGACCTTGGCTTTTCCCCTCCAAGAAGAACACCATATTCTCCTTTTAGCCAGTACTTTCTTTAAAAAAGATCAGCTGCTGGTCTCTGACACAGCTGAAACTCCTTCATGTATTGTGCTGGAAATTCAATCAATTTATGCACCAGCTCTATATGAAGAATCTCTCAGCATCAGCAGTCTAATCCAAAATTAGCTTGTATTTCTTCCAAGAATATAATTGTCACAGCTACTGTTTAATGTCAGCTTAAGCAGCAGAACAACCTGAAGAGAAAAGAAACACCCTCATTTACATTAGTCTCACCCTAGTTTTTAAGCATCTGCTTTCTAATTACTGGAATCATTGCTAAGAAATGATGGTATGTTCAACATTGCCCAAAAACACTTACAAAAACTTAGTCCCTACTCAGCAGTGCCTCTGAGTAGAACAAACTGCAAAATCCACTGTGAGGCTTGCGATGCTTTTATCTCTGAGCACAGACATTTTTCTGTATCACTAAAGCATCGAACATTGGCACCTTTTGAGCTCTTTGTCCACTTAAGAATGGACTATACACCTTCTGCTCTTTCTCTGCTCTACTGCCACTTGGGGCAGCTGGCAATGGGGGGAGCAGCAAGAAAGACAGTCCTTGAGCTAATGGCATGGGGGGCTGTGATCATCATGGGCTTTGCTTGGGCAGCACAGATGGGAAGCCCATCACTGGGGCTGGCTGCAGAAGCACCTCTGATGGATTGGTGTCATGGTTGCTCATCCGAGCTGTCTGCATGCAACCCACAATTCCCTGTTGTCTTTCTTTCCTGTGGTCAGAATCCACAAAATAAATAAAGTTAAATAAATAAAAAGCTCAATAAATAAAGAAGATTGATAAAGTTAAATAAATGAGTTAAATAAATAAAACTAAAAAACCCTGAAGCACTAGAATGTCATTCAGTTGAAGAGCGTTTCTGGCCTATTAGTAGCTCTATTTCAAGGCAGAAGCCATGTCCTAAGCAAGGGTTGGACTCTGCTGGTTCTAATCATCTTACAGTATCGGTTGTTCTATTCCTGATGCTAGCAGCCGAGATGGGGCCAAGATCTGGTTCCATCTCAGAAAAAAATAGAGCTTAATGTTTCTCATAGCTCTCTACCTTCAGTGAGCAAAAACAGAAAGAATGCATATAAGAGTAAACATACATCTATATCTTCTCACATCTCCTGTCTTGCATGATTTTTCCACCCATGCTGGGTATTCGCGTTGCAGCAAATTCTGTTGATCTCCATTACCATTGCCCAGGTCTGTCTCATATGGGAGAAAAACAAGGGCTGGACATGCAAATTTTTTCCATTGTTTTTTAGCTCTGACATGGCCAGAGGATACAGGGCTGTCCTTGGGCAGTGCTCTCTGTGTTTGAAATGTGCCTGTATTGGTCCACTGGTAAAAACAAAGAAAAATGTGAAAAATGTAACTCAACATGTACTGAAGTTCAGACTTCAGACCCAGTACTGGTTTGTTTTCTGTTCAGGGTTTGAATTCTTCTAATACAGTGCCTGTGTGTGCATATATGTGTGTGTGTGTGTGGTTTGGCTTCAATATTTCCTGGAGGAATGTGTCCACACAGCTAAACAAAATACCTCCCTGGGGACAGCTTGCGTTTTACAGTTGCTGCAGCACAGAGAGAAAATCAGATTTTACAAAGACAGAAATGGAGTATATCCTGCCAGGGTATAAGAAAAGCTTCGTGCTTGACATCATTAATGGTCAAATTATAACATCAAAAAAGAGTATTTTATTCTAGTTTATTTAGATCAGGAGCCTTAAAGCCTTGACTATCTCTTTGAGAAAAGAATGGGAGACAAATACATGAAAATAATATTTTCAAGCTATAAAAGGACTACAACCAGGCACCTTTTCCAAACTGCTCCTCAAATATTTTCCACATGCTTTGTAAGTTGCTCTTTTCCCCTGAGGCTTGGTCTGTTAACAAAGAGGTGTATTAAATACAGATGAACAAAAAGATCAGCTCAGAGCTTTTCCTCATGCTTGCAAATGCTGATTCCTCTACAGGGCTACTCAGGCCTGACACCAGGTCTTTCTCAGTGGGGACTCAGTATCCTCAGAGAGCAAGAAATACATTTAGTCTTTTCCTAGCAAGTTCAACACTTGATAACAAGGCTTAGAAAATGCATCTCGCTAAAGATTTTTTATTTTGTTCCTACTCCTATCAAAGTATGAAGCCAAGCAGAGCTGGTTTATAGGCATCAAGAACCAATGCATTGTGTTTAGAAATGTAACTCTTCTTTGAAAAGTATGTGTAAAACAGAATCAAAGAGTCCGCTTTGATCACTTTGATACTTTCCTGAATGTTGTTCAGTTTCTTTGGCTCTGTTCGCTCCATTTCTCTTTGGTGTCAGAGAGAAAATGGTGTGGACAATGCTACCATTCTCTGCCTGGCACATTGTTTTATAGCAGAAGCTCATGTACCTAAATTATGCAATAGGAAGAATTGAGACTGTGTCTTTTTGACATGGACAAAGTTGATGCCAACCTTTTTTGTTAGTGTACAATTAATGAATAAAATGGGTTGATGCACAGTTCGTAGTGTGGCAGCTGCTGTTGTGCCTGTACATGTGCTTTTCACGTTCCCAGGAGCACACCCGAGAGCGCCGTGTAGCTGCCTAGTGCTGCTGCACAGCAAGTTTCATGCTGTATTCAGACCGGGGCCTGGTGGGACAACTGTACTTCTCTGGCCAGTGCATTACCACATCCTTCTCTGGCCTGGATGCTGAGGCCTCCAGCGCCAGTTTCAGGCAGCTGTGGGCTCTCTCCTAGAAAGCCATGGACCATTGTCCTATGCTTCTGCAGCTTCAATTCTCATATCAGTCAAAACAGTGGATACCAGTCAGCAATCAAGGCAGTGCCCAACCCAAAGGGCAGCACAGAAGCAGAGTTTCCAACTTGCCTGGGCTCTGCAGCCCTTGTGTGCCTGGATTTCCACTTCTTTCAGCAACTGGGATGTGTATGCCTAGAGAGGCTGTCTACAGGACCACCTCTCTCTGCACCCTTATTACAGAAATTCCTGGTAACAGCTTTGGGAAAATGGGTTGTGAACAAGGGAGACTGTGATGGGGCTGGAGTGCCCTGAGCCTGAGCAGCTTTGCCAGGAGAGCAGGACGAGGACCCAGCTGCTGGAAAAGTAACTGGAGCAAGAAGGAAAGGGAAGTAGAAGGGAAAAATGTTCACATTGTCCCAACTCTCCCATTCTCTGAATATTTTCACGGTTCTTTCTGCACCCAATGCAGTCTGAATTCATCCCCCTCAATCACGGATGACCAAAAGTGTGTGTAGTATGCCAGATGAGCAGATCCCCGCCTTTACATTTCCGTCAATATCTCCTTGTCTCTGCTGGCTGTAACACCTCTGACACTTCCTAAGATTACACTCACCTTTTTCATGGCAATTCTGACCTGTGGCTAATATCCATCCCATGATTAATGAGAAAATATGTAGCAATAAACTTAACACATTTTTTGTGTCTTCATTCATTGCCATATAATGAGCTCTCACATTACAGTAGAAATTCTGTGCAAAAAATCATAGACAAACACATAATATTATTGGATTTAATTATTTCCATTAATCCAGCCTCTAGTGATCTTTATTTCTTTAGGCTATTCTGATATTCTTCTATGTTGATACTGACTCCTAAACTGGTTTTAAGTTATGTAAGTGGAAGGGTATATGGCAATACTTGTGACAAGGACAGATCATGATTAATATAGTAAAGATAATGCTTCAGCCATGGGTGTCTTTCTGTTACCAGGAAGTCATTATTTCATACAAACTGCTTGAATATAGGGTAGACGATGAATATATTAACTCTGGATAATTGAAAGTAAACAGACAGGGTTTTCCTTTAGTATTTACCCAAGATTACTGGGGAATTGAGCAGCCTCTCCCTCTTGTGCACTCACACGTGCTTTTACCCTTTCTGGGCTATTTGTTTGAGGAACAATGTTTTAACAAAGAACATTTAAATTGTCTCTGCACACTTTAGCATGACTTTACTCCTTTATACTCTATGTATATGCATATCAGGAGAACACTTTACATTTCAAAAGCAACACGCTTCTCACAGCTTTTTGAACATGGATTCTTATTTCAAGAGAGCTTCTCATTTGCAAGGGTAGCCACAGCTCTCGTCGAGAGAGATCACTGCAGTGACTCACTAGCTCTCATTGCTGATAAGATTGCTTTTTGCCCAAATGCAGTTTGCCTGGTTTTCAGCTTGGGAAACTTCTTTAAATTCACCAGTGACTTTGCCAGCTAGACAATGACAGCATCAGAGTGTGAATCATGCCATTTCAATGGGCTGATTGTGAAATAAATATGAACAGGAACAGCAGGGGGCTGGCTTTTCTTTAGCAGTCACAGTTTCCTTTTCACTATATGCCCTTAAAATGCCCAGGCAGCCTATTAGCGAAGGGGAAGATTGATAGAATCGCATTTACATTTTAAATCAAGCCAAGTTCTCACTTCCCCAGCCACAACCCTTCTAAAACATCAAACAAACAAACAAACACAACACAACAAAACAAGAAAAGCTGCAGCCAAATAGAAAGGAGGAAAATAAATGTTCATTTGATTAGTCTTCTAATGGAAATTAGCTTAATGGGCCAAAGTTAAAAGTATAGACGTTAAAGACCTTGGCTTGTTCTACACATGAAAGACATAAAACTGCAACTGGGTTGATTCCTCACTCAAAATATTTCTCTTCATGCCATCCTTCAGTGCTTTCCTCAGTACATTACCCATCTGTAATGTTTTGTATCATTATTTGTCTTTCCTTTTGGGAATAACTGTAAGAGCAAAATGAAACTTTCTAAAGCCATGGAAGTAGACATGGTGCTGCTGAGAAAGTCCCCCAGGCCACCTGTGGATCTGACCAGCCTTTCACCCAGCTAGTGACCATGAACACTCATCCCTCCCGTGGCACTAGCTGCCCTGGGCACCCCGCGCCAAGGTGGGCTGTGGGTTACTACACGCTGGGCACGCTCTGGGAAGCTGCTTGAGAACGAGACATGCAGGCAGGAGGGGACCCACCTGTCCTTGTACTTGTTCTCAAAACTACCTATTGACCGGCACCTAGAGGTAGCCAGATGGACGGGGGCAACACAGCTACTGCTCTGCCTCTGCTGGGATGGTAGGGCAACCTCCTGGTTTAGACAAGACCCTGATGCAAGCTACAGTCTTATTACCATAGAGAGCTATCAACTATACCATGCATGTATGCAACTACATTTCACATATCTTCAAATAATTATTTTCTTAGTCACCCAACTTAAACAAATACAAACTAAAAACACACTTTTGGGACACTGAGTCATTTGGGAATTCATTACATGTGGTTCAGAAGCAGTAGGAGATTCTTTTTTTCCTTTTTTATTTTTATCAAAAGGATTTAAAACAGAAAAGTTGCAATGAAGAATGAAAACTTGGGTTTAAATGACAAATACAGCTGAAATACAGTCTGGTATTGACATCAGTTTCTTACATGCTCAGATATCTTTTTTGTTGTTGTTGTTTCAAGGCAAGTTGACAGAACAAAAATACAATTATTAAGTTTATTGATTTTCTTAAACAGAATGAAACTCCACTTATTTTCACTTCTGGATTTTACCGAGCAGAGCAAATCATCAACTATTCCACCCTATTTTATACATTTTTGTTCCATAGAAGAAGATCTTCACCACCGGTACAAGGCATTTGCCACATCATTTGGTTTTAGGGCACTAGCAAAGACAGCTTTGAACCTGTGCTGTGCCTCCAACAGACAGGACTCGGGAAGGTAATGCTCTCTGTGAGAAACAAGAAGTAATACATCTGATTAACTCTTGCTTTGGCTTCAGGGCTTTTGCACTACTGAGGCCAATGAACTGAACACAAGTTTTAATCTAGAGTGAGAATGTGGATCTGCGGGAGTCTGTGACTTGTGACATTGGTGTCAGTGATAGCAGGATTTCTTCCGTTACACTTAAATATAAACCATGAAAAGCAGTGTATAGAGAAGAAAGTAGAACTATGGAGAGACAACGTGTTATATGGACCCGTATTCTACTTCCTCAGCCAGCAGAGATGAGAATTTATTTTACCTTGCGGTTGTGCTAGCCTGCTGGAAGAACAGTTGTTTGTATCTAGAAATATACCCAGCAACATAAGCTTTCACGTTTGCAGGTTTCTAGTCAAGAGTAAATAGAAATTGAGCCTGCTATCATGCTAAGCAACTGCTAAAGAGCTCCTGTGCAGGCTGCAGATCAGCAGAGAAGTCTCTCTGCATTCCTGCTTGGCTCAGACTCTGTTGTTACACAGAGCTGCACTTCCAGTCTCATTCATCTATTTTCTTTTAGTGACATAGCAGTTCTGAAAACTGCAGGAATAGCAGTCCTAGAAAATTAAATTCCTCATCTCCTTTAGATTAACCACAGCATAGATAAAAGCTCCTTGAAGGGACAACCTCTGAGACAGATAACTCCTTGCATTTTTTCAACCCTCGAATTCCCCAGTGGGCTTGTATTGGGAACAAATTTGGTAGATTGATACATTTATTTGTATCACCTCTGACACATTCCTTGCTGGCTGCCATAATTTTTCATCATGAGTGTAATTAGGTAGGGTGGGAAGCTGACTAGCAATGATAAAACCTGGAGCTATCTGCCACATTTCTATATGCATGTGGAGGGGGGAGCAAGGGCTGAGGGAGGGCAGGGAAGCGTGAATGACTTGCTTTTACTGCTGAGCACTGGTCTAAACCAGAGTAAGGCTCTCTCCTGAAAGCTCTGTTATTGAGGTCCTGACTTCAATGTTAATAAAGAGTGGTATCACTTTCAGAGAACTCACACACGTGAGCCCAGACAGAGCATGGACAAGGGATCTGTGTGCTGCTGGGAGGAGAGGAGGCTGCTCTGCCCGAGCCCCATGCCCAGCTGAAGGTACTGCTGTTATTCCACCTGAGAGGTCTGAGAGTTACTCCTTGGTAAAAATCGCCTTTTTCTTAGCAAGGCAGTGAAGGCTTAAGACTCTAAATCCTGCATTACTTGTATCAATAAGCCTTGCAGTCACTGCAAAGAGTATCACTGACAGGGCTAAAACGGCATAACCTCCCGTTTCCCTGGTGTTGATGGCTGCGTTCCCACAGCGTCCGTGGGAAATTCCATTATCCCCATTACACAGGCAGCAGCAAGACACAGACAAGCCGGGCTATGTCTGCACTGCAGACACTGGTGCAAACATCTTTGAGCCACCCTGGGCACTGCCATCATGCTGAGCCCCATACACCCCAGGGGACCCAGGAGCCTGCTGCCCAAGCCCCTGTCCCACCGCAAAGGCAGGTTGGAAACATCACCCGCAGGGAGAGCTGTTAAGCACAGCCAGCATCAATGATTCAGTCACTGCTCCCAGGCAGCACAAGGAAATTATTCCTGTTCCCCAGCCCTGCTGGGCTGTCCTGTCCCTGTCCTGGACCACAGGACTCCCCATTTCCATATGTTTTCCCGCAGGGAAAGTGCCCAGTGCCTGGTTCGTGCTGGCAAGACCTCCAGATTTCAGAACACGTCGTTTCTTTTTCTGACCCAGATGGCTTAGCTGTTTCTATAACCATTTTATCTAAGAACAGGCTTTTGAGCAGTAACATCTGCTTCCTCAATATATATGTAAATTTAAAAAAAATATCAACAGCAGTGTAGAAAAAAAGAAGTCCGTGCCACTGAGTAAGCAAAGAATACTTTTGCTTAACTCTCATGGTTACACGTTGTAGCAACATCAGCCCAGAGACAGCTCCTGCCTGCCCACCTTGTCCAATGCCCACAGTTTGGCCAAGCTATGCAGATCACCAGTAAAGACTTATTGTTAGCATGAAAGAGAAAAGGAGACGCACTGAATTACCCCAGTTTCAAATGCAGGCACAGTGTGTGCTGCCGTACTCGGCTCCCCACCTGCACTGGGGCGGCTGGCAGTGTTGTGTGTCAGCACCCCCAAGACCCAGGGCAATGTGTGAGGCTGCACAACCCCTACCCCAAAATGATGTTTGCAAAAAGGCTCAACAAAGTGCACTGTTGAACTGTGAGGAAATATACAACAACCAGACAAGACCTTAACCAAAAATTCAGGGTCTCCAAAAAGCCTGTGAACACATCTTTTGTGCTGAGAACAAAGCTTGCAGAGCAGTTTAGCTCTGCTCTAAAAAGCAAGAAGTGGCACATTTGCCACAACAGCCAGCTGAGTCACAGGGCTTTCTCTGTAAAGTGCCATTTTACTTTTCCTATTTTTCAATATAATCAGAAACATATTTCATGAGGTGTCTCATGGCAGCCCCCAACTATTTTAAAATAAACATTTTCATTAAACAAGTGGATTTTGGTATTAGGAAGTCAGCAACTTGAAAGGGCTTTTGTTAAAAGTTGGTGGAGGCCCTGGTAGACTGTTCAAACATGGGAGGAATTTCTGCCTGCATAGTGAGTGAGGCCTTTGACTTTTATAAAAATATTATTGTTTGAGTTTTCAGTAACTTGGAAGCAAAAGGACAACATAGCTCAATTTTTTTTAAAAAAATATACACAATTATGTCATGATAGGCTTCTAATTTTCCTTTCAGACCATGTGTCTGCTTTTGCTATGGAATATTCCTTATAAAAGAGTAAATAAATAGACTGTAAATATCACCCAGAGCTGTAGTGACATCATCAGCCTCAACAGCTGATGCAAAACTCAAGAGAGTGTATGTCCTGACTCCTCAGAGCCTTCAAATGGTCACTGAATTGAGGAGTACAGCAAAGATGTGTCTGTGGTGGTGATGTCCATGTCATGATGATCATCACAGATACGGTAATATTGAGTGACTCCTGCTGTACTCCCTTTTAATGCCAGCCTGAGCATTGTCCCACAGACTGGAAGGGCTTTAAATGGCACCTTCTCCCATAGATGCAATCCTTAGGCAAGTCTTGATTCTAACATATTTTGATCTCTGCCCCTTCTCCTCCTATGGTTCTACAGACTATTCCATGTCCATTGTTAATATTGGCTCTGTGAAGAACAGCTTGTGTCTTCCCATTAAAGACCTTCTGTGCCCAAGGCAGGGTATGCACCAGAATTAATAAGTGGTTTTGCATAAGTAACTGGATAAAAACAGTCACTGAAAAGAGTCTGGAGTTTCAAGGGCTTGGTAACTGTGTATCAGGATCAGAGTTGTGCCAGGTGCCTTAGACTGAAAGGGCTGCCTGTGCCTGGTGTCACTAGCAAACTCTCCTGAAGTCACAAATGAGCTTCTTAGAGAAAAAGAAGTTATTTGCTCATATCTGGACCAAATCAGAGCTCAGGTATAATCTTGCTGATGAGCTACAAGTAGAAAACAACTGAGAAGAGGGCATTTGTCTTTTTTGAACAGAGTTGCACATTCTGCATGCTGAGATGTGCAGAAGTGCTGATGAGCTAGTTGGCGTTGGAAAGTATCCATCTGGGTTAGAGTCAACTATGCATGTAATCTGGCCCAGGGAGGAGAAGATTTAGGTGAGGAAATTAAAATCCAGTCCATGCCTTTTTTTTTCACCCCCCAAAACTGGAAATCCTTTTTTCCTAGTATTTCTGAGGGTAGCTCATTTTTTTAATTGTTTGACTAGACATCCATCACAAGTGGCTTTCCTTGAGTTAGTTTATGTGGGATCAAAGAGAAACCACAAGGTAGGAATACCGCTGCAACTGAGCAAAAACTTCAGAGCAGATTATTTCAGCAATTTTGCCCCTTCACAGAGCAAAGAGTCATTTTTTAAATTTGGTTAAATATTTTGGTGAGGCCTGGATCCAGCCTTTGCTTTCTTCTTTGGGCCAAGAAGAGCTTGGTCGCTCAGCAAGTCATTGCATTTCCCTGTTCTGCAGAAGAAACTCTATGGGTGGATCATTTCCCTGCCTGTTGGTGGCAAAGCAATGTGTGGGGCTGAGCAAAACTCACTTCTTCAGACAAGAGCCATGCGCATCATGCAGACTGCAAGTGTGGGGCCAGACAGACTTCAAGTGCAAAGGCATGAACGATGGAGGTGGCAGTCCTTTCCTTCCCCTTCCCTTTGTCACTGTCTCAGAAGAACATGGCCATCCAACCCAACACCCTGCACCTTCAGAAAATAAGACATTCATTCCAGGTCTCCCACTTTTGGAGCAAAAATCATAAGCCCTCAGTGCTATGCAAGTGCTGAGCATTTCCTTCTCTGGATGTCATCTTGGAGCTGAGGGCAGTGACTGCAATAGGTGACATTCAGCACTTATGCCATGCTCCCTTAGATGTGACCACTGGGTGAGGCTTCTGTGGCACAGGGCTTGCACCCCGACGCGGGGGACAGGGTATTGCATTAGGCTACAGGAAGCTGCACACTTGCCTCTCTGGCCCTAGGCAACCAAAGTACAGCTCAGTTCATAATGTAATTCCAAAGCAGTGCTGGCACCTTTAATATTATCCCATCCTAAAGAGAGATATTAAATAGCTTTCAGCTGCCTGAATATGGGCAGGACACAGAAACTTGAAGAGTTGTTTTGCTGGTGTTTCATGCGAGACTGTTCATGAGGCCATGTTTGCCACAGTCACTTTGGCATCTAACTGTCTTTTAGAACATGATCCATAGTATTTACCTGTAGTTTGAAAGGGAGTCATTATTGTAGGCTTAATATAGGTGAAATACCAAGAAAGAGAATATTGCTGGCACTTTAAAAAAAAAGTGCAAACGCTTCATTTTGAAGACATCCTTGGCAGCAGCTGGATTGCTGACTTCTTGTACTGGGAGAGCATTTATGCTGTTCAGAATACTGCTCTTCTGGCAGAGCAACTACGTATTAGTAGCTTGCCAAACGAGAATGTGATAGAAGGATAATATTTCACTTCTACCCTCAGCATCTCTTTACAGTAATGAGATGGTGATTAAGAGTCTGTTTCTTTACCGGCAAGGCTCACAGTAAGTAGCATCCTTTCCTTGGACATGGACTAGACAGATGTGTTTAGATCTATGATCCAACTGCTTGGAGCTTTCCCAGAAGGTTTCCTGTCTTCCTCTGGCTTCTTCATTCACTTGCCTAGGCAACTCCCTTTCCTGAAAATAAGACCCAGCAGCCCATTTGCCAAGGCCACTCCTAAATTCCCCACAACCAGGACTCCCAACTTTTCTTTCTTCTCTGAGTATCTACCACTTTAACCTACCAGGAGGACATGATGTTACTAAACCAATCGTTCTTTATGAAAGCAAATAAATGTATAACAAGATAATAGTATGAAGCTCTCTTTCCATGTTTCCTCCAGGTGTTTTGGTGGATTTAAGTCAGATCTCTCTGCAACATATAAAATACTTCTTTTTCCCCAAAACTAGTTTTCAAGACACTGTTTTTCCCTCTAAAATGGCTGGTGGGAAGCTCCTTTCTTTTACAGATGTTCAAACATTTCCGGTTCTCCTACCTTCAAATGAACCTTCCTGGTCTGCTTCAATGCCATGGGATTGCAGTACTTCATCAGATACTTTACTATTTTGGTTAATACCTAGCTAGAAGCTGAATTTGAAAGGTGGTGTGGGTTTTTTGGGTTTTGGGGTTTTTTTTTGGGAGAGTGGGGCATAACTTGTGAAATAACCAGTTCTTTGTTCAAGGGTACCTCCATTTTACAGGACAATTAACATTTGAAAACAACAAATGTTCAGTCTCACATCTGCATCCCAGCATCTGGACTTCTCAGCTCCACCTGGCATCTAATAAAAGAACAGAGCCTTATAAATTCAACTCAGAAAGCAAAATATTTTGTATACATTTATGACAGCCATATAGAGATGTATTCATTCTGCTTGAGATCTTAAATGTGTAAATACACAGGTCTCCCCAGGCAGCCATAACAAGCACTGTTGTTTTGATTAAGGAATTATGAGCATCTGCATAGGTTGAAAATAGAAAATTATACTGGACCTGGGAGGTTTCCTTTACAGTGATAACCTTTCACACCTGATAGGGATGATAAGCAAGTCTGATTGATACTACCAATGTATGACACCAGGTCTGGAAGGCTCTCTCTATCTGCAGCCTCTAGAGTCCCACAGCTGTACATTATGTTCTCAAGATAGAGGCGTAGGTGCCAAAGCACATACAGGATCAGGGCCTACGACCCTCTGATAACCCTGTGCTATTTCTTACACATATTTCTCTTGCTAATGTTACTCACCAGGTTGTTTTCTTTCTGGAATGAAAAGTGCCAGTAGTATTTGTTTTTGTTACATTTATTCCCTCCTTTCCCTGCTCAGGGCAGGAAAGCTCCAGCAGCTCTGCCTCATAGGTTGGCAGGAAATTTAAAACAGCAGCAAGCTGCTGCTCGGACCACCCCCAGGCTTTTTTTTTTTCCCCCCATTGATGCAGGAGAGTATTTAATTGGGGGCTGAATAGTCAAACTTACTCGTTGATACTTACCAGTAGCTGCCTAACCACTAACATTTTTTTCCTGCCTTCCTCCTCCTTTGGACAAGCTCCCCACAATGAAGATGCTGCTGAGCCTGATTGCTTTGCTCTCTGCTTCCCTGTTAGCCAACGCAGCCCCTCCAACTTGCTACTCGAGGGTGTTATCTCTGAGCAAAGAAATCACGGAGTCCTTTAAGGAGTTACAGACCTCCAAAGCTGTGGTGAGTCTACCTAAAAACTGCTTCTGCAAAGATGCTGCAAGTTGCTTGCTTTTAACACAAGTTTCTCTCTACACAAAATTGCAATGGGTCTTTCTTCTTTCCTGTAGGATTCGTGTGTGGAGATGATGCCCAGGCTGTACTTGGACATACATGTAAGTTTTCACACTTTTTTCTTACTGCTCTGCAGTAAAAGCAGCCAAGGGAAAGCGAGAATAACTCTTAAGATTGTACCCCAGAAGAGTGATTTGAAATGAGTTTTTAAAAGCTTAATTAATTAGAGAGATGAGTGACCAAAAAAAATTACCTCATTTTGAGCCTTATTAAAATTTCTATGGAGCTTCTGAGATTTTACTTGTTTAAAAAGTCAGAAATGAGGAAATCAATATTTTGAAGTGATTACCATTTGCAGATCATTAATTTATTGTGACAGAGCCTTTTCAGAAGTTAAATATATATAACAAAACTTCAAATAATAGTTTAAAAGAAGAAATGCAGAATAAACTTTTTTCACTTAATAAGTCTACTTGATTTTGTATCATGAGTGGGTTCTGGCATTGCAGTTTTAATAAAACAAAGTACCGGAATATCTTGCTGGCTTTTGCTGTTTTAAATACCCACTTGTTGAAACCAGAAAGAAAAAGTGTGCCTGAGGATATGGAACTGCAATACTGAGAAAAGACAGCAGTAGTCATCTTCCTGCAAAGACAAAATAGCCTCCTGCACACGTAGTTTATGTCATAGTGTTCTGCCCTGGGATATCTGATGTATTTTGCTTCTTTTCCCAGTGCTCAACTGAGTAAGGAAAAAATAGAAAATATGAGACAAACCAGGAGATGTCTGATACATTTTGCCACAGGCAACTACACTGTCAAGTCTTGTAAGTCAGGACCCTCCAGATCCCAATCCCAGAGTTGCCAGTGCCTTACTTCATTGCAAAAACCAAGCAATATGAGTAAATGTGCCTCAGTTTCCCTTGCTTTAAAGCAAGAGCTGGGATATCTATTTACCTACTTCACGAGGACACTGTGAAATTAATGTTGGCTGTGCTTTATCTTGGTAACACAAAGTCTGGAGCAAAAATTACTTTCAAAAAAAATCTTGCCTGGTGTTCACAGAACTGCCTATGGTAGGGGAACAGAGGAATCATTTCTGTGAGACCTTGATAATCTGTTCACCAGCTAGATCAGGTGCTCTCTCAAAACGGAGACAGTGCACCTATTCTGTTGGTAACTCCAGCAACTACAGGAGCAGATTTGATTGTATTGGCACCGCTGCTTCCTAAAGCATGTGAGAAATAAGCTGGCACACCAAAACTGTTTCTATGCACTTTTACAAGCACTTATTTGGACCAAATATCTTTGTTATGAAATGCTGATGGTGAATATTCCTAACTGAATGTTGCATAAATTACACATGCATAGAGGTAAGAATTCAAGTTTTACACAGAGGCAGTAAGAATTTTGTCAGTAGTGGATGAGAAATATAAATTTGTGTTTATGCAGGGTTACACATACCTCTTTTCCGTGCTTTACAGAATTACTGTGTGTTGGCAAAACTCCGTGATTTTGTAGCCTACCCCAGATGTGACAGAATGCTTGAAGTGAGTGAGCTGAAGGAAAAAGCCCGGAGCCTGTACACCATCATGATCTCCTACTGCAGAAGGGTAGGTCAAGATGCACCAAGAGGGACATACTCTCTGCTTTTAGCCCCCTCTGTCTCCACCCTGTCCCCTGAAGAGCAAAACTGGACCAGGGCCTGAGCTTCTCAACATTGTGTTATTCTTCTGCCTTTCTCGTTACAAATGTCAGTATTCTCTTTTGTTTCTCTAGGACTTGGTGTTCCTCACTGATGACTGTAACGCTCTGGAAAATCCTATTCTGCCTCCCATTGAGACCTCCATCATTGAGAGCTAAAATGGACTCAACCCAGAAGTTATACCTGGGAAATTTTCAGGGAGATAAGGGGTCAAAATATGTGTATATGATCAACTACAACATTAACGACTAAGATCTTTTTCAAGCACACTAGCAATATTATCTTAGACCTACCCATTTTTCTCCACCCTGGCAGGAAATTAACTGCATGCCTTGCATGCCTACTGAGCTGCTAGGGAAACTACTGTTAGAAAGCATTTTTTCATTTGGCAAGGTATGATATTTCAGCTTAGCCAAATGTATAAAGTATGTTTTGTTTAAATGTTAGATACTATAATTTTTTTTACTCTTTCTTGAATAACTAGATTCATATAAAGAAAATACATCATGATCAATATTCTAATCTGATTTAGTTCTTCTTTTATTAGATGAGCTTGAAAGGGACCAGATTTGTTTTTCTTGAAGTGTTTGATAGGAGAAGTGTAACTCTGTACTGGCAGATGTCTTTCTACATAGCTCATATATGCACGCTGATAGTTTTTGATGTTAGACTTGTAAGAATAGATGTGAAAGTAACCTGTCTCTGTGGAAAACTAAATAAAAACAGCCTTCTAATCCAAGATGCTTGTGTTAAGTCATGTCTTTCAAGATCCACCTGAAGGATGTAATTCTTATAAACTTACTTTTCACAGTCACTTGCAAGTTGTTTTTCACAGCATAAGCCATCTTTAGCTCTGTTTCCATAGCAGTGCAAACTTTGCTGTGTCTGCATGATATGACAAGCTAAGTTTCTACTGGGAGAATTTTTCCTCACTGCAAACAATTTGACAAAAAGTAGTGAACTTTTTAAAAATACTATTTCTGTGTTGTGAGAATATAAGTTGTGAGGCAGTGCTTCAGAAAGCCTATTAAATGTTTGGACAAATTGTTGTGTTTCTAAGACACAGCCCATACACCAAGCTACTGAGATTAATAAAATTTCCAGATAATAGTTCCAGAGTCATGGATCCTTCCAGCATCTGCAGGACATGAGACTTTCACACCTGGTAGCTCTTTGCTGCTGAGAAAGAAAGGATCTTCTATATAGTATCCACTGATTGTACATTTGCAGCTCTGGCGAATTGGTCAGTGGTCTCTCCATGTTTTATAAAAAACCCATTTTCTGTAATCATGGGATTATGTGACAATCACAGCTCGTCTATCATCCTCTCATTCCAGTGAATATCTAAAGGTATCAACCAAAATGATTGACAACTCTTATGCAAATAAGTGAATCATAACATTAATTCAAAGGAAAAAAATGTGCAGGGGGTGGAGGGGAAAGGAGAGTTTTTCTTTATTTTGGAATTACTCTATTCTGTAGAAACTATTAATCTGATTTTAGCTGTAGAAAATTTGACTATCCTATTGAAGCACAGAATAAGGATAGGAAACGCTGAACGCAGGAGAGGCACAGAGGCATGAAAGTAAATAAGAGGTATTATTTTGAGTTTGTTTCAAATCTTAGATTCAAGGAATGTACCTGTCAGACTTTGTACTTCTGTCCTGAAGATGAAGTCCTCATGTTCTGGCCCTACCAATCCTCTAGATGAGCCATCATGCCCACAGGCAGCTCGCAGAGGTTCCCACTCAAGTGTCTCTACAGGCATCTTGTCGAGACAGTAGCAAGCTCAGCAATTCGATCTATCACCAGGCTGAACCCAAAAGAGTGCACAGCTGAGATGATAGTTCGACTGTCAGAAAAATCATTGCTTAGTGTATTGTGTTTGCGTGGCCAGGTTTTGGTAACAGGGGGGAGGGGCATAGGGGTGGCTTCTGTGAGAAGCTGCCAGAAGCTTCCCCCATGTCCGACAAAGCCAATGCCAGCTGGTTCCAAGATGGACCCGCCGCTGGCCAAGGCTGAGCCCATCAGCGACACCTCTGTGATAACAGAAGAAAAAAAAAAGGGGGAAGAGATAAAAAAGCTGCACACTTTGCAGCCAGAGAGAGGAGTGAGAAGATGTGAGAGAAACAACTCTGCAGACACCAAGGTCAGTGAAGAAGGAGGGGAAGGAGGTGCTCCAGGCACAGGAGCAGAGATTCCCCTGTAACTTTTGGTGAAGACCATGGTGAGGCAGGCTGTCCCTCTGCAGCCCATGGAGGTCCATGGTAGAGCAGATGACCGCCTGTAGCCCGTAGAGGACCCCACGTCGGAGCAGGTGGATGCCTGAAGGAGGCTGTGACCCTGTGGGAAGCCCGCACTGGAGCAGGTTTGCTGGCAGGAATTGTGACCCCGTGGGGGACCCGCGCTGGAGCAGTCGCTTCCTGAAGGACTGCACACCATGGAATGGACCCATGCTAAAGCAGTTCGTGAAGAACTGTCAGTCATGGGAAGGACTCACGCTGGAGAAGTTGGTGGAGGACTGTCTCCCATGAGAGGGACCCCACGCTGGTGCAGGGGAAGGAGTCCTCCCCCTGAGGAGGAAGGAGAGGCAGAAACAACATGTGATAAACTGACCTCAACCCCGATTCCCTGTTCCCCTGTGCCACTGCGGGGGAGGAAGTGGAAATCGGGAGAGAAATTAAGCCCAGGAAACAGGGATGGGTGGGGGAAGTGTTTTAAAGTTTAGTTTCACTTCTCATTATCCTCTTGTCAGATTGGTAACAAATTAAAAGGTTTTTTCACCCAAGTCAAGTCTGTTTTGCCAGTGACAGTAATTGGTGAGTGATCTCTCTCCATCCTTATCTTGACCCACAAGCCTTCATTATATTTGTCTCCCCCTGTCCAGTTGAAGAGGGGGAGTGATAGAGTGGGCTTTGGTGGGCATCTGGCACCCAGCCAGGGTCAACCCAGCACGTTTTTTTTGGCACCCAACGTGGGGCATGAGAAATTTGAGATACGGATAGTAACTGAGAGAGGAGAGGTAACGGGCAAAACATGGACTGAATATAGCTAGGGAGTGAAAAAGTGGGACAATTGTGGGGGATTTCTGTTGTTTAATTGTGGTGAAGAGACAAGGGGTGGATTGTGTGCAAATTGTCCATTTTTGTCCGGTGTTGTGATGATGTTATTGATGTTATTTTGATTTTGGTGTGGGGAATTCTTTTTTGTTGTTGTTGATGTGAGTGAAGTTTGTGAAGATTGTGATGAATGTGGATTTGCTTTTTACAATTATTCTCCAAGCCAGCAACCTCTGTATGATATCCTAGACACTCCAAAGATACCAATACCATTTTTTCTGCATCATCTGGTCACACCCAAGGCCACCTCCTCCAGCAGCAACCATATCCTGGAGTAAAGGCACCTTGTAGCATGCTGGCAGGGAGCCTGATAACTACATAGGGAGTGTGTAAGCACTGGCAGCTCTCTGGCTTAAGGAGAAATACAGGTGGAGTTGAACCATTTGCTCTCAGATTCTACATTCAAGTTTTTCCTCCTCTAACAGGGGATTAGCCACCACCTGGGGACACATGTAGTGCTGGGAAAACATCAAAGCCTATACACTTCCATACAAGTACCAAAACCACATCACAGCCCCTGCTTTTCATACCTTTCTTTATACAAAGCCAGCCATGGATGTACCTTACAAGAAAATGTGGTGTGGTCACCACAGGCCATGGCATTTGCAGAGCTAACCCAAGGACTGGGTGGTACATGTGGAGGCTGGCAGCAGAAGCTGCTTATTTTTGGCTGTTTTCTCCACCTCCAGATGTCATGGGTTTTAAACACAGGCCTGTTGTAGAGCTTGTATTGTGACTTGGCAAGCAAACTGCAGAGCAAGATGAGTTTCCTTTCCTGCAGAAGCCCACACAACACTCTCCCTAGAACTGGACCTCGGTTAGTCTATGCAGGTAACCATGGCATTTCTGCCCCTGCTTCTTCCCTGCCACATGGACACACACTTTCTGAAATTGTGTATTTGATTAGGGTTTTCTCATGGATCTTCTAATAACTCCTTTTTATCCTGCTTTATTGAAATAAATAAGCCTTCCCTAGTCCCTTTTGGTGGAATTTATGATCCTAACTCCAGATTTCTCCCGTAATATTCCCTTTCTTTCAGTCTCCTTCCAAATATATTTCTCCTGCTTTAGGCTGATTTCTTTAGGACAAAATTTCTTGCAAGAAGTCTTTTGAATTGGAAATCAAATATAAATAATTACTTTGTTTGCTTTTGTTTAGTTAGTAACTTTAGCCTTTTCTTGACTGACAAGGACACACTCTGTCTGCAATACACTCTTAGCATGGCTACTTACATCTCAGCTCGGTACTGTTATATCCTACTTCTGCAGAAGCTGAGAAAAGCAGCTAGATGCTTTGGGGACTGCACATTCTTGAATGGACTTTAAAAGCCTATCCTTCATTTGCAGATGCTGTATATTTTATTCCCAGAATCAGATTTGTCTGCTCACTGGTGTGCTTTTACACCAAGTGTATTCCCTGTGGTTTATGCTGTGACTCTTTTCACATCTCACATGTCATTTTTAATGGAAAGTGTGCTGAAAGCAAGGCTCTGCTCTTTCAGTTCATACTAATCTTGCTGTCATTCAGACTGTCTTAAGGAGATTTGTGATTAGATTAACTATTTTATGAATAGCATCTTTTTGCAGGTTGTCACAGTCCAGGG
This sequence comes from Caprimulgus europaeus, assembly GCA_907165065.1. The sequence continues at coordinate 14,988,559 of OU015526.1, forward strand.
GAAGTAAACACTGATAAAGAGATCTAATCCATTTGTAATTTGCCAAGATATTATTTACTTCTCCCTTTCAGTAAGACAGTAAGTTTACCAACTGTTTAATTTACCGTTATACCAGGTATATAAGGAGCAGTGGAGCCATTCATGCAGCTGAGCATTTTTTCCTGCAGCACAGCAGTCCGTACTCATTAGGGCCCCAGCCAACAGGAAGGCCATGAAGGGATTAAGAAAGACATATTTGTTGTAATTTGTCAACTGGCATCGTGCCTAGTTAGTGCAGGATATTACTAAAAGCACATCATTAAGAAACTGTACTCAGTTTGTACGATCATTAGGAAGTATAGTAGAAAAACAAAGCATCTGTTCTGCTGTTCTTGCCTGTTGAAGGAGGTCTGGAAAGAGCAGTCAATCCTAGGACTAGGTTTCCTTTTGCAGACTTCTCTCTGTCTGCAAGAGCCCTAACTAAAGAGCAGTCCGAGGACTGCTAGGCTCTCCCTCATGTTATCATATGGAACACAAAGGCAGTCAAAATGGTAGGCCTTGAGGATTATGTCTGCAAAATTATTTAAAGACATTAATTTCCAATTTTGCCAGAAAGTTATGTTATGGATTTTACTAGAACCAGCTCCTTTTCCATCTCTTTTGTTGCAGTATCAGTCACACAGGCTTTCCTTAAGTAGGAACTCTGGTCACTTAACTCCTCACACACTGTTTTTTGGTGAAACCCAGGTAGGAGTGAGGGCTAGCAAATGTCTAATCCTCAGCCACTACCCCAAGTCAGGAAAGAGCAAGTCAGCCTTCGAGCAAATAATTAGATCACCCAAGAGAACGAGGTTCCAGTGCTACTCCATGGCTAACATGTAACTTGATACTAATTAGTTGGGCATAAATTAAATGTGGTCTTATGAAATCTTTTAAAAAAAAAAAAATGAAAAAAAAAAAAAGAGTAAAGTAGTTTTGAGGAGGAATCTGAACTTTCAGGCTGTACACTTTTTGGAGAGGAACGTTAGTTTCTCCAAACACCAGGTTGGGGAGTGCCCATTTGTCCATTGCACTTTTCTCTATGTATGTGGCATCTGTGGGCTGAGCTAATAGGACGCTGACAGAGATTTTCCAGAGATTTGCTACAATGCTAAGGTTTTGTAAATAACATTACCTTTCCAAACATATAACCACTGTACTTTAACCAGTACTTTTTTCCACATTAAAATCTCATGTTTGGAGTGCATGGCAATGCAAGTGAAAATTACAATGGACAAGCTCCACCAACTTTATTTGTGCAACTTTTTGCATTCACACTTTTCTTTAAGGCTTGCTATGGTCAGGAACCCTTTGCCACCCAAGATTTTACTGTTAGCCTACCAGGGTGAAAAAAAAAATAAAACAAAACAAAACCAAAAAAACAGTCTGCAAGGGAACTGTTGGTAGCTAAGTCAAAATTCAGAGAAAATGTCCAGAGAAAGGCCATGATCTCATTATCAAAAGATTTTTCATAGTCTGTTTCCTCAGTGTAGGTTAAATGTATATACTCAGATAAATAATATGGCAGTGAACAGAAAACCAACTAAAATATCTATCTTTTAAACAGGTAAATACATACATATATACCCTGAAATCTTGTTTCATATTTGCAAGTTGGTAAAGAGGATGTATTCAGACAGCTAAGAGGATTTTGAAGCCAAACAGGCATGGGGAGGAAGAAAAACCTCCCCAAAGACATTTTGCTATAGATTGAAATATATTGACATTACGCTATTAATATGCAAAACTTACAGAAGAAAAAAGCCAAAGACATAGAATAAGAAAGAAACTTGAGACCTCCTCATGCATCCCTTGAGTCCAAGGCTACCCAGGTCATTCCTGACAGCAGTTTTCCTGAGAGATTTTAAGAAAAGGTTGATGCTAGAAAGCCCATAGCAGTTCATATCAATCCATTCCAGATCTTCCTTTTGTTGCAAAGTTTTATCTGCTACTCAAGTTGCCCTCTCAAAATTTAAGCCTTTGCTTCCTGCTTTATTCAGCACAGAAATGGGGAATGGATTGTTCTTTTTTGTCTTTGCAGCAGACGTTAGTACATTTGAAGACTTCTGTCTCTCTCTCCCTACTCTGCAAATCCAATTCTTTCAATCTTTCTTCATTGATCAGAGGTCTAAAAACATGACCCTTCTTCGTTGTTTTTCTTCTAGCTCTATCCACTTGGTTCCCATCATTTTTGAAACACAGTGCTCAAAGTTAAATACAGACATCCAGCTGAGGCTTTATCAATGTCAAGTAGTGTAGAAAGAAAGATTTATCAGTAATGTTCTGTCAAAAGTAGATTACAAATAAAAAATCATCTCCAAGAATCTGGAGACATGGTTACACTTTTTAATTTAAATTTTAGGATTAATATAGAAAGTTAGAGTACAAGTTGGTCTCACTACTCTATAATGAAGAAAATGTTTGGAGGAAAACAAAAAAAATAACAGATACTGAAATGCAATGGCTTTACAGGTAGATGTAAAGTCTGCCAGAGTTAGTGCCAGTTTTTCATAGACCATGCAATGAGAAATCACATTTTTTAAATTCATATGGACTTTACAAAGTGATCCATGTCTCCTTTTTCCCAGGATGTTGTTCCAGCTCCCAGGCTGTTGAATTCTGCCAGAACTGAGCCATGGCACAACTGCAGACACAAGGTTACTTTTAAACCCCTATATTAAATATCTTTGCACCTTTCTCTGGCACTCTCTGACATGAAATAGTTCATGTCCTAACTACTAAACACTTGCCTTCCTAACCAGGGTGGCTGCAGCCAAGTTGTCTTCTGGCAATGGTCTCTGGTCCATGCTATCACCTAGACCACATCCAAAACTTGTTTAGAAGAGTGGCATCTGCTCCAGGTCAAAACTGTGCACAGAACTGTTATAACAATTTCCAAGTAAAGCCAGGTGTGTTTCAATACCTGGAAATGTTCCTAACACTGAGTTATAAATAAAAGACTGATTTGGGAGTGCCGCATTTCAGTTGTTCTCCTGGGAGAAGAGCCATGCCTTCCAGATTGTTAATGCATTTCATATTATTATTGAATTAAAAAACAAATCCTTAAGTAGTCCAGAGAAAAGACCGCAAACCTGCTCACTTTCCATATGACTTTCCCATAGGATAAGTACTGGGTAAATGAGTCAGAAAGGTGTTATTCCTACTGAGAGAGAAAGGGAAGCAAGAATGTAATTTTCAGCAAACCAAGGTCAAACAGAAACACTTCTAATGACCTAGGAATGGAGAAAATGTTATTTGGAGATCACAACTTTGCTTGTTTTTCCCTTATTGAATACAGAGGAAACTGCTTCTGCAGTTGCAGAATTTAAGCTATTTTTCTCTCTCTTCATGGTCAAAAGTTTTTAGCTGACCATAAATGTTCTGCAGTCACTTTGGCTGAACAGAGGGGAGAAAATGGGGATGGGAAGGAAGAAGAGCCAGGCAAGAGCATCCTGCACCTTCATTTTTTCAAAGAAAGTTGGTTCAGTTTCTGCAAAACTGTATTCCTCAGTCAACTTCAAACGCATCAGACTTGCTCCAGTATCCTATAGTGGCATTTTATCACTTATGTCCTCACAAAACAGCCTAATTCAGAAGAGAAATTATGCAAATAAAATCATTTCTCATCATCACTGTCTTCAAAGGAGGATAACAAAGAGTAGGTCTCTAGAAAATTTATTGATAAGGGTAATTATACTATTATGTTTTCTCAGTCATCTCTTTATACATACAGTAATTACTTTCAACTTAGAACCATTCATCAGCATGGCATAAAAATCTGGATAAAGATGTAGACAGGTAAAGAAAAGATCATGAAGTTCTTTATGTACATTTATTACACTTCATAATACCTCTGACAACTCAGAAAGATATTAAATTTAGGCATTGATGCCTCTAAATCACACTGCTTATTTAGTTATTTAAATGCGGTTTTGAGGATCTACGTATGAACACTCTGGCATAAACAACTTGCCTAGGATCAGACAGCAAATTGATGATAGTGCCAAAAATAAAGCATACAATTTTTGAGTCTCCTCCTCCAGCACTTTGAGCACTGCCTTTAGCCACATGTCCTCATGTAGTGTAGGAGTGGCTCTTATATTTACTGAAAACCAGAATTTTACACAACAGTCAAATGGTTACTCTTTTATTGTGCCTGGCAAGCTTTTAACCAAAGCTAGATTTGTGGTCCAAATGTAAGATGGTTTCTTATTACATAAGCCAGAACTGGTTTAAATAAATATTTCCTCCTTGTTAAAGCTCTTGTCAAGCCAATGAAAGGCCAGTCTATTCTCTGTAATATGTATCTCGCAGTGGCTCATACAGCACACAAGATATTGAAAAGCAAAGACCTGATGGTCACAGCAAAATATGCTTCACAAATTGCTTTTTGGAAAGAACACCATCCAAAATTCATCAGCAAACAATAACTTCAGGACAGTCCTGGATTCCTAAAAAATGTTGAAAACCTGCAGAACATTAACAAACTTTTTAACCCAGATCTCTAAAATCAGTGATTTGTTATTAATGTCTTCAAAAAACAAATCTGCAGCCACCACCACTGAGACTGTGTGATGCAAGTTGCTCTGTACACTTTGTATGTTTACATTCAAACATCAAGCTGTACAGCAAGGGCTCACTCCTCTTCTCTCTTTAGCCTGGACAGACAAATGAAATTTCATACAATAACACCACTGAAGAACTGGTGAAAGTCAAAAGGCCTATCAGGATCAGAGTCTGCCATTCTAATTTGAAAGTGAGGGAAAGAAACCAATATTTTCAAGAAGTGTTAACTGTAGTGTTACAAACACTAGTATTTTAAGTGGGATTCCTACTGACTGTCAGGGTACGTTATCAAGAGTCCAGGGTGCAGAGCAGATCAAATAATTGATGCTAGTAAACGGGAAGCTGTAGCAGCAGCAGTATTTCCTTTTGTGCAACTGCATAGAATAGTCAATACCAGGATTTTACACAAATACGCAACACAGTTAATGGCGTGTTCTGCTATAGAGCAGTCGCTGTAGGACTGGATGCATTGCAGGATGCATTCATTGGGGAACTCTCATAAAAAAAATATTACATTAAAAAGAAATAAAAACCCCACTGAACTATCCATGTGTCAGCTATGCTAAAAAATTACCCACAGCCTAGGTTCAGGCTCGGTACCTAGTCATGTGCTGTAAAATACCCTTGTTCACCACTTCAATCTAGAAAACAGATGCTATGTCTCAGTGTCTGAGTCATTGAGCTGGACCAAAAAAACCCAGCAGAAGCAGAGCTATCAACTTCTGAAACTGGCTGAGTACAACATCATTTTTAACAGTACAATTACAGTGAAAACAGTAAAGTTGGCAACAATAACTCACACCTTTCATCTTAGCTTTTTGGAAAAAGACTCCCTTTTAAGAGACTGTGTGCTGGTTGATTCAAACAGGCTTCACAATCAAGCTTTTTGGCATTTCACCATTTTTACTTTTCATCTGTCCACAATTTATGACTTCTACTCACCCAGTCAGACTGCAAAGTCAGAAAGCTGCTGTGTGGACTATTTTTCTCTTCTCTACTCCACTTAGCTCCATTGATTTTGGAATCTGCCTCTCTACAGCTGACTCAGGGTTTATTATTAACAATAGTCAGACATATTTTGATGTTACTTGATGCTGAAGATAGTTCTGGATAAATTGGAGGAAGATTGATGTAATACAAGAAAGCAAGAAGATCAGCTTTCTTTCTGTAAGTCTGGAGTATGAAAAGTTTATTTCTGGGTTTAATTTATCTTTGACGGAAGATGCATGAACTCTAAGAGATAAATTTGTCCCAAACATGTAGAAAACAGTGCACTTCATAAACACTGTGTTCATTTATCCTTTCAGCTGATCCCCATAAATCACACCCCCAAAACACTATTAATTTATATCCTATTATATTATGGAAGTTGCAGATTGTCAATCTATTTCCCTTGAAATTACATTCCCTGTGTTCCATGTTTTTCAAAGGGGATGCCTTTACCAATGCTGAAGCAAGAGCACCAAAAGGCCTGCTTAGGTGACCAAGGAGCAACTGACAAAACTCAAATATGAAAAGAAAGCTCACATGAGCTGGAATCGGGTTCAGAAGACCCAGGAGGAATATAGAGACACTATCTGAGTATGCTGGGGCGGGGTTAGACAAGCCAAAGCCAATCTGAAGTTGAATCTGACAAGGGGTTGTAAGAGTTTCTACAGGTGCAAGTCGACCTGCATTCCACAGCAGCATGGACCCATTACTGAAAGGAGAGGGGAAGCTGGTGACAAAGGACATAGCAAAAGTACTCACTACCTTTTTCACCTCCACCTGTACTGGTAAGATCAGCATTCATAAATTCCAGGCTCCAGAGACTAGTAGGAAAATCTGGAGCAAAGAAAACTTAGCCTGCATGGACAAGGATCATGTAAGGAACATGAAGGACCACACAAGTCCATGGGGCCTGACAAATTTCATTCACGAGTTCTGAGGGTTGATGTCATTGAGAGGCCATTCTCAATTATCCTTGAAAGGTCATAGGGATTGTGGGAGGTTCCCAAGAACTGGAAGAAAGCAACGGTCACTCCTACCTTTGAGTAGGATAAGAAGGATTTGGGAAATTGCTGGCTGGTCAACCTCACCCTCATCCTTGAGCAAGTCCTCCCAAAAACCATTTCCAAACACATGAAAGACAAGAAGGTGATTGGATGTGGTTGGTATGGATCTATGAAGGGGAAAATCATGCTTAACCAATCTGATAGGCTTCTACATTAGACAATGTGTTGTGGATGAGGGGAAAGCAATGGATGTTTATCTCAACTTCAGAAAGGTTTTCAACACAACACTGTTTCCCATAATACCATCCAAATCTGAATCTTTCTGTGATTCTGCAATTACATTCATGTGTTTTTGCAAGCACATGTTCCTATTGAGCACCACAAAGAAATACAGGTCATTGCAGCTCTACCAAAAGTATCTGAAAGGTTTATTTGATTCTCAGCAGGAAGGATTAAATATAGACCTGGTCAGAAAAATAGTTTCAGTAGTAAGGAGGGACAATCTTTTTAAACAACTCAGCTGGGATTTTCCATTTACAAGAGCTCTTTGCTAATTTTTACACTTGCAAATAGTTTTCTAAGTCCAGCTTCCAACAGCAGAAACAGTTGCTCCTGTCATAGAAGGGAGAGGGCAGAAAACCTGAAAAATATTTTTAATTAGAGGAAAGTAATCTTTCTTGAGAAAGGAAAAATAAACAAAAAAACCTAAGTATTGTGCAAGGCACAGAGCTGAGTAGCACTTGATAGTATGGAACAGGTCGCACCCTGGCAGTCGCTCCAGGAGTTGCTCTCTTTCCATGTTCAATCGCTTCCTTTTCCCTTCTGTTCTGTGACCACACACTCAGTGCTAGGAATATTCCTCTAGGGAAGACACGCCATTTCCTTGTCTTCTGTTTTCACAGAATCACAGAATTGCCTAGATTGGAAAAGACCTTTAAGATCATCAAGTCCAAAAAAGTTTTAATTAAATTCCTAATTGAATCTCTGCAAATAAGAGATTTGAGATATCAAAGCAGAACTGTCACCACCTCTTGACAGTGTGGAATGATGCGAAGAGATGCAAAAAGCTTTCTGATGCTCCTAAAGCTCACATTGTATCTTTTCCCTCACTAAGAGGAACGGTTTGTTGATGAGTAAGTATTCCCTGGCTCCATAGGGAATACAAGGGCTTGATGGCTCACCAAACAAACTGTTGTCATCTGTTACCACCTTGTTTAATGACTGTGGGTTCAGTTCAACAAATCAGACAGATAGGTAATCATTAAATCTATATTTAAATGTTATGCTGACTAGGAACAGATTTAAACACACACCACAGAACGAGCTCCTAACTGGACCTTCCAGAACATCTTTGTATGGAAATGTGTTCCCAGGCAATGTAGCCAAGTAAAGTGTGCCTATTTTACTTAATTCCCTTATTAAAACAAATGGTTCATGCTGTTCCAGTAAGATAATAACAACAACAAGCTTACATAAGGTGTTCTCCTGAAGGATATGAATCTCATTATATCTAGGGAAATCAAAGTCTTGTTTCTCCAAGTACATAAATATTAACTGAGATCATACAGGGACATAGTTATAAATTAACCTTTATGAGTACTAGCAATACCTTGTAGACAAAAGCATTAGAGGAATCACACAACTAAAGATTGCAGATATGTAGGCATGAACAACATCATTTGATTAGTACCTTTGAATTCAAGAGATTATTCTGAACAGAAAAGTTATCCAGTATGCCTTAGCACCAAACTCTCCAAAGGTTGAACACTCAAATACCTTGAAGGAGATTGGGCATAAACATCTCAAAAATCGGATCAAAGGAATAGAAACTGTCAGGAAAGCATAAATAAAATCGTAATAGAATGGAAACAGCTTTAAAATATTTAGAGAATATTTTATGTTCTAGCATTAAAAAATTTATGTGAGGCACAAGTGTTACTGAGATAGTTTCTACAATCACCAACAGAGATGAGAGTCCCACTGTGCCTATCAAACTAACTTGTGGTCTAAACAGCACATCTAATAAAAAAAATCACTTGATTGACTTCCACTTTAGAGCTTTCTGAGACAGGTTTGATCTCTGAAAATTAGAAATTCTAGCTTTCAACGGTCACATGTAGAAGAACAGGATAACTCAATGTTGCTATGACACAAGTGCAACAGCTTTCCCCTCCTCTTCTACTCTCCCCCACCCCAAACACTCCTCTCAGTCTACTGGTGCTGAAAAATGCCCAACTTTAGGAAGGCCATATATACATACATCTGTGTATATATATTTTTAATTATTATTTTTCCCTTGGATTTACAATCTGTTACTGAAACCATAAGCATGACATCCAGTCACCTCAGCATGTCAGGCATCTCAGAGGTAGAGACCACAAAGAAAAATAAAACCATATCACAGCAGAGAAAACAAAAACCAAACATGCTTCAGGATCACAGGAGGCAAGGGCAGCCCAGGCCAAACTATGAAAAGTCACAGGCCAGGAGGTCATCCCACCTTCTTGCTTTAGTTCTTTTCAGAGCTGCCATTTTGTGGGCATCATGCTTATACCACAAAGCCTGGAGTGTTACTGCATCCTTTGAGTTTGGCCAATGTCCAAAGCTCCAAAGTAAGGCCAGGTCAAAGTCTGAATGAGCCTGGCAATAGCATGATTTAGATGGACACAGTGAAAAGCTCTGGGGATTTTTGAAAAAAAACCTTTACTTATAATCCAGCAAAGTGATGCACGTAAAACTGAGTAACTTGAAATTCCTTCAAATCTTATTATTAAAGATAAACTTTGCAAAGTTTATGTTGCAACAGCTGAAGCGAGGACAGTCCACAGATTCCTGTGCATGGCAGCAGTCTTCTGTTAAACTATTACTCTCGTGTGCACTAATTGGCTTTGGCTTCTGATAAGGATTTTGCAAAGCGATTAATTCTGCTTTGGAGACAGTGTACTAGTGGCAAGATGGAGAATCTTCTTCTAGGAGAGAGGATGGTTCTTGATTTACTATATGTCTGCCACTTAAATCTTGCTTTTTTCTCTTTTTTCTTCAAAAGAGGGACTTGAAACAGTTCTATTCTCATTACTGAATTCATTAAATCATACACATCACTAAGGACTTCACTTGCTGCATATCTTGATCTGTGAAATGATTGCTTTAGCAATTTGGAGGAAATTTCTCAGGACTTGCAGATCTGTGCACTGATTTGGCAGGAAAAGGAAAATATGTATAATTTTTTACTAGCTCACAGTGCCAAATGCTGGACAAAACAAATAAGAGCAGGTTATGTTAGCAGTACCCTTGTGCTAAGCAATGGATTAGAGGGATAAAACTTGAGATTGAAAATTGACTTATCTATAAATAAAGTTTAAGAGAGAAGGAAACCAATTATGACAATCTTTTGTCCAACAAGACAGTTTTTTAAGCTTAGAAAGCTGCCAGGCTCTGGTGGAAGTGAGTCTACAACTCTTCTCGGCCTGGTTTATGGAGATAGGAGAAGATGCCCTTACTGGCACTTCCATGTATGGGATCAGCACTGCCCTTTTTTCATGGGCCTGACAATGTCTCAGCCATCTGAGATAAGATCTGTGGAGAAACTTTCTTACAGATATCTACCAGATCCTGAATATCCTTTGAGGATTCACTCCTGCCTGGTCCAGGACTGCAAATGCTACCCCTCCCCTGTCCCATGCCCCTTCACTCCCTCATGCACAGTATGTATCAGCTCTGTTTCCTGTTGCTCTGAACACCCGTATGGTGCTTCTTCCTTATCTCAAGCACCTGGCGTGGATACAGGCAAAATAAAATGCTTCACAGTAAGAGATGCAAAAATTTCTGTTCTTTAGTCACTTAGCAAGTGGTGACTCCAGTTCATTGTTCCATAAAGCATCATCTTTTCCCTCATATTTTATAAATGAAATATATATATATATATGGATAGATAGATAGATAGATAGATAGATAGATAGATAGATAGATAGATAGATAGATATTTTAAGATAAGAAAATAAATCACCCAGAAAATGCAACTCACAACAACAGTATTTTCCTTCCAGGCTTCCTTGGATTCAATTTTAGATCCAGCTTCAAATTTCTACTAGCTCAGAACTATCAAGCAGGGAAAAAGCCTCCATCTGCTCCCTGACTTTTTAGTCATCCCTTTTCTGTCAAGAAAACAAAATGTTATTGATAGAGAGAACCAAAATTCCCCACTGCCCCTACAGAGAGGAGAGGCAGGACGTGCATGTTTATAAGCATTTGGGATGTTCAGCTGTCACCCAGCTCTTGTATGGCCTGAAGCAAGTTATTTTGCTTTGCTGTCCAGTCTCTGACTCTCTGTGAATTGTCCCTCAAGTCAAAGGTCTGCTCTTTTCTCCTGCACTGAGGAGCACACCTCAGGCAGTGTCAAACTGAAGCCCTCTTCAAAAGTCATACACAAAATCCCCTCACTTCTGTCTCCCCCTCCCTTCTGCCTCATTCCTGTCGCTCTCTCTTGCCAGGTCATCTTCCAGTCCCCATTAGTGGTCCTTTTCTCCACAACTTTGTGTTCCACTTTGTTTCTCCACATTGTGTTTTCCCTCTCTTTTTCTTACTCTTCCTCCCACTATCCCATCTTTCCATTCACAAAGCTAGATCTCTTTCCCTTTTGTTTCTTTCAGGCTCCAGCTCTTCCTTTGAGAGGCTCCTTTTTCCACCTCCTTCCAAAGATGGTGGGAAGACAGCTCTGCAGTCTGGCAAGTCACCAGCAAGCTCTTCCATGCCACCCCATGTCACCTCCCATGCTTCCCCTCTTCACACCAGCTCCCTGGGTGGCACGACTCACACAGACTGCTGCAGGAGAAACCGTGTTTAAGAAATGACAACAACAATGTCATACAGAGAAGTTATTCAGTGCCACAAGAATTGCAGAAGGAGAACTTCCGTATGCTGATATTGAGCAGTAATGGGATTAATGCATTTCATTTATCAGCAGGGATCAGTCACAAGGAAGAGCATTTGTGCTTGTGGTGGACTTTCAGCACACACATCCAATTGACGTCTTGTAGGATTTCCCACCAGCCATACTTCAGCACATGTGCAAATGCCAACTGGATCCAGAGCAAACACAGACAGGACCCTGATGCAGCTGAACTCCCATTTCCAGCAGCTGCTGAAGCAGCCAAGGAGCAGCTGCATCTGCAATACAAGTTGGCAGAGTTTGGGGATGGGGAGAACAAAACTGAATGGTGGCTTTGTTCTGTTATGGCAACATAAGGAGCAAAAGCAGTAAGTAGGCAGGGAAGGATGTTAAACACTTCTCCCTACACACACACACCCATTCAACACATGAATTGGCAAATTTTCCCTGTTCCCTAAAGTGTACGTTTGTGAAAGGAGTATTCCCCGTAGAAACATAGAATCATTGAATGATTTGGGTTGGAAGGGACCTTAAAGATCACCTAGTTCCAACCCCCCTGCCATGAGCAGGGACACCTTCCACTAGACCAGGTTGCTCAAAGCCTCATCCAGCCTGGCCCCGAACACTTCTCGGAGGGGGCATCCACAGCTTCTCTGGGCAACCTGTTCCAGTGTCTGACCACCCTCACAGTTAAGAATTTCTTGCTAATATGTAATCTAAACCTACCCTCTTTCAGCTTGAAGCTCCCTCGATCTGCTGGCCACACCTCTCTTGATGCAGCCCAGGATACGGTTGGCCTTCTGAGTTGCAAGCGCACATTGCCAGCTCATGTTCAGCTTCTTGTCCACCACCACTCCCAAGTCCTTCTCTTCAGAGCTGGCCTCAAGCCACTCATTGCCCAGCTTGTATTTGTACTTGGGGTTGCCCCAACCCAGTTGCAGGACCTTGCATTTGGCCTTGTTGAACTTCATGAGGTTGGCACAGGCCCACCTCTCAAGCCTGTCAAGGTCCCTCTGGATGGCATCCCGTCCCTCCAGCGTGTCAACCGCACCACTCAGCTTGGTGTCATCGGCAAACTTGCTGAGGGTGCACTCAATCCCCCCGTCCATGTCACTGACAAAGATGTTGAAGAACACTGGTCCCAATACCAAACCTTGAGGGACACCACTCGCCACCGGTTTCCACTCAGTCATTGAGTTGTTGACCACAATTCGCTGAGTGTGACCATCCAGCCAGTTCCTTATCCACCGAGCGGTCCATCCATCAAATCCCCAAGTTTCCAATTTAGAGACAAGGATGTGGTGCAGGACAGTGCCAAACACCTTGCACAAGTCCAGGTAGTTGACACCAGTTGCTTTAGCCTCACCCACCAATGTTGTAACCTCGTCATAAAAGGCCACCAGATTGGTCAGGCACGATTTGCCCTTGGTGAAGCCATGTTGGTTGTCACCAATCACCTTCTCATTCTCCATGTGCCCTAGTATAGTTTCTAGGAGTATCTACTCCATGACCTTACCTGGCACTGAGGCGAGACTGACCGGCCTGTAGTTCCCCAGGTCTTCTTTGTTTCCCTTTTTAAAAATGGGAGTTATGTTCCCCTTTTTCCAGTCTCTGGGAACTTCACCAGACTGTCAGGACTTCTCAGATATGATGGATGGAGGCTTTACAACATCATTCACCAGTTCTCTCAGGACCTGCAGATGCATCCCATCGGGTCCCATGGACTTGTACACCTTCAGGTTCCTTAGGTGCTCCCGAACCTGTTCTTCTCCTACAGAGGGTGGCTTTTCACTCTCCCAGACCCTTCCTTTGCTTTCTAGGTCTTGAGCAGTGTGGCACGAGCCCTTGCCAGTGAAGACTGAGGCAAAAAAGTCATTGAGTACCTCAGCATTCTCAATGTCCTGGGTGACCAGATCTCACATTGCCTTCTGGAGAGGGCCCACATTTTCCTTAGTTTTCTTTTGCTCCCCAACATACCTATGAAAGCTTTTTTTGTTGCCCTTGACATCTCTGGCAATTTCTCTGTATTCCTCCCAGGTTACCTGTCCTTCCTTCCACCCTCTGTAGGCTTCCTTCTTGATCGTAAGTTTGTTCAGGATCTTTCTGACCATCCATGCAGGCCTCTTGCTGTTTTTGCCTGTCTTCCTCTTTGTTGGGATGCATCGTTCCTGGGCTTTGAGTATGTTCCAACTGTTTTGCACCCCTCTTCCTTCCAGGAATTCATCCCATGATGAGAAACATCCTCACTGTGCAGGCACTTATGTTTTCAAGTTGCGAGAAGGATAATTCATATACAAGCAATGTTAATAAATCAGATCTGGGCACAGTCATACTTGGTAATGGCCACATCCCTTCCTGGTTAAAATAATTTTAAGACCAGAGGGATTCTAGCTTGAGAGACATTATCAGAACACTCCTGGCACACCAATTACCTAACACCATGGGTGGCTTACATAGTGATTTTTATTTGCTGTATTTATCAAGTATATTAATATTAGCAGATCCCTAAATGAGCTATGTCTCTAATACTGTTCAGATAGACATCTGTGGAAGCTGGAATTTCTTAGTATTCTCCCCGAGATTTTAGAAACTGAGACATGTAATTATTTACCATACAGCCATGCTGTGTTCAGATATTACTGCTTACTTGTACGTAAAGCCATAATAAACCTTTTTCTCTTGTCAGCGTAACATTTTTCCTTGAATCTCTGATAAGAGATCACAGCACCTGCTCCACAATACCCTAGATTTGTCATCCAGAAATCTGGTCAGCTTATTTTCCGTGCAAGAGAATAGTTTATTGTCTAGCTTTAGGGGATTGTGATTCTACGTTTAATTAAAACAGATTTATATCCTCCTGTTATCACCACGTTCAGACTGCATATTCTCAAAATGGATTTAGGCCAGAAAGAAGTATGGAAACAAGCAATGTATCCTATTAAAGCTGAAGCAGGGTGTTTTAGTTGTATTCACAAGCCAGCCTGGTTTTGAGGTTTAACTCAGCTCTTGTGAAGAACATCCAGTCCTTTCTGCATTATCAAATTAATGTCTTCAGATTAAAAAAAAAAAAAAAAAAAAAAAAAGACAAATTCTATTTCATTCTCGGTCATAAGATTTTTTATTTTTTCCTTTTTATTAATACATCCTATGGAATTGATCTTCAAAGATGCTCGAAGTTCTCTGTTCTCACTATTTCTCCCACTCCTCTTAAAGCTTAACCTTAAATCAATGAAGAAAATTCTTTGAAATTGGAAGGATTTAAGCTTTCTCTTAACTTCTTTGTTTGGAAAAAGATTCAATGAAGATCAGTGCTATAGAGACCTTTAGCATCAAGGAAAATCCCACAGCTGCTCCATTTGAAATGTATCCAAAGAGAGCAGTGTCTTCACAATAAAGTAATTCTCCAGTTTTCTTGAATGTTAGGGTGACATTTAGGCCTCAGTAAAATAAAAGAGGTCACTTATTCCTGCTCCCTTGGAATTAGGATTTCAGCCCTTCACATTATCCATTAGCATAGACCATTGTAAACTTGACATTCTTAAATAAAATTGACACCCTTTCATTTCCCTTCAAACCCAATGACTCAGTGCATGGCGTTGCAGTGCAGGCAGGAAGACACAGGTGAAGCAGCTTTTATTTTGCCTTCCACTATCTCCTTTTTCCCCCTTAAGGATCTCTGCTGAGTTTTGCCCCAGTAAGCAAATTACAATGTGCAACAGGAATGCTTGAGAGGTGACTCTGGAATCTTCCTCTTTTCTCACTAGACCTGCTTGTTAAAGCTTTATCAGTTGAAAATTTCTTTATTCCTCTTTTTGTGGGGGACAAAGAGAGACTAAATGCTGTCAGAAAGGATGGATACATCATTTCAGGTAGAAGATTCTCATCTCCTTGGCAGCATTAAATCTCTCTTTGATACTCACATGGGCAGCTGTCTTTTTTGGTTTTGCAAATCTCAGGTATCTGTTTTGTTGGATAAGGAACTCAGGAATGAGGATTTCCTAGTTAGGATGGAGGGAGAGACTGGTTCAAGTCCACACTGTCCCACTTTGTGAAGCACGGCCATTTGTGCTCCCAAAAACATCAGTACAGATGCAAGGCAACCCTCCAGCAGTTGCTGCTGATTTACCCAGAGTCTGATCCACAGCCTTACAGATGAGAAAATCCTTCCTGAAGCATTTATGGAGTATGTCCCCTCCCAGGAATATGACTCCACCTTGTGACCTTAAAGCAAGAATGTCATATTAACTTGGGATATAATGCCTTGCCTCATTTTACAATGTGAAGTAACTTAACTCCTTGTCAGGCTACGGGGAATAAGGTGACAGCACAGATGCTGGGCAATTAAAATAGAAGTGTATATGAGGTGAATATGACTAGTGGCTGGTTTACTTGCTGGTACCAGGTGGAGCACATCGTTTCGCTTGTGGTTCACTGGTAGCAGCACTGCAGGTGAAATGCTGCCACAGCTGAGATTTAATACCCGTCCTCCAATCTTTCCCATCAGTTCAGGAGCTGAGCACCACAGGACTTGTAAATTCCTCCCTTTCACAAACAAGTGCTCCCATGTGCAGTGGATTTTGTTGTGGGAAGGGGTTTATAGGCCAGCACTTAGAACCATCTGGTCAGTGTTTAACAAGAAGCTGAAGCTATAATGTAAGTATACTTTATTCATTCAAAGGTTCTCCTTCTGGCTAGCAGCCAACTCCCAGCCTCCCTAGGCCATTTCCCGCCCCCATTGCATGCTTCAGAGACTGGTGCAGTAGGTTAAGCATTGAAAGAGCAGGTTGTCGTATAAATCATCTGTCTTACCTTACATATCTGTCCTGCAGACACAATCCTTACCTTCCTCACTTCAAGGTTAAGTACTTGGGTGACAGATGTGTTGGTGTGCACAACTCCTTCTCCATCCATGCCAGAGCAGCAATGCTCTGCAGCCACTTCCTCCATCTATTTCAGGAAAGTGAGAGCTTTCAAGGCAGTTTCACTGATCTAGTGAGGCTGTTGCACTCTTGCTTTCCACCTAGGCCAACACACCCACCCTGTCCTTTGCAAAAAGATGCTAATTTTCAAAAAACTTTCCTGCTCTCTGTCACCCTACAATTACCTGTGTGCTAGTAGCAGGGTAGGAGGCAGAATCACACAGCTGGTGGGGAGAGGACAGTCCAGCTTAGATTAGGATCAGCTGCTGAGGAATCATGCTCTTGGCTCTGCTACAAGCTGCCTTGACCCACGAGATGTGGTGCTGCTCTTAGGAGGAAGCAACAAGCCCTGGTCAGAGGTAGAATAGATTGAGACTTGTCTGAGGTTTGACATAATGGAGATGCATGACTTACATGCAGTCAGGACAAATGTGTCCACTTTGGCAGAGCACTCTCAGGCTGTTTGCTAAAGCTGGTGTAGACATACCCATAGCGTAGTTTCTTTCTGCAATACATCTTGTGCTCTTCAAGCACTCTCATGCCACAGCTCTGTGTCCAAACTACATCCACTCAGCAGGTCATTCTGGCAAACAAGCCATTACCAGGTGTCTGTCCTGCCCTGACTGATCCTGGGGGCTACAGGACCTCTGAATAAACAAGACCTGAAGACTGACCCTATCAGGGTTGTACTGAGAAATCAATTAGATGAAGGAATAAGTAACCAACCACACATCTCCCTTCTGACTCTACCCTTCGTTATCTGAGAGAGTAGGGGTTACTCTGTCTGGTACATGCAGCAGACAGTCCAGCTTTTCAGAGCTTTTCCTTGAGCACAAGCTAAAAGACTGAAAAGCCTTTGATAATAACTGGAAAAGATCTGTTAGGAAACAAACCAACCAATATCCTTGTGACTGTAATTTTGAAATGTCCTTCCCCGTGGGGATTTTCAGCAATTCTTTATTTGGAACCCCATTTCTCCTTCTTTGAAATGGGCCCAACAGCTGGAAAATAGTGTCTGTAATTTAAGAAGCTGAGCCATTGCCTCCTCAATATTAGTGGAGTGGGGTTTGATTTGTTTGGTTTGGGCTTTTTTTCATTTGTTTTGAGGGTGTTTTTCTCCACAAAACAGGCTTTCCAGAGAGTGGCCAAAATAACCAGGCCAGGATAGGTATGAATTTAGATACCTTTGTGGGTACACAGTCCCTGAAAATAGGCAGAAGGTGTGGATGGGATCATATCTGCATAAAACCCACATAAATCCCCAGTAACAATGACTATATTTTTCCCCAAGGATTTCCTCCTTCCATGTCAGTTGAACTGTGATGAACTCACATTAATATTCCAGCTGAAAGCTAGTAAACAGGCAAACAAATTGCTGTTTTGTGTACCCAAGTTTTTCACTTCCCTTCTCTTCAATAGCTTCATTCATCAAACCAAGCAAGAGAAAAACCCCACAGAACTACTTAAAGTAGTATTCCAGCCAACATGTTGGCTTTGCTACCATGTCTACTACATGCACACTGCCAGTAAAGAAAAGTGGAATTCACCTCATCAAACAAAGTCTACAAATTTTCTTGAGGATAATATGTCATTAGAAAAGCAGATACATATTTGAGGCCCAAATTAAACACCAATGTCGAGTTTTTAAGAATCAAAGGAACAGTCACTGTTATAGCTACTGTTTATTAAAAATCCTATCAAACCTCAACCAAAACATTTAAAATACTGGATTTAACTTTATCTGACCTAGCCTCTCATGTTTGGTAACATTTCTTACCCTGTGCTTCAGAGGAATTGGCATCCACAGTGTTGTAAATAGAAGGAACCTCCAGAGATTTGAGATCCAGAAGCAATCAATTTATACTCAAACACCCTGGTGTTGCTCCCATTGACACTTCAATGTCTGTTGATTTCAGTGTGGCAGACATTTAGACATAAAATGTCTTTAGCAATCAATTTATACTCAAACACCCTGGTGTTGCTCCCATTGACACTTCAATGTCTGTTGATTTCAGTGTGGCAGACATTTAGACATAAAATGTCTTTTGTTGCTTTAGAGCTAGTGCCTCTATAAGCCCCCTTATTTCCTTTGGCATTAACGGCATTGCATTTGATAATACAAACTGCTCCCATCTTGGGAGTATGTAGAGTCAGGCCTTATCTATGTACCAGATGATCAGGGCTCATGAAGGCAGCTGGAGACGAAGCCCATTTCTTCACCTATAGAAGAAAAAGTCTGGCTCAAGAGAGTTTTCCCGCTATAAACCTGCCCAAATATTCAAAGCTCAGTTCAAATGTCACAGGTATCTACACAAGCACAAGGCAAGTGAACTCCATGATCGTTAAGTTATCGCAGGAGGGTGTTCCCCCTTCTTAAAATGCCCAGCAATATTTACAAGCCTGCCTGCACCCCAGAACATAGCCAGGGGTGACGCATAACCTGACCCTGTCCAGAGAGGCAGCAAGGACCACCAATACCATGTACCTCTGTCAAGCTCTAGGAGCAGTGCTACAGCAAAGCCCTTGAAATCCATAGGGATTATTCAGGAATGAGGAGGAGGAAAAAACTCGAAAGAAGATGTAAATTTAAAGCTGCAGGATTTTTCTGCTGCTTTCAAGCACAGGAATTTAGAGGAAAGTCTAACTATACACTTCCTTGTCCCCAGAGCTAGCAGGATCCCAGGGCTGAGAGCAGCAAGTGTTCTCCATAATGCAGTGAAACAGTTTTGCTTCAGTTATTAAGGAAATTCCTCTTCCTCAATGCATTGTGGCAGCTGCAACCTAAGAAGACGGATGTTCCTGAGATTAAGAAACCTGAATCACGAAGTTGTCCTTCTCTCTCCAAATGCAAGTATATTTTATGTCTTTGATATTAAATGACCTTTGGATCAGCACTTCAGATTTATCCCAAATTGACAATAAATGAGAGGCATAAACTACATAAGGATAAAAGGTATCTCATGCAGGGACATAAAGTGAAAAACATAAGTTCCTGTTACTAAGAACTTGGCCATATTAAGCAGAAGGTCTGTTATTAATCCTTTCCCCAGGCAGGAGAGTGGCCACTGGTAGTGACTGGCTGACTCTTTCCCTGCACTTTATCCCCAATTCTCAACACAACTGAGTCAGTGCAGCTAGCACAGCCTGCAGCAAAGTGTCCTTTCTCCATGGTGTAGGAAGGCAATCCATCTCATAGAAATATCTATGAGTAATATTTCTTCTTAAAGCCTCTTCATCAGACCTGAAATCCCTTTCCTGTCTTGTACAGTAACAAACTGACAGAAGAGAGTTTGCAACCACTTTGATTCACACCAGTCCCACCAGTGAGATGTACTTCTGGTTTACAAATCATACTTCAGGGTAGAAAACAGAATGGCATTCTTACAGTTTTCCCTTTGAGGGCAAAATCTTTTTTCCATAAGGCTTGAAGTCTCCCGCATGCACAGAGATTAGATCCCTGGTTTTTAAAAATACACCAGTGTCACAGTATCAGCCCCCATCCCCTCGTGCTAGCCAGCGCCTCCAACAAGCCACAGCAAGACCACAACTTCAAAGGGCAGAAATCTGAGGGCACTGCAGGAATTTGAAGTGTTTCTATTTATTTTTTTCCCTGAATCCAATTTCAAATATTAGGTGACCCAACTTAATCCTTGCTTAGCTAGAAACAGATCACATGTCTATGACCAGGCTGAAAACAGAGTAGTATAACAACTCAGATAGAGGTTAAAGCATTACCAATACAGGCAAAGGTGTAAAGTCCCAGGTCTAATCACTCAGCAAAAATGAAAAAGTTTAAGCAGTACCAAGACGTCACCTCGACTTTGCAGATGACATCTTTAAGAACCATGAACTGTGCCTGCATCCCTGTGACAGTAAGCTCAGAGCTATGCAAGAAAAGGAGGGTTAATCAGGGCTTCCCCACCATGGGGGATCTTATCTGTGGCACAAGAAGGGAAAATCTGGCCTATCTATGGAGACTTACATCCTCTCCCTCTAACTCCTACTACCTCCCTCCTTTGAATAGTGGGTGTTTTTTTGCAGTGCCCAAGTTTTGCTGGCTCTTAGGCGAGGAGGATCTATGCTGCCTACTCCTGAGCAACTTCTACTGCAACCTGGTGCCTCACCAGGCACCCTTACTGTGTCTTTTGGAAAGCAGCTTGTTTGTCCTCCCTCACCCTGAAAACAACAAGCAACAAGAAGAAAGATTTTTACATGATAACTTGCCAAAGTCTTGCAAGGGCACTGAATGCCATCTTTTAAGACAGCACCTAGCAACATCTTTGACATGTTCCTGCAGAGATACAGAGCATAAACTGTGATGTGATTCTAAGTTCAGCTCAGAGCAGCCAAGTGTTCAATTCCTTCAAAAATTCAGCAAAGTCACCATTGGAAAAAATATTAAATTCACTATCAAGTTTTCAGATACTTAGAGAAATTAATTATATAATCCACATGGGAACTACATATCCTTTAGTACCTGCTAGAAGTGCTGAAAAAAATGTGTCTTTT
This sequence comes from Caprimulgus europaeus, assembly GCA_907165065.1. The sequence goes on from OU015526.1 coordinate 15,009,453, forward strand.
TCACCAAAGCTTTTTCACTTGAAGTGGGGGGAGACAGAAGAAGAAAATGTTTCTTACAGATATAATTTAAAATCTCACTACAAAGAATGGAGTAATGTATTTGTTAGCAAAGGACTAAAGTATTCATGCAATCTCAGTATGATGGGCATAATGATCTCATTGTGGCAAGGGAAAAAATACCACCAGTGCGCTCATGTGTGCTGTAAGCGAGCAGGGTTACTCGCTCTGGCATATTACAGTGATCAGTATCTCAAGACACGCTGACAGACAAGCAGGAGATGTAAAACTGTAACACAAGATCTGTGTCATGTCCAGCCTTGGCTCTTCCTGGGCTGCCAGGGATAGGCACAATGACAGGGAGGAATAGGAACAGGAACATGCTTCAGTCACTGGGGTATCTGGAAGGACATGGGAACAGCACAGGGAGTCCCCCAGGGGAAGGAGTGGGGTGAAACAGCCTCCTCCCAGGAAAGCTGGGTATGTTCATTGCAAAGTGTCCCTACACCTCCAAAGCAGTGCTTTAACTCAACTTCTTCCCACTTCTTACACAGTTTTTGCTCCATCCTAATTTCAACACCTGTCTGAACACATAACCTAAAGGGCAGAAAGCTCTGTAGAAACATAAAATTTCTGAAGAGAAAAAAAGTATTTAAGAAAAAATGTTAGCAACATTTTTTTTTCTTTTTTTTTTGTCATCAAGGGACAAAATGCCAGGTATTGTATGTGGTTATCCTCAGGAGGAGGATTTAAAGAACATGCACAATTAATTTTCCTGTAAGCATTACTTAAAATAAACACAGAAAAAGTTTTTTTTCCTCTGTAAAGAGAAGAATATCAGCTTGTAAGTACCACACTTTCTCTCCTTCTCCTTAGATTTAAGACCTGCTTTTCAACTCACCAGTCCTGGTGTTTGCTAGTTGTTACTCTGTCTGGGGTAACTGGCTTAGTTTTTAATTCAAATCCCTGCTCAATTTTCACTACACAAATATATTCCACCAATCAGTCCAACCTGGTCCCCAGCCAAGGTGAGATGAATTAATCACTTGTAAATTAAGATAGATGCACAGCTGGTGTGCAAACCACAGTATTTCTCTAAAAAAACCAACTCCTTTATCCCAACTAGGGACTAGATTTCAATGCATTATCATAGAGGAAACAGCGAAGCAGGGACATAGAATATGTGAGGACATGATGGTGTAAGACAGTGTCAATGTTGGCAATGGCCACAGCCTGTGGGGCCAATGCCATCACCAGCAGCGACCTTTGCAGTTCTCCCAACTCCAGCATCAACACTTTCCTTCACTAAGCTGCTGTAGGAAACAGCATCTAGTGTTAACCCTCCTGTGTCCTCTGAGGCACTGAGGTACCCTGAAAAGTCTTTCTACACCTCTGTGCACACTCGTGTAGCAGAGAACAAAGGACTCCTTGTTCTACCTTCATCCTGCAGTTTGATTTTGAGAGCATTTATTTTTTCAACAAGTGCAGGTAATTCAACATTTATTAATCAAAAATTGTGACAGGATGAAAGAGGCTGGGATTTAAAAAGAATAAAGATGTATTTTCTCTGCTTTCTCCTTCTGCCATTTCTCCCCTGTCTGCTCCCTGGGTCTCGGTGGATGCGATGCATTTACCCAGCTATTTCACATCTTCTTTGGAGAGAGCATTCATTGCTACATACTGCTATCTAGTGGTAAAACTGCAGATGTTCGGTGGTGGGAATGAATGGTTACCAAATACCCTCCCAGATGCCACTGGTTTTATACACTGAACATCTCTGCTGTGGCAACAGAATCTGTGACCCTACAAATACTCATTCCCTTAAATAGCCAGCGCAAGTGAAAGGAATATAAGGAATGTATTTAATAAAATAGACCCATTTGGAACTGTACTTCGTATACTGTACATTTCAGTGTTCATGAAGGAAGTATTTTCTTTTGGACCAATGTGTGAGTCTAGCCCCGTATGATTAAGGAAGATGAAACACAATGCTGATTTGCAGAGATAAATGAACTTCCTTACGAAGGGTGGAGAAGGTTATATGGTAGAAGAGAGGTTACCGATCTCTCTTCCTTTGGGTATTTCTCCTTGAAGGAGCAGTGGACTCCTATTAGATTGTAGCTACTGTGGGTCAGCTGCAACATAGGATAAGAATCAAAGAGTAGCTAAGGCTGGAAAGAACCTCCAGAGAGCATCACGTTCAATCACTCTGCTCAAGCAGAGTCAGTTGCCCAGGACCATGTCTTGGCTTTTGGATACCTCCAAGGATGGAGACTCCACAACCTCTCTGGGCAACCCATGCTAGTGCTCCCAGTAAAAAAGTTAATGTCAGATGATATGGTTTCTGCTCCGTGACTGCACGGGCTAACCATTACCAACAGCAAGAATGTCAAAACAGCCTCTAATTCAGAGAGAAAAAAAATGTCTCGTAATCAGCAAGTCTTACATTTTGAGGTTCTCATCTTTATTCCACTGAAAAGAAAAATAAAGTTGCCTGTGGACAACTCATCACACAGACATAATCTGAAAAGTATCAGATGTTAATTCAACAAAGTTAGTAGTCTTAAAAATGAGGACATCTTAAATTTAATTATCTGTCAGAAAATTGGATCACCGTCATTTCTCAAACATGAGTTCAGACTCTTGATCTGTATTACTGTAACAGCCACTAATCGTCACTGAGACATTATCCTGCAACCTGTCTTAATATAGACTTCTGCTTTTTTCTTGGGTATTAAATATACTGCCTAAGCCATTGACCCATACAAGCTCTTCTTTCTCCCACCCTGTAGCAGTAAATGATGAGGATATCATTTTTGCTTGGAAACAGTTTCGTGAAACAACTGAATTTGTGAAGCCTAATCCTGTTTTATTAACTGTTCCTTGATCAGTGTCCTCAGTTTCTCTGAACTTCTCCACAACATTCACTCCATCCTCTGTGTGCCAGGTATTTGTAATGCTCCCGTTACCACCTCTTCAAAACAAAATGAAACACAAAAATAAATGAATGAGAAAGAAGAGGAGAGCTGTGAACTGAGAGAAATCCAAGCTGCCCTTGATAGGTTCACTGGAAAATTAATCAAGCTGTTTGTCTTTGCATTGCTTTAACACTTGGGGAGGAAAATAGTTTGGAGATGTAGCATGTCTTAATCAGTCTCCTGAAAATGTGCATCTGAAGATGAGCTGCTGTGTAATACTGGCTCTGCCATGAGACATAATTAAGCAGAAGAAAGACATTTCAGGTGTAGAATAAACATCTGTTTTGATAATGAGTATCAAACTGTTTGTTCTGGGGGAAAATAAATCAACGTACCATTCGCTTTGCATCACAGCCTTGTCAAACGGAAATGGGAAAGCAGGTCAGAGCAGAGCTGAGATTGGAGGGGACAGTGTGAGTGGAAAGCAGCTCTGGCATGGGAAAACTCAGTTTCTTGAAGCTTGAAAAAAAGTGGCAGGAAACATCAGACAGGAGTTGAGGAAAAAGCATTTGCTACAGTAGATTATGCTGTAGGACCTACCAAATTTATCAGGTAAAGACCATCCTTATCTTACTTTTTCTTTCAACTTGCCCTTTACCAACCCTTGCTGGCATGGTTGTGCCAGATCCCCTTGATCACTCTTTGACCAAGGCTAGCGACAACCTGGCCCATGAGCTTTTATCAGGTGAAGCTGCTGCTGGCCATATGGCAATAACACACTGCTTACCATATGATTTTACCATTCCATGTACTATACGTATGGAATGAACAGAGTTCCACTTCTTCTTAAGACTCAGCACAAATCCCAGGGATGTGGCTGGAAAGCGTTACATACATACTTGAAGCACCACCACAGTCTCAGGCCTGAATTTTTGTCACAAAATAATATCATAAAAGAGTTAAATGATCTTGGATCTGGTTGAGTCCTTGCCTCTGGATGCAGTGTTGTACACAAGAGCACAGAGAAGGTATTATTCAAATGAATAATTTTCTTTCCCAGGCCTTTTCATTTTGTTCTGCCTTCATGATTTTGAGACACAAAATCAATTGTGCTGTTAATTGCACTTCTTAGATTGAACATTCTGCTCAAAATACTGTTGCAGTATTGTTCAGTGATGAACTTTTCATTTCATGATCATTATTGTTGTATTGGTGTTTCCCCTTTCCTAGTCACTGAGCCAGCACCTGAGGCTTCATAAAGTATTTTCAATTAGGGTAAGAAATAAGGGACCATAAATCAAGTGAGTTATTGGAATAATTTCCTCTAAAAAGAGTATACACAGAGTCCTGCTTCATTGAACAAGGGCTGATAAGAGCTTGCTTTGCTCCAAAATCTCAGGTCAGTGTCTCTGTCCATACTTCTTCTGGGGAGCTGACTCGGCTTCTCGGCTGGCCAGCCCTGCTACCATGCACAGCTGGTTGGAACAGGACAGGAGCACTTTCTCCCACTGTCCTCTCCATTCCCAGCTCAGGAAAGCCCTTTTCAGCTGAGCAAGCTCCTTTAAAGGCAGCCACAAGCTTTGCCTGTGCTCAGAGCTAGCACTGCATAAATGTGTGGTGCATGCACTTGGGTTTCCAGCCCAGCCAAGGGATGGAACTGAAAGTAGAAAAGATGGCAAAATATTAGAAAGAGGCTGAAGCAAAATTGCAAACACTACTGGCCTACTGGTACAGCAGAAAGGATTAAAAATCTGCACTGGTCAAACAGTGAGTAGTAGAAACTGAGAGGACCAAAACCTTCTTCACAGCACTCTGCACTTGAATCATTCAGAATGGAAAGTTCATATGGTACCATTGCTTCATTTGCTGTGCTCTTACAGGTACTTGTCCTGCTGAACACTTCCCCCTCTGAGCCATTAAATTAAGCAGGTACATTGTAAAACACAGATCTGCCATCCAGCGCAGGAAAGCAGAGGGTGAAGGCAGCAGCTGTAGGCAATCCTCTGTCCGGAGCAGGCAGGAAAGTAGGTGTTTCTCAGTACCCTAATGACTGCCACGCCAGTAACTGGGAAAACTGCCAGGGAGCAGATTCAGAGAAATGCATCTGAGCAATGAATAAATGACATAAACTGTATTAAGTACAGTAATTCCTCTGAGTTTTGCCTGCAAGATGTTCCACAGCAGTGCCCGGTATAAATGAATCAGTATCTGCTCACACGCCTTTCCCAGGGAGCCCAGCCATTAAATCCTCACTGAGTCATTGTCTTGCTCTGGTTAAGACTCCACAATTCAGGATTAAAGTACATTATATTAAGAAATTACTTTACAAGGTTTGGCCCAAATTCTACTGTTAAGTACAGTAGTGCTACATCATACATTGTGTGGTCACTCTGATACTGCACCAAAGCAAAAATCCACATTTTAAAGCTAGAGAGGAGCCACCATTTCCACCCTTTCAAAAGACTGTCAGCTCATTAGAAACTCCTGCCATACACACACTCAAAAATGATTTTTTTAGTGGACAGTTAAAAGTATAAATCCTTAGAAGCAATAATAGATAAAATCACCTAGATAGCACTCCAGAACTGCAATACTGGCCTGACTTCCTGGCCTGGGAAGAGAGGAATCACAAGTCTTTTTGAATGCAAGGGAGACTTTTTGAGGGGGATTGTGGGCAGTTCTTGGATTTGTGCAGAACAGTTAAGAAATCACATGGACTTTGAAATGCATGGGAGTGGATTAGTTTATCTCATTTGAACTGAAAGCCCTAAAAAACTCAGACATGCCCTGGTCATTCAGAACATCAAATTGAAAATGAAATGAAATGAAAGTAAGAATGTGAAGTTTTGAAATTTGAAAATTTGTCAAGGATTCAGCCCACTTTCAAATAGACCTAAATCCTTGTCAGAGAGCAAGCTAGTATTGCATATTGTAGTTTTACTACTGTCATTTATTTGAAATTATTTGATCTATGCTCATACATCAGTGTACCATACAGCCGTGAGGGTTTTCAACTATAATGTTGAAAACTACGTCTGTAGAAGTACTCCTTTGACTACTTCATTTTCCTGCTATCATTTCTTTCACATGGTAAACTCTTGGATTTATTTCCAAAATTAAAGTCCAGCAATTATGTTATTTGTGAGTTTATTTTTTATCCAAAAAAAAAATAGAAATACACAAAAATAGGATAAAATGGAATGGAACAGGGAAATAATTTTGTTAAATTAAAAACACAGCTGACCTCTAGTGGCTGCTTGTCAAAATTAAAGTTGTTCAAATACACCATGGGGGGTGTTGGGGGGAGAGTTTTTCTAATGAAGTCTTCAGTCTGGACTAAAATATTATTTTTCTCTTCCATTTCTTTAAGAAGTGTCTCTTTTCCTTTTCCTCACGCATTTTTCTGTCAATTCCAGGCCTTCTCCAGATAGGATCCAAGAGTTTTGCCACGAAGATTGAAAAAAGATAAATGTTTCAGTTGCTTTAAAACAAATTTTAAGTGCAAGTTTCTGGTTTTTTGTAAATCATAGTTTTAAAAGATAACTTCCTCCTTACTCAGAACAATTTGGATTTTCAATAGAAATTGGGCTTACAGCATTTTAGCTTACTAAGTACTGCATAAAATTGGCTAGTCAGAAAGTAGTTTTCAATAAAAACCCAAATGTTTGTCTGTAGAGGTAATATTATTTGTTTGCCTAAGAGTTTTTTATAAAGGGGGCTTACTATTTGTTTCCATTAAAACTTTGAAAATTTTATAAATATCAGTGGAAGTGGAAATTAAATATATATATATACACATATAGCTATATCCACATATATATATATCCACATATATATATATAGCTATATCCACAAATGTTTGTAGTCGTAGTATTTCCTCTCTTCCCCACATCTGGACAGCTGGGGAAAGCCTGCTATCAAATCTAGTCAAGACCACATGGCAAGAAATCCAGGTGTCCTCAAGGATTTTCATTAACTTTTCCCAGCAGATCCTTGGTGAGTGCCTGTCTCACTTTTCTCCTGGTAGCTACCCCACCTAACCTGTAGTAACATGACGATCACTCATGTAGCAGTACATCACCTTGCCAGGTCTGCTGTTGAAGGAGTATTTGCTGAAAGCTGGACATGTAAACCACACCTTAATTTTATAATTTAACTTGGTAATGCACTATCAGGATTCCATACCTATGCTGAACATTTAATCCCATAATTAATTTGGAAACACATTGGTATGTCCACTTCACATGTTAGCCTGGGCCTATTCCATCAGGTGGGTACAGCCCCACTTTTTTAACAGACAATGAGTTGGAGTTATGTATTTTTAAGGAGCTGTCCCAGTTCCCAGCCTGTCACCCCACACATCTCCTGGATAGGACTGCTCGGCATGAGCAGCACCTCAACTGCTTTGTTCAAGGAGGAGCCCAAATTGCTTTATTGCCTTGGGAACAGCCTAATCTCTTCCCCAAGTCAGTCCAAAAGTGACTCTTTTACCTCCTGCTTTCTTCCTCCCCTCCACCTGGCTGCTCCGCAGCATTGGGTGTGATGTCCACAGTGTGAGTCCCTGAGGTCACTCCTCCACAGACTTATTCTTCCTACTCTTCACATCAAGTCCAGGCAGAAGAAACAGCCATGAACACAATAGCCATCGCACATTTGATACGGAGGTGTCTGAGATGTCTCTGTTCAGCCATTTATTTAAAAACACAACCTTAAAGCACCTGCCTTCTTCCTGCAGGTGGGATGTATTTCTTCATAAAACCTCCCTTTGCTCCTTGGAGAATACTGTGTGGGAGAACTTTTGTTCAGTCTGTCTTTTTTCACTTCAGTGAGGCCTATGGCTAGCGTCACTTCTGCAGCGTGAAGCAATAATCATGAGTGCTAGGCACAAGAGACGGGTGAGTCTGGCCATGGAGATCCCTTCCACACACACACATTACCCTGCATGTTGTAGGCAGGAGAGCAAAGGCTGGCTCAGCTTGGAGAAGCGCTTCAAACCACAGGATCTGCCTCCGTTCACCCTATTCTCACACCCAGGTTAGCACAAAGCAATTGTAACAGAGGGTGATAGCTCAGGTCAGTGTCCACTTCTAGGGTGGGACCTCTCTTCTCACATAAGGCAAACAGGGAGCAGCAACTTTGGTGTAAACAAGTGGAATAACCTCTATGTTGAAAAAATAGCCTTCTAAGATGAAAAGACAATTTAATGTCTTCTCCAAAGAGAGGTTGACCTCAGAGATTTTGTGGTTTTATACTTTTTTCTTCAAAATAAACCACACCAACAATCAGCACAGTGGTGCAGCTGTGACGGTCTGAGGATAAAGGCAATGCCTTTTGGGGAAAGCTCAGAAGGTCTCTGCTTTTTCCAATGCTATCACTTGGCATTGTAACATGGTGCTTCAAAACAGAGATATGAGGGATGCAGAGTTTGTGCTAAAATGCAATTTGAAGAGCTAAGTGTTTATTTCCCTATCGTATCAGTTTATGTTTTCTGTCTGGGTGCAGCTAAAACGTGGGCACTGGCAGAGTGCTGTGCACGGAGTGTGTAATTCAGACCTTGAGGGCTCCGGAGGGATTGCTGGTTTCTGTAGGTGAAGTCACCGCAGCTCTTGTCACTTGCTTTTACTAGACTGAAGACTGCACATGTTGGGGCACCTGTACTACAGCCAAACTCCCACCCAGCTGGGTAAAGATCAGTTTCCAGCTCACAGGAGGCTCAAATGGAGATGCTCGTGCTGCTGCTGCCAAGTCATCTGCCCCAACGACGAGGCAGCTCAGAGCAAAGACTGCAGCTGACCTGGGTGGGCTTCAGATAGAGCTTCAACCAAGAGCCTTGCAGGCTGTCAACTGGCACCCTTTTATGCATATTGACATTTTTGAAAAGCCAAGACAACAGAAGTTTTTGAAATGGAGCCTAGATGCATAATATTTTTCTTGTAACTCAGTCTCAGAAATTTCACCGGGTCTGTACAAACTCGCAAAATGCTGAAAACTTGTATTGACGTGTGTTTGAGAAGTTCCAAATCAAGTCACTGTAATACCGTATAAAAATAGCTAAAATGGAAAATCATCAACAGAAAAACTAGAGTACTAAATGATCCGTTATTTTCCCCATAGTGATTAACATACTGCATTTTCCCAGTCTGTTGCAATTTATTAGTCCGTGTTCTTCTGTATCAGTATCAAATATTATTTCATTATAAAAACTTGTGTGCTTGTTAACAAAAAAATCTGAATTAACTGTCAACATATGTTACTTTCACTTTTTCAAATTAGAGTAAGCAAACTGGCTCTAATTAGTTTCCAGATTAATGAGTGGATGGTAAGCAAGAGAATTACATTAAGAACAATTTCCAGTTTACACTGGTTAGGAGGAGGTAAAAAAATAATTTTTCAACAGGGATCAAATAAATCTACAGAACCTCATTTTTTTACAATGCTGTGAAAATATGCAAGGCATCACATTGTAAATTGCTGCTTAGGTCACTGGAGCAGGATGAATAAATACTGTTTGCCATATGAAATTGGCTAGTTAAATGAAGATCACAAAATTGTTTGTTGCTATATAAGGCTCATTTTTGCTATAAAAAGAGCAATTTTAATTTATGGGGGCTTAAGGCAATTTTCCATCTAATTTTATGTTTTATAATGTCTGCTAAAACACTGGTGCCTTATTAGTTTGTGTGGTCGAATATATATTGTTTCCAAATTTCAAGGCCATTGATTTGTCTTGACCAAAGCAAAACACGGTTACTTTTTCTTCCTAAATGCTAAGAAAAATCCATTCAGATCACATTAAGACAAGCCTAAATCAACTGTACTGTAGGTATACATCTCTTTTTGTGACCAATAGAAAACACCATGGTTTATTTGGGTATGGGTTATGACAGGTTAACTTCACTAGTCAAAACTACAATTCTTCCTATACCACCCTTCACTGTGCAGTCTCACAACTAAAAAACTTAAAACTGAAGAGAATTAAATGGCTGTTACAACACAGAAACAGCTGGATAGATGCACAGCATCATTTCTTGAACACCTGGGTTCTGTTCTTACCAGTAAAGGTCCTGGCAGCCAGGTCAGACATAGCTTAACACTCTTCATCATCCTGTGGTTCAGAAGCTCCAGCCTCCTACCACCACCCCTCCCAGGCATCTACACGAGGGAGGATAACGCCATTGCCTTGTTTCCATCAGCCTGGCCCTGGGCAGTGCTGGCCTCAGTCATCAGAAAAATTTAGCATCCCACTTCTTGGCCATGACACAGCCAAAGAGGACCATAAGCAAAGTATCAGCCCTCCACTCCCAAGCTCCTCAGAAGCTTCAGCCATTTATAAATCTCATCTCCTCCAAAAAGAAACACCGCTTGCAAGCTTACAGACAGCTGAATTATTTTTGTTTCTTAACTATTGCCCCATTCCCTGTCCTTATTTCAGTAACACAGGGACTCTCAAAGCTGAGAAAGTATGCAGGACATTTGTGTTTCTTCCCTGGCTCACCAGGAGACACTGAGGACAAGGAATGGTGGATCTGGGGTTGGCTGGGCCTTCATGGTGGATCTACTCTGACAACACAGTCCCAGTTCCTCCTCTGCTTCCATCTGCACAAGTGCAATGCTGCAGTCTAGCTGAAGACTAGACTTCCATTCTTCCTTTCTGCATTCACCCCACTCTTTTCTTCCTCTCCTCAGTTGTTCTCTCTGTCTTCTCTCCGCTGCATCTGTCACAATCTTTTATCCTAAACACGTGCTAACTTCTTTTAACTCAACAGTTTTATTTTCAGGTTACATGACTGTGTATGCTGAAGAAAGATTTTTTTTCCTAGCATCAGTGAAATGGGGAAGAGAAAAGTTTGAAAGCAGTCAGTGTAGCAGGCCTGTGTGCAACTGTTAGCTCTGCAATAAACTTGCTTAAATACATCGGTGAGAGACGTGGGTTCTCAGCACTTTGCAAAAATCAAATCATTTTTATCTTCCATTTAAGTAGAGAGAGCCTTATGTGGGGAAACTGGGTAGCAGTTGTGGAAGGCAACAATACCATGCTTTCAACTTCTGAACAGACACTGAAGCCGAGCAAAGAAAACCCCGTTTCCTGACTCATCATCCCAGCTTTGTTATGCGTTTTTGTATACTGGTTCTGCACAGAAAGGAGACCTCTCAGGAGCAAAAAAGGGAGTTTTGAGGATGACTGCCTTGTTTTCATATTAGTTTGAACTTAGGTATTGCTGAAAAGATGGAACTGAAAACTGTCTTACTGCAAGAAACCCTCATGTTGGATTTGGTAAGAGGTAGCAGTGGCATGGACAGTGCTGTGCTCTGCCAGGCCATGGGACTGGGTGAAGACATGAACTCCATTGGGGATAATTGGGTGCTCAGACAAAGATGCATGATAGGAATGTCCTTGGTGGAACAAAGATAATCAGATGGATGGCCTTTGCACATGGAAAGGCTTGTACAGGAATACAACTGCATGCACACTTTTAGTGTAAGAGAAGGAACTGGGGCTGTTGGAAACCCAAATAAATTACTTTATTGGTCTTAGAGCTTCTTTTGTGGCAGTATAGACTGTTTCTAGCTAGTCAGGGACAAATGCTTGCAGACACAAATGTTTGTGTCCAAACAGGAGACATCCCCCTCTCTTTTCTACTGAAAGGGGCACTACAACTGCACTACAACTGCAGTGATAAGTGCTGTTCCTCCACAGTAAAGTAAGGTCAGGTAGGATGTCCTTTACAGTAAAAAAATAGTAAGATTATTATCCTAATAAACAGCTTTATCAGATGTTCCAAGTAACTATCTTTCCTTTCCATGATCAAAAAAATAGAATCATGTAATCATGTAAAAAAGATACTTATGCTTTTTCAGCCAACCAGGATTTGTGGTCATAAAGAACAATGGCAAAGGCAAAGGTTTTTTCCTTTGCAAGAAAATTCTTGGAGCAACATGTAAACAGACCTTCTTGTGGTATTAATATTACCCCATTTATGCTGAAGCTATGCAAACAGAGACATATAAAATTGTGCTCCTAAAAACCTTGGTTGCCAATAAATATTTTTACCACTTCTAATTTATACTGTTTGCAACTTTGCCCCCTTGCAGTAAAGTGATCCCAGAATGCAAGAGAAGTTATTCTGAGGTTGCTGAAGTTATCATTTATTTAAAATAATTTCTCTTCCTCTGAAATTAACCTCTTGCTTGTTTGGAAAGTTTTGACTCGGCAGTTTGCAAAGCTTCAACTCATGGGCTGGTGACAAAAGCATAGAATTTTTAGCTTGAATTAATGGCAAGAATCATTGTTTAGTGCCTCAGGGGACTTGAGTTCCCATCTTGACCTTACTGTATATGCCCTTGCTGCAAATATTTGGTCTATTTTCCCAAGGTTACTGCTCTCCAGTTAGCTATCTTAATATCTCAGTATTTAAAAAGTCTCAGTATCAAACAGATTTAATGCGCCTTGCTATATGAAGATACCAACCTGTACCATGGCTTCAGGCTTCCTTTATAAGCTTACTGAGTTAATGGAAGTTACAAATTCTCAACACACTGAAAAAACAGTGTGAAAAATCAGCACTTTTATTTTGGTGCCTACATAGTGCCCACTGGATTTAGTACCTAATTTTGCTAGTGCTTAAGGCAGTATTCATCTTAAAAAGGTATAAGCTCTGCCTCAAAAAGCTGCCTTATTGTGGTGGTTTGGGTGGATTCACCCTTTTAGCTTGCACCTTGCAGCCAAACACAGCCTGCTCTCTCACCTTCCCCCCGACCCCTCGCCCAGGAAGTAGGGGAGAGAATTGGAAAGAAAAGGACAAGGAAACTCACAGGTTGAGATAAAAACTATTTACTAATTAAAATAAAATGATAACAACATTGATAACAGAATATACAAAGGAGTAATGCACAGTGCAATTGCTCACCACCCGCCTACCAATGCTCAGCCTGTGCCAGCCAGCGATCCCGGAGCAGAGACAGTCCCGAAACTGAAACCCCAGAAGAGCAAGCCCGAGTGAACCCCGAGAGAACACCCCCGTCTTCTGGTCAGCCCTGGTTAATGTACTGACATGACGTGACATGACATGGAATATCTCATTGGCACATCCAAATGCCAGTTCTGGGTTTGCTATTCACTGCACTTCTCCCTCCCAGTCCTAATGCAGCTGTGAAGCAGCCAAACACGGTGGCCTTGAGCTCCAGCAGCAACTGATAACACCAGCACTGTTATCAATGTTCTTATAACAAGTCTTACATAGCTGTTCTAACTACTAAGAAGAAAATTAACTCTATCCTAGCAAAACCAGGACACTTATAAATAAGAAGATAGTTTGACATAGTGAACATGAACATTTTAAAGTTTTTCTTAAAACTTTGGGATTCTAACTGCAAAAAATGTTGTCCATATTCAATAGGAGGGGAAAGGGACAGCTGAAGTTTTCCCATGGTGCTTGAAAACATGAGCTGGAGAATTCAAAGGAAAAAAGAAGATTGAGACAAAAGTAGGGGAGCTGACAACTCAGTCTGTCTCAGGGACTGCTGAAACTAGTTCTGAGCTATTATCTTTATAGTCAAATTAATTTTAAAAAAGTTAGAGAATATTTTATAACGTCAAGGGCAACCTGACTTCCTTAATTTTCAAGTGCTTGATTTAACAAATCTCTGACTGCACTTTTAGACTCATACACAAATGATCAAACTTCTACTAAGGTATGGATATCATACCATTTTCATTTCTGTCACTTCATTTTACAAGGATGTTAATTACAGCAATTTTTATATTATCTATTTTAATACTAGGTATTTACTAAGGAAACCAATTATTTTCTATTTTAAAATTCCTTTGGTTTTAAGCAGCATTCAAAGCACTGATGTAGCTCATAACTGACTGACTTAGATCCTATAATTTTGGGGCATAAGCCCATAAAACTTCAGCATTGGCAAGCCTCTGCTCTCCTTTCATTATAAAGCTCTCCTCTTTGAGATGAAAACAAAGCAGAAATATTTGCAATTATAATGCCATAAACCACTATTTGCTTGTTATATGTTTTCAGCTTTTAGGCTGGAACTGAGGACGATGGATTGAAACCTGCCAGCTTGCTAATGAGGCAGCTTTGCCTTGGGGAAAGGAGAAATCTAGGCAAACAGGTAAAAGGAGGCAGCTGCAACCAAAGCATCTTATCTAGGGACCTGGTAGTCCTGGGGGTGAATATATCCAACTGTGGGCACTTTTCAGCTCTGGATAGTCAGTATAGGGATGCTGTGGGGTTCAGTGAGTTATCTGTGTATCTCCTGCAGTACCCATCCCTGAGTATCATGAACAGATCCCTCTCAGTTGTTAACATGTGCCATGGTGCTGGAGGTTTTTAGGCATCTGCAGACTTTTTCTTAAACCAGAAAGAGTTTTTTGCATATACGTGGAATGAAAAAGTGATAGAAAAGAGAAAGTAAGTGAACATGACAGAAACAGGCAAAAAGAGGAAGACAAAGACTGAGCGCTGGCAAATGTCACTGTTTAACAAAGATCAGTCTTGATGAAGGTCAATGAAGCTGGTTGGCAATTAGCCTTTGACTGTGTGAAGAAAGGACTTTTGACTAGTTATTGCATTATTCTGCAGAGGTTAGTGTTATACACACTCACAAAATCCTCCTATGCCACCCAGCTTGCAAGCATAAAGCCAGGAAAAAATGATACTTTTTGCCAGTTGGCTATATAATTTTCAATGGCCAAAAGCCAACTGGCTGCTAATTGTTATTGCAGTGAAACTGAAAACAAAGCTCTTGGTATGAATACTTGGACTGTTTGTTATATTCCCCCCTGAAATTCTTCAGGAAGTGCCATGAACTGCTGCTCACACCCACAGCTCCCAGAGAAGATGAACTGGGTGTCTCTACCTGTGTGCGGCACTTGTTCTGCAGCTTTGGCAAATGTTTTCAAAAGGATTTTTGCAGATGAGATTAGCTGGCTGTAAAGAAATTCATGTATTTATCCATGCTTAGAGCGTTTTCCAAAAATCTGGTTCCATGGAAGACCCAGCAAACATGTGAGGGGAGAGAGCTGGTGAAGGGTGGAATTACTTTTAAGCATACGAGAGATAACTGACACCTACATGCTATTATTTGCAGGATAAGCTTTTCAAGCAAGGAACATCTCTGTTTGATGTTTGTGTAGCAGCCAGCACAGTGGAGTGTTAACCCATGACAGGGACAGCCAGGCACTGCCATCATTCAAGCAAATGACAGTAGTTATTTCCAGATCTGATTGAGCAGACAGTACCTGCATCACCTGTGCTCAGCCTCTGAGTCGCACCCAACCAAAATAAACACAAAGGAACTGTGTCTTTGATCATTCTTATCCCTCCCTCCCACAACCCACTCCACAGAAAGCAATGATGAAAAAAAATTGTCTTAGGAAATCTAGATGTATTTACAGGCATCTCCATGTTTGGCTGATTGATTGATTGGTTTCCATTTAATTACAGAACTGAAGGCAGATCTGTGCACCAAAGCTCTGTTGCTATTAGTTATATCAGTTCCAAATATGGACTAGTTGTGTTTCCATTATCTGCTTTTGCTGTGCCTACAAAACCTCTAGTGTGGGTACAAAGAAGGGCAGCCTCATGTCCTGACATATCTCCTTATTCTGCCTAAATTGAAAAAAAAGGAATCTGACCACATGCCCACAATTTCTGGGTGTTAATGAGCTATATCAAAGCAGTAGATTCAATTGGGTTGCCTGCTGTTCAGATAGGTGGTCACTGTCCACAGGCAGATCGGCCACATGGCAGATGTGCAGTACCTTCATGTAGGACAGTGTGACCAGGGTGCAGGTAGCACACATTACATGTGCACAGACTTCCTGGGTGGAATTATACAAGTCCACATGCAGAAAAGTTTTTTTCCAGTTGATTTTCTATTTCTCAGAGGTGTGCTATAACTGAGCTGACAGGTACCACCCTCTGTTGGCATGTGCTGCATTGACTGCTCTGCCAACCTACTTACTTACACAAAAGCAAAGCGGTAGCTTACAAGGTATGCATGGGGAGAACATAGATGTGCAGAGATAATTCTTTCTTCAAAGTATGTGATAGATGTTACACAGCTCCGAGTAGCAGAAGGAGCACCTTTTTTTCTTCAGAGCTTTGGAGAAGATAAGGCATCAAAGGACATGCATCATTTCAGTTCCTAAATCAGCCAGCATAAATGCACCAAGCAAATACACATCTTTCTCAGACTTCTAGCTGCTAATGGTCTTCCCCTGCAGGTATCACCAGTTGCAATGGAAAGAGAAAAGAAAGATAAGGAAACTTGTGAACTAGAGTTCAGGGACAGTATGTCAGAGGTGAGCAATCAACAGCAGAAATGGTGAAACTTAGGAAAAGAGTCAAAGAAAGCCTTGTACTTTTGCCAGGAAAGGAAAGCTGTGGTGAAAACCAACTGTGGATGCTTACTCACAATGAATCAGATCTATTTAAAGTCCCTCAGAAGAATCTATGCCTTTGATTTTAATGGCCAGTTTAACAATTTATTTGATATATGCTAATGCTTAATATTAATCATGCAAATATCAGGCATATTCCACCATTAAATAAAACCTTTCTTAAAGTTCATTAAAAAATGTACTTCAGAATATCTATCTACCAAATGGATAGGAATATTTTATCATTAGTACACTGAGTTAACCTTGTGCATAGGTAGCTAGTACACAGAATCACGAAGTGGATCCCACTGCAGTGGTCATCTTGTAAACACATAGTGAGACACTGTCCTTTCCCCAAGGCAATTCTAAAACATTAATCAGCAAATACTTAAGCAAGTATTTCTGCATGCAATAATAGTCTCATTGCATGCAAGAGGATGGCTCATAGTAGGTAAATAGTCTGCACATATTTGCAAGATCAAAGCCTTACTTGGGGCAATTCACAGGTTGTGAAAAACACTGAGACATAAAAGCAAAGAAAGGCTGAACACAACAGTGAAACAAACAACATGACACGTTAGCATAATAAACTAGTTTGATGTTATTAATCTCCATAGTAGATGTGTCTACCACCATTTGTCACTCATTAATCAAATTAATAATATAAAGAGAAATATCTTTAGAAATTAAAAAATTATCACTGTGCATAGGCAAAAGACAGAAATGACTTTAATTTTGCAGAAATTGTTAAGGTGGCAATTACTGCTGTTGCTGTTATTGTTATTACGGAGAACTAAGAAATGTTCCAAACACTGACCAAGTTTAAATCGCACAGGACACAAAGGTAGTCAGTGCTTCTGTCCCCAGCTCTCCACCCTAATCTTCAAGGGATCAAAGAGCCACATTGCCCCAGGGAAACCCTGGGAGACTTTCCTTCTCATGGAAAAAAAAAATGCTTCCCAAGCTCAGCAGCTGCTATATGCAGAACCCCTGATGTAATTGTATCTTAAATCATGGTTTGTTTCCAAATTATTGTTAGCTTAGTTTGTGCCCCTAGCTACTCCCTGGTCAGGCCTCGTGGTGAGAAACTGGTCACTTAGGCTGTATTGTCAACCTCAAGCACTCAAATATTCCTCAGCCAAGCAAAAATAGGATTAATCTGTGATTTTAAGATACTTTTAGAGTTTTTAGGTGGTCTTTGAACTTCTGCAACTTCAAGAAACACATTTTTAGGTTTATCTTGGTGAACAACGGGACTAAGAGCTAACTGCTGAGTTTAGAGTTCATCACTGTAAATTACAAACTGCGAATCTGCTGCATCACTTCTTCAGTTTTTAGTAACTTAGAAAAAATACCCAACACCATCAGCATCAGAAACACTGCTCAAGTCATATGGCAAAATTACTTCTTCTGAATCAGATGTCTAAAACACCCATCTGCTGGAGCAGAGACTTCAGAGAGATTTCACCATGGCCACAGAAACGTGTCCACTGCAGATCTCCTTAGAAACTTTCCTGGAAATTGTCAAGACTTTTTTTTTTACTTCTGCCAGTACTGCTGGAAACCAAAATTCTTAACATGAGTGAAAAACAAACAACAAGAAACAACGGAACAGGCTAACCCATTGTGGTACTATGAATCCAAATAATTACAACTTCTCCACAAGATTCATTCAGCTGTGGATCTGATAATATTCCTTAACTGAAAATGCCTGACACTTGTGTTATACAGTGTTTATTTTGAATGGCTTTACAAAGACTGCTATATAAAGACTTCATTTCTAGTTTCATTTGTACTTTACATACACAGTGAGTCAAATAAAAATCATGGTAAAGTGGGGTACTTGAAAGCCAGCATTTCTACAGCAGAATTTTAATTGCCTAAAAAGAAATGTATTCAGGTCAGCACACAGTGAAGCAGCTTGAATAGTTTAACAGTTACTGAATTCTGCTAATAGCTCCCGTTGCTAATGCACGGTTAAAATTGTCCACCATTATTACTGCTTTCTCACAGAGAATTTTCCAGTAATAATACATGCTTTTATTGTACGGTTTTAGGGCACACCCCAAACCAGACTTTGGAGGGGAATAGGCAGAGGAAGGTTCCCAGGGTGGAGCCAGCCCTTGGGAGAAAAAACAAGTCAGCTCCAGAACAGCCACCAAGAACTGTGTTTTCTCTAAGTTATAAGGTGTTTACTTTTAGCCAGTGATCCAGTGATGTCCTGCTTAATGGCTGTGAAGTAACACAAGGCAGAAGGGCAGTTGACCTTGTAAGTTCAGAAAAGAATTCAAACTTTTAGATGACCATGAAGCTGAAGGGCCACTTTGTGGAGAGATGTTTGTGGCATACAGGAGTATGCCAGGAATTCCTGCAGCATCGGAGGGATGCTTCAGCCAGGCTTCCTGGGAGATCTGTCAAGGTCTTATAGAGGACATGTCACAGCAGAGCCACCTTAAGGATGTATTTTAAAACACACATGCAGGGTCAACTGCACTCTGAGGGCCTGGGGATTTGACATGCAATCATTCTTTGTCATAAAAATATGCTCTTGAGTTTCAGCTTTCCTTCCTTAAAAAAGTATATGACTGTTCTTCATGACTGAAGAAAAGCTTGAAAGTGTCTAAGCAGTATGAGTGCTCCTGAGCCTTGACTCCGCAGTCTCGAAATCTGTTGTTTCCTAGAATGCTTTAAAACTCCTCAGCTTTGCCATAAAACTGGCTGGTTTGCTGCAGTCAGACATCACACATACTGCTTTTTTTTGTCCCCTTCTCAGTGAGCATCTGTCTCTTGCTGTCCCACTTTCCCAACAAAGAGGAGTGAACTGGACTAGGTTTTATACTTTGGGCTCTGTTTTGTGGGCCTGGGCAGCTGGGGAACAGCGAGCCAGTTATTATTGCTTTGTCAGAGACCTTTCCTCTGGTGTAATTATGATTGCCTTGCATAGTTAGCAAGTTGCATAGTTGCATTGTTACTTTGGATAGGTACGTCTTTTCTGATCTTCACTGACCTCTTACCAGCCCCACTGGAAACTCCTGAACCAACCTCAGTACCTGAGCACCAGCCTTACCCATCCAGTCCCGCTCCCACCTCCAGGTGTATCATAACCTCTGCTTTTTCCAGAGATGTGCTGAAGATTGTCTGTATAATGCCAAAGTGATTAGTGATTTTTCTTTCCTTGAGAAATATCATTCTACAACTGCTTTTAGAATCTGAAAAGTAAAAATTAGATCTATATTCCACTGTTCTCTAATCTTGCGTGTGCTCTTCTTGGACTTCTAATCTTAAAAGTAGTGTCTGGATTTTCAAACTTTGGTAGAAGCCACATCTCACCATTTCCAGCCATAGCATACCATTTTCAAATGCAGGAATTTTTACAATTTTCTTGTTCGCTACAGAAATTCTGCCTTGGGTCTCCAACCTTGCTGCAGATAATGACAGTAGTTCCTGCAGAAATCTCTCATGACAACCTCTTACCAGCCTCTGTTCATACTAAATCTTCTTGGTGTACAGATTTTCCCGCAGTGTCTAATGTAGAACTGAGCTTGGACACATGTCAGGAAATGCATCAGGGAGAAGGTTTGCCCCGTACAATGAGTACAATGAGAATAGAAAAAATGAGCTATAACCTATGAGGGTACCTAGATGCAGTGGTCACTTACCTGCCTGGTCACACATTTCTGGTGCGACTCATAGAACCAGGTATTTAAAAGTTTTCAGCATTAGTGCTTGATAGTTTTGAGCTTTCTCTTCCTTTTTATCTCCAGCTTTTTCATGGGGTTACGTGTGGAGGAATGAGGAAATTAGTTTTTCACTCTCTTTCTTTGGTGGGAATAGGTGTGAGGGGATTAAGGAGGTCTTTCACTTCCCTTTTAACCAGTTTTGCTAACAGAATTGTTCCACTTGTAGACTCAAGTGATTACAAAGACACCCACTAGTTCTCAGATCATCTGACACATTCATTAGGACATCAAAGGTTTTTCTAGCTGGGAAGAAAATACTTTACATTAAATACTAAAATAGAAGCACTTTGGTATTCTGCAATCCTCTATAACAGATCATTATGCAGAGACAGACTGAGGTTCCAAGTTTTCTACAGGGTAAGGCTAACAATGTTTTACTGAAGAAAAGACCAAACACAAAGTTCCCGAAACATCTAAATAGGTTCTGTCTTTTCCACAATAAAACATCTCACATATTTTAAAGTTATTTGAAGTTTTGTGACTTATTTTTTGTGTGTAATGCGATACAAAGTGCCAGCTTGTTTCTCTTTTTTTGCCAAATTAATCAGATACCTCTCTTTTTTCTTCCTCCTAAGAGGCCAAGTCACTGTAGCTCCACGTATTGGGCCCATTCAGCTAAAGATGTTTAGATTTCTCCTTTTTTATTGAATTATAATAATGTTTTTGTTTGAGGTATCAGCACCTCTAAATAGAGTATGGGCTTGCAAACATGCCACAAATATAGCAGCCAAATCCAGATATTGGCAAGTTACTGAGTAAGCATCATTCATAGCACACTATGCATTTATATTGGCCTTGCTTCACCTCTTCAAGTATAATGGGATGCATTTGTCTTGGACTGTCTTGAATTTAAACATATGCTGTAGGAAGGTGTTAAGTAACACTGTCAAAGAAAAAAATGTAGACAACACGCATTAGGATACAGCACATGACTAAACACCACTGAGCTACAACAGCTCTCATCATGAACTTCCATTTGTCAACCTATTTTCACTCTATCAATCACATTTAATTCTGATTCTGTGTCCACAGACTTCAACATCTTCTGACCTCACTGAGTGACCTAAAGGAGGACTAGATAACACGATTGCAGTGTTGTTAGCACATAATGTGCCAAGTACTGTTTCAGCTAACAAGACGTATCCAGTCAGAACAGGTTTTGGTTGTTGATATAGCACCTTGCTCAGTGGGACCCTAATCCCAAGATAGATATTTTACCTCCACTGTAAACACAAGTATACCTAAACAGTAACAACCTCACAAGACAACAGGTACACTAATAATATCCCATATGACCACACAAGGTGGTGTAATTTAATACAGAATTGATTTATAATATAAAACTGTACTTTTGCTAAGGAAATTTGAAGGCAGGTTTATACTGTTTCCTATCAGCCCCTGTCTTAGCATTGGCATGATCTCAGATTCATCCTCCTCCTCCTTGCTCTCCTGTTCATCAGCTACAGTATAGGGAAAGCACTTTAAACCCTTTGTGTATGGATTTCTGACTCCATAGCTGCTCAATTCCATACAAAATGTCCCTCTGATCTCTTAAGCCTCCGAGGTTTCAGACTTGTGAAGGATCTCACTTTAGCAGCTGCTCCCATAAGATGGCATATACAAGCAAATTAGTAGAGACCTGAATCTTCTCCTACTTAGTCATGAAAATGCTGGAGCAAAACCAGGAAGACAGACATATTGCCATCACCCAGCTGTTTCTTACCACCACTGTAACAGAGTCAAAGGAATCATGCATAAATGTGCCAACCTATGGGCATTGCAGGGCAAATCCAGTAGGATAAACCACTTCCATGCTTGCTAGACTTTGTGGTGAAGTGGACTTGTGAGTGGATTTGTGCTTCTTCTATGGTATCAATAATTCCTTTGTGCTGAGCAGCATTTCAGATACTCAGGAGTTGCCATAGCCCTCCAAAAGGCTACTGCAGGAAAAGCAAGTAGCAGGCACAGGCTCCTTCTTCCTGACAAGCTTGTATAAGCCTTGCAGTGTGAGCAGTGGCTGAACTGAGCCTCTTTTTCCCTCCTGGTCTGAGGTTTAGAAGCTAACTCACCAGGGACAGAGCTGCAAGAGTTCACACTGCAGATTAATACAGAGTCAAAGACCCAAGTACATAACCCTTCCATGGTAATCTAATGAGTAAGAGAGCAAGCAGAGTGCCTTAGCTCATACTTAATTAGAAACTGTTAAGGAACCATTTAAAATCACTCCTTTGAATTTCATAGCAAGGACATAGCTAGAAAGTGTTAGCAGAGAATGTCTGCCCGTGGCCCCAGACTCTTGACAGTTTATAGGTTTTTTTGCTAGGTAGCAGCTCCATTCTGCCAGCATCCCTCTCATTTTCTTCCAGATTTTGACAAAAGGTCTTTCCTTCTAGCTCAAGCTACAATTTTCCCAGCAAGTCAGTGCTGGTAAGAAGGTGTTTGACTTCTATATTTCTTAATAGAAACTGCACTTCTAGATTTACAAGACCCCGAAGGAGAAAAATCAGGCCTTCAATAAGGGAAAACCTGCTTTTAACCAGGCCATTCTCTCTTGTAGACAGTCTATAAGCAGAGCTGTGAAGTCTCACATGCTGAGCATGGACTTACCCTGCTGGCTTCTCTCTGAGGTCCCTCAGGTTAGGGGTCTATCCACGCAGTGCACTGTCCCCCCTATTTCCCCTCCCAGATGCACTGAACAGAGAAGGGCAGAAATCTGTTAATGAGCAGTAATTGGCACAGAGTGATGGAGTGAGAAGGCAGGGGCCAGCACGGCTGCAAGGGGCCCCATGTTCAAAGGAACCACGGAGGAGACACGTTCCTCAGCTTCAGCCATGCACTATATCTTTTCCTCAGCATCTGCCCAAATAAAATCCCTTTCCATGATGATATTCATAGGTCCATTCTAACACACAATCTAGTGCCCTAGACAGACACTCTCTCATTGTTTGGCTGGAAACAGAGGATTAACCCATCTGATTCCTACATAAACATTGAAAACCATGACAGGGGTTACCTATAGCAGTAGGTATTACTGAGATCACTCTGATTTGAAAATTATTTACACCCAAGAGCACTGGGGTAAAAGACAACTTGGGGCTCTTTGAGCACCAAAGCCTGAATTGACTATTTCTGGGATCCAAATACTATCTAAGACCAAAATACAGGCCCTCACACAACAGCCATGACCATTAACAAGACAAGGTGGGGCTTTGCTTTCTGTCTACATCCCTTGCATTGTGACTTCTCTTCATCTCAGTTCATTGAATAAAGACTTCCAAAGCTTTTACTGTTCATAGGCATGAGGACTTTTTCTCTGTTAAAATTAGGAAGATCTCTAATTTTAATGAGTTATATGTTGTGGCAGCAACTTGAAGCTAATGAATTACAGAACAGAGGCTGGCAGCAGAAACCTTCCATAAGTTGCAGTGTGCCCAATTATACTAACAGGCTGGGTAGCAACGAGTGAATTATTCCAATGGAACATAAACCAGCATAATTGTTTTCCTGCAATTTTTATATCAAATATCACTTGTTTTTAAAAACACATTTCTTCTTTCCTTTACCATAGTCTCCTGTTGAGGAGAAGCTTGATCTGTGCCTGATCAGTTTGTTGTACCCACTGGAAAAAGAGCACGCCTTGCTTCTAGATGAGTTAAGCTGTCTCTGTTTCCTTGCTGTTTTTCTCCTCTGACCTACCTTCAGGAAAGAAACTTGCACAGGGGCTTTCTCACGGACACAGCAGTGTTAACTTCCAGTGTGGGTAGGTTGCTACAAACTCTGAACTGATACAGCTCGGACTAGCTGTTATTTTGGGCTCATCTAAATTCTAAAACATCACAGTGGCAACACAGCACATCACAGGATAAAGCAGTGGTTGAGGACAGCACAGCTCCAGAGCTTCCTCACACAGGTAAGCTGCAGTGACACCACCCATGTCTGCAACAGGGATTTTGCTGCACAGCTCTGTGCATATGGGTTTTTTATGGTTGGAGGAATTTTTTTCCACATTGTTAATCCATACTACATAGCTTTAAAAAAATATTCATGATTGAGACCTGGCCTTTCACTAAAGCTCTTTGCCCCAGCTCTGGGCAAGGCTAAGCAATCACTGTATATAAAACATAGCTTACAGCAATTTTGACTTTTTACAGTAAGGATTTGAACCAGAGCAGCTTTATGATGCTTGATTTCTGATGATGGAGTTCCCCAGCAGAGACAGTCAAGGAAGAAAAATGAATTCACCAGCACTAATTTGTACTTGGATAAAATTTGGGGTGAAATTTTAACTAAAAGTCATCAAGGAACACAGGAGTAAAAGGAGTCTTTCAGTTTGCCCTCTTTCATGGGCACGGGTTAAATGGATATGACTGTTGTAGTGAAAAGACTTCCCACATTTCTCACTCCGGCAGCTTGTAAAAATAGTGGACTGGGGTTTATTTTATTTTATTTTATTTCATTTTATTTTATTTTATTTATTGCCTTGTTTTCACAGACTTTGCTGAGCACAGAGCCTTCAAGTATTCCAGCAATATGTAATCACTCAAAGAGGCCAAGGACTGTGGCCCTTTAGGAGTCCCAGTGATGTACTTTGGCATCCCCAAAGCACAGCATCTGGCCATGTACCTCTCTGAGCAGCAAGGCCTGATGTGAGCAATCCCTTCAGTGCCCAGAATGTACGGACTATGCTTGACCCCATCTTGGGACCATGCAGAGCCATGACCTGAGCAGAACTCTGTAGCATCCTGGATTTAGGGCAATGTTATTCTCCCACATGTAGCAGGGCATTTCCCCACCACCACTACTACCCCTGTGTGCAACCCCCTCCCCTGGCATCGTGGGAGTTCGCTCCAGCAAAGAATGTGCAATCGAGATCTACAGTTCAGATCTAGGAGCAGAATGTTGTCTTTAATTTATAAAGCATATACACAAAAGGAAGCCTAAATCTGATTTTTATTGTTTGTGCATATACTATTTTCCTAGTATCAACATAGGCTTATGCATATAATTTCACTTGGTTTGGGTTGGTTTTTTTTCATTTAAAAAACTTTCTTCAGCTCCTACTCAACAACACCCTTCCTGTCTCTTTCTTCCTGTTAGTAAATTCAAATGTGTGTGCAGATGGTCATGCAGATACACGTCCACACACAAAGCCTGTGTTCAACCTCACTGTGTTACATTGAGGTTCCAAAGCTGTGCATTTCCTATTGCCCAGCTCCATGGTCTCAGGAGCTGGAGCTCTCTCTTTCTATTTACATGAAAATAATTTGTAAATAAATTTCCACCATCATATGAGAATTGAGTTATTTCTGATTATGTTCCCTGCAGCATTAGGAATGTCAGGTGAGAAGGTACTTCAGGGATGATGGCAGCAGTCATTACTACCACCTCCATCACACAACCACTTTTAGAAACCTTTGGTATCCCATCTTTAGGCTCTGCTGGTTACCAGAGAACTTTGAAAAAATTGTAAACAGCCAAATAATTTTTAAGAGGCAAAACCACTTGATACTAGCATCAAATTCAAGCAACATGCTTTTTTAAAATCCTTATTAGTAAGGCAAAAGTCTTTTTTATTTTCATTGCATTTTTCCATGTTGTACCATGTCCAAAATCTAGGAGATACTGGATCTACCTGACACTTGTTTGAAGGTTGTGCAAGCCAAGTAGGTTATTAAGAAATGTAGAAGTTTTGTCCACAATATTATATAAACAATAATGAAAAATGCTATTATGCCTAGCAAACAAACTAGAAACAGAAACAAAATAGTCTATGCTTTATAAAATATGGTAAATTGTGGGTTATGCCATTTCCTGTTTTCCTTCAATGACTTGGCTAAGAAGTATAATCTGGATACTTTTATTACCGCTGTTTCAGTACATGGTATATTGTTAAATAAGGTCCCACTGAGGCTGAGATGTGTCTTGCAAGATAACTAGCGATGGCGAGGCTGACCAATGCCATCTGTTTCCGGGACTGGAGAACTTCTGGTCTGACCCACAAAGAATGCAACACAGGCACAAAGAAATGCAGTTCAGCCACCAGACTGAGTGGTCAATGGTGTAGGGACAACTTATGAAAGAGCAAGCCTTCAAGAGACAAAGTTTCAAGGGTGGAACTTAGCCAGCAGGACCCAGGAGAAAGCTCCAAGAGTAGACATGAGTAAAAAAAATTTAAAAAGCCAGTTGTGGGAAACTGAGACACAGGAATCAATAACAATGTACAATCAGAAGTGTGTGGCATGAGCGACCGCGAAAGAGGCAGAGAGGCTTTACCAACTAGTTTGAGCAAAAGTTGGAAGAAATGTCTGCCATCCTGAGCCAGTGTCACTTTCCATCTGTTGTGTATTCTGGATGGTTGAAAACCCCTTGAAGTCTTCCAGCGTTTCACAGGAAGAGATTCTGGGATTTTCGCTAGGGGTGTCAGAGGGGGGAGGGGTCCTTTTTCATTTAACATTTTTAGTATTCAAATTAGAAGACTTTCAGCATCCTGGGGTGAGACTCAAAAGCCTTTCCCTAGGAAGCCTGGGAGCATATCAGAAATCAATGGCATGGAGGATGGAAAAAGTTTCAAAAATGTGAGACTGGCAGGAAATACTGGCACGTTTCTGTTTGATATTTACTTTCTTGGCATGCAGTGGTTCTTTTAGCGCCAATGGAAAATCCTTTGGTGCCAAGCCACTCTCAGATAAATCTGCACAAAAAATACACTTTGAATTGGCATGTAGCTTTTGAGATTAAAGTTTAAACCTTGCCAAAATATGTATTTTTGGATTCTAGCATCTCTCTGAAGTAAATTAGGCAACTCCATAATACTAAAGTGCTACACATCACTGATTTGAATTTGATGCATCTGAGCTCAGCCAAATCAAATGAATGTGAAAGAGTGAGGACACCTGACATGGAAGGAAAACCAACCAACTAAGGCTCTGAATTGTGTGTCCATTTTTGTACAGACATGGAGGAAATAATAGCCTACAACCTGCACAATCTAAACCTAATCTCTGGGGATGATTGAGTCCTACACTAGTGGAGGTGACCTTCATGTGAGTGGGGAATGTGGACACAAGAGGAAACCTTGCATCGGAGGCCTTGCATGTGGACATGTGAGCAGACCTTGCATCTGTTCTTGCTAATGAGTTTTAAAGCCCCTTAGCTCTCTTTATTAAATCCATGCTTGCACTATAGCCTACCAAAACCCACAGACTTTAAAGTTCAGCCTTTAACTGGACAGTCTGTACAATCCTGAAGGGAAAAAAAAAACAACAACCAACACCTTAGATTATTCCAGAGTTCATGGGTTGCAGGTCAGCCCATTGGCAATCCTGTACCTAAGCTTGTCAGTGACTGGGTGCAGGTTTGCTGCTGTCTCTCTCGCTACTAAAGCACTGACGTGGGAGTATCCCATATCATCAGTGCTCCCTGCAGCAGGCTGGGAGCAATTGCTAGAGCTCCAGGTCATGTAGGGCTTGAATGTAACTGCATTTCAGTATAAATATGCTCACCTACACGGTAGTTCTGAATGGCACAAAAAGATGTCATGGACAGAGATGTGGTGTATACATCACTGTAAGTAGGGCCATGCTCATTGAATCAGGACGTATGGTGAAGATCAGAAGCCAAAGTCAGGTAGCACAAAGGAAGATATACAGAGCAAGAGAGTTCTGGATGTTAAACCCTTGGGCTGGATCTTTTGCCCGTTTCCTACTTATTTATTCTTTCCCATTCCTCAGCATTATGCAGAATGTTTCTCAGGAAAGTTTCCTCGTATCCTTTTTTTTCTCACAACTTTCCAAACCAGCACATATCCTGACAGGGTGCCTCTCTGCTGTCAGTGGTGTGATGAGAACTCATTGCTGCCTTTGGGAAGCTGGAGAATATCTGCCTTTGGTATGACACTGGGTCAGCTGGGATTCTTGAAATTATGTTTTTTCCTGTGCGTATATGAAGACAATATAGCCAATTGCAAAGAAATGAAAAGTATGAGAACAGAGATTAACCCAACTAATGTTGCTGTTATTATTTTTATATAGAGCTTAATTAAGCTGTTTTTAAAAGGGTAGGTACATATAATCCCATTATTACACCTCATCACAAAGCAATTACTTAAAATATCTCTTGCTTTAAAACAGTCCTTCTTGGCAGCAGTAGAATAAAGACCTTAAACCCCAGCCATGTTAGCTAACACAAAGCCTAGCTTTGCTAAAAACTATGGGTAGGCAAAGTCTTCCAGAGTAAGGGAACAGCATAATATCAACTTTTAACAAAATACGACAGTCTATTCAATAAGGTGCAACAGATCTTGTTTACACAATTTCTCTCTTCTAGTATTATTTCTTTGGCTTCAAAGCAGTTATGTCAGATTTGTACAGAGAACCCTAATACAAAGTCTCTAGCCCAGTAATGACAATATCAGACCCCAGATTATTCTGACTGTCCCACTCTACAATAGCTTGAAA
This sequence comes from Caprimulgus europaeus, assembly GCA_907165065.1. The sequence goes on from OU015526.1 coordinate 15,037,966, forward strand.
TCATGGGTTTATGAAAAGAGGAGCATCAGCTGTCATCTCAGATTGCCAGCATTTGGCTAACTCACTTCTACCCTGTCAATAAAAATAGGTTGTAATTAACAGGGCAGGAACTCAAAGGAATTTCTTGAAGCCTGTTTCTTAGATACAAAATTTATGGTATTCATACAAATTCACCAAAAATGTGTTGGGGAAAAAAGATTGGTTTATATATTTTCAGATCAAAGACTCATTATTTAAAATACTGTCAGGTTGTCTTTCATCTTCAGAGCTGGCAAGCATAGGAAAACATGTTGCAAATAAAAGCAGCCTTCCAAAATGTCATATTGATTATGCATTCACAAGTCAGATACTTGAGGCTCAGCTAGATGACAAATATCACAAGTCCACTGCATGGTTTAGCTGTTGTGGTTTGAAAGGTTGGACAACAGCCTTTTTGACACATATTGCAGAAGCAGCCATATTGCAAAAGGCACACCCAGTGACAACATTTCCTAACCTAAACATTTAAGTTTATGTTGATTTCTTTTGGTGGTTGATAAAATATGGTAAAAACTGGCATCAGGCTGCTAGCTTTTTATCATATCACTTCCTTCACAAGACATATGTTGACATGCTCTGTAATTTCATCCATTATTTTTTCCCACTATTTCCCCATACTTCAATAGTGACAGCGGTCTATGACCATCTAGCTCTAGGAACCTAGAAAAATTATTGTAATAATGGTTAGACACATTTTGCACATGCAGGAACTTCTTCAAAGTTGTAAGACGTTGCCCAGTGTGTACCTTTCCAACACTAATGAGGTGTTGAGCAATAAAAGGAATGCATGTCAAATTATAACTGATAACGGGCAATGATTTACTTCCACTGACTTTACCAGTTTTTCTCTCCCAGGAAAATATTTAGTGTATATTTTCATTAGTATGGTATTCTCAGAAGAACAGGGAAATTGAGACTATTTAATGTCTCTTGAAGGAATGCTTTCAACTGCTGAGAATGAAGGGGGAAAGCCATGGAAGTAATTTGCTACTGAATTTCTTCATAATTACAGGGTTACAACACATGCAAAAACAATGAGTCTCCTTTTGAAATTTTACATGGGTGAAAGGTGAAGACCAAGCTGAATTGGGTCCCTGTTTATTCTGATGATGATGACAAGTTTGAATATATAATAATAAAGAGAAGCCAAGAGCCACGTTGACATAAATGAAAATTAACACACCCTAAATTGCAGAAAAGCCTAAAATGATTCAGAGTCTTTCTTATTCAGAAACAGTTTCTGCAGATTCTGGTAGTACAAGTAAAAATTGATTAAAAAATCAAAACAGTTTTTATTATCCCCATATTTATTAATGCCCATATAGCTTGTGTCTATATTAGTGCTCATAAAAATGGCACATTGTCTATCTTGGAAAGCTGGCAAGAAGTTAATGTTTGATAATATACAATAGATTAAGCTGAGTTGATGTTTGCTGATGTAGGAATAAAGTTTTTGAAAAAGCCATTATAGGGTGTACAACTGACTTCTTAATCCACTGTTGTTCTTTACCGCACACAGATAGGATATTTTCAGCTGAAATTAGATTCTCTTTGTCAAATAGATGGTGAATGAACCATCAGGACCAGTCCAATGCCCTGCACACACCAAAGAATGTCACAAATGTCCACATACGGGTTTCTTTACAAATGTAAAGATGTTATTGATAGGATTTCCTCTTCTGAAGAATGAGAATCATAAATCTTTGTGAGCGCAAGACACACCATTGTTTCATAACAACTTTTTTCTGGGTTTTTAGAGACAGAATATTAGCTTCAGCCTACCTGATTCACTGCAATTTCCACCACTTAATTTCCTGTCTTAGCACTCTAGGACTCCATGTACTATCTCTTGTTCAAACACCTCAGCCAGAGATACCCTACACATTTGCTTACAAATAAATGTGAAGGATGGAAGAACATAGTTCTTGTCTATATCAGATGGACACATCACTAAAGCATTGGTTGAAAAAGCTGCTTCTATGCTGATAAATAAAGCAGGGCCAGGGAGTAAACTCAAGCACTAGACCATTGGTTGCCCATGACACTTAATTGTTAACATGCTTCCAGGCATGGCTGTGTCAGCTAGCCTTCTCAGGCACAGCATAAGGGATAGGCAGGACTCTTCCTCGTAGGTATTACAGACAAAATACACCAAGTTCTCTCCACCTTTCATACTCCCCAAGGCTATCCCAGCAGACTTTGCCTCTGAGCTACTCTTCCAGACACTCTATGGGCGTGCAACGCATATCCTCATGTTCATGCTACAGAAGTATTTCTCTAATGGCTTCAGCACATGATTTCAGACACTGTGAACTGAAAAAAGTCTATATTTGTTTCACTACAAAATGATATATCTGGTCTTGCATGGAGTATTATCATTTAAATATGCCTGCCCACTAAGAAATGTTCCAGTAAACTGCAACAACCTTGATGACTCCCATCCTCTGACTGCAGTTCAGATCCCATCACTTTGGTATTTTAAAGGTACTAGATGTGAGTTTCTAAAAATACTGTGAGTCAGCAAACTCTTCTGCTTCCTTTGGGAAAATAATCTAGATTTACAGTTCTGCAAACAAGAACAAAGCCTGGCTGCCTGGGTCTAAAGTATATGCCGACTTCATATAATTTTTTAGGACATAAGTGGGTTAAATGAATTATTTTTCTTTTAATTTGATAAAGCATTTTCAAGTATGATAAGGTGGGAAAGGAGACCGTTTGTGTTCAGACAGGTTTAAACTGTAGGTGTCTTCCCCTTGGGGATGAAGAAGCAGGTTTTATCAACTTTCATATAAGAAAGACTTAGAGTTTCCATATAGTCAATGGAGAGAGGTCTCTGAAGGCCTTCATGGAGATTCTCTGCACATGAATTAATCCTATTGACTCTTTAGTGAAGGTCAGTAAAGATTTATTAGTGACATTAGAGAAAAGGGAAATTCAAAGAGTGCTTCAGAATAACACTGAGAGCTTATAGTCAAACTTAGTATTAAATCCAGACCTCTGGGCACCAAATGACTCCTGTACAAGATCTTCTTTCTTTATCAGCATGAAAACCAGAATCTTGACTAAAAGGTAATCTAGGTAGACCTATAATTATAATCGGGGTAAGAATATGTCTTGTGACCATCTTCCACACGATCAAATCAGACTCTGAACTCAACTTACTGAACAGAAAAGAATACCATTTGAGGCTGAAAAGGGGTACCTGTCATGAATCGGTGAATTAGCATTTCCTTCCAGATAAAATATAATGAAAGCATACCAGTTTGTCATGATGAACAAAATTATCTAGTAGGCTTCTTTCACCTCTAATTTTAAAAAGTCAATTACCTACTTTAACAAGATGCTTTTTTGGACAAGGGCCAACAATAATGATGATGGACATACCCTTTTCACTTACAGGATTTTTTTGTAATTTACATATAAAACATTTTTCATAGCATTAACAGTGATCAGAAATATCCTGAAAAGATAATTGAAGCAAGTTTAGATCTGTCTCTCATGTAAACATGTGGAGTGCGAATACGCATAGAATTATTATCAATAGCTTAAGTGGCTTTTACCATAATAGCATTTAAGCCTTATTTCATGTGCTCTGAGGTTATTTTTAAAAATCTGTCGTCTAAGAACACAAATCATTTCTTGAGAGTTTTTCAGCCATTTAATTAAGAACTACCCATCACCCCCAAAAGCCCTACAGCTGTTCTAGCAGAAAACTTAGAGGCAAAGATATTATAAATATCAGGAATAATATTGCAACACTTGGATTTAGAGTCTATTTGTTTACTTGTTAGGATTCACTACATTCCCTAAAATATAGTTCTCAAAATTATAATGGGAACTCATTTAAGCAGCAGATCAAAAGGCAAAGAACTCAATTCTCTTTTTCATTCAAAATATGTTTGTATTTCATTTTGTCTGAAATGAAACCTGAAGCAGGAAAAATTAAAACCTCCAATGACAACAAAAATATCACTTGTCTCAATATATTGTTTCCTATTTCTTCTGATTCCTTTCTCACAGCAGCATCACTGTTTCTTTACACAGATTTCTTGGCCAGAGGTTGATTTCTCAGCTATGGAAAAAAATAGTGGTAGAGTCTAAATACACTCCTGCTGCAATCTGCCTTACTTACCTATGTATACCTATACTCACCAGTCCTGCAATAGCATGGTCAAACAGCATGCAAAGAAATCTCTTTTTCCAGAGAACAGCCTAGCAGTAATTGTGGGTTTGCAGGAATAACTCTGTCACAAGGACTGACCTAATCAGAGCCTAAAGCAAAGAGCAAACATTCCTTTTGCCTACACAGCTCCCTCTCCTCCAGCTATCCTACACACACCCTTGCACAACTCAGAAGCAATAATGTGTCTTCCCGAAGGCAAATTCTGTTCATGTATTAAAAAAGAGAACCAGAAGAGTATGGCTGTAATGACCCACAACTGTAAGTGTTGTGTTCACAACAAGATCAGGCACAGGCAAAGGCAGAAAATGGAACCAGGAGGAGATCCTGGGAAGTGCTATATCAAGAGGCTGAGAAGAAAGTTTCTTGAAATGAGAAATTCATGTAAGGTTTCAAAGAGTTCACAATTACACTGAAGTTATTGAAATACAAAAGCAAAGATGGCTCCTAAGCTGGTAATGCCATGAGGCAATTTTGGCCGTAATTTTTGCATTATGACATCAATTATTTAGAAAAACATATATGCCCTTCACAAGATGTAAATCATATGATGAAAACAGAAGATAAGATTTGGTTTTCCGTATTAGTCTGTTTGTGATTTTTGAGAACAGGCTTTCTACTAAGCCTGCCATTTGTCTCGCTAAATGTGAATAACAAGATTAAAACTTCAAGGACTCTGTCCTTAGCCAGTATATATTTGCGTACAAGAGTTGAGGCTTTGGCTTAAACTATTCAAAAGCCCATTTGTGTTTTAAAAATTCAAACAATTTTAATATTTTAATATACCCCCTCGGGTTATTGAGAAAAATCAGATTTAATACTCACCAACCATCTGATTTATATAAATATCCTATAAACTTTAATACTGGTGCCTTTGCACACTTAAGAGCCACATGGGACATGAGAACAGGGGAAAGTTGCATGGAAAGTCAGTGGGAAAGGATCTGGTTTCTTAGTTATAAAGCAATAAAGGGCATGCATTTAAAATTACATATTTTAATATTTCACATAGCCTATAGTGGATGCTGCTGAAAATGAGTACATTGGTTTGGAGCTTTGCATGTGCTTATTGATTGTAACAAATCCAGGTGGGAGGCCTTTGCTGCATTCTCTGGCGCTGTGTGGTCATGCGTGTAGGCTGGGGACCAAGGAAAAAACACCCTTCTGAACTCAAATTCAGGACCACTTCTGCTTTGTATATTATTTGTATCACTCATCTGAAGGATTTACTGTCAAGGAAGGTGACTGGGCCATTGGTCAGATTGACAGCAGTGAAGTCATTTGCTCTCTGGCACTGGAAAGACAGTATTCACCTGAATTCATCACCTGACCTGGGCAAAATTCATCCCTGCATAGAGGGTTAATACGAAGTCAATGTACTGCAAAAGTTCCAGTTAAATCTGATGGCTCAGCAGCAGCCATCCTGCGTGAATCCCTAAGGATGTGATTGCTCCTTGTGCTCCCCTTGAGTTGAAGAGGAGAGCCAGGAGGTGTTAGAGGAGATTTTGGCCAAGTCCTGGGAGAGCCTCTGCCACAGGCTGGGTGTGCAGAGGCAGGAAAATGATAAGCTGGCATGAGGGCTTGCTGCTGGGGAGAGAGGCATAGTGGGAGCTGAGGAAGGAGTTCAAACCCATACTATTATCTGACATAATCTTTTACTGTATTCTTTCATTCAGTGATAGTTTCACTGGGCTAGCCCCTGGCTAACAACCAACACGGTCATTCACGCACTCCCCCCCACCCACAGGGGATAGGGGAGAGGATTGGGGGAAAGGGTAATGAGACTCGTAGGTTGAGATAAGAACAATTTAATAATGAAATAAAAGTTAAAATAATACTAATATTAAAATAGTAGTGATAATGATAACATTAACAAAATACGGAAATGAGCAGTGCAACTGCTCACCACCCACTGACCGAGCCCGGCCCGTTCCCAGAGAACGATCCTGGAGGAGCGACAATCCCGAACCGAAACTGCAATCACAGAAGAGCGAGAGCCCAGTGAAAGCCAGAGAGGCCAAAAGAGGAAGAGCCACTCACTAACATACTGGACATGATGTGATATGATATGGAATATCCCACTGGCATATCCAAATGCCAACTTAGCTTATTAATTTAAATATTCCTCGCCCCCTTAGATCTTGCACTTGTAGACTAACAGAACACAAAGTCCTTCACTTCCAGCAACAAAAATGCAAACACTGGTGTGTTATCAGTGTTTCTCCCACAACAAATCCCAGCCTGAAAGCAAAACACAGCACTATTCTAGCTACTGAAAAAGAAACCCAGCTCTCTTCCAGCTAAAAACCAGGACGCTATTGTAGAAGGGTCTTTTTTCTGGAGTAGACTCCGTCATTTTTCAAAGGCAAATGAAGGTGAATGATTGAGTGCAACAAAGTTGGTGAAGGGTCTGGAACGCAAGTCTTATGAGGAGCAGCTGAGGGAACTGGGATTGTTTAGTCTGGAAAAAAGGAGGCTGAGAGGAGAACTTACCATTCTCTACCTCTGGAAAGGAGGTTGTAGCAAGGTGAGTGTTGGTCTCTTCTCCCAAGTAACAACTGATATGATAAGAGGAAATGGCCTCAAGTTATGCTAGAGGAGGTTTAGACTCAATACTAGGAAAAAATACTCCACCAATAGGGTTGTCAACGGTTGGAACAGGCTGCCAGGGAAGTGGTGGAGTCACCATCCCTGGAAATATTTAAAAGACATGTAGATGTGGTGCTTAGGGACAAGGCTTAGTGGTGGACTTGGCAGCGTTAGGTTAACAGTTGGACTCAATGATCTTAAAGGTCTTTTCCAACCAAAACAATTCTATGATTCTGTGATTTTACGCTGCATGAACTGAGGGGCGAATGCAGGGCCCTGTGCTGAAAGCTGCCGTTGACCAGAGAGTAAAAAGACAAATAGCTGCAAAATACTACCGGCCAAAACACATGACAGGAGTCAAATCTCATAGTGGTGGTTCGACTCATGCAAACCCCTGGCTATGTTCAGATCGACACTGGGCCCTGATGTCACTTTGGAAACTAAATGCACTTAAAGCAAGCCAAAAGAAACCAACCCTTATCGCGGAACAAGAGTATCCCCAGACAGCACTATAGAGATACAGCTCCACTGGAGCCGTGACACAGGAATAACTGGCAAAGCTTTCCCATGATGACAAGCCCTCGGCTTGACACTCCCTCTGGAGTGTTCATGGCTGGAGGGGCAGGGAGAGCTGGGGAGGGGAGGCCTGTGGAAAGGCAGGAGCAAGGGCCAGCCTCTGCACCGTGTCCTCCATCTCTCCATTCATCTCAAGCAATGCCACCATAGCAGCTGGGGCCTGTTGGTGCTGCTTGGTGAGAGGCTGGCACCCTTGGGTCTGCCAGCTGCAAGTGCACCTGCAACTGGAGCATATCCAGAGCAGGGGGAATTTGTAGTAACCACAGTGGTAGCCACAGCTACGGAGTGGGGTGGAATCACAGAATCACTAAAAGTGAGAAAAAGTGAGAAAAAGTCATTTAGTTCATCCTCCTCTCCCCCTTTCAAAGGCGGGATCAAATTAAAATCTACCCATGATAGACGCTTGCCTCCCTGTCCTTAAGGAATTTCTAATTTTGGACAGCACACAGTTTCCTTAGTTATTTATTTCTGTCTTTCTTCAGTCTTTACAGTTAGACATCTTTTCCCAATATCCTACCTAAACTGACCAATTTAAGCTCATTGTTTCTGATATTACTCGCAGCAGACAGAGAAGCACTTTTCCCCTTCCTCGCTGAGGAATTTTTGTTGTCTTTAAGGCCTCTAGGACATCTTCCAGAAGCCGCTTCTACTCAACACTGGGAGCAGCAGGCAGACGGCAAATGACTTACACAGAAAGCTTATTTATTGGTCCACTGCATTCAAGTCTATAACTATAACACAGATATAACATCAGGATAATTCATCAGACAGAAAGCCATCTACTCATACTTGAATACTGGGAACAATGGGTTTAACAATAAAATTGAGCAATTGGTAAAAATGAGAAGAATCCAATCATTTTATTGAACTCTAAACTACAGAACTGACCTTCATCTACTTTATAGAATTTCTCTGTTTGCTGTCAGTGGACTAGTGGTATATGATCTGTAACTACTTAACTCAAGTAGTAAGGCATAGTTTCTAACAGATACATTTGTCAATTTCATCTTCAACAGTAGTGAGCATTGAATCAAGAGAATCTATTTCAGTCTGAAAAGCATACCTGGGCATTATGGTCATTATCCCTGAATAATATGGAAATTGCTCAGTGCCATTAATTATACCAAGTTTATGAATAGGCATTTGTAAAGAAAAATACAGCAAAACATCTACAGCATTTTCCATTCTCCCTTGCTTCTAAATTTTTTATTCATGCTTTAGTATACTTCTTTCTTGAGCAATTTCAACCTTCTCTTTACCTTAATTCTTCTTATAAATTATCCAAATACACACATGAATAACATGGAAAAGGCTAAGGTATTTGTCCTTGTGGTGGTTCAACCCACAGGTAGGACCATACGGTCCTGCATTCTCTCCCCCCACCCAGTGAGATGGGAAGGGAATCACAACAAAGGGGCATGGATTAGAATGAGGACAGGGACAGCTCACTCACCAGTTATGGTTACAGACAAAACAGACTAAATTTAGTGAAGAAAAGTCAATTTAATTTGTTACCATTCATCTGAGTAGCAGAGTGAGACATAGCAACCGTATCTGACAACACCTTCCCCCACCCCTCCCTTCTTCCCGGGCTCAAATCACTTTCCTCCTGATTTCTCTACCTTCCCCCTGCCCCGCCCAGGGGCACAGGGGGCAGGGAATGGGGGTTACATGGTAAGTTCACTATTGCCACTCTTCCCTGCATGAAAGTCCAGGAAAAAAATGTTCCAAAGAAAGCTTCCCATGGAGTCAAGGAATGCTTCGGGCTCAGCTCTCAGCTCCAGCATGAGGACATCCATAGGCTGCAGATAGGCCTCCGATCCAGCACCTCTCCTTCCCCTCCCCACCCCCCAGCTCTGGGGGTCCGCCTCCACTCTGGCTTTGAGCAACTCTGGGTTCTCAATTTCAGTCACACTTGCCCTCAGGTTCACGTTTTCTGCTCCAGTGTGGAGTCCTCCATGGTCTACACATGGGTATCTGCTCCGCTGTTGAACCTTCATGGGCTGCAGGGACCTCCTTTGCCTTCTCCTACTCCATGCAGTTGAATTGGGTGTCTGAGGTTCTCTGTTCTCCCCCTCCTCTTCCTGGCAATGAAGCTCTGTCTCTGTTTAGGCCAACAGTCTTTTTTTGTTCAGGTCAATGGCCTCTCCTCCAGGTTCACCCCACCTTCTTCTTTCCAAGACAGTCCTTCCCCTCAGAAATATGGATTTTCAGAGGCGTTTCTCTATTGCCAATTGGCTCAGCCTGGGCTGGGTGGGTATGCCTTGGAGCCAGGGGAGTTTTTGAGAAGCTTCTCACAGGGTAGCTCCTACCCCCACTACCAAAAACTGCCCCCTCACACACACAAACCCAACACAGTCCTGTATGTGTTTTCCCAGACCAACAGCTAAAGGGACTGGGATGGCAATGCTTAGTTCTGACACATTATTGCTCCGTGTCCAGTTTTGTATGTGCCACTCTCGCTAGAGCCAGGCGTGAAGATGGAATAGGGGAGAGGTGATAAGTACATTGGTCAAGTCTTTTGTCCCATAAGAGTGTTTTAACAATAGACAATGTCTGGATGATTTGCAAAAGCAGGCAAGATATTGATGTGCTCTAGCTTTTTAGGGCTCAGATAGGGATATGTACACTTCACACTGAGACCTAGATTCACTCCCACTAAGTGAATCATCAGACTGAGGTTTCCTATACAGGCAGAAGAGAAATATAGGACCCTCCAGAGAGCAGCATGAAAATCACTCACTAATTGCCCACTGGCTTAATTGGGGAATTAAAGGCAATTTTATTCCTAATTTTGTCACTTCAGCTAACTCAAAGTTTTAACTATAGAGCCCTAAGAGAAGAATTTAAGGAATATGATCTCCTACAGACACTATTGAGGCCCTTAGTCTACACACAGTGATACCAACAATCTTTTCCTGCATATCTCATTTCAATTCCTGACGATAGCTTTATTGTACTGACTCAAACTGCTGCTTATCTGTTGCACTGATAACTCTACTACATTGTAGTTATGATACAACATGATAATCTACAGAAGTGTCGGCATTTTGAGCAGCATGAGCAGAAAAACGATTCTGAAACAAAGGAAAACCAACCATTTTAAAGAAAATTTCCCTCTTTCTAGAAGGTAAGGGAGAGAAGAAATGCAGACATACCAACTATGTAAGCAATTAAACATTTTTTTATAGGTTGTATAATTGGGCCTGACAATCCACCTTCAAAGCCTGAGACTAATTTAGTACAAGCAGGAGATCTGTAAGGGAATATGGAATTTCCCACAGCGAGGTCACCTTGGAAGTGCTCCATGTTGACAGTAACCCAAAGTCATCACCACCTGGCAATCAATTCAGCAACCTGTGCAAAATCAGTGGATGGTCTCTGCTCAGTTACCAATTGCGAGGTGGCCACAGTGGGCAAATCTCCATTATAATTAACAGCAATTGGCAGTTACACCACCAAGGCCTCAGCTGCTTCCCCAAGAGCTAGACAGGGATGGTCAGAGCACCTTCAATGGGCAGTAGAAGATCAATAGTTTGCACCCGGCTGGCTGTGCCATGATGGTCTTACAGTAGACTAACCAGTAATGTCCACACAATTTATTTGCAAGTGCAAAGTTTAAAGTATTACTATTTATTTCAATTTACAGCATTTATTTCTCAACCCCCTGAGTGCCTGCACAACGTTTTTACTGAAAAAGGAAAACATCAGCTTCATGAAGAAATCCTCATTTTATGTATTCCCATCACATAAGGTCAAAAAAAGACCAAATTCAATCAGCTGTCCTAAAGAACATACGACACAGACTCATAAAACTGACGGGGGATTTGCTTTGTGAAAGCATTACCAAGATGACATTGTTTTTACAGCTAGGATCTTGCATTCTGCTGTTGAGCCAGCTGCAGTCAGGCAGTCAGACCCTGCTTGGACAGCAGATGGTGTCCTACTGTAACGCTGAGCTACACTGCTCAGAGAGGAATCTTAAACAGCCTTTAAAATACTTTCCACTTTCCATTTAATTACTGTAATTGGCTTTATAGACCACAGAACATAAATGATGGGTCTCTTTAAACACTAGACTGAATTAAAATGCTTAGTGTGTCAAAAACTGTGACTTTGAAACATAGGTCTCATTGCTGAGAGTATTTTCCAGTATTTAAAGGAATTTTTGAAAAATGTAATCATTCCACTTAGGTGCCTGCATGGTCCTTTTCAAAGGCACCACAGGCAAACAAGTGTCAAGAATCACTCTGAGGGTCAGCAGAGTCAGCTGTCTCACACTAACTGTGCCTTTGAACATTTTCTCTTTACATTATCTACATATAGTAATGAGAAATCTAAATTTACAGTTGTTCTGGTAAAGGCAATGCAAAGACTTATGAGCTCACATGGGAAAGGACCATTTTTTTTCTTCTGCATTGTATAGTATCTTGTGCAGTGGGCATCTGGTCCCCATTGGAGCTCTCAGACACCAACATAGTACAATTAAAAATTAATGGGTATTAAATTTATCCCTGATAAATGACATACTGTTGCTTGATACTAAATCTAAAAGAAATAGTTTAATGCTTTCAGTCTGCATTCAAAGCCATTTTTCCTTGTATGGTTGTTTTTTTCCCCGATCTTTGGGATCTGCACAAGCTCCCAGAACTTTGTGACTAATGAGGTGAACTGGATGGTGAACAGAAATCTGTTACATTAAGAAGCTACAAGTCTGCTGATGACAGTGGACTTCAGGAAGCAGGTAGGTAAAAGTGAGAGATCCTTACAGGCTTGGAGCCCATCAAAGTCTTGCACAGAACCTGACTCATGACTAAGCCTGGTCTAAAAACACTCCTCCAGCGCCTCCGCTTTCACATCACTTACCAAATCCCAGCTGTGGCCACTGCCGAGTTGGACGTGTTGCCATTGCCGAGCAGGCTGGTGTGACTCAGCTCAGGGTTATCTGGAGTTTGCAAGCCTAGATTGAATTTACAGTCACTGGGAGGGCAACATTTTTTTGGGAACAGTTTTGTCATTCATACTGGGAGGTGATGAAATTTTTGCCTGCTGGAGCAGATAATCATCATCTTGTACAGCCAAACCCAGGCTGGGGTAGAGGAATCATAAATGGTGTTATTTGCACGATCGTCACTGAATCATATTTTTCCTTTTTCACAGAGACCCTTGTAAAGTTCTATTCTCTTTCTGCTGCTTTTATAACAAAATAATTGTTCCTCTAGCCTCAGGTTATGGGAGTAGTCTCACTGAATTTGGTGAGATGCTTCGCATGAGAAAGCACTCTTGACTTCATCCCTTAGAGCAATAGTGTAGTAGTAGTTGTATGAATGAGATACCTGTTTTTCAGAAAATGTTTTTATTTTCTTCATCCTTACAGATATGCCAGAGGATGCAGAGGTCAATATTCTCCAAAAACTTTTACAAAACCTCTTCAAAAGCAATAAAATGATGAAACCCAGAATCTGCAAATTGTGGTGATTTGTAGTGCTTTGATTTATAGCCCTGTTGGGTTCAGAGTGAATGATTTCTACAGAGACCAGTCCCTCTAATCAGAATTTTACAAGAAACGGATGTGCTAAAAGAAACAGAAAGCTAACAGGGCTTCTGGTTACATTTTCAACTTGATTTATAGAGCTGTAAAACTCTCTGTATCAGGGAGCTGACACCAATTTCTAGAGAGCTGTGAACATTTGTTTTCATCTGATTTTCCTGCAGGGTTTCTGGGCCCACTTCATTCAAAAAAGACGCCAGTGAAGTTCATGCCAGGTGTTAGAGAATGCCGGATGCTGCTGTCACCAGCAAGCTGGAGGCAAAGGAGAATCAGTTTTGTAGCTGAGCAAAAATAAACTAGTCTTGGGAATGTCTGTTTTGGGGACAGAAGTGTACTTTTAAGATTCTGGAGTGGAAATGGAGCTGAGGTGGGAGCAGTTTTTTCTGGGACTGAAATGGCTAAGGGAGGTCTGCTCTGGCCTGCCATGGTGAGGGATGCTGTAAAATTGAGTGGTCCTCGAGCTGAAGGCAAGCAGGTGGAGAAGACAGAAAGCCAAGTCTAGTGCTGCAGCAGCCATGTCACTGCAGTGAGACCACAGCCCTTACACCTGCTGGCAGGTGCATGGGGACATGTTCAGACAGCAGAGGTGCATGAAGAGGAAGATCTGGAGAGAAAGAATGAGGAATGAACCAGGGATGGGAGGTGCAGCCCAGTCAAGGCCGCAGTCTTGGTTAGTTCCCACAACACAGCACAGGGGCGTGGTGAGACTGACCAAACGAGCAGAGAAGAGCCCAGGAGCTTTGAGCAGGAAGGAGGCACCAGAAGTGCCACAGCCAGGCTACCCTGGAGACCCCACCAGGGCTGGGCTGCAACCAGAGACACACAGTTAGAGGCAGTGCTCACGGCCACTCCTGACTGTAAAATCCCCCAAGGAGGACCAAACCAAACCAGCACATCAGCCAAGTGCGATGCCCAAGACGGGGGAGAAGAAGTGGAGAGGAGCAGGAGAGGGCATGGGTCAGGCACAAGGATCAGGAGGGGAGCGACATGAGCAAATGTCTCAAGAAGGGGAGATCACCAGGAATCGTTCTTCTGGAAGTGGGCTGTGGTTTGCAGTAAATGCTCCGTCTGCCTCTGAGAGGATGTTAAGCTATTTGGTCTACAGCAGGGAAGAGCACCAGGGCTCTGATCTTGCTAATTCTGCTCCTTCTTATTGCTAGAAATGCGTGGAAATGTTTGGCTTGTTTTTTCATGCTCAAAATGAAGACTATGTAAAAGTTGATACAAAATAATCTGAGGCCTCTTTTGAGAGGATAAGCTCTTCCCTTCCAGAAAACAAATCATGTCTCAATCACAGGTAATTATAGGTGCTTGAACTAGTATCCTGTCCAAAGAGAGCTGCAAGAGATTATAGTGGAAAGGAAAATAGAAAACTACTTTGAAACAGCACTTTTAAGCTTAGTGGATCTTCAGATCTGAGGCCCTGATCCAACCACTTGTTATGTTCCAGGACACTCAGCGGGCTTGTGGGCAGGCACTACCGTGCCCAGCTGGCAAAGGTTTTAGGATCCAATCCTGAGATATTTATGTGTTAGCTAACAGGCTAGCATAAAATGGCAGCTTCTCCTGACACAGCATTTAAGAAAATGTTCTTACCTTGTTATGCTGTTTAGAGAAACCCTATCGGTTACTTTATTATATCAATTATTAAATATTAAGTATATTATTTTATAAAATGGTTTGGTAGTATGTCTGTGTTATTTTGGTTTTAGAGTGTCAAATTAAAAAACAGTTATTAATTAATAAGCCAAGGTGATTTTATTGCATTAATAAGTGCAGCTCTAAAAATTTATTACCACTTTCCAAGGATTTACTCCCTTTATTGAAAAAAATACACTGGTATCCTAAATTAATTATAAAGATCAAACTTTCATGGAGAGGCCCTGATCCAGCAAATACATATGCTTATGAGTAATTTAACTGCATGAGTAACTACATAGAATTCAGTGGGTGACAGAGAAGCTGTGATCCGTGGAGCTCCTAATGTGGGTAAAGTTATTCATGGGCACAACTGTTTGCAGGACCAGAGCCAAATATAACACCTATACAAATTTCCATCTAGAAGAAAAGGCAAATGAATACTTAGTAAAAAACAATTACATGTTATCGAATGTTCTAACAACTATATATTCAATAATAAGTGCATGAACACAAATATTGGTTCAAAGATGCACAGGGCCTCCTATAATTGACAGATAATGGAGAGGTAGAATGACAT
Organism: Caprimulgus europaeus; assembly: GCA_907165065.1. Next base: position 15,053,119 of record OU015526.1, read on the forward strand.
GGAAAGGTGAAGTGAACACTGCAGAACTCTCTTCACATCTGAGTTTCTTTCTAATCAAGTTGTTTCTTAGATGCAATAAGTATACACAGGAAATACACAAACAAAAAAAATGAGGCTGCACTCAACTACCATCTTGGGACACCGAATGCAGGTGATATGCTGTCTAAAGAGCACTTGCTTTGGCCTCTCAAGATGTTTCAGAGCACCTAAGGCAGATGCTTAGATGCCCAGCATGATCTAAGTAAGAAGTAGGCAACTCTAAAGATTAAACTAAAAAAAGCCTCGTACCACACTCAGAGCTCTGAAATCACCTATGCATTTTGTATCAGATAAGGACTAGCTGTAACATTAAAACAGGTTTCTCTTGTCGCTCATTCTCTCTGTGATCTCCTTGGCTGTGTACTGTGTGCTGCAGAGGGACACGGCTCCCACAGGCAGAAATGGGGCAATGCTTCAGACCTCAGCAGGGGCAGAGGGCACTGCCCTGGGAGGTGGGTATGTTGGCTTTGAACTCTTCAGAAGAGTATGGAGGAAAACCCTGTTTACTCCTAGATAGGCTGCTGTGTCCTATCCCAGGTGTATTTTTTTTAAAAGAGTGATGCCAACTGAATGGCCTGATGCTGAATACAGCACTTCCCAGTGACCCAGTGCAGGATGAGTGCCTCCATACACTCACTTTGAGGGAGTGAATTATGCAGCTGCTTTGTCTCTGAGTTTCTGGTTTTCAGGAGGTGTTGTTATGCCTCTAGGAAACTGTGCAGTCCAACACAGGAGCACCAACTGGTTCTAGATGGCAGAGAACATGCCGAATTGCTCTCTGAGACTTACTCACCTGTAGTTTACCTGTGCTCCAGGTAAAGCAGAACCCAAGTGGCCAACTGTTCTCCCACAATGCTTAAACCCTACAGCTCGTAGAGACTAGATAACTTCCTTTTTGGCCTGTCCTCCTTATTAAAGTATGTGTGAATGCCTGGGCCAGGCTGCGGAAGCACTAAGCACTCTGCAAGTTCTCCTTATGAATCATCATTACAGTAGATGGTTTGCAAATGTTTAGGCTTCTGCATCTATTTTAGAATCATAGAATGGTTTGGGTTGGAAGGGACCTTAAAGATCATCTAGTTTCAACCCCCCTACCATGAGCAGAGACACCTTCCACTAGACCAGGTTGCTCAAAGCCTCATCCAGCTTGACCTTGAACACTTCCAGGGAGAGGGCATCCACAGATTCTCTGGGCAACCTGTCCCAGTGTCTCACCACCCTCACAGTGAAAAATTTCTTCCTATTACCTATCTAAATCTACTCTCTTCCAGTTTAAAATCACTACCCATTTTACTCCTATGAGATAAATGCTGCTGCCAAGCGTAAGATAATGTACACAGTGTCTTCTGCAGCATTCTTGCTGCTACTCACTCTAAACTGCATCTTTAGGGATGTGTTTCTATCTCCACATTCCTGCCCTTCACCTATGCTTTGGCTTTCTCTACACAGAAGAGGTGATCGCTCACAAGACAGTCAGTTCAGCTCCACTGCATGCTAGTTGGCTATTTTTCCTCTGCATTTTTTTTTTCCAGAGTCATTTCTCCAAGATCACTCTCCCCCCTGGCTGTGCTTGGCTGCCATATGTCCTGCTTATCTCCTGGAAGTACTTCTACTCTGGATGCTACCACAGTATGGCAGGAATGTTACAAAAGGAGCAATTATTTTGATAAGCCTTCCTTCCTGGAGCATGTTTGGGACGTACACTGCTGATGACTGGGTCTTTTGTTCAGATACGTAATATGCAACGTATACAAATGCTGGCTTTCTCTTTACACGGGAGGAAAAGACCACGCACAATCCTTAGTAATCCCTTATTTCTCGCTTGCAATTAGACTTTAAAATAAAAGATCCTATTCATAGCAACAAAGAGTTTTGTGAGAGGGGAAGTCCCTCTCTTGGTGGCATTGTCACCTTACAGAGTTCAGTCTGCTAGGGTTTTCCAACTAGCACCTGCAAACATTAGCAACGTCGTAGCTCTAAATCTCATCAGGTAGGTAACTGATCCAGGTTTAAAAATGCTGTAAAAAAAATTGTGACACATAGTCAAGAGAGGCCTCTGTCACATAAGGGGAGAAATGAGGAACGGGGATAATGAGGAGCAGATAAGCCAGTACCACCTCTAAAGGCCTCAAAATGTGAAGCCATGTCACCAGGCACGATACAACTATTTGCCAGGTTCATCAGGTGCTCGTTACCTGCCTGGCCATGCCCACACCTGTGCAAGCAGTGGAGCTGCTGCCACTGAGTTTAGATTCAGGCTAAACTCTCCTGCAGGATGCAGGGAGCTGCCTCTGAAGGGAGCAGCCAGTGGAGACAAAGGTTAATCACAGCTGGAACAGTGAAGAGCTGTATTGCTTTCTACTAGATCATCCAAAATAGTGCTCTTTTTGATTTTTTTTCTCCCTTTGTGCAAGGATTGTTTTACTGTTTCTTGAATGTGAGCTAACTTTGCTTATCAGTACCCAAAATGCAAGTCCCTGCAGGGTCCCCACTGACAAACACTGTCAGGCAGTCGTGCCCTTTCCTCTGTTCTGAATGCGGTAATTAGAGAGATGCAATTTTCCAGTAGTGCTTGACAGCCTACATCAAAGAAACAGAAACTGTTTCTGGACATTGAAAAGATAAAATTCTAATACTAACTGATGCCTCTTTCAGTTTTTATTGCAGTTCAATGTAAACAGATGCTGCTGGTTTTGAAAGTATACATTCGGATCTGTCAGAGTATATATATTGCAGCAGTGATATCTACTGTAGTAAACACTGATATTTAGCATCATGTGTATATACTTGATTCAATCATCTCTATGGCATTAGCTATATGTGTGCTTACACATTCACAGATGTCTGTCTTTGCATGTACATGCATACAAATACAAACACATGCATATGAATTAAATGGAAATTGTAACCCAATCTTAATCAGCATTTTAAAACAATCTTAGCACATGCATACACTTACAAACTTCGGGCTATATTTAACTTTCACTTAAGCAGTGTAGAATTATTATCTGCTGTGGAGCTCTACAGTTTATGAGTCAGACCCAAAGTCTGTTAGTTAGTTAGTGGAAAGACACCACTGACTTTATGGGGCTTAGGACCAGATCTGAAGCCAATGGTTAATTGTCTCATATAATATAATCTTCCCTTCCAGCAAACTTAAGATAAACTTAGATTCTAATTCCTATAGCGTTCAATATTTTTTTCCAAACAAATTCCTTATGGAATGGAAATGCCCATTCTTGTTCTGGGCATTTTTCAATGCTTTTGCATTTCTTTGTTTTGAAAATTGATTCAGTCATGTTAAGCATTATGCAAGCTTGAAAAAGATCACAGTCTACAACTACCCAAAGTGAAATTCTCATACATAGCTCAGAAATAAATGTCATTAGAAACTTCAAACTTGGCAAGTATTTCCCTTGAGGAAGGGAAAACAATTCACATTTGAAGAAATTCAGACTAATTTTTTAGAAAGTAAGAATAGTTTAGGATTGCATGTCCATCTCAGCTTTCTTATTTTATTATATGCCCTGTAAAACTTGCTATTTTCTTTCCAGGTTTTTTGACTTGGGTTGATTTTGAGTATATACTTGAAAGATTAAAATATTTAGATGGAAATTAACATGCCTGCACTGAGCTTCTTGAATTAAAGGGAGAGCTGTCTAAAGATCGACATTTGAACTCTGAACTAACAAGGTTGTTCAGTTCATCCTAATGCAGGTGTGAGGGCTGACAGAAATGCAGCTAAATACAGTTCATTTTTAAGAAATAACTAAAAATGCTGCCAGTCCTCCTTTGAATAATGTCTAAATTAAAATTCTGAGTTAAAAGCTCATGTCTAAGCTTTCTGAATTAGATACTGGATATCCAGTTAATACTTAGGCTGTCTATATAAAGGATCTGGCTGAAGTTGCTTAGCTGTGCTAATCACTAAGGAAATTTTGCATTTGGATTACTATTTATATGAATACAGTTTTTATCTGATACAGTTGCTGTTGCGGAGACATCATGTTGCCTTCTGGTGCTATGGGCTCTCAGTTGCTGGGGTGTCACAGGGTACTCGAGTTCAGGTTCCTGCCCAAGAGGTGACAAGAAATGTCTCCGTTCAGTTGCCCACAGTCTCTGTATAGTCAGGTACGTGCCTCCAGAAGCGGCAATTAATTCAAGGAAATTAAAGTGTTAAAGTGTTATGAAAACCACTGACTCCTGTTTCTTTCTATGTCTATTCCAGTCCTCCAGTCTTATAGCACATGTATTTTATTTTGTGACCCTGATTTTTGCTTTATAAATAGAATTTAGTGTGTATTGTTTATGTAGCCTCCTACCCAAAGAGAGGATTGACAATGTCACAGAAAGAAAAATCTTTGGTCAGACTGACAACATCTATGACTTCCCACTGTCTCTTCTTGTGGTATACCACGGACACAGCTTTCACAGTAAGTCAAAAGCTCATTACGAGGTTTTGAAAAGCACTTATGGCTTTTAGTGAGTAGAGTGTGAGGACCAGATGCTTCCCAGGACTAATACACAGAAGCTTGACGTAATGTGAGGGCAGGTCTCAAAGCCCCAGAAAAATCTCTTCCAGTTCTTTGCTGATGTAAATGGGGACAGGTTCATTGGCTTACATCTAAATGCATTTACAGTGTAAAACAATCACCCCTTGTTTTAAAGCATCCCATCCTTACTTCTGTGTTTGTGTTAGCTGATATTTGCACAATAATGCCCAATGCACACAAAACATTGCATCAAAAGAAAGTTGTTCCTTCCCTCCAGCTTGTCTTTTGGAAATAATTTGGAGGGAGAATAATTCCTGAGAGCTTCCCTGGACCACTTGCAGTCTTCCAGTTAACATAATTTTGCCATCCTTTTCTAAGAGACCTCTTTCCCTCCCACTGCCACCTCCTTTCTTTCTGGCATGCAAAGAGAGCCTGAGTCATAGTGAAACCTGTAAATACTGCCTGCGCTGGCTGCTTGTTCTCTTTCTGCCCCTACATTGGGGCAGCGACAGTAGTGGTCAGAGGGTCTTGTATGTGTTTGTTATCATATGGCACCTCTTTATCCAATGTACATCGAGTGCACATCCTGCCCTGCCTGTTGCTGTGTGTCCAATACAAAATACCTACAACAAAAGCATTGCTCAATTAGACTGAAAGCACATTTAGTTTAGGCTGTATCTTTTTATGCCTGGGTCCCTGGAACTCAGTCCTGCCCAATGCTGATCACCCTGACCCTACTCCCCTGTTGTCTGTTCTAGCTTCAAAGGGAATTTGCCACAGACACAAAATGATTTAAATTTTGAACACTGTTCCTACAAAACTCTCTCCTAAGGTTTGTCTTACAGCTCACAAGCAAGCCCTGAGTCTGTACTATTTAACTGAGTAGTTTTGAATGTTGTGTGACTTCATGGAAGAGATTCGTTTCTTGTCCACAGGGCTAAGCAAGAAGAAATGCTAAGCATGTTGTTCACACCATCATGCAAACCAGTTGTTGGCTGAGGGGACTCCATACCACACCAGGCAGCAGCACAAAGACAAACTGGTTGCAGACACTCACGTCCCACCTCCCAGTATGAGTTTTGCTCTGTGCTGTGGTGGGGTCTTCAGCTGTGGCATGGTCCTCAGCTCTGGCCACTTCCTGAGATGAAAAGGGCAACTTTGCATGGTGGATTTATTGCACATTCCTGGTCACACGGGGGAGACTGTGTCCAGGTAACTCCCTCTCTTGCTCTCCCTTTAATCACTGCAGGGTGGGAACCGGATCCAGCCTGGAGGGATAAAAGGTCTCGGAGATGAAGAAGTACAATGGAGCGGAGATAATGTCTACCGATTTACCGTTGTAAGCAAATCACTACCAAATCTCTCTTGTGCAGCATGTTACAATTTACTACTCGTAGTTAAATAAGTCAGAGCTGTTGCTTCTGGCTCTGCCTCCAGCTTCTCCTGCTGCAGAGCTTGACAGACAATAGGTCCGTGTTGCAGAGGGGCCTCGGGCCAGCCCCAAGGAGCTGTGTGTTGCAATGCCCATTATCGCAATGCCTCATTTTTAGGCTCCCTACTGTGGAACAGATTGCTCAGGCCAGGGACAGACACCACTGTGCTTCACACAAGGTGTGGAGAGTTAAAAGCTAATGAAAGGAAATTTCAGTAATCCACGTACTCATTAAATTAGAATATATATACACACACACATAGTGGGACCCCGCACTGTGATAGGCAGGAAGTTTTCTGCCACAAACTCCCTTGTAGTTAAGTGTCTAAGCCACATCACCCTGCTTTTGTGGGAAACTACGGAGGGAGAGAATCAGCTCATTGCATCCAGCAGCTTGTTGGGTACAATATACTATGCTCCCAAGCAATGGAAGACGTACTTGCCAGTCACCACACTGCTGGATTCAATTTGAACAGCCCTATGTCTCTGAGCAGTGTCCTAGCCAAGAAGCTATTTAAGCAGCTGCTGCTTCGTGCATTCTCTGACAACCTTTGTGTCTAATATAAATTCAAATATATCGTTAGGAGAGACAAAGAACAATTATCTCTGAGTCCCTTAGTAAATTAGTGATTAGGATTTTTCACTTTGCATACAAAATACCTGAGTTCAGCTATTTACCTGAAATCAGGCAGTACCAGGAGTTAGTGCCAAGTATCCTGTTTATCCGTGAAGGTGTCCAGTCAGTTTGCTCAGCAGACCTTTCGCTTCCCAGACGTTCAGGAAGGAGGTCTGATGTGACTCAGGAGACTCACACAAGATGATGAGTCTGGATTTAAGCACACGAATACCACTGAGAAGCAGGCTCACTCTCTCCCCTCGGCCTGGCCTTTACCATGGGTAAGCTAGGCAGCTTCCCTACTTTGCCTCTAATTTCTGAAGGTTGGTTTCTCAAGCACAATCCTGAGCAGCAGGAGGCTGCTGCTGCTGTGCCTAACCCACTTGCTGAGTTTAGCCTGCCCTCACTTTTAGAGACAGGCTTTTAGCTCCTAATTCACTTGAGCACTATAGAAAACCTTAGATAAAGCACCCAACAGGGCAGCGATTCGTGTTTCGAGTTAAAGAGCAAATTCTGAAAGAAACCTTGAAACCAGCAGAAATTCAGAGCAGACAACAACTCCACGCTTTAACCAAAGATCTGCACAGCAGGTTTTCCCGGTAACTGCCTTCTCTAGAGCTAAACCTGAAGGAGAGCCTTTCCTCACTCTTTCCCTGCTCAGACAGCAGCTGCCGACCCCTCTGCCCCTGCCCGGAGCTGGCCTGTGCCGGAGCCGAAGCGGGGCGCGGTGCCGCGGAGCCCGCACCGAGCCGAAGCCGGGCAGAAGCGCCGGGAAGCCGCTCTCGTGTGCGGGCAGCGGGGCCGTTCCCTCGTGCTTGGGAATAAGAGTAGAAAAAATGACTTCTCTTTTATTTTGTGTGGGGTTCTGCGGGAGTTTGCTCCTTCCCTGTGCTCTGGCTGCTCTTCGCTTTTTTTCCCACCCTCCATGCAAAGCGTCGCGCCCAGGCGCTACCGCGTTCCCAGGGCAGAGGATCGTCTCTCCCGTGAGTCCGTGGCGTTACAAGGCTGTGCCCGGGGCCCCTCTGCTCTCTCTCGTCTGCCGTGGCTCTCTAGGAGTGTGTGTAGAGATATGTATGGGAGAGGGGGGGGGGAACGGGAGTGACTGGGGAGGGGCGGCGGGGGAGTGGGGAGTTATTAGGAAACTTTGCTTTGGCTACTCTCTATCCTTGGGGCTGCGTGGCGCCAGCACCCTCAAGTTGAAAGGAAAACAGCCATTCTCACTTCCAACTGCCCACTGAGATCCTTAAGGCGACAAAGACACAAAAGTGAGTTTTATTTGCTGGTAAGCCAGAGGCAAGAAAAAAGAAAAGCCAATTCCCCCTTAAAAAGAGCCGACAAATCCTTTTTGCTCTTTTGTGTGAGCTTTTCCTATTCACATGGAGCGTTCATCCGTGTGATTCCCAACTTATTGTCATTACTTAGTTATTAATTGTTCTCATCTGGGTTTAATTGAGCAACCAAGGACTTTAGCCCAAGGGTCAGGGGGAAAACTTAAAGCACAGACATGTTCAATAGGAATCCTGCGCTTCGAATATCCATCCCGAGTTGACATAATGTAAAAAAAAAAAAAATACAGACAAAGCGGAGAGATGAAAGGGTCCCGGCTTGCCCGGAGCCCAGCGCCGAAGCGCCCAAGGGTGCCGGCGGAGGAGAGAGGGGCTTGCGGGGAGCCAGCTCAAAGGCGGTTCTCGCTGTTTAAAATCTCTCTCGGTTTTTAAAGGGCTTCTTTACAGGATAAACCTGGCCTCCTGCGCGATTAGATCTTCTCCCCAAACCCGCGATCTAATCGCGCAGAGGCGAAGTTTATCTCCAGCCCTTTTCTGCCAGAGACACAACGTGGGAAAAAGCCGGCACCGCGCTCTCCCCGTCCGGCGCGGCGTTGGGCGCTGGGGTCAGGATCACAGACACTGTCATTTGCACAGAGAAAAGAAGTGATCGGAAAAGAAAGACAGACCAAAAAGGAAAGAGGAAAAAAAAAAAAACGCAAAAAAACCCCAACAGCACAAAACTCTAAAATTCACGCCAGCCCAGAAAAGACTGGGCAGCCAGAGCGCAGCGAGAGATGAGCGGAGGGGGATTAGGGCAGCGGGCTCTAGAGAAAGTGACTGGGTTCAGGTATGTTGTTTCGCTGAGTTATTGAAAGCATCATTGATATTTAGGAGATGATAAAAGTCCCGCCTCGCCCCCAGCTACAGTCTCGCTGGAGCCACGGTGCCTGCAGAAGATTGCCTAGCCTCATTACAGCAATTATTTTCCTTCTAACTTTGCTTCAACCTTAACGTTTTAAATTGCTGGAAATGAAAGCAGCGAGGAAAAAAAGAAAGACGGAAAGAAAGAAAAATACTGAGTCCTAATTTCTCAGCGCCCGTTCCTCGAGTGCAAAGATAAACCACGAAATAATTTTTTTTTTTAAAAAAGGCGAGGGGGAAAACAACGCTCCCCCTTATCCGAGCAGTCCGCAAAACGAAACCGGGGGAAGCGGAGTCCTGAGGGGCTCGGGGCGCAGCCTGCGGGGGGATGCGACGAGGCCGGGGCTGGAGGGGCCGGCAGGCGCTGCGCAGAGCAGGACGGCGCGGCGCGGTCGGGGCTGGGCGGCGCGGAACCGGGCAGCCCGCCGCTCTCCTCCGAGGGGTCCTCGGCCATCGCCGGCGGTTTTCGACGGGACCATAGCCACCGGGACGGGTTTCCAGCGGAGCCGGCCACTGAGGGCTGCCGGGCGTCCGGAGCCACGGGGATGGGCAGGAGACGGCGCCGAGCGGTCCCGACCGTCAGTCCCGCGGGTCTCGCCGAATGCTTGCCGAGGCCCCAGACCAGTCCCCAACCACCGTCCGCCACAGCCCAACCCCACCACCCCGCGCCCTAAAACCCCCGTCCCCTTCACACGACTCCTCGGCTCCGGCGACGGCGCTGCCTCTGCCCCGCTCCTAACCCGCTTCTTCCCCTCTCCCGCATCACCTCGACCGCATCGGTCCCCTCTCCTCCCCAACCCCCCCGATGCTCTCCTCTCTTGGGCATGCGGACTGCCGCAGGAAGCTGTGGGGAAGCTCTTGGTCTCTCTCTAGGCCTGGCAGCGAGGTGTAGGACAAGTCATCCCATCCCCAAAGCTTCCAGCAGCCTCAGCGGCTGCAGCCGGGACCTTCCCGGCAAAAGGCAGCTGGCAGGGAGACAAGGAGCTTTCTCCTGGCGAGGGCTGGGAAAGTCCGGCTGGGGCTGTGCTGGTCCCCAGCAGCTCCGGGCACCCACAGCTGCAGGCAGGGTATGCGGTGAGAGCTGCCACCGAGGGGGCAGGGGGGAAGGAAGAAACCTGACAGCCGAGAGGATGGGGCTCCTCTGGGATACACAGCAAGCTGAAAAGTCAGCCGAGGGCTCACTGTCTGAGGCTAAAGTCTCCCGGGGACAAAAACATGGCTGGTACAGCTGGTCCTCCCTCTCCTGTCCCCCTGACACACAGACAAATTTAGTCTTTTCTTCTCTCACCCCTGGCAAGGAGCAAACAAATCACATCAAACAGTAGCTTAAAATTAATTTATTTAACAAATATAGCTATAATATAAATGATAATAAAATTTCAAATATACAGTATATTACATAGTACACAGAGCCCCTTCCAAAGGAGCTGTTGGAGGAACAAACACAGGTAACAGTGCTGTTACACGCAGACAGGAGAGGCTGCTCTGTGCTTCTGCATCTTGACCTTGCCTTGCAGAAAGTAAGAGAAACATCCTGTCTTTCAGCCCCCTTTTTTGCCGTTTCTCTTCCACAGTTCCTTCCCCCAAGGAGGGGCTCTTCCAACGCTGCCATCCGGACCTGGAGAAGCAGGGCAGGGCTGGCCCATCACCGCCCTGTGCCGGGGAGGAGCTGTGGTGATGCCTCAGGTTTCTGCCAGCCGGAGAGTAGAGCAACTCCCAGGACTGCTGAGGAGAGTGGAACAGGGGCTGGACCGTGGGGCCAGCATCACGGGGGGAAGCAGAGAGGCTGAGCAGACCCAGACTGGAAAAGTCTCTTCCACGGGGCCCGTGGGGAAGGCCGTGGCGAGGAGCCAGAGGAGCAGGGAGGGAGTGTGTGCGGGGCCGGCAGGAGCAGCCGGCCGATGGGCTGGGCTCGGCGGGGCTCAGCTCTATGTGAGGTGGTACATGCTGTATCCTACGTGTGCTGTGTACAGTCCCACAGGAGCTACGGGCAGCCCTGCCCGCTGGAAAGGGCTGGAGGCACCGTACAGGGAGGCACCGGCCACGGCCGGGCCGCCCAGCGGGAAGGAGATGCCGAAAGCAGCGGGCGGGAGCATGGGCTTGGCTGCCATCTTCAGCTTCTCCAGTTCGGCCTCCTGGAGCCGCTTGGCCTTGGCGCGGCGGTTCTGGAACCAGATCTTCACCTGGGTCTCGGTGAGGCTGAGCGAGCTGGAGAACTCTGCACGCTCGGCGATGGACAGGTACTGCTTCTGCCGAAACTTCCTCTCGAGGGCCAGCAGCTGCGCCGTGGTGAAGGGCGTCCGGGGTTTTCTGTTCGTCTTGTGCTTGCGCAGGGTGCAGGCTGGGGGGCTCAGCCGCCCTGCGCCGCGGAGCAGCCGGAGGTGAGGGGGAAGGAGAAAGACACCTCGGTTAGCAGTGCCCTAACCCACACATCCCGCAGAGCTCCCACCCCGCAGCAGCCGGGGTGGAGAAAGAGGGGAAAATGAGGTCCTGCTCAAAGTCAAGTGGCCCAAAAATCTCCAGGGCTGTGCAGGGCACGCTTCAAAGTGATGCCTCCCTTTCCAGAAAAGAAAGCGGGTGCTTTACTAAGGAATTGGGCTTTGCAAGGCTCCCGGGACCGAAGTTACGCACAGTGCTTTGTAGAAAGAACTTCCCTGACTCCGTGGAAAAACTCGGCAGAGGGCAAGAGTCAGACACCCATACACCTCTGTCTTCACGGCTCGTACAGAGGAGATGTAAGTGAAGGGAGTGACCCTCCAAAAAAAAAAAAAAAGTTCACATATATATCTGTCCTGTCCTCTTTATCGGATTAAGGAAAAAAATAAACAAAACGTGCCGGCTTCTCAGACTCACACCCTCTTCATTAGGCCCCTGGGAACCGGATTAAGCATGTAATTAATTACGAGCTCTGAATTCACACTCAGCCTCTATCTACTGCTCTTCACTGTCCTGCTCTTCTTTCATTTTAACATTTCTAAGGGTCCTCAGCCTCGATCTGCCTCGGGTTTACTTAGCACCAACTACTTTTACTTTGCAATTTAAATAAATTAAACCACTGCGATACTCTATGTACGTCCTTTCGGGAATCCTGCCCTTCTCCACAGGAGAGAGAAAGCAGCTCTCTTCGCAACTCTGCTACAAGCATCCCAAACGCTACGGAGAGCCTCAGCCCAAGCTCGCCCCTTCCCACCAGAGCCGGGCGGGGAGGGAGCGAGCAGGATCCGGCCGAGGGCAGGCGACCCGGGCTGTCCGGCCCCGGGCTCAGCGCAGCCGCCGGAGAGGATTAACGGGCTTTTCTGATCTCAGCCCTCCCGCTGTTATTTTTATTATTTTAGATCTCTCCATAGTAAAGCAGGAAAATACCACTAATTGCGGCTTTTCAAACTTTGGAGATGGAACACTTGAGACAACAGCCGGTGGGGCTGAAGCCCAAAAAGCCCGAAGGCGCCTGGCCTGGGAGCCCGGTCTGTGCGGGTCCTGACGAAATTGAGCCACTTTCGGGAGAAAAACAAACAAAAACACGGCTGAGGCTGAGTCAGGCTTTGCGTTGCGAGTCCGAGCCCCTGGTTAAGCTAATAGGCCGGCCGGGCTGCTTTTTCATTTCCCCCCCTCTTCCCCGGTTAACATTTGGCACAAGATCTCGCCCTGGCGCGGCCGCTCTTCCTTCGCATCCATCCTCCGGCGCTGCCCCGGTTTGGCAGACGCTTGAACCGGCTCAAGATTTTGAACAGGCCGAAGTGGCCCGGCGGAGAGCGCGAACCGCGGGGAAAAACGTGCCGGGGGGGTGCGGGCAGGGTGAAAGCGAGAGGAAATCCCCAGCCACCCCCGCACTGCCCGGCCCCGCAGGAAGGGCGCAGACGGCCCAGGGGGGGCTCCCAGCCTGCCCGCTGTCGAACCCTACTTACTCGGGGGAGGCGGCGAGAACCGCGGGCTTTGCATCCAGGGGCTCCGCTCCTGCTTCTCGGGGCTCTCCGCTTTGACGAGGGCGTCTTCGGGCAGCTTGACCAGCCCCCCGACGGAGAAGTGGCCGCCGAGGGGCAGCGGGGAGGCCGGCGCCTCCGCCGTCAGGGCACCCAGGCGGGGGCTGAGGCTGGCGCGGGCGGCCGCCCCGGCGCCCGGCGGGGGCCCGGCGCCCTCGGGGCCCTCCCTGCCGCCCGGCTTCCTGTGGTCGGCCATGAGCGCCTCCACGCTGAACGGCAGCAGCGATGGGGAGACCTTGGGCTTGTCGCTCTCCTCCTCCCCGCCCATCGCCGCCGCGACGGGGAGGCCGCCGCCGGGCTTGCTGAAGGCGGATACGGGCAGCTCGTCGCTGCGGACGCCGGTGGGCGCGGTGGTCATATCCACAGCCGGGGCCATGCAGAGTCGGCCCGCTGTCGCCACTGCAGCGCCAGGCGGGAGCGGCTCATGGGGCCGAGGCGGGGCAGGGGACGCGTGCAGCCGTCGGCGCGCTCCGTCCCGCGGCGGGCGGTGTCGCCTGATAAAGCGGCGCGAGAGAAGGCACCGCCCAACCAGAGCGCGGGGGGCGGGGCGGCGGCGCCCCATTGGCTGCAGAGGCGGTCCAGGGAGCGCGGTGCGGGGGGGGCCGCCAAGGCAGGCTCGAGCCGTCGGGGCTCCCCGCTCCCCTCAGCCCCGAGCACCTCAGCCCCGCTCCCCTCAGCCCCGCTCCCCTCAGCTCCACTCCTCTGCCCTCAGCCCCGCTCCGCGCCCCAGTGCGTACCGCATGCGGGAGTGAGGAAGGCTGGGGCTGCCGGTGCAGCGCTCCTCCGTGGGGACGGGGCGCGTGGGGAGGCTCAAAAATCGAGGAAAAAATATGTATTAACGTCGGGAAAAGCCGGCCGTTCTGTTCGCGAATCGCGGGGGAGCTGGCCCGAGCCGTGATCCTCCGGAAAACCAACAGCTATCGGGCTGTCCTGAGTGTGACCTCGCGGAGGGAGCCCTTGCCTGTCCCACAGCCCTGCCGCGCCTTGAAAAAGTGGTTTTGGGGTTGGTTTGCTTGGTTGTTTTTTTTTCGGTTGGTTGGTTGGTTGTTTTTGGATTTTTTTTTAAATGAATACGGATCCTGCGGTGTGTTCGACGTGTTTGCGGAGTTCTGCGGTTAAATACATACGTGCACAGACACATAAATCCTGCTGCCTTTTAGGACATAGATGTGTGCTTGTCTCCAGATAATGAGATGTTCGTTCACGTAAAAAGGAACATATAAGCCCCAGACCCATTAAAGTCCCGGCTATTTTGTTTTGTAAATTCGTTTTACGATCCCTTATCCCTGCGCCCAGGACGGATGTGCAGTAAAACGGAGCCGCTCTCTAATAACGTGATTGGCCGCTCGCTGAGAAAAGTTTATTGATAGCTGCAGGGCTCTAATCTCCTCGAAACACAAGAGGCTCTTGCAGTCATTTAAGGGTAATTATCTAAACGGGGAGGGACAGCGAATTCCCTTTCCTTTTAACTGGACCCAATAAAGATGGTAGATTAGGAGCGTATAGATTATGAAATGAATTTATATAATAGATATTTTATTAACTGATAAGCAACAGGACCCGATGGAAATGAATTGTCCTGCACGCAGCTACACACACACACACCTTACACACGCGTGAGTATATACCCTGGTGCTGTGCTTCCTGTAGGTACTGTCCCGCATGTACACATTCATGTACGTATACATGTACACAGACATACATGTCTCACTCGCACATGTTGTGCTGTGCTCATATGTGATCCGTTCAGGCAAAAATTATTTGTAGGTGACTTGCAGGCTACCCTAGTGCGCTCCTATAGATTAGGGTGAACGCACATTGCGCAGACCTATTCGCCGACATACAGCTCACAAATAGCCCGCAGCCTGCCCCGCACAGCGCAGAGCCCGCAGCCTGCCCCACGCTGTCCGCAGCCTTCCTTCCCCCGTGCCCCGTCGGGCCGGGGGGCCGGGCCGGGCCGGGCCGGGCGGAGGTGTGGAGGGGGTGCTCGGAGAAGCGGCTGCATTGCTAATTGCGAGAATAAACAATCTGTCACGATTAGTCAGTGCCTCTAATAGGCAGACAAGTGATGTTGTTTTTAGGCGCCAGCAGCGGTCTGATCAAAGGCTTCAGCTGGAGGGGGACTATTGAGGACGTTAACCCGCATCAAGGGAGCAAGGCGCCTTAGCCCTGGGACATCGGCACATTCAGCCTGACAAAATTAGTTTGCTCTACCAATCACACGACATTTTCCCAAAGCTCGGTGCTTGACGTGAAGATGCACCCCCACCCCACCCCCCGACTAACAAAACACTCACAAATATCGATGCATCGTGTTTCACGGTGTCCCCTCCACCCGATCCTACAGGTAGGATCCCTTTTTTTTTTTTTTTTTCTGAACCCAAACGCAACCGCGCAAAAGAAAAAGTGATGTGTTTATTAGACCCCCAGGCAGCCCTTAGGCTGCTTTCGCTCTCATTGTTTTGATGGAAATATGAAAAGAAAAATAGAACTGCTGGGTGGCTGGTGTTTTTTTCCTCCACTTTTCTCTTTTGCAGAATGGTTTGAACATTGGGATGTTGCTGAGGTTTGAGGAGATGAGTGTGCGTCCCATACTGAGAGCGAGATCCTGCTCTTATTGAGAGCTGACAGGATGAGATAATTAGCTCTTTATTTATCTCCCAGCAATGAACGCTTTGTGTTTACGTTTCTGTCATACTCGGTGGTATTTTAATCACTGTACCATAGCAAGGACTGGATTCTAATTCACATGCTGGCAAGCTCTTGGGCTGAAAACGCAAAGCCAGTAAAGTTTCTTTCGTTTTTTGCTCCTTCCATTCTTTCCTTTCTTTCTTCAGGAAATCTACAGGTTCCAAGTTAGGAATGGGGAAAAGCAAATTTGCAAAACGAAATCTGCCCCGAGATGTATTTCTTTGTTTAGCAGGAAATTTTCAGTATCCAAACCCTTCTCGCCTTGCTCTCTGCCCTCTGGGTGACCAAAACACCACTGGATGTTGGGAACGGGATTTTTTTTTTTTGCATCGGTTCCGTTGTGTTGATGTGTTGTGACTTGTTTTTAGGTGCCTCTCTCTTATATTCCCCCCTGAGCTGTAAGAAAAACCGAAGTGAAAGGGCGGGGGGGAATAGGTGACTTTATTGGTGCTTGTTCCAGTTCAGTGTTTTTATTGGGAACCGTGGCGCTTCCCTGAAGGCACTTGTGCTAGATAACAATATTGGGCAATTAGCATCCTAAACAGTCCCGTTTCAATATAATGAATGTGCTAGGCAAAGCCATTACCCATCACGTTTTATTTCGGTGGGAATAGAACAACAAGGGCTGGGAGGAGTGCGTGGGGGATGGGGAGGGAGGACAGGAGGCAGCGCTAAGCCAATTCAGGGCATTGTCTGCCTTTTGTAAACGTTATCTTTGACTTAAAGGCAGAACTCCGAAAGGAGAGGAGTGTTGTTGTTTCCCTTGTTTCTATTTTATTTCCCCCGAGACAGCAGCTCTGAGGAGAACAGACAGCCCCGCAGGACACCAGGAGGTTTTGGGGACTGGCGGCTCCGGGGCAGCTCTGCGCGCTCCCTGCGCGCTCCCTGCTCTCCCTTCAGCCAGCCTTGCTCCAGCTCTGAGCGGCTCAGCCCTGGGGGCAAAGAGCCAGATCTATTGCAAGTGCTAAAAACGTCCCGCGGGCTTTACAAGCCCTCAAAGCTCTTGAAGTCTCAACTCTCCCTGCTCCCGTCGCTGCTCCTTCGCTGAGCGTCGGGTAGCGCGAAGAGATTTCAGTTATTTCTTTCTTCATTTCCCCTTCCCAGCCCCTTTCTCTTTCTCTCTCTTTTCCCTTTCGGCTCAGTTTAAACACGACCTAAACTACTTTTAAGGCTTCAGGTACCGGGGCTGCTCCTCAGGAGGTTGCCGGGAGCGGTGAGTTGGATGGCCAAACTCCAGCCGCCGAGGAGTCCCCGGCTCTTGGAGGGTCGGAGGAGCCGGGCTGAAAGGAAAGCACTATTTCGAGTGCCCCAAATTAATGTGATCGCGACATTATGATGCACTTGGAAAAGATGAAAGAAAAGGCTGGCCGTCTCCTCCAAGATCTCTATAATTATAGATAATATATCCTATTTCAAAGCAATTAGCTCAATCAGGCGTAACGAGGCACTTTGCTGCCAGGGAGTAACAATGCCTTACGGTTATTTAAGCTTCAAGATGTCAAGCAGACTTCGAGACTCTCTGCTCTGCCCAAGAGGGAACTTGGCTGTCTTGGTGAAAGCCCCATGGCTAAGGCAGTGACAACACGCCTATTTAATTATATATATATATATATATTAAAGCTCTTGTGAAGGTGCCAGTTCTCCTGGAGAGGAGCACCGCTCCTCCAGGCTCGTTTGGGGCCGGCGTCTGTGTGGCATCACCTCTGCCCCTGCCCGCCCGCACCGACCTGCCCCTCCTCGCCAGCTCGCTCCTGGATGCTTGTGCTCTCAGAGCCTTTCGCCCGCTCGGTGATTTTCTCGCGTTCGTTTTTTGGAGTGATTCCGACTGTTCCTCACGGGGGTCTGCAGGAGCAGTCGTTGACGGGGCGAGCTGGCCGATGCGCGGTTCCCAGCCCCGGCGCAGAGCTGCCCGCAGAGCCGGCCGCCTCCTCCCGTCCCCGACAGCTTTACCCTGCCCTCGCCTCGGTTTGTACCGAACCGCTTGAAGGCGGGCACAGGTTCCGAGAGCAAAGAGCATTCGGCCGAGCTGCACCGGGCCGGGCTGCACCGCCGAACCGCTGCCGCCGGGGCCCGGGCTGGCCGGAGGGGTCCGCCCGCTGAGCTGGAGCAGAGACACCGCTCGAGCGGCTCTGCTCTGCTCTGCTCTGCTCTGCTCTGCTCTGCTCTGCTCTGCTCTGCTCAGCTCGGCACGGCACGGCAAGGCACGGCATGGCACGGAACGGCTCGGCACGAAACGGCTCGGCTTGGCACGGCTTGGCCCGGAGAGGCCGCGAAAGCAGAGCCGTGCTCGGATGAAACGCTGCCGTAGGAAAATCAATAACTACAATTAACCTGTCAGCTTTTCTTTCCAGGGGGTTTTATTGCTGGGGGATAATAGAAGGGGGGGGGAATAAAGGAAAAAATAAAAAGAAAAAAAAAGAAAAAAAGAAAACGCAACCAGCAGCGCCCCGTGAGTGAGGAGCCATTTGAAGTGGACAGTTCAAGGGAAACAGGAGGCCGGGGGCATGAATGCGAACCAAACAAAGTTGAACCACCCCTCCTTCTTCTCCTCATGCGCAAAATGGAAACCTTATTGCATGATTCACTGTGAATCACTAGATTGAATGCGATCATTATGAGTAAATGATAGTCGGGGCTCCGCTGGTCTTTTCTTTCCTAGAGGCAAAACTGTAAAATATGAAGGATATAAATGATCTTCTCTCCGCTCTCTCATAAAGCACATTCATTCAAAGCCACACTCTGTCTCGCTCCTTTTTCCTTTGGTCCCTTTGAATTCCATAACGATCAAGGTAGATTATGGCAAGTCCCAGTTTATTTGTCTTCACATGCTTGTTTATTGTCGAAATGTCACGAAATGTAATTTGTCCCAAATTCTTTAACATGAGAAAATACTTTGTGGTTGAAGGAATCCATTCTGGTACCGCCAAGGCGATGTCCGATGCTCCAAGCAAGTTCATTATCATGGTATTTTACAGCGTTTCCTTGTTTACTCCTCATCTCTCAGGAGTCTTTTACATATCGTTGCATAAGAAATGGATTTCGCCAGCTCTAGTTATGAGATTTCCTAGATTTTTTACAGGCGGAGCCAGTTTACAAAAGCTGTATTGTTTGACTGCGGTCTGGGTTTCTATTTGGGATAATTATTGTATTCCCAGTCTTCTTCTAATCATTTGCTCACAAGGACACAGGTTTTTTTTTTGGGGTTTTTTTTTCCTCCTCGCCTTTTGAAGAAGATGAAATACTCAAAACTTGCAAGACTATTGGAATAATTCCTCCGCTTCTTTGCCTGTTGTGTAAAATCTATTCATTACATCTCTCTAAATTGCTGGAAAATATGTAATGGAACGGACAGCAAGAAAACATGTAGAGCAGAAGAAACGCATGTCACCACATTTTGAAAAATCCTTGCAAGCTGCGAAAGTCCCGATCTAAGTTTGGTCCCAACAGAGAGGTCTATGAGAATGGGGGCATGGACCCAACACAAAACAAACCCCCTTTTCAGAAAGAAGTGCATTTCATCTAGATAATAATCAGCTCCTAAGGGGAAAAAAAAGTGTTCATAGAAAGAAAAATCGAGGCTAAGCAAACGCCTATGAGCAGCAGGGCTGTGTCTGTGCAGAAGGGTTTCTCCTCCAGCTGCTGCCTCCAGCTGCACAGCTGGAAGAGGACTGGAAGCCCCGGCAGACCTGCAGGCACTGGAGTTGAACTTGGCAGGTCTCTCCCTTCCAGCACCACTTTTTGGACCTTCCTACTGGACCTTCCCAAGGCAAGACTGCCTCCTCCCACCCGTAATTTACATCTGTAAAATCCGAGGCCCAAAAATATGCATGTAAACTTAGGCAGAACAGGATTGGGGCAAATATTTCTTTTCTTCCTTGGCTAAGATGGTTCATAAGCAATTGCCTTAAGCAAAACTCTGCCAATTAGGAAAACATATTAATGCATATACATATAGAAGGTTTTTAATTTCCCTGTGCAAAGGAAACTACAGTTAAACAGCAGAGTAACTGGTGTCAGGTATCGTCCAGACTCTGTCTATGGAAAAACAAAACATCTCACTCCTGGAACTACCAAAGCCATCCACAAGTATTTGAAACTGTCCTGATGATATGTAACCTCCTGCTTAGAAACTCCAGTGCCTTATTATTTTGGTGATGTGATCTCACCACATCCTTCTGCTGAGTGGCAGCTGATGGCTAGATATGATACTGGGAGTTACGTCATTGTAATAAATCAATGTAACCAAACAATTTCATTGCCAGAGGAGGAGGGGAAAAAATCCCAAATATCTTGTAGGGGAACTGAATTTGTCTTTTAGAAAGCTTATGTTCCTCTCAGACTTTCCATCAACCACAAGCATAGACATAATCTAAAATGTTCCTGGCTTGTCTACTGCTGGCCTGATTAGCTCTTGGAAAAGAAGAGATAACATTTCTAGACATCGGTCTGCCTTGCACTGCCTTCATGTTATTCTCTGCATATGCAGTTTTGACATTATTTATGTAGCACGTGTGGGCTCTCTGTTGGTGTTGGGTCACTTTGCTTTTCAACAGCTGGGTTTTTTTCTGTCACTCAAGGCAGAACTTATTTCAGACTTTCAAATAGCATCTCCTTGCAAACAGCTTGAAGGTATGACACCCTCAACTTGGCCAAGCATCTCTCGCAGGGATGAGCCCAGGCTGGCCCACAAAGGCCACATGTGGCTGCAGAGTGCCCAGACCAGAGCACAGGCTGCTGCCCACCTGCCTTCTCCCACATCAGCAGTGTGGAGCACACTTGGAGCAGGATGTGGTTCTGCCATCGAGTTCGCACTCTTTTGGTTTGGTGTGGCACCAGATTCTGTCTGTCCCCTGCTGGTAATGGCCCTATTACATTTGGGATGGATTTGGGTCAATTTGATTTTTACTTCTGAGACAACCTGAAGGATAGCAACAAAGTGCTCCTACATTTTTATTTTTCTATAAAATCACAAGAGAGATAATGAGCTAATGGTCCCACATTAATAGCACAGCGACACAAAGAGGAGGCTCTGACAGCAGGCAGAGCAGGGTTGCACAGGGTTTGCTGGAGGCCTTTTGCAAGTAATTTCACCTCTTTTACACTGAAGTCTCCTGTGAGAGTCCACCCATCACTAGTTACTAGTGCAGCTGCAAGTCTTGGCAGTAAGTGACATTTGCACACACACACACATATGCACACCTCACACCCTGACTCTCACGCTGTGGTCACTGGGGCTGGGACATGAGGGAAAATCACCACCTGCTTGACCCAGCAGTAGATATTTACAGGGAAAAGTCACACACAGCAGCCTCACAGGTAAACCCAGGTTCTCCTCGCTTGCTGACACAAGTAGCTAAATACTGGTGATGTAGAAAACCAGGGACAGAAAAAGAAATGCCACAGGAGCATACATGGAGCTGACAGGGGAGGAGCTGTTTAAGTTCACTGGCAGTGACAGGGAACACCTCTCTTCCAGGTTATTTTGAAAAATAAGGGGAAAGAGGGAAGAAGGTGAAGAAAAAAGGAGAAAGGAGTATGATGAGCAACTTAGAAAGTCACCGGAAACTTTGTTCTTAGGAGTAAATCTGGCTTCTTGTGATCCCCTTTCAGCAGAGCTGGCTGGGAGCCAGCCGGGTCCCCTGGAGCCCCCTTGGCCTTTTTGTCTGGAGCCTGGGAATCTGTCTGGAGCACAAGGCTGGGGGGACCAGACTTGCGTTTGCAGGAAGGATTGGGTTAGGCAGCGGCTACATAGAGGAAAGGGGGTTTGCAGCCCTCAGCCTTTGGGAAAACTTCCCTGGGGCTGGTTGGTGGGCAGGGGAGATTCCTCCTGCTTTGAGGCTGGGGGGAGGTGAGGGGACAAGGGAGCAGGAGGAAGGGCAGGCTGACTGTCCCCAGGTCCAAGATGCCAGAGCAAATGAGATGGGATGGAGGGGATTGAGCAACACCCTCTTGGACCTCACCCAGCTACGCTAGCCTGGGTGGGGTGTCCCAGGGTGTCCCACTCTCCCCAAGATATTGTTGCAAAAGCAAATGCCAGATAAAATGAAAAATTACAATCAGAACAAAAGAAAACCAAAAGCCTTCGATGGAGCCATGGCACACTACATTTCCCCTGTCCCTGTAGCCCTGCCTTCCTGCAGACCTCTTTTAGGGTGATGAAAGTGTGGGCTCTTAAAGCTCCCTGTTGGATTCAAAGATGCTAATCTGCATCTTTCCAATACTTACGGGTTTTCACGAGTGATTGAGCCCTTTCCAATGATTTTCTTCCCTTACTCTTTCCGATTCATTTATCCTGGAACATTATTCTGCCTTTTTTGTGTATTTCTCTCTGCCTCCCATTCTGACCTTTAGGGATAAAATTCAATTTATCTGGCTACTTTGCAGACAAAATCTAAAGCTTGCCTTAATTTGTAGTTTACTAGCCCTCTGATGTGAGACTACATAGAGAGCCCCTATCTGATCAAACAGCCGGTACCTTGACAGAGCCCAATTATGTGAAAATATATCCTTGCTTATCATTTCAAACATCATATAAGTGGAGAAACTGAAGTCGCTCCCTGTCTGTTTGATTTTCCTGTTCAGACACACTTGTTTAAACAGGCACCGTGAGACTTTTCTGTAATCTTACTTGAAGGAGTTCAAAAAGCGTTTTCTCCTTGAAAGCCCTGAGCCGGGGGATGGTGGCCACCCCCAACCCGCTCCCAGCTGGGCAAGGTGGGAAAGGGATGAGGTGGGTGATGTCCCCTGCAGCTGAGATCTCGGTCAGCTGGCCATGAAACACATCCTCCTCCAGCTCTGCCCACCCAGATTGACCATGCTGCTGAGCTGGCATCCACCTGACCCCACAAAAGTCCCTTTCCCAGCCTGGGCTCACTGCATCCCCCTTCCCCACGCAGCCTCACAGCTTCCCCACTCCCAATGTCGTTGCTGCATCCACCTTCCCAGTCTGATCCCACAGCAACCCTCTTCCTGTGCCAACTCTGTCACATTACCTAACTAGTTGACCAAGAGAATCCAGTAGATGTGGTGTGTTTGGATTTTAGCAAAGCTTTTGATACAGTCTCTCACAGCATCCTTTTGGACAAAATGCCCAACACACGGCTAGACAACTCCATAATACGTTGGGCGAGCAACTGGCTGATGGGTCAGGCTCAAAGAGTTTTAGTAAATGGGGTTACATCAGGCTGGTGACCAATCACCAGTGGCGTTCCCTGGGGCTCAATTTTAGGGCCAGGGCTCTTTAATGTTTTTGTAAATTATCTGGACACGGGAATCAAATGCACCCTAAATAAATTTGCCAATTATATTAAACTAGGAGGAGCTGTGGTTTCCTTTGAAGGTAAAGAGGCCTCACAGAGAGATCTAAATAGATTGGGCAATCATCAACTGTATGTAATTTAACATCTCCGCCTGGGATGGGTTAATCCTGGTTATATATACAAACTGGGGGATGAGAGGCTGGAGAGCAGCCCCTCAGAAAGAGATGTGGGGGTTTGGGGAGATGGCAAGTTGAATACGAGTCAACAGTGTATCCTGGCAGCCAAAAGGGTTAACCATGTCCCGGGGTGCATCAAGCACAGCATGGCTAGCTGGTCAAGGGAGGTGATTGTCCCACTCTACACATCACTGCCGTGGATGGGACAATTCCCTTCCCTTCCCTTCCCTTCCCTTCCCTTCCCTTCCCTTCCCTTCCCTTCCCTTCCCTTCCCTTCCCTTCCCTTCCCTTCCCTTCCCTTCCCTTCCCTTCCCTTCCCTTCCCTTCCCTTCCCTTCCCTTCCCTTCCCTTCCCTTCCCTTCCCTTCCCTTCCCTTCCCTTCCCTTCCCTTCCCTTCCCTTCCCTTCCCTTCCCTTCCCTTCCCTTCCCTTCCCTTCCCTTCCCTTCCCTTTCGTCAGGTTTCAGATTGGTCCCTGGGTGCCTGTAAAGGGCTTTTTCAACTTTCTGATAATTTCATGGGAGTAGGAATCCATTGCAACACTTAGAGTGGAGTGTACAAAATAGGCCTTGGGGATTTTAAGTATTCTTATGCTTTCCCTTTCTAAGAATCTGCAATAATCTTATCTTTAGCGACTTGACAAAATTAATTATCTGCTAAGTACATGCAAAACTAGTAAGACATTGAGAAAACCAAATTAAGTACTATAAACAGTCACTGCTTTTGAAAATTCATATTTCCTACTCATTTCCTTCTTTTTACCATTTTAAACCCTTTTTTACCCTTGATTGTAAAGATGCAATAAAACCTACCTTTTCCAGAATTAAAACTATGGTTAGTAATTTTGTTTGATATAGAAGATTTCCTCTTTTTCCTTTGATCAAGTTTTATTTATGTTTCTGTCATGCTTTGGAAGATTGACATAAAGTG
Organism: Caprimulgus europaeus; assembly: GCA_907165065.1. The sequence goes on from OU015526.1 coordinate 15,076,922, forward strand.
CTGACTAGGTCTTCCATGCTGTTTTGACGTGATTCTTTAAATTAAACTATGTCCAAAATGCGTGGACATTTGAAGTATTCAATCTTTTAGTTAGCAGTGCCATCAGTTTGTAGGATTAAGAAAAATTAGTCACTTGCAGAGAGAGGGAGAAACTTGTGAACACATTGAAGCAGACTGGAGACAGGCAGAGGTACTAATAGCAGAATCAGTCAGAGGCTTCTCCAAACACAAGGACACAGGAACCAGCTGGGATGCATTCCCTGGCTCAGCACCGTTAAGGACAGTGTGTTATTTAAAGATTAGCTTGTAATTACATTTTTCAGGTATCTTTATGGGAGCTGGTGAAATTACTCAACCTAATTACTGAAGTAAAGTGCAATACAAAACAAGACCAAACTCCTTCTGTTGGGTACAATCCTTCAATACAGAGTGCTCCGAGTTCCTTCCTGTATCAGTGGGAACCAAGTAACTGAGAGCACTCACCACTCTCCATATGGAGCCAAGTGCTTGTTCCAACCCAGAGCCTGACTTTGCCTAAAAGAGGGTTGATCTGGCAAAGTGCCAGGGCCCCAGGACTGCTCTTAATTTGCATACAAGAGGCCAGCTTGCAGACGATGCTATCTTGCAGAAGGCAGTGAAACCATCCAACCGTCAGGCTTGATCACAGCTTTCTGGTTGCATGGCTTGATCACAGCTTTCTGGTTGCATTGCTTGAAATGGAGGATTTGACTCTGGGAGCTGCAGTCTCCACATCTATCATCACCTTGAGAAGTTTCTGGGTTCATTTAGATTGTCTAAGGACCGATGGGAACATCAGACTGCTTAATATGACTTCCTATATACATTACAAGCCACTTTGTTTCATCCAGTTGCAATAGTATTGAGTTCAAAAAAGTGCGTGTGTGGATAAAAGATAGCTTCCAAAAAGGAAGCTATTTTTAAACTGGAAATATTAAAAAATGAAGAAGTCACCATTAAAATTCAGACATTGTTTTAGTAGTTAACTACCCATGCAGTAAGAAGCTTGTTTTAGTTCCAGCATAACTCTCCATCCTCAGCTTCTGGCTGTTGTTCCCTGTGGCTATCCCTGTTAAATTAAGTGGTGCATGAACTTCTGTAAGGAGATGAAACACTCTCTCATTTTTGTTTTAGCTCCACCTGGAGCTGTTTCTCCAGCTGTCTGTCCTTGTCCTTAGTCTCTAGACCCATCCATGTAGGTCTTGTTGACACCCACTCCAACATCTTAAAGCACAGGCATGAGACCTGAGTTTGCTATTACAATGTGAACTTCACTTGGATGGTGTACAGTGATGCTGTTTGAGCCTATTGTTACTCCATGCTTATGCTCCCAGTTTCTCAACATCAGTAAACTTCAGGTCTATCACTGAGCAGTCATCCTACTGTCCAAAACAAGGACAACCTCCCAGGATCATCCATATGGGCTGCACTTATGAGTTATTTAGGTGTTCTCATGATTTACTCAAGGAGCTAGGCTTGCAGAGAAGTGGAGAGGCACACCAGTTCTCCACAGATGGGTCTTCCCTCTCCTCTTGAAGGGGAGCACCCTGAAGCAATTGTAGGCCACATTTGGATATGGAACCACTTCTGCCCTCATGGATGTCTAAAAAAAATCATGAGATGCACCATAGTTCACAGATGGATGAAAGGACTTTTTCTTTGCAGATCTCTGAGCTAATGTCAACCGCTAATCTGTTGTGCTGTATTTCACACCCTGCACTGAGTTGTCCGTCACTTTTCCTCCTTTTAACATGTCAGTGCAGTTTGTGTGCTTAGCGTACCTGCCAACTGAGTGGACACTAATCGTTAAATAGGTTGTAATACCAGAGATTCTGATTGAAAATCATGCAGCACATAATGCACGTGTTATCCACTTCTGTGGAAAGATATTTTTACTGCAGGCCTCATATCTTTCTTTTGCTCCTCACCTTCCAACGTTTGAGACCAGCAGCTTGTTTGGAGACATATAACCCGTGGCAACAGAGGACCTTGTCCTCACTGTCTCCATAACCTCCCTTGCTGCTGTTTGGTCCCAGTCAGGCACAAAGCCATTTTGGTGTGCTGCAAACACATGGGCTTCTGTCCCTCAGGGTCAGGGCACATGTGTGGGATGGAAAAAAACTGGGGTTTGGTGTGTGAAATCTGGAATTGGTTGACCTTGCTTGTAATCCACATTTCTTTGTTTCTCAGAAAGCAAGCTGGAGAGGAAGGGCCAGGAGGAAAAGGTGGGGACTCCCAGAGGGGAGCTGATGGTCATACTTGGCAGTAGCAGACACTAGTTTCCAGCATCACAGGGACATTGCTCCTCAGTGAGGTCAGAATCTCCATTTAAGATGGACAGCCACAACAGCCAGGCACGGGATGGGCAAAACCCCAGGAATGGTCTAGTAGTAGCTGGAGGGGTGGCAGCAGGAAAGACATGGAGCCCATGAGCACACGCTTGGGCTTATTCACATCACTGATAGAATAGTCAGGATCAAGGAAAGGCAGCACCTTTCACTCTTGAGGTAAACTCAGAGTTTACTCACTTCATCCTGCAATACAAACAGGCAGTTTCTTTTTGTTTGTTTGTTTGTTTACTTCATTTAATTTTCTATTATGACATCTCTGTCATTCCTAGACTGAAAGGGATAAATGGACCTTAACCCAAGACTCAGTTCTGAGGTATAAAAATCCTTTTTCTAAATACTGAAGTCCATTGACTCCTACAAGAGGCTTGTTTTGGTCCTGTTTGCTGTGATAGCAAAACCTCCCTGAAATTAGTAAATGCCAGCCTGGAGCAAAAATCAGCTCAGCACAGAGGAAATAATTTTATCTGAGTGGTACTTGGTTTGGGCCTCAGTAACAGTTAAAGGAAAAATATGGTAACACTTAAGAGTTCAACAACAAACAAGAGCAAGTCTTCGACTTGTTGCCGTTAGTGTAACCCCCTTGAAGTCTACGAGACGAGTGCATGGGAGCTAAGAATCTGGTCCTCTGTCCTATGGGCAATCTTGGATCAGATAACACAGATGTGTTGGATTAAGGACAGAACCTTGTAAAATAAAGCACTGGCTGCGCCGGGAAAGTCCTTTTTAAAATCTACTCATTAAAACATTAAAAAAACAACAACAAAGAAGGCATAAGGCAGAGCAGAGAGGTAAATCAAAGTAAAAAGTTGATACACTCCTCTAGATTTACACTCCTTAGACCCCCCCTTTTTTTTTTCTCATGCACCCAACTGGTTTAAAGGTCTATTCTCTTTGTGGTACATGCATGCACATAACTACCATTGATGTGGAGTCTCCAGGTGATTTGATGTGCATTCCACATAAGGCATGGTGTCAAGTATATGATCCCCACACAAAAGAGCTGCCTGAGAACCACTCTTCAGGATATTTTTTTTTTTTTTGAGATTCCTTTTCTCCATGTCTAAATTTTAGCAGATCAGAGTGCCTAACCAAGCAGTGGAACTACCACTGCTACTCTTTCATCAGCTTTGATCTGTGTAAATTTGGGTGGGGCTTGTGATGGTAAGAAAGTTTTCAAATATGGATGCTATCTTGCAAAATGTTGAGTGTTTCATAGTGTAATTCTAGGAAGGATGTAAAGGGGCTTAAGGATTTTTAACAAATCAAAAGAGGCAAACAGGAGTGAAGATGTATATTTTTGGAACACATGAGTTGAAGAAATAATTCATACATCATTGTATCATCTCTAGTTAAGTGTTTTTAGGTCTATAGTGGGACTCATTCTGGCTGCCAAGTCTAGAGCATATCTGCTCTTCCCTTCACTGGACACAGCAAAACCAGCAATATAGGCAGTTGCAATTAATGTGTGATACAGAGGTTTAGCAAAAACAGCAGCTAGATATAACACACTCAGCAGCTAATTTAATGTAAGTGTCAGTCGCAACACTGTAAGTCAGGAGACACCAAGACTTGTTTTTAAGTGTGAACTAAAAATATATATCAGGCCTGGAACTTTCTGTTCTGGTTTGATATACTGTTCCTCCATGAGAAATAAAATTATTTTGGGGGGGAGTAGGATTTTTGTGCAGTAAAGTGATTAGATAAAACTTAAAACCAGTGTTCCACATGGACAATGTTAAACTTTCTTACATCTCAGAAAGACCAACAATCTTCATTGCTCCAGATTTTGTGTTTCTCTCTTGCACACATACATGCAGTCCACATCACAAGTGTGAATTAGTTTAAATTGTGATAGGAAAACTTCTAAAATGGTGCTATTTTTATTGTGTCAGCAGAATGTTCTCATTTTAAACCAAATGAAAATTGGTCCCTTTTGGAGCAGCTTATATGTGTAAGTTATTTCAAGTTTTCCAAGCCTGCCTTGCTATTTTGTGTTTTTCTCTGCCAAATGTGCTGTTTAAACAGAGAAGCAGGGTGGTGAGAAGGAAGGATGAAGGGTTTGGACAAAGTTGGGGTGCAGGGTTTGAGGGAATGAAGGAAGGACACACATACAAAGAGAATTTGTGACAGAACTAGGATGAGCTGAGCAGAACTTTGGAAATAAAAGAATGAAGAGATTTATTTGGATGCACTGTAGGTTTGCTTTCATGGGGGAAGAGGAAAAGGGAAATGTAAATTGGAGGGATGTTTTTTTAATAAGGAAACTGAGCTGCAAAAATCTGCACATACGGTAATAGTCCTCTGAGCAGATCTAGCTGCTTTGAAAGACTTTTCACTGAAAAATGTACACTTGGATCAGCCAAAATCAAATGCTATCAAATTTGCTTCATTTTTTCATTCAAAATCTTATCTTTCTAATTCAGAAGATTTCAGATTTTTTTAAAAAATTACTTCTTCTTTTAACACTAGTCACTTTTTTTTTAAATAAGAGAAACTAAAAAACTAAACCCACTTTATGCTTGAGCAAATAACAGATTTTAATATTTTTGTATGCCAAGAGAAATTTTAAATTAAAATTCCTCCTTCTTCTCTGAATTTTTGCAGGTAAAACATAAATTATCTTCACAACACCCTAGGCCTTTCCTCCTGCAGCATAACTTCTATTTCTGTGTGCATCTTTCATCATGCAAATAGTTTAGGAGCATAACTTGTTTGGATTTCAGTGCTGTCATTTCTATAACGAAACCCCAAACCCACACGCTTAGAACCATCCCTGTACCAGAGATCACACAGATACTGACTTTTTCAGATGCTGAAACAGAAAACACAGCTCAAAGCCACCATTTGTGATTTGAGCTCATACCTCACAGACTCTTAGAAAGACAAAACTGCAAGCAGAGCTACCTACAGTATAATTTACAAAAGCCACACCTTATCATTCACCAAAACATTCAGATTTGTTGTCAATAAACACTGGCAGAGGTTGAGGGGCTCCTCTGGCTGTGGGGTGTAAGGATGCTGGGTTGTGGCTGTGAGAGGGGATCAGGCGACGGCCTGATATCAAAACCTTTATTACCTTCTTCTCCACTTCCTTTTGCAGGACTTCTGTGCCATGGGGGAAGCTTAATCCAAGCAAATCCAGAAGCAAAGAGAGAAAAAAAATATTTGCAGTTTCTGATCTAGCTATGTTGGGCTTTAAAGAATGCATATAGATACGAACTACAGCATTTCCATAGATGTATTTCAAAATGTAACTTCCCTACAGAAAGTACTGGGGCAGTTCCTCCTCAAGCTGAGGACTGAATTTCTTTTACACAGATTATTGACATTTCTTTAATAATCCGAATGAAGGTGCAGCTGTATTGTATGTTGTGGTTTTGAGAATATTTTTTATGACAAAAATCCCTGTTGCACAACCAGAGAAGGACAAGTAAAATTTATTATTTTATATATGTAAGTGCAGTGTAGAAGGTTTTATATCTAGATATTCCTAAGGTTTATATTTTGCTTTTAGTGCTTTGATTTAGCAAAACCAGAAAATGTGCAGAAATGAAACTCCAGTTAGCAGGAGAATTCTTCATTAGCTGATCTGAGTTGCACACACATTGAGGCAATTATGTTAGCCATTTTTAAATTAGCATCTCATTTTTAATCAATTTTGGAAGGGAGTATGGCAGAAAAACTCATAAATATCCTGCTACTGTTAGAAATACGTTGGCACACATTTTGAGACAAAATTAAATTTAAAATATTTTTAAATCTCTTTATTTTTAATACCAAGAACATTGTTTTCATGAAAAGACATGATAGATCTCTGTCTTGACATTTATTTGCTTCACTCAATTATTCCTTATTTGAAGAAAGCTTGTCATTTATGACAACACAGTGGTTTTTCCATAGCAATGGGTAGGATGACAAGAAAATAGTTATTTCATATGTGGGTAAAAGATGAGGGAATAGTAGAAGTTGTATGCAAACATCTGATCTAGATTTTTTTTCACTGTCCAAAAGATTATTTCACAGGGAGTTTTAGCAATTCTTCATATGCCTTGTGAAGTTTTTCAGCTTAAAAGACTGAATTGTCCCTTCCTCCTTTTGGGGTTTCCGTTTATTCTTGCAGCTACACAATGTCAGCAGGGCAGTCCCCAGCCTCTTGAGCTTTTAGCTCCTGTAGGTTTAGCCTGCTAAGAGCTACCTATGCCATGGCTGACCAGTAAGCCATAAGTGACCAGCAAGCCAAATTCCCTCCTGCTCAGAGGAAATTATATTAAATCCTGTTAAGCAATAGAGACCATTTTAGGTCACCATTGTCTTATACCCGTATCAGCAAATTCCTTCTGTGTTTTTCTTATTCTGACAATGCAGACAGCTCAACAACTGAAGGTTTGCAGGTCAGTGGCAGGGCCAGGACTGACTGGGCTGGGATGTGGGTCAAACTCATGAAGTAGTTTAATGAGCATTAAGAGATTTGGCCAAACCATCTCCCTGAAAGTGAGAGAGTTGTAACAATTGTGAGGTTTAGAAAATACACACTGTTTTGACTTTTAATTGCCCTGAAGGTCAAAGGCAATGAACTTTTCCATGTGTAAATGGAATATACCCATTCTGCTGCAAATTATCATGGAAAGGAAGAATCCAGACATAAATAATCTGTCAGCCCAGTTGCCTGGTATGAATTCAGAAAAATATGTTTAACCAAACATGGATGCTTCAGAGGATGTTCTTGTGGTTACTCCAACTGTTTTCATTATATTTTTATATTAACAATGTATCTGCTCACCATGTGCAATAAAACAATTTCTGAGGCTCAGCCTCAGAACATGGGGCTCATTGACCATCATGGATAATAGAGTTGCTTGTTTGCACTGTTATTGAACTTTCTAAATATATGTCATTTTCCTTTTCATTCTAGGAGTGATTGCACATTGCAGCACTTACTTACAGACAAGCTTTTCCAGACAGTTTCAGGACCAAAACTTTCTATGCGTGGAAGTCCAAAGGCAATTATTGGCATTACAGTTTAAGAGAAGCATTCCATCTCCCTGATGCAACAGCAGTAGCTTTCTGTGGTGTGTTGAATAAAGCCATTTGCCCTGTAAGAGACTAATGCATGCAAAGCTGTGATGAGAAAAAAAAAAAAAAGATACAGCTGCTCTGAAAGAAATAACACCTTTGCCTTTATCTGCTTGACATTTCACATATTGCTTCAAGATTGAGACTCCAAAAAGACACAGGCATGCTAATTATCAGTCAAATAGGTCCATTTTAACCAAAGATAGTTGATAGAAATGGAATATGACAGTGCTTTCATAACACACGCCAGAACAGAGTAGTCAGTTCAAGCCAAATTTTTGTTCTCATAGCAGTCCCCATTTGCAGAAAAGAAGGAAATTTGTAGGCTTGAGGCTAGAAGTATAAAGACTTGACCTCAAAAGATCTGATAATAATACTTTCCTGTTTTGGGGAATCTTAAATATTAATCAAATAATAAAAAACAAATTATTCTCTCCCTTCAGATATGCTATTGACAATATTTAAATAATTAATTAAATTATTCACCTAATGTAACTATGAATTATTTCTTCAGCTCAGTAAGGTGCGCAAGTAAGCAAGAGGGTGATCAAATACACTTAGACTCAAGTGCCTCAGAAAAAGTTGGAATATTTCTTTAGCAAAACCAATGAACATTTTTGCAGCACTTTGAGTTCATCAGGTTAGAAACACTAAGGCTTGATCTCAAAACATTGTTAACTTCTCATCCCAAATGTATCATTTATATCAGCTGAAAATTAGTCTGGAATAACCATCATAAAAAGATGAAGAGGACACTATTCTTTAAGTAATAAATTAACAGTATGCAGTTGTCAGGTAAGAGTAAGAACAAACATGCATTCAGGATAATATATGTAATCAAAATAAATGGGTCAAATATTACAGCAGTTCATTGGTATCTATAAATGGAGTTGTAACAATTTTTTTTTCCCAACAAACTTCTGCTCTAAAGGATAGAGAAAGCTTTGAGCTGAAAGTAAAGGAATCACTTTAACAGCTGTATTGTAGTAATGAAATATAAGAGTTTAGGACAGGGAGCTGCTTGAGAGAGTCCAGCGAAGAGCCACCAAAATGATTAAGGGAGTGGAACATCTCCCTTATGAGGAAAGGCTGAGGGAGCTGGGGCTCTTTAGCTTGGAGAAGAGGAGGCTGAGGGGGGACCTGATTAATGTTTATAAATATTTGAATGGTGAGTGTCAGGAGGATGGGGCCAGGCTCTTTGCAGTGATGACCAATGATAGGACAAGGGGCAATGGGTGTAAGCTGGAACACAGGAGGTTCCGCTTAAATTTGAGGAAGAACTTCTTTACAGTAAGGGTGACAGAGCACTGGAACAGGCTGCCCAGGGGGGTTGTGGAGTCTCCTTCTCTGGAGACATTCAAGACCCGCCTGGACGCCTTCCTGTGCGAACTCATCTAGGTGTTCCTGCTCCGGCAGGGGGATTGGACCAGATGATCTTTCGAGGTCCCTTCCAATCCCTAATATTCTGTGATTCTGTGAGTTGCTGATTTCACCAGCCATCACACAGACTGCTCTTTTGAATGGTGAATGTGATGAGGTTTGCAAAATAGAGACCACTAATTTTTCCGAGATGGAGCCAGGTTCACTAGGGCAGTACCAGAATATGAGGAAATTCCCCATTTTTAAGAACAAATTAAGCCACTTAACTTTCCCTGCCCTCAGAATGAATGCTACTCTAAATATGATGGAAAAGCTGAACTAGGCAAACAGGATTGCTAGGAGGGAAGGAAAGGTAGAAAAGATTGTCCAGAGTCTGACGCTTCCTTGAAGCATCAAGTGGTGAAGCAAAGAGCAGCCTTTCCATAACCCTTCAGCTTGCAAACGCCTGGGCTTGCTTATAGCATATTGATGCTCTAACAGTGGAAACTGATTTGAGGGTAGTTAGTTAAAGTTGAGTGATCATTAATTTGGGATTTCATGTGCCATACGTGCTTTGGAAGGAGTCACTTTATATTGCCAGTCTGAGCCTCACATGAAGTTTGATTACACACAGCATCAGCTGACTGGAAATGCTATCACAGCAGTTGCAAGGCCAGATTAAACTGATTAAGAGTGAACACTGGCAAAGTACTCTTCAATTAGTCCCCGAGAACTGCATCGTGAAAACCTTTCATCATCTAGTGTAGAGCTTTTTGTATGCGGTCTGGGTTTAGATATAATGGTGACTCTTCAGAAAGCAAAAGAGTATTCAAAGAAAATGTTTTTCTGAAGTTGGAAGAAACAGCCTGGCTATTGTTTATCCTCTGACCACAAAATACCTTGTGGCAATTATGTCTTTTAAAACTGTAGCTCTGTCTCACTCCTTACATCTGAATAGCTCTGTAATAACAAATAACAAACAACAAAACCTCACAACAGAATATCAGCTTTCATTTGGAGTTAAGAGGAATTAGAATATTGAGCAATAAAGTGATAAAATCAGTGAAATGGGAACTCTCCCATTGTGTGTGTCAGTGCAAGCTGCTTGCACCATGGTCCTGTATGTCTGGCAAGGACCTTTCACAGCACTGCGGCAAACACTCTGTGGCACATCACTGCCAAGGGTTTGGAATAGATGATCTTTAAAGGTCCCTTCCAACCCAAACCAGTCTATGACTCTATTATAACTAGTTTTCATGTTCAGAACTGTGAAAATAAATCAAGTCCCATCCTCAAAAGCATCTTGTTTGAAGAATACAACAGCAAAAAGGGAGAAAAATCACTATCATCAGACAACTATCAACCAAAGAAGCCAACCTTGCCTTTTTCTGCCCTAAATAGTTTTAAAAATGCAATGAACAGAAAATACATGGGATTTGGGAGCATTGTACAATGTAATTAAAAATAGTTCAGGAGGAAAAGAAAAGCTTAGTCTCTTCAACAAATGATCACAATTAATCAACAAATGCATTGGAATTATCTCCTTTCTGGAGCAGTCTCATAGATGTTAAAACAGCTCCTGATGTTTACGGGTTTGCTACCATGAGAAACGGTCGCAGGATCCCGTTTTCTGCGGTTTAACATGATCCATCAGCTGATCGCCTGTTCTGCTGAGGCAGATCATTGACACCATTACGATTTCATCCGCTGCCTCAAAGCCAATTTCCCTGCATATAAGCGCTTCATTCAGAGCTCTGAAAAAATACATTAGCGAAACAATATAGCGTACTGTACAACACGGATTTTCCTGCACTGTAACTCTACAGCTCACCAGGCAAAAAACACTTCTTTTTATTCTAGTTCCCCAGGGTGCTACATGGAGACACCAATCCTGAGACGGATTAACTGTGGCGCTTTCATCAAGAGGAACTTGTCTTCACTCTGACTTTGGAATAGAAAGGACGTGCTATTAGCCTTTGACTTTGAAAGAGAAAAGCTTTCTACCTACATTCCTCACTCACTTCCAAAGTTTAGCTCATAGGGATTAGAATTTGCCAGATATGGGATAAGCCCCTTTCAAAATACTCATATGAGGAAAGACGGAGAAAGCTTTCTGGTGTATTTACTGGATATTTATTAGTCTTAAAAATAGGTAAATTGGAGTTAAAGGATGAGCAAAATTTAAGTTTTCACATGAAATACATGAATGTAGTCAGAAAAAATGTCAGTTTTCTCTCTGTGGCTTTTATATAAGATTTGCTCTTTGCTATTCAAAACTGACCTTTTACTTTTCTTAATCCACAGGTGATTTTGAGGGTACTTTGGTTTTGGGAACCTGACTTGATCCATGCTAAAAATAATAAAATTTCTGTCAGCAAGTGCTTAATATCTCCTGAGTATCGAGGTTTCTGTAAAGCATTTCAACACCTATCCATGAAGTGTGTGCAAAGCCCTGTCTCATGCCAGCATCCCAGCCCTACCTGGGAATCAGTGTGGTTTTGGGTCACTGGCTTCTGAGGAGGCTGAAAATGCTAAATACTGGGTAAGGTCTGGTGTCACATGATGATTTTATAACTATCAATCCGCTTTGTAAACCTTCCCTCTGAGATCTGAGAAGAGAAGCAAGGCTCTTTCGGGGTTTGATTTGGATTTCACATAAACATGTTTCAAACCCTGCACTGATCTTAGCTGCTGTCACTGCCAGTGAACAAGTCTGTGCTGTGAGATATCGCCCACAGCTTCTTGGCCATGGGCAAGGTCACACAGAGCCTGGTTTGCTCTCTGGGCTTTCAGACTTGTGTAATCAGTCACAGAAAACACCAGGGTGGCTGTGAAATAAGTAGCTAGGCTGATCTGGGAGAGGATTTTCATTATGATTGATGCTTGACAATATTGCTTCGGAAACAAAAACTGGCAATTTAGTAAGGCAGCAGCACGCAGAGGACAGTCAGACACTGGCTTTGCTCATGTTGCTGCATGAGTGAGCCAGGCCAGTCCCCCTGATGATTCTGCCAAGGGTGCGGATCATCCCGTGTGAGAAGGACAGTAATTCACTGTGGGAAGGGCTGTCCCATGCCATGGTGACACTGAAATCAGTGATCCATGGTGGCACAGAAATGTTCTTTACATGCTCTCAGCTCTTCCCAACTTCTACTGGTAGCAGACCAAGCACCTCAAACACTACAGGAGACCAAAGCATTTTACCAGTATCTCAAGTCTTTGCAAAGGAAAGGTGCCTGTGAAAATGCTGCATGATACTGGTCAGCACGCAGTATCTCCACTATTTTAGTAATCCCCATTATTTCTAGTTTACACAGTGGGAGACACATCTGGTGGGGAACAGCAGGCACAGACCTAATGCTTCCTCACCTTCCCTGTGATGCCCACCTTGCTGTTGGGGAAAGGGTTTTTGCAGCCCTTCTAGGAAGAGGATTAGGGAACCTGACCTAGCAGAGGAAGATCCCATGGAATAAGGGGCATTATTCATTCCTGTGTGTTAGCCAGCCTACTTCTCCCATTGTCTGCTTGGCTGGAGGAGCACCTCCATGCAAGGTCAAGAGTTGGAGCTGAAAATGCTCAAATGGGGAAGAAAGAGAAGTCAGGAGGTGAATTGCTTTTCTGTGTGTCGATATAACTGCTTATCAAAGGGCAACATCAGTCCGATGAGTGCATCTCCAGTGGTACGAAGCGCTTAGGGCAGAGGCTGCTGGCTCACACATCCCGTTGTCCTGCAGCTGCCTTAGTACAACTCTCTGTGTCTGCCTAGCAGACCAGATCAGGGAGTTGATCTGCCTGGAAAAAAAAAAGTGTTAAAGCACCCTGCAAAAGGCAACATGCTTTTATTTCCATCCAGAATCACTGCTCCCATCTGGCTGTCCACACAGCTGCACAAACAGCTGTGCCAGCGTGGCAGAGGGGCCAACAGGGAGCAAGAGCTGCTTGGGCTGGTGCAGGCAGCACCACCGATGACAAGGGAACACCCATCTGAGCCCCACCAGGCACACATCTCCAACAAAGGCTCCTTGGTGTGGTCACGTTCACCAGCCCTCAGCTGGTGAGTGTTTGGCTGCCTTGCTGTCTGTCCTCCCGCTTGCAGAGGGCAAGGAGCAAGGAGTGGGGCAGCATCTTGACTGCCACGAGCAGGGATGGCTGCTCTGTCTCCAGGGGAGGCAGAGTCGTTCATCTTGGTTTGGTCCCCTGTTCTCCTTGCTCCCTGATCCTGGGCTGTCCTGGAAGACAGGCTAAGAAAGAGGATGTTGATGATAAGTGTCCAAAGAAGAGCAACAAAGCTGGTGAAAGGTCTGGAGCACAAGTGTTATGAGGAGCAGCTGAGGGAACTGGAGTTGTTTAGTCTGGAGAAGAGAAGTCTGAGAAGAGACCTTATCACTGTCTACAACTACCTTCCCTCCCCAGGGAAGTGGTGGAGTATCCATCCCTGGGAGTATTTAAAAGACCTGTAGAACTGGTGCTTAGGGACATGGTTTAGTGATGGACATGGCAGTGTTTGGTGTTCAGTTGGACCAGATGACCTTAAAGGACTTTTCCAACCAAAATGATTCTATGATTCTATTCTTTTATTCTATATTGGGTAACAGGCAGGTACAATGTGCACTGTTTTGGGCCTGGAACTGAGGGAGAAGCTGGCTGAAAGTTCTAGTTGAATCTTGAGAACCACTTTGAGGGAGCAGAATTGGAATTTTGATAAACATATCCAAACTTTGCTCCTCTAGGAGACATAAAAATCCTTGGGAACTTTAATAACCTTCACATCACAACTGAATGTGACCTTAGTGCCCACCAAAGTATGGCATCACCACCAGCACCACTGGCTGGTGGCTGGGGTCTTTCCTTAGCAGTGACTGGTGGAGAAAGTGGTCAAGCACTGAGTCATTCATACCACTATGCTATGAATACAGAGCAGTTGTTTGATTAACTCATCACTAGGTTGACTCAGTATTTGAAGTTGGACTAAACCAACTCAAAGGTGAAGGTATAATTTAGACCACAATAACTATTGACAGCCTGACTGACATAGTGTTGCCCACTGGAAGCACAGGGAGGTCAGCCAGCAAGGATTCTTTCATGTAAAGATAATGAGATACTGCTCCTGAAGCTTTAAGTTGCACTTGCACCATATTCCCTCATATTTCTTAGGAGGACTCAAAATAACAGAAAGCTGAGACTCCCATACCATCTACTGATAGCAACAGCTAGGTTTAAAAAACACTCAAGGTACAAACACCAGAGCTGGTAAGTCAGTCAGGGAAAGAAAAAATAGTTCCATTTTCTGTTTTCAGGTGCCAAAACTTTGAACTTTGTGACAATCTCTTTTGGTTTTGTTTTTTGTTTGTTTTTTTTTGCAAATCTTCCTTCACATGTGCAAGGAGTAAAATCTCCACGGAGTAATATTTACTATTTTTACTCCAATAATACAAATTTCCTCACCAAAGATGCACTAAGGTGTTGTATTTAAAAGCCACACTCCTACTCCAAGAATGATATATCCCTCGTGACTTGAATATTGTCAGTAAGGTTTCTGATGGCACATCTGTACTGAGTGGTTTTGTATTATTATTGTCACTATATAATTATACAGCATCACAAGAATACTGGGACTAGCTGATGCTATGTAGTAGATTGGAAGAATATTCATGGAGGCTGGAACAAAAAGTAATATAATTCAATGGATACTGCAGCTAAACATTAAATAAGATGGACTGGTCTGCTGGCATACTATGCAATGGATTCTGCTGAACCCCAGCAAGGGCAGAAATCAGTGTGTGACATCCAGTAGCATTTGCTGGGGCACACCATTTCCTTCACTCACAATCCAGAATATTGGATTCCACTTTATTAATGCTGTAATTTTTTCTTTATTAGAAAAAGTCTTCCCACTACTGGTCAAGAGTATCTTACTATTAATACAATGACTAAAAATAAAACAAGTGTCTCATACAGATTTTAACATGAATTTCATATGTTTGTGTGCATGTGTAGGTATACACACATCAAAAATAGTAGCTTCATTTTTTTCTATCCTTATCATTTTCACATGCAGTATATAGCAGACACTATTTTTGTAAGCGATTCTGAATACACAGCTTTGTGCAGCAATTTAAAAGAGTATTATCTCTGTAAGGGTACACATTCAACCAGGCAAAAGTAAAATATCACATTTTTCTTGCAATAGAATTTTTCTGATTTTGGCCAACTCATTGAGACTTTCCCCAGTCTAATAAGAACTTTGGATAAATGACAATATAATTAATATTGAATCAGTTTCTGTTTAACAGAAAGATCTCTTTGCATTGTATTATTATTATTAAACATTTATATTGTGGTAGTATGTACAGAACATGATGAAGAAGAAACAACACACACAGCTTTTTTTTTTTTTTTTTCCCTGCATTACAGTTCTGGGCTTTTATTAACTGTTTCAGTAGAAATAATCACTATATTACTGCCAATTGCCAAGAACAGTGTATTAGAGTAAATATACATGTTGTCCTGAATATGCTCCCAAATGGTAATTTCTTTTCTGCATAACTCTGAACCATTAACCTTTTTACTCTGTGGGCTTGGAGAGGACAATTTTATTTGATCTATGCTAACACTCTACGTTTTTATAACAACAAAGTAAGTTTGCTCTAAAAGCTGAACTTTTTTCTTAAACTCTTCAACTATTTAGCTGAGTGGGCTATTTTTGAGGGATGTTAAACAACTTAGAAGAACAAATATTTCTTAAAAACATTTATTTATTTTTCCATTTATTCATGACAACAAACTCTAAATTAAAACATTTTCAAAACTGGTGTATTTAAAAGTGTCAATATCATAGCAGAGAGAAAACAGTTCGCAGCATATCAAAAATATAGGTTGTCTAAAATGTGCAACAAAAAGTATGTAAACCTATCTATATTTTTCCTGTAACTTACAACACTTGATTTTCTTAATAACTATATATATTTTGCAAGAGTATGCTTTGGTTATTTTTTGTCTAAGAATTCAGGATGCATAAATATTGCAATAAATAAAAGGAAATTCTTGAGGCTGATTTATCTACTGAAAAGAAGTCTACATGTCTTAAAATATGGAAATAGCAGAGTATCAAGGGAAACTTGTTTACTTTCTCTACTGGAAACTTCATTGAACTATGGCTAAAGTTTCAGGAATAAAGCCAGTCTTTTAAATGTGCAGGTGCATAACTGGGATCATTCATTTTACAACAGCAGAACCGAGATGAGAATCTGGCCCTGGAGCCAGCAGGAATGCCATATGATATCTGAACGGTAATTTTCTCTCTATGTGCCACAATAATGCCTCAGACTTGACCTTTGGCTTTGTTGTCACCAAGTATTATCATATGTATAATTTGACCTTTCTCAGTTGTATGAATGCTTGGCCTTGAACTCCATCTAACCTTCTAGGAGCTGTAAAGATAATTTCTATACATTTGCAATAAGGTCTCTGATTTGACCTGTGACTCAAATGAACAATAATTTCTTAATATTCCCATTCCTCCTAAGACTATTTCCCGTAATACTATAATAATAAGGCAATAAAATGTCCTTCAGTGTGAACTCATGTTATTCTAAATTTTGAAGTTCTGTGCTTCAGGGCATTCACAGTTCATTACATTTCTGTGTTGTCAAAAGATACTATCAGAACATCAAAAGTTTCTAGAATTTAAATCAAAATGAATAAAAGGACAAATGTGACATTATTTAACTGTGTATGCAGACAAAACTAAAGACAATAATAAGCTTTAATTAGGGGTGGTAAAACAAAAGCATATCTTAGCAATAACAGAAGGCCATTAATAATCCTGCCATGTCTATTTAGCAATCTCAAAGCACAAAAGTAAGAAATATACACAAAACATTTCAGTTCTGCCTTTTGAGAAAAGAAAATAGTGTGTTCCACCATTATGTAACAAAACAATGAATAATCAAAATTCATGGTATTGTTCAGGAAAATTTAGGGTTTGGGTTTTTTTCAGAGGAAAAAAAAGTCTGTCAAAATAATGTACTGGAGCATTCTGTTCTTGTTGATGTAATTAACAAAATATTTAATTTTGCAGTATCGGTTTTGTTATCTCACTAGACAATCAGGACAAGAGTCCAGTCACAGTCCCGAACTGAGTGACTCCTGGCAGGGCACACAGCTGCTCTTGTAGTCTTCACCTGTTTGATCCCAAAGATGGAGTAAGAAAAGATCAAGGCTCCCAGCTTGCATCCTGACAGGCTTCCCTCTGCTCCCCCAGCAGAGTTGAAAACAGCACCCAGCACGAAGCTGAAATCCCAGATGTGTCTTCATGGCTCTCCTCAGGACATGGGCCAACAGGCAGCCAGGCCTTGACCAGGGACTACTTGCAGTGGTGTAGTTTTAATTCACTCCATGACCCCACCTTTTCTGTCCTACTGTAATGGTCAAGATTTCAGGAAGCTAAACAGAGAGTCTCCTATACTCTGAATATCTACAGGACTGTCGTCTGTCTTGTTTGCTGCTCCGTTTGGTACCTTGGGACAACCTGGTGGGAAAGGGAAAGTACTAAAACATATTTTAAGGTGCTAACAGCTTTAAGGCAGTGCCAGCTTTGTTAAGCTGGTAACAAAGCTGTGGTTTGTGAAAGACTGGAAAATTTATAAAAAACACCTAATCTGAAAATCATTAAATTCTCTGGAATGTGTGTGTCATACATGGCTTGGAGATAATAGACTTCTCGTTCATTTGTAGCTAGGAAGGTGTTAAGTAGGGACTAGCTTCTGAAATGAGCAGTCCCTAGTATTTTACTCAACAACCTTAGAACTGCTTGAAGGTTTCTGGTCCAGTGGTATTAATTTTTAATAATGTTGAAACACAAGAAAAATGCAAAATATTAGAAGTCCACAAAGTAGTTGTGACTGTATTTAAACTGAATTCAGCCTGATGACATACAATGTGTGTGGTGTGCAAACACCTTTTTCAGCTGCGTAAGACTGCAAGATCATCCTTCTAACTACATGCTTTTCCACCAGCACCTAAAACTGTATTTCAAGACAAATTTTGTTTGGAGTGGAATGATAATGGGTCATTATATTTGGTGATCAGTACAGAAGTTTTCACTTCCCATGCAGCTGTGCCCAAAACTCGAATACGTTCAAACACTGGCTGAAACTAAAAAGTTCTGATTTAAAGGTCATAATTCAAGAACTTGGTCCTGTAAAAGTAGAACTTAAAACATACATACTTAGATTGCAGGCTCATGGTTAAGATTAATAAAACAGCTGACATGGGGTTATTGAAATCAATGCAGTGAACAGCGGCTGGAATATCAGCTGCCAGCCACTGTTCAGGTTTTGCTGGTGTCAAGGCAGAGAAGAGTTTTTGGGACCATGAAATGAGTTTGGCAAGGCCAGCTGCAGCCAGGATGTTTATGAAAGTGGATGCACAGCAATACACCTGCACTCTCTTTGGTGCCATGACCTGGATCGACAGGCCTCACGGTGTCTTCTCCTTTAACCAGCCAGGAAATCCATTCCTATATATGCTACATAAAAGATTTTCCATGCACCCTTTCTTTCTTGTTTTCTTGAAACTGTACTTCTTGGCAACTGCTTTGCACTGCTTTTATTCTCTGCAGCTATTCAAGCCAAAATTCTTTTGTGAAAATGAGGATCTTTTCTACTTGTTACTGGTAGTAATGCTATGACATGATCAATGTGGCTCTCCTCCTTATACAAATTGCTCCTTTCGAGCTATCTGTCTTGCTATCTTAGTTTTCTTCCCCACTGCAAAGCCTGGTGACACAAGACTAGCTCAGACACATCACCAGAGATTAATCAGAAGCTTCAGAGTATAGAGAACAATACAGGAGACAAAGGCCAAATTATTGCTAGAATACACAAACTGAGATTCAATGAAAAACCTTTATGCTGCTCTACTTTCTTGCTTTTAATTAGGTGGTTTATGTATTCCAATCTGGGTGGCAAGGGCCACCCTCTGTGGTCACTTGAGGGTCAGCTGCCATGGGACAGAATGGAGGATTGAGAACAGAATGATGAAGGTGCCTGTAGCTAATCAGATCTCTCCTAAACATAAAGTGTTTCTTTGGCAACAAGTAAATACTTTGGGTTCTTTAAGATTAGGGAGATATAGTATGGTTGGCCAAAAATAACAGAACATTCTGAAAAGTTTGGCTCCAAAGCATATCTCTATCTTGAATAAGCAGATTAAGAATCACTTATTCTAAACTGTTTTCCCAACAAGAGTGAGCTTTGAATGCTTGGCTTGCTACAGATGTACTAGACAGGAGAAATGAAAAGCACAAAACCTCAAGGATAAAGCTTTTAAATTTCTATTTTGTCAGCTCAGACGTTCAAGAAAAATGCAAAATTGACACTGTTCTCTGATCTGAGCATTGAAACTTACACTAACTTCACAAGTCCTTCCAGAAATATCCAGCAGCCTCCTTTTCCCACTTAAAATACTCTCCTTGTGCCCAAAGGACTGGGCTTCTCACTGCATCCAAGGGAAGGGGCGGCTGAGAACACTCAGAGGCATGGGGGGTCCAGTGCAATGGGGACACATTGCGATGGGCCACAGGACACACTCCTTCAGCTCTTTCCACCAAGCCTCAGACATGTCCCCTTGCAGAGGCACTTGGGTAAAAGCCACTGAAGAGCGCAGCTCCTCACCCTTTTCCTATGCGCTAGGTCAGTGTGCCAAAACCAGGGTATCCCAAGAGTCCTGCCCTGGTAAATTGTTTTTCAGGGCATCAGTGAAACAGCTTCTAGCACTAGTAATGCTGGGAAGATGAGGGGTTGTGCTGGCTGCATTTGTTCCCCCTCACTCCACTGCCTGTGTGCATCCCACCAGCATCTTCTTTAACAAAGGGGTCAGCTACCTTACACCCACCATGCAGAGTGGTGGGGCAAAAGCATCTATTGGGGCACAGATGCCATGAGAAAAGGGTGGTAAAAGGAAAGTTAACCAAGGAGAAGACTGAAAATGTTGAGAGCTCTAAGGGACTAGAGGAGTCTGGCAGTGTGTGCTTCAGGCAGCAAGTGGATAACCAGTCAACTGGCCAGAAATCCAACAGTGCCATGGAAGGTGCAGGAGACATCCAAGCAGGATCTGTGCTTCAATGTGCTTCTCTCTGATGAGGGTGAGCAGCCCCCTTAGTTGTCAGACCACAGGAAAAAAGTATGGTTTCCACTATGCTTTTCTTCTAGAGCTGCAGTCACAGCTTTTGCACTGTACGTGACAAGTTTCTGCTCCATTTTACTCTCTTGGACGTCCCTTTTGCTCTAGAAGCTCCTTTCTCCCTTCATAACCAAGAAGCGTTAACAGCACCATCACAGGCAAAAAGGCTCTTCATCCTGCCTTTGAGGAGCAGTGAGGGTAAAGGCATTGCTTACTGCTGACACTGCTACTAATATTTTTTTTACTAATATTATTTTACTAATAATTTGTTACTATTTGATGCTGTCACTAAAAGGCAAGTAGTTTTCAAAGACAGAGGTTGCACCAGCCCCTACAGATTTTTATGGGGAGTTTGGCATTTATCTGACCCCTACAGTGTTATAACTCTCCACTGACAATAATGAAAACAATATACAGCACTTAGAGCATAAAAAGGTTATTTTTATGTTTAGTTTAACTCAAAGGAAAAAAAAAGGAAAGGGCAAAAGAAGGAGAATGGGAAGGGGAAGGGGAATAGGAAAAAGAGGGGAAGGAGATTGAGAAGGAGGAAAAAAGAAAAGAAAAAGGAAAAGGAAAAAAGAAAAGAAAAAGGAAAAGAATGAAAAGGAAAAGAAAAAAGGGAAAAAGTTTGGCTGAGATATTTCTGAAATTCAAATGCAGCCTCTCCTCTCACCCCTTGCAAACTGCTTTCTTATGCACTGGATTACAAAGTTTTCAAGGCTGGATTAAAGAGATTGCTATAAAACAGTTTGCCTGACACAGAACCTTATTTAAATTAGCAATGCCATAAAATGCACTGCAAGGGAGGGCCTCCTCATGATTCAAGGACATTTTATTTTGTATAATTTTTCCAGTATCATAAATTTCCACCTGAGCTCCTAGCAGAAGAGCAATGCTCCAAAATATATTGAATAGGTGTCTTTCATAAAATGTTATACATGGAACAGAATTACAGTATCTGGATCACATTTCTTTAAGATTAGTCTAATGTATACATATATATGAAGCTCAACAGCATGATTTAAACCCATAGGTTTTTAGATGTAGTGTTACATTTTACCTCTCTGAGACCTCCGTGCCTAACTGGATGGTGTTTACTGTGATTGAGGTATTTTTCTAAACAGGGAGGTGGATTATTTAAAACCTTTTGGTATGGAAAACCCACAGTTTGTCCACCTCCAACAATCTCTTCTCTCCCTCAGTTGTCACAGCAACAACTTCAGCATTTGAAAGGAATCTACTTCAATAATCTAAGCCTCTGATCTTTGACAGGCTTATAATGAAGGAACAGTTTGTTAATGCTGACATAAACATTTTGAAAACTTAGAGGTGTAATTATTTCATGTTGTTTAGGAAGTCAGCACTACATGGTCAAGAGAATAGCATTCTGCAAAAATATTGACTCATGCGATTTCCTAGCGAGAAAAACAACTGCTGACTGTACAGCTGAACTGAGATTCCAGCCCTGTGGTTTAAGCGACAAGAGTTTTTCTTTGTCTGCTGTCCATTTATAGCTCACTTTTTCCCTCTTATAATCCCATGATGATCTTTCAGATAATGCTAGGGTGTCTCGGTCCAAACTCTTTTTATTTTAAAAAGACAAAAAACTCAACCTGAATTAGACCAAATCACAAGTGGATCTCCCAGCTACGCTGCTTGTAATAAAAGGACAGTCAGTCAGAACTGTTTCTCAGCCAGCCAGCTGTGATGGAAGTCGTTTGCCTGTTTAGCAAACAAAACTGTTATTTTTGCTGGGAGGAGGGTGGAAAGCTGACACGATGACAAAGTTCCCTGGGCTGCGCTCAGCAAAGTAGCTCCCGTGCCTTCCAGGCAAAGCAAAAGCGGGAGCAGGCGACCAAATCCAGGCTGCACTTTGGACTCCAAGCTACAGTTGCACTGGGGAGACCATCACTCTTGGAGCAATTTTCTACAGTAGCGCGAGGGCTCCGGCGTCCTCGGGGGTGAAATCCATCATGCTGCTTGCTGCACTCCATCAAGCGGGGCTCCGAGAAAGGGTCAAGTGGTCCGCTGCCATGCTGTTTGAGCTCATCAGAGACATATTTAATTTAATTAAGGTTGTCAGCACTATTGATTTTGGCAGTTTCAATTACCATGCTGTTATGGCTTCTGGATCTACTGATCTGTGATGAGCCCTATCAGCACTGGCACACATTGAGGAAAAAGCCCTTTGTCTCCTTTAAAACCTGACACATCCTGCCATAGGCCATAACTTATTGCTTTTATCCAGCCCAGCTCCTCTTCTGTTCCTCATAATTAATTTCTCATTAGACAGCTCTTTATTGTTTAATTTGTGCAGTTTATAATCAAATTGGGCACATTAATTGTAGCTGAATTTAAGGCTAATGAAAAATAAAGATTTTCAATAACTTACTCTTCAATTATTTCAGACAAGATAAAATAAAACACTTTAAGAGTTGTCAGCTTTTTAAATTATAAATTGGGTTGTTTAAAGAGCATGGGCATTTAGGAAGCAGTTATCACACATTTAGTAATTATAAATCCTATGCTGCAATACAATTATTAGGATATATTTACAATTTCTCTTAGTTTTTTTCCACCCTGTTGTTAGTTAACTGCATAACATCTAATTGTTGGTGGTTAAAAATAGCATAATCTGAAGTCTCTGGGCCTGATTCCTCTTCTTCCACAGACTGAGCTGTAAATCAGAGGCAAGTCTGAGGAAGTCCATGTCTGTAACGCTGGAACAGGAGACTTGTCTGGGTAAGAGGAATAAGATTCTATTTGGCAAAGATTTTATAAAATGCTGATCCTTCCTCTAGGCCACATTGTAGGATTCAGCCCCTTTCCTTCAAGAAAACTGTGATATGCAATTTACATTCTATACACACTAGGACCAGGACACCAGCAAAAATCAGCAAATCTCCCTGGATGTAGACTACAATTTCTCCCCTGATGCTCATAATCTTCATTTTAGCAATAGGGAAACCAAGGCAGAGAAGCAACTTACTTGAGGGGACACATTGGAATTGAGACCAGACTGCTGGAACAGGGTTTGCTTGGTTTTCTTTTTTTCAGTTTACAATGAATGAGGAGGGGGAAGGAGGATGGGAAAGAAGATGGGATCAAAATTTCCTTGCCAAGGTGAAAACCAGGAAGACTGATTTTCCTTCTTTGCTAAGTGGCTGGACTCAGTGTGCAGTGTTTCAGGGGTGAGTAAGAAAAGCAAAAGAATGACGGGTGGGTTTCACACCACTGCTGAGGGGAAAGTCAGGGTGCTGTAGGTCCATAGTTAGGAGGTGAGGGGATGCTGGGGGAATTTGGTTTCCTGCCTGTCCTAAGACATCTCCTTGCCCAGATGTGCAGGACCCTGCAGCCCAGGATGCTACTCTGTGTTGTACTTAACCTGACCTTTGAGAAGAGACTGGGTATCCTAGTTCTTGAAAAGCATCCTTGTTGCCTTGTAAGAGAGTTATTCACCCTCTCTTTCTTAAACAGCAGGGACCCCTGATCACAGCATGCACACAGGTTGTGTGGGAGCTGCTTCACGCCTGCTGCCCAAGCACCCAAATGCCCACCCTTGGTCCTACCCAGCCAGAGCTCCTGCTGCTTCTGATGACGCACCTGCACCAGGGAAGGATGGGGCAGAGCCGAAGGCATGCCCTGGAGCTATGTGCCAGAAATTGTATAAACTGAAATACTACATACAAAATGATTACGCTCACTGCTGCAAATTGCAAGGCTGCTGCTTTGATCTTCAGTCACTTGATACTTGGTTTCTTCTTAATTAAAAAAAAGTAAAAATGCTTGTGTTGTTCAAAGAAGATAAAAGTCACCCACATACTCACAAGGCCTGTTTACTATCCAAATCCTGTATATAATGAGAAGGCAATGTCTGAGATTTTCTTCACATACCTCAATTCAAATTGGGATTATTTTCTAATTTCAGCAAAGTATGGTTGTCCAAAATTCCTTGGTGGGGATCCTGCACTTGTGGATTTGCAGGAATCTTCTAATTTATGTATTGCTTCTTGTCTGGAAGAGCTCATCTATATTGTTATGTATTTCAACACCATGTTTATGCTCTACCTCAGAATTGGTGGGGAAAGAAAGAGGATATACTGTTTTCCCAAATACACTCTATATAGGTCATAAATTGAATATAACAACCTCCTCCTGCCCAGCTTTTTAGAAGGGGAGGATAGCACACCTTACTTCAACAAGGCTATGAGAAATGCTGGATGTAGGAGATTTGTCACCAGCACGCAGAGCTGGGGAGCCAGGGAGCTGAGGAACCGAGTTTCCAGGGAGCCGGGGAGCTGAGGAACTGGGCTGTGCTGGCCCAGCACTGAGCAGCAGCCGGGGAGAGGAAATCAGTGCACTGGTGGGAGAAGAGGGCTGCTGGAAACTCAGCGTCTGATAAGGGTACGTGGGAACAGCAGGGGAAAAACAGATCAGCAAACCCTGAGTAATGTGTGATAAGAGGGCAGGACACACTTTGTCCTCGGCCCTACTTGATATTACCCATTCCGAGAAAGCATGGGTGCACCTGGCGGGCACCACACACAAATGTTACACTCTTTAAGTCATTCTCCTCTAGCACCTTACTGGGCATGACTCGGTTCTGAGGGAGAACCTATTGTCGTTGTGCTCTTCCTTTATTTAAACTTAAATCCCTGGGTATACTTATTTCCAAAAACCCTGGCCTAAGGTCTGCACTTTCACTAGGAACCAGTGTCATCCACTTAGACAGGAGCAACAGACCTGCAGTTTGCAGTTTGTCACCACCCCCTTCTTTAGCTGACTGCAGTTCAGTTTTGTGCCATGTCACCGACAGGACAATCAGATCCCCTAATTTCTGGCTGGCATATAACTGCAAATAGGCCCACCAGATCTGCTCATATATGCATGGAGTAGGCATTTGAACTCTGTAAACCTCTCTCTCTTTTAATTTAAAAATAATAGAAAGATTTTTAAAAGGAAATTTATATTAAAAAAATATTAATAATAATTGTTCCCAGGCAAAGTCACTTTCAGCCAAGTTTCAGCTGTGGGGAAACATTTATTAGCCAAGAAATGAACTCATGAAAAGAGAGGTTTATAATGGAAACAGTGAGAGACTGCAGCAGCACTGCTAACAGGTGCCACTGTTACAGCAGTGATAGAGTGAATAAGACTTTTAAAGATGCAATTCCTAGAGCTGTGCCCACCCATGCAGCTAAAGATCTATCAAGATCTCTGTTTGCAGAGTTTTGATACTTTAGTATAAAAGCATACCTCAGGCTGAGAGTGAGAAAATAGACACAGCACTCCAGGGCAGCTGAAAATAAAAAAGTAAAATCTATATAGTTGTTCTGAAGGATCTCTTTGGGATTTTGTAATTAAAAAGACCACACTTCTTTTATGATTAAATTTGACAGATTATCGGTCAATAGCATTATCTGGGGAGTGTTCTTTTTCGGTTTGTTGCATTTTAATTTAGAGCCCTTAAAAAGCCTGTGGCATTTTTTAAGCTTAAAAAAGTTCTTATAGCTCAATTAAGGGATAACAGAAATAAACCAGGATTACCTGTATGTAATTACACAAAATTAAGTCCAAGAAAACAATATAGTATCACCACCCTTGGGTAATTTCAGCAGTCTCTGTAAGATCTCCAGAGGCAAGAAAAGGAAGGTTGAAACTACAGCTTATACCTGAGCATTTACTGCAAGATAGCAAAAGAGTCCCAAGTCCAAAAGACAGAAGTAGATGGAAAGACACTTCCTGGTTTTTTGATCAAGCTTTTAATAGTCCTAAAGTATATGTTACAATACTAAGCAAACCCTGGACTGGGGCACAAGTGTGATTTAATTCTCTACTCTGTTCCTCAAGCTTTCTTAGTGCTTTTTACCATTCTGCTCCCGCTGTCTTCCTCATACCCACCAGTATGCAGTACTGTAGCCCAGTTTGAACTTATTTACATATACCAGGCTGGCAGTGACTAAAACCGTCTTGGTGTACCCGTATCTGAAAGCAGAAATTAGTATCTAGTACTTCCTCACCAAGGAGGAGTACAGATTTTCTATATGTGTCAAATTAAACCTCAAATGGCTTGAAGATGTGAAGATATCTTAATTGCAATTATTTGGAAATATCAAATCCAACCAAATACCCTACCACTCTGTAATATTCCTGAGAGAACAGGAAAGTATCACAGAAGAGTTAGCTCGGGAAGAAAACAGCTTGATCCTTCTTTCTATATTCTGAGTGGAACTATCTAAACTGAAGGCACTTTTTGATTGACTAATAATACCTGCAGCCACAGTGACCTGCTAGCTGGACTTCGCCCTTTGCGTTTGGACATTGTATAGTTGGCTTAAATTCAATATGTTTAGATTCAAACTTTTTACTCCCAATCATTTACTGAAGCTTCAATGTTTTCAGTATACATATCTATGCACAGCAGTGGATAATGAGATCCACACCTCGACTGCTTAAGAAAATTGGCCATAAAACCAGTGCCAATCACTTTCTTCCATCAAGAAATTCCAAAAGGAAGAGATTGACTCCATCTGCAATTACAATACTAATTTTATTATAACCATCCCATCCTAGATCTAAATGTATGTGAGTAGCAGCACAGATACATACATACTGGTACATGCCATTTCAGTAACTGGAAACATATGTCATGTGTTTCTTAAAAGCAGTCAGGTAGAGTGTAGCTACTCCCTTATCACTGCCAGAGTTCCCTACCTGGACCAAGCCTATATATTTATTGGTTTGAGACATGAAGTGGACCTGCCCTCAGCTGTATTTGGTTAAATTTGGTATAGCCGGTACGTTTCAAACCTGAGCTCCTTTACCAGCCTGGTGATAAGACATCCATTCCTCAGTATATTATAGCAGTACATTATAGCCTGTCAGCTGGGTTAATTTACACCAGCTGAACTAGTGCTATACGGACTGGGCAGACACAACACCAAGACCCTGGGAGGCTCCTTGCATGTTATAGAAATCCCTGGCCTCCCCTTTAGAGCAACCTTTCCACCCTCAGCACTGTGGAGACAGTACAAAGCATATGAAGCTCGGGACCTAACCTTTTCTCTTTGAACTTTTCATATTTATTTTTTTATGCCTGAACTATTTGCTTATAGAACTAATATGGCCAGCAGAATAAAAATGAACAGTGACTCCTGGCTTTGTCTTTTGGACTCTGTTCAACATGACATGTTCTGTATGCTCTGACATGGAGTACACAAGGAGCACTGAAGGCGAGGGTTTTGAAAATGAACGCATATGCTACCTCTGTTCACTATGGGCC
Source organism: Caprimulgus europaeus (assembly GCA_907165065.1). The sequence continues at coordinate 15,104,189 of OU015526.1, forward strand.
AGAATCTATTTTCGGACCAGGGAGTGCAGATGTATATTTATCTTATTTTGTTGCTTAATTTTAAGATACTTACTGCCATTTCCCTGGCAGCAGGGTGTTGGAAAGAATGGGATTGCAAACTCAAAGGAATGACCCTTTCCATTCCTTCTGCCCTTATTTAGAAGTGACGGCCTCCATTTCTTTTTTTTTTTTTTTAAATAAAAAAACCTCTTTCTTCTGTCCTTCAGGCAAGTTCACTGAGTCCACTGTATTTCAACAGGAGCTAAAGACATGGTTCTGTTTTCCCTCCCCCAAAAGGTCTCTATTAATTGTTTTCAAATGTTGGCAGCCATGTGAAACCCTGCCTAGCAAGTCTGGCTCCTTATATGATTTTTATTAAAATTCACTTTGCACACAAGGCACATGAGATTTATGGCTGAAACTAATAGGTTGGTTCTCACTAAGACATAAATCCATGGGCTGTTTATTGAGGCTCACGGACATTGAAAACGCAGGTAATTGTTACTGTGAGTGTTCAGCTTAAAAATAGTCAATCATGTCTCTAAGGGAATTTGTTTAACTAAACGCACCAAATAAGCTTCTGAAGAATTACTTTATCTGTGATGGTGACTGGAAGGACTATGCAGGGTAACTTCTGTATCTCATCTGTACAATTTAATTTCACTCGTAACATTTTTCAAATTTGCCTCTTACATGGTATCTTATATTATAAAGAGCAAATGTAAAAAGGATCTCATCCATTTGCTTGCCACAAACTTGTTTCAGCCATTCTCAGTTTATACAGGAGAATTTCTACTTTCTTGCTACTGACCTTTACAAACTCCATCTGATTTGCTGCAAATGAAATTCCTCCTGGCTCGCTCATGATCACAATCTGCCATATGAACTCAGTGAACGATTCTGATGGCAACACACAAGGTGGAGCAGAGCCCGGACCAATCTTTTCCTCTTAGGGTCCAACCACATTGACACGTGCAAACAATTGCCAGCTAGACTCGCTGGTGAGCCAGCTGTACTCTGGAAGCCATTTAGATGCGTTAGCTCAGTACTGTGCCCAAGCAAATAAGTCCTGCTTCTCAACATTACGTTACCTTTCAGCAAGACCCAAACCTGTCTAAATGGCTTCCAGCTCACATCTGGTTTGCAGCATGTCAGCTCACAGGGGAGACAGAGGTAGCTCATGCCACCTGAGTGGATTTTCTACTCTCAGTTGTGCTGGCAACATAATGCTGAAGAGAAGACACAGACAACCTTCCTGTCCCAGTGATTTGGTTACCCAAAACAGGCTCATATAGCATGAGATGACAGAAGGAACCTTTTCTGTCCTTCAGTGACAGTTCCAGAAGGATGTGGCTCCCACACAGGTCCTGTGTCATATTTGCCAGTCTCATGTGAGTGTCTCGGGTATCCTAGGATGTCTCACATAGCCCTTGGCACCTTTATACACAGTACACCTCAGCAAAATGTATCAGATGGCTCCTAAAATGCAAATAAGTTGTTGTCTTTGCTTTTTGGCTAAAAAAAGCTTTTGAGATCAGATATATTTATTATTGTGGTCATATCAAAACCAGTCCAAACAGGTGAACATTTCATGGACTGTTGCACAGACACACGGGAAGGCACAGACTCAGAGGCTACTGAAGTCTCAAGGAATATTTATGCTATGTATAAGTGTCATACCAAGAAACAATGCAGCTACATCAGTGTCATTTTAGGTTCAAAATAACTAACCATTCTGAAAGATGGAGCTTAGTAGCATGGCACAGTGCTATACTAATACAGCTATACTGCTTTAGTAATCTAAGCTTGTATTTCTGCATAACATCTGCTTGGAGGTGCACTTTGTCTCTTTTGCACCATGCTGCGAAATGCAAAGGAAAGCAGCCCTACAAAATAAGGATAAAAGGGTAGAAGAGCACCTATGGTGCAGCTGACTATAATTTTAAGTTGATACCTCATTCATTTTAAAATGGTATGTAAATACTGAAACCCCCCAGACAGCTAGAGAAATACCTAAAATTCCATAAATTCTTTAGCAGATGAAGAATTAGCAGGAATACAGACTTCACCAATTTGCAGGATTTCTTGTACTTTCATGTCAGTGATGTTTATCCTGAGTTTCTCATACAAGCTGGTACTGCTGTTTAGAAGCAGAAGTAGACACTTTCGGAACAATTTCTTTCCTTTTCTCCCCTCCTTTTTTGTTCTTGACAAGATGCTTCTCCTTCACTCCTTTTTACAGCATATGCTCAGTAGTCTATCACTTATCTAAATCTGCTAGGTTGTTGTTTGCTGATGAAGTCTCAACGCTCTTGTCTGATCTAGTGACTAGGTCAGCAAGGTTGTGTGTCCTGGGGACTTGGGGAACTGTATGGAGATGACCTCTGACACTCATCAAAGGCTCCACCGCACTGTTTGGTTCCTATCAGTTTAATCAGCTGGCTCATTCCTGCTCCTTCACCATTCATGACAGTACTCGTATCCCTCGCTGCCTGCCTTTCAGAACATACAGCTCTGCTTCCATGCTGCTTCTTCACACTGAGTTTGGCTCCTGTGCATGGGCCTCGTGCAGTGTACCATTCATTCTCTACATGACTCACATTTTACAGAAAACTTCCTTCATGTTGAAAGGAAGGGCAACAAATAGGAAACCTTCTTTTATTTCAGAGACACAGAGGTCAATATTATTCCTGAAACTTTTGTGTCAGTTTAAGGTGATGATTAAACTATAAAGTCCATGTCTCTTACCTGCTTTTCAAGAATCAGAGGTGTTTTCATAAAAATCCCTAAAACTATGAACCAAATAACATGTTCATGAAAATGTGATTACAAACATACAGTAGATGCTACAGGAATCTTTCCAGTCTTATCTAGTGAAAACAAGAGCAAAGAAAATTTTTCTCAAAGCGTTACTTAGATTTAAAAAATTAAGACCCCATAAAATATTTTTCCAATTTTCTTCTGCATTATATAAAGCAGCAATTTATCAATAAAGCTAAGGAAGCTATCTCAGGTCCCTCACTGCTCCCTAGTGAGCTTCACATATGGGGAACATGTACTCCGGGTTACTTGATGCAGGGGCTATGAAACCTGGCTTCGTACCTTCTACACATACATTGTGGCTGCATCTGGGCCTGTCGGTGGAGGACATGAAACATCAAAGAAATGAAGGCTGCACAAAAATTTAAAGTGTGACAGCACTACCCCTTAAAGTCTACTAGGGGATTTGTACAGGAAAATATCTCATCGTGATTTTTCAGCTAGATTACAACATAAAGACCTTCTCACATCATGGGTTACTTCATTTTATCCAATTGTAAATCTTCTCCCCAAAATTAAATCTAAATCTATGGAATCTAGAGACCGATTGAGAAATAAGGCTGTCCACAAACACTGCAGACTTCTGATGAAGTATCATGTTTTCCTGTTAGATAAAGGACAAGTATTGTCTTCTGTGTTTTAATCATGCAAGTGAAGAACAACTTGGAAATGGAGTAACATTGCAAGTGAATTTAGATTAGAAAGAGCCACTGCAACCACTGTTTCATCAGACGCTGAGAGATATCCCACAGTATGTCATAAAAACTATCCACAAGACAATGAACTCCAAACAATGCCAGCAAGGCTCAGACACCTTGTCTGCAATGAAAAGATTGTAGTATAATGCTGTGTGGACATCAACACAACAGCATGAATGCACTTAATTGGAGTAATATAAACTCAGCTAAAGCAATGTCAGTTTTGCTGACAATACTTCTCTGTGCAAATAAATGCTTAAACAGTCTTAGCTGAATGCATTTTTTTTGCAACACGAGAGGTAGAAGATTATATAAATTACAGCAGTTAATAGTGTTTTGATTCATCACTGAGTCTCACAAAAAGAGAGTCTGAAGTGATTCCTGAGGTGGATAAATTCTGCTGTATAATGTGAGGATCAGTCTTGTAATCCTTGCTAAATCAACAGCTCTTTGCTCCCATTGAGCTCAAACCAGTCCTGAGAGAACAGGAAGAAAAGTAGTCTCTCACCATAGAAAACAAAACTATTCCTAAATATTTATTACTTTTTTCTAAAAATGTTATTCATCAAGAAATCATTTTCTGTAATACATTTCAGAGCTTTTTATTTTTTCCCTAATCTTCACTATTTACTCTAAATTCTGAAGTGGTGAGTTAGACTAGCAATCTCATTAGCAATTGAATTTGTCTGTCTTCTCTGATATGCTTGACAATGACCTGATAGGATTAACTGTTAATTTTCCTTCACAAAATACACTATTTAAAGTACATGGTTTTATGTTTTCTTTAATAACTAAGATAAAGTATATAGAAGGCAAATATGAGGAAATGTTACTTCCCATTTTTATGTTGATACTTTAGCAAACTATCAAATTGCAAAATATACATGGTTGCAATGAAGTTAACGGGGCTTTTAACTTGTGCTTCTGAGCTGTCAGCTCTTCAGCTGTTGTGGATTATGAAGGTTCTCAATGGAGAAGGATCTACCTCTTTCAGTGTAAACTGTTTTTTTTCTGCCTCTTCATTCCTTCTGCTGAGTTGATAAGATTTCTGCAATTATATTCAAATCCTTGACATGAATCATTAAAATAACTGACTGTCCATATTGTGTTAAAGATTGGACTGACTCGCTTGAAGGCTCAATATGATAATCCCCAATGTTTATTTAATGTTTTTTGTCAGTATGTATCAACACCACTGTTATATAGGAGCAAGTGTAAATGTATATTTGGGAAACCGAGGCACAAAACTGAAGCCTCAGGTCAATAGCAGAGCCAAGACATGAACAAGGTTCTATCATGTTCCAGATTTTGGCTCCATCCTCTGGTTCACCCTATCTTAAGAAAGGAGGGAATGCTTCTTTAATTCTGTCATATATTTTAACTTAATAATATAGATTGAACCAGTTCTCCATTATCATAGGTGAATTACTTAAAAGCTGCCCTAAAGCCGCTTTCATTTTCTGTATTACTTTCCCAGAGTATCTGGGTTGGGAGGCCCTGGCGTGTGCACCTGCAGTGCTATGGAAATGAATGGTGTTTCTCTTGAGCACAGCCTTGCAGCTGTGCAGAGCAGACACAGAGAAAAGCAGGAGTGCGCAGAAAAGAGAGAGAAAAACAAGACCAACACAAACAGCGAGTATTCAGCTTTGTCTTCCTGTCCCATTTTTTCCACTAGCATCTGAGTAAAAGACTGGATCTCCACCTTATGCTGCCTTTTTCACTAGTGTGCTTTTTAAAAGGCAGGTGGAAATCAGTTATCTTGTCTACCTCTATTATTCAGGGGGGGAAATCCTCCACCTGCACTACAGGCTAGCTAGCCTCAGCTATATTTAGTTAGGTAATTACTCCTAAAAAAGTTATGATGCAAATGTACATACCTCAGTTAGTGTAATATGCTACACAAAAAGAAATACTATACTTTAATAGCTCAATTAAAATCATATGTAAATACTTTGGCTCTACCATCCATAGCTGACCTTTCTAATGGATATGGATTTCAACAGATTTTTCTATAAAATTGTGAACCCTTAAAAAAGAGGAAAGAGATTTAAACATTAATATTATTTTGCATTGTTTTTAGGAGCTTTTCATTTGTGTGGGGATTTTGGTTTGATTTCTTTTAAGATGCACAGTAGAAATTAATGGAATACTTAAAACTAAAGACCTTTGAAAAGACACTTGTGCTTTTGTTTTTATTGGGGGTTGATGGAGGCTGCAGTCAGGCATAGTGTGCTTTTTTAAAAGGATTTCAAATTAAAGGGATGATTCAGCAATATAATAATTACTTTTCATGTCCACATTATTGCTTCTTCTCTGTTTATTAGAACATGACCTATATGTCAAGAAGTAATATTTTGTACTAGTGCTACAATACTTCATAGAAAGTGCCCTTTGATCCAAATTATGTGCCCTTTGTACATTAAAACAATTAACACTGAAGTACTTTATGAAGTACGTGAGAAGTTATAGTTATATGGAGTGTCAGAGACACTAAGTCATTAAATGGTGCCATACAGCCTCCACAGGAGTCAGAAGCAAATTAATAATGTAGGAGATTTCCCACAATCAGAAGTATGAATTTTAGAGTTTGGTTACTAGTTCATTCAAAGATAGGGAAATGGTAAACATTAGTTGTTATTTTTGTTTAGTGACCAAATAAAGCTTCTGGGCTGAATCATCTGAATGCAGAAATAGGTGAATTCATTAATGTACTGATAAGATACTGATGACGGTGATAATAACATGCTGTAAATAACCACATGGGTCAATCATACAGAGGATATGGGGGTAATGCCTTCCTGGAAGCCAACTTGTTTGACTGTAGTGTGGTGGGCTCAGTATTACAGGAACTGTGCTATGCAGGACATCTTCAAGAAAAATGAATAAACAAAAATGACTTGTTAAATAGGAAGAAACAGTTCTATTTGCTACCTTTCTTTGGATTCTGCACTAGTTACTATTTAGAGAAACCTTGGCCCCATGTCCAGAGTAAAGAAACAGATTTGTGAAAGCAGCTTCAGGGGTTGCCCGGTTAGAAATGTACCAATGCCACCAATCCTGTTTTTAAACATTTGCCTATAGCAATTATATGCTTGGGCTTTTAAAAGAAATGAGACGAAATGTAGTGATACCCAGAACACTCCTGCTTCAAGCAGATACAATTGGAGTTGGGAAGCTAAGGCAGAGATTCAGAGACCACCATCACAAGCTCTCTTTCATTCATAAGACTCGAGAGTCATCCAGTTCCCAATGGGAACTCTTTTTGGTCACCACCTAAAAGCAGTACCAGATAGGACTTGAAGGTTCTTTTCAACCTAATGCTAATATATTCTTTACAAATTGGTATACTATGCAGATAAATTCTGTCAACCAGGGGCTAAAAAGGGAATCAGTTTTGTTTCACAGAGACTCTGTGTAGCATTTTGCATGCTGGCAGTATTTTGGAGTAAACATCAGCCATGCCAACTAACAACTGTGGTAAATACTGATGCTTCAGACATGGGGGAAGAAAGGGAGGAGAGAATAAGAGAATGTTAAAGTAATCTAATTAAATTGCTAATCCAGGTTTACATAATTAAGCAATAATTACTATGGGGAAGGGCATTTCCTGGCAGTTAATGACTGGCTGGAGGATTTGAAGGCTTGAGGTAAAGCCAAGTGTTCTTAACACTGTCAGTCATTAATTGCCAGGAAATGCCCAACTCAGGAGGTTATTACTGCTGTTATAAACCAAGAATAGAAAAATGTAAAGAAAAAAAGACAGTAATTACCTTTTTAAAGTGTTGAAAGTTGAGCACTGAACTGCCTGTTGCTATGGAGACAGAGTTTTATTTATAGCATCAGTCCTTTGCTAGCATTTAAAGACTGCCCCAGTACCCAAAGGAGGGCAGGAGTTAGTTCTCAGGGCTCTATTAGGTACATAATTGGTAATTCAGAACATCAGCTCTGTGCCACGGGCCACATAACATCTGCAGACATCAAGAGTATCACAAAACTTTACAACACTGATTACAAAATACTGGCAGCCACTCAAAAACATTTTATAGTTACACATACCTTCAGAAAGCATTTCCAGTAGTTCCTGCTTTGATCTGCAGAGTGTGTGTCTCTAAATAGGATCCTTGTAATGTCACATTGTGCTGTTTCCTAGAAATTAAATATCTGGGGACCAGATCTTTAAAACTGATTAATGCCATAGGCCTACTCAGCCAGACTGTGATCACTAACCAATTTTACAACTGTATAACTATTGATTTCATTGGAACAGCTCCTGATTTACACTAGTTACTATAAAGAAGAAATTCAACCCACAGTGTGCAAAAATATGGGCAAAGCCCAAAACCTTCTTCTTGCAAGCCTCTGAAAGAAATTATTCAATAACTGATTCCTAAAGCAGCTAAAAATATGAGTAATTTTGTTCCTTTTAATGTTCACTGTCTAAAGGATTCTGTTGCTTTTTATGGGATAAAGTGTTTGAAATTTGACTAATGTTTCAATGAACACAACCTTCCAAATGAATTGGTCAAAACCTTAATTTCTACCACTTGACTAATTTGGAACAATAATTTTTTTTAAAAAAGGTTCAATAAAGGACTTGGGTACCTAAATCAGGATAGAAGCAGGACTGAGATGCCTGATAATAAAGTAATAATAAAAAAAAAATTATTTCTTAATTTCTACATCCTAAATTCACTGATTGCCAGATTCGTAAATTCTGGCTCTGTGCACACGCAGGGCCTGATCTCTTAGATATTCTTATGCAGAGGAACCAGACTTCAGCAGAAAAATTTCATTAAAAAAAAAAAAACAGAATGAGGATAGGTGATTTCTGCTCCACCTCTCCTCCACCCAGTGTAGCAGCCTAATATTCCTTAGCCAGGAATACAAGTACTATATGATATTAAACACTGAACCTAGGTCTCTCTAATCCCTGCTGAGTGCTCAAACCATTATTACAGGGTGAGGATTCCTTCTGTGCTTGATTTCCAGCCCCACTGATCTTACATCCTTTGCTGATTATAACAGAGATCAACAGAGGGGTACGTGCATTTCTTTATTTGGCCACATTTAAAAAAATAAGCTTGGGCCTTCTGAACCAAAACAAGCTCTTATCTCAGGGATGATTTTTGAAACATGGATCTTTAATCACCTCTCTGTACATGCAAGCATAGAATTTTACACTTCATAAAATTAATAAACTTAGCATAGTATTAACACTTCAGAGAAAGGTGAAAGTAACACCTCCCTCTTCTCCCTCACCTCATAGTTTTCCCTTAGTGTACCATCCATTTGGAGGTTGAGCCACACAACTGGCTTTAGGCAGACGTGATCTTGTTTTGCCTGTTCTGTGAGACAGCTGGATTTGAGCCAGATACTGTCTAAAGAACTGTGCCATGCTGATGTGGCTGTACAGCTCCTGGATTGAAGTGAGATGTTTCAGCCAGAGTCAACTAATGGCAGAGAGAACATATCTTCAGTGTGATGACCAAAGTAGGAGCTACCTAACTCTCCTCAGAGGCTTTACAGGCAGCTTACATGCTGAGTACATGAAATCTTGATGCCATCCTAGGCACTTAACACCTAAAATTTAGAGGCTACAAGGCCTTCATTACGTTTAGAATCATAGAATCATTTGGTTGGAAAAGACCTTTGATATCATTGAGTCCAAATGTACCTGTCCACTACTAAACCATATCTCTGAGCACCTCATCTACCTGTCTTTTAAATACCTCCAGTTATGTGACTCAACCACTTTCCCGGGCAACCTGTTTAGGTGACACTAAATGCCAGTAAAAACTCGTATACTTTTCAAACTACTCCTCAACCTACTACTGAAGATAGATGCTGCAGCATCTTCACTGTCAGATGCAATCCACCCAAAGCTGGGCAGTTCTTCACAATTCCTGAGTTTACTGCCTTAGCCTTGCAAAATTAATAATTTTACTCAGAGCTGACATTTCTTCTATCCTGGTGCACGAGCCAGTGATGCACTAGATAATGTACCAGGAGACATACCTGTCACAGACGATGCAAGGACATAGCAGAGGCCTCAGCAATGTGCTGCAGTGAGGAATTCTTTGGGATGGGATTCTGTTCTGAACATGACGCTGTGTCTTCTCCCCTGCTCAGTGATCTCACATGGCAGACACAGCTGGCTGGCAGATGTGGCCAATCAACCTTATCTTGTATAAGAAGTCATGGAGTAGTGAAGAGGCTGTGGTGCTGCCCTGTGAATGCGTAAGACACAGGCCTAGATGGGGCAGAGAGGGAGGTGAAGATAGAGCCATTGGCTTTATCCCAGGAGAATCGGTATGACTGCATTTGCAGGAGGGGGGGAAAGAAAGAGTGATTTTTTTCCTTAGGTCAATGTAAACTCTTGGCCTTTGGGTCACAGTGTCAAGTTTTCCTTTTACATTATTAAATCATGATAGCTTCCAGATTTCTTGTTGAAGTATAATCCATATAATTTTTTTCTCTTTTTTCTTACATAGCGTGTAACAGAACAATACCATTCCACAGCATAGTTCTATCTCCAATTGTTCAATATTTACACCCTTTCCTCTTGACTAGGAAAAGGTCTATCCTACACCTAAATATCAAAAATGCTTCAGTACAAAGCATTTTCCTAGCAGTTACTTTGACTAGTTCACTCTGGATTCTTTTACTGTCCCCTACTTCTCCATTTCATAAAATAGAGGAAATGGAATATAGCTAAAATATTGGAACAGACTCATATTCTTGCAAACACTGCTACACAATCTTCTTTCCAGAAGTATTTAGGAACACATCATCACAGTAGAATTCATTGCTCAGAAGAATAAGGACTACCCAGTGTGTTCACCAAAGCAACTAGTAAACAATGTGTTTTTACCTGGTTTTATCCTAGTACTTATTCTAATGACCAAACACAGTGGTGAATGCTGTAAAACCTCTGAGGAGCTCACAGCAAAAGCAGTACGACTGCAACCATGTGTGTCCTTTCATAAGAAACAGGAAGGAAAAACTGGACTTGGCATTTTCCTGCTCGAATCAGGAATGTCAGACTGTCAGCAATGATCCCACACTCTTTGCAGATTCCAGATTCCCCAGCACACATCAGGTAGTCTGTTTCATGTCCTTCTGGAAAACTTCTGGAAAATGACAGTTGTATTATTAGGTTTTTTATGTATTCAGGTTAGCTTAGCTCTGCTGCCTACACTGGAGAAGCAAATGTACCATTATTTTCAAGGAAGGATATAAGGCATATGCAAAGGAGTAAGGAAAACTTTTAAGGAGCTTTAGAACAAAAGATGCTTACACATAGAAACAACCAGAAAGTTGCAGTTTAGCTCTTCCCCACTTCACAGGGTTGGATGTTGGCAACACATGGCTTCTTTGCATTCGAGTTCTGAACAAGCAAGCATTTAGGGACGTGCTGGAGTTCACTCAGTATGACTGCTAGATTTACTATGAACCCTGGAAATGATAAGATTCTCTATTTTTCTAGTAAATATTTTAAAAGTAACTGATTATAAGAAACTGAAAATATCAACCTAGGAAATTGGCATTGTGCTGTTGTGACACTTTCTGATTCTGTGGCTTAGTTCATAAGGGGAACAATAATCCAATGTTGCAAAATCTGATTAATTTAAGATCTACTCTAAATATTTAGAGCACATCATCCCATAGCCTAAGGGTCAGCATGTTTCTCAACACTTATGATAAACTTTACCATTTTATACCTAATTGGATGCCCATCATGAACTTTTTAAACAAATGTAAACCTGATAACAACCAGAACCATAGAGCAGTAGAGATTATCCTCAAGCTTGGCCCAACAACTAAAAATATGCTTTTTCTCTAAAGCTATGATAAGTTACTTATAAAAAGAAGAACATTCAGCTTTCATGCAAATTCTTATATTAAGGAGCTTTTTCACTAGAGAATCTCTGTGTGTCTGGATCCCTAAAGACAGTCATTGCAGGCAGAGTGAATGGAGATATATCAATAGCTATTGTAGCCTGTACGTTATCAACTACAAAACTCAAATGCCACAACCACACTAGCCTGGTTTCATATGCAGGCTTTGGCAGACCTCTGAGCTTTGTGTTAGCAGGAAAAGATAAATATTATAATTGAGGAGAAGTTAGAATTTTTATTTCACAATGTTTTCAGTGCATTCACTTGACCATGACTGGTCAAGAAGTGCTCCAAATTAAAACAAAATGCATAAAAGAAAATGCCAGAAAAAAAAAAATGTCACTCAAAACTTTAATTTAGAAATAAGTATTTTTGCTCTTTTTAATTTTGACTTTTCAGATATATATTATGTAGTACTAACTAAAAGAGAAATAAAGTATTTTCATGATCGAAGCATTTAATATCTTCACTCAAGAACCGCTGAAATGGTACATTTCAGTATTTTCAGACTTTCATTATTTTCTTTTCTCAAAACAAATGTTGAACACGGTTTTGTAAGTTTCACTTTGGAAAATATACTATGTATAAATGTGAATTAGCACTTTAATTAAAAAATTAGTAAGTGCTTTCAACCAAAAAGGGATTTTTTTTCAATTTACTTTTTTTTAAAAGGAAACGCTCTCATACTGACTGTAATTTTTTCATATCTTTCTGCTTTCACCAATGTAAAAAAAAGATAAATCTTTTTCCCCACTGAAGTGAACCTCCTTCAGAAAAATACGTGTTTGAGACCAAAACACATAAAATATTTGCTCAAATCATATATTTCAATGAAAAATTTTATGTAGTGGAAAAGATGTCTTCTATTTGAAAACAAAAATTAAAAAAGCCTTATGTCAGATTACCAAATTACAGATCAGCACTAAATTAAAGAATACGAATGGTATTGGTTTTATTGTGTGTGCATGATAAAAGGACAGACTCAAAACTATGGTTTTATTTGGAATTCCTAAAATGCACTTTGGAGAGAGCATTAACTTACTAGCTGATTATTAGACATCAGGGAGCCAACATTAAAATCACAGAGTGGATATCTGTTATTATTCTTTGGCAACATAATACACAAATATTACAAAGCCAATACTCCGACTCGAGGTTGAATTTTCCTGATGTTTAGATCGTGCCATAATTCATTTATGGGCAAGTGCCATCACACTACAAAGTCATATGAGCCTCACCACAAAAAAGAAAGGATCTGTAATGCTCCTCATAGATCAACATAAACCTGCAATGGAGTCTGCTGCCCAAGATATAATCGGTAACATGGACTGTACTATCTATTTATAGTAAGATCAGGACACATAACCATTTCTCAAGTTAAAAAGCCTGAAGTTGTCTACTGAAAGTAGAAGAAATGATGCTGATGCTCAAGTACAGGTAGAGTAAATCCAAAGGACACTGAAAGAATGCACTGGGCTTTGGAATTTGTCTCCAAAACCCAAACGGAGCCCAAGTTATTTACTTGCATGTCTCCTCACATTCACTTTGGCAGGTCAATGCACTGGTCAGTTGTGCTCTGTCTTTCTGCTTGTGATGCTTAACACTGCACAAGGCTTATGTTTGACAGCTGCAAAGGCTGAGAGGGAACTCAGCAAAATTGTCAGAGCTTTCTTGAAAAGTCTGACTTGCTTGTGATGGGATCTCCTGTGATATGGCACAGCTTCTTATTCATTGTGTGTTCTTCTGTACCTCCTGCTGCTGGATCTCTGCTCTGTGTCTCAACGCACAAGCTCAATAGCTTTGGAAAGGAACTCCCAGTTGAAAAAGATAATTTGGAAATGTCTTTTTTTGCTCTGAGAGCAGAAGAATGTACACAGGGCCAAAACATGGTCTGACATGATGCATCCAGCAGAAAAAGGACAGGAAGTGCTCATATTTATGTTTAACTGGGAAAATCCAGTTTACAGAGGTTATTCTTCTAACATTAAAAAAGAAAAAGATCACTCTTTGAGCTACATCATGAAGTATATTAATGTAAGTTGTAGTCAGTGACTTGCAAAAATTTCCTTACTAGATCTTTTCTACCAGTATTCTTGGACACATCTAAATGATCAGCAACAGGCAGCATTTTGATAGTATGAACTGAAGTTTTCTCAGAGAACAACTTAATTAAGGATTAAAGTAATCTCTTCAGCACAAGTAGCTGGTTTTAATGACTTTGTTTTCATCATGTGATAACCAATCTACAACCAGATGTTTTTGGTATTCCAAATACCTGTTGAAATTTATCTTCACACTCCCTCAAAAGAAACAGAGAACCCAACAAAAAAAAAAAAGGCAAAACAAAAGAGAAGTTGGACAATAATTTCTGCTACCTCTCAACTCTGGATACTAGCTATGAACAGAACAATATCTGTTGTTTTTCTGAATCTTTCCTGTGGAGGCTTCTTACTCCTAGATTCTGCAACTCTTCTATTAAAGTTGGGGTTTCCAAGCCACAGATGCAGGTTCTTCAGAGGAGGATATTGCTCACACAACTGAATGCTTCCTCCTGAACTCATGCACATGCAACACAGAGCCAAAACAAGATGCCATAACCAATACTAAAACAGCCCTTGTACGGTGTGAAACTAAAGTGAAACTCATGAGGAAAAACAGGCCACCATTTCAGCTGTGTGAAGCTGGTGGAAGCCAGGACTGCTGCTAACACTGCTGTTCTCACTGTGGAGCATCCCCCTTCCCTTGCCCTGACAGGCTGTTCCATGCCTTTGTCATTCCTTCCATTGTGCCAGCACGAGAGTTTGTACAGCTGAACAATGACTCAGAGTGGGGAATTGATCCAACAGAAAATTAATTTTTTTTTCTTTTTTTTTTTTTTTTTTCTGGCTGTGTTACTTCTACCCTCTCTCAATTCTCATTCCCTGTGTGGCTACAAGAAAACTTATTCCAGCAAAAGGAAAGGCTCAGCAAAAAGAAAGAAACAAGTACCACTACCCTGGAAGTGCTGAGTTTTATTAAATGAAAATAATCCTATGGAGCTGTAGAAGTAAAGACTACTCCCAGCTACAAAACTAACTTGCTGTACAGTGCATGGCAAGTTGCTCCAAGTCTTCCTTCCCAGTTTCAGTCTATTTAGACTACATGTTCTTCAAAGCAAAAATGTTTTGCTTATTATGTACCCATATAATTAATTCCTAGTCTAGGTTGGGGACTGTGGTAATAAAAAGAAATAAAAATAATGATTTCTGAGGGCAAAAGCAGTTTGCCTAAGGGATTCAGATTAGCTAATGGAAATGCAAAGCAATCATCACCTCATGCAGTACTGCCCTATACTAAAAACTGCTGAATATGATATTCTGTTTATCTGTGAGATCAAATTTCATCATGAAGTCAAGAATCTCATGCGAAAGACATCTACCTAATAAAGTAATTTGGATTATATACAATCTCTTAAAAATTAACATTATATTTGGCATTTGAAATGCTACAGATTTTTTTTCTTGTTCAGAAGGTAAAATAATCTCAACATTTTTATCTGCATTTTCATTTTTTAGGCTATCTGGGCATACATTTAGTCATAAAATTATTAAAACTGTCCTTTAGTGTAATGTGGAAGGAAGAAGAGGGAGATATAATTTTCAGATTATTTTTATAACCTTTATATCAATGTACCAGAGCAGTGTGAGTGGATTATTTCTGAGACAAGGAAGTTGTTCCACACTTGAAGAAGTTTTAACAAGGGGTTCCTAGGACCTCCCGTGGATCCTCTCTGGCACTTCATCACCTTAGAGACTTCAGTGGGGCTGTTAGTGCTCAAGGCTTCACTTTGGCACCAAGACTTTTCTCAGGGTCTGTGTTTCTGTTTCCCTTTGCTACAAACAAAGCTGATGAAGAAACATTGTGATAGTTAATTTTCGCCTTGAAAATGCACAAGGTTATCTGTTCTAGCTTTTTCTCCATAGTTTCTGGTTACTGGTGTACATTTCACAAAAGGGAGGATCTCTGCATATTAGCAGACGGTTGCCCTGGTGATGGAGACACGGTTCAACCAGCATCCCTAACTTCATGACTACTGATGGAGTTAAGCAGAGATGGTATTAGTAGGAAATAGCACTGTAGGACAAACCAAGGAGATAACTCTTACTTTCCCTGATTTAAATTAGTAGTAACAGTGCTGAGTATGATGTAAATTCCATAAGCAAGAGAAGATTTCTTTCTTCAGGGACCTCATAGGCTATACTTTTCATCCTGTATCCAAGTGCTGATGCCTTTTAAATATCATTTTTGCTTTGCTAGTGTCCCAGTAGGAGTTTAAGAAGTCAGTTGCAGCCAATTGTACTTTCTCCTTTCTCTCAAAAAGGGATAAAGCTTTCAAATGATTTGAATAAACTGTGATTACATCTTCATTTGTCAGTAATGGGATTACCACGCTGATAAAAGAGACTTCAGACAAACATACATGTTTAAGATTGGTGTAAATTACCCAAGAGGGCCTGGAAAATCCTTTGGGCTCCTTAGGGCCCACCCCTCCCTCTTTGAAAGCTGGCTGGCACCAAGAGCCCTGAATAGGCTGGGACCAGCTGACCATTCCCTGCTGGGGGTTATGGCTGTTTTCCTGCGCACATGCTCACTGAACTGGAAAATACAATTATACACATTCAAGCTCGCAGTTATTTTTTTGACTACAGCTAACAAGCTAAAGATTTTTCAACTAATTGATTTTATCTCTGGTTGAAGAAGATGTCATAAATCTCAGTCAGCTAATAATGATTAAGAGATAAAGGCAACCTGAGAAAAATATAAGTGTTGTTGTTGCTCAATGCCGATGGACTCCATGGTGAGATAATCTTTTTAACATGGCGACCCATCCCACATACAAAATGTTTGTCCAAAGATCCATTTGTGAAGGAGAACAAACGGGGAAATCTGAAAGCAAGCAAGAAAGATATGAGTGAGAAATGAAATGCAAATTCAAATCCTGTTAGGGCTAAAGAAAAAGAAAGGCTTGAAAATAATCCCACTTTGAGTCTCTATAATGAATTGCATATTACAATACAGAGGGATTGCTCAGGAGGATTCTAAACCTCTGTAGAGTGCAAGCATACGGATTAGTTAACTCTATAGTTGTCTTCGACTTTATGAGGTCTTGATTCTGCCATCCATATACCTTTTCAGGGGGTTTTACTTGTATTGGCATCAGTGGGTTTCCTTGTTCGGCTAAATACTAGCCAGAAATGTACGGGCTGCAAAGTGGGATGTTTATATTGGAAACTGAGAAATATAATTTGAGTATGTGGGTTAGTCTAGTGGGGAATAACTTCACTGAAGTGAACTGAATTACATCAGAATTACATATGCAAAACTCGAGAAAAAAGGGAAAGAAAAAGTACGGTTTGGACAATTGTTATATGTAATACACAGCTTTGAGTTACTAGCCAAAAAAGATGTTGTAGTAAAACTGGTCAAAGATTTTCTGATGGCACTTTTTACATCTGACATCTTTTCTTGAATACATTACAATTCTTTATGGGAATTCATCAAAGTATTCAAAATTTCCAGCTAGAATGAAACAAATCTTTTGTTTTGGTGTTATCATGTTGCAGGGTATAATATAATAAACTTGATTAAGTTGAAGTATTTAAAGAATGTTTCATTCTGGAGGAAAGGAAATCAGGGTTGAACTTTTTCTCTCAAAGTTACAGAATCTTCTGGAGAATGGATTTCCTTCACTTTGGTCTCACACACAAAAGCACAATATGTTTGTAGATTAATAAACTAAATGTATAAGAACTACAGCTAGATTTTGCTGATTGGGGAAATTTTATCTCCTTTTAAAGGCTTAATTCAAGGATTGGTCTATATGTATGCATAAGAAACAAAAGCAATGACATCTATTATCTCTTTATCCAAAGACCCTTGCAAAGGTTCTATAGTTAGAACCTTAATTTGAATATTAGTTTGAACTTGACATAATTTCAACCCTGTTTTTGCCGAATTTCTTCATTACCGGTGAAGTGAAGTCAGTGACTTCTATGCAGCTTGTTTGCAATCCTGATGGAGGAGCTCATATTTTAAGGAAAAAAGGGAAGGTTGATATTATGACAGTTTCTGTGTTTTTTATTCCGGAAAAAGATATTCATTGTGATAAGATATAAGAAAAACTAAGTAAATAAAGACTTTGTGCCAAAGATCCCAATATCTATCAAAGCCGGATTCAACAACTAGGTAGGATAACTAATGAGGAGTAGCATGAGTAAAACAAATGTCTTAAGTGTCTCCTGAGGATTATTTAGTTACCACTCACCAGTTTGCCTATGATCCCGCCAGAAGAAGCAAGTTTTGAGGAGCCAGTGGCTTTATGGAACAGTTCGACATTCTGTGTGCATAAATGATGGTATGAAAGAAAAGAAGCACATGTAATACCGAGAGGGGGCTG
The DNA here is from genome assembly GCA_907165065.1 of Caprimulgus europaeus. The sequence continues at coordinate 15,122,042 of OU015526.1, forward strand.
AGTTGCCAACCAAGCTGATCATTAAGTGGTGGAATAAAGTTGCATATAACACTCTGGAGGAGAAGAAGGACCCAAAGACAATATGATCAGACTGTCATGGTAAATATATTTAGTGATAAAGAAACTATATGGACAGATGCGTGAGCATGATGTGGACACCAAGGAAGCCATAGATGAGATTACAGTTGTCAGGTTCTTCTGGTTTACTTTGGAAGAAGAAAAGTCAAGAATTCAGAGAAAGCAAAATAGTAAGGTTTTTGATATGGGAAAGATAAAAAATTGAAGTCAAGGATGGCTTTCCAGAAAGTAAGAGGAATCCCAGTTTACATACATTTTTATATTGATGAATATAAATACTAGTCAACATCTGTGACAAAAAAGAAGAGAAAGGTAAAGAACATTGACATTCTGACAAGCATTAACAACTTGAAAAATGACAGGTTTTAATATATGAGATTTAAAAGAACAGGCAGTGACACTCTGTACATACAAAAGGTGGTAGAAGATACTGGTGAAAGTAGCAGACATAAACAGAAAAACAGATTTTTGAGTGTTTACCACAGGAACAGTAGTAGAAACAACATAAGAGGATGAATCAAAAAAGTTATGAGAAAGGGAAAAATAAACCAGAATACACAAAAAATAAACCACTTGTTTCAAGAAAAAGAACAACACTGCAGAAGACAGAAGAGTAGAAAGGGATAGAATAGACAAGGGGGTTAGTCATAACTGAAGGAGGTAGTGAGTCTGACAGAAGAGTAATACAAGGATATTGTCAATGGCTGGGTAAGAAGGTGAGAGCCTGGCAAACAGTGAGTTGGCAGGAAAATTAATTAGCAAGTGTTCAATAACACAACAAGCCAAGCTATAAAATAAGGCAATAGAACTCTTTCAAGGATTACCAAGCTACAGGGGCAATGAGTTAGTGAGAGTCAGTAGATGAAAGAAGCAAATAAGCTTCTTGAACAGTGAAATATAGAGCTCAAGAGTTATCAAATTATATCAGAACTTATGGGTGCCAGTATCAATCCAAAGTTGTGATGTCAATAGAGGGTGATGTATTTCCCAAAACCAAGAAGTGTGGGTTGTTGGTAGTCCAGCCTGATGTCTGTTTACTCTTGTGTTGGTAGTCCTGCCTGATGTCCACCTTTGATTCTGAGCACTAAAATTGGTCAAAGAAATATCTTTTACTATTCAAGCCATTTTTTTTCTCCTTCATCACTCTGGTTTTAATCCATTTAGTATGAAGAGAAAAGCCCCAAAGAAGTATTATTCTGATGATCTTTGGACCCAGTGAGTACAAGTTCTAAAATCAGGACCCATTTGCCTAGAGTGTTCTTTCATTAGCTAAATGTCATTTATATAAATTTAAATATTTATATTTTTCCCCTTTCCTGTTGAGCACTTCTTTTCCCACTGATGATTTAACTATATCCTGAAAAATTCAGTAATCACTTGCTGGAGGGAAGATTAACCAGGTTTTGGAAGCCTATAATACAAGGTGCACTGTTTTATAGTAGTAGTTAATCATAAATTATCATGGTGTCATGTTACAAGAGACACCAAGAACATTAACTATAGAGCAAAATTCTTTTAGGCATCTATGCAATAACCTGCAATTCATATGTGCTGAACACCCAGCAGCTTCTTAATAAATTTAGTAACTTAAATAAATTATTATAAACTGCCAAACACACAAGTTTTTTGGAAATTCTATCCTAAAGAGTCACCTAAGAGAGTTAAAAGCCCAAGACTCATGGTTTTCAATTAGACTTACACTCCTAATTCCTTTGTGTACTTTTAGAAATCTTAGTCATGGGCACTTTGATAAAAAAATTTGGCCCCAATCCTCAAATGTATTTCTAAGTTCTTGTGATTTCAAAGGGAGTTAGGCACAAAAAAAATCGGAAGATTAGGTACTTGGTACATATGAGCGGCTCAAGTCAAAATTACACCAGGCTTTACTGGAAAAACATAGATTTTAAAACTTGAGAGCTGATAGAGATCACAGCAAATAGCAGCAGCATACTTTATGTGAAGCTACACCTAATAACCAGACACTGACAGCTGCAATCTCTGGGTAATTTGAAAGTATAACATCAAAGCATCAAACACAACATCCATTGTGGAGAGGGATGTGTTAAAAAGAGACGGTAGTAAATACCTTATGAAGTATACAAGCTGGGAACATTACCTATCCAAAAACAGTAGGATCTCTCACAAGCATTTTTGAATTTGAATTAGAAATGGCAGGTATAGCCACTTAATCAAGGGCAGTAACATAATCTTTGCCTTTTCATTCCATTATTTCTCACAGTCTAAAGGACTTCTCAGATTTCATCAGTTCTCTGTGGGGAAGGAAATGCTGTCCCTGAAGATGTAAAACACAGGATCTAATTCCTTGCTCTCTTATATATGTTTTCAGTGACTTAATATAAAACTATTTGGATGATCTCTGTTATTATAATCTGCAAGAATAGCACTAAATTCCCCTATTTAAAAATCACAGAACTGAAGTGGAGGGACACTAAATCAAATGTCTCATGTCATAACAAGGAGTCTGTGGTACAGCAGGAACCAGTATCCAAGCCTCCAAATCCAAGCTAAGTGCTCTAGCCCCATGAGACTTTTCAGCAACAGTGAGCTACAAGAGGGCAGGATGCACGTCTCTTATTAGATGGTTGGACATACATCCAATAAATAACTCACATGTCTCTGATTTTATTGCAGGACTGTTTACACTGTCAAATGATCACATTTGTCCCTGTCATCAAGCCACAACAAAGGCATACTTTTGCATCAGTCATGTTATCACCTGTCATATGACCATAAATGGCTTCATGAGATGACCAAAATGCAAACTCTTATAACTGAGCATATCTGTGTCATTCAGGCACTCTACAATCCATGAGAAACACTGCACATACAAAGATTACAGTGTGCCTTGATTTAGGCCCAACACAAAATGACGTGGCTGCAGTTTGTCACATTATCATACTTCTTGTCATGCGTGTAGGACACAGTCACAAAAAACTGTGTTAGGAAGAAAACCATTGTAACATTTAACCACAATCACTTACCTACTCCCTGCCTAAGGCGAGAACACCTTCAGCAAAGAAGGCAATAAAGGAATAAAGTGCCTGCCCCGCAGGCTGTTGGACTGCTATCTCTGCCCTAAACATTGAAACATTGGTGTTTCTCTCAGTTTGGCGAAGTTTCGTTTCATTGATATACATGAATATAAATCAGAATGAAGATCTCTATGACAGAAGGAAAGACTTACATAAACCTTCAGCTTTTGGTATAAACACATACAAATTGTAGAAGTGGCTGTGTAGTTTTACAAGAATTACAACATCTATATGTTTTCACACATATTAATTGGTTCAGATTTAATGGGATCTAAAACAAGAATCTAGTCCAGGTTTTCAATTTCAAATGATACCAAGTTTTGAATTCACAACAAAGAATTTTACAGAACTCAGATGTAAACATCAAATAGTTTGTTAATAAGTTTGTCATCATAAAGTCAATGACTGGAAAGTTTTCAATGGAAGTGACTTTAAGGAATTAAACAACATCCTAGTGACTGAATGTTAGGGACAGAGGTAGAGATATTCAGAAAAAAGGTTTCAGAATCAGAAGATATTTTCAGACTTAAAAAACATGCGCATTTCTCTTAGAGGAGAAGAACAAAGTAAAATGATCCCAGCAGAAGACAGCTAGACACCAGCCTAGTTAGAGAAGACAAAAAGAGTGACATTCAGTATCTTTGCGCAATGAGAATGTAGCCAAGACTTTTTTTGAATGTCTGCTAAAACAGATATATTTTAGTCTATTAGGTTTCTTTGTTCCACATCCTTTGTCACTTAGTTATATATACTGTATCACTAGATTTTTTTCTCATCTGTGAACATCAAGGTCACCCTGAGGCCAAGCCTAGATGGTTTATAAGATGTAAATTTTCTTTGGCTAAGAGAATACTTGTGGCTGGGTCATGTGATACTGCCCTTTCCTTTTATTTGGAATCTTTCGGATTAGAGAGCGATGGCCTTAAAAACTCACACAATACTCTGCAAATTAGTCCATCTGTCTATCAGTCATTCAATTGCTTCTGCAGCCCACTGTGGTGATTGTGAAAAGGACAGTAGTCCCTGGGGCGACCTTCAACAAGGAGTTTGCGAAATAAGTCTTTCATAGGATGTTTGAAAGGAATCAGTATGCTTTTTCTAAAATGTTTTTCTTCAAGTTATGATAAAATTTCTTTGAAAAGGTTCTGTTTTTTTAAAAAATATCCTTGCCTCTGCATGTGCACAAGTACTGTACATACGTGACTGCATGAGCGGGTTAAGATTTCTAACCCAATTACATATGAATCTATGTATTTCTCTGGAAGCATATTAAGATTTGTACGATGAAGGGCAGATCCAAATCCACAAACTATTTATACAAGGAGAAGCTGAACAACTGTGGTCAAATAAAATATAAAGAAAATATCACAGCTAAAAAACATTTCTGAGAAATAAATAATAGAACTGGAAGAAAGTTTTATTGACCAGCTCCATAACGTGGGATGTTTCAACACACCCCTAAAACTGCTGCTTCACAATGGAGGGAGAACACACTGGTTTGCATCTTTTGGCTCTCAGTTGGCTTTATGTTTCCAAATATGTTTTCCCATCCTTATATGACTCCCTGTTGTAAAGTGTTATGCCAGTTGAAGGGAAAAGAAAAATAGAATATGAATCAGAGTTCACATTTTGAATGTTGAGTAATGATGATTAAACTTATCTAGACTCAGTTACTGCCTCAAGAAATAATATTTCAAATGCCTTTCAAACTTTTTTTGGAGCTGTCTACAGAAATCAGGATAAAGACCACAGCTCTTGAACTGCAGGGGTAAACACAGGCTTCAGAATTTAGAAAAGAGTGGCCTGAAACTAATCGGGCACCTGCAGATCTGATCACTTTAGATGTCTTGGCTAGGCTTTAGAAGCCTTGCCGCACAACCCTTGCCAACAGTCATCACTAACCTTCTTGCATAATGCTATCAAATTCTTCCATAATACTCAAAAGCTAGCGTTTCTCACCTGTCTTATAATTTGATAGGCATTGTATTTAACGCTGATGAAGTTTAGGGCGCCAAATTCCTTTAGTTTTACACAGCTGAAGAAAGTTACTAAGCTCATTTTTAGAAGCAAGGAGATAAAACTACTGTTATCTGTACCTTAACCATAAACACAGATCAAAAGGCAATGCAACATGTATGGGAGCACATATGTGGGAGAAATAACATCATATGGAGATAACATTGAAAAGGTGTGAGACTCACAGCAGATTGGCTGGAGAAGATGAGAAAAAATGCAAAAAGAATATACCACAGAAGCAGTGCAAAAATACAAGGGAACTTTTTATCCAGAGGCTGAATTAAGGAGGTTTCAATCTATCTGAAGAATTTGTCTCCTCTTTAATTTCTTCTGTGCTTAGGGAAACAGGGCTTTGCATGTTGTAAATGAGCAGGTTTCCATTGGAGATGCCAAACTCAGTTATCACTCCCCCTAATGAAAACAATTGTGAAGCTCTGCATTTTGGCTAACTGTTCTCTTTAAAGAACAGTATTAATACCAATGCCAACCTAATGCTGTGTTGATTCTTTATCCAGGAGAAGAATTATAAATAATGTCATGTGGCAGATGAAAAAAAATAGTAGGGATAAAATGGTGATTGCATAATACATTAGAAGTTTGACAAAATATGAGGACCCTGCCTTCTGATTTTTTTGTAAATGTGAATTTCCACAGCATTTAAATCTTACACGTTATATGAGGAAATTAAATGAAGCCCTTTGATTTCAGCAAGTTGCTGCTTGGATTTTCTCCCCACACAGAAGTAAAATTCTTTGCTAATGTGTGAACTGAGATTAATGTTTCCAAGCTGAGCCCAGCTGTAGAAACTTGACAAATGTAAAGAGTAAGGGAGATTTTCAACTTGCTGGGATGGCCTGTTACTGATATCACTGATGATCACTAGATTAGAGTGTGTCTCTACCAAAGAAGAAAGCAACACATTGCTTGTATCTCTACAGAGAATGACTACAGTTAATCAAGATCACAGGCCTCTGAAATAATAAGAGATACCATAGCCTGAAGCAAGAGGCAATCTTCATGCTCAGGAGCTAGGTTCTTATATTCGGAAGAAAAAAAAAGCCATAGATTAGGTATTAAGATGAATATGTTGCTACTCACAGAACCCTATATGTCAACATTATTGTTCTACTTTCAAATAATTCATAAAGTAGGTCTTTAACAGTGGAAGCTGACTGCTACATATAACCACTGAGTAGGCATGGTTTGGAACTTGACACTGGCTTGGCTGGACCTCAGCAGAGCCTCAAACCTAAGTTTCTTGGAGAGATGTTTTATCATCAAAGACACTTTTTGTAAAAATTGTTTCAGAAGACAATATAAAGATAGAATGCTGATCATCCTTTAATCCCATATATTACTGAGGTAATAGATTACCGCATACCACCACAGTCCCAACCTTGCTCGTGAGCACTAATTTTAGTAAATACTTTTTAAAAGCAAGGCTCTACCTCTCACAACTGATTAACCTGTTGGTTGATAACTATTAAGTAACCCATACATAGCTTCCAATTAGGCAAACTGTAACTGCATACACCAAATGTTGTTATTATTTTTGTAATTTAAATTAGAATCTCAAGAGAAGTTCAGCTGATTACCAAGATCTGGATATTGGAAATTCCCCTGAACTATGCAGGTTTCTTAAAAGATGGTGCAAGACAAAACACAAATCACATTTTGGACATCAGTGTGTGGTATAAAATGTACTTTATAAACATTGAAACAATACTAATTAAAAAGGATGAGTTGCCAGGTAGCAATGGGCTACACTGTGCTGCACAAGATCTGTCAGGAGGCAACATTACTTGACATTCAGCAAGTGAAGGTAACGAGGTGGAAATTTGGAACAAAAATGGGAAACAAATTCTTGCCATGTACTTGGACTGCACTGGTGGTTAGTAGGCATCCCTTTTTCATCACTAATTATGTTAGACAGTTTAGCAAATATCTAGTCATAATATTACAGTGTGTAAGTTATTGATATAGTCATGAGATAAAAAGAATAAAATGCCTAGCACCTGCTCCTAATAAATTCCTGTAATGTAGCATTTCAAGGACTGGTAGAACAGAAATGAAGTCCTCTATTTCACATTGCAAACAACAGAAGGTTGGAAAAGCAAAGCAACACAGAGGAAACAAAATAATATTTAATTCTTTGTTCATGGCTCAATATATGCTTATGTTCAGACCATAGTTCCCAACAATTTTACATTACAGCTGCATGCCTTTAAAACTTCAGGGGTTAAGATCCCAGGATTTCAAGCTAAACAGCAAGTACACTGAGAGAGAGTTTTTCAGCAGGACACTGAATTATTGATGCTCTGTGAATATGTGTTGCAAAGCCTACATTTAAAATGGAGGTAGGTATTGCCAGGCTGAAAGATAGGGATCTTCACCTATGGAGATTAACACTTTTAGCATTATCTTAATTCTTGAACAGAGTTAATAAACTACTCATAAACAAAGTTAGGTACCACAGAAGGAGATTCATAGCACCTGGCAGCTAACATACCAGCATAAATTGATAGACTGTGGTGTATTAAATCTGTCCTAGATTTAAAGACATTAATTAGGTATCAGGCCAGAGTTCGATGGACTTGATGAATAAAAGGTATATAAATCATCCTCATTAATCTGGATGATTGATTGCCCTTTTCTTAGAAAACATGGGAGAGACACCTATCTAATTATTATATAATATCCTTATAACTTATATCCTGGAGAACTTCTTCAGGAAAAAGGTACACATGAATAACAAGATACAGCTAAGCCTGAGCTAAGTATAGTATTTCTATCTTACAGCTACAGGTAAATTTGGGATGAGCACACCTTCTACTGCTTCCTGGTGAAGGTGGGAACTAAGCAGAAAGGCACATAAAACTTACATGGTCAAAGAAAGAAACAGACAATGTAACTCTGTAGTAGCGGTGAAGGCATGTTAAAAAAATGGGAATACTTGGTTCTGGGCCTTTTCTCAGTACTTTCTAACCATTAGGAGGCAGTTAAACACTAAAACAAATGTTTGAACCAAAGACAGGCTGAGTATAGTCAGTCTCAAGTACATCATTTATCAGGCAGTCCCAAGCCACTGAGCTATTACACAAAGGTGATGAATATTCTCCCCATCCCAGTGTTTTTGAATAAAAATTGTTGTGGAAATTGTATTCTGGACAGCTTTGTATTTACATCATTATATATCAGTATTACTCATTGAGTATATTTACCAGATCTGATACTTCAAGATTTAATGTTAGGCTTCTTAATTTGTGGATTTTCAACTTGATTTAACCAAGAGGTGGCTATGCTAGGTACCTTAGCATTTAAAACATATTTATAGCCACAAATGCCCATGAACTAAAGCAAAACATTACACATCTGTGAGACACTTCTGGCTGGTGACTGATAAGCCTGAGATCTTTTGCCAGATATTTTAAGCTTGCTGAAAATGAGGCAACCTCAAACTGAAAGCTGTGAATCCGTTGCAGTGCTGTGGTGTACTCAACATAATAGACCCTAAAAGAAAAAATACATCAAAGTTCATACTTCCTTTCTTTAATGTCTTTGTTTTTCTGTATTGAATAGAATAGATTTAGTAAACCAGCAAAGACAGAGTTATTCTAGAAGCTTAGGTTCATCAAGTGTTCAACTGATACAAGACGAAGAAGCAAGTACTCTAAAATTCTGTGTATGAGGAAAGATACACTTCTTATCATTCCATGATACTTGGGAGCCAATGTCTGCTCTAAATATTCCCTATACAGACTCCAAGGCTGACACAATCATGTGCCCTTAACTTAGACACTTGAGACATGATGCTATGTAGCTGTGATTGATAAGAAAAAAAAAACAGCAGCAGAGCAAGGCCAAGGATAGCTGAAGTAGATGATAGGCCAAGCTACTATCCTCCTCTAAATAATATTTCTTGGCTAATATGAGATGTTTCCACAAATAGATCATGTCAGAAAACAATTTGTCCACCCAACTTAATATTATAAAGTTTTTCTGTGGCTCTGTCTTGTGCAGCCATCTAAGGAATTACGTTACTTTCCCATGAGCAGTCTGTCTACACTATCATTCCCAACACAATGGCCAGATGGATACAGCAAAGAGGGGATAAAACATTGATTCAGACTTGTCCTGGTTTCCAAACAAAAAATATTAAGAAACTGCTTCTGCAAAGAAGCAGCAAGAGATTACGGCACTCTCTTACTTTCTCCTTCTCCTTCACCTTTCTAACAACAAAGCACTGAACAAGGATGAAACAATGACCACATTAATTACAGTCTGGTGCATGTGAAACAGGTAGGTTTGCAAAGAGGAACAACCTTCCTTGCACAAAACTTTTCTGGCAGGAAGAGTCTAACCTGTAATACTTACCTGGCTGAGAATCAGAAAGCAAACTGACATTGAGTTAGCTTTTTCTTTAGCTTCAATGACTGATTTATTTGTCCCAGTAAAACTTCTTAATTTCAAGAAAGACAGTTTCTGACAGAAATTATAGGTTAAGCAGTCTTGAGAAGTTAATGGTGCAGAATTGCATTTGTGTGGGATACCCTGGGGAAGTGGTGTGGGGAGGGATGGAGTTAAGGTTCCACTTCATCATCACCCTCAGCTGGAGCCCAAATGAAGGGACACATATAATGTCTATTGCAAGTACTGAGAGCTTCCACTTTCCTGAGTTTGTGGGTGAGGATAACTTTTATGAACAGCCCAAACATTGTCAAGCAAGGGGTATCTTATGAGGAAAGGCTGAGGGAGCTGAGTCTGTTTCATTTGGAGAAGAGGAGACTGAGGGGTGACCTCATTAATGTTTATAAATATATAAAGGGTGAGTGTCAGGTGGATGGAGCCAGGCTCTTCTTGGTGACAACCAATGATAGGACAAGGGGCAATGGGTGTAAGCTGGAACACAGGAGGTTCCGTTTAAACTTGAGAAGAAACGTCTTTACAGTAAGGGTGACAGAGCACTGGAACAGGCTGCCCAGGGAGGTGTGGAGTCTCCTTCTCTGAAGACATTCAAAACCCACCTGGATGCTTTCCTCTGTAATCTCATTTAGGTGTTCCTACTCTCGCAGGGGGCTTGCACTAGATGATCTTTTGAGGTCCCTTCCAACCCCTCACATTGTGTGATTCTGTGTGTGTGTGTATGTGTGTGTGTGAATTTTTCTTCACACACTTTCTGCAAAGAAATATTAGCCACATTAGCCCCTAAGTCCTTAAAGACCTTTCTCTGTAAAGCTATTTTCTTTCAAACTCTATGCTACTCTGCTTTCAGCCAGCAGGCTAGCTCAGCCAGAGCTAGGTCAGGAGAAAGGGAGAAAGAGATGGAAGCAGAGTCCTGTCCCTGCACCAGGACTCATTGCAGAGCATGCACGGCCTAAGAAAACTGACTCTATCAGTTTAATTCATCCTATTTCATGACATTCCCATACAGCATTGTACTGAAACCAGGAGCTACTAAGAGTAAAGTCTCCGTAGTCTTCAGTTCATAAATCCAAGTTGTACAAGTTTGTGCTCAAAGAAACCAATTCAAGTTCAGCTACTAGAAATCTAATTGTGATGGAAATGGCACATTAAATTCTCCGGGGGTAATGGATGTGTAAACAGAATGTAGTGCTTCCTGCAACTGAAACATTTGGATTTAAACCACAAGGCTAAGATTGCCTGAGCACATAGTTCAAACACTCAAGGAAAAAACAGTCAGGTCTAAAGACAAAGTAGAAAATTATGAGTTTATGCTCCTGGTAGAAGTTATTTTTAATTACTAGAATGTTATCAGTTAAATAACAGCAGCTGCCATGGTGAGGGTATGGTAGGAAATCTGTATTTCTCAAAACTCTTGCTTTGGACAATAGTTTGGGTTATTAGGCCTCAATCGGGACAAAAAATATTTTAAAGCTATCAAAAAAATCCAGAGCTCAAATCTATATTTATAGCTGAAAGGCCAATAAATAAGGAACAGTTTTTAAACCACTTATTCACACTATTGAGATCTTACAGAAACTGGACTTCAATATAAAAAAATGTTAATAAATTTTGTTAGATGTTTTTGTTCTCAGGGTTGGATGCTTATATATCTCTTTAATCTACAACTTGATTGATGTTTTTAGATATTTTAGAAATAAACATGACCATGGAAATGTATTTAAAATGTGGTTTACTGTTAATGGTCTCCGATTTAGTGTAGTAGCAGCTCTTCGAAATCTCTTCCATCTTCCTCTAGCAGAGTAATACCTTCCTGAACTGCAGGACCTTACTGCATCTCTCTTTGTTGCCAATAGAAATGTTAGGAGATGCAAACCCTTAACAAATGTATGTCAACATGGTAATAATAGATTCCAGTCGTGCACAGACTTATGCACGTGCTTAATATCAAGCACATGAGTAACTCCAGGCTAGAACCTGAGCATACAAAAGAGCATAGTCCAATTCATTGAACTCCTGTGTACTGTTTGACAGGTATCCTTTTGTTCACCACCTCCACTCCACCCCCCAAAACACAAGTCTCCCTTTTGTTAGTTTCCTAAACATAGATCTTTCCATCACTTAGTGCTTTTAATGTCTCAGAACAAAAAACTCTAAAATCATTAGAATATATTAGACAAATGCAAAAACTATCAAGAATTCAAGATTTTATTTAAATAAATAAATAAATAAAAAAGCATGTATCCTGACCACCTATATTAAATACGCAGGAAAGGTAACAATTTAAGGAAATAAACGTAAAGCAAAACAAAATAAACAAGCCATTTCAGGTAATGAAATTCAGTGGGAATTCTGTCAACTTTAGAACAGTTTTTGAAGACTGCATAAGTAGGGCTAAAATCTCATCTTAAATTCACCTTGCTCTTCTTTGGCATGCTTTTGAAGTATGCCTTCAAGGTGACTTAAGAGAGCAGATGATTGTATCCAACATTTGAAGTGCTATGCTGAGGTAAGCTGAGAGCAGTTTCAGTCTTGACTTCCTGGCTTCTGTGGACTTGTCCATAATCTGTCAGATTGTTTGGTGGGGCTTTTTTCCCCATCTATGAGTAGAATTCTGCACTAATTGAAGCTAGGAAAATTATTTATTTTCTCTTTATATTTAAATAGACAAAGTTTTCTCATGCCACAGTACTACTTGCAAAGAGTTTTGAGTTATGTCTTAAATTTAGAAATAGCTACATAGACTTGAATCTAACTTTCACTGGGTACCAGAAAAGTCTTTTTTAAGTGCCTTGGCTTCTTGATTCCCAGCTGTAACAAATCTTTGTTTCACTCTTTTCTTTTTTCTATTTTTTTAAATAGATTGTCTACTATAGAGTAGCTATTATTTTAGTGTTTCATGCCCTGTAAATACTGTTTTCACGCTTGTTGTCTCTTCCTGAAGTAGTAGCTGAGGCTGAATCCTGACCTTTACTTTGTTGCTAGAGTAAAAGTAAACCATTTGACAACATCAAAGAATAAAGCTGGTCTGGATTGGATTGTCAACATCTAAAAGCCAGCTGGCATGAATGTTTACCTGTCTACAGTCACATGTAGCTACTTCTCAATTAATGTTTGAGTATCAAATTGTGAAATGCAGTTGTTTCTAAGTGATTTATTGCAAGATGAGAGACTCTCATTATTTTCATTCAGATATTTACCAAGGGCACCACATCGATCAAACCCAGCATCACTGGTAGAATATGTGTGCTCCTGGCCATCACACATGGCAGCCTTGCATATAGTTGCACAACTTCCCCCATGCAGTCCTTCAACTTAGATGCTAGTCATCAATGGTGTTCAGCATCTGCCAGGACTGGGCTCAAGTGATTCATTTAGATGAGATCTTCTCCTTACTCTCAAATACAAGTATATAGTCTGAATCAGTGTGAAAAATCACTACCATTAGTGAGTTTGAGTGGATGGTACTGTGGGAAGAATTCTTTTTGCATAAGCTGTTTGAGTTGTTACTGCTATTCATTTAAGAAAACAAAACAAAGCAAAACAAAAAAAACCCACAAAAAACCCCCAACCCAAGATATATCAATCAATATTCTCTCATTGTCAAGCAAAAGAAATTTTGTGGCTTGAAAAGTGACTCTAAAACCTCATCCCAAAAGCCTGCTTGCTTCCTCAAAAAATCTCAAAAAAAATGAGGTTACCTTTGCAAAAGAATTTACTGTTGCCTCTTTAAAAAAAACCAAAAACCAAAAACCTGCTGTCGTAGGAAGCATACATCTTCTTTAACAAGTGATACTTTCTCTGTCCTTTGTTTTTGTATCATGATCATAGAACAACATAGATCATAGAACGTGATTCACGTAGCCCTGTACAGAGTCAGCTGGCCAGGAACAGGGCTCAGAAGTTCCCTAGATCTGTTAGCCATATCTGGCCATCTTGCAGGAGTGACCAGTAGAAGATAATTAACCAGTTGTCCCCAGAGCATGAACAGGTCATTATAGCCTGGGATCTAGGCTGTCTGATACTCAGTGAAATTGGATGGTCTGAACTGCTGTAACCAAGTGCTCATTTAGCCACTTATGCAAATGATACATAAATCACAGCAAACAATAACACATCTGGGGAAATCCAGGCACTGAAATTGAATAATCCTTTCCCCCTTGTGTCCCTCACCTGTCCACTGGTATACCCAGTGCACTTGGTGAGGCCTCTGCCAGTCTAGCTGTGGTGGTATTCACTCCCCATACTACTTCAGCCCCTCCTGGGGGTTTCCATCTCCTTCCCCATGCAGCAGATGCCACTTAGCCCAGGTGGGTGCTGCGGAGGGGAAGCAGAGCCATCCAGTTTCTGGCAGGATGTGGCAGGGCAGGGCTGGCCGCCGCTGGGGAACCCCATTGTTCTGTCCCCTCAGCAATGAGCCGCGGTGGTGCAGGGAAGTGGCTAGCATGTTACAGCAGCTCTGATTGCTTGCCAGTCCCCACAGAGGGGGGGATGCAAGAAAGATAGCTAATCAGAGAGAGGTTTACAGCAAGCCTTGCGAGGCAGCCTGGCCCCTGTAAGAAATAGGCCTAAGAAGATGGCGGCCAGGGAGCTGGAGGAAGGTCTCCATGAAGTTACAGGTCTTTATTCCATACAAAGAGAATAGCTGAGCCCGACTGGCTCTATGAACAGCAACACACAATCCCCCGCAAAGCACATGGCAGCCCTCAGCTCACCTGAGCGTCTGTAATTAGCCCATTTTTAAAAACTACTCTGGCTTCCACGCTGCTGTGGGGCGTGCTGCACAGCCAGGCTGCGGGTTGCTGCAGGCAGGCCCGGTGATGGTGGCTGCCGGTGCTGGTGCAGCGAGAGCCGTGGGGGTGAGGAGTCACTGAAGACAGACGCCTGTGTGTCGCAGTGGTACTGAGGATCTGTGTGAGGGCTGGGAGCACACAGAGGCGGTGGTTCCTCTCACTTCATTGCCAAACACAAGTGGCAATGGGAGGAATAAGAAATATTTAGGAGTGTGCAGACAAGGTGGAATCAGAAAGATTTTAATGCAAAATATTCCCTCTTTAGTGTTTGCTCTTTCATATCCTCCTGAACTACCACTTACTTCCAGGGTAATCCAGGAACGGGTATCTTTGCTCTGTGCTAGAGGTAGACGTCAGATGGTAGGCAGCTCTAATCATAGTCTTTTATTTCCATGACAATCCAACAATGAAAAGTTTCCCCACTGCCTCCCCATGAAATAAAGCAGAGAGACAAAGAAAAGTGGTCAGGCAAAGAAGTGAAAGACCCTCTCTGGAGCTGGCGTCATTTAACAATGATTACTTTGCAGCTCCTTGCCCAGCAGAAATGAGATGGAGGTGCATTAGGGTAAGAAAGTCATTACACTGCCTCCCTTTCAAGCTCTAGACCAGTGCTGTGACTTGATATGGTTTTTATCAGAGACTGCAATGCTGCATTACCAAGTAAGCAGTAAATTATGTCAAAATCAATTATACTACCCCAAGTAGAGATTCTGAGTAGAAAATGAATGGGTCTGGGGTTGGAAGGAACAGGCACTGCTTATGCATTTTTATTAGATAGCTAGCTATCATCCTCCATGAGAAAAGAACAGCCAGCAAGTCATGAGATCAGGAATATTAGGGTGACTTTATCACACCTTATATTTTATGTATGCTTTACTACAGTATACAAAAGGAGATCATGGACCTTACTCAGAGTTCTCTAGTATGATACAAGCTTTCCTGTTTTTAAATGCTTTAATCTTCTGGGAAAAAAGAATAAAAATTAGATTAACTACATGTATAACCTGACAGAGAAAATATTGACTGTGAACCTTTCTGCCCAGAAAGTATGTGGATCAATGAATCTTTTTATTTCTAAAATGTAGGATGATAAAAACAATAGATTTATGTTGAAAAAAAAAAAAAAATTGCTGAAAATTGTAGTGGCATTGCACGGAAATGATCCCTCCTGAATTCGTAATGGATTAAAAGATTTTGTTACAGTAGATTAGTATGAACAAAAACCTAAGCATTTACTGCCAGCCTGTTAAACAGAGTAGGAGGAAAATTATGCAGGCTGACATTCAGAATCTAGTTACAGGCCTGTCAAGCTGAAGTAAGGATAGTGAAATTTCCAGAACTGGGTTACCTCCCAGATTTATGGGAAATATTTCTATTATTAACTTCTCTCAATATCATAAGCAGTGCTTACATTTGATGACTGACAACTCTGGATTGAGTGAAAAATAATCACTGCCTTTGGGGCTGTGGTGTCCTAGAGGGATGTGTGCTAGGCTGTTTCCATCATATAACAGGGCATCTGATAATCTTGGCACAAGGTTTCCATTCAAGTAAACATGTTACCCTACAAATTGAGCTCCCACTGATTTTTCTCCAGTACCACTGAAGTATGTGAATACAGTGATATGCAATGAAAGGCAGAATTTGCTTAGATATAAATATAAGCTATCCCATTGGATCTTCACCTTAAAAGCATTTCAGTAGGCTTGGAGTTCCTTTACACTGCAGCAGCAGTGGCTTCTAGGAACTCCAAAAGGTTGATCTGGCTTCTCTCTCACAGGAAAATGTACTTCTGTGTGTCAGTGCTTTCTCTCTTTCCTTGTTTCTGCAGCAAAAATAGCTAGAGACAAGCCTTTAGAGAGATACTAAGCTTTGAAAAGGCTCAGGAGTCCACTCTCTAATACCCAGCTCTAGGGATAAATTCCACTGAGAAATGAGACTATATTCTCTAGAAAAATGAGACCTATTATGACCCTGTGTGTATCAGAATGAAAAATAAATGTAATAAAAAGAAAATAAAAAACCTTAAAAGAGTTATATAAATTTTAGTGAATTTTCCAGCATCCTGATACTTAGCTTGCCCTATATTTGATTTACACTTTTACTGCCTGAGAAGCCTTGTCCTGTTGAAAAAAATATCCTGCTAAAGTAATCACACCTGTTCTAATGTAGCCCTGGAAACCTGTTTATTGGAGAAACCTGGATTTGATTTAATTTGAATTAAAACTTGGTTTCTAATACAGCAGGTAAAGAAAGTGGAGTTCTATACCTGACTCACAAAACTCTATAGCAAATGAGAGGCTCGCTTTAATTTCTTCTCTGATGGGATGCAGCATAGGTAGTTTTCATGACTGAACCACTGCCTTTATGGGTGACATGACTTTAATTACTGTGTCCTTCAGTTTCTCCACCTGTAAAACATGTAGTGTTATCTTCTAAGGTGCTTTGAGATCTACTGTAGTAGAAATACTTGAGAATATATTGAAATTGTAATTTAATTATGTTATTGATATTAAATTCCAATGTTACCGAAGCTGGCTATATTAACCCTAATAAAAAGGGTGCTCTTATATAATTCTGTCAGAACTCTGCTGGAAGTACAATCTTTAATAAAGTTGCCTTCCCAAGTGCTTAACTTCGGAGTACAAGATGCTGGCAGTGTCTGTGCCACGTTCTAGCAGCATGGTTTACAGACCAGGCTAGAGCTTGCACACTCCATAACCCAGGTTTTCTGACTGCATCACAAGGATGTAGGATGTCTTCATGGTATCTTCTCAATGTTTACACGCAACCTTATTCTGCTGATACCTACAACCATCATCTTTCTTGTTGGCACCTGATGTCATGGCCCAAGCCATCTTGTCTGACAATGGCTACTTGATGGTGCCACAAAACCGTATGGCATTCATGGTAACAGTCTCTCCACATCACAGGTAGGCACATGGGCTTTTCTTTGGCACAATGTGGGTGGGCTCTGTTCCAAGATAATGTTCTTGGACAATGATAATGTTAATACGGGCAAGTGTGGACTTAAGAACAGATTCAAGTTGTACTTAAATTGTGTATCCAAAGTTCCCAGCTACCTCATGGGAAAATAGAGGCATTTATGCACATTCTTGCCTAATTCTCTTGCAATCTCTTGCAATTCTCTTGCAATTTTCTAAATCACATTGTCTTGGAAAGTGAAAAAAAGTCAAAGAATGATATACTCATAGAATGGTCTGGGTTGGAAGGGACCCTAAGTATCATCTAGTTCCAACCCCCCTGCCATAAGCAGGGACACCTTCCACTAGACCAGGTTGCTCAAAGCCTCATCCAACCTGGCCTTGAACACTTCCAGAGAGGGAGCATCCACAGCTTCTCTGGGCAACCTGTTCAGTGTCTCATCACCCTCACAAGAAAGAATTTCTTCATAATATATCATCTAAATATACCCTCTTCCAGTTTGAAGTCATTTCCTGTTTCACTCCTGAGGATGAAGTTCAGTAGTCATATTTAGGGGTTGCTCATGCTCTACATAAGATGGAAGTTCCCATATTACAGTCTCAAATCCTGTGTCCCTTACTGAAAGCAGATGGGATATGGTTTTTCTTCTTTTTTACCACTGACAACTGGGGAAACTGAGGACATTTATAAAGTGCCATGAATCTTCTCAATTCTCTGTCCTGCCACTGACTTTGAATTTATATACCCTGGATGAGGGGATGTAGGGCCTGATGCCTCAGTTTATGTTGTGGCTCTGCACATCTGTATGACAGTAGCTGCACAGTGTGAAGTAGGGTCTTCCTTTCTATGGAAGAATTCTCCTCCACCACTTTATTCAAACCGGAGTTATTCTACACTTGCTGTTCCTATTATCCAGCTTGTGTCTGTCCTGTTAAGCTGTCAGATAACTCCATCCCTTTTTTTCTTCCTTTATCTGAACTGCAACTGAGCTAGACACAGACCATTTCAATGATATGCATAGGGCATAGAAGTGTCTGTCTGCTCACCAGCCCAGCAGAAAAGGTAGCTAGGATGGGAACCTCTTTGTGCGCCAGATGGAAGTGAGAGATTAGAAATTCTGACATTACTACTTCCATATTTGAAGTCTGGTAACGTCACTAGTGGTTACAATAACATCTTCCTTTGGGGCTAGGATGGATAGTTGTGGGTTTACATCAACACTTAAGGAGTAAGTGTGATTGAATCTGTCACTGAGAGGCACTCCACCCTTTAAAAAGGATAGAGTGAGTTCCTCATGAAAGAAGTTACCTGGGTGTAGAAACATGGTTGTTATTCCTGTTAGATAAAACTTTCAAGAACATTTCAATGATTTAGGAACCCAGATCTGAATGACTGTTGTGGTTAATTGCTTCTGAAAATGTTATGGGTTTTTTAGTATGTTTATAGCTTTCCTACAGAGGGTTTCTCTGTTGTCCTCTCATAACTGTCTGTCAAGGTGTATTTTACAGTATAATGTAGAAAATTTTGTTGGTTTGTATGTTATTCAAATGCTTTTTGTCTTACCTCTTTCTCTCTTACATCTTTGTTTTTTTTCTATATGTTAAAGAGCCTCTTCAGCCGTTCAACATACAAACTCAAAGTTTAAAATAAAAAGCAATAAAGCAAGGCTCTCCTCCATTTACAGACAAGTTTCCTCTAGTGTTTCAGAGCTCTGGGGTAAAATAAAGCACTTGAACACAATGGCATACAATTCCATGCTCAAACATAAAGGCCCTATCAGTGTGGTGTATACAAAGTGATAGTGTAGTGTCTGTTCCCTGAGGAAGAGTAGATAAAGTAATCTACCAACACAAACGGACTTCAAACAGTAGTTTTCAGTTAACAAAAACAAACACCACATCCCAGATTTAAAAAAATAAAAATACTATTTCTTTGCACTTCTCAGCTTTCCCCCAGGAATATTCTTCCTTCCTCTGAGTTCCATGGTGTCATGGAGAGTGATGTGTTAAGGTCTGTGAAACTGGCAGGCTGCTTACTTTCAATGTTTCAGTTCACAACTAATGACCACTGAGCAAAAGGAAGCCTTGTTTTCTGCTGTAATAGCAATAGTTTTACAGTACAGAACTGGCTGCAGAGTAGGAAATATAGGCATCTTTCCTTGTAGAGTCCATATTTGCTCAGGTGCTTGAATTAAGTATTTCACTGAAAGCTCTCGGGTTTACACGTGTGAGTACTGTGGATTATCCAAGCAGGGTTTTTTTGAAGTTAATTCTGGATTAAATTATTGAAGGTGACAACCTGTAAAATTAGTGTCTATATTTGACTCCTTCCAAGAGTCAAATGTTTGGAATATTCAAATCAAGGGTTTGATTTGTAAATTGCTTCCAACCTACAATTTCAAATACACGTTCAAGGAACAACCAGAAGGCTCTTTGTGGGAAAATGTCTGAAAAATAATTGTGAAAATTAAGTATCAGGTCAACACCAGAAAACTGAGGAACAGTTCAGGTGAAACTAAAGTGGCAGGCAAGATATTGGAAAGAAGGAACAGCAAACCTTAGCAAGAAATCTAGGAAATCTCCCTATAGCTACAGATCTTTAGTTAAATATTGCATCATTTTTAGCAGATTGCTCACAGAAAGGATTCCAAAGAAACTGCCCTTACTTTAAGATAACTCTTTGGTATCCGATCAAATCCAGTTATCATTTACCTTCTTTGCTATAATATGCATATCTTGTTTTCATCCTGAATTTTGTGGCAGTAAGAGTATCTTAATAGACAAAGTCTTATTAAAACAACATTTTATATATTTATTAGTTTAACCAAGAGAAAGCTTCTTTGCTATCACATAAGAGCAACTTTGAACAGTTCAATAAAAAAAAGAATACATAATTATAGAATTAAAAACATAAAGAATATATCTGTATCTGTACTGAGAATTACAGAGTATCTTACTTGAATATATAGCTGACAGAGTTGGCACTTTATATATTCTATGTAAAGAGGCAGCAGAAATTAGATGTTGTTGATATAGATTCCTTCAGTCTTCAGTATAAATACATGAAGACTACAATCCAGTTTTTCATTTTTTAAGGAAATACAAAAAATAACTTAGTTGTAAATTTGTAGGAACAAACCTGCAAATCTACTACCCCAGCTCTTTAATGATGACAGAAAAGAATTTTTAGAAATTAGAAGAACATTATTTGCTCAAATATTTTGGTAAAAACATTGTCTTATCCCTTTCACCTAGTATATTCAGTGCTTTTGATACAGGAAGATAATATCATCCACATCAGATACAGTATTGCAAAAACTGGGATAAAATGGGACAAAGGTCAAAATAAACTATTTTATTGACAGTATTTGCATTAAAAACAATGGCAATACATATCAGTCTTCTGCAAACAGTGTAAAGGGTCAGAAAGGCACGGATTACACTAGATTTAATTAGTGTATCCCAATTTTTTAATAATTTAAGATTTCTTCCTAGGCTTAGGTAGAGAGGACTGATTACACTGATTCCTGTGGTTGTGTAAATCCTCTTTACAGTTGTTGCATTTTTGCAATATTTATTCCCACTCATATGTAAGCCTACTTTGTGTGGATTCTAGCACACAAACAGTTATGCTTGATTTTTGAGGGTTTTTGAGTTTTTGTGCATCCTGTAAGTTCTTGTGTCACCATGTCACTTAAGTCACCACTACTTCATTTTTATTCCTTCTGGTCCTCGTAATTCCCTGTCATTCAAGTCTTTGAAAAGGGCAGTGAATGGATCTCTAGAAACTTTTTGTCCGATGATATTTGGCTGGTCAGAGAATAAATATCACTCCGAACTGTGAATGGGTAGCTTCTCTTCGTTTCTTAGCTTCATTTCAATGAAAAGGAAATTTGTTCAATTTCTATTAACAGGGATTATGTTTTAGTAGGAGATAATGTATAGATATATTTATCTGTGATGAGAATATACCAGTAAAGTAATTTTTACTTTCACAGTGTCTTGATAATAACTAATTTGTGCTGTGCTTTCTCTACTAGCTGTTATACCTTAAAAGTATTTCAGCATAAGAATGTATTCCAGAATCAGTAGCTATGAATCTTCTATGTAGCTGAAAACAAGCAAACACGTATTTGGTCATTTCCTCCCCTGAAAGAAATCAGGCTAAATTCCACCCAGAAACCGTTAGGTCAGCAGTTTTTCAACACAGGCCTAAAAAAAATTAAAATAAAAACAAAATTAATTAAAATTGTATATAGCAATTTCAAAATCCTGCAGATTAATTTTGACTCCTTTCCTCTACATGATTTGAAAATAAAAAAGAGACAGTAAAAACTTTTGACACTCAGTGTATGCTATTCAATCAGAAGAGAATTAATCGACTTGGAAGAAAAACAATTTGCTAAAATAGCAAGCAATACATGTCATCAGTGTGGTGATTGAGCCAATCCCAGTAAATCATTGCTGGGATCTAGCCACTATGCATAAGTCAAAAGTGCTAATCAGAGAATTTGCAATAGCTTTTGTATGTAGAAAACATTTGAAAGACCCATCTGTCTTCTTGAGTCATATTTGCTGATAGATCTTTTCTTAGGTTGTCTTTAAACGTAGAGTAAGAATGAATGAGGTATTTCAATACTATGAAAAATGTATTTTCCAGACTATAAAGCCAGAAATGCTGACCAACAGCACTTTTACACTAGTTCATAGGTGATGGGAGTTAGCTTTTGGGCTGCTAAAATATTTGGTTTATTTGAAGTGGTTTGGGGTTTTTTTCATGCTGAGATGGAAGCGTAGCTACCTTGAGACAACAATTGTCTTTGTCAGGCAGAAGATACTTATACGCATTTCTTTTTATGTAAATGCAAGCACTACTCTGTTCAGCCAACGTGACCGATGGGAGAAAAGATCATAAAACAAAAGCAAGTTGGCCAGTACGTGCAACGTGGCTAGGTAATGTAATCTTAGGGTTTGCATAGCTTTGGAGAATGGCCAGACACTTACAACAGAGAATCTTGATAGTGAAATTAAGAGGGGATGGTAGAAAAACATAAAAACAGAGGCAGTTACAGAAAACTGTACAAAAGAGCACTGTCATCAAAAGAAAGTGAGTAAAAAGTTATTACTGTCTTGTATTAAGAGCAAACATTGTGATCATCTCCCACCATGGAGCCCAGTATGAAGCTGGGGAAAGTGCACGTGCACATGGCATGACTCTCTTTCCCTTTGCCGGATGTAATCTACTGATTATAAAAGATTTCCCAAGATTTGATTTTTCACACTTCACCCATATTTTGTTCATGAAACTTCCTTTTTTTATTTTTTCCTTCTTTCTTTTCCCTTAAAAAGAGAACTGTGTAGCCTGTAGAGAAGGATCTCATTCATGTTTGGCCATGTAGTCAAAAATCAGATTTTTGTTATATTTTCCCATATTCAACACTGATGAGTGATAAAATAACTATATCCTCTGTAGAGCCCTGAAGAGTCTGAAAAAGCAAACTATCTAGACAAAAGTATGACAATGTGTATCAACCTTTTGGCCTAGTAACCTTTACGGTGTTCTTTTAAGCTACTTCACAGACAGCTGCTGAATTATAGCAACTGAATGAGGCAACAGTTTCTGCATGTCAGAATGATACAAGGATCTCACAGTACAGAGTATCACTCCACACAAACTGCGATGCAAGATACTTTAATAGGAAAAGTGTAAGCCATATATGTTTCTTGTGCAATAAGAAATTCCATCGTTTTTATGCACAAAGTGTAAGAAAGGACTGATATTGGAGAATTTTCATCCACTTGTGGTTAATGTTCTCTAGACTAGAGGTAGGAGAAATAAAAGATGCCTATATGCAATCTTTGCAGTCTTTGGGGGATAAAGCAAATAAGAAAATCAAAACTCTTTTGTTTATACTTGAGGGTAATTCAATTTCATCTCATTTGGAACATGACAGAAAGATGAAAACTAAAATGAAAACAGCTTTTGAATTAAAGACAATATTTTCAAATCAATCAACATTAAAGAAGAAAAGAATTGGAACAATAAGTGAATGACATGCGCTATTGCTTGGAAACTTTTGAAATCTTAGCTTTGTAAACAAAATAAAATCTTCTATATTTGTGTATTGATGGGACTAATTTCATCACTTACATTCCCTGAAACCATAATACACAGGGTGACTCCAGTCATATTCCGTTCATAAAGCTGTTTGAAATTTACTCCCATCTTTCAATATCTGGCTAGTCTTTATACACCTAAATATTCTGTTCTCTCAAGAGACCATATCTGTCTGACATAGAATTTATAAGTAGCTCTGTTTACCTTTTAGTTGATGAACATTAACCTATGAAGTGTTACAGAAGTGTCCTCATACATTTGTGGAAGAGAATATTCAGCATGGACAGAGCCTAATAATTGATTAGAATTAATTTGTGCACAACATTTCAATCTCATAATCCAATCCTTAGTAAGAATTTTGGTGTATAGAACCCCATTTTATATACTTTCATGTAATTTTGTAGGATTTGGATATTCAGTTAAGGAGCTTTAAAAATAAATTACAAACTAGTCAGTTCTGCACTATATTTCCCCTGAGAATGCATTAAATTAGGTGACAATAAAGTTAATTTATAGGTCTTGTACATACTAGTTTTCTCTCACTTTTACACTAGATTACATAGTAGAGTGAAATAAAACAGGACTAACTGTAAATGTATGAAATGAGTGGTTTGTACTTTACTATTTCATTCATGCCACATATCCAAGTGTTGTTCAAGCATGTGTCCATGGCATGTCCAGTTCCAAGAATATTCATATACACATACAAAAAGGGTGTTTCTGTAAGAAAGTTCATCTGAAAACACTGATTAAATTCAAGTGTTGAGCATTATGGCTCTTCGTGACATTAATGGTGTGTTCAGGCGTTTCAGCGCAAAAGACTTTTAAAGTCACTTTTTAATTAAAAAAGATCCTGTTTCTACTTTTTCTGCTTATCAGCTCTCATCTCTCACACTTTCTCCATGCTGCCTGCTTCAGCTGACATCTTCTCTATTTGCTCATAAATGTCTCTGTGTCCTTTGTGCTTCCCCATGCACTAGTCCTAAAGCTAGGAATTTCTTGCCCGAAGTAAATGTTGGTCCTCTTTCATGTGTCTCTTCTATGGTTCTACCACAAAACAGACAAAAATTAGCTAACTTTAAATGGCTAATTGAGAGTCATTTGGAGCCTGAGGGACTAACAGAGAAAGGCTACTTTTGTACATTTAATCAAAACCTGATTAAAATATATACGAATACAAAAAGGTTTATATTAACTATCTGCTTTTTTCCTCACTCATTACCTTTTGTTTTTTCTAAAATTTCTTTGCAGGACCGTATTTAGTTTCTTTTGTACAGCATCTGGTACAACAGGTTGGTTCTTGTTGGGATTTCTGGGCTTTGCTATAGCAGAACTCTCAGACCAAACAGTAAGGATAATGCTCTTTTCTGTGTTATGTCGTCATTTTAGGCTATCTCTTATTCCAGTAGAAGTCAGCAGGGTAAAAAATTGATCTTTAATGAAATAAGTCACAAAGTCCCATTGATTTTATTTTTTTAAAATAAAAATATTTACTTCTTGAAGTTTTATCACTACCTCTAGTGAGTATAGTCAAGTACTTTGTGAGTCTTATGAGTTATTTCACCTCAGACACTTGAGTATCATGCTCAGCCAAGTAAATCTGACATCTAATTTGCAATGCAATTCTAACGCAGTGTAAAAAAGAAAAAAAAAAAGTGAGAAATTCAACAAGCAATTTTTCATGGCTGAAGAGCTTAATTTGAATCTCTGCATTTCTCCATTTTCTTTATACTTAGAGTACGCTGTGGAATTTTTTTTTTTTTTTTGAGTTCCAAAGATTTTACATCTGTCATTGAGTAGTAGCTGTGATTCTTAATAACCATGCTCCGTTCAGGAAATATCCATTATTCATTTCCAGTGTACCTTCTGGCTGATGTACTGAATCTACCTTCTGTTGGAGAGTTTTCTACTAGATTGAATTTGCCTTTATGTGGCAGTCCCTGAGTACCCAGGTTTTTTAGTTTCAGCTTTTACCATGCTCCATGCATCTGTAACTCCACTTGACATCAGCCTCAGTCTTGGGAATTTCCAACAGGAAATGCTACCCCCAGTACGATCAGACACACTCCTGTTGTCTGCAGTTGATGTTTTGTTTTGAACACCAAGCATTCCTCCCTTCATATATCTGAGAGTATTTCAGTTCTGTGATTAAGGCTGGTATTAGATGACCTTTACTCTTCTTTCCCTTGCTTTCCTCTTAAGAGTTAAATGAAAGCCTTCCGTTCCTCTACAGGGTACTTAGAGCTAAGGCACTATGGCGCTAGCAGCAGGTTGGTTTCATTACATTGATAGGATACATGTGCTGTTTTTTATCTCTAGCATTTTCTCAGTAATTCAGCACTTTAAAGTCTCAGCTGTCTACCGATCTGCAGACAATTGTTTGGTGTAATACTATCCGGAAAAAGCTGATAAAACACAGATGTGACTAGGTCTCTGAAATTTGTGGTTTGCTAAGTGGCTTTTTTTCCTTTTTTTTTTCTTTTTTTTTGCCATTCTTGCCTATGGCAAGTTAGCTTCCCTACCAGGCATGAAGGCAGAGACTTTATTAAAATGTTGCAACAAGAAGGTAATTGCTAAAAATTAAGGAAGTTAGCTGAAATATAAAGCAGAAACATTATAACTCTTCTCCCTGTTTTTCATCGTAACCCTTGGCAACATCTCTCCATATTTTGCCCAATGCACATCCACAATAGTTTCCTTTTTCTAAGGATTCACACTAAAGTGTGGATTTCTGGCAATCCTATACAGATCCTTGTTAAGCAAAATGTTTTCTGGGCACTTTCATGCAATGAGAGCCAACAATTTGATTTTTCAAAGGGGCTGAGATTTTACGGCCACAGTAAGGCCTGTCTAGATAAAAGATCTGATTGTGCTTGAAGAAGATTGGAAGCAATCTAGTTAGATGGCAGGATGTTACCATCTCTTAGTGGTTAGTGTTTAGACAAGGACAAATTATATTCACCATAGCATCAGCTGAACACAATTTTTCCTGGCTTCCATTGACCTCTAACTTGTGACTGGCCTCCACTTCTCTCACTCAGTTATCACAATTCCACTCAAACACAACCACATTTTGTAGTGTAGGCAATCCTTACTGACAGCGTAAGAAAGTGTGCATGTGCTCAGTTCTTTTGCAAACTGGCTCACATCAACTTAGACTTTCCTGCATGAGGGTGTTGCTTAGACAGCTCACGTACTGTAGATGTTTTGTAGAACGGTAGGTTTTCATTTTGATTATCTGAATTATTTTTTTAACTCTGGTGGTTAGTTTATGACTTTTTTTTTTTTTTAATTGATATAACTGGGCTAGGACAACTTTGAGTGTGAATGCAGTTTGTTAGCACAATCGTATTTTGTTTACTCATATAAGAGTTAACACTAACAGTAATAGTACAGCTCTTTCCCCTCCTCCCAGAGAAACGCCATAGCAGCACTGTAGTAACCAGCTTTACTCAGAAGCCACTGACTTTTCAGCAGGCTCTAGATTTCAAAGAAAGATGAAAATTTCTGAAGACTCTGAGCATGTCCAAAAGAAAACTAGACAATGCTGTAATATTCCTATTTAGCTGCAAAGTGTGGGGGAGGGAGAGAAATTTGCAAAAGGATGCTGACTGACATCTGTGTGTCTGTATGATAACTACACACAGCTTTAGTGATTTATGCGCTAGACAGGTTTTCCATTCCGATTCAAATGAAAGGCCATCTTGCAATTAAAGGCTCAGTTTGCAGTTCCTGATTTCTGAAGGAAGAGGGCGTTTCTATTTATTCCAGAAACATTTAGTGGTTACATGCATGGCTGGCAGCAATTTCCCACAATGTGTAAATTAGTCAATCCCAAAGTCAGTAAACTTTTGCTTTGAAGTGGACATTAATGAAGTGCACCATTAGAGCCTAATGATTGTTCACATTTGTATTTTAGGGGCCCCTCTTGCTTTTGATGTCTTAGTGCCTTGGTTTCTTGACTTTAGTTATCTAAATGCCAGGACTGCTAAACTCCTAAGAGAACTCAAAAAAAATTTAATGAAAAAAGTTAGTACTGGCCTGACTGATGTTGGCACTTCAAAGCTGGAACAGACTAAATTGCTGTAGACTGCTTAATTCAAAAGTGCTCCCTTGTGGATGACAGTGCATGGTGACAAAGTTCAATTGGCAACAGGAGACAGGCAAGATCAAAGACCCTCTATTGTAATAGTTTTGTTCCATGAAGAATTGCTTATTGTCAGTAGTTCTTCAAGCCTTTACTGGCTCCAGCTTCATATCAGGATTCCCTGGTTCAGAACCAGCTTAAATAAATAATTGTAATTACATCCTTCTGATAATACATTGCAGTTCTAAATGCTGCATGTTGTGTCTCTCCAAGGTCCAAAAAAGAAAAGTGTGTATTAGGAACAAGGACTTGGGGAAGAACCTTCTTTTTTGGAACCTTCTTTGTTCAGAAGGATCTAAAATACAAAGTACCAAAGAAAGTTAATGCCATGTTATCAGCAATTGAGACTTCCTCCAGACAAAGCCACACTGCCTTTACTATAAGGGCAATGATGCTGCATTTTCTAGTCTGCATCACCATCCAGTCTGAATTAAACTGATTGAACTGAATATAATCCTGTAAACTGTACTTTCCCTCTCTGATTAAGCCACTAGTCTGAGCAAATTCTGAAGAACTGCTGAACTTCATACTAGCAATGTTAAGACTATAGAAAACTCAGAAATATTCATCACTCACAGCATATCACATCTTTGTTTTCCTTCCCTGACCTATACACTTCCAAAAGCATGCCATTTTTTTCCAGTCAGAAGCAAGAAGGAGGCTCTATCTGAAATTGTCCAGTTACACTGGAAATCACGTTCATTTTTAGTATATTTGCTATTGGGGTTTTTTTCCCCCCCAATAGTATTCACCATGTGTAAGGAACTGTTGAAAGACAAGAAGGGCACTATCCCTCAGTAGTAGTCTTCAGGGATGTTGTCTTATAAAATGTACACGGCATTGTCAGAATTGCTTGTCTTGAACTAATTATGAAATCATGTTTGATGACAATTAAGGAAACCACTGTGTGATCATTTTTATGCATCATATTGACAGAAGTAAGTTTTATTTTTTAATAATCACAAATGACAACATTTTTCACAGAAAATTTCATCATATATAAAGTAGAAAGGAGGGATGAGCAAGTACACTTCGAAAAGAGGCAACAAAAAGAAATGCATTGCAATTAAATCACATATGCAATAAACAAGGGTATATTGACACTCTGATTCCATCAGTAATTTTAATTTAAACAAACAAAAAGACAGCATGCTGTTCCAGTCCTTCCTTAAAAGTCATTTATGAAGAGCATCAGAAGTATGGTTGGGTTATTTCTTTCTTCTTTTTTTTTTTGGCAAGGTATGAAAAAGCATTCTAAACAGGATTAGAAATGTACTATGCCTATACAATTTAGCTCTAGCAACTTCACGGTTGTAAATTATGATGGAACACATCATTAGCTGCAGACTTGTATGTTCTCCCTTAATCATGCTGAAGTACACATAAGCCCCAGCTGAGCAATTATGAATAATTAAATCAATTAGAGACAGTCTAACACCAGGTCTTGTGGCTAAACTGGTGTCAGCATCCATAATATTTTAACAGTAAATGCAAATGTGTGCATTTGGGTGGAGGGAAGGAGGTGGACAAAGGCTTATACAAATGCCAAAGCATGTTGCTTAGTGATGGCTTTACAATAATATCATGAAGATTATAAGCCGCCTTCCCAAGGAAAACAATGGTAATGAAATTCTAATAAAATATTTTTGTACAAGGTTTAAAGCTTAAAAATGAGTTAATTAAAAAAGGATAAAATGCAAGGCCTGAAAAATATGCTGAATAAATTAGGACTTTACATTCACCCAAAATAAATACTTTCCTTCATGAATTGTGCCTAGCTTCTTTTCTTTAGGTTACAATAGATTTCTGTAACCTAGTGCTAAAAACAAGTGAATAAACCAATGCACCTCCCTTAGAAATTTTATAATAATTAAATAATTAAAATATTTTTCTACATTTTGTAGAAAGAGAGAAAAGTCTGAAGAAAACATGCAGATTTTACACATTAACTAGGCAATAACAGCACTAGTTAATACCTTGTAGAGTGAGCCTAATGTGTTTGCTAACAGAAAGACAGGTTTTAGACTGCTCTGCACTCTTTCTAAGATACAGAAGATGTGGAAAAAGTCCCTTTATTCTCTTGCCATGATGTGCTGAACCACTGCTGTGAAATGATCTGCTTTTCTATGCCAGCCATCAGCTGCAGTGCTTGTTCTGCCACTGCATCATGACCATGCCTGTAACAGGTATTGAGTGTTTCTCTTACTACCTTGTTCCTCCCCACTGAGGAGGATAGAACAATTTTGTCTGTCTCACACCTTGACTTCTCCTGCAGGGAAACCATGTATTTCTCCTTTCTCTAGATTAACTACAGACCAATGAACCAACTCTCAGAATTAGCATCTGTTTAGAAGGCTGCTCTCTTAAGTATATGTTTAACTTCAGGCACACTATTTCTGTTCTGGTCACTGAGGTCCAAAGCAGCTCCTTACAGAGATTTAAGTGCTCTTCTGACCTAGAACACAGTTCTGTACAACAGAAACAAGGAGTTATGTTCCAGACTTAGTATGTCCACCCAACCACAGAGGCCAATAAAACCTGAAAGGAATAATTCATTATTTTTTTCTACAAATCTATTTCTGTTATTAGCAAAATGAGTTATATGTAGTATTTGCTATAACTGATCACCAAGAGATTGTACAAATAGTGATTCTGCTGTTGTTCTTGTCAGTTGATTACATTACAGGAGAGTCTAAAGAGTCATTCTAATCTCCATTGCACAAATATAAATGAACCAACTATCCTGCTTTGAGAAGGCCCAAGGTATCTTGAAGCTCTTGCCAGTTGTTATTACAGGAGGCAATTTAATAGGAAAATGTCTATGATTGTTATGTTGGGTTTGCAAGTCCGGGTTTTGGTAGCGGAGGGGACACGACATGGGGGTGGCTTCTGTGAGAAGCTGCTAGAAGCTTCCCCCATGTCCGACACAGCCAAAGCCAGCGGCTCCAAGATGGACCCACCACTGACCAAGGCTGAGCCCATCAGTAACGATGGTAGCGCCTCTGTGAGAACATAATTAAGAAGGGGAAGAGAAGAAAAAAAAAAAAAAAAAAGAGAAAAAAGACTCATTTTGCAGCTTGACAGAGGAGTAAGGATATGTAAGAGAAACAACTCTGCAGACACTAAGGTCAGCAAGGGGGAAGAGGTGCACCAGGCACAGGAGCAGAGATTCCCCTGTAACTTGTGGTGAAGACCATGGTGAGGCAGGCTGTCTCCCTGCAGCCCATGGAGGTCCATGGTGGAGCAGATGACCACCTGTAGCCCATGGAGCAGGTGCATGCCCAAAGGAGTCTGTGACCCTGTGGGAAGCTTACAGTGGAGCAGGTTCCTGTCAGGACCTGTGGCCCCATGGAGACAGGAGCCCACGCTGGAGCAGGTTTGCTGGCAGGACTTGTGACCCCGTGAGAGACCCATGCTGGAGCAGTCTGTTCCTGAAGGACTGCTCACCATGGAAAAGGCCCATGCTGAAGCAGTTAATGAAGAACTGTTGTTCATGGGAAGAACTCACACTGAAGAATTTAACGAAGAATTGTCTCCCTTGAGAGGGACCCCACGCTGGTGAGGGGGAAAAGTGTGAGGAGTCCTCCCCTTGAGGAGAACGGCAGGAATAGCATGTGATGAACTGACCACAACCACCAGTTCCTGTTCCTCTGTGTCACCAGAGGGGGAAGAGATAGAGAAAATCAGGAGCAAAGTTGAGCCTGGGAAGAAGAGAGCAGTGGGGGCAAGGTATTTTTAGATTTGGATTTATTTCTTCTTATCCTACTCTGATTTGACTGGTAATAAATTAATTTCCCCAAGTCAAGTCTGTTTTGCCTGTGACAGTAATTGGTGAGTGATGTCTCTCTGTCCCTATCTTGACTCATGAGCCTTTTGTTATATTTTCTATCCCCTGTTAAGTTGAGGAGAAGGAGTGATAGAGTGGGCATCCAGCCAGGGTGAACCCACCACAATTATAGACATATTGAAAGATAATCAGAATTAAATATATGTAATGTATATTGGTTTTAACACTTGCTGAACATACAAATTTCATAAATACACTCAATTTGTTTTAAAAGATAGTTATCTGCATCCCACATGAGGTCTTTGAGTATATTACAAAAGTGATTATTATAATTGTTATTACAAAGCCTGTGCAGCAAGTCAGTGAGGGAACCAGAAACAGAATCTGTTTCCACAAGGTCAACCCACTGCTCCATCTGCCAGGAAGCTCTGCTTCCTCGACCCTCTGGACCTTGATCAACATTGAGTAATTCTCATATTTCACGGTGTCCTTTGTAAGAAACAGAGCTTCACACATGTGCACCACCTAACTCAGAAGATCATGGGACACATGGAAAGCTTTTCCTTCTTGCTTGTGGAGAATAGGTCAGTTTCTCTGCAAAAAAGCATAAAATCTTGGACACTCACTAGAACTGCTAAGAAAACTTTTAATGCAGGAATCAAACTATAAACTGTATAACAAGAAGAAAATGTTCAAATCTTTAGAGATGGCATTGATTTCTCTAGATGTGCCATTTTAAGCTTGCCCATATGGTTGTACTGACCAGCATTTATAGTGAAGTAACTCCTCATGTGAACTTTCTCTTCTGGAACAAGAAGTTTTGTTCTAGAATGACAACTCTTATTTGGAAAGTAGTGGTTGCTCCAGGATTCAATCACTTTTCTGCTCGAATGGACTACCCTTGAGCAGCCAGTCTGCCATAACTATTTCAGTTGTTTCCCTGTGTAAACAGACCCTGGTGGAGTTCAGGGGACTGGAGAAGTTCCAGAGCAAAAGCTAAGACTGGGAATGTCTGAAAATAAGGCTGCAGCTACAATGACACGGGGATTTTCAAAAAAAGAACCGTTGCTAAATTTCTTCTGCCACTTCACCCTGTGGGAACTAATTAGACTCAGCAGTCTAAACTCATATACTCTTCTTAGGACCTGCACAAGCTGCTGCAGGGGCTTAATGCCACCTTTCAGGGGAATGGTATCATTTTATACTTATTACTTCTGCAGATGTTAAGATGAGAGTGAGCATGATTCAGAAGGGCATGAAGCCCATTGTTACTGCCAAGAATAGGACTCCTTAAATATTTGAGTGATTATGCTGCTGCAGTCTGACCACAAGGCAGTGCAGAGGGGCCAGAGACGGATCTCTGACAGTTAACCTGAGCACTGGAAGGGCTGGTGAGCACAGTGCACTGGTACCTGCACTCTTTCCGCATATGCCAGCTCAAGTAGAAAAACAATCTTACCTAATTTGACAGGCATTTTGCTAAGGAGAATAATCCTTGTGTAGGTGGACTGGCATACCCACCAGCAGTACCCTGCACTAGATAGTTCTTTTACTTTTTCAGGCTAGTAGTACTTCCAGGATCTTTCCATTCCTCTCCCTTATGTGGTGTAGACGTATTTTGCATGAATCAACTGACAAAAAAATTATATGATGATGACAAGCATTTGAATTTGTGGATCCTACATATGTAATCCTAGTCATTCAAGTAATTGGATGTGAAATTCATCCATGGAACCGGTTTGATGAGACAGGGTTGCTTGCTGAAGGACAGACAGATCGACTTTCTATAAAAGAAAGCAGAGATACAACTTCTGTGGTTAGTGGTCCCTGCAGAATCTGATCCAGTGTTTGCAATTTACCATTTCCATTCCATATATACAATAAAAGACTACACTAGCTTGAATAAACAATTTGAATACCAGCTCATTTTTCATATAATAATACTAATAATATATAATATAATCATATAAAATATAATATAATATTAAATTTATATTATAATTTTAAAGTCTAGTAAGCATTCCTTTTTGTCTGAAACACAGTGCTTTTCCACTACAAAATAATTTGTGTGATACATCAAAACTGCTCTATTTTATGTCATGTATGATGCTGTATCTGAAAATTCTTTGAGAAAAATTCCAGCCCAAATAAAATCTGTGGCATAAGTGTCACTAACTGAAGGAGCTAGGGTATTACAACATTCTTTCTGTAAGCAGAATTGTGAATTTGTTAACATATCTTTAAAAACATATTTTAAAATGATCACATAATTAAAAGATTAGAATATAAGTATATCTTTATTAAAAATTAGTATTATGGTGAAATAAATCCTGAAAAAATACCTATTAAAACCGCCCAGCTGTAGGAAAAAGGAATCTGCCTAGTTTTGGTTTTCTACATTGGCTTTAGGGAAAAGACAACACTGGAAAGAAAACTCCCATATTAGGCTGTTATCATTATTCC
This sequence comes from Caprimulgus europaeus, assembly GCA_907165065.1. The sequence goes on from OU015526.1 coordinate 15,155,864, forward strand.
TTTAGTTGTCCTTGCTGGTGGTTAAATAGTCAAGGTGAACTGATTTCCCAAAAATAGCTTTTTTTTTTTTTTTCCCTGAGCATAAAGAAAGGGAATAAAATAAAAACAAATTTAACCGTGTTTGGATTTTTTATTTGTTTGTTTTCAATTTATTTTCCCTCACAATATTTTCTCACAAATGCATTGTCTTGTTTCACATTTTGTCAATCTGAGTGACTATTGGTCTGCTCTGACTGCACTCATGCTTAAACTTTTAAAGGTTTTAGCCTATGTATGTGGAACAAAGCTGCCTCAAAACCAAAATCAAGCCCTAAATATACTGAACTCTCTGGAACTTTGTTTATGAGCGGTGTCATGTCTTTAATAAGAGGAGATGTGTAACTGCATCTGTAACCAAAGTCCCAAGAAAGTTTTAAGTCTTGAAGAACCATTCTCTATTCTTCCTTTCTCCTCTGTTCCTCCTAGGAGGAAATAAACTTAATTTCCTTATTCTTCTGTGCAGTGTATTTTCTTTCTCTCCTTCAAGTACACTGAAGTGGTGACCCACTTTCTCTTTTCTCCTTGGCTACATACTCCTTCAGCAAGAAATATGGGATATTGTCCAGCGATCTAGGATCTGCCTTGTGATGAGACACAGACCAAATATGCAGCTAGTTCAGTTTTATATTTCTGGCAATGGCTTTGATAGAAAAAACAATTTTTTCTGTAAAACATAGTAAGGTAACATTTGCTGATGATCTCAGATCTCATCTTTATTGTAAGGCATGCAGATTCCAGTGCCTTTTGATGGCTGATGGATCCGTTATCTTCTCTGGAGTCATGTACTAAAGTTGGACTTTTTAGGATCAATCCTGTCTTACTTTGCCTTGCATGATGCTCATTAGTTTACTTGCAGTCGTAAGTTCCTATAGGCATTCAGTGGAAAGCAGAGCTTTAAAAAAGGAAAATACTTATATTTACTACTTTCTCATTAGTTTTATTTTAAATTTCTATAGCCTGTTTCATCCCAGTGCATTTCACAACCATTTTGCAATATTCTTTGGAGTCAGCTATCGAGTGGGTGTACGTAGCTGTTCCATCTAAGACAAAACACTTCAACAGAGGATACATCAGGATATCTTAAATTTGTTTTCATTCTGTTTTGGGGGGTTTACTCTAAATCAGTTTTTTTTTAATTGAAAACCACAATTAATCTGAAATAATTCTCACTGCACATCAGTAAGTGTATCCAAAGTGTGAAGTGCTGTGTGGAGGAAATAGGCATGAGAATCACATGAAAGAATTACTGTGTTTGTTTAAGCACTTTTTACAGGCAAATGTAGAATCCAGGTCAGAAGCCCTAGTGCATACAGACTTGTGTTCAAAAGAAATTCGGGCTATGGTCTTTAACATCAAATCTGGGTTTTCTCTACATGAAGCAGGCTGCCAAAGGATTCTGAATGTACAAGATACACCTCTGCACAGCGTAGCATTGCAGTAATCCCTGCAGCATAAATAACTTTTCCTGTTTTCTGAAGTGTTTAGTGTCCAGAGAAAGGAGTCATCTACTTCAGGAAGCTAAGTTAATTAAAAAAAACCAAAACCAAAACAATACAACCAAAACCAACAACAGAAAAGCAGTTTTCAGATGAGAGTAGGAGCTTCAAACAAAGAGATATGAACAAGATAAAAAATCTAGGACTGTTGGCTATCACTGTAAATTAGTTTGCTTAACATCTTAATTATATGCAAAGTAATGACAAGAATCAGATGGTATCTTCATTTTCGAGTCACATTCTGATTTTTTACAGACATTATTAATGTAGCATGATTAGGTGGCCTGGAGGGAAAAATTGAGGATAAATTGTATGGTTATCAACTGCAGGTTTATTGGTCTGAGACTTCCACCACAGGGAGTGGCTGCTGTATGGAACTGATAAACGTAGAGATTTATAAGGTCAAGTTTTATGAGTCTACAGATTCCTTGTGGTGTATTACCACATCCTTATTACAAGCCCCTGCTGCTGTCCAGCTAAGCCACCAGAGGTAATATATTACACTTGCTTGTCTGTTCTTCAGGTTTTTTTTTTCCAAAGGAAAAGAGGAACAGGTCAAAATAAAATATAGCTTTCTGAGATTGTATTTGCAGCTTTCTTTGGGCTTTGGGGGGTATAAGGGCAGACTGTCAGGAACTGGGGAGTCAGTCTTGAAAAGGTGTGAAAAAGTGATTGTTTGTGACATTGGGAGAAACATAAAGTGAGAATCTTAAGGGGGCAATAATTTTGTTTTAAGAAAGATAAAGAACAGTTATGTTAAATAGTGACATCTTTAATACAAACAGACTCAGTGGTTTGAGTTCAATAAGGTAAGTAAGCATGATTCTCATTCAGCAGCCGATGTCTTGCTAAATTGTAATTTCTAATAATTAGTTAATTTGGGAAAACATGAAAAGTCAACAAATTACCTGATCATTTTAAGGTGTTGGTACATTTGATAAAGTTGTACATGGTTTCAACATGCTATTAGTAAGGCCATTCTATTAATAGGATTAAGTTAAGTGTCTGTGCTATAACACCGTGCATAAAAAAGAAGTGTCTCTGTGCTTTTATTTTGTATTTTTCATAATTGTTTCCTCTCTGTCATATCAACAGGCAGCTATTACCTGTGCTGTTGATGATATTGATTGAAACACACTGATCTCATATCCAATTAATATGTGACATGCCAATTAATGAAAATAATACTGTTCATTTATTTCAGAGTTCTGTGATATATCACAAGAAGGGACATATCTAAGAAGTACTTCAACAATTATTTAACTCAAGCTGATACCTTAATGATTTAGATGGGCAAAACTGATACCAATAGAATCCTTCTCCTTATTCCCTAGTTAATGCAAAATTGCTTCTGTTATGAAACGACAAACTTACAAGTTTTGCAAGATTCAAGTAACTTGTGTTATTTCAGTGGTACAGCATATTGTTAAAAAAAATCAATGTCGAGTGCCCAGACAGCTAGATGGAATGATAATGTATATGTATAAGTTCAACATGAGCCAGCAATGTGCGCTTGCAGCCCAGAAGGCCAACCGTATGCTGGGCTGCATCAAGAGAAGCGTGGCCAGCAGGTCGAGGGAGGGGATTCTGCCCCTCTGCTCTGCTCTTGTAAGGCTCCACCTGGAGTCCTGTGTCCAGTTCTGGAGCCCCCAACACAAGAGAGACATGGACCTGTTAGAACGAGTCCAGAGAAGGGCCATGAGGATGATCCGAGGCCTGGAGCACCTCTCCCATGAGGACAGGCTGAGAGAGATGGGGCTGTTTAGCCTGGAGGAGAGAAGGCTCCAGGGAGATCTTATAGCGGCCTTCCAGTACCTGAAGGGGGCCTACAGGAAAGCTAGGGAGGGACTTTTCACAAGGGCAGTTAATGACAGGACAAGGGGGGATGGCTTCAAGCTGAAAGAGGGGAGGTTTAGATTGGACATTAGAAAGAAATTCTTCACTGTGGGGGTGGTCAGGCACTGGAACAGGTTGCCCAGGGAAGCCGTGGATGCCCCCTCCCTGGAAGTGTTCAAGGCCAGGTTGGATGAGGCTTTGAGCAACCTGGTCTAGTGGAAGGTGTCCCTGCTGATGGCAGGGGGGTTGGACCTAGATGATCTTTAAGGTCCCTTCCAGCCCAAACCATTCTATGATTCTATGATTCTTGATTCAAAAAATACGTAACCAGGCCACTTGAATTCATAGAAGACACAGGAGTGGAATGATACCTCTAAAACTGTATTTGCCATATTTGTAGTGGATTATTCAGGTGTAATATTGTTGACACTCATTTATCTTAACAAATTATGTTCTGTCCCCAGTATCTGATGCAAAGTTGTACAGGACAATAAAGCCTAACAAAAGGACATCTATTTTTAAGAATTCTTCATATATCTATCTTCTCATGTAATCATGAGCATCCTTCATTGTGTTCTGTTTGCACACAGTTAACAGCATTGTAGATTGGAAATATCCTGTATCTTTAGCCTTTGATCAATTGCAGATGTAATTTATTGCTTTAAGTAGTACAGAGTAACAGAAACATAACTTGAATGGCCAAATTCCTGTCTACATGACAAGCCACAGACATGGACTACAGAAATCTCTGATGTTGATAGTATAAAAACATTTTCGTACGATAGTTTCAGATAGCAGGGTAACAGTATCACAGTCAGAATTACAGTACCTAGATTGGAAGAAATTGCATTCTGACATAATTCCAGTCTTTAGGCAAATATGTTTATCCAATGAAGATGGCTCATTTACAATAAAAGTTAGCAGGGTTTGCATCCAATGGAGATGAGGTGGTTTTGAAAAAAGACATTGTTTTTCAGGAGTGATGAATGTGGCAAAGTGTTTCATCAGCCAAAATCAGCTGCTTTTCAATAGAAAATTATTCAAAATGCCAAAAAATTAAAAAATTGAAGAAGTATGAGGTATCAGTGCTCCATGTCAACTGCTTTCAGGATTCTTCTATTCTAAGAACTCCTCTTAAAATCCTTCCATTTTAAAGCTAGCTCAGCAAATGACCTTACTTGTGTACATAAGAACATTCTGCCTCCTGTCAGCAGAAGCAACAACAAAAAAGGAATAAAGCAATGGATTTTGGTTTTACTACCCCTGCTTTATGTTACCATTTACTCTCAGATCTTAAAACTGAATAACTTTAGATCATCCACTCTGACACTCATTTGCCTCTAGTGTTCTGCACATACAAACTCTTGCTGCTGAATTTAGGGAAAGGAACGAGCGCAAGGCCTGTGAATCTCATTGTACATACACTGAAAACACAATAGCTTCAACCGTATGGCAGCAGGTACGTAACTGCATAAAAATCACTTAGGGTCAGAAATGAAGTATTTCTGAGTGACTGGCAAAGTAAAATGACTTTAAAGACATTTCATCTGATGTCTGGGCTATTTGCTGAGGATGTTGGAGAAGATGGAATTGGAAAGCATTCATGGGGAGATAATTCTTTTTCTAAAAAGAAAGAAGAATCCCTTGAGATTTTAAAATTAGTTAAAACGCAATGGGGAGGTTTTGATAACAAAAGACAAAAAAAGAGGGAAATAAAACATAAAGTCTTGAATGTAAACTATATAAAATGATTGAGAGTAAGGGGCATGCGGCAAGAAAGAGGAATGCTTCAATTTTCTAGGCTATTTTATAAAGTAAATTTGATAATGAACTTCTCTGTCTCTGAGTTTTTACCCTATCTCTAGATATGAGAGTTTGGTCAAATGATGTTCTGTGGTGTTCTGCTGAGATGACTGTCAAGTGATATAGAGGCTTGGATATGAGATGAAGTTCTTCAGACGACAGCTGGTGAATTAGATCTCTGCTACCTTTTTCTAGTAGAGGTAATAGACATTTGGAAACTATCTTCTGTCACAGGAAAACAACGTATTTCATGTTGGTGACTTTGGATTCAAGGAACAAATATTTAGAACATAGTATATGCCTGTTTTAAGGCATTTATGTAAAATGAGTAATAATGACTAGAAAAAAATTAGAGAGATTACAGAACAGAAAAAGATGTGCCAATAGATGAAACAATGCAACTGGAGAATGAAACAAAAGCAAAGAAGAAACTAATAGTGAAAGCAAGAAAAAAAAAACGTTTTTTCCTTTTCTTGTTTTTTGTCCTTGTTCTTTCATTTAGGAAAAATGCCCTTTTTTATTTCTCTTCCTCTTTTTAACTCTCCTTCCTCACAGAAGGTCTTTTTTTTTTTTTTTTCAGTTTGGTATTGAGTAGGATTTATGTTTAAAATAGAATGTCGTTCTACCCTCACACTCAAAAAGACATTAAAAGAGATCTCTGTATGGCAGAGAAGAGAATGGAGGACCGCTTTTTATGTCATAAAATATTGGTTCAATACTGAAAGAGAAAAATTCTCTAAGGCTGTTTAATATGTGTTTCCTGACCCATGGGACTTGTCAAATCTTCAAACAGTTCCACTTTATTAAGAAGCAGTTAGAGTAACTGGAAAGTGCTTTGACCTGCTGGCACATCCTGAAGAGCCTCAGAGATTCTTTTATACTTAAACTCAGCATTGAAACAACATTAAACCATTGAAATTCCTATCTCTTTTTGTTTGCTATTCTCTTCTCCAAGACTTAAGAGAAAAAAGTTTTATTTTTTCCTATAATTTTTGCTGGTTTTACACATTATTTCATATTTCACCCTGTTCATTGAGATCAAACTAGGTCAACATCAATTTTTTTAGAAAGTTGGCTACATTTTTGGAACTTCAAGCTTTACAGTAAAAGTCATTAAATGAAGTGATGATAAATTTGATACAAAAAGGGGAGATCAATCCTAAATATAAATATAAAGCAAAAGCTGAACTTCTGTTCATACAACTACTAGTAACTTATTTCAGTTTATAATCTGTTAAAGCCTGGAGAGGTGAACAGATACCTGGGTCTTAAAACCACAAAGGAGGTACAAATATTTAGTCTCTTATTTGAAAGGGCAGGTCAATCACTTCTACTACATAGTAACAGATGGTATCAGGAATGTACAAGAGACAGATAAAAGGAGATGTCATAATCTAATATACAATTTAGTCCTCTGTTTACAGGGTAAAAAGCCAGAAAATATCCACAGAAACTGTGGATTTGTTTTGTACAGATACATTCAGCAGAGCATTACTTTCAGTACCCTGCTAGATGCAGTGGAGCAGAATATGGCTCACTACTGCAGAAATGTTGGCAATCCTAAGAAGCTGGACTGCTGTTGTTGTCCAGGGAACTAGGAGCTTGATCCAAAGTTCAGTGGTTTCAGAGAAAAATTCACATGGATTTCAGTGAGTTTTGGATCAGATCCCATTTCTTAATTCTTCTTTGCTTGCACAAGGCTTTGCACTCATGCATTTCTATTGACTTCAAGTGAAATTACTCCTAACATACCATTATGACTGAAGACATCCAACTCTGTAACACTTACATTCTTCCTGATCCTCTTACCTTGTACCTGGTAATCAAATTAGAAGGCACTTAGTGATTTTGAAGTCAACAGAGCCACTGTCTTTGACAGAACTATCTGTTTATACCAATACATTATCTGCCCATTATTTCTCCACCTCATGCTCATAACTCTGTTTATTAGTAATCAAGAGCTATTTGAAACTGGGGCTTACCATTACTTACATGTTAAGTACTTACTCCTGATAATCCTCTAACCAATGAGAAGAGCTGAGCATTTCCAGCAGGTAAGTCATCCTAACTGTTTTAGGAAGGAATGAATTATTGTCTGGAGTTACCTCCTTCTTTTTACTAACTGGATGGGGAACTTAATTAAATTATCCATCTAATTTTTAGACAGGTAGCAAGTCAGGGGAAACTAGCTAAGGTTTAAATTTTCTTTAAAATCAGTTCTCTGTGTTCTGTACTTCCTGGACATAACACTGCAGTCAGTTCCTTTGCAAGGAATGTAAGTGACAGATGATTGTCCCATAATGACAGAGCAGCCCAAATGAGATAGACTCGGCTGTTTCTTCTTGGGGACTAAAAGCTGTTTGGGAATTGTATACCTGAAATTCTCAGATATGCTCAGCAGCTTGTAAGTTTTAATTAAGAAAAACAAAGGGAAAACAGACTGAAATAATGTGTGAAAATGTAAACATACTGACACTGGAAACCTCTAAACGTTAAAATACCCTGTCTTGCCTTCTGTAGGTAGAAAGAACATTATCAATTGCATTTAGAAAGCAATATTTCTATTTCTTTCTGAATCTTTTTCTCTCTCTAGCCATTCAGTGCCCTGCTATTTTCATTACACGATCTCACAGGCAGTGTTTAGCTTTAAGTTTCTCATAAAATCCTTTTGTTTCTCATCACCTCATCCTTTCTTACTCAAAGACTACTTTTGATGTTCCAAGTTCAGATTCTTGCTTTTATAAAGCCCACTGATCAAATATACCTCATTCACATTTGAAAGACATGAAAAATAATCACAAATAAGATGCAAAGACCTAACATTTTTAAATGGAAAATTAATATGCAAGATTCATTTGTGTATTTAAATCTCTTCCTTCACAGGTTTTCCCTCTTAACATTTGACTGGGTCTGTCATCTAGATGTGTGAAGAGTGCACCTATATATGGATAGTTATATGTAGGAATTATTCCTCATTTTCTTCATGGAGACTCAGCATTTCAAATGCCTTCCTTCTGTTTGGCCTTCCATCTTAGGATCTAGGTGACTGAATCCTGGTTTGTATGTCAGCTGCTCCTACCTGGCAATGGCTAGTTAATTTTCCATAATCACATGACTGAAACCGTTTGTGATGGTTTTAGGATAAAGGAAGGTTAAAAGGGGAACAACTGCCAGGAGGAGAAAAGATGAAGGTGTTTCAGGAAATTAATGATTTGGCTTGGAAATTAAACTTTTGATTTTGCTCAGGAGTATTATTACTGAATTCCTTCGGTGTAAGGTCAGGCCATTTCTCAGATGGTGGAATACTTACCTAGCCACAAAACACTAGGGAGAAAGGAATAGCAAAGCTCCACAAAAGCTTTTGCTCTTAGGTTTACATCTCAAGCTGCATGCCTCACAAAGTAGAGGCATGCAGCTTGAGATGTTCATGCTTCACAAAGTAGACCCTTGTCAACAAAAATAAATACATCCTTTTCTATTGGCTCAGCTATAGTGAAAACCAGTGGGTCACCTTTGCTTTTGTTTTTTACTGATCAACCACCAGTATCTAGCTCCAACAGCTGAGTTTCATGTTTTACTCAATTAAGATTGTAGGTTTGAATACTGTGAAATCCCAAGTTGTGTCTTGGTAGTAGGTCAAAGAATGGACCTTATAGATATCCATTCAGAATAAGACACTTAGTAGATTTTAACTAGTAAACTGCATAGTAGTTTAAAGCACAGGAAAGAAGCAGTTATAAAATCACATCTGAAGTTTGAGTCAACCACTGTTAAATTTTCAGCTGAAGCATATGTCTTCCCTTAAGGCATTTCTTGACCCTAGATAAGAATTACATTAAACTGCATTAAAGAGGAAGAAGTAGTTAAGAAATTCCACAAAGTTTCTTCTATAGTTTTAATTACATGATTACTTTCCATTTTCTAAAGTGCTGACAGAACTAGCACTTAGTCCCCTTACCGATGTCCTGTGCCTTTGTCCATTTGAACATCATAACCTTCATTGAGCCTACGCACTATGCATGGCTTCAAGCCACGTTCTTATTCCTCTTTCTGTCATGTCCAGGTAACAACATGAAAAGGAACCCTTCTTCCCCATGTACTTCCTGTGCACAGGATCATTGCTGTCCATAAGGGACAAAGCATTGCAGAGTAAATCACAGGGCAAGTTTTGCTTAGATATTAGTATCAAACCAAATAATGAGCAACTCAGGCTAGGCTTTTATAACATGAAATATTAGACATCTTAGCAGTGAGAAGAATCATGAGTCTACCTCTTCTATTATGTCCTAGCATTGCGCAGAATTCTTTCAATTTTACAGCTCATATGTGATTACAGTTTTCACTGTTAAGGTCTAGTTGCTGCTATAGCCATATATATATATATATATATATGAAGCAGCTGCCATTGCTATCTTAAGGTGGTGCTTGAAGACACCAGTGATCACCCTCCACTTCAGAAGGCAAACACTGAAAGTTAGGGAGCTACTATCAACACAGCAACGCAAGTTCTAGTTATTTTGTTGTTGGAGTTGTAAATTCAAACCACACTGGCAAAGACAGAACAGACCTACTGCAAGTCACCATTGGCACCTGAGAAGTGTAATGCCTAATTGAAGCCATTTCACTAGCTCAAATTGAAGTTCGCACAGCCTTACTTGGCTAGAGAGGTTTACAATGATGGAGCAGTGATTGTGGCTGATTATGGACATAACTAGGGAAATCCCCTTTGCAGGACAAGGTGTATGTTTCTCTCATTGCACATGTCCCCATGTTATAACGATAATGCTGATCAGACAGATCAGTAAAATATTAGCTGCTCTCTCCCTAGGTGCATTTAACATGAAATAAGGATGTAGTTTGCAAAAAACAAAGGTGAGGGAGAGCAAATGTTGTGTGAATCCTCAGTGGACAGTGCCTGCTCCTGACTGTTTATTTCATTTCCTTTTTGCTTGTTTTTTTTACTCAGTGTCATTCTGCCCAGAGATTACAATTTTGCCAAACTCTGAATAAGCCAATGGTTGTGTTCTGGGAGACTCAAGCTTTTCTGAATAACACATGCACTACAGCTGCAGCTGAAATCTGTTTCATATTTAGTGTAACAAATTATGCAAAGTACACCAAATAAGACCCATTTCAAATTCCAGTGGGCCTTTCTGAAAACATTTTACAGAAATGTTTTCTTTGCTGTTTCCCTTCTGCTCTCATTAAAAAGGTGAATCACTAAAAGTAATTGTGTAACAAAACAAAATGACAATCAGTTCAGAAAACAGCATGACAGGCCATAGAATTCCCAAAGAAAAGTCTTCATGTCTTTTATATTAGTGAGAGTTTAACTACATAATCCAGAATGGACTCTTGGCTTAGAAACTGTAGGTTCCTAGCCAGCAAGAAAAGTTTCAAATACTTCTCACCATAAACTATTTTAAATTACCCTTCTTACCATTTCTTCTGTACTGAACATTTCCTTTTATTTACATGGAAAATACCATGTAATATCAACAATACTGAATTATTCTGAGAGCTGTTTAAAGAAGCAAACAATTTTAATAAAGGAGATAATTTGAAATACTTTGGGGAGGGAGGAAAGGTAAAAGAAAAGCCTGTAAGTAAATAGATGTCCCTGGTTCAGATCAGAACTCAGCTGGTGGTTACCAGAAGTTAGAGCAATTTATTTGGTTTCTGTTGCTTTTTTATCTCAACCCACGAGTTTTCCTACTTTTACCCTTCCAATACACTCCCATGTTCCCTGGGAGGGGGAGAGTGATAGAACTACAATGTTTGGCTGCAAGCCAAAGGAGTGAAACTACCACACCTGGGGGACACAGTTCTGCTGTTCAGGGTTTGGTTTGGTTTGTTGTTTGTGTTTTTTTATCACAACATTAACTTCATATTTGTAACCTCAGATGTTAAAGTCATGTCAGGCCACAGAAATAATGACACTTGAAAAACTAAGAATTTGGAGGCTTTCTATTTGTTGTTTTGGTTTATAGCTTTTCTTTTTTTAAAAAAGAAACAACCCTGAGGTCTGGAAACTTTCTGTCTGATGTAATCACATGGCTCCAAGACAGGGGCTTTACAGAGAAGTATCAAATATCATGATCATGATAAAAATCACAAGAGCAGGGAATACTCCTAATTAGTGGTTGGTGATGGGATGAGAGAAAATTAAATCTGACTAACGGTCTTGCCTTTAGAAGTTATTGAGCCATCCCTGTCCTCGCTGAGGCATAAATGTCTATGAGAAAAATGCTGTGCTGTTTATGTGTCCTGTATCATATCGGTAATTATTTGTAAGTGTCTGTGGAGTCAAGACGCAGGTCTCTATGAGGTCATTTGGCTCAGCATCCCTAGCTACTAACTGGCTGACATCATAATACCCCTCTTTATTGGTAAATCTATACAGCCATGTTAGCTTATGGCTCAAGCTAGCACGCAAGACTAAATTCCCCAGCCATCTATACTGCTCCTATAAGTTGTCTCACACATTGGCTCAGATCTGGAGCAAGGAAGTGTATACAGAGAAACTCGAGGGTGGATTAACCAGTATAGACACAATTGTCTTAAACCACAATGAATAAAAAATCCATCCTTGGGCACAGCTAGTGCAGTACAGGTACACCTTTTGGGATTGTCTCGGTGGCTTGAACCAGCTACTGCCACATAAAGGCCCTAACTCAACCAAGTGCTGGAAAAAACTTGCATTCTAATCTTGGGATAACTTCTATTGCACATGGTATTCTTCTGCCTTTTTACCCATGTCACCAGACAAAAAGAAGGCAGCAAGAAACCTAGGAAATCAGAACTTACTCAAGCTCAAGCGGTAAACATGAGGGAATTCCCTTTCTGATTTCAGCATCAGAAAAGGGAAATAACTGATCATTCTTGAATTAACTGCTTCTTTTGCCTTGCCTTTGTAGCGTATCATGAGCATTATATTCTCCAAAATATTTTTACTGTTTGTTCATTCCAAGAGAATGTTGTTTTGTTTGTTTTCTGGTTTTTTTTAACTGAGCTAGCATCTTAAGCTAGCTTGTTAGGTAAAAAAGACAAAAATGTCAACCAAAATACATGGGTAAATCATCTCTTCACAATCATTTCTGCAAGATGTCCAAGGATAAAAGAAATGAAATTGTTTGCTTAGCACATTTAAATTTATATTCTGTAAAATGTAGCCTAGATGGCACTACTTGGGTTACCATTCTGCTTTTTTTTGTACTTTATGCAGCTGATGCATCTTTTTGGCAATGCCGTATCACAAAGTTTAACACTCCTATATTCTTCTAGGGTTTTATTGCTGTATTCTTTACCAAATATTGTTATTTCTCGGTAAACCCTTAGAATTTAAGATTGAGTTTAATTACTTCTTTTTTTTGCTGACATAGTGCCTTAGAAACTAAGACTTAATGCCCAGTTTGCTAAGTATTATCTCTACCTATGATCTCAGCACAACTGCTTTCAAAGCTGTTTTTTTAAATTGTATTCAGGATTAACCCCTAGCAAATATAAAGATTAAGTATTCACATGTTAATAGATGGTAAAATCACATTCACCTGGTAAATATGTGTTTTGCTTTCTAGCCTTTCAGTCTCCAACACTTATACCTCTTATGTAATAGCATCACTTTGTATTTGTTGGAAAGTGCTGACAGTGTGGTTGGTGTTGTACAAAACCTTTAAGGCAGATCTGTGTTGAAGTGTTGTCCATCTCTATGTGTGAGTAAACTTCAAGAAAGTTAGCTACCTTCATAGGTGTCACCGTTTTCCTTTAGCCAGGCCACCACGTGCCTTGCTCTGTCTTCAGGTAAATTCCCCCTCTCGCTCGATCACAGCCACTGGGCAGGCAGTGGAGCAGTGCTGCTTTCCCTGCCAAACTGAGCTAATGGGAAGAGTCCATGAGGAACTGTACTGACCATTCTACTAAAACTCCAGTATCCTCCCCCACTTTTCTCATGTCTACTAATTTTGTTATGCTTTCCCACAAAGAAAACAAAACAAAACAAATAAACAACTTGTCTGGCAAGAATTACTCTTCACCAAGCAATTGTGGTTGATGGTTCAGTTATCCTCTGGGGCTAGGGAGGGGGGAGGATTTTCAAAAGCATTCAGCACTGACCTAACCTCAATTCTGTCAAAGTTTATGTTAGTTTTACCACTGGCTTTAATGTTAGCAAAGTTAGGCTAATGTTGGCAATATTAGTGCCACCTTAATTCATTACTATGTATGTTTTCTTTATTATTTTTACAGAATAATTTAAAACTCATTATACTACCATTTTCAGTGGTTTTTTACTTATTAATGTGTGATCAAGGAAACTGAGTTTCATAGCCAATGTTGGAAAAATTACCAACAATTATTATATTCTGTTCATTTAGAAATAAACACGTCTCCTCATATATTTGTAAAAACTAAGCATTTTCTCCTGAATCCCTCTAGGAAGAAAACTTTGTTTCCTCATTTGTAAATTTCAAATGAATTTCTATTGAACTGCACTTATTTCTCCTTGCCTTACCCTCTTCTCCTTATCACTGCGCATATTCATCCCTATCCAATTTACTATTTTCAAATTTTTCATTTTCATGGAGAGTATAATTTGCTGCAGCTCAGATCTTATGCACACTCTTTGTTTCAGATTTGGTCATATTTATAACTACCTTGACATCTAAATTGTTTCAGCTTTGGCTGTGGCCATGTGGCTCTGGATGCTTTGATACACTGGTGCAAAAGTAGTACACAAGAAGTACACAGCATTTACTATGGATATACAGAGTACTCAGTTTTCAAATGCCTTCAATTTTACAGCTATTGCTGATTATACTCAGCTTGACATTCAGCTTTATGTATTATATTCCACTTGTATTGTCTGATTACAGCTGCGAGCTTGCTTTTAGTTATGACACTAAGGACATGTCATCTTTCCATTGATTTCTTTCTTACAGTTGAACTGAGATTTCACTTCACAATCCACCCATCAGAAATATCCATTATGCCTCCAAACCCATAATCAATGTCAGATGCTGTATCATTCCTCTTGATCATTTGACAAATTCCTCAAATATATATACAGACATGGAGGTAATTAAACTCATGTATCCTTACTATTCTTGTTTCAGAAAATCCTATCTTCCCCTTTACTTTGCAACTAATGACATCTGAGTTAACAGAATTCTACTCAGCTGCTATGGTTTGAAGTATATTCAACATCTTTGTGTTTATCAGTGTTCCTCCTACTACGATGACAATTGTTTCATCGAAAGAGACTATTGCCCCATTGAGACATCCTGAGAATCAAAAACCTACCTCTTTCTACTGCCATGATGAAAATCGTTCACTCTGGATGTTTTTCTTTCATTTAACCAGGGCCTACCTCTTTATTCTACAATTTCCTCCAAAACAGTGCCCAAAATATGTTCTTCTGGGGGCTAAAACTTCATAGCATCAAATGATTAAACTTGCCCAACTGCAAATATTTCCATGATCAGAGAAAATGGATGGCTTAGTCTAACAGTTCTCTGGTAAAAAAATTTGAAGGTAGTAGAACTGCACAGTATTTTTGATTATTAAAACAAGACAGATCAGTGGAGGCTAGCTGAAATTATGTATGGTGTGTGAAATTATCTGTAGTCTGAAATGGCATATAGTAGGCATCTCTAAGTAACACTCTAAAAGATTATGGGCAACATGCTAAATTGTCTAGCTTGCTGAAATCTCCATTTATTATTTGAAGGCTAATATAGAAAAAGCCATGTTGCTCGAGAGTGTTTTTTGAACACAAGTTCATCTGGTGATTTGATAAAAGTATTTAGTTTCTCAAGGCAATCTGAGTGTATACTCCCTAGGCGCCACCGTTTATAGCTTAAATATGACTTGCATGTGGATTCAGCATTACAAATAAGAAACAGCAGCCTTTGGACTTGTACTCTGATGTAGTCCTTTCATCACCCAGTTACCCTTAAGCATCTCCTTTCCTATTGTAATTTGGGCTAAATGCAAAGCATTAGTCCCATCAATAAAACTAATGGTTCTACTTAGAAAAAGAGAGGTATATTTAAAATACAGGAGATAGATAGCTTGTTTTTCCTTTTATCCAGGAAGTTAACTGGATACTGGCCCACAGCCATCCACTGGACATGACTATTGAAGCAGCACCATTGTCATGAAGGATCAGCCTACACTTGCATCCTTAAAAGCAGTTTACCAGGACATGCATCATACCAACTGGTGCTTGTATTGAAATGAGGTAGCCAAAATCAAGGAACAGCTTTATTTTTCCATTGACAGTTTTACAGAAACAAATATTGCAGTCCTGGTGAATATGAAGAAACATTATTGAAGAAATAGGCAACACAGGGGCAGCACCAAGAATTTTTACAATTTTTGAAATAGCATGGAGTTGTGTAAATTCCCCATGTCATCAAAGATGCAATTTGCATAAAAAGAGAATTTGCACTTTAAACATGAGAGAAACACTGGGGCAAGCTGCAACTACAAAATTCAAAGTGCTGGTTTGTTGAGGAAATAAACACTGAATCCCTCCATCTTCACTCAGGAGAAAAAGTTTCTTTATGGAACCCATAATGAAGTCAAGCAGAAGGGTAACAAATTCTATGCAACATTTTCAGTTGTTATGCATATTCACTTCAGTGGAAAAGTTAGTGAATTGTGGTCCAGATCTCACCTTGATAGTGCAACAGTTTCTGACACTGGAAGTCAGCCTGTTCTTAAGCTTTGGCATAGCTGCAGCTTGGCAAAGGTAGCTGCAAGAACCACGGTGAATAAAACCAAACTATCAGTCTTTCAGATAGTAAATTCTTTTGTGGCCTGGACAATGTCCTCTGTGTATTGTGCAGCTCTGAGCACAGCAAGGGATGTTAGCAAATAGTTTCTCATCTTCACTTTCCAGGGAAAGGTTTGCCTCATCCCCCCTATTGACTTACCCTGTTTCCCCCCAGCAACCCAACAGATTTTATTTCCGTTAGCCTCTTTGTTTCACAAAGGACACATGCTTTTGTTTGCTTCATGCTTCTTATCCCTGCACAATGATTCTTCTTTTTTCAGATCTCTCTCCAAAGACCTCAGCTTCCAGTTAGGCACCCAGTGCTAAGTACTTCAGTCTTTGTTCCAGTCTTTCCATTTTAGTTTGCTGTAAATGGGCAAGTTTCATCTGTAACAGTAAGCCTATTTGTGACCTTTCAGTCTTGCAATAATTCTTGTCATCTCGCCCTTTTCCCAAACACTTGCACCTTTTTTTAATAGTTACTGTTTTAGCTAATTGGGCTATGGCCTTTTTTTAAACTGCCTGTTAAGCTCCGTAGACACCTGGGGCACTGGATACATAAATAATAATTAGTAAAAAACAGTGAGATTGAAGCTTCTATTAAATTTTTTCATGGTAACTTTCACCTAGTGAACTCACATCCGGCAACAGGAAAATCAGATTCCTTGTAAGGAGTATTAAAGCAGGTTTTGAGCTAATTAATAAAAGATACAGAGTTAAGAAATCTGGAGGACCTGGAAAATGCCAGCTAAGGGTCTTTGATTAATGGATATATTTAGGTAACTGAATCTGAGAAAGAATTTGCTAGATCCCAAATAGCTATAGAAAATAAAACATGAACACTTGCAATCACTTCCATGTACTAGGTGAGAGGGAAAACCTATTAGTCCATAAGCCCATGTGGAACTTTCACAAAACAAGGCACAGTTTTAGCAGCAACATTCCAAGAAGCTGTTAAATACATATATTCACAATGTTCAGAAAATGACAGTTCAGTGACAAATGTCAAGAAGAATATTAACTATTCCAGTCTCTCCAAGTTCTGTTTTAACTCTTCATCTTCTTAGGGAATGTAATGTAGTTCTAGATCTCATTGCAATCATTCTATTACTGTTGTGATCTTTAACCTCTAACATCTTTGTGAAGTATAGAACAGTAATTGTCCTAATGGACAATTAGATATGGAAAATAGATAGACAGAAAGTCACCTTTAGATGGACTTAGGCATCATGATGCCATGCAATGCTGTACCTAAACTTTACTACCTGTTGCAACCCGTAGACGTGAGTGTTTTAATCCTGTTTACATCCCACTGGGAGATTTGGGAGGCCAAAAACATAGCCTGGTTTGAATATTTATTCAGAGACAGAAAACTTGTGCTGAGTTGCATACCTTGTAGAAAGAAACTCTGTTGTCCCAGTGAATGACCTCCTTAGGTGGTTAAACAGAGCCTTGAGAAGGCGATGAGGTAGCTGCATATGCATGTCTACTGTTTGTCTGTTTCTGTTGCTGATATTGTTCCTATTTGTCTGGCATAATTAAAATAAAATTGACCCAGAAAGAGATAAGAAACAGACAAATCACATATAAAGAAAAAGACAACATAATCTTGCAGGTAAGAAATGTTCTGTGATGGGGAACGTGTGCATCCACATAATCTTACATTTAATTCTGAATCCAAAAACTTCTTCAGTAATCAAGGGCAGGACTGAAACTTTGGTTTCTGTCTCCTCAACTGAGTACCCTCACTTAGAAGGTTATTTAATTATACTCTAACTTTCTGCCACCCATTATTCATATCAATCAGCAATTTTAAATGATGCACAGCAGGGCGCCATCTCAGTCTAAAACTTTGCAATTCAAGCACTCAGGTAGCAGAAAACAAAGGCTCCAGTTGTTTCATAAGGAAAAGGAAATCAAATTTAACACACCTATGTCACCATTAACATTTGAGTTGTGATTCCTGCTGAGTGCTGTGGGCTTCAGTGATGATATCATTACAAGATTGAGTACAGAATCAAGGAGCTAAGTTTTCCTGAAGGTGTGTTGGCTCCACAGAGAGCCTGTTCAGGAAGATACACATTGCTTCTCCAGAAGTGAGAGATCTGAGGAGCAACACAGAGCAGAGACATGTTAGTGTCTTTGGAGAATTAGTGGAGTTCAGCCAGTCTACTTGGGTTTTGCCAGAGCTGAAAGGGGAAGTGGCAACATGAGGACTTGAGAGACACTGGCAGCCAGGTGCAGCAGAAACAAGAGTGAAGAGGCTGCACACGGCTTCATCTGCTGAAGAGGGAGATAAGGTCATGAGAGTCTAAGAGACTGGGGAGAAGAAGCCAGGGGCAGGATTATCTAAGCTCAGGCGCCACCAATTTTATTAAATGAGTATCAGCTACCAAAACGTCAGAAACTGTTGAATTAGATAAAAGTGAGAGAAACTCACCTTCTCCCACTAGCTATTACAATTTGGCTTATGGATTAAGTCCTACAAACAGGAGGGACACTCTAGCTAAAGAATGCCACTACACTTGTACAGTTCAGGGCACTACCAGGAGCAGATGTCTAGTGAGCTTTCAACTTCCTTTCCCCCCCCCCCCCCCCCACCAAATTTACCTGAAGTATTTTTAGTTAATTTACATTAGTCAAATTCTTCTTGCAAAGTATAAAACTTCACCAAGACATGAAAAGCCATCCACAATCAAAAGAGTGCCCCATTGTCTGGTGTTCTAGAAAAGCACCTGTAAAAGATGTTCCTAGATATCGGGTGGCAGTTTTCATGAACTTTTAAAAGTCTAAACTTGCTCCTGGTGTATGCATTTTCAGAATGTGGCTTTGAGACTAAGAAATATGTGTCTAAGTGTATAAGCAGCAAGTGTGTCTCTCTGTGTGTATGTGTGTGCCTGTATAACACACTTGCACTTAGAAGTGCAAAGGTGTTGCAATGGTTGCACAAAAATGCTTTACTTTTGCCTATGATATTTCTATGGGGATAAAACTCTGGTCTATAAGGATAACCGTAAACATGTTTTTCCTACTTGTTCTTTTTTTTTGCCTCTGTCTCCTACTTGTTATTGAGAGAAATGCTGAGAAGGGAGGAGATAGACATTGTTGATTCCATAAAACGTGTTCAATTTATTAATAAGATTTTAGAAAAAGATGAGACCCAGTAGCCTGTAAGCATGAGTAAGTTCTACAACAGTCTGGTTACCAATCATTCTAAGAGCCAGCTAACAGCTGTCTGACCATTGGATATGGCTATTTGCATGGCTAACAATTGGATGTCTATCTACTATGTGAATGGCTTGCAACAAGCTGTTTGTTTGGAGACTATTCATAATGGCACAGTCAAAAGTCTCCTGAAAGGCATACTCGTTTCCATTTCTGTTCTTTACCCTTCTAAAATTGGCAATTTATTACATCAAAAAATAGCAGTCAACCCAGAAAAGGAGAAAATTGACACAGTTCCCTTTTGATCTTTCAGTTTTGAATAGGCACCCACCAATGAACTTCTCAATGAATATTCATTGGATGCAAAAGAACTACCCAGCATTTTTTTAAATAGACAATTTACTCTAAATATTTAATAAAAGGGATAACTGTTGATACTTTATGTAGCACAGATGCATTTTCAAATATCTTTAGAAAAGAGAGAGTTAATCTCCTTGCATACATTTGCTATATTATTCCTTTATATATATATACACTTTTCCTGTATTTTCCCATATTTCTGCCTTTGTGACAGGTTATTCCATAACTCTTCTTCGCAGTTTCTTTTACCTTTCTTTAAAGCAATTGATATTGTTGCCTTTGACATAAGCAATTTATACCATCAGTTTGATTCAATGTGCCAAATGCTGTCTTCCTTTGCAATCTATAGAATGATTTAGGAATTTACAGTGCAGAGCAGAGAAACTATCTGAAGTTTCTTTTTACTGCAAAAAGATAATGTGCCAAAATACACTTTGTATGTGTCAAATTCCATTCGCTAGAAACTTCTCTGATTTCAAGGCAGTAATTCCAAATTTTAATCAGTGTAATCAAGTGTGAAGGTTGGTCAACACTTTCAGCAGAAGTTCTGTTGATTTGCTACAAATTACTAAAAAGCAAAAATAAATAGATTTTAAGGTATGCAAACTCAGCAGAAGGGCTTTTTTCACTCTGTGTAAGGATAAATGGATAATATGGTCTTGTGTATGAGGCATTCATTACATTTTTCTCAGTGTTGTTCTTTCTATTAGGCCTAATAAGATAAAAGCTAAATAAGAGCCCTTAAGGGCAGAGCCTACCATCTTTACATAGGATATTTCATGGCTCCCCAAAAGAGAAGATATATTAATTAATATAATTAATACATTAATTTTGCATCTGCTGAATCTTCACAGAATATTATAGGGTCATGCTCTACATGAAAGTATTTGAATGTTCCCATATCAAAGCCATTTGAAAATCCTGTTCAACAAAATTAGCATGCTCAGCAATATTTAATTGCTTCTCCTCTGAATCAAAGACCAGTCTTTTCCTTGGGATGTCAGCTTGCTACTTCAGACATCTTAAATAGAAATTTCTTATGACTTTGAAAATGTGCAAAATTTGATCCCAGTGCATGACTCCATCAGGAGCCCCGTTTAGGACTCTTATCAAAGTAAGGAGTCTGGAGACTGGAGTTAGCTGCAAACAGGACCAGATCCTTTTGCATGTGTTTCTACAACTCACATTGAAGCAGCAGTTTACAATGCAACAGTTTACAACTGTAAGATACAATGTTACTCAAGATTGTTGTTGATATGATATTAAAATGTTTGGCAATGAGATTTATAACAAAGAAATCAAATTAATTATAACCCCTGGAAATATATAAACAAATGCAGGTTCACAAATGCTGAGGGAAGTTAATTTTGTTTTCCTTTTTTAACTAGTAAGTTCTTCCCATTCTGCCACATTTTGCCTACAGTCATGCTTTGCCATTCACTGATTAGATTACCATGCTGCTTGCTAAACATATTATGCTCCTGAAAGTCACTCAGAAGCTCCAGCTGGTGCAGATGCAGTGACCCGCTTCTTTAGTCAAACTGGTCAGAAGAATCACACTGCACCAGTACATTAAGTACTGCTTCCCTTCAGAGTGCAAATTAGCATGCTTTTTTCACTTTGAGAGCTTTACATGATCTGATACTTAACTACCTGAGATAGGCTTTCTCTCCTTATGCACTGCTGCAAGTCTTTTGAGAATAGCTGAGACCAGGTGTTTAGTAACATTTTAGCTGCGGCTGATAACATCAAATTCTCACCAGACTTCTCAATTCTGGAGTTTTCATCCCCATATTCTGAGAGTGGTTTGGGCTACACCTTCTGCATGCAGGAATTGTACTGCTTTGATTAATTAGATCTCCTTATTTTAATGATACTATTCTAGTGACATGTATGTAGCTAAGTTGGAATTAAGATCCTACTTTTACTATATTACTCTTCTGCTCAAAACATTAAAAATAAGATTAATCTCAACTAATGTATTTACAATGTGCACTTCTCCAGCTGAAGAAATCATCTAGACTTCTTTTAGAGTCAGTGAGGAGAAAGAAAGAAAATTATTCTTGCTAGTATAAGGATCAGATCTACAGGGATCAAACAGTGGGAAGCAGTGATTAAGTCTATATCTTCTAAGTCAGAACCACAGTAGAGACCCACCAATTAATTATGAGTGTTCAGGTTTGTCCACAGAGCATTCTGCAGCATTGATTTAAAGCAGACAGTAAAGCCCAGAAACAGCAGAGATATATTATCAAAATTCTGGGATTGATTTCCTATAACTATCTCTCAGAAGGTTCAATGCCATCTTAACACAGCTACAATTTTACTTCTATCAGCTAGACTTAGCCCAGACATCCCTGCAGTGGGATACAGGGTAGACGTGCCCCATCCCATGAACTTACCAGCAAGTTACACTTGCATTGAAATAGCTGATCAGCTCTACTAACATCAGGCATCTTCATACAAGTAGAAGTACATCAATGTCAAGGATTATCTGTGTTTAAAATCAGGCCCCAAACTGACATAGTTATATCAGAAAGTTATATGGGTAGACCAAGTCCCCCTCTATTGATCTGCAGGGCACAGTGCAAATCCCGTCTTTTAATTCAGGTTTTCCTCCAGTGTAAATAGTGGTTTGGTTTTTTTTTTTTTATTGCTCAGTTGGAGAGTTAAGGACATTACTCTTGTGTCTTTGTTGTATTATATCATAGGTAATTGAAAACTTAAGTAGTTTAATCTGCAGGCAGGCAACAGTTGGCAACATATCAAATTTTGTTGAATGGTTTTAATGTGGGGTGCACTGTAAGGCCAAGGGCAAGGCAGAAAGTTTCAGCTTTACTGCATCAAATTTGGAGAGTATGTATTTGGTCTCCACATATACTCTATTCATGTAGAACATCAAAGAATCATCTAAAACTTGGAATTTTACCTCTTACTGCTCAGGCTGACTTGTACTGTTTACATGTTCCCTGGTGGATATAAATTTCCCTAAAGCAAGTATGCATGCAACTGTTATGGCTATAGGACTTACTTACAGATTGTGGCTACTAGCATTGATCTCTCTGCTGCAATACTCCAGTGAATCACAGTTCATTTCACTAGTTAAATAAGACCTAGTAAGTCAATGCTTGTGCATATGTAGCCTCAAACCTGCAGTCTATATAGTAGTGCTCTTAAATACGGCAATGGGTGGGTTTATTTTGCTTGAGTTTGTTTCAAGATCAGTGAGAGAGTAAATGTAGCTCAGACCACACCAGTGGGAACTACACACTGTTACATATCATAGCTACAACCTAGATGAAATGTTCTTAGTAACAGGAATAACATGCAGTCTGTGCCCTCAAAAATTGTCTTTCTTACAGCTATAAGGATGGTTTAAGGTGGACAGAGGTGATCCCCATTCAGTTTGTACTGAGCAAAACGGATATGCGGGGACAAGGACTTTTAGCTGGTCTCTTAGCAAGAGGGCTTAAAACTCAAGCTGAAATAAAAATACAGAGTCAGAAACAGGAACAACAGTGTGTACAAAGTTGGAAAATGCAAATTTTCAGACCTGGATGGGTTTATGGTTGATTGGGTTGACTAGAATGGTTGCCAATCCTTTAGCCCATCACATGGAAAATAAAATTTTAAAATGGCACTGTATGAAAAATTATTTGCAAAAGAAGATTTTGCTTCTTGGGTTAAAGTGTTAAAATAAACATAGTTTATTCTCTTGTTAAAAGAAATCTGGCATGTTATTATTCCATTAGCAGGCAAAACTTTTAAAACTATGTATCACTGAAGTGAGTTTAAATGAATTCAGTACCACAAAATAGTAATTATTCTATTCTTTATAGAAATCATCTTGGTTTGCTTACGAAGTCAGTAATGTTCCATCTTCCAAATATGAACTGCCTTTCTAACTTTTGGGGGGCACAAGACTTCTCAAAGGTCAATACAGGACACTTACATTTCTCCTATAACAAACCGTATTTAAGGCAACACTCAACAATGATTTCTGGGTGAAGTTTAAATACGTTTCTGACTTAAAAGCTTAGAGTGTTAAATTTGTGATTGCTTCAGATGCTTCCTCTAGACCTTCATTGACCAGTTACTTCTCACAGATAGTCTTACTAAATCGTCTGTGTTCTCATAGCTAGTGTTCCCTTCCACAGGGAAGGAAAGAGTTCACATGTTTCTGAGCACCTTGAGTTACCATGCAGTAATCAATTCATACGTTACAGATATTTTTTCAAAATCCTTTTGGTTGCTCTCTGTTCTACTCCCAGCACAGGCGTGATAGTCATAAACAATGACTTGGGCCCCAAAGGGAAACAGTACAGGCTATAAATGAGCAACCTCTTGATATTAGACCTTACTTCCTGTGAAATACGGTAATCCATGGTCTGGGGTGTTATGGGAAGCTTAGCAGGGTGACTTTTAGGTCTAGACTTGAAAGAAGGTAGAGAAAAATTTTAACATATTTACAGAAAATTTGTCCCCAGCAAGGGGGAAAAAAACAATAAAGGGCTTATGTGGGACATGTGCAAAGGCAACTTACATGATGAGAAGACGTAAGTGACCTCTGGATACTGCATATAAATGTTATGAATTATGCAGTATGTCATGAAGGCCTTTTTGACTGAGATAAGGAACCTATCTATTAGAGAAATGGGAACCAACTGAGAGATGCCATCAGAGATTAACATGAGCAAAGTGAAGAACAGGAACTTTTTGTGCTGACATGTATGGGACAAAACTGTATTAGTTACAGTAAAATAATCCAGATGTTACAGAAGTACATGGATCAGAAATTACCAGTGTAGACAGGCAGTTGTGTCTAAGAGGTTATGGAAGCAAAGAAACTCTGTAAGAACTAGGCTTGCAAGTGATCTAGAGGTATGAACATACCTTGGAGAACTAGGAAGCACTTCTGGCACAGAACTTGTTAATTCTACCCTATATTTCCAAATGTAAATATGCAAGCCATTGCCAGTCTTCCATTTAAGATCAAACAAACCAGGTAGGCCCCCTTTTCCTGATGCAAAAAATAATTCAGCTACAGTATTAAAAGACTGTGCCACATGCAGAGTGTAATTTGAGACACTCAGATCACAATAAAACATTATATAACTTGAGTTAAAATGTCTGAAATTACTAAGATAATTGAGAATGTAGTTGAGAAGCCGCTGAAAAAGTCCCAAAAGAATCAAATCCTCCATCTCTTATTTTTTCTAGAAACCAAAATTATATAGAAGTTAAAAAAAAACCTTCCCAGTGTTGTTTGAGTGGAAAAATGCACCAGCTTTGTATGAATGAAATAAAATGTCTTCTCATATCAAAGCTGATAGATTCACATATGACATATTGATGATCGTAGAACTCTGCACCAAACAGAGAATAGTAAAATTAATCTGAATAGATTTTCCAATAAGCCTTGAAAATACACCAATTACATTATCAAGCCCATTCACATTTACAAGCAGAAGCACCATCAGAACTAAAAGAATTGCTATAAGATTTAAATAAAGAAAAAAGGAGTCCTTTTACATTCTTCCATCCAGCTATCCTCAGGATGTGCTGCAGCTCCCAAGTTCCCACTAGCCTCCATGGAGCACTTTGTATACATCTTGGTGCAGAATATCGCTATTAACAGTCATAGACGTCCTCACACCAGCACTGAGCAGATACTGGCACTATGTAGACATCTTACTAACCAGTCTCCATTAACTGTCAGCTGTGTGTGTCCATTGGTATCTTGGTGAAGACGTAAAGTCATTGGCTGTGTATTCATACAAAGCTGCTTCAACCTGTAATTTTATAGCGGGAGCATTCTGTCTCATGCTGCTACTTAAGAATTATCTGCGGTCTCTGTATTACCTTCCAGCATGTCCCCATGCATGAAGGTGTTGCAGGGACTGTGATACCACCTTTAGCTGTCAGAGGTTTCTCTACAAATTGAAATTTCCAGCTGCTATGCAATTCAGGGATAGAAATAGTTTGCATAAACAATATAATATAAAGGCATCCTGGCTAAACTCAAGATTGAGCCATGTGAGTTTGGCAGAATTCAGGTGCTCTAATAAACTTGTTGGTGACATGTTGCAATTGCCACTGTATACACTGGATACAATTCAAAAGAATATTTAAACAATGAAAGTTTAACTAATAGATGCAAAAAAGTGCTGTAATTATTATTTAATACACTAATTACACTGTAGTAGTTATTCTTTTTCATATTTATAATTTAATTACCAATGAGGTCTATAATTAGAATGTTTACTCTGAAATAAATGTTACAATGAATGCAGTCAGATTTAAACATATATGTTAAACATGAAAGTGAAAGTGCAGTAATATATTTACCTGTTCAGTATATAAATTTGAGAATTAGCCACAGTTACTTATAAAACACAGCACAATGTAATTATATTCTAAAAATATTGTAACAATAGTGTTGTTTATTTATGTATTATAAACAATATTTTCCCATGGTCTGTTCTATGACATAAAAGTTTGAAATGTGTAGCCCAAACCCTTCTCATTTCTTGTTCATTAATTCTTTTTGTCCAATTGCGCTTGGAAGCTCTCCAGTGTTTAACTGTGATAGCAGAAGACAGTGATGTTATGATACAAAGTTGTCAGAAAACAAAACATACCAGATTGAGATTATCTTCATAATCCATGCTGCACAATTTGTATCATATAAGAAGACGTTTTACTTCAAATGTTATCAAATGAAACATTTTGTCATTCAGCATTTGTTTTATTATGCTCTTCACAAATGACAGTGAAATGAAGACTTTATTTTAGACTTGTCCCTAGGCATGTATAGGCATCCCCTCACTTTAATATGGGAATATTTATAATTGTTACTTTATTTATCTTTGTATAAAGTTTCTGTTGTAATGAAAAATTAGTTTCCATTCATAGATGAGATCTCAGAAACAAATAGATGAATAATGAAAACATGAGGGAAGTCTTGTTCTCAACTTTTCCCTTAAATTCTGTGTATTAACAGACCTAGTATTTCTAAGCAAATTATTCCTGACAGGATTGTTGCCCCATGTGCCAACTGCACTGCAATGTTTCTGATGAGATGTATGAAATAAAAACTCTTATCCTTTTATCTGAATACTACTTTAACAGCAGTTAACCACACTGAGCATTTGCTTTTCCATTCTTCCTTTTTTACTGAAAATTGTCTGTTCTGGTTCTCACTTTCTCTTACCCTTCTCTTTATCTTTCATGCTGGTTTTTGGAGATGTAAAAATCTGGATACAAGCCACCTCAATGTCATTCATTAAAGTACCTGGTAAAGTACCTGACAGTATTCTGGTAAAGCTCCAAGAATAATGTCATGGCATTGTATTTTGGCAGACTTAAGCAAGCAAATACTCTTCAAACTTCTGATTACCAGAAACAGCCATTACCATTCTCTTACAAAAGTACTCATATAATAATTTTGTGTTTGTGCCTTGGTGGTTTCTACTTCTCCATGACTGTTTCTTAAGTCCTTTGGTGTGATATGACAAATTCACTTTCCATAAGGAGTTAGCTGAGCAATGTGTGTCTTACCTCTGATACCACATCTCTACCACTTGACACTAAGATCTAGTGAAAGCAGCAGCAGAAGGAATCAAGCCAGTAGTGGTGGAGAGGAGGAAGAGAAATTCACTTCAGCACCAAAGTTCTACCATTTGTTGATGTTCCCTAGCCAATAACTAGTTACAGTTTACACCAAATAAATAAAGGTTGCCCAAGGAAGGTTGCCCAAGGAAGCTGTGGATGCCCCCCCCCCCGGAAGTGTTTAAGGCCAGGCTGGATGAGGCTTTGAGCAACCTGATCTAGTGGAAGGTGTCCCAGCTCATGGCAGAGGGTTGGAACTAGATGATCTTTAAGGGCAAACCATTCTATAATTCTATGATTGAAATTGGTTTTGTTTGATTAGAATATTGAAATTGCACATTTTCCGGTATGTCTGAAGGCTAAAGTAAGCTGAAACATTAGATCGGAGATCAGTTTTGCTCACTGTATAAAATAATACTCACTGTACATTACTAAAGTAGACAACGCTTGGCAATTCATGTCCATCAGATTGATGAGGAGAATTTTATTGAATTACTGAAGCTTCACAGCAATGACAATGAGACCCTGGGAAGCCAGCTGAAGAGAAAACAAGATTACACAAGTCCAACAATTCAGAATGAAATCATCAGTCTAATGAGCCGTGAAGTTATCCACACTATTGTAAAGGAAATTAATTGTGGTTCACAATACCATTCTGTCATAGCTGCTAGAACTCAGGATTACATAGATATAGCATGCAGGAGAAAAGTGTCCGTCTTCACCATGTTGACCCTAGCATGCAACCTAACAAAAAAACGACCCTAATTTCTTAGACACCTAAAAATTCCATGGACTTAATTGGAAAAACTGCTTACTTACTACATGTTGGTAATACACAATACTGATGAATAAATCAAGGACATTCTTGTGATTACATCCTTAAGTGAACATACTTTCAAGTGTATGTACATTTTGAAATGAAGTGGCATTCATAGATCATCTAGACTGCTCCTCCTTCATAAAATGACAGTTTCCATAGAATCTAGCAATTAGCCATATGAGATATTCAAAGGAAATTAAAACTGGAGGAGAATGGGAGAATGCAACTGTAAATGTGCTCACTTTAATGTCCCATCCTTATAAAACCCCTGATGAATCTGAAATAAAAGCGTGTAGGAGAGCCAAAACAGAACACTAAGCAGAGTATGTCAAGTAAATTTTGTCAAAGAAAAGTTAATGAGGCAAAGAACTGATTCAACTGTCTCTATTATTAAATAAGCAGAATAAATTGTCTAAACATTAGACTTGGATCCAACAGTACCACCGCAGCCCAAAGCTTCCTCTGCTATTGTGCTGTTAGAGGAGAGAGCAACTTTATATAATCAAAGGAAAAGAATTTTTTAGACTGCAGTACTTCAAAGAAATTTAAGTGTGTTTTGTCCAACTGAAGACCTCGTTCCTGTAGGCTGATTTGAATGAATATCCACAGTTGGAAGGAATGTTTCATGTTGATGTGAATGAGGAATTTGCTGGCTGTGAACCTGAGGAAAAAAGATCATGATTAAGAAATATCCCCCACTCAGAATCTGACCATATGAAGTATAACTGGAGACATTTTGTACACTAGAACAACTCCTGTTGGGAGCATGCAGTCTGGTAACTGTCTCAGCACAGCTGCAGTCCCTTCAGTGTGACAACTTCACCATCAACTGCCACAGAGAGGCTGTGACTGCAGAGCTCCACAGTTGAGCCACCTCCAGACTAGACTGAAGACAGATTAATTTATTTTCCTTTTCTACCAACTTTGCCTGCAGTGTTTGTTATTATACTTACCAGCCCAAAGATTCACAGCACATGCTGTTTCCCCAAATGTCTGCTTTGTTAGGGACTGTCTAGCTTTGAATGCTCTGCAAGCGTCATATCGTCATTTCAGGTCATATCAGGGGAAAATGCTTTATCAGTGCCTTTGCCCTTTACAAAGCTGTGCATTTGCCCAGAA
Source organism: Caprimulgus europaeus (assembly GCA_907165065.1). The sequence continues at coordinate 15,184,887 of OU015526.1, forward strand.
GAACAAAAAAGTTTTAGGCAATGTGCTTAACAGATACAACTTAGAAAAAGGAGCAAAAGGAGGATCTCGGACAACCCTTAAAATTTCGCTATTGTACTGAAAAGTTTGTTTGTCTGTTGTGGCTTATTCCCATTCTGATTACTTGTGAATCATCCTTGCTGAATGTGACACTCCTGTAGCTCATAAAAATACAACAGAAGAGAAAATGTGGTGACTTTGGAAAGGTGTCGAACAGCAATCTAATCACGCCTCTTCACTCAAAAAGCTCAAAGTGGAGAGGGGATTAAGTGTCAGCACCATAAGCTACTATAAGATACGGGAGTTAATGCAGGTGTAGAAATAGCTACCAAGAACACAGAGAACTTGCTGTCTAAACTCATCAATTTGTTAAATAGGTGATAGATTTAATAGAATTTCTAAGTACAGCTGTCAGTTGAAAACTGAACTTTCAAGAAAATTGTGCAAGTGGCTAAAGTGCCTAGATTAGTGTAAGAAACCATCAGTTTACCTGAAAACTAATGTATTCTGGGCCACTATGTGACCTCAGCTTTTCATTTTAAAGAGCTTTTGTTTGAGGGAAAATATTTGAATCTGTGAGAATGTTCCAGTCTTCATGTATCAGCCAAAGACTGTATTTGATGAGGGGAATAGAAGACAGTTGCCAACTTGAGATGCTTCAGTCCAAGCCAAAGTATAAAAATATACATGGAGAGATAAGGAGTTTCAGAATAATTTTCTGGATAATTTAAGTGTTATAATTTCTTTGGGGCTAAGAAGAATCACTTATTTTATGCAGTGCAGAGATTTTAGTCTGTTTTTTTCTTAAGTAACTTCTACGGAGATATCCGTGCATCTTGCTGCATCACATTTTACCCATTATGAGAGGAAATAGAACACTTTGATATTTTTTTATACTTTCAGAAAAACTGATGTTGCAAAATAGTAATTGCAGTGAATCAAGTCCAGAATATTTATTCTGACAGCAATAGATGTTAAATGTTTCAAAGGAAAAGATATACTATTTATGATCGTGTACCACTGTAGATTTTAGAGCAAAAATCCTTTACCTCCTTGTGTCCTTTACCTGTTTCTGCTTTAACGAAGTAGAAGCCTAGTGCATGCATGTTTAATTTCCACATTCCACTGCAATAACTTGACTAATTTTGAGGTAACGTTCCTCAGTGTGATCTTTTCACCTATTCCTTACTCACCTTCCATTTTCATACCTGACAAGTTCCTTACAAGCACTCATTCTGCCAGTTTCATTGCCAGTCTCATCTTGCTGCTCTTGAACAACCCTGTTCACCTATAGCTGCATCCAAAGGGCATGTAAACCTGCCAGAGACAGCCACTGCATCATTGCTGAGAGTGACTGTATACTTCACAGCACCATGACCCAGCAAGGTTTGCAAGAAACCAGTACAGAAAGCAAAATCAAATCACACGAATTTCTTGCACATACATATAGCCAGTACACACATATATCCTTCCACACCCACTTCTTCTGATGAGATGTAGGTTGTTTGCACAGGAGTAGTGTTTTCTGCTATCCAGTAACCAAACACATTTAAGTAAGGTCACTTAAAAGTAAGGAGCTCCACAAAACAGCAAATTGCCCAACAGCAGGTCAGTGCACAACCCTCTCTTGTCCTATATCTCAGAGTGGACCAGATCCATAGTCTGGTTTGTAACAAGCAACAGCAATATCTCATAGATTGGAAACACACATACTCCCCATATTTTCAAAATTATAGGGAGGATGGAAGAGAGCAGACCCAGGGGGATTTTCAAGAATACCTGGTAGTGGAAATAGAGGACTCAAAAGGCACATGATTTTTGTTGGGGTCATATAAAGAACAGCTCATCGGTGACAGTAGTTGTGAGGTGAATAGCAGTCAGCACAGTTACATCATTTTTAAAACAGACAAATTGTCCCATTCAAGAAAACCCAAGGACAGCAAAACCCATTAAGTAAAATTCAGCTGCAGTAGCTGGAGTGTTTACCTCATGAAAAGACAAGAAGCAGTTCTGTGTCTCCCCAACTATATGTATGAATTGGACAGTCTTCTGGGTTTCTTCTACCTATTCTACAGCTGATATATCTCCACTCATATCCTGGACAACCAAAGAGCAACCATAACTCCATCCATAAGTGTAACACTCCAAAGCAAACATTTTGACAGGTTTCAATCCTGCAATTTCCTCATAAAAATTAGTACCAAATGTAGAAAAAATCACTTAAACATAGATCAGCCATTCAGACATTTCCCTGAATATTAGAGAAATACAGCTTACAGCTACCACTTTTCACCGTACCTCACTTTCTCAAACATCCCAACAGAAAACCACAAGTAGAATTACTTAAAGTGTAATTCATGAAAGCCACACCAACCCTAGTGTAATCATTGTAACATAGGAACTTAGAACCAATAAACATTGTTTAAAGTACAAGGCTGCATGCTGGTGGCTCTGGATTGAGGTGGGAGTATGTGGGTTGTGGGTGATGGAAGGGAAGTAACTGGGGTTGAGAAGAAATATTGATCAGTGAACTGTAAATGGGGTGTGGAATGATTTAACTGCTTGTTTGTTTTCATTTGCGGGCTGGGAAGTTTAGCAGCCTTGTCTCAAAGTTCATGAAGACCTGGTGCATGAGTATGTGTCTGTAGTGCGTGTGGGTGTAAAGTAAAGTTAAATATACATTGCATTCTGTCAAATTTTCTTAGAGAGGAAATAAATTAGAGCCTGGTTCTTGCTCGTGCATCGAAGTAAAAATGGTGTCATTTAACTGAGAAGTTATGAGATGACACTAGTAGAAAGTGAGCGAAAGGGAATGAGAGCCAAAAGCTATAAATATATTACTCATGCTCGGTGTTTTACTGAGAGTTTACAGAGCAGCTGTTAAATAACGGACACAACATCATCTAAATGCCCCCTCTTGTGTTTATTCTGAGAACGGCGGGTCTGTACTCAAGGGTGGGACAGGAGAAATCCGCTTTTCAGTTGGCAAGTCCCTTACAGCAATGCTTAATAACATCTTAAAGACTATACTACATATCCTAGTTTTTAATGTAAAGACAAAGACAAGAACCATGTAAATAATTTTTTAAAAAATAAACTTCAAGCTTGCAAAAATATTTTGCGAATATAAAATCACCTCAGTAGAAGCAATCTTGAAGTTCTGACAAAGTTATTCCTTACAGAGAAATCTCTGCTGTGCTTTGAAGGTGCAAGATATTTGCATCTTCAAATGCATTCTATATTTTACAATAAAATTATTGTAAAAGTGCAAAGTAGACAAATGACAAATGTGGAAGGATATTTTGTTAAAAGTTAAGCACAGATTACAAGGCTTTAAGGGTGGTATTCAAAGAAAAGTCAGCTCTGTGAGTAAAGCTTCACTAAAGAAAAAACAGTGTATATAACAGGTTCTGTTGCTTTTCAAACCTAAGCTCAGAAATTGCACATGAATAAGAGTCAACTTCATCTTTTGCCTGGAAATCTGACTGCTCAGAAAGTGCAGTGTATTTTGTTAAAGGTTTACTGCCTGTGGCTTGAAAGCACTAATACTAAGTATAAGAATTTTAAACCAAAAGTAAGAGCTACTTTGGCACAAGTTTTTATAGCTTGCATACTTGAGGTTTATTTAAAATCTGATCCACCAAACTATTCTGATGCAAACTTGCTCATTTAGATGCTGGTGGCATGATTGGTCATGCACTAGACTCATTTGACAAAATAAGTATGCGCAACCATTTTTTAAGTAAAATATTACTATTGCAACATTTTCTGTCACAGAAGTTAAAAATTCCTTTCCTTCATTGTACAAGCAAATGGAAAGGATAGGAGGTTGGCTGGAATGATTAGAGGACACAAACACATGTAACACATGTGGAGGGACTCATAACTAGACAGACAAATCTAGAGTCAAAATAACAAACTGCTCCATGTTATCAATTGCAAGATATCATTTAACTTTTTGGTTTTTGAATATTTGAATATTTGAAGAGTGTCTGCTTGTGCCGAAATGCTGAGAAGCTACATACACAAACAGATATTTTTTAGACAATTCCAGCAGGCCTTGGCAATTTTTTTATTGATCCTCCATTCATTTCAATGAGTGTTTTGACTAAGGATCAGTAAGAGTTATAGTTCAGTCTTTTGTCAAGGTTCTCATACTGGCCTTACCTCTTACAAATCCTTATTCATGTGAATTTCTCTGCAAGTGTGGTCTAACCCACTGTATTAAAAAATAAAATAGGAAAACTCTACTTCAACTAATGGAGTTTTACAGGACTTGGATCTGAATGCTCACTGTTGTGGCATATGGTCACTCCTTGACTCTTCTTATCCAAATATTTGGGAACAGTTATAATGCAATTTGAAAGCTCAGGCATCCTTTTGCTATTTTTGTTGGTGAAGAATGTTTCATGTTTCATTTGTCACAAAACAAGCCCTGTGTCTGTACATGCAGCTGGAAAGCAATCCCCTCCCTGTTTCATTCCTAACTACTCATGGAAAAGTTGAGCTCAAATTAGACAACTGCTAGCCATTTCATTACTATCTTCCTCTAAAATGTTCTTTGAGAAGTTCTAGCAAGAGTGAAGGCAATCATTTCTCTGGGAATTCATTCCAAAAGTAAAGATGGGAGAAATCACATGAAATTACCTAGAATCTGGGTGCTATTATCCCTCAGCTGTGTAGATCTAAAACATCTTTGGCAGATTTTCTCTTACCTCTTTTAGCCAAATGCATATTTTTCCCTTTGATGGTGATTCATATTACAAGCAATTAGGTCTTGCTCAATATTATCTTTCCATGTTCTTCTTCGCTGGCCTGAGAATTGAAACTCCTAATGATGGCTGTCCAAAATAAGCCTCGCTGGTCTGTCTTCTATCATCCTAACCACATACTCTGCCCACTCAAGTCACTGGGATTTCACTCCATTCACTGCATTTGGCTCTTCATAGACCTCCCACAGTCCCTTGTTCAATAGTTCTCTCCACACATTACCCTCTCTAACTGGCCCAGACATTTATCACAGGACTTTATTCTCAAAAATCTTTAACTATCTTTTGTTCTTTTTTAGTAAATTCCCTTGTTTCCCATCCACATAAAACAACAGATCTCCCGGTGGTTCTATATATGTTGGCAGCCTGGTCTGATTCTGCAGTTGCCTTGAGCTAAACATTATCTTCAGAGAAAAGCAACAACTGTTCCTCCTCTGTACTAATTGCACATTTTCTGTCACCAAAATGTTGCTGAAGTTTTCTGGAATTCATAGCTGAAATACATGATTTGGTAATTATCTTTAGAAATTATGAGTTTAATAGTTTTTATTAAAGCACTATATTTATCAGATTTTAGTAATATTTCATTCATATCTACCATAATGTTTTCTGTTTTCTTTTTCTCTGTCACCTAAACAATAAAGTTTCAAAGCTAAAATGTCATTTCTGACTTGATTCCAAGTTCTAGCATGAATTATGTATACATTATCACATGTACTTATCTTCCCAGAGCTATTTTTATTTTTCCTGTTGCTGACCACCAAATTACACAATTCAATATTGCATATTGTTTCCAGATTAACATGGAGATTTCCCATACAAACAATAGTTTTATTACATTTTACCCATATTTACATTTTTAAAAAATCAAATCCTCTAGTATTTGATTCCATGGCAGAGAGGGAACATAATATGCTATAAAATTAGCCTTAAATCATGTAAATATCCCCTAATTCCTTTAGCTCCAGGCAAAAGATGGTATCTCTGAGAGAAAAGATTTTTAAAGCTTAAGGACTCCTATTTTGCATCCAAGCAGTAAAAGCCACTAAAGTATTGCTGTTACCTTTGTATCACCATTTGTGAAGAACAAAGGCCTTTCAAGCAGTGAAAAGCATATTGGTGCAATTAAAGTCTGTTAATAACAATTGAAAGTATTTTCATAAGTCAGTGCAAACTGGGGTTTTAATCTTTGGTGAAAAGATTTAATCAGAATTTTCTAACACACTGTAATTGCTGTAAAAACTGCCAACTTGGCAAGGAGTTAGAAAGATAATTTATCTCCTGTTCCTCTGTCTGTATTCTTCCCATTTGATATTGCCTTGTAAGCTCACTCTTTATCCATAGTTTTAATTTCATTCTCATATTCCTTTTAGTCTTTGGCAAAATTCAGTATGATCACAACTTCTGTCAAGTCTTAAAATTAGTTGGGCTGTAAGAAATTTCTGTTTGGAAGTGCACTGCACTGTAAATGAAAGCACAAAATATAAGCATTAACCAAGAAAGCAAGAAAAGAAGATTTAGAGTATAATGCAATGAAAGCGTGGGAAGGTTGGACTTCAGTTTAACAGGGTTATGTGGAAGCTGAATATGGAAGAAGTATGCTCTCTGCTAAACATTTTGCCCATGGAATAAACAATCCCTGACACTTGGGAAATGGACAGCAGCACACAATAATGCTGACAGACTCACCTAAAATAATTTATAAGTGTTAGTATAAAGAAACTGGTTTTGCTTGCAGGTGGTTTATTGGCTGCAAACCTCTCATACTGCAGTTTGCTGGAAAGCTACAATCAGACTGTTTAATTCTTTTCTTCACATAGATAACCAAGGGCTTACCACCAGAGAGCTTTTGCCTTGCAGAAGGCATTTCCTGTGCCATTTTGCCCAAGCTTAACGTTGCTAACATGCGCTTCACGCCAATAGGCATGTTTGTCTTGATATGGGCCTTCAAGCCAACTTAAGCAGGGGAGGAGACATGACAGAGAAACCCTGCAGGCAGCCTCCATGTATAAAATGTTGATGGGAATCCTCCTTTTACCCTACATTTTATCTGTCCTTCTATTTAGAATGTAAGATCTTCCAACAAATCATTGTCCCTGTTTACAGGCATAGCTTAGAGTCCCTGAAGTAAACAGAAAGACTTTGATGGTCTTCAATAGCCCTTGATTCCCAGTGTGTGAATGTACAATAACCCATCTAGGTCAGGGCACACCAATGCTGTTGCAATTAGAGAGAAGCTAGCTGTAGCTCTGCCACGAAAGCTCAGTTACTGTGTACCTAGAGCACAGAATCTATTATCCAGGCAGCAAATCCACCCTGTATTTACAACACAGTTTTGGAGTGCAGGATGAGTCTTTCTAAGTCTCCAGGTAAATACATTATCTTAATTTAGCTCATAATTTGTTTAAAACTGGATCTGTCCTTCAAGAAATTTAGCATCTGTGTCAGTGTTTTCTTTGAGTCTGGTTACACATAATGGTAATCCAAACACATTAAGATTAGGGCAGTCTGGCACCTAAATAACTTTAACTCTGCCCTTCAGTGATACCACAAGTATAGAGAAAACATAGCATTGGGGAATCTCATGTGCTTTTACAAATGAAATATAATCTGATGCAGGACCACAAATACAAAATATTTTAGTTATAATCATATAATTACCACACAGTTAAAGATGTTTCAGAGCCTTAATCTTCATTCATTACCTTAATGAGTGGATCTCTTTTAAGTTTAATCACATTTCCCAGCTTTGACTTTGATGTAATTGAAACAAATCTGTACAATATTTTTCCTTGAATTAATTGTTTTCTTGGTTTTAACACTGTCTTAATTTAGTTTTTTATCAGGGCATACCAAGTAATTAATTTCTATAATGAGTAGCTATGTGACTAGATCGATGGAAAAGCTCATTTTTCAAGAGATTTATACAGCATGTTAGAAAATACTTCACTTCAGTTGAATTAAATACCCCAGCAATAGAATATACAGGGAAATTACTGAGCTATATAGCTCAGTAGATATATCTTCATGTATAATATGAATATGAATATCTGCTTTTAAATAAAAGCCTTTTAATACAGTTTTTAATATTATTTCATTTTTGTACAAATCTCCCATTATTACAATGATATTGGAATTTGAGCAGATGGCGTATTTCATTAAACAGAGTTCTGAAAGCAGGACACAAAAAGGAAGTGTTCTAGAAGGCAAAATTGCAGTTTATATATGTTTTTTATCTTAGAAGTACCTTGTCTATGCTTTATATAGGTTAGTTTTCTGTATGTTGCTACAAATTGCTCTGTCAATAAAGGCTTTTGATCAAAATCTAGGGAGGAGCACCACCCTTTGATTACTGTATCTATTTCTTAAAGCCACTCAATAGTAAAGGTTGATAAGAACAGAGATAAAAGGTTACCAATAGCCTGAGATTTGGAATGTAACTGAAAGCTAAGATATCCACAAATCAGTGGGGTGCTGTTTAAAGTGTAAATAATGAGATCAACACACCAAGAGTGTGTGTTTTGCATGTTATGGTTATGAGGGCTATCCTTGCTTGTTATTTAATGTTGAATGACTAATGACCAAGCACTGCATTTTGCAAAAGCAGTGAATTAAAGGTGGAACTTTTAGGGTAAGTCATTAAAAGATTTATATGTGAAACTATCCTATATATACTTTACTTTTTGTATCAGAACCTGGCAGTCTGGACTTGACGTGCAGACTTGTGTAGACTCGACAATACCTACATTTGCGGAGTCACAGTGGGCAGAAACTGTAGGAAAAGGTGAGGCTTAACTCGTGCAGTGCTCCCAGGTCCTGCTGCAGCCCAGACAGGGAGCTTGCAGCCGTGCAGCCAGACATGTGAGATGAACAGGGAGGGCAACCACTGACAAGCTCTCTGGAGGCTGTGACAGTAGTTAATATAACAGAAAACTGCCTCCCATTTGAGAAAATGATGGTGACAATGACAGCCATTAGCAAGAATATTTTAGAAATAACCAAATGTAGACTTCCTTTTTGCCATAACTGTTTCCAAAACAGTTGCTCATTCAGTATGACCCACTCTGTGCTGCTCCATGACAACAGCACCTTACTGTCATGTTGTTCCATTACATCAAAAGGGAAAATTCAACCTCAATCCAGTGAAATTTAAACAAATGGTACCATCTATAAGCCTGATGTGAAGCTGGTTCTAGTTGCTTGCTTTAATGTTTTGCTGAATCAGGACTAGATCAAAAAAGGAAACAAAAGAAGTATCTCAAGATATACATGGGATGGGAAAAATAAGTCAAGCTCAAAATAAAGAAACTCGGCTCACTCAACTATATAGAAAGTACCTAACTTTGGCAGAAGTATTTTACAAGTAGTTGGGTAGTAGGAAGAGCAATGACCATGTGAGAACAACGTTGCTCATTCTCTGTTCACTTTAGCACTTTTTGAGCTAACTTTAAAAGGTTTGAGGCCCTTGTTTTTTGACTATATAAAAGAAACAAAGTACACTTTAGACTAGGACATAGTTCTACCCTACTCTGCAAGAGTTTTACATATGTATATTGTTTCTTTTGACTGGACACTAGGGATCAGTTTCTGAGACATTTTGTGTTGAGTATGCTGAAAGAGACACATAGTACAGCTCAGCAAGTGATTATACCTAAAACCTGAGCCTATCTAATACTCCATGCAGAGACAAAGCCCTGTCTGAGACCAAGATTGTCCCTGCCTTCAGGCAGTTTCTAGTCCATTCAGGACACTTATTCAGGCATTCATAAAAGAGCATTAAAATTAATACTTTGTTTATAAATACATGTTTTCCATGAAGCTCACACTTATTTCTAGTCACTGGGAAAACTCTCATAGTGATAATAAAGCATAAAATATATCCCTAGAGTGCACGAATGTGAAAATAAAAATTAGCCTGAGAAAAGCAGAGTAATATCATAATTATCCTAAAATGGTAGCTGAGCTTGTTTTCATTACAAGGTAGATAGTTATTAGCTATTTTACACATGGAACTATCATGTAGTTACTATGCACCAAAGACTGGAGTAGTCATTGAATAATTGTATTTGTTTTATTTAGTTGAAGCTCATATACTCAGAAGCTTTTCTTGTCACTTCAAAAGGGCTAGGAGTTTACCCTCAGATTACCTACCTCACTCAGGTCCCTAGAGAAAGTGAGAAACTGCAGATTGGATTTATCTTGCCTAAATATAGCTGCCTAAATGTTAGGAGTCTAGTCTGCACCACTTACCCAGACTTCCTGTACAGCCAGTGAAAAACTACAGTCATCTTCTTACACAATAAATTCCATCAACATCAGATGCTTCATTACAGCTACACAGCTATGAATCTATAGCTATGCTTTCCTAAAATGTTATGGCAGATGCACTGTTTCTTCCAGCTTCTTCTAAAGCTGCAGAACACTTCCAGGCATCTGGGAGCTGCATTTTCTTGTTTGGTCAGAGACCTAAGACCTAACTGCTGAGAAGCCATACACAATAGTTTCAAGAGTTTCCCAATCCATCTCTCCACTGTAGCCCTGACTGTATGAATAATTATAGTCTATTTCAAATAACAGAAAAACAGCTAAGTGTAAAGCTTCCTCCACTAACAAATCACTACAACTGGTAGCAATTTCAGCTAGCCTGTTTGCTTGATTTTACCTTAAACAGCCTTGGAGCCATCACAGAAACTGCTGAATTTCTCAACTGAGCAGCTACTGTCTGAAAATCAACACCTCCTTAAACCATTTCTCATATGAAGCTTGCATTTTCAAAGCCAAGTCAAGCCTGTAAGCTTGAATTACTTTTAAAACTTAAACCAATATCATCAGGTTAAGCAAGTAAGAAGCTTTAAGAAGCTATTCCTTCCTGCTTTCAGTAGTTAATTACCACTTCTCAGCTCAGACTGAGTACCCAATACATATGTATATGAGAACTTGGCTAACATCACATGGGAAAACCAACATGACACATCAGCATTATCCAGTTTGAGGATTAGAATATAGTTTCTCTTGATAAAGACATTCCCCCTAACAGACTGAAGTTCTTCTGCAGAAGAATTCTTCTACAACAAACTTTTTTGTCAAAGCATGCTATTTTCATCTTCTGTTATTGTAGGCCAGTAAATGGTTTTATAGTCTCCATACATTCTGTAATGAAGACTCACAGCTTTCACAAACACTTTTTAAGGAGAGACTTGAAAGACTGTAGTCTTAAGGGACCATATAATCTGCTGTTTTATTCATGGTTAACTCCATGGGACAGTAACTGCCTATCCACACACCATCTAGCCCATTTCCTTGATTGAAGCTTCTAGTTGCTGCTGCAAAGAAAAAAAAAATTAGGAATTCTCAGTGTTAACAGCTATCAAAGTTAAGAGCAATCACGGCAATATAAAATCTAAGAATAGGTGGTAAAATTATCAGGGATTTAATTGAATGTGTTCTAGTATTATGAAATGATCAAGAAGAAATAATTTAGGTAAGATGTTTATCTGACTTGTCAGGGATTGGTTGCATAAGACTGAATTTAAATGCCATGTACTTATTCACTGTGAGTTGAGAGTTTCATTTTACATCTAATCTCATGAAATTGTACTTGTAACCCTCAAATGGGGTTGTCCTGCTCTTGCATTTGTTCCTTCATATGTTCCCTGCCATGTCACTTGCATGGGCCCTAGCAACCAAGCGACCTTAGGGTGAGTTAGTACAGTATGCTGTTAGCGTGGAAAAGTAATCCACCAAAAGAAATAAGAAAAAGTAACTTTCTGTTGCATCAGTCCACTGAACCATCTCATACTCTGCTAGAGCTGACACAAAGGTAAGGGGGGAAAACTGGGCAGAGAATGGAATATGACCAGTCATTCTGGAGGAGGTCTGCAGAGCTTTGCGTACAATGAACCTCAGATCTTGGTCTTCAAGTGTTTTAGTTTGAAAATCAGACTGCTGCCGAAAAGCCCTATAGCAACCTCCATGCTGCTGACAATATGTTCTCACATTGCCCCTTATGCTGACATTGCATCTAGTTGTAGCTGGGCCATGTACCTCATGTACAACAAAACTGCTTTGTAGGATCAGCAAGTCCAAACAATTTTTTAAAAAGCAGCATTTTCTGAGGTTTTTTTGGTAAATTAAAATTCAGATATGTCCATTTCCTGATGTAGATTGTTAAGTAGCTACCTAATTGCTAGAACTGGCACAGGAAGAAATGTCAGTACAGCCCCTTTGGTAGTTCATTCCTAAATCATCTTAAAGTAAACACAAGATGTGAGACTACACCCAGGCTACAGTGGATATCAGGTTTAGATCTAAAACACAGAGAAAAAGGATAAAATACCATCTGTGTTGTAATTTTGTTACAAGTTTTTATGCACATTACCTGTTTTATCTACATTACCTGTTTTATGCTTTTAAGGTTCATATTCTGTGCAGAAATAACTACAGCAGTTATTCTGCTAAGCTCATTTTCAGTAAGTATTTTCTCTTTCTGTACTGCTGTAGTCATTATTCTGAATATCTATAAATAATACACACCATTCTGAAGATAATTTCTGGTTTTGATCTGCTGATTCAAATAAAATGTGTCTCTAATTAGCTTCTGAAAGGAAGTATTATATGTGCTCGATAAAAAAGTTCCATTTTTTTCAAGCCTAGAGAGATTCTGTTCTGCTAAAAGAAGAGGCTGTGCATAAATCCAGAGTCTAACATAAATAGTCAAGGGATTTAGCTGTACATAAAATGTGGATTAGAGACCAACAGTTTCATCATATATTTTTATAAGAAGTATAACTAATTTTTACACCACATATTTCTTTCTTCTTTCCATCGAACATGAGGCATATGTATTTGATCCCTTTAGTGTAAAAGTTTTATTTCTCTTATTTCACAGCTTCTCAGGACCTTCCTCCCAGACACCTTCGATATTTCTTGCAATTTAACCTCTTCAGGGGATAGTGAGGCTTCATCTTCCACTCTGCTGCTCCGTTTTCACTTCTGGTTGCTGCTTGCAGCTACAACAGGTCTTTAATTTTCAGCCAAATGTCTGCTTTGCAAAACATGCAAATCAAGTTCATCTACTGAATATAATGATCATCCTCAGGCATTTTAAAAGGTGATCCTTGTGTGTAGTTCTTTTAAAACTTCTTACATTTTGCTTCATGTGACAACATTTTGTGGAAAATAGGCATATGCCAGTATTGAAAAAAACAACTGCTTTTTCAAAAAATACAAATAATGCTTTCAAAGGGTGCAGGTACTAAATACAGTAGCTCTCTCATTATGTAATTGTTTAGAAAACAGAGTAGGAAATTAGTAATTGTTGTGAACAAAAAACTAAGGCATAAAAATGTCTTGGGGAAAAAATGTCTAAGATGAAATCCTGATTCCTTAAGAGTCAATTTCACATTGATTTCTATGAGGTCCAGATTTTATTTCTATCTTTTATGCTAATTATGCTTATTCTTAACTCCTTCATCCTCACCACGAGACTGTAAACTTCCATTTTCTTTTTACCTTTTTAGAGAAATTTGGGGATGCAGAGCATTCATTCCTGTAGATTTCATCAGCCTCCAAGTCAGGGGTCAGCATCTTGTAAGTGTTGTGGTCACATTTTGAAAAATGCTTGATCACAAGTTGTTTCTTATATTCTCTATGTCAACTTGAGGGAGGGTTAAAATACAACACTTGGAGTTTACCTGCAGATTCTGTGTTCCACAAGCCCCAGAAAGTCACTCGATGCAATGTGCTACTTTTAGCTCCAAGGATCTGAGCTCTTTCTCATTTTTTACATATAAAACAGTAATGTTGTGGGGCCTTTCATCTTTATGAGCTTTCATGGTGTTCATTGTGAAACAGTTCTGGGGAAACCTAGAACTTGAAAGTAGTTAATGAGGCTGCCATGCCTCCATTAATCTAATGGAGAAGCACAGAACATGACTGTCCATAGTAACCACAGAAAGGACGCAAGACATTACCCAGGCTCTTTCATCTCCTGAGAACACCCCCTAAAATAGCTCTAAAATATGAATAGTGGAGAAAAATAAGGAGCATGTCACGTATCCATACCTCTTGATCTGCAGTGCAATGTAACACCCAGAGGCTTAACATTATATTTCTAAATTTTTAAATAATGAAATGAGCTGTTGTCAACTGACTGCTGAATCCACAGAGTACAGAGGATTAACAAATATGTGAGTATCCATTATTTTTACAATGAAAACTATAGAACTATGTCTGCATTTGTGAATCAAACACACAATCAGGCTGCAGACATATGATCAATTATTAGCATCAGTTTTGGCCTGTGCTAAAAACAAAACAAAACAATTTCCCAAACTGCATCTGAGTCAATGACCATTATCAAGATAGTTTGGATTCCAGTAGGAGAATTCAACCATAAAGATGTGAGCTGTGTCATAGCACTTAACCATAGAGCCAGAAACCCGTTGGTGGCCTGTTTTATTTACTGGTATAGATACACTCTAGGTGTGTCAACGAAGGGGAAACATATTTTCTGATGCAGCATAAGAAGTCAAAAAGATTGATGCTTTCACATTCTTAAGCATGATAGGTACAATTACAAAGATACACACAACAGTCCATAAAAAGTAAGTTGTATAAAAATACTCTTTAATGTATCTTAATGGAATGTTTATATTTTTGCTTGGATTATTTTCTCTGTTAGAATCTTACTCAAAATATCATTGGTTTTGGCAAAAATATATTCTGGTCACTTATTCTGGTTTAAAAGCTAAAAACTGTATCTTCTGACTTGCAACATAAATATAATCTTGCCTAGTTTTTTTCCATCACATTCATCAGAAATTGAAATGCGGAATTTGTAAAAATGCTTGTGATTAGGTAAGCTGGACTTTAGAACAGCTTCTGTCTCTGTCTCCATGCATTTCTACACGCCTTCAACTCCAGATAAAGAAAAACAGCAGAACTGAGTCAAAAGAAACAAAGTCTTGCTCTTGAGCAATATCAGTTTCCTACCTCAATGGAAAAAAGAAGTTTCTGTAGAGGTTCAGAAAGAGAACAAACCAGGGGCTTCTGGCATCACTTATCACTGGGTATGGTGAAAAAGTTGCAGGTTATTCCAATATCAAAGTGGGGAGAAAAAACACAAAAGTTATAAATAAGCCAAGATTTAATAGCACTAAAGAGAATTCAAAGCAATTACCAGATAGTGTGTGTTTTACATGAACTGAAGCATGTTAAAACGGATGTAATTTGCTTTTGTAAATAAGGCTAACATCCAAGCATACATGTTTATCTCTTTCAAAAAGATAAGTCTTCCATCTGCCAGTAGCCTCTGCCTACAAGGCTGGGGTTTTATCTTGTTGTGTATTTTCCACATCTAGCAATCAACAGTAATCTTTCTTACGTGGAACTGCTTTGGCATTCTGACTTAATTTTAGTCTTATTTTTAGTTAGCTACAATTTCACTTTAACATACGAATCATAAAAAGCAAAATTAGGTTGCCAGTGTCTGGGTCTTAAAATCAATTTTGTGATGTGTGCTTTCCTGCAGTAATGGTTCACATAAATCCGTGGAATTTAATGCCAGTAATCACCTGTACATTTCCCTCTCCTTATCCTTCAGCACTTAGACAGTGAGAATTACTGCTGTCTTCTTCAGTGCAGAAGGTGAGGAAAACCTGGCAGCAAGTTTATGTACCTATAATGTTGTTCAAGCTGCAAGCACTGAGGTATGATATGCATATGTGATTAAATTTCTGAGAAGAAATATGATCAGACACATCATTACTCAAGTTGTGGTTTCACTTAACCTTTTTAGTCCGTGAACATATTTAACGTTTTCTTCTAGCAAATTTAATAAATTCAAACATTGCTAGACTTCCTGGCCACCACTGTCCTTTACTGGTATGTAGGTCTTTGGAACTCGAATAGCTGGAGGTAACTTACACAGTCTGTTCACGCTACCTTTGCTACTTACACTTTAATCCAGTATAAAACAAATAAACTTTCATCTTCTAGGCACTTAAGCTAATTACATTTAGCCAGAATCTCAAGTACTGGAATCAGTTCTATATACAGCCATTACAGAGCCAAACATAAAATCCAGATGCAAAAATCATGGCAACTTAGTCTAACAAATTTTCCTTGGCGTGAAACATAAACAAAACCATATCAACCACTGTAGTACTTCAGATGTCAAACTGTTAATCAGTGTTTTAATATAAAAACTTATTTTACTATGATGGTTATATAAATTTACATTGTTACTAAAATGTATTTTGATTCAAAGACTAGAAGATGTTAGTCTAACTATTATTTTGAATCTTTGAAAGTATTTTCCCAGAATAATAAAAACAAGTTACCAAGTCAATTTCAATTTAATTTGTTACTGTCTACTATTTTTCCACTGAAGGGATTTTCAGTGTTTTCATTTCTATGCCACAAATATTGGGGGAATTATTGCTTTTTAAAAAACTATTAGTAGAGCTCATAATTATAAAGAGTCTTTTTCAAATCAATCCAAATTTTAACACTGGAGTTAACCCCACAAATTTATTCCAAGTCATACTAAACTGTTGATAAAATAAAATTGAAAGAAGAGCTCATAGAAAAGAGTAGAGACATAATCTAGCTGTCTGATTTTTGGCAAAACAACTCATATATGTGCCATGTTCTGCGATACTTTAGCCTCCTGTCTTGCACAGGTGCATTAGCACACTGATTTGGGAGCACATTACTCCATTCTGCATGGTAAAAACTGCTTTTAATATTCCTTTGCTATATGCAATCCAGTAACAATATAAATTAGTTCAAGGTACAGAAAAGCTCATTTTAGCTTCAGAAAACTTTGCAGTGCTTGATTCTTTTCTTACATTCCTAGTGTAAAAATTCCAGCTTCAGTGTTCTGATTCCAAAACTCTCTAGTTCATACCACTGTATGTCGCCTTAGGTTTATAAGGTTGTTTAGATAAAAGTAAGTCTTAATTATTGTATGGATTTTATATGATCCATAGTGCACCTCATTTTGTCAGTAAAAAATCCATTTAGGATAATTTGGGAGTTTTATTCATCGTAACTTGTTTACCACTGCATTCATTTAGTAAAATGTGCACTGAGAGTGAGTGTGGAGTTCAGCTCCTTTTGTTGTTAGAAAAGTAATTTGAAAAATGATCATCTGGCAGTTCCTGGAGGCACCCTGTGAGCTCGTCTGCTTTTGAATCATTAAGAATCTTCAGTGGCTGTGAAGCAAACGTGACACCTAGAGTTCATCAGGGATTTCCCCTCATGTCATTTTCAATCAATGTCAGTCAAAATCAAAAGTTCTCAGAGGGATATTTGTACCAGTTCTAATGAAGGTGCAATCATGTCCAAAATATGAGAAGCAGAGTAACCATTACACTAGTCTGTATCTGGGGTGTGAGAGAATAAGGTTCAAGATTTGGATCTATAATTATGGTTTTTATTTAAACAGATTTAAACAGCTCCTATCAAAAAGACTGAGAAGATCTACCTCAAAAGAAGCAGATGGTGGAGTCATTCATAGGGGATTTTCAAGCCTGAGGCGGGACACGAATATAGTAGACAGGCTGAAAATGTTAGTACTCCTTTTTGGCTGTGGACTATTGCCCCAGAGGTCTGCTGGAGGAAAGAATCATATTCATGCTGCCTCAGAAGAAGCCAGTTAAGTTAAATTAAATTGTCAGTCTAGGTGTTTTGATATTGTCTGATGCAGCCCACAAAGTGCTTTTGTAATTCTTCCTCCACCTTCCCACCAGCAGAGAGAAGGAAGATTGTTCACAGCAGGTGTTGCCTGAGCCAGAGCCTGACTCCACTGCTTTAGATTCAAGTCCTTCACATCTCAAGCAGCATATGATGTGGGTTTTCCCATAATACAGGTTTAGATCCAAACTATTGGTTGTCTTATCTTTTTCTGCTGTGAGGTAGGAAATGTCTTTCCTTATCACTTACTGGTAACCATTATGGCACAGAAACTAACAGTGAAAGCAGTGGAGAGCAGAAGGCAAGATATTCCGGAATTCAACTGCTTCTCCATGCAAAATGCTTGTTAGTCAAGGTTTGGCTAAAAGCTGCCTAAGAAAAACTTATAAGTGGATTCCATGATCTCAGCACGATTAAATTACAAGCCTAACTTGACCAGTTCCCTAAGCTCAACAAACTTCTGAAGCTCCTTAAATTAGCTTTTGCTGTAGCACAATCATTTAAGCCTTTAAAAACAGACTGATCGTGACTTTTTGTTGTCATATTGCTGCTAGCATTCCCTGAAACATTATTATTTCAAGGACGTAAGCCAAAACAAAACCTAACCCATTGAAAAGAGATTAATAATACTGGCATTTTGAAGGAGACAATGCCACACAGGTTACACTCCAACTTCTTCACAAAGGACTGCCAAATCTTTCCAGTGTTTAGGAGGATTCCTTCCTTCACCTAAGTAAGCAATAAACCAGCAATACAGAGCTTATAATGCAGTTTTAACAACCTGTGTTATTTCTTCTCACAACCTTCCCATGAGATTAAGTTCAGACATTTTGCCTAGGGAAAAGCTAAGTATGCCTTATTTACACTCTGTCCTGTGAGCACATCTCACACACAATTCATACACTGAATCTAAATACGTTGTTTTAACTCTACGTGCTCCAATTCATGCTACTGTCCCTCAACAGAAGTTATACTCCCAAGAAAGGAGTCCATATTATCCACATCAAAGTAAGCGCTGCTTATAAACATCTTCAGATATACCACCTGTATGTATTTGAGGAAATGTGAATGTAAGTGAATTTGAGTAAGTATAATACCTTACCTACATAAAAGATCTACTAAATATATTTAAAATATTTACAAATTTATATAGTTGCATTGGCTCAAACCTTTGCTGAAATAAACTTAGTTTTCTTGTTTTCATAAACAAGTTAGGAGAGTAGATCTGACATTTCTTGGGTCAATATTGATTTTTGCATGGTGAGGTTCTGAAGTAGCTGAAGTGTATAGGCCAATCTCAGGGTAAACTTCTAATAACTCATGACATCACAGATTTTCAAATGCAGGGATATCTCTGGATTACTAAGTTTCCACCAAAAGTCAACAGCAATTAGATGACTAGTTTCCATGGTGACCTCTTATTGTGCAATTCATTTTTCATAGCCATTAGATTTCTAACTTACAAATACATTTAAGTAAAGTAAGTTATTCTTCTTTCTCATATTGCTCATAAACTTACAGCTTGGTTTCTCCAGTGGAGAAAGGTAGTCTGTGGAAGGAAGTTAGGCCCTGTGACCAGTGTGCAATCACTGCACCATTAAGAGGCTGTTTTAACCTAAGTATTTGATCATACCTGAAGTATGATAAGCCATGCAGTGTCTTTGTATGAAATGCTGCTGGGACAGTATTCAGACACCTAGGAGGACTCTTCTAGCCATACATTTTGTTTTGGGATCAATTTGATGTTAGCATGTTTGCCGTAATGCTTCACTAGAGTTAATATTCAGAGGTCTTACTGTCCTCTGAAATCAGGGTTCCCTGATGTAGCGAGGTCACATCTCCCGTCTGGCTCACTATACAAGGTTTCACAGGAACTGTCTGACATGGGACATTCAAGGGCATTTGTATTGGAAGTTCAGCCAGTGAAGGAGAATCGGGCTTGAGTGACTCAAGCTGCAGTTCCCATGAGGCAGCATGGCAGCCTGGCCATGGCTAGGCTTTTGGGCCTGTATCTGTGAACATGTCTATGCTTTAATTTCCTTGGTATTAGTGACGCTGCATTCCAAAGGAAGGCAAATTTCTTCAGATGTCTGCCCTAACAAATGAGGTACTTGTAAATATAATTTCCAATACAAAGCTAAAGAGGGAAATCCTTAATGTACTGTTGAGCCAGCCATGTGCTTTGCTTATTGAACAAGGATGACAGAAAAAGTATCTGTCAGCATTTTCTTAGACACTGACAAATTCAGCTTTTCCAAGTGACATGGTATCTCACTGCAATATTTGAACTCCATTAAGAACAGCAGTTTCTTTTAAGAATGGGGGTGAATTTTGCTAACTGTTTTTCCTTTTGTTTGTTTTTCCCTCCAAATATCCAGTTTTAGTGAGGGTCCAGTGGGCCGTTAAGGGCTGTCTTTATTTTGGCTTTCCTTTTGACTGAGCCCTTTATAAGAGATTATGTGTGGTTTCCCTTTAGAAGAAGAGGAGTTTTGTGAGTAATTAAGGGCAAAAAATTGAATTTGTTAGTGGTGCATTCCACACTTTTATGACTAAGCCCGTAGCACATGTCTGTGTTACTGGTACATAACATGATACTAAATCAGCCTGCATAACTAAATTGCAACATACCATTTATTTTAGTCACTAATAAAATGCATACATGTGTTTCAAGTGGTTTTAATTATCTGTTTATTATTAAAGTGTGTTTTCTCTGCTATGTTTCTATAAAGTTTTGATGTAAGAAAGAATTTTGCTTACAAATTTAACTGTATTACCTGAGACATTTTTGGACCAGGCAAACAGCAACAAATAGCTATTACCAAACTATTGTTCTTTAACTTTGACCTCTTAAAGGTGCTACAGGAATCATGCCTGAGAGCTGGTGTTCAGGGAAAAATAATTAAAGGTCTGACTGATTGTATGATAGAACTATGTGGTTAGCTTCACAGAAATGAACCACTTCTTGAGCTGAGGCCAGAACGGTCTGTAAGGTTGACTAGCAGTCTTGCAGGAAACCAGCTTTCTGCCTTACACTCTGTTCCCTCCTCTCACTGATCTGATAATTTCTGCCTCTGTGATTCTCTATCCTCTGCTCCTCATTTTGTTTTTATTCCCTCTCTGACAGCAGAACTCTAACGCACTCCCATTACTCCTTTCCTCTTCCTGATCCTGCACAGCACAGCATGACTTGGTGGCCTAGATGCCTTCCTGCACCACAGATGTGTTTTCTCTTGCAGTTTTGCCATTTCCCTAAGTAACGTTCTTCAGAGTAAATCTACTTAATCCTTAAGATTTCCATCCTCCTGTATTCACTTCTCTCTCTCCTTAAATGGCATCTCAGTGACATCTTTGGAGAGGAAATCAGCAAAGGCTTCTGCTTTGTCTTGCTTTCTCTTGTCCTCCCCAACTTTCTTTCCTTTTTCCTTGAGGCAGAGATGTTATAGTGGCTCTCTCCCTCTTAGAGCTTTGCTTTCTCCAGCAGCCTCATGGCACGACTTGATTGCCTTCTTCCATTTTAACCATTACTCCTCCTATAGCTTTTGTCACTTTCCTCTATCAGTACAGTCATGCTTCAATCTATCCCACAGTCATCTCCCCATCCTTGTCTTTGCAGCAAATGCCCTATTTAGTTTTTCCTTCACAAATTCATTGAAGGAAAAATTGAGTTTCTCTCCTCTGATTCCATCACAGAATGTCTTCCAGCCAACACTTTTTGTATTCTACGGAAACGATGATTGCCAAAGTCTTTTCAAGCCTTTAGACCACATATCTTTATCCTGTTTAGTATCTCTCATTCATTTTCAAATATTGGCTCACAGATATTAGCAGGAACATAATGGTGCTCTCAGCAGTTTATACTCACATAATAAATTTTAAAACAAGTACCTTAATTCCTTTGCCTGCTTTGTCCATTACGCTTGGGAAGAACTATCCACAAACATTGAGAGGACATAGCTTCTTCACAGTCTTCTCTTTTCTTGATGTCTGCGGATAATCAAACAATTGCTAGATTACTGACCTGCAGGGACCTTTACTTATCACTACTTTTACTAAAATAATCCAATACTGCCTAGTTTCCTTGTACTTATTTGTCTCTATCTGTTCCTTTGTCTTAACTTTAGTTGATTTTTGAGGCAAGACTCTGGGTTTTATCCATTCCTCATAGAACTCTTCCCACAGTGGGGTCTCAGTCCGTGACTAAGGCACCACCTCATTTCAGTGATAATAGCCATACCTTAAAAGATTAGCTGAAATTCAGCTGTATCTAAATGCACATAATTGTTAATAAACCAGACTTATGTTTATTGAAGCTGTTTAAATTTAAGGCCTTTTTCAGTAATTTACTCTTCTTTGTGATTAAAGATAGTGAGAAACATATGGTTACTCTTTTTAGTCTGAGCAACTAGCCATATTTTGAGATCTCATCGGTTATTACAATTGGATGGAGAAATTGATGGGGTAAATTTTCCTTGATGTTTATTTCTGAAAAAGTTTATTTCTGAGAAAGCAATTCCTGCTTTCTTTAAACCATCAGGGTTCAAGCTACCCGAAACAGTACATCCTCCAGTCAGTAACCAACCAATAAAGCATTCTGTAGACTCCTCCTAGGACATATACTACTACTGGTTCTTTTTATGTCTTCTATCTATTTCTGAACTTTGCTCCGCTTCTCAATTTGAAGTCTCTTCCACATACACATATATTCGTGCAAGCTAAACAAAACTGCTTTACTACTTCTATTTGGATTTGTGTTTTGAGTCTGGAGACTACTACTTGCCTACACGGAGGTGTTGAATGACCCCTTACAACTATTATAAACAAACAGCAAGTTCATCCCTATCCTAATAATGCACCTATTAAAATGAAGTTTCTCTTAAGAACTGTATGCAGATGCATTTACTGTGAATTTTGCACCATGATCTGTAAAATTCTAACAGATAATAGAACTACTTTTGTATTTTGGCTTTGTAAACTTCTGGAAAAACTGTTTCACTCAAAAAACATAAAATATTTTTTATCAGTCACTGGAAATGCAACATTTACATTGAGACATCTCAGTTTTAAAGCTATAAGAAAAATACACTTTTTCATACAGTAAGAGAGAAATTTTGTAGGAAGTCCTTTACTAATACTCACTGAACCTGTCAGAAACCCAGGCAGACCTTTGCACGTACCTGCAGGCTTTGCTGTTTGTGTGCATTTGGAAGACTCAGTTGTGGCTATACAGTTACTTCATGTGATCTTGTGGTGCAATGAACAAAAGGCACATCACAGACATTATTATAGACTGTAAATACTGTAGTACAGGCCTTGTTAAACCGTATGTAAGAGCCGTGTTAGTTTTACCTGCACATTCCATAACTAGTATTTTGTTGTAACTTTTTATTAACACACTGTAACTATCAGTTATTTTAAAAGTGTAATATATGATGATATGTTAAAGAATGCATAATATATTTGTCAGGAAAAATACTTTTCACTTGCCTTACTTTCTTCTTTGCACTTCCACTTCTAAATTTGTTTGTATATCCTCTCTACACAATAACCTGTCTCCCAGTGGCAATCTTGCTACTGTGGGGGAAAAGGATAACTTGGCATTTTATACAAATAGTTTGGATCATTTTCCTTGGATCTTAGTTCATGTTGAGAAGCCCTTTGTTGCTTAAGTAATCCTACTGGAGCATTATCATTTCAACTTTTTTATTCCTCCATAAATTTTCCACCTCTGTCAGTTTTGATGAATTAGACTCAGTTCTACCAACATTGAGATTCATTGAGTAAAGGAACATACGAGTATTCCTTCACAGACACAACAGACATGAGTGTGGCCTGCCCTGCTTTTCAGATGGCTGCTTATGAGCCTGCTCTATTCAGAAAGCAGGTTAGCTATGTTAGTGTAACATGGTGCCTCAGCTAGTCAAATTTGCTGAGAGGCACATATAGAGTTTTGGGAATGGTGCTCCTTAATGCAGTTGTATGGCTCCTGGATTGTCCATGACTTGTGCCTACCAAGCTCATAACTGTTTGTCTATGCACAATCAAGATTAACATGTTGTATTTTAAATATTCTGTTCTTCACTTGACAGTGTTCAGATCATTGATGTCTTCATTCAGCCTTAGGTCAGGGCAGATACAGAAAGTTGAGTAGAAGACACCTGCTACAGCTGTATTTATGCATCCTCAAATGATACATGCAAATTTCTGTAGCCCCATGAAAACAGAAGTTCCTTTTCAGTCTCACTTATAGCATAACAAAGTAGTTGTTATAAACTCTAACCTTTCAACACTGATCCTGATGAATATGCAACAAAAAGATAAAGTTTTTGAAAAAAAGCAATTGCAATGATCTAACTATAATAATACCTAGCTCTTGTACAGTCCTTTTCATCAACTGATCTCAGAGCACTTTAGAAAGGAGATCAGTATCATTACCCCCATTTTACTCATTGGCTTCATTTTCTTACTGTGCATTGTGTTGATTTGCAAAATGTATACAAAACTCTTTATATTCCTCTTTCAGATCTAATGTGAAGTGGGAGTTATACTCACTCTGGCATGAGAGGGTGCTTTTTGCTTTTCACATCCTCCAACCCCTACGCACACAGACCCCTCTATTTTTTTTCTGACTGAGTGGTTTTGCAGAGCAGAGATCAAAAGGAAATTTATCAGTATCTGTCTCCCTTCAGACCATTGAAGCCAGACTTCTGACAACTGTGTAGCAGCTTTAAAGCTGAAAGAGGCATCAAGAACAGAGAAAGAAAAGAGGGAAAAAGAAAAGTTCCATGGCTACACTGTCAATGTCAGATTATGGAGGAGGAAATTGCAGTGTGAGAGCACCCACAGACGCTTTGAAGGTAGGATGGCAGGGGCTAGGGACTGTGGCCTCACCTGATTGTTGGTTTGCCCAACCCAAAGGACTACAAGGTCCCCAATCCCCAAAAACCCTTGAGCTCTGTAGTTGAAAGACCACCCTTGTGTGTTATACAGTTGTGGTTAAAGGTGACCTAAAGTGCTTTAAACACATAAAGCTCCTTAAAATGTTGGATCACTAGCAGAACATACATGTAGAACCAGAAACTGAAAATACTTAACTGAAAAATACAATTTAAGAAGTGTCATATAAACGTAGTCCTTCCTTCATCTAACATAAAACTGAGGCAATCGAGTTCAGAATTTCCTTTGTTAGAAAAGCTCTTGTGTAAAAATGCTGAAACATGGAGTAAAACTTATGAGTTACTGGTCTGAACTTTTCCACACTCCAAGGGATTCAGGCTAGGGATTGTCTGAAGTCCCTTGCTTAAATACTCAGCCAAGACTGCCGAGGTGATATTAGACAGCACAGACTGTTCAACTAAAACAGAAGAAAAGAGTCAGTGGATCCTTTTATGTCAGACGTGCTTAGTATTCCTTCAACAGTATCCTCTATCTACCACATTGCAAGCAACTTCACTGAAAGCGCTGGGGAGTGCTCTGCTTCTGCTTGCTTTAAATAATCATGTTAGTAATGTGATTCACTGATGAAAGAGGAGCAAATAAATCCCTGAGCTCTGAACTTGGCAAGCAGAAAGAAATGATGGATGAACCTTCTGCATTGGCAATTCAATTGGGTTCAGATAATGAATCAAATGTTTAGCTGCTTATCTAGACGCTATTCCCCAAAAACTCTCCAAACTGTTATATCTGATACTGGGACTTCATCCAGCTCCCTTTGAAATCAATTAATAGACTCTCACTGACTTCAGCAGGGAGGACATCAGGCCCTAGGGCTCAAACAAGTTTGCTCTCATGTGACTTGTAGATTTTTCTGCATTTTGGCTGGAAAAAAAACAGATTTATTCTTATTTTGACCATTCTAGATCACCTGCAACCGTAAAATGCATTACATTTCATTGTCGATATATAATTATTTTGAACTTGATATCTGAAAGATGCATTTTGTTAATGATTAGGACCTGAAAGAATCTTTTTGAAAAACATTCAGATTTACCTTTGAGTTAAATAATGGCAGCATACATAGCAAATTCTCCACCTGTGGTCAGGGAAGAGTTTAGAGGTTCCATATGGCAACTGGCACCAAACAAAAGGAAGCTGGTCAAAGAGGTTAATTAATTGGGACACATGCTCTCAGTTTTGCACAGTGTCGTTACTACCCAGAGATATTCAACAGGATGCGGTTACATTTCGTCTTCTTAGCATTTCAGAAATGTATCTGAGACTGCATTGTTGAGCCCTTTTCAGATTTAAGAGCTGTCAGTCCCAATACTTTTGTGTGACAGTGTAAATAAGAAAAGGACATATGTTTATAGGGAGGCTGTCAACATAGCATTCATGTATTTACAGGGCGGGAGGAATATCTACATCTCTAGTAAATTTTTTATTATTTTTTCAGGAAATAACATTAGGTTGTTGGGTTTTTTCCTAACAGAAAATGTAAAACATTTCTAACTGAAATGTAAAAAAAATTATTTTATGTTGGAATTAAATGTACTTTCTTCATATTTTTCGTGTAAAAACCTTTCCACCACTTTCTCATGAGAAAAACCAGGCTCTGATCAACAAAATTACACTATATATGATAGGACAAAACTTCATGGTAACAAGATGAGCCAGTTCTATTAATTGGATCTTCATAACTACTTGGGAGATATTTCTAGACTCCATGATTTTCCTTCCAAATTAACCTCATTAATGTGAAGGGAAGAAAACAACATAGATATTCCAGTCTCTGTGCAGTGTTTGGGGCAAAGTTGCAGACCTTTTCTATTAATCTCTTGGTCCCTAGACACCCAAAAAAGAGTACAAAAAGCTTTGAGGAAGTGAAGCCACAGCTCTCGATGTGATGGCGCCATTTTAGGCCATCTGTATGAGAGGACTGAGCTCATCGGGCCCAGCTGGCAAGAGTAGCTGTAGTGCGGCCATGCACAGGCTCCTTCTCCAGGAGCACAACTCACTCTAATATAAAAAGACTACACAGAGCTGTGACCATCAAGACCATACACACCCTAAAGTGCATATTTCTGGCCCCTAGTCTTATGAAAGTTGTTTCATGAGTTTCTGTGGAGTGACTGCGGTCTCTTTGAAGATTTTGGGGAAAGTATGGGTCCAAAACATTTGTTAATCCAATTTTCTTATTATTACCTTCCACTTGAGTTAAATGCAAATGGAAAACATAGTAGTCCATGTTACTTGTTTTTATAGCTGTTTTCTGGCTAGGTTCATAGTCTGGTTCTCAGGCACTCCTGGAGTGTTAGCTGGACTCACAACACTGGAAGAGAACATTCAAATGCAAAACATTTCCATTTATAATAAGCACAGATCGTTACAATATTTCCATTCCTACTGTCTTTCAAAAACCAATTTCATTATACCTAATTTGAAGCCCTAAAGCATATGACACAGTCCTTGTAACAGTAAAAAACCTATCTGAAACAAAATGTTCTTCTACCTACTTAGTTACTATTTCTGAAAGGTGTCACATATTTTTAATTTCCACCCAGTTGAGGGTGGTTGTGGTAAAAGTTGTTTCCTTGAGGAAAAAGGCAGAACTTTGATTCCTCTAAAAACTAAAGCATTAACTTCACTGCATCTGATGCAGGAAAAGAATCAGGACTTGAAGTATGCTTCCTTCTGTGGCTTTTCCTTTGTCTCCTCTGAAAGTAATCTAATACTGGTCTTATCAGTAGCAGGTTACCTCTGATGTCTGGATCTGTTACTTGTGGTACGATGTATACAGTGCTTAAGAAGACAAAGCATGCCTGATGTGCCACATCAAAACCACAGGAATGCCATAAGGCTTTTTCCTTAGTCTACATTTGTCTGAAGGAATTTGCCATAAATCCCAGTGTCTTGAGTGGTCCTAGCCAAACATGATCACTGCGAGGTGCAGCTTGGCAGATACTGCACCACACTGGTGTCCAAAGGCTGTTCTGGAAACACCTCCCAAAAGTGGGCATAAAGATTACATGGTTTCTTCAGAGAGCTGGACAACAGGGACATCAGGTGAAGGAACCATAATTCACAGGAATGACTAATGGAGTTGTTTGCACTCTAAACACAAGACATTATAACATAAGGCACAGATTATAATCCTATTCAGAACAGTTTATTATGAATGTCCAAATTCTGCAAAAATCATAAAAAATTCCCCATTCCCTAGTGGTGTTTGTCACAACCTAATGAAGCTGTCTTTCAGACTCTTTTGGAAAGAGATGCTTGTAGAAAATCACTTTATGTTGTGGGTAACTCATAAGAGAATGTGTTCTTCTATTTAATTTAGAAAGTATTGGAAAAAGTAGCTTTGGATTCACATCAGCATACTGGAGATCAGATATAGCTCATGGGTGGAAAACCTTGCCTATTTTTTAAGATTATTTGGGAAGACTGTGCTGACACCACAGTTTCAAGACTGTTGTCACCATTCATCAGATATATCTACTCTTTTTTGTCTAATATGTACATATGAACCAATGCCAGTGCAATTTTGCTGGTGGAAGATACTGCTTCTGAACTGCTCACACAAGTGTTTCAGAAGAAGTAAAAATCCAGCACAGAAAATATATGGGGTTTTACAGTAATTCATTCATTCGTTAAAAAAATGTTTCTTAAGACTGTAGCTACAACCACTGGGACATTTCTTTGTAATTAAATGTCTCAGGTGATATCATTCTTAATAATCAGGTCAAACTACACATTTGCAAGTCTAATTGCTCCCTGGAAAGGCATCCTAGAGCAAAACCATGGTTGAATAGTAATTAAATTGAACACTGGAAAAGCAAAACCATCATACTGGATAGAAGAATGCCAAGATTACATATTAGGCCCTTTTATTTGTGGTCTTCAGCAGGCCATCTTCTGGTCTTTATTCAGTTCTTACTACCCTTTCTAAACAAAAACATCATTAAAGTTTGTCCTGGTTTTGGATAGGGTAGAGCTAATTTTCTTAGTAGCCAAAATAGTGCTGTGTTTTGGATTCAGTGTGGGATTTGGTATGAGAAGAACGTTGATATACTGATGGTTTTAGTCGTCACTAAGAAATCAAGGACTCTTCAGCTTCTCGTGATTTGCTAGTGTGCAGGTGTGCAAAAGCTGGGAAAGAGCATAGCAAGAGCAACGGATCCAAATTGGCCAACGGTATATTCCATATCATACAATGTCACATCCAGTGTATAAATGGAGGTTGGCCGAGAGGAAGCTCGCGCTCTCTCTCTTCTGGGACAGTGGTTTTAGGATTCTTTCTCCTGGGGGATCACTGGACAGGAACAGGCTGGGCATTGGTTGGCAGGTGGTGAGCAATTGCACTGTGCATCACTCATTTGTATATTCTGTTATTATTAGTAGTAGTCGTAGTAGTATCATTATGATTTTAATTTTATTTTATCTCAATTGTTAAATTGTTTTTATCTCGCTCTACAAATCTCCTTACCTTTACCCCTCCAATTGTGTCCATTATTCCCTGGAGCAAGGGAGGGCAAGTGAGCAGCTGCAGAGTGTTTGGCTGTTGGACAGGTTAAAACCACAACAAGGTTAAAAAGTAATAATTAAATTATAAATCAGTGTAGGAGGTGGATTTGGGGACGAGGGGCATAAATTGTGCTAAGGTTGAAATTTTCAGTATTGGATGCATGCGAACGGCCACATTTTGTAAGTACCTAACAAAACAACAAAATGTCCAAGGAAATGGAATCCACACAGGGAATGCTTTTCTCACTCAGAAAATTCCCTTTTTTGCTTATTCTCTCCAGAACTCCCTCTTCCTTTCTTTTTTTGGCCTTCTTTGCTTATGACTATACCCATTATGATTATGATACTTTTGGAGGAAGAATGTGTTGATAAACCCCCTCACTTTGCTATGGACTCAAAATACAATTACAGCAATTACATATAATAGGGGCAATATATTTTTAAAAGTCTCCCTTAGAGAACTGTTTTGAAACAATAATGACCATCCAGGGTTTAAATCACTTATGACTGAGATTTTGCCTTATGTTCCCCTATATTTCCAATAAACTCTTCTGGAAAATATTTAAGGCAGAACAGCATAGACTTGTCACTGAATTTTTGTGGCAAAACATGTGAGAAGCAGACTTAAAAACAGAGACTACAGTTACCTACTGAATTGCTCTAATTTCTTAATCACTTATTCCCACATGTAGAATTGAGGTCCTTAGGAAGTGTTTTAGGAAGACATGAACTCTTTTTGTCCCCAAATAAGTGGCCAATTCTCAAGACTTCAGCACTGTTTGACAGAAGAAAATCTCTCCTCATAAGATCTACCCTGGGATCTGCTGTGTGCCAAGCATTTTTGAAATGTAAATCTCATTTTACCCGTCTAGGTGGGTCCTGAGCTTTTCTGAAACTCTGATCCTCTGTATTCCAGTGATGAATGACCTAGAAAAATGAACAAGTTACAAATGTTTGTTTCTTTGTGGCTTAGACTGCAAAATACTTTCAGGACAGAATCCATGTGTCATCCCCTAAAAATACATTTGCCTCTTACTTGAGCTAAAAACTATCTACTGACTCTTTATAAATGTCTATCAATCAAGGCTGTTTTCCTCTTCTTCATTCTATATCAGTTGATGGGCGCTTTCATCAGACGTACTTTTCTGTACAGAGGGAGCATGCAATCAGCATACTGCCACAGAGTCTCTGCTTTTTCTCTGGTCTCATATCACCTGACTCACTATATTTTTAGACATCATCATCTCATATTTTCAGATACTTTATAATTAGCACTTTACAATGACTGGAAACTTCTGGAAAACTTGGATGACACTAAGCTGTCACAATATGACAAACTTTGCACATTCTTTTTTCTGCATAATGCTACTGCAGATGCTACTGCAGTAGGCAAATGCATAGATATGTATTCATTTGTGCACATTTAAAATGAGTGCAGTATATGCTGAGGGTATTGTTGTTCCATAACTAATGACTTAGGATTCTAAAACTGCACTTAGGTAGAATTGAAGACTTTCTGTCTCACTCATTCTTAACCTTTAATCACCAATTAATAAACTGCATCTTTCTTCCCCTCTTATTGCATTTGTTCTTTTAAACCCCATTCTAAGTAATTTAACATTTTAATAGCATGGGAGGCTTTGCAGTATTAAGTTCTTCAGTTCATTTCAGAGGACAGATAACAAAATGTTAGCCATAGCACTATTTAGCATTATAACTACATGTCTTCTGAAATACAGTTCCTGAAGTATTGTAGATGAAGGCTATAGGGGAAAAACAGGTGAAGAAAGATATAATAAAACCAATAAAACTGGACAGTAATGTTTAAATAGCAAAATTTTAGTCATTAAAAATACATTAACACACATACAACATGTGATTTATATTCCCTTGCAACTAAAATGGTTTTGGAGATCATGAGGAGAGCATTTGAGATCAGTTGGGAAGCATTAGGTACCTTGCAAGATTAGACCCATATGAAGTTGTCCTTAGAATTATGTGTTTTCCTCATCACTAATCACTTCTACCTGCTTTTCTTTCTTAGTCAATTTATTTGTTTCAAGGGGACTGATAGGGCCCTTAAGGCAGTCCCATAATGATACTAATTAATTAATAATTGGTAGCAATTTGGATGTGTTGAAGAGCTGACCTCAGATAATTCATGCATTGTGACATGATGTACTTTACAGTGCCAGCAGCAGAAACAGCAGGAGTGCCATCCTCCAGCTGCCAGAACTAATTATAAGCAGTTTGTCTTTTCCCTCAATGGCAGATTCTGTTTGTTTCACAACAGCCTATTTAAAATCACTTTTAATATCATCATCAACAAAAGAACACCTGGGAAAAATGCACTCACTTTTGACCAAGAAACTGCAGAATGAGTTGGATTTCCATGGTCACTTTTCTTAATTCAATCAGTGAACAGAAGGCAAAAAGCAGATGGAAAGTCTCCCACAGGAAAACATAAACACTCTTATAGCTTTTACACAGTTGATGTGGTGCTGATGGGTTAGTTAACACAGCAACTTAAAACTTAAAGTCCCTTCCTGAGGCTCTTCTATTACATCATCAAGCTTCTGACAAAGGACCACAGGCTACACTCTCTATGAAAAATAATTCTGTGTAAATATCAGTGGAGATAAGGTGCTGAGAAAGCCATGTAGTCTTAGAGAACCACCCAAGTGTTTGTTGAAGTCAGAGGTAATTCTCATCCCTGATATTAGTCAGTACACTCACACCATTAAAATCCCTTCTTAAAAATGTATCCTTCCTCTATACTAAGGTGAAAAGGTTAATTCCCAAGGGACTAATCCTGTGAGGTGCTGGGCTCTCTCAGCTCCCACTGACTTCAAAGCTAAATATTTGGTTCACATGAAAGCCTCTTTAATTCCCCATTACTGTAAGGTATACTTGTATACAACAGTGGGAGCAGTTGTCATTATAAATCAGACAGTTTATCAGGGGAGCTATTCTCCGGGGCAGAGCAGATTCTAACACACCACGACATACTTTATTTGTTAGCCTCAATTCCACAGGAATTTTATTCAGGCAGACACCTCAAGGCATGCATCTTTTCAAAGTGTTTAGGCAGGAAGCGAAATTCAAATTAGATACACTTACGATGCAAATGCATTATTATTTAGCTCAAAACGACTGAGGCTCAGGGGTCGTAAATCCTGCCATAAAGAGATCTTTCAATTACCTTCTGTTCAGTGAATCAGAGAAGAGGAACCCTTTCCCTGGCTTTTTCATGCAGAACAAATTTGACTCCCAAACAAATATCAATCACCATAATACTCTATATTTTGGCCTCTATATAAACCTAACTCCAAGCTGTTTTACATGGGGTATTATTTTAAGATTATGTCAAACCAAAACCTTGCATCTTTAGTGGGACTGAAATGTGAACCCAGTCTTGAATGGCTCCTCCCTTTGTGACCTGAGCCAAAACTCCAGAGTAAAGGATGTTTGAAACCCGGAGCCAGATCTAGATCTGATTTAAGAATTATTGTCTTTCCTTTGAAATTTCATTTCTTCCTCAGCTCAACCCTGTCTTTCATTCTAGACATCCAAACTACAGCTAAAATGTATTACTGCTTTCTCTCCAATATTTCCACAGCATCATTTTTTCTGGTGGCTCACATTTCCCTTCACCTCCTTGGTTGATGTTCAGATTTTCTAATATTCATTTGCTTTTCCTTCTTCTTTCCTGTCTCCAGCTGTGCTAGTCTGTTCTACATAGCATCTACCCATTCAAAATATTGCTGCTAAGGTCACTATCCGCCATGTGGACCATGGTATCCATCACAGGCACCTTGAATCCTTTCATTAGTTGCTCTCATTATACTGCATCAAATTCACACCTTATTCCCTTCAGGATGCCTTGAACTTCTCCTCTCCTTTACTTCTCTGTTTTTGTGTTATATTGATGAGTTACACCTACCTGCTCTCCAGCAGCCAAATTTTACGTTACCATCCTTGAATTTTGTTGCACAAAACTTTGGGAAATTTTTATGCCTGCTTCTGCTTTGATCTTCTGAACAGGTATAAGAGCAGACAAGCACAACATCTCTTTTCACCGTTCTTTAAAAAGCATGTGAACACCTGTGTCCACAGACAGTGCCTTGGCTGGGAGTGTCCCAGTAATTGTGAAGTGCTTGCAGTCAACATAAGGCTTCAATCATTATAGTACATGGTACATGTATCCACCCTCTAGATTGTCTGTAGGAAATTTCAATTTTCTCATTGCCTGGTGATAATTGTATAAGTGGTGCTTTAAAGCTTCTGTATGACACAAACTAAAGGAAAGAAATGTCTCCTAAAATCCCAAAGCCATACCCAGAAAATTTACAAAAAACCTGTTTCTTTGACATGGAGAAACTGCAGGATCAAGTTCTAAGCTCCTTATATTTAAAAAAAATCCTTAGGTCCATATTTAAATATCATTTGAAGCCATATTTATAACAGTACACATATTCCAGCAATATTTTATGGAAATATATTGTATATTATATATATTTTATGTATGTTCAGCATAATGACATTTAAACATATTTTCTCAGGAAAACTTGCTAGTAAAGTTTACATTCATAAAGCTAAATATTTGGTTCATTCATCAAGTTAAATATTGGGTTGTATTCTAATTGCACATAGGTATTTTCTCATAGAATAAATGCAGTGCTCTAGTTTTTAGTGTATTTTAAATGGGAGTGTGCTTTTCAAAAATAATGGGGTGGGTGCAGTGCCAAATAAATATCTTCAGAGACTGCAATTTTCTATGGGTTTCACCTCGAGACTATTACTTTACATCAACTATTACAGGAGAAGTATAGGTCCTGTGGATAGGGAATAAAGGCATGTGTCAAGAGGTCAGGCTGCCTCTCCCCACCCTGCCAGACCTGCTCCTTCACCTCGGGCCAGTCACCTGATCGCTGTGTAACTCAGTTTGCCCATCGGTGAGGAAGGCTTAATCTTTCCTACTGACTCTGCAGGAAAGGCTTATTTTGCTAATGTTCATAAAATGCTTTGAAATATTTTGCTAGAAAGCAAAGTATAGCTCTTATGGTGGAGTTTTTATCCATTTTTAGTTATGGTACCAACACTCCTAATAAAACTAAGTCCTGATGAGAAGATTGGCTCCCATACTGTAACTTCTACATTTTTCCTTTCTGTTTCCTCATTTCTGTCACTTCAGGTGATTTTTTTTCTCTTTGCTTTTTCCAAGCTAAAACCATAAAAGTTCAAAAGCAAATAATATACTTTTCAGACTACCTCTCTCAATTTCAACCAAAAGGAAAACAACAACAAAAAAGTTTGGAATGTGTACATTTTAAAGTATTTATAAATTAGGCTTTATGGGTATGTATAGCAAATAAATACGATGGAAGCAACCACAGTGCCATACCTTAAAAGATAATATCACTAGTTCATGAGTTTGTGCAGGCCTGCTTAGGTCTTTATCTGTGATTCCACTATCTAAACAAAAGCTTATCTTTCTTTTGCTGTCCTTATCTTGTTCATCAGTTGATTGTTTGCTAACTATTTCAGTGAACAAGACTCAAATGAAAATGACTGTTCATGTATAATTTGTTTGGATCAGATTAAACTGGAAATAAGGTAAAAGTGAGAGACAGAGAAAGTAGAATGGACCTTACAAATGAGTAGTGGAAGTCAAAATGAATTAGCAAACATTATGCTTGAAGTTTTCTCTTCCTCTTGTCTGACTTTTCTGTGTACTTTCTGGAAGAGGGTAGCTGTAACAGCATGTTCAAAGGAAATTCTTTAGATGAATGAATTTGAAATGTCTCTTATTATTGTAATGTAAGAAAATGTCCTGGGAAGAATAAAAGAATCTAACTCGTTTAAAGTTAACATGGTCAGTTCCCTTTGTCACACTGCTGCCTGCTGACAGCTCTTCCAGTGGCTGCTATTACTTTCTGTTCTACTACATTTCTCATACTGATTCATTTTAACTGTTGTATCAGTGCAAGTCTTTGAAATTGATTCTACATTTCTCACAGGAAGACTCAGAAGTCTGACTGGGATATGATTTGGAAGGGAGAAGGTGACCATGTTAAAATCCTTTGTTGTTCTGTTTTTCTATTGCAGTAATACCTGTATCTGAGATTAGGACTCGGTTTTGTTCAGAAGCAGCACTATTTTATGACTTTATTTCAAGTAGATAAGATAATCAAAGGATGCCTGGGGAATTAAAAACCTTGCGGGACACCATGACTTGCCAAAGGCACAGCAGGCCAACAGTGGCAGGGCCAGGGTTCTGGAGATCTGTTGTGCTTCAGCAGCATCCACAAGCTGCTGATATGTGCATCTTTCCCACTTTCTCTCTCCTCAGCTCTTCTTTACTTCATCTTCTCATAGATACAAATCCAGAGAAAAAAATACAGTTATCTAGTTAATGCTCTTTCATTCTACAAACTGGACAATTTCGTTATGGCATCCTTCTTCCATTCCTCCTGGTCTATTTTTTAAGACATGTTGATTTAAAAGCAGAAGGAAAGCCACAACACCCCCATGTAACCTTGCACCCTTGCGTAACCTCTTACAATGGTACATTTTCTAAAATGGATGACTTATTTTTATTTTTAATTTGTCAGGTTTCAGTTTCCAGATGTTGATCCTTGTGAAGTATTTGTCTGATAGATCTGTCTGATAAAATCTCCCAACTAAATGAGTAGTTTTGAATGGTCTTAAGATTCTTTTAGATAAATTAAATAGATGATGATTCTTAGTCTTTCACATAGATCTTTATAACTCTTTTCTGTACTTCTTATACCTTGTCAGCATTTTCTTTTGGGGGAATGAGTACCCAAACTTGGTACAATATTCTGCTTCTGCAGCAGTTTCAGGAAGAATATGTACAGCTGCAATATTTTCCTTGTGTTTGGCTAGTCCTCTGCTGATACATCCAGAAATCTTCCAGACATACCGTATTCAGTTCATTATTTACCATCACAACTAAAAGTAGATAACCTGTACATGCCTCAGTCCCCTGTCCACCCAGTCTTGCTGGTCTCCCACTGCCACAAAATACTGATATTGCTTGATCATTCAACCATCTCATTTAACTGAATCCCCTCCTCCATTGAGTTATGTCCCCTCCCATGCCTAACCTCACAGCTCCCCACATCATCCTAATTCTTGGGCCTTCACTGAACCCCACAAAGTTCACAAACCATTTTTCACCTCTGTTGTGAGCATGGCCAACAAGGTGTGATC
Organism: Caprimulgus europaeus; assembly: GCA_907165065.1. The sequence continues at coordinate 15,221,069 of OU015526.1, forward strand.
AATGCTAGCAGTAGGGAAATTATTTACATCAGAGACAGCTCAAAATTAAAAGTCCTAGCCACCAGTTTGATGTGTCCCCAAAGTCTTCCTCTGTTGTATAGAAAAAAATCAATGGAAAGTCAACAGGAGAGAAGAGAAAAGGAAAACATGTAGCGGTGTTCTCAACAAGCTACCTAGTCTACATTTATACACTGTATGTGCATACACTTTTTAAAATTGACAGGGCTGACATGCTTCCTTTTCTTTGCCCATCTCATGGAGACATTCTCAGTCTTATTTAGTCTGCCACGCACTTTGAGATCTTCAGCTCACAAAGAAACTTAAGGCATTAAGTACTCCTTGAGAATCTACACAAAATTTTAAAAAGAAGCCCCCACACTTCCAGGGTGATGAAATCACAAGTCATATTAAACAGCCCTCAGTCCACAAAATGCCACCCTAAAGACTTTGACAGGACCTTCTCTGAAACCCCATGATAGCATGCCATTTCCAACAGCATGCCCTGATCATCTCATTCAGATTTCAATACCTACCAGAACGCTCATTTCAGTAATAAGGCTCCTTCTTTGTGAACTTTAAAAGTCAATAGCTCTCTCCAGAGCACCTTCCAGGAGCAAATGACAACATATATTCTTTTCCAAAATAGGAAGGTTCATATTCGAACATGAATTTTACTTTTTCTTCCTTGTTTACTGTGACCCTCGGGCAGAATATTTCAAACCGCTGCCAGGCAGGCTATTCCTACGGGGAATACTGCATCGTGGGAGAGTGTGTTCGTGGCAAATAGCTGATGGTGTTGTGGTGGAGGGCCAGTAAGTGTGCCTCTGAATTGTCCCAGTGTTGATCGACTTGTTCTGGCAGAAGGCTCGTGTCACGACATAAAAAGAAGTATTTATAACTGCGCTGGAAAAGTGAAGAGTTTGTCAGTAGGACGACATCATGGGTGGACCAAGTTTTGCCAACGCCACTCTTGGTGCAGAGCAGGCTGCAGCCCTTTCACCCAAGCCGGGGGTTCCCAGGAGCAGCTGGGGGACCGGTTTCGGGGCCGGAGGGAGGGCTCGGCTCCCCGGGCAGGGGCAGGCGGAGGGACCCGGGACACCAGCACCGCAGAGCTGAACTGCAGGGCTTCATCTGACCCTGAAACCAATCCGCGATTCACTTGAAAGCCAGAGTTGCACAAACAAATATTTTGTGTAGCTGTTATGATTATTGTCAGTAACCGTCCCCATTGTTCAGGCGCAGGAATTCCTTTGGTCTCATAAATACTAAACCGAGTCCTCCCCTCCCCCCTTTAACTGTCAGATAATTACACAGTTGGCTTTAGAGTTTAACTTGTCAAAGGAGTTTCATTACTTTGTTCCTTTTGGGCAGCTTCCACTATTGTGCTTTCTGAACACTAAACAGAACCTATATTAACTGTCAGTTAATTACACACCGTTTTTCTTCAGTATTTACCAGTCAAAGGGGCAGGTAGGCTGCAATCCTATCATCTCAATCACTGTCTCTGCTCACAAAAGAATCAATAAAGATGAGTCACTTAGTGTCACCCAGTGTCTGATACTCAAAGCCACCCATTCCTAATTGCCTTTAGAGATGGATGATAATACAAACTTTGAAGTGATAATCAGCCTAATGAGTGGCCTTGCTGAGAGGGTAGATCATGTGTCAGAACAGTTTGCAGATGCTTACAGGCAAACAAAGCCAGCTTTCCTTTTAGAGCTGGGAGGACCATGGCAAGTCTGGTACCCAGAGCCCGGCACAATGGCAGAGACTGGAGCGCAGCAGGACGCTGCAGCCTGCTGATCACAACTGACTCCATCCATCTTGCTCTTTGCCTTTAATCAGCGCAGTCAGAACAAGTCCTCCAGATCTCTGCATGTTTATGCTGGATGTTTAGGCAATAACTGTGTAAAAGATAAATTCTCTGATTCTGAGTCACTGGATTTAAATAATAGTGATTGGACTTGATAGGTAATGGCCGGGGATCCCGGCTAAAACTACTGAGTAAATGTAATTAAATACAATCGGGTGCAGTCAGCCAGGCAAAGGCAGAGACCATAAAAGGCTCATTCAGACAGCAATGAAAACAAACAACGTCAGCAACAAAAACAAAACCAGTGTTTGGTTTGCTAATAAGAGCATGATCTGAGGCCTGATCTACACTCAATTTTTGCACCCAACAACTGGACCAAATCAATAACTTGAAAAAATCCAGCAACAAACAAACAAACAAAAAGACAAATTAAATTGTTATAATCTCTAAGTCTGGAAGCAGTTATGTTATCATAAAGACATTTTCTTTTCAAAATAGTTAAGCTGTCATAAATTCAGTCAAGTGTGAACAAATAGGCTATGACCATGTTTGTGCTAATATGACTGTCTCAATATAAAAGGTTTGTTTGGATTTAAAAATCCTTTACCAATTTAGCTAAATTTTGACAAGAGCTGACTGTGGACATGGCTCCAAAGTCATCTCACAGGAAGACTGAGCATCTGTAGAATAAGACCAATTCGATTTCAAAGTATAAATGAAATATATTAATGTGTATAAATTGAATGGTTAACATATTTAGCAATTTGGATGTAACAATTCAAAACTATTTTTGGGACAAATGCTAAAATCTGTATTCGTTTTCTCAGCAGTAGTTTTCAGTGATTCACTGTGAGTCAGGGAGAGAAAAGTAGTGCAAAAGCTGAAGGAGTGGGTTCAGGATTTGATGCTTTTAATAAGGAGCTGTCAGATGTTTTAATATTCTGTAGTCAACTATTTCACTTGTAAAATCTGTTGTGCAAATAAGGAATTACTGCAATAAAACAGAAATTTTCATAAAAGCAAACCAACCCTTTGAAATTAAAAGTAAGATTATTGCTGCCTTTTAAAAAATTACAAAATGAGGCCTCTTTCAGATAAAACCAATCATATTTACATATTTGTTACCAGCTTTACATCTGCCTTGCTTCCTATCTTCAAGTCAGTGAGAAAAGTGCAATCTTTAGGATATGAATGGACAGAAAGGATAACCTTTTATTTTTGGTAGTTCATGTATGAAGATAACAGAAGTGCCAGTGGAAAGGTTTTAGAGCTGTCTGATTGTATGGGAGTTTTTGTTCTGAGGCAGCATTCTCTAATAAATGATGTCTAGTAATACTTGCTTAGTGTTCCTACGGAGACTTACGTCTTCAAGGTCTCTGCCATAATCAGTAATTAGCCCAACCTAACATTATCTGCAATTGAATTCACAATAAGGAGTTAGTTTAGTTCTTTTGGTAAAGAACATGAGAAAGAAAATACTTTACTGAATCCATAAGTGGGCTTCAGACACACGTGTCCACCAGTGGCCATAGGCTGCCAGTGACCACACAGGATACCTAAGGTTTCTGAATTCACAAAGCTGAAAACACATATGACTGTCTGCCAGCACTGGGCTCTCTGTCTTGTGGTAGCCAAGCTAACTCAGCTCTGCTGGGATTCCTCAGTGGTGCTGTGAATGACTCAGGAGTCTTCAGTGTGTTGAGGCTGTGGGCTTGTTTGCCACAGACCCACTGCCCCATCATTTCTGCCCACAAAGCACTGCAGAGAACCAGACATCTCTAACAGTGCTACCACAGAACTTTTGGGAAATGGTTTCGAGCTGTGGAGGCACTTCGCTTTCCTTCTTACCTGGGGAATTGGCTGGGAAAGACCACCCCAGCCATATTAAAGTAATATTCTTCTCCAAGGCAAATTCTAACTGACAGTTATATTTCTCTTACAGATAATATTCCTTTAAAATCCTCTTAACTTACCATTTGTAGTCCATATGATTCAAGTTCATTTTTAAGTCATAAAGTCGCTAAACATTTTTTTTAGTAACTGAATAAATCCATATGCATATGCATTGGACTATATGCATACCACAGGTTCATGCTAATTTAGTTAAGCACAAATTCATTCTCAAGCATGCAAATCTAAAAATATTCTTTCAAGAAGAAAATATTGCTATCATTACATACCTTTATCACTTAGAATCACATTCAAATCTCTATCTGAGCTCTAAAGTGTGTTGGACAAAGGGAAAACTTACCTGTGGTCAGATCTGTAGAACTGTAGTTGATAATTTGCGATTAGTTAATGGAAATGTGTTGACATATGAATTATGGTTGCAAGTTTAAGCATGTATGTTGCAGGCAGTGATGGGTTGGAAATGAAAAGAGATGATAAATTGAATAAACGAGTTTGGTGATGCATAACTGATACCCAATGAAGTAATCTTGATTCAAAATTTGGATTGTAAGTAGAGATGTTAAAATCCACATGACATGATACACCACAAGGAATTTACTAACTTTTTTTCAAACAAAATAAACAGGACTTTTAATGAATCTTTGAAATCCACTCAATTGATACTAACCTTAAGATATGAGTTTACTATTATTTTGATATATCCTGTTTGTACTATTGCATCTCATAGTCATAAAGAAGGTTTTTTTGATGCTCAGCTCTGTACAGGTAACAATGAAATAATCCGTGTCCAAAAGATTTCCCTAGAAAGAGAATTGCCCTAAGAAAGAGAATTACAGCTATGATTTTCAGAAATTACTTAATTTTTTGGATGAGCTCAATTTGAGCACCTTAAAAGGATCAAAAGATTTTGAATTTCACATGTCCTAAAAATACCTTAAATTAGATACCCAGAAATAGAGGCAACCATAATCACTAGTGATCTTTAAAAATCAGAGGTGTGTTTTCTCCATCAGTTTATGTCACTCCTACATGGGGTCATTGCCGAAAAAGCCAAGCCCAACCGCCCAGCTGCCTCTGGCTATGCACTCTCACTGCATTAAATACGCTGGCGCTTGTGCTCCTGAGCAAGCCAATCTGGTGGAAATATAAACCTACAGAAAATGCAAGGTGATCTGGTTGACTGGGCAGCCACACAAGTGGTAATGACAGCACACGGGCACAGGCTGCCAGCGCCTGCAACAGGCAGGACAGGTCTTTCAGCACCTGAACTTACATTACCTTAAGAGAGGATGTAACTGCACCCCGAGTCTGCGTGCATTTGCTTCTTGTACTATGTAAGCAATCTGCTGGTGCTTTGCCAACAAGCAGACAAATAGATACAACCAAACCAATAAATATTTACCTTTAATAAAAGAAATACTTTAACTTCATCTTAGGAAGAGACAAGAGCAGAAGAGAAAAAGACTGGAAAACTTACAAAAGAATGTAAACTAAGTATGCCCTTGCTTTAAGCTTTTGGTTTACATATTGAGATTTACAGCATTTATGAGTTTAAACCGTAATCTTCAAGCTCTTTTTCAAACAAGTGACTCTAAGTGTTTCACAAATACCTACACAATTCCATAAATCTTTCCATGAGGACCTAATCACCTGCCAGTGAAAGGCAAGTACATCTTGAGGAAAATATAGGAGGGGTAGTAAAAACTAGCAACACTAGCAAACCTAGCATAAATAATAGAAAACACAGGAAAAAATTAAGATGGCTAAAAATAGTTACTGGAGATTAAATTTGGCCAAAACATGACGCTGAGCAATCCTTTTCCCAATCTCAATACTATCAAAAAGTACCATGAAACTGGTAATGACAAACAGGAATGGGAATCACCTTTTGTCTCATCCGAGGCATATCTCCAGAATAAGTAAGAAGCTCGCTTTTCAATTGGTTAGCCCTGTATTTATGCCCTCTGAGCCAGCATAAATTTTACCAATTATTTTAATTGGACCAGATCCTTAGTGTGTTACTAAATAAATTACTAAACCCACTTCCTACTTTTCTTGGAAACGTCTCCATTTCTCATATTCACTCAGTACAGCCCTTCCCTGAGCTGCAACTCTGTCAAGTCTTACAAACTACTAGAGCAGGAGAGAACTGTAACTGTGGAACTTTGCAGCAAATTTTGAACATTTCCTTTAACACATGCCATATGACAGTATAATTTTAAGCAGATAAACTATATAGCAAAAGTCACACTCACAAAATCTAATGTGACTTTTGCAAAGTCTTTTCTTATTTTTTAAAGAAAACACAGTATATGATGGCTGTTATGTTAAAATGCAGCCTGATTCAGCACTGGGCTGTATTGCCTTCCCTCCCATTGACTTCAAAATGAATAAGCTCACCCTGGGTATTTGAGAATTCATTGCTGCTAAGACATATTCTGGCAGGTCAACACAAGCATTATTCATAGGCCTCAATTCAGTCTGTCATCTGAAATGAAAGAGAGCCTTTCTTTAAAAAGCTAAAATCCATCTCTAATTTGTTATCCTAGTAACTGTATCAAAAACTCTTTTAAAATAAATATTAAAAATGAGAGCAAGCTGATGAGCAATTGAAACACAGTAAAATAGATCTGCAAGTGACTGCAGGGCCACTAAGTCCATGCTCCAACTATTGCAGGCAACCAGCTCATATAATCTTTTTCATAAATATATCAAACTCTATCTTAAAAGCAGCTAGTTTTACTTCTTCAGTTACTGCTATTGTACAGTTATTTGTATTTCTTCCAGTTTGATTTACAGATTCATAGATTACATGTCAGAGGGGACCACTCTGATCATCAATGTTGACCTTCTCTATAACATAATCTGTAGGATTGCCCTGAATTCATTTAAGAAGCCAGTGATTTTGCACCCATGAGGCTATTGGGGAAAGGGCATAAGAGCCATGGTATCAGGGTTAGACTGATGGGATTAATCAGCTCATGTTAACACACTGATTATCATATAGTAAAGTGAAATGTTTCAAAAGAATATTCCAGTTTGAAAAGTAAAGTGAAATCATTTGGACTTCCAGAGAAGTCATGGTTGAAATATCACAAAACTCTCTTTACTCAAAGCAGATGCTTATTAAGATTAATTTAGTGTGAAAAGTGAACCAGAACACATATAAAAGACAATGCCTCCTCAATTATGTAACAGGACACCCCCGCACTATATTGTGTTCACTGAAGATGATGGTATTTTCCTAGGGGATGTATAACCACAGTTTGCCAAAGTCCCTCTCCCTCATTTTAGGTTAAATATCAGACTACAGAGCATGAAGCCAAGTGAATAGAAACAAGAGAACCCAAATAAACATCAATTTAAATGAAAAAGAAAAGGCCTGTTATACGTTTTCTAAATATACGTGTTCAAAATAGAAAGTTACAATGATGCCAGGATTCAAATACAATTTACCAGCATTTAATATAAACAAAAATACCTCTTTCCTACATTTGTACATGGATTGAAATGAAATGCAATTTCTAGGTGTTTCTTTTCACATAACCAGAACAACTTCTCTTTCTTGCCACCTTTTCTCTTTTTTTCTTGTCTCTTTCTGTGAGCTCCCTCCAGTGTTCTTAAGGAAGTATTGAATCATTTCATTTTGGTATATTCCATTTTTATCACAGGATCATGACAGGAAAGATTGCATTCATCTAACCTAAAATTGTCTGGCTCGAAACTAAGTCTAAAATTATCCTCAGTTGCCCAGTCTAAGTTGAAAATCTAGTCTAAACTAGTTTGTGAAAATAGGTACTGCTAGAAGAAGATGCTTGTCACCCACCACAGATGTCCCTTAGAATGAATGACGTACTTTGCCAAAAGGACTACTGGCTGTAGAGGTGGCTAGAGAATGACTTGAGACTGTGTACCAACTTTGAGATTTTTTAGAGTTAAGGAGTGTCAATTCTTTCCTTCTTTTCCCCTCAGGGACTAAAAAGAATAATTTCTGCTCTAAACTGGAGGTTCATGAGTTGGAAAAGACAGAGGACAAGGAAAGCCTGGACACTGGCTCGCAGTCATCAACATGAAAAGAACAAGGTGGCTCTGAGACCCTATCAGGTAGGGTGCATTCTGTATAGCAATAACAATGCCTTTGTACAAGTCTCAGTTGAAAGGCCATGGGGATATGATTACAACCTGGCAGAAAGCATTCAGGGCACTGAATCCAGTAGCTGGGACACACTAGCCTGCTTGGAGCCAGCTCAGGGATCTCTATATAGTGCTGCTACGCAGGCTGTAAACATTCCTTAAGTGCTCTAACACCTTCTCTATAACATCAAGTTTAACTCCTGCTTTTACTGAGATAAGCAAGAATAGAGTCAGACACTATATTTTCTACGCCTCTTCCACTGGCTTTGTGGAGTTACTAATCTGATCTGATACAAATGAGAATAAATTTATTCTCTGTAAGGTTATTCTGCCTGGTTTATTTCTGCTGGTTTGATTATTAGGTCTGTTCACTGACAGAATAAACTAATATGAGCTGAGGCTGTTGCAGTCCCTTTCCACCCTTTCTTCCCCAAGATGTTTGTTCCCATCCCTTCCCTTGTACCCACACTAATGCTTTGTGCAACTGGGCCATGAACAAGTTCAGGGAGTTTAGCTGTAAAAAAACTCAGCAAATATTGTGAGAACATACATACGCTTAAGGTCATAAGGAATAGTACTAAAGAGAACTTCATTTTGAGTACTGCAATGTCAATTAATTTGGTGTTTTTACTGATGCTTTATTTATTGTGAAAGCCACTATGACAAGCCACTATACTGCTAATCTGCATGATACTCAGCAGATAGTGAGCTATTGCCTAACCTCAGAAATGTCAGAATGGAGCTATGGAATTACTCCAGTCCTTTGTGGGTTTGGCAAAGACTTTGTAGGATCTCTAGTGACGTATGCTGGGCCTGATTCAAATCCCAATAAAGGAAATGTCTTTGATTTGGCTTATTGTTATTTCTGACCCTATAAATGTGGGGTGCACTCAAGCATTAAGAATGATATTGTTTCTCTGACATATCAGTTGGTCATTTCAGTTAACATCAAATGAAACAGAATGAAAATCCCAGTTTGATTTTTCCTCTTTTATATTTAAAGCACTCGTAATAACATAAATTCAATGCACATCCAACCATTGTGGTTTGTTAAGTACACAATGGGATTTGAGTTTCTTATGAGAAAATTGAACAAAAACAGTCCATATTTCACAGTTCCCTTTCTTATACCATTGTCTGTAAATAACTTCAGAGAAGCTCTTTCTTTTTCCTTTCCTTTTCTTTAAAATAATTCCTCAAATAGGTTATTTTTACATTTTATTTTTACTACCCTTTTTGCATTTTTGTTCTACCCATCCTCTTGTTAAGGGCCACCCCACTATCACTTCTGCATGTTGTAACATGGAGTCAATGGAAGATCATGTTTAAATACAGTTCCTCTTTAATGCCTTCTCCTTACAAGGCATTTGTAAGCTCTGTACTGTGTTTTATGACAAAAGTTAATCCTAATTTTATATTTCTTCTCCATTTTTATTAAGGGGTTGGAATTTTTAAAAGTAGCTAGGTTGTTTTCACTCCATGAAAAGCTAGACAAATGTTGACTGATGTTGTTGAAGAACTATGAAAGAACAGTTTGACTTTGTGAATCTATGTGGTAGTCACTACAGGATTCGGGAGTGAACTTGTGTAAATGCCAGCTGAATTCTTTTCCTGCAGAGCTTCATAGAAGAAACAATCCAGTCTGCAAGAGTCTAGGAGAGTATGGGAAGTTCTTGAGGGAGAGAGACTTTGAATGAGCTAAAGTATCTTCAGCAAAATTTAAGACAACACTGTCTCTACTGATGATTTCCAGGTATACGTGCTGGTTGTGGGAAATGACTGCCATAGGTATTACTGGACTTATTTGTTCTAACTAGAACAGTCATAATGACATTTAGATGCCCAATGTCAGGGCAGAGGGAGGAAGGACCAGCTGCTCACTTAGGTATAGGGAGCTGGTTGCAACACCACAGCAGGCAGAGCAGAGCCTCACCAGTGGAGCCTGTCCCGCTGCCCCGGAGTGAGAGGAGCTGGGCAGCCAGGAGCACACCCAGCCCAGGGCATCAGGCACCTCCACATCAGCCCACAGGGAGGCCATGAGAGAGGCCCCAGAGGAGGCTGGTCAGGGACAGTCAAGGCTGTTGGTGAGCCCTGACACCCCAAACTCACTGAAATCAAATGATATATAAATACTTTGAGTGGGATTCAGATGCCCTTAGGAGTTAGGCTCCTAAACACCTTTGGGGAATCTGACCTAAGCCTTTGATTCCAGGCTTCTTTTCAGCTACCATTGCTCTGGATCCACTAGTCAAGTGGATCATCTAAGATGATAATCTACTTAAAACACTAGCAGCAGAGTTGCACAAATACCTTTTCTGTAACTACTGCTGCTGTTGGATGTCAAGAAGCAGTAGTGATAGTAAGGCCAACACTGCACCATAAGATTCAAAGCTTTGTATGATGACCACAGATATGCAGGTTTACAATCTGAATTGTGAGCAAAGAACTGGAGGTTTTACTCTCTGAAGACTGCTGCTTTGGAAAACATAATTTATTTTGGTACATAGCTTAAATATTAACTCGAGTCATTATTTTTATAAAACTTTGTCTAAAAGGTAATTTTTTTCTGATGAAGACTTACCATGTTCTTCCTCAATTGGAATTTCACCTACTTTTTACACACAATGTCCAAACATAGGGACAGTGTTTCCATTTATGCAAGGAAGAATCAGCACTCCTGAGAAATATTCACACACACACACACACACATACACATTTGATGATGTAGTTTGGAGAGCATATACCATGTTAGGATTTACATTACAGCTAAGGAACAATTTTATACATATCACCTCTAAAAATTAAATATGCTTCTGAACAATCAGGAAATCAAGTTATCATTTTTTGCCCTGAATTTCTGTTGTTAGACATCATATATACAGATATATTTTAAAGCAAAAATATATTTAACTTGAGGGGTTTCTTTTTTATTATTATCATTTTTGGTGCAAATTTCGGTGTGATGGTCTAGTTTCAAGGGGAATAACAGAACCTTGATGTTACTGCCAATTGAACTGGTTTCTAGCAATCAATATTTGCTACCACAGACAAAACAAGTTGCTTATAGCTATACAGTTCATATCCATTCTTTCCACAAATCTTTGTTTCATTGTACGCAGTGACCATACTTCCTTTGTACAAGTTGTACTGTCTTCTGATCCTACTTTTAAACACCAAAGAAAATTTCTTTACACATCCACAAAGTTGTCATATTTACTTTGTGTTTAAGCCAATAAGCATGCATTTTGTTGGCTTAAAAGTTTAAATAGTCATCAAATGCAGCTTCTCCCCTTTTGATTTTTTCTTGATTACAAACGTGCACTGTAAGCAAATTGCCTTCCTTTTGATATTTTTTTCAATTTGCAACACTGACATCATATAAAGAAAGTTACTGGTTTTGTACCAGAAAAATGTTATATATACAAAATGGACCACATGTAGTTTTCTCTTGTCTGTGCAGATTAGGACCTTTGTAGCTGGAGTGCATTGGAAGGGAAGATGCTCAGGAGCTTTACTCCTTTTGTCTACCTCTCACACAAAAGGAAATTACAGTTTCAGGAGTTACCTATCTCCGAGTGGAGATGATCCCCACTGTCTCCTCTTTAATGGGCACGTTGATTGAAAACCACAGGGAAACACTGACTCCTTTTCACGGGCAGGTTCACCCAGGACATTTTACTGGACGTGCCTGTTAAGCAGGTACACCAAGACCTGACAATCAGCATGCTGTCCTCACACTGCACACAAAACTGCTGTAGTTTGCAAACTCCTAATTCCTCCTCTTCCAGACATGCTCCTGCTGAGGCACGACTGAGTGCACAGTGCATGTGCTCTTACAGACTTATCTGCATTGCTTGTGGTGGGACTGTAGTCCTTTGTGCGTGTTTTGGAATTTTACTCCAACCTCAAAATCTTAAATTTCAAGGTTAGTCTTTTTTAGCAATTACAGGAAGCTCCAGCATGTACTATTGAAACCTATCTGCTCCAAAGTAAGCTTTAAACTTTCAAAACAAGGTGGCTGTGGAAGTGCAAGTAACTACTGAGTAGATGCTGTTACTGTATACAGGAAGCTAGGATCAAGTTCAAATAAAAGCTCTGGGCACCAGTTCTTAGCAACTATTTTAAAGCAGTTGTAATCTTCAAAGCTATCTATCTCTACAGCAGAGGCCCTGGGTATTGTATACCTAATGAGTTAGACCATTTGAGCAACCTTCTTTCCCATTAAAAAGGTACCTTAACTTTTTCCTTTGCCAGATTAACTGTTCAGTCCTTTTCTGAGAGATGAGATCAGCTATATGGAATTTTAATACTGTTTCTTTTACAATGTGTCTCTGTTTATTTCCTTGTGCCCAAATGGAAGTTTTAAGACTGTTGAGGTTCAAAATTGATTGTGCAATATTACCATTACTGTTCTGGGGTGTTTTTCAGTAACTACTGGTCACATACATAAAGCACAAATAAATAAATAAAAGTACAGAGAAAGACACAATCTTGTTCCCAAAGAATTTCCAGCTAAGGTCCTGATCCAGTAAAAGGGTTATGTGCTTAACTGTATGTGCCATGTGTAGTTCTGTTGACCTCAGTGGGATATTCACAGTGGTTCAGTATATGTATGAATCTTTGCAAAGTTTGAAGGCAAGTTATAGTATGTCTGTTAAAATTTACTTTGCTTTAATGAACTGTAGTTTCTTTTTTCATCCAAAAATGTATAGAGTATTCTAGTTATTTAAAGTACCTAAATTTCATTAGAAAATGAGTAAACTACAACATCACAGTCACCAATAAGCTGCTTTTTTAAAAGCAAGAAGGGAAGGTGAGATTCAAAATTTCAAAATAACTTTCAGATTTCCATAGTTTAAACATAAAAAAGCAGCACTCTAACAGCAAAAAGCTGTAGATTCTTATCCAATACCCGCCAAAATGGGAATACTTCAGGGGAGTGTAAATGCTAGTGTAAATCTTCATTAGATTTTGTTACAAGCTATGTATCTGAATATGCACAAAAACAGAGGTTAATTCTATCACCTACATTTTCAGGAGCATACTACCATGGGCCAAACTGTGAATTTCTTATTTCTATTGGCAAGAAGTTGCCTGTGCCAGTGCCTGTGGAATAATGTGTTTCTGGAGTAAGGCATTAGTTACCATAAGGATGGCAGAGCCACAGCATTTGAAAATTACCCTGACAAGTGGCATTGGTGAACATGTCTCAGAAGTGTCTTCACAGAGTTTCAGATTGAGGGTTGGCCTTCCTGGAATTTTACTAAGTATGCTTACTTTGGTTTTGGTAATGCAAAGAAAAGGAAAACAACCAATTTTAAGAAATGTACCTGAAAGTATCTGAATTACTATGTGCAAATTCCACATAGCTTTATTAAGTAAGTCCTTTGCTAAAGTACCTTTAGACTGAATTTTTTAATCTTGAAAGAGCAAAGGCATTTGGGTCAAGGTTCAATCACATACTGTTAGCATTCCTGGAAAGAAAAATTTAATCTCCTTCGTTGCCCACTTTTTTAATACCTTAAGTATATTTTCATGGTAAATCCAGCACCGAGGACAGGGACTGTAAAAGGTCTATTCCTTTAATTAGAAATACATATCTGTACCACAGTAAAAACACAATTTAAAACAGAATAACAATAATAAAGTATGAAATAATACTAATTACAATATGAGGGAATCACTAATTTATAGCTAAGGCTGATTAGATGAGAACTGAACTAAAGGCAGAGTAGTAATCAACAAGGGAAGAAAGTCTGATACTCTGGACTAGATAGGAAAAATAGTTGTGGTTAATTAAGCGCCAGTGCGCTGGGGAGAGGCAGGATTTTGAAATTGTGTCCTTTGGAGCCTGTCTCAGAGAACGTGCTTGTGGTCAGCGACAGCACAGTTAAAAACTACATGGGATCTGCTGGATCCCAGAGCATTATATGGCATATATAAATATATATATAAACACACACATATGTAACACCAGCAATGATTATTTGGTCAAAAGTTTTCCTCTCTGTGCCACGCAATTTCAGGTAGTCAGGCTACCGCAAAGAACATGGCAATCAAGTTGCCCCAATAACGAAGGTTATTTCACGCAGCTTTCTTCAGAATCAGTCCGATCGCAAACATCGCTGTACCGTAACGGACTGCGTGACACACCTTCCAGGTACCGGCGTGACACCGTCCCGGGGCTGGATGGCCGCCGGTCGGAGGACCCTGCAGGTCAGCTTCCCGCTGGAGGAGAAATCACGGCTGCACGTTCCAGCTGTAACAGGGTTTCTCCACCTGCGCAGCTCAGGGGACTGAGGGGACAAACACGCGTGACCTTTTCCTGGGGGAACCTCACACCAGCGCAAATCCCAGGCCGCGGTGCAGATCCGATAACATGTATTAATCGACTCTAATTAACCTGTGTTTGCACGAGTAAGTTACCAAGCTAAAAACGTGGGAGACCGCGTATAACAGCACCGCCTGCCGACACCTGCCGCGGCGGCTGCGCCGGGCGCCCAGGGCTCTTTGGGAGGTAACCGCTGTCCGAGAGGAGGCGGCAGCAGGCGGGAGCGCTGGAGCCCGGCCGGCCCTGCCCGGCGCTCAGCCGGCGGAGGCAGGAGGCGAACGCTTCTCCCGAGCTCGATCACCGGCTGCCCGCGCTCAGCGCTGTCCTTCCCAGTGCAGCCCAGGCAGGCTCCGCGGAGGCTGTCGAGGAGCTTGGCCCCACGTAAGCCGGGAGCGCAGCGCACCAGCGCGAAGCTGAGCCTTGTCCCCCACCTCCGCGCAGGGCGGAACGCGTCGCGCGGGGCCGCGTTGCGCGGGGAAGAGTGCGCAGCGGCACCGGCCCCAGCCGGCGGCGGAGAGGCGGACAGCGCCGCCATGGCGGTGGACATCACGCTGCTCTTCAAGGCCAGCGTGAAGACGGTCAAGACCCGCAACAAGGCGCTGGGGGTGGCGGCGGGGGACAGCGCCAGGGACGACCTGCTGAAACGGAGTGCCGCCCGCTCCAAGAGCGACTTCACCAGCCGGGCGCGGGAGGTGGTGAGTGCGGCGGCGGGCAGCCGGGCCCCGCGGGGGGAGGGCGATCGGCAGCCGGGCCCGCCGGCGGCCTGCGCTGGACGGCGCCTCGTCAGCGGCTCCGCCTGGGCGCCGCCGCGGGCAGCCCGTCCCCTTCACCCCCGCCTCGGAGCGGGCCGCCGCCTCCGGCTGTCCCCGGAGACCCGGGGCGAGCGAGTGGGCCCTGGAGCCGCCCGCAAACAACTCCGGGGCAGCTCTTTCCCACACGGATGTGGGCTGGGAGGGCGGGAGCGCAGCGTGAGAGCCGGGAGCCCGGCGGCTGATGTGGCGGCTGGGGAAGGCTCCGAGCCCGCCTGTCGCCCGCGGTCCCCCCGGCGCAGCTGCCTCTGGCCGGGGCACGCAGGGCCGTCCCGGGGGGCTCGGCTGGCCGCGTCCCTTTCCTGCCAGAGCTGACGCTTATAAAGCGGCTTTCCGTAGGTCTGTGCCGCGGGCCGGCGTGCGCTGACGCGGGTGGTTCCGCATGGCAGTTGCCACGTCAGGGAACGCTTCCGCTACCAGCGTGGGCGTGAGCATTTGCAGTGTTGCACCCCGTATGCTGACTTTTAGTTTGGTTTTGTGTTTTTGTTTGTTTTGGGGTTTTTTGCTGTCACACAGTATGTCTGTAAATGGCATGCCAATTAATACAAATTACATGTAAGAAGGTAATCGGGACATCTTAAGACTTGATAAGGTGAGCACAGAGAAGTCAAAGAATTGCAGAGCTGAAGGCTGACCACCATTGATAATAGTCCTCAGTTGTGCTGTAAAACCAGCTTTGGTTTAGGTTATTTTTCTCCATCCTGACTAAAAGGCAAGGAAAAAAGTCCGATACCGAAGCGGGGTCTGAATAACACGTGTTTACTAAGGTACTGGACCGTATTTTGAAAAACTGTAAGAACAAGACTACTCAATACAGCATCTGAGGAGACAGGCTTACAGAACGTGTATGCAAGTTTAGGACTAAACAAAGAAATGCACAGAGAACCTTGTTCTGTCATTTTCTAACTTACGAACGAATTATTTTTCAGGCACAGATATTAAGGTCCCATTTTTCTGCTTGTTGTACTTTTCCCAATTCTGAGAGAGAGTTCTTGAAAATGAATGTGTTTGATAATGTTTGATGTTCAGTAGCTCAGGGATTGCTTTGAGGCATAAACAGAGCAGGTCAAGTTGGGGTACCAGTTAAATGAACATATAATTATGAACCACTACAAAAAGTTGATTTAAGTGACTTGCCAACTGTAAGTTCTTTGGGAGGAATCTGTTTGCAGTGATCAGAGCAGTCCATAAAACTACATACAAGATCTTTGTCCATGAGATCTACTCTACCTCCGCCCTGCCCCCATCTCCTGATTTTAACTAAATGTATGTATTCCACATTCTACAGTGTTAGAATAGATTCCTTCAGTCTTCCTCCAAAACAGGACAGCCTATTAATTTTTAATGCAATTTGTATGTGTATATCACTAGAATTCTAAAAAAGGTTGAAATTTTATCACAGGACATCACGTTGACATTTATTTGCATCATCAACACGGCTGCTGCTTTTACATCTGCTATTCAGAACTCCAGGACTTGGGCTGATGCTGAGGACAGGTTGTTACCCTGTAAGGGTTTAGCACTATACGGTGTTTGGATATTTTGACCAAGTGTTTCACAGTTGTTTGTGGTAGCAGAGGAAGCAAGAGGAAATTTGTACTGTCTCTGCCTGCACTTCAATTCTTCCTTCTCAGTTTCAGTGTCTGTATTCTGAATAATTTTTAGCTTCAGGGTAGTCTGGCATCCACTTTTTTCTCCCTTCTAGTCTTTTTTATCTTTTCCCTTCCTACCACCAATGCTCTTTTGCTTTTGCTTCCTCCCAGGTTTGATTTTTTTCTTTCTTAAGTTGTGTTCATACTCAAGCCTAGCTTCACCTTCATCTTCTTCTTGTTGCCCAGCTGGAATCCTGCTCAGTGACGGCGTGCTATAGCTGCATCCTTTTCCTCCTGCCTTAATCCTTTATTTCCCTCTATTCACAGCTGCTCTTTCCTGCTGGCCCCAGTCTTCTCTCTGAGCTCCTTGTCCTTTCCAAGTTTTCCTGGGGCACTGTCCAGGCAATTGAAAGAAGCATAAAGATGCAGATGAAAGGATCTTGTTTGATTATAAGAACTTCAAGTGAAGTAAACAGCTAATGCCAACCTGAATGAGCTGAGTCCTCTGTCTGAGGAGGAGAATGGGTTTAATTAACGGTTCTTACATAAACAATGACTTTGGAGAAGAAGACAAAGATAAAAATGTGTTGCTGAAGCACATCTGAACATGATTTCTATCAACGTGCTCATCAGTGAGTAGGAGTAAGGTGGATTGGCCTTGCTCTGCTCATGCAACTCGGTTACTTTTGTGACAGTGAGCCAACAACCTGCCAGACCAGAGACTGTCATTTTAATGTGGAATAAAACATTGAAACTGCAGATAGAAAAATATGCTTTGTAGTAAAATAAACCATTATTTTGATTGCTTGTTTCAGCCAAATACAGTTTGGCTTGATTATGTATGTGTCAAACCCTCTTTCAAATACTTTGCTGTAGCCTCGCAATTAAAACTTCAGCTGCTTCTGCCAAGACTATGCCACTTACCTTGCACCTTTGATAGATGCTTTAATTCTTTAACATACTTGGTTTTTAAAAAGCTCCCCAAAACCTGTAGTGAATTCTTCCATGGCTATGTACAGTATTTTGTTTATTGTTTAATCTGAGGAACATATCAAATGGCTAACTAGTGTTGTCTTTAAAACTTGTCATGAAAGATAGTAGTCAGAATCCATATAGGATTAACAGTGGAGACCCTGAATAATCTATGCCTAGTCACCATTTTCATTATACCTTGACTGTGGAATAGAATAGAACAGTTTCAGTTGGAAGGGCCCTACTATGGTCATCTAGTCCAACTGCCTGACCACTTCAGGGCTGAGCAAAAGCAAAAGCTAAAGCATATAATTAAGGGCATTATCCAAATGCCTCTTAAACACTGACAGGCTTGGGGCATTGACCACCTCTCTAGGAAGCCTGTTCCAGTGTTTGACCACCCTCTCAGTAAAGAAATGCTCCCTAATGTCCAGTCCAAACCTCCCCTGGTGCAGCTTTGAACCATTCCCACATGTCCTGTCACCACATCCCAGGGAGAAGAGATCAGCACCTCCCTCTCCACTTCCCCTCCTCAGGAAGCTGTAGAGAGCAAGGAGGTCGCCCCTCAGCCTCCTTTTCTCCAAACAAAACAAGTTTGTTTTGGGACAAACCCAAAGTTCTTAGTTGAAGATCTCCATTTGACATGCAAATACTGAAATACTTGTGCTGGCCCTATGCACAGACCCGCTCCTGTCAATGTCATATTCTGGGTGGATTTGCCAAGCCTCTTGCAGGCAGAGCTGTGCTGAGCTCACCTGCACTCCACGCTGCGGGAGTGGCAGCCAGCCCTGGTCCAAACACGGGGCAGCGCAGCTGGAGTGCCTAGCTGGGTGGGCACTCAGCCCTGCCTGTGGCAGCTGCACAGCTGTAGGATCAGAGCTCTCCTTGCTAGCCCATCCCACGGAGGTTTTGTATCACATTAATAATGTGTTTCAGCACTTGGCTGAACTGTATTAAGCTATGCAGCTCTCTCTCTCTGTCATACATAGTATATTTTCTTCCTCCTTTTCCCCCCTGAAGGACCATAAGTCTTGCTGCAGGATCTGAGGACTATGGAAATGTTTGGGGTTTTTTTTGTCTTCTTTATAGATGGACTCTAAATAGTGTTTAAGAAGAAAGATTGATAGTGCCTAGCATTTGGAGAAGCTGTGAAAGTTGTAATAGTTCCTTATTTTCTGTTGAATTTTATTTTTCTTCCCTGAGAAGGCCCTGTGTCTGCATGGTGGGCTTCTGTATTTATGGTAAAGTTTCATTGCATCTGGGAGATACAGTTCTAAAGTCCTGTTTTATGTTCTCAAATGTAACGTGACTTTTTAGATGGATTGAAGCAGGCATGGAGAGTGTGGAGTATGTGAGCTTTGACTTGAATCAATATTGTGTGGGGAAACCGGGTTAGACATGGGAGGATACATTTTGTGTGCTCTTGGTATTTTGCATTAGTCACAAAAATGCTTCAATATTCTGTATTAATTTGTATTTTTTCAAAGCTGACTGTTTTATGCTCAGGTATATTGTATTACTGCAGTCTGTGGGGAGCTGATGAAAGTTTTTGTATTTGAGATGCACGAGGATGTTATGAGGTTATCTAAAACCATTTTAATGTTGGTTGCAGAGACTGCTATTGCTGGTGATAGTGTTAAACTGTGACAAAACTGGTCTGTTTGCCTGTGGATGCTCTTCTAAATCAAAGAGGAATGGTATGGCCATGAACTTTTGAAAGGATTTTCTTTGCCCCACCATTGACCCATCACTGTTTATTTGGTTTGGGTTTTTTTGGTCTGTCAGCTGCATTATAAAACCATTGGGTTGTCTGGTAGGTAATGAAAAATTACTCATGCTGTATATATGGTGAATGTCTTTTTGGCATCTCTCCACCTGTGCACCAGTTACATATTGATTAGGACCAGGTGAGAAAGGTTTGTTGAGAGATTCCCTACCAGAAAGCTAAAAAACAGTGACAGACTTTCCATTGCTTGCAATTTATAAAAGGCTGTTAGAATTCATTGTCTCTGTATTAGTGCTTTTAATCAATTAAAACAAAAGCAGTAATTTGGGGTTTTTTTTTTCTTAGACTTTTACAGTGATATGGCTATTTAAAATGTAGCATACAGGGATATTAAAGTTTCCTTTTTATCACACTTGTACAGGCTTATGTAGCTGTGGTGGGTTGAGCCTGGCTGAACACCACGTGCCCACCAAAGCCACTCTGTCACTCCCCTCAGTTGGACAGGGGAGAGGAAATATAACAAAAACCTCATGGGTCAAGTTAAGGACATGGAGAGATCATTCACCAATTACCATCATGGGCAAAACAGACTCGACTTGGGGAAATTAGTTTATTACCAATCAAATCAGAGTAGGATAATGCGAAATAAAACCAAATCTTAAAACACTTTCCCTCCACCCCTCCCTTCTTCCTGGACTTAACTTTGCTCCTGATTTCTCTACCTCCTCCCCACAAGCGGTGCAGGAGGAGGAGAATGGTGGTTGCAGTCAGTTCATCAAATGCCTCCTTAAGGTGCCTACCTGCTCTGGCATGGGGTCCTTCATGGGCTGCAGGTGGATGTCTGTTCCACTGTGGGATATCTGTTCCACCATGGACCTCCATGGACAGCAGGGGCTCAGCCTGCCTCACCATGGCCTTCACCATGGGCTGCAAGGGAATCTCTGCTCCAGCGCCTGGAACACCTCCCCCCCTCCTTCTCCACTGATCTTGGTGTCTGCAGAGTTGTTTCTCTCACATCTTCTCACTCTGTCCCAGCTGTTGTTGCACAGCACGTTTTTTCCCCCTTCTTACATATGTTATTGCAGAGGTGCTACCACCATTGCTGATGGACTTGATCTTGGCCAGCAGTGGGACCGTCTTGGAGCCGCTGGCATTGGCTCTGTCAGACATGGGGGAAGCTTCTGGCAGCTTCTCACAGAAGCCACTCGGCTCCCTCCAAAATTTTGCCACCCAAACCAAATACATTAGTTCCTTGGTATGGTGTCAGGTTTGAGATTAAGCTGAATTAACGGGCTAAGTGATTGAAGAATTTTAAGGATTAGAGCTAAAATACTTAAATAAATAGACACAAGACAAGTTGAAGTAAGTTCTCGTTGACAAACAGAAGCAGTTCAGGCATGGCATAGGCCCAGTTTATGTGACACTTGTTTACAGCTTTACTGTGGTCTTAAACCTGCAGTTTTGGATATTTTAAAAGATTGCCAGTTTTGGAAGGCGTTTGGCACTTGAATTTCTGTCTTAGGAAAAGAATCTTAGGAAATATGACTATTTAAGCTGTTACTTTTTTATGGCAAGTACGAGCTATTGGGATTATCATCTGTCAAATATGCTTCTTTCTCAGTTATTTGACCATATTGAAGGAATGAAAACTTTTTATCACTACTGACTGTTCAATATGTGTTAGAGAAATGGAATCAGGGCTGATACAGTCCATTAACTGAAATAAAGATAAATTAATGGTCAAGCAGAATTTCATACTGGCCTTGATTGTAGCCATGAATTAAACTTTGTGTTTCGCTAGGGATATTCTTTTCTTCTTTAAGGATTTGCAGAAACCTAAAAAATGAATTGCTGGAGCATGAATTCTTCAAAAGCAATACCAGACATATCTGAAAACATATCCTTCAGAATGGAAAATTTGAAAGGTTAAATGTTTCTAAGGCTTTAGATGCAAAATTTCAGAATGATCAAATGTCTGTGTTTGAAACTGTTGAATGCATAAGGATGCCAGATTCACGAGGCTACAACATCTGTTATTCATATAACTTCTGTGTATGGATTCTGTAGGATGATTAACTGATTCTTAAAAAAAAAATTGGTATGATAGGCCAGTATTCACATCTAACATGTTTGGCTGCTCTGTACAAATATGTAATGAGGAAGAAAAATCCCTACATAAAACTTGTGTTCAAAACTAGTTCTCGTGAAAGCCAGTACAAATAATATTGAATATAAATATTGAGCAAACCTTTTAATTACAAAGCCACATGACTTCTGTAGTATACTGCTCTGACTGCACGTAGGTTAGTGCTGGTTTGTTTGTTTGTTTTAATTTTACATATTATGAGTAAAACAGCTTCTCATGCATACTTGTGTAAGCTCACCATATATGTTACAATGGCTTAGTCTTTGCCACTGTCACTGCATTAGTAAAGCCTAAACAGCGTGGGGAATGCTGAAACCAGTAGCTGGTCCCCCAAATTGACCGTGGGCGACCACCTTGAATATAGCATGACATAATTATTAACATAGCACAATTAAAAGGGAGTGGTTTTAAACATATGTTCTTTCTGATCCCTTTCAGACTATCCAGGATTGTTTGAAGAGGTACCAAGAATAAAATTCAGTCACCAAAATTGTGTAATGGGACTGGTTACAGTACATAATCAGTAGCCAGTACACAGCACTAATAGGGAAAGACAAGTCTGTATCCTCAATGGAAAATTTCTAAGGGTTTACTGAAAAACATTATTAGATTATTAGATCTAGATTTCAAATCAAGGTTTTCTCATGCTTAATGCCATTTTAGTATCATAAGAAAAAAGGTTTGGTTTGGAGATTGGGAGGTCCACAGGCTTTTCCTCTGCCTGCTTTTGGATATATAGTAGCTTCAGTGGTAGGCGGGTACCAATCTGCTGATGCAGGGAGTTACACCACCCCTGTTCGAAAAGCAAAAGGTATATGAAAAGAAAAATGCCAAGTATTAAACATTTCATTAGAATATGATGATAATAATTATGCTGTTGGTTCTGAGTCAAGTTCAGGTTGGTGTCTCCAGAATGTATCAAATTATATCTAAGGTTTTTAATAGACCAAGAAATATCCAAAATAATGAAATAGCCAGCTTGCTATATTAACTTTTTACAGGGTGGGAACATGTATTTGCCTGTAGAATAGACTTGAATGGGGATTAATCCTGACAACTTCTGTATCTGAGAGTGATCCCATTAAAGTCCGTGGTAGGACACAGTGCCTCAAAGGCTGCATGGCCACATAGTGAACTACTGTGGTAGCTAAATAGCTGGTGTTAACTAATGCTGTAAGGGAAATGGCCAAAAATGGTTAAAATGGTGTGCTTTCATGTTTTTTGTTTTATATGCAAACTAAAAAATTCTAACCTGGTTTACTAAGGTTAGTTTATACGATCGTTTTGACTCTAACGATTACACAAGAATAACTTCCATAAGAGAATATTTGGATTGAAGGGAAATATATGCCCCTTATGGTATAGCCACTTACAGTCTTTATTAGAAATTAATGACTGTGCCAAATTTTGGACAGCAAGTGATATTTCAGTTCACTTCTTAGCTTTTAATGAGGAGTAAGTTCTAATAAATTGGGCCCATAGCTGAGGTCATTAGAATTAGTTCTGACTTCTCCCATATATAGTCACTTTTTTCCTCAATGTTCACCGATGGTGCTGCGTTTTGTACTCGTTTGCATGCACATAGGTTTTCCTCCCCCATTTTCTAGGTAGAAAGTACAGTTCTAAATTATACTGTTTCAAATGGGGATTTAGTGTAGTGCTTTATAATATTTCAGATTTATCTCTTCCCCTCTGCAAATTATGGTTAATGTTAGTTTTTTATTATGAGCATTTACTGTTTTTACTTCTGATTTCCTTCATCCTTGTTAGAGATGAAATTTAGTCTGAGATATGGAAGGGAAAGAAGTTGATAATTTTAATTACTAGAGGAGAAACACATAAAAAGCTGGTTAAGGAAATAGCAGAGGAAATTTTTTCTTTATTTTTTTAAAGATTTTTGGAGGGGAATGAAATGCCAAGCTTGTTTAATGCAATAGGATCAAATGCCAAATCACTAATGTTCCCCATGTGACGCTTCTGGTTTTAGCAAAGCTCACATCAGTAACAGTGATGAAGGGTATAGGTTGGCCTTGAGAAAGAGTTCCAAACTCTTACATTTTGGGAAATGTCTGTGCAAATATCTGTTGTATTCCTCTCCTTCTTTGTTTGTTTGTTTTTAAGTATATTCTTAACTCCATGGGAATTATTTTCTGCATATAACTGAACAGCAGGATTGAAAGTTGGCTTGGAAGACAGCTTTCCCTAGTGCCTGTTAATTTTGTTTTGACTAGCTTGGCCTCATGTGGTCCTGAGGAGTCCAAAAGTATCTAAGGCTGCAGTTCCCATTTTGAGGACATTGTCTTCATCCTCATCTCCTTCCAGCTGGTTGTGGAAGGTTCTTTCCTGACTTAGAGTTGTTGGAGGAATTGTTATATCGTGCAGCTACGAACTCTTTCCTGTCTGTGGTTGTCTGTTAAACTGGCATCTCCCGTGAGTTCTTGATTTGTCATCTTGCCACAAGTAAGGGTAAAATTTATTGAAGTTTGTAGTGCATATGGAAGAGCAAGAAGGCTAAGGTTTATCCTATGTAGCCTCCTCCTTCTCTCAAACACAGGTTACATTAGCATGATATCTGAAGAAGAAAGGCGGGCTAGGGGCAGGGTGGTGGGTCCTGCGGCATCTGGGAAGCTGGAGAGACACAATGGAAGAAAAAGACAACAGAAAGTGAGCAGGCTTAGCTGGAAGAAAATGGAATAATGTAGATTGGAGAAGAGACAGTCTAACGTGAGAGGTAGAAATGTGGGTTAAAAAAAAGTAGGAAAGAAAGGAAGGGAAATGGAAGAAGGAAGAGTGGGAATGAAACTTAGTACCTGAAGATTAATGAATTTCACTTATGCTTTCTACTGTTTCTCAGATTTCTTTATCAAAGATTTTGGAGCAAGAATGGCTCATTATTTTGAGTATTTTGGCGCACTGCCGTGACTAGAAGCTTTGGGGTCTGTATTTATAGTTTTAAAAATATAATCTGCTGTTTGGAGCAGAAATACACTTAAAAATAAGCAGACTCAAAAGAACAGCAGTGTGATTTGTTAAAGATTTAACTGTTGGGTTTTATTTTTCCAGGTATTAGCAGTGAAGCTAAAATAAAGCTAATTTCTCTGGAAGCTAGTAACTTTAAGGTTCTGATTCTCCTCTTCCTCCTCTTCTTTGAAAATAGGGCAAGCCTGGTGTATAGTAGCCCAGAGAAGAATTTACCCGTGACTCTTCCCAGCGTCCTGTGGTTCTCCCTTTTTGTGTGCATGGTGTGTCCTGCTTGTTACGTTAGGTAGAGACAGGTGTTCTTGAACATTTGAAAAGTGCTACTTTTATTAGCTTCTACTAAATCTAGACTTAAACTAAGGAGTTTTCTTCTCTCTGACAATTAGCAAGCAGAATTTCTGAATCATGACACTTTAATTGCTTTGAACTTTGAAATGTATTGAAATATTAATAAAATAGGGAAATACTGTAATTTAGGATGCTAGCTATGCTTCACATGTGATCAGCAAAAAAAAAGTTTATCTTAATGTTAAGGAACAGCTGTTTCAAAGCATAAAGATTTTAGAACTTCTCAGAAAAATTGGCTACAAATCACGGCTTTCAACAAGTGGTACTGACACTTATGTGTTTGCTAATTGGGGGTGCATTTTGGTCATCAGGATTAGTTATTGCTGTAATGCTGAGCTGATGCCTTGGGATTTTTGATAATGAGTGGCTTAAGTTTTTCTATGTTTCACTGTAGACAAAAGGATGTAATTTTTCAGTGAAAGATTATGTAATTATATGCTCTGTGTTTGAAACTTCAGACCACTATGCTTGAAAATATTGTTCAGACTGGCAAATATTAAAACTTCGTACAATAGCTTCAGCACTGAAAGCAATTAAGGAGTGAAAATTGGAGGTATGAATTGTTTCCAGCAATTTTGGGAAAATGTTCTTTAGTGTTGAAAATATTATGGTGTGATATAATTGCACAGAATTTTAAATGATGGATACTTTCTTGAAATTGTAAGTTCCCTGACTTCAGGGTGGTGTGTCAAATCTTTCTATCTGACAAAAAAGGTCATTTTACAGTGATCAGGTACCAGCCTTGAGGTGTTTGTTGTCCCTTTTACCCTTTTAGTCTGACTCTGCCTTCCCTTTTGATGGAGTGCAGTTAGAGCAATAGAGAAGCAGATGTACAGCTTCTGCTCAAATTTAAATCTCTTCCATTTCTGTAGGTATTGTCTAATATTTGAAAAACAAACAAACCACAAACCAGATAAAGTTAAATATAATCCAGATTCCTTTCAATCTTTGCTTTTCCACTGTTAATGGATTGCTTGACATTTCTCACTGGCTATTTAATTTTTTGGCTGATTTTTAAACAGTTTTGAATGTGGATGTGATCTCTCTGATTCTAAATGGAATATTTCATTTCTGTACTAGAAGATCCAACTGACTGTTTCCCACCTCTCCATGTCTCGGTTGGACAGCAAGTGTGAAATGGGTTTCGAGTGAATGTTGATGAGGGTTCTGTGAGGATATCCAGAAGCTCTGTTGGTCTGTAGTTGAAAATAAGAGAAGGGGTCTTGGTTTGACTCATAAGTTTATTAGGGCTCTAATAAGGAGTAATATTCTAATCAGAATTCTAATATAGTCATTCAGTGTGGTGGGGTTTTTTTTAATGGAAAAAAAGTAAGTCCTCAAATGTTTAGTACAGGTGAAAGTAAAATATCACTACATTTAGAAGACCAGAAATAATCTTGCTGCAGGGTTTGTGGACATTTCTGGAATAAAATACACCCCTGTGGCCTGGCAGGTAAAAGAGGAGCTGAAAAGGGAGCACTGCGTTGTGCGGCAGCCCACCGTAAGGGCAGTGGGGCCTCCTTGCACTGGTGGCAGCATTCTGAGGAGTCCTCAAACAGTCTCCAGAGAAGGGGAAAGTTGATTAAAGGGGCAGGAAGACAGGGGAGTGTGTCAGTAATGTGTTGAAACCAAGGTCTTCTGCAAAATATTGGTATTTTTCAGAGAAAAACATAGTTTTGGAGTTCTGAATTGTTTTAGAAGTCATGTATCATCTGCTGGTTTTCAGATTGACATGTAAAATATAGATGCAATTGCATCATAGATTTTTATTCTTACCTATTTTCAGGTGTTTTGGATGTTCTTACAAAGTAGAAACATTTTTGAATTCCTGGGCTTTTTGAGATTTCTCTTTCTTAAAGAAATTCCAGCTTTCCTTTGAAAGTTTTTCGCTGAGCTAATGGTCTAATTTTTCCCCCCTCCCCTATCTCCAGTTTGACAAGTTGGTTTTGTTTTGTTGTTTTTGTTTTGTTTTTTTTCCTTGCTGTTACTCTTGCTCTTTCCTGAAAAAGAAGCAAAACATTGGGTGAGCTGTAGAGGAACACAATGCCTGCTCTCATGCCACTATATGTGTAACATAAGGCATGTTATACATTATATCTGTCTTTTTTATAACTAGTTCACTTATATTAAAAATAAATGGTGATCATAAACTGACAAGTGAAAGACAAAGGTAATGGTGATGAAAACCATTTAATGATTAGCAGGGAAACAAATATTTATTGAAAACAAAAACCATGTCTAAAGGCTCTAATGCTGACTTTTGGAAACACTACCATGTTGTGGTATTTGCAATACCATATGTCCTGTACAGTAGATATTATTTAAAATTGCTTGGGAACTGGAGCTTGCAATTGTGAGCTTGGAATGTCCTGCAGATAATTAAGTTGTGGTCAGGCTTTAGAAAAATAAAAAGTTCTCGAACTATGATTTTATAAACATGCTACAATAACATTTCTTTATATTTAACAGTTTCTTATAGAAAGCTGATACTCTCACAAGGCATTGACTAAAGGTAAAACATCAAGAAAGAAAAAATATTAAATTAAAACTTCACTTAAGATGCTGACAGTTGGCTTGTAATATTAAACAGATGTGTGTGTTCTTGGGGTACTCTTCTTTCAGAACCTTGTTGCATACCCATTTTCAAGTGACAGCTACAAATTTTTGATTAATTTAAAATTCTTCTTTCTTCAGTTGTCCTTGTTATGTATGATTTTCTTTGGGGTCAGTTCAGCTGGACGGTGTGATGCATGCTGTAGTTTCTGCTCTGATACTCAAGGGAAAGTGTTCCTTTACCTAGGCTTAAATTGAGGCATGGCTTATTCAACTATAAAGAAAAAATATTGCATATATGCAAAGATTCTTGGGCACGATAATACCTTTTCATGTGTAAGTAGGGCATTTATCAGTTCTGGTTGTGGATATCATAGGGCATAATTTGGCCTCTGTCAATACCAAAATAAAGAAACTTAAGTTTTTAAAATATATAAGTTTAATGAAACACAGAAGGAATCCTCAATTAAAGGAGAAGTGTATAGCACTACTAAAATGACAAAATGTTGTGTCCAGTTCAGATGTCAACCTTTTTCAGAAATGTGATGGTGGGAGATTGTTTTGTTTTGTTTTTTTGTACAAGAGAGCTATAAAAATAATCTAAAGTCTGAAAAATCTACTTTGTGGTGAGAAATGTTTTCATACTATTTTGTTAGGGGACGTGATCACAAGAAAAAAAGTCTCCAGTTTGTTCATGAGTCTTATGAAAAAGCAGAAAATAAGACACAGTGTTGAAAAAAGCGCATGTTATTGGTGGTGTGGTTCAGCTGATCTTTGATTTGGTACATTGTGCATCACTTGAAATCTCTAGGTCAAGCACGTATATTCCAAACCACATATGATACTGAACAAGTGAAGCAGGAGTTAATGCATAGGGATGGCTCAGGAATTCCTTTTTACATGTGGGACACTGCTTTGTACCAAAGCAAAGAACTGGATACTCGTTTTCCAAATCCCAGACTCCTGCTCCAGTGACTGACGACTCTGGTCAGTCTGACCTTAGACTGTGCGAATGTACAGCTGTTCTGTCTTCGTTTTTAATAATAAATGAACTTACAGGAAACTATGTGTTAAAGTATTTCTAAAATAAAATAGCTGTATTGGACTTAGCAAGATGCTTAGTCTGGTCATCTACCACAGAAGTTACCGCGAAGTAGGCAACCACTTTTTAATGTGTAAGGTTTTTTTCCTGATTTCATCCTCACAAATTGCACAGGCAGAATGGATGTACAAAGACAGTTAAAAGATTTTTTTTTTTTTTTTTAAGGTCTGAAGGAGTCATTAACCAATGTGAAGTATTCATTGATTAAATAATACTACACTGCTGTAGTCTACATACTAACTCAGTTTAATGCCTATGAATTGGATATCTGCTTTGTTTTTTTAAGATTTACATAAAGACACAATGATACACCATAATGTGAGAGAGACTAGCTTATTGCAAGAATACACTTTATTCCTCTTAATAATGATGTTTCCAGTTCCTGGTACTTTTAGCTCACTATGGAACCCATTAAAGTATAGATGGGAAATACTTATGAGCTCAGATACTGTTTCTTATGTTTTTGAATACAATGTATGGAGTGTACAGCACATACAGGAAAATACTTTTTAGAGGTCATCAAAATGTGAAGGAGAAAAAAAAAAAAGGAAGAAATATCAAAGAGTTAATTAGTTGGTCTAAAATGTGACCTAGTATAACTTCTTGTATTTATTTTGTTTTGTGTTATGGCATGCAGAAGGCATGGTGCTGTGGTCTGGCTATTACTTTACCATTTCTTCACAATTTATTGTCTGAAAAATTACAGTAGTTTCAGGAGTGGTTTGTGGGTTCACTTAAAATACTTATTATAATTTTATTCTGTAGAGCATTGGGGTTTTTTTGCTTACAATGACTGAAAAGAAACCTTTTCTATATAGCTCTTAATTCTTATTTAATTAAGCATATGAACCCTATGTAAAATCTAATCTGAATATTATTCCAATTTTAAAGAAATACATTTAAAAGCATCCATTAGAGATATGGGAAGGAGGATAATGGAAATATTACAT
This sequence comes from Caprimulgus europaeus, assembly GCA_907165065.1. Next base: position 15,250,435 of record OU015526.1, read on the forward strand.
GGGTTTTATCTTTTGAGTAAATTTGTGGGTTTGTTTTTGATGCTAGCAAGAATCAGAAATTTACTTCAAAGATCATTTTTGTATTTGTTAATAGATGGTTGTTACTGATACTTTTACATTTAAAAAAAGAACTGCTATTACAAATCCCCACCATTTGTTTGCAGACATTTATGGATTGAACTGTTTTGAACAAACTGATTTGTATCAATCAGGTCTTAAAATATAGTGGAAGAAATTTCTTCTTTCGGTGACACTTGTAAGTTGTGGTGGGAGCTCTGCGCAGCCTGATGGTGACAGGCAGGATCTTCCGTCAGAGCAGGCGTATGAAGAACTGCCACCATCATGCACCTTTCTGCTGGGGCTTTGTGGTGGTTGGTTCCGAGTTCGGGTTTTGCTCCTTATGTGGAGGACTCTGAAATAATATGAATAAAATGTTAATCATGGAAATTACAGAAGATAACTTGCTATGCTCTTAAGCCTCTTTCATTAACACACTTGGAGACAGAAGGAGATTAGATTAATTTATTTACTGTTATCCTTAGTACTGGTGCTGAAATGCTAAATCTCTGGCAGAACAACTGTGGGTGTCTGATCCTACAAAGATAACGGCCTGTTATCTGGCTGTTGCCAGTGAGATATTGTTTTTGATTAAACACAAATGTATGTTGTAACAAAAAATGCTTTCTTGCTGGAATTTTATCAGCAAGAAGATTGTTGTAATGCAAATAAGCTGAAACTCTTGAATAGTAAGTTGTTTGGAATTAAGTTACTTACCTCTCTTAAGACTATGAACCAAACTATTATATTGCCTTCTGATTGCATTGTGTGTTTTCTGCTTTAAATTGCTATTACTGTAGCTCTGAGAGTCCCTAACTGAGAGCAGAGCTAAATATCCTTTGTGGAGCATTTGAACCTTTAACTAAGCAAGACATTTAAAGATGCAAGAGAAAATCCTGGTTGTACTGAGTACAGTCTGCAAAATTACAGTTGATTTAATTGAAGAAAAGATTTAGCAAAAAATTCCTAGCAAAGTGAAAGTTTAATGCTCGTTGTTTGTTCCATATTCTGTCTTGTGAGTGAGTTCGGATTAAGGTTCAAATAAGAAAGTGCTAAAAGAGAAGTCTTGTCACATGCTTTTTAGGATTTTTTTTTTACTAAGGTACGTTCTTCTTTTTAGTTTGCAAGGAGTGTACATTGTTGAATTGGGTCCTAAGAGAGCATGTCAGAAACTTCTGACAAATTATGAGTAAGGACATTTCAGATTTGTTTTTTTCATTAATACTTACAAAGATTCTGTACCCTAAACCAAAATAATGCTACAAATATTTATGCATAACAGTTGTTGGGTAAAACTTGTGATTTTTCAAAAAAGTGTAGTTTTGAAAATATGTACGAGTTGTAGCAATTAACCTACATGCACATTTATAATTCTAGAAAATGGACAGTGTATTACATTCAAAGACTGGATCTGATAGACCTAAATTGCTTAAAACATCAGTTATTGAAGATGTCCCCCTGGGACTTTGAGAAACCATTTAACAGATGAAAGTACATTTTGAAAAGTTTGACCTTACAGGCAATCATAAAATGAATCAAAACAGTTCTTTCCTCCCCTGAAATGTACAGAGCCCATCTGTATCTAATCCAGTAATTACAGACTGAGTTCAATTACCTTTTCAAACTTGGAGCAGACTGGAGACTGGCAGTGAACAAACATAGGGTTTTGTCTAGACCTCAATTGACCACAGTCTAAAACTTGAATTTATATCTAATTTTATTTTTATCTTTGTTTGATAGCTTTTAAAGGATTTATTTTGCTACCTAGTTGCTAGATCATGAAAGTTTTTACTTCTTGACCTAGTGTTTACAGCTATGTTTTTATCCCAGTGAAGTTAATAAAATGACACCAAGTCTGAAAGTTTACTGGATAAATAATTTAAAATGTAACAAAAATAGGTTAGTCAGCTTTTTTTAATATTGCTACAATTAAATTATGAAAGAATTTGAACAAAATTATGTAATTTATTCTCTGTGCTTGTATCCATATATTTAACGTTCAGATAAAAAAAACAAACCCAACACTTTGGTTTTTGCTCTTTAAGAAAAATGAACCTCAAGCCTACCTGACTACAGTGTTGCCAGTAGTTGACAAAGGTTAGAAACTATGCTGAAACTAGGTTTTCCACTATTTTATTAATTTCCATCAGGTTGAGCAAACAGCCATACAGGCAGTCTTAAAGAATATGTGCACAGCTGCAAGTTGTAGCACCTAGTGTGGGTTGTCCCTTTGACCACCAAGTTGAAGCCCAGGCATCTTTTGATATTATCCCACAAATGAAACAAACCACCTAATATCCATCTTGCTGAGAAATATCCTGTGCTGCGTTTGCTAACATAATAACATTGCCAACGTGACTTTGTCATACTTTACACCATCTTTTATGTGCAACCTTCACTTGAAAAACGTTCTTTGCAGTGAAGACCTGCGTGGTGTGCAGAAACCAGCCGCGGCGTGCACGACTCTTGTTGTGACAAAAGTACATTTCCTGTCTCTTGGGCAGCAGTGGAGGAGCGATGATTAAGGAGAGAATAAACACTTTAACTTTTAATTGTGCAGTGTGCTTTTGATGGAATGGCATCTCTTGGCAAGTGAAGGCTAAGAAAATTGGTGTGTTTAGTGTAACTTACCGATTCTTAATAGAAATCAGTATTTTGTAGCGGTTGCTGTAATTAGTTAAGAATGTGGTTCTTGATGATTTCCAAGTCAACATGTATTTAGCAAATAAGGCATAGTGTTCCAATGAGTAGTAATTTTGATGTGACAAGCAGGAATCTTCTGATATTTAATCGGTTTTCCTTATAACACTTGAGAAAAAACTGATCTACTGAAATGTTGAGTAACTGTAAAGCTGAGAGGCCCAAGAGATTGCACTGATTATTCTGAATATATTTTGTCTCTATATTTTACATGCATGGTAAAAGTTCTCTAATGTTTGTCTTCTGTTTTTTTTGTAGTGTATAGTAGTTTTCTGGATGTGTGATAGTTTTTTTTAAAAAGTAATATGGAAATATATCAAATTATTTTCATAATCGTAACTTTGAAACAAAATTTTTAATAGTATGTGAGGGGGAAATATAGTAGGTTTTGATATAGAACACCAGTCTGTGTTTTGTTGTTGGTTTTGTTTGTTTGTTTGTTTTCCTTGCTTTCAAAAATGAAGGATTATCATGCACCCAGAAGTCAGGAAATCCAGTCTTCAATTTCAGTCCTTCATCAAAATCCTGTTTATAAAAGCACTAAGAACTTTTTGTTTCCTCCCTGCCTTAACTCCACATCAGGAGCTAAGACAACCCTTCAGCTGCTGCTAATGGCAAATGTCATAATTTGTTGTATGATCATATTTGTATTAGTAGATTTATTATAGAAGATAGGACCATATGCTCTCTAAAAACATTGAGTGCTTCCAGTAAGCCCACTAGCACTTTTTTTTTTTCTCCTCTTTGCCATAATGGCCATAAGAAATAAACAATTCCCCTGGAAATTCTGGTAGAGTTTATGCTGCCATTCCACATACCACCAGGCTTTGTAATTCATAGAATCATAAATTGAAATCATAATTGAAAGTAATGATGGTTGATACTAAGCTTCTGAATTTTTAATAAAACTGTGTTATAGCTTCAGAGGAAAAGGCTGCTACATCCAGGATGCTGAGTCTGTTACTTGTCCTCCATTTCATTTTATAGGGCTTTGGTGCTGCACAGAACTTCAGAAACGAGAGCATGTTAGACCAACAGCTAAAATGAGCATGTTCTGAGAGTGAATGAAGGCACTGCCTTCAGTCTGTAGGTTACCTGAAATGAGAATTGTAGATTTTGCAGTGTGTTTAGCCTAATCTAGATAATTTCAGTTCTAAGGTGTAGTGACGTTCCTCCTCTCGCCCCACATGCTAAGGCTACTAACAGTAACCGTTGAGAGGGATGTCTGCTACAATAGATGAAAATCGTGTTACAGCAAAAATGGAAAAATGACTCTTTCGTAGTCTCCCTCACGATTTTTCATGGCCTTATCAACTTTGTGTTTGTCCCAAGTGAGGATTGGTTGTTTGGGGCAGTTCCACCTCTTTGCTCATTAGCAAAAGGGCTTTGTTTGTTTTGTGACTGTTGCAAGAAACTACCGCATTTCAGTTAGGAAGCTGCACTCGACTAACGCTGCCTTACAGATTTTCTGCCATGTGCATTGCATATACTTTATATTTGTAATGTAAGAGAAAACAGTCAGTACTGTTATTTTTAACAAATAACTGTGTTTTCAGTTTAGTGTAAAGGGAAATTTAAAAAGTGAAAGTATTTGTCCTTTGTGCTTCACTGGGTATTTTTGTGTTGGCTGTTTTCAAACGAGATTACTCAAGTCCGCTCTTACAATTGTACATACGTCCTCTGCCTTGGGGCACACGCTCCAAACCAGATGGAAAGCACACAACTTTAACTTCCTCTGTTCAAGTAAATGCATTTGATTTTCCTTGTAGGATCATTTTTAAATTTAAAGGGAATATTAACTATATTCCTGGACTCGGGAAAAAAATAGCAGCTCTTCAGGAGTCACCCATTTTCTCCTGCTTCACTCATTTAAAAGGAGTAGCTTTCTTTTTGCCTTCGTTTGTTACTTCCTACTCTTACTTTTTTTGACAGTATGCACTTTGATTTCTGGCTCTGTGTGTCATGTTCTGTTACAGCTCTCTGAAATCTCTCTCTCAAAGTTTTAATGTCACCGATTTATTCTTCTTTCTTCATTTGCATTCCACTTCATTCCTTTGTTACTGTATTTGTCTGCTGATTTTCTGCCAGTACATATTACAGAATTAGTAGTTGCTTGTTAATTTAAATGGTAAGAAAACTTTAACTGCAAGAAGAATAAATTGTTTATAAATATCTATCTAGTCAGTTGTTTTACTTTCTTTCTGCAGCAGAAGGCAGACTTACTCTTTTTGTTGCTGTCTAATTTGTCTTCTAAGACAAAGAAATTAAAAGGAAAAGAGCAGTCCATGTGAAGCTCTAATCTATAGAATTAATTTTTCCTTTGTCTTTTTTCCCCCTTTCTTGTCCAGCTCTTGCTTTTTGCACTTTTTCCTTTTCTTGGCTCCATTCATATCATTAATTAGTATTGATAATGACTACTAATTAAGCAATAAAAAGATGCATGCAGTAGTTAAAGCTATGCTTTTTTATTTTCTAAAGTGCAAATTCTTTAAATCCGTTTAAATAAAAGAAAAATCGTGTTTGAGTTACTTAAAATTCATCAAAAGTCACAGTTTGACTAATTTGATACAGCACAACTAAATACAACTAAGGAAAGTTACATTAGTAAAACTTCCTATTTACACAATGATTTTTATTTTCCTTCTCTGTTGTTTGTTGTTTTGGTGGGGTTTTTTTTATCCTTAGTCATTTTTGTCTGTCTCTTCTGTGCTTATTGATGCTGTAGTCGTGTCGGACAGGCACTTGAGTTGCTTATTGCAGAAACAGCGTTTGAATCATTATGAAGGGGACTGAAGAACATTCCGGACAAAAAAAGAAGAAAATTCCTTCAAGTTGGTTTAGATGCCATGGCTTTCAGTATCTGCACTGCTGCTCTACAGTTATACAGTGCATTCAACAGTATGCTTTTCCATTGGAATAATGTTAGAGCTGCAGGCATTTGAAATTGTGGTTTTCTGTGGGGAAAAATTGTAATTTTGGGATACTCTGGTTCTAATGCTGATGTGCCAAAGAGTAAAACATGCTATTAAAAACATGAGATCGTGTTAACCCTCTCTTTACTAACATATATATAGCATACAGTGTTTTGTTTAGGCTATTTCAAAGACTTTCAAGGAGAATATTTTACATCCTAATAGATTTAATTATTGTTTTGGGGGTTTTGTTTCTTCCCTCTGTTAAGTGGGCTTTCTTGTTTTATTACCGTAAATAATGGTCCCGCTCTTCCAAGTACCTGCTAGCTCTTGTGTCTCTGGTATCTGTCTGACATTTGCACTGAAAATACAAGAATTGTGTTAGCCAGGATGTATTTTACGATGTTCTGGGTTTTTTTCATTCTTTACCTCAGACCAAGGCCTTCTGCTGCTGTTTTTATTCTCTCTTCCATCCTAAATTCTTCCTTTCCTTCACTTTTCAATGTTGCTCGATTTTTTTTTTTTCACCTCTACGCCACCATGATCTTTACTAAATCCTGTTCCACCTACTCATGCAGTCAGATATCTGTTTGACATTTACCACATAATCTTGACTGATATCCTTATGATAAATTCTTTTCCCGGTATTAACCTTTCATGTTTTCATTCTTAGCCTTAAAATTTTCACTAAAGTTGCTGGCGAGATAGCTCCCCAGTGTGGAGGTACCTCATGTTTGCCTTTCTCTCTTCCCAAGTACATCATGCCAGTGCATGGGCAGGATGCTGAAATACTGATTAAATATATTTCAGTAATACTGATGCATCTGTAATGCAGAGCAGAACTGTGGGGCAGGGGTATCACATCTAAAAATCAGGTGTTTGCAACCCAAATAAAAACTGGAAACCATAGTCTCGCCTCTGCCCTTGACATGAGAGGCTGTTCACAGAATTCATACGAGTGGAACATTGGTGTGGCGAACTGCAGTAGCATTTTGCTCTAACCTTGAATGAAAATTGTTTACAAACCAGTATCCATCTTACAAGAGATACTATTGTTTTTATCTATGCGTATCTGCTGAAACACGGGCATTTTCTATCCCGTTGTTTTGTTGTTTCCCCTGCAGTGCCACTGCAGCCCAACCTGGGCAATCTCATTGTTACGGCAGAAGACACAGAGGTTTTAATGTTTATTTCTTCATTGTGTACGGGTTTGAGAGACACATGAAACTGCTTGATGGATGCTGAACCTTAACGTAAAGCTTCTTAGTAACTCTTGCGGCTTAATCTGTAAACTTGTAGACAGTTTGTATGTGTTTATTTGTTGATATGTTTGAATGTTGGTTACTTGATGGTTACTTCTTGCCCTACATGCTACAGCAATGCCCATATGTAGTTTAGCAGAAGGCTGTGAAAAGTAGGGCCTATGTGAAAACAGCAGCATTGTTGAAATGGGTATCTTGAAAATTGGGGTGGGGAGGGAAACAGTCTCTTTTATTCTTTCTAGCAGGTTGTTTCAAGTAAAATCAGAACTCAAATTCATTTTGCAAAATTGTGTTTGAATAGATTTTTTTTTTTTCCTTCTGAAGCTCTTCTGATTCATCAGAGTTTACAGAATAAGCACAATCTCTCTCTCTCCACTTGTAGTTAATGTGATCTTATCTCAGTGTACTTAGGTGCTGAGTACCTGAAGTGTGCTGTCACTGTAGAGTGCCTGTGAACATAAATCTGTCAATAAATATGTGTCAGTATGTGCTTCACTATCTTGATTCCTGAGATTGTCTTACAGCTGGCTGGGTGCTCAGTTGTGTTTATAGTCACTTAGTAATTTCAGAATGGAGACTGTGTTACTTTCCTGAGCAGCCATGAAGATAACTGTGTAGTTTACAGCCCTTTCTTCTTGCTGACCCTTTGGAGTTGACTACTGGCTGGAACCTCAGACTTGATGCAGCAGTACACAATGGTGGTATGTCTCAGTGCAGGTGCTGTTTCCTTTTATTTCAGTCAACCCTTTTTTTTCCTTCTTTTTGTGTGTCTGTGCTAAGTTTTTGCCTTAGTTTCTTTGGTTTGTGTCTGTGTTCTCTCTCTATTTGCACATTGTGTATTTTCTTTTCTGTGGAAGTATACCATCGAAAGGCTACCTACTGTGTTGAGTTGTGGGTTCCTATGAATTTGAGTCTTTGTAGACATAGACATAACGCTTTCAGAACTAACACATCACAGGGATGGGTAGCCTTTTACAGTAAACAGGTGAGTTAGCTAGGAGACAGGAATGGACTGTTATATTTTCAGGTGTCTTGTATGGCTTTGCAAAGTTCATTGAGTCTCCTCTTTCTCGTTTGTATCACAAGCCAAACATTCTTATGTCTGTGTGAGCCCTGAGTTTGGCTGAGTCTCCTAGATCCTTCTCCTTTATCGACTTGGGTAAGAGCAGGAGACCAAAGGCTTGCATCTCCCATGTTAGTGTTCATTAGGATGGTGCATATTCATGTATCTTAATACACAGTTGCTTAGCTCACCCCAATCACATCCAAGTTTCTTTTCTGGATAATAACAGTCATGTTACAAGAGCAAGCATTGATTTGGGCCAGTATGCTCCAGGCCCTGAATGTGTACTATTCTGACATATTGTTGCCATTGCTGCTAAGGAGCTTTGGTAGATACAGAGGTTTTAATAAATTTCTCTTTGTGGTGTTGGTAAGAGGAACTTGTAGTATGTTCAGTGTCATTGGGTTTTGGATGCAGCTGGAAGAAAAAAAAAACTTCCTGAGAGGGTGCATGTGTGTGAAGGAGACAGTGGAGGGAGGATAATGGGAGCACGTGATGTCTTGCAGAACAGGTACAGGAGAAGGTTACTTTGCCAGGGAAAATTGCCTACGTTCTGTGTTTGAGAGAGATGACTTTGGAGGGAGCTCATGATAAAATGCTGCCAGTGTGCCATTGTGTTACCTTTGTTTTCTGGAGGGTAAAAGTTAAAGCTCTTCTAAGAGCCAAACCAAACTTTGGTTTCTGGCAGGGAATGAAGAGCCAGGTTCAGGTTTTGCTCAAATGAGGTTTTACAGGGGGATCTATGGACAAAAGTACTTGGAGTAGACCGTAACACTGCAGATTGTAGTCTAGTTGGATTGATAGGGGCATTCTAGAACTGTTCATACATTGGGCTAGAAAATGTTATTTTATGTATTGACAACAAAAACCTACTCTTCAGAATCAGTGCTTTTGCCAGAGTTGCCCTTTTACTTTCAGCCGTTCACTTCCTTCTTTAAAAGACCTTCAGTCAAAGAGGTAAGGGCAATGCCATACTGGAAACTCATCTCTTTATCACAAGCAGTGAGGGGGGAGAAAAAAAAGTAAAGTTGAAATAAAGTTCTAAATTATGGGAAGCACTGTGTTTTTCAGCTGTAAGTATCATAGCAACTTGTTGTTTTTCAAATAGCTGAGCTAGACAGCGAGTCACCCCATGTGGAGGGGCTTCCTGAGGACTTCAGGGTTGGTACTCTGGCTTAGGAACAGTTACTGTCTTTTTAGAAACTTCTGGCTTTTAAGCAGCTTAATTTTCTTTTTCTTCTTCAGTTACTAACCAGTCATTGTACAACAGAAAGAATAATTTGGTTTAGAGCGTAGCATTTAGCTTTCTAGATGTAAATAAGACTGATTTTTCCCCCCCCCCCCACCCCTGATATGATCTCCTAATTTCCTATTGGTATGATTGAGTGAGGATTAGAAGGTGGCCTTGTATACAGGTAATGCAACAGCTAGAAGTGCCACATCATAGTTTATCATAATATATACAGGAATTGGAGAAATTATCTGTTAGGTTGTATTTCTTTTGATAAAGATTCCTTCTACTATATACTTGTATATTTTTCACAACTTCTATTAAATTTGTGTGGCTGTTACAGGTGTTCCTACAGGAAACTATTTCCATCTATTGTGATGTGTAAAATTTTCCAGATTTTGGGCTAGGATTTCTTGGTTTGATGTTATATTGTGAAGTATATCAGTGTTTCCTCATGTTAACTTCAAGTTATTTTCGTTGCTTTTTGAAAATACAGCAAATGCTGATGCTCTTTTAGCTCTTACTTAACTGAGCTATAAATATTTAATTATTTTAACCTTGATGTTCTTTATACATTATTATGGTTTTTAAGGGTCTGTATGCTGGAATGTTTCATGCAACCTTGTAAATAATCTTAGTCTGTAGGAAACACTTTTTCTGAATTGTAATGTCACTTTTTTTTTGGCTATGCTGACATATAAAAATATTTCCCAGACTGTACTTTTTTTTTTCTTCTCTGTTATTCACAAACTTTTTATATGAAAACTCATGAAAATTTTTGTGCTATCTTTTTGTTGGCCTCATGATGTCATAGCAGTTTCTCATGACTGCTCTTATAATTAAAAATATTTCTTACATTTAACTTCAGCTTCTTTAATCCAAAAAGTATTTAACTTTTTTCTTTTAAAATACTCAGAAATCTGAATGCTTTGTTCAAGTTGGTTAAGTGAGTATGATTAAGTTATACGAAGTAGCCCATCAAGTAAAATCTCACAGCTGCACACAAAGCTGTCTGTTGACTTAAAAAACCCAAAACCCAACTTCTATTTGCAATAGCAGTGTTCTGATTTTCATTAAATATATTATGTTTTACTCTATTTTGTTTAAACTCAAGATTAATTTCTATGGTTACAGTGGATATAAATCTCTAGACTGCTTTTAAAAGGGATTGTTTATTCAGAACAGGGCTGACAGTCTCTACTTAAGAGAAGCTATTACTTAATTTTATTTTTCTAAGTTTAAATGCTTAAAAAATATTTGTAATGATACCCTAAAGGCATCATAAAAATGTAAAAATAATTATACTCTAAAATTACAAAAATTACAGGAAATAGACATTTAAAAAATCTTACTGAGATTCATGGCTGAGAAGAAGTGAGAAAGGAAAAGTGCCTTACTTCACAACTTAAATTCTTGTCAGGTGTTTCTGTTTTCAGTCATTAAAAATACACTTTTGATTTCCCTTTTAATCGCAGCAAAAGCTTACTGCTCCCAAATTCTGCAAGCACTTTCTCAGGAGAAATTTCTATGTGACTATCTACTGGAATTTTTTCAAGTAGAAATTATTCTCCCCTGTGGTTTGAGGGGAGCATTTTTTTAACAGGCAAAACAAGTTGGCAAATACCTCTAGGTAGCTCAAAACCAACATGGATAGTGTTTTGTGGTGAACAAACGCAGAGGTCCAGAGACACATTTTCATGCCATTTCATATGTTACCTTGGTATACTAATGCACACTTGATAGTTAAGTGAATAGAAATAAGGCAAAGTGGTGTATTCTAAAGAAAGAGATTTTTCTCACACATTATGGCTGGACTTGGGTCATGTCAGAAGATTCTTGAGTGGGGACAAAGTAAGGTTCCTTCATTCTCAGTCATGCTTTTAGGCCAGCTTGTGCTCTGATAAACTTCTGTCTCTTGCTGTAAAGTTGAGAACCTGTCATGGCTTGCCTTAACATTTTATAAGACAATTTTATTCCTTAGGAAGGGGCAGAGTGGAAAGAATGGGATAATATTGTAGGCTGGATTTCAAACTGAGTCTGTTAGTATCCCTCTCTGGTCCAAAAGTTATTAAAAGGATTACCCTTTTTTTTTTCTTTTTTGCTACTGTTCTTTTCCTCACTTTAATTTAGCCAAATTTTTTGCTGTTACAAGGACTAGTGGAGAAGAGTTATTTTTCTGAGGGGTGGAGGAAGGATTTTTTTATTTGATTCTACTTCCTAGGTGCTGTAACAGAGGAATAGTAGCTTGCTCAGAAAATGCAGCAAAGCAGTCTGTTTGAAGTGGGGCAGTAGGGAAGAGATCTGTGTGCCTGACTGAGGAACTTTGTCTAGATTTACTGAAGATGTGAATAGCCCTCATCAGTGCCTCACTCTGCATCCGCCACGGAAGGACTTAAGAGTGGCCAGGGCCCAGTAAGTTCCTAAGATTCATGGCAGATGATCCAAGTTGTGGGGTTTCCTGTTACATGGGGGGGGAGGGCCCTTTGTCTTAGTTTTTCTGCCCATACCATAAAGCACTTGGATGAAAATATTAACATGTACAGAATTAGCTTCTTTCCAGTGTGTTTATTTATTTGCTTTTGTACTTGATCTATTTTTGTTATTTAGATAAGGAATCATAAACTTCTCATTTCTAACTGGGTGTTTTCTTGGTCCAGTCCAGTGTTTCAATGAGGAGAAACTTATTTGGCATAAATGCTAGAGCAACCACTAAAGTAACATTTCGTCTGCGTAATACAAATGAAGGTGTTGAAACACAATGGAAGGATTTTTGCACTAAGAACACTATTGTACCAACAATGAAAATCCAGAGAAATACTTGAACACTGAAACAGAATGGTACTTGTTGCCCTGAATCGTGTTTGACAGAGTGGTAGGATTTTGAGACAGGGTTCATGCTGCATCAGTGTATGGGTGTATTAGCATAAATACACCAGAAATGTAGAACTCTGACTAAAAAAGGCCTGGCAGAGGAGGGCGGGACTGCAGCGTGTGCAGGCAGGCTCCGGTCCGGCCGCAGCTTCAGCAGGGAGCGCCTCGGCACAGCCGATGCCGCGGGCTTCGTAGCTCTGGTGCCCTGGGATGGCTTCTGCTGAAGCGGATTCGGTGTAGACCCAAAGTGAAGCACAGGCACATGTAATGCTCTCTGAATTGCGCTGCAAAAACTTGGATTCTGAATTTCTAATGGTGGTCAGACAGAGTAACCTTGGATTACTGCGTGTCTGCAAAATGAGGCTGGAAATCTTTTTATATTGTAAAACATCTTTGAGTCAAAAAACCATCATGCTACATGAGTTCAGACTGTGAGAACAAGGGACAAGAAAAATATCTCTTACAGAAAGACACAAGCAAAGTTGAATGCAGTTACTGAAAGTTTGTAAGTAGAGCTTTTTGAACAGCAATGGTAAAGGCCAATTATTGCAAATATGTATTTTGACCAATTTACTTTTATCTTGCAACCAAAACATTCACCACAATTGTTGTGGGGTTTATATTTTAGTCAGTGAGGTTTTGGATGGTTGTGTAAAAATATAAATGTTGAAGAAAACTATGATTAGAGTTGGACAATAAACAAGGAAAAGGGAAGTAGTAGGTTTTATTAAAATCAGATGTTGCTCCTTTTTTTTATTGAAAGTATTTGTTGCCACAGAGAATAAATGAAGACTAGTTACTGAAAACATTTAGCATGACGTTACATTGTAGAAAGCCTACTGTTAATTTTTTTCTGAAGGTCACCTCATATTCTTGTTGACTCTCTGCACACCATTTTCAGGATAATTAGATGTGCTTCTGTACATGTAGGTACCAAACTAGTGTATTCCCATAAGACCTAAGAAAACAGTGACATAATTAATGCAGACCTCTTTAAAAAATTCTATGTGTAATGCAGTTTTCTGTTTCAGAATTGAAAGTCAGTGTTTATTGAAAGTCAGTGTTTATAAATTAATTATCCTATAAAATAAGATTCTTTTTGTATTTATAAATGCCTGAAATACAATGCATTAAAGTGGTTTTAAGAATATAAAATATATTTTAGGATGATCTCAATCAAAAAAAAAAATCAATGGCTTCAGCATAATTTTTCTGTACAGTTGGAGTTTGCTGTAGGCACCATGTACATTTTTTAAACATACAGCCACCCCACCTCCAAATAACACCCCAGTAAAACATTCATCCAGTGATAACACTGAGTACTTTCAGTCTTTATTGTGGTTAGTGGGGAACTGGAGCTTTCAAGGTCTTAATTTTGCTTTACTCTTCTTAGAAGTGTCTTGAACAAAAAATAGTTTGCAGTTGTATCACAAAATTCCCCAAATAATCTGCTCATCATGCACTTGACCAAATCTTATACCAACTTGGGATTGTTTTTAAGGTAAGCATGGTAAGATGAAATGTGAGGCTTTTAGGCTGATGGTGAGTTATTTACTACCAAATTGTCTACTTTGTATAATAAACAGTGAATAAAAAAATAAGCAAGATGATCTAAAGTATTTCAAATGTGAACTGACAGTAGCAAAAATCAGTGGGAGAATTTTTGTACCATAGGCTATATTGATAAATATATGCTGAGTAAAGCAGGAATTAAAAAAATCCCTTAAAAGCAAGTTGATTTTTTTTTTTTACTGTGCAAGGCAGTGCTTTTTTACTTTTTCCTTTTTATTTAGTTTGATATTAAGCAAAAGGAAGCATTTTCTGCTCCAGAGCAGGTGTTAGGAAATTAGCTTTGCTGCTTACTGCAGTTTAGAGGTTTGTTAATGATCACCGAATACTGCCTGTGGTGGTGTGCAAACAGGTTTTATCTTCCAATATACCACAGTGGCTAATGCAAATTTGCAGTGATTCCTCAAAATTTTACTTTGGTTTTACAGAGAAAAAAAAAAAAAAAAAAGTGTTATTTTAAATTAGAAAAATACTGATAATATTACACATCATATTTTAAAAATATTTTTTTAAAGTTTTGTACCATCTTTACTTTGAAGAGTCAAAATGCCTCAGTGTTCATTTTCATGGCTTTTAATTCAGTTAATTAAGTTTTGAATGTTCTTATCCCATGCACCACACATTCATACGGCATTCCCGTTCTCAGTTATGTCAGTTCCTTGCTCGGGATGCGAGAGCACGAATAAAAGGCAGTTAGTTCGCGTCCCTGCCCGCTGCTGCTGCTGCTGCTGCTGTACGAAGGGAGGGAGGGACGGTGATGTAAAGCAGAAGCTGGCCCACGACGCCGTTTCCCGAGACCGGGGGCAGCCAGGCTGGCTGGCTCCTCGCCTCCCGCTGCCCCTTCCCGGGTCGGGCCGCCCCCACGCCACAGGTTAGATATGATTTGCTCGTTTGGGTTTCAGATTACCGGAGCAATTGATCTGCCTGACCTGCTTGAGAAACTTTTTTACGTTTTCTGGAGAAACCTAAAGCGAACGTGTTCCCCCCAGAGACACGTCGGGCGGGGTGTGCAGGCGATGGGCGCTCCTCTGCCCTGAATCCTGGTAGGACAGCACCACCTCATGGCCCACTGGCCATCCAAACCCCTTGTAGCTTTCACACAAGCTCCAGCTCCGAATTTAATCTTTGGCTTAAATTTAATTGCTTTAAACTTTGTTGCATGTCACTGTATCAGGGAATTATAAAATTTCATCTTTTGAAGGTTCCAGTTTCTGAAATCTAGAATCCAGATAACAGTATTTTACTGTTAAATAAAACAAAATCTCATCAGTTCTTGGGCATTGTCCTGCAGAAGGCTGTGTGAGTTCAGTGGCCTGACAGTGCTTATAATATGACCTAGAACGGAGCAGTGTGGGGCTGGGACTTTCATGTGTTGAATTTTTTAAAAGTTCATAACTCTTATCTAATCAAAGGTAGTTTGTAGTGGAAAACTTCTCAATAGGAGTCATTCCTGCATCAAAACTTTTCTAACTAGTCTTTCCCAAATGTAATAGTTTAGGTAAGAGCACAAGCTCATACATTTAAAATCTATTTAATATGAATTGGGTTTCTATATATAGTATCTGTTCTGTTTGGATTTTATTCCAGATTTCTGAAAATGCTTGCCTTCACTACATGCACTAACCATGGAAAATTTCCTCTTTTTTTTTTTTTTTGATATGGTTTAGACATTGGATTTTTTTTTTTTTTTTTTTGTAATAAAAACAAGTTTATGTTCTTATCCCAATTACTGTATTTCCTCCTAGTACTGAGATTTCTTTTTTGGTCAGAAACATGCAGTCCCTGTACATCACCTAACGTCTTATTGAAATTCTTAATTTCTTCTGAAGGGGTGGGTATGTTTGGGTTGACTGTATGTTTGGAATCTAAAACATCATAGGTGTTTGATATTATAACAATCTTAAATTTTCTGCTCTTTGCAGAAGGGATTATAGAATGCAGTCACTTTTTAATGAATCTGTAGATGGAATCTATTTAGGTAAGGCACTTGAAGATCACTTTTTGGACATGTTGAAAAAGAAATGTAAAACTTTTTTTTTTTTTTAATGCTTAATAAGACACCATCATCAGCACTGCTTGTCAGTGCTGCTGAAGCAACAGTAAATACCGTGTCTCTTATGGCTTTTGCAAAAGTCTTTCTACTACATTTTGGTTTTGAGTATTGTTAAAGTTTCCTTTAAAAAAGTACATATTTTAAAAATTCAGAGTGGCAGTATAGTGCAAAGTGTAATAGTCAGTCTTTTATGGTAGTTGCTTATTGTTGTGATGGAAGAGTAAACTTGATAAAACTGAGTTCAGTGAGAATGACTATTCAGTGCTGTCGACGTCTCTCTACAATGTCACGGGAACCTACTCCAATCATTTTAATCGTAAACAATGCTGCTGCTTCTTGCAGAGGGTTAAACGTATGCAAATTGGAGCCTACTGTTTCGTGAGTGATCAATTCTTTGTTGGGAGTGGAAAGAAATGTGTGTATTGCTAAGATACTGAAGGAGGCATAGTCAGCATCTTTGTTTTAAAGTATATGCATCTTCTGAAGATGCTGCTTTGGAGGAAGTGCTTTCCTGTTTCTCTTCTCATTCAAAAACATAACCTGCTCTAAAATCATAAGAAAAATCTCTGAATAGAGGGACATCTACCATTTCTAGTGAAGGCTCCAAGTATAAATAGAGCTGTGCATGCCACCTGTGGTAGCAGATGGCAGCCATTCACAGCTTCCTTTTTGTGTTGGACCTGCATTATATGCAATATTTGCTTTTATGTTTTAATAGGAGTTTTTTAAAAAACCTAGAGTGGTGCCAAAACAAAAAATATGAGCATTAAAGAGGTAGTTTACAATGAAGATAAACTTCCTAAAGTGCAAACTGGAACCTAAAGTAACTTTTAAAAAGTTATGTTAAAGGGTTTAATGTGAATTTATAGATTGTATTTTTACTTGCCTGATGCTGACAATTTTGTTGCCACTCAGTAGAAAACTGCTGCTGCTTCACTGTAGAGAATCAATTTGTTTTTCGTTATAAGAACTACAGTTGTGAGTTTTTAAATAACACCTGGAGCCTCCAGCTTCAGTACCTGAGTTTAGGAGGTTATCATGTTAAGTTTGTAAATAAATATACCTCCTCTCATGGCAGATGTGCCTTTTGGCATGTTCCCCACTGGCACCGTCCAGCTTCTGTTCTCCCTTGTGCTGATACAGGTGTTTGTGGAGCTGAAATGAAAGAAATTGGTTCTTTATATTTAGTCTTAAGCATTATTAACCTCCATTTTGAGAAGAGTAATTTTTTTAAAAGTCGTTTTGGTGTGTGGTATTTACCCCCAAGGGAGTGCCAGTGGGAATGGGAAGAGAAGAGGGAGAGCCTGGAGTTTCGTAAGCAGTCTTTGTCGTCAGAAGGAACATAACCCTCTGTATTCTGGTAGCAAAGAGAAGCTCAAGAACATGCTGTTAGAATAATGAGATAACTGATGTTGGCAATATTGGGAAGAAAGGTATTTTTTTCCTCATGATTCTTGTGAAAATGTCAGTTGTATCTGAAAATTCAATAGTGTTCTTCCCTGTAATATTAGTCTTAATGTAGTGCAAGAGTGCTGCAACTATGAAGAGCATTTCTCTTAAGCCCTCATATCCCTTCAGGGGAAAAAAGAAATAATTTTGTTATTTCATGGTTGAAGCAGAGGCTTATTTCTGTGCTCCAAACTTTTGGAGAAGAATAAAGCTGATTTACAGAGGCAGAGAATGGGATCCATGACAAGAAGCCAATACTCAGATGTGTTTGTGCTTTGTCTTCAAATTAGTTTCATCTATCCTTTGGACAGCTGTGTCAACTTGTGGTGTAACTGTTCTGGAAACAGGCCTACACAGCAAACAGGAAGTTGCAGTTATATGGATGGGTAAATTGAGTGGAAAAAATGGATATGCTGAAATGCAAGTGGGATTTAAAATTGTTCTAGATCTACTTGAAAGACTAGTTAGAGAGGACACAAATAATTAGCCCAGAGGCAATAAAACGTAGGGAGGCAGAGAGAGAGAGACTGACTGTCCAAGAAACTTTTGCAGAAAGGAAGAGTTTGTAGAGATAAAGTCAGGTTTGTCAAAATATACAGTGTGTTAACTAATGATACTAAAAACCCCCAAAGTTAAAATATTCTTTAACTGTGCAAATTTTTTTTTTTTTTAAAGAATCAGCAAAAAAGTGGATTTGTTATGCAGCTGGAGCATAGGTTGAGAATAGTTTAGACATGGTCTCCAGACTAAATTAATAAGGTAAAGGCATGGACTAGCAGGGTAAAAGCAAGGTATGTACTGAGAACCAGAGCATGAAACTGGAAATTTGTACAAAATCTCAGAACTTCAGTGTAGTCAAATTGTGGTTATCGGATAATCTCGGATTTTGAGGTTTGAGAAATCCTGAGTTCTGAAGGATTCTATCTTTAATGAGAAGACATTGAATTGCTGTTTGATCAGAGGGAAGCAAATTCAATGCCTATAAGTAAGTCAGCAGAGGGAAACTGCTAATGGCATCAGCAGGGCCTGATGCAGAAGTGGTCCTGGATTCAGAAAAGATTTTAAGGGAAAATAGATAAATAGAAAGGAAGATACAATGCAGTATAATTTGCTATCTCACCAAAACCAGGATGTGCCCAACCAGCTTGATCCTTTAAAAAAATCCTCTTTTCCTTCATTAAGATGACCTGGTGTCTGGTGTTAAAGTGTCTGATAAAGTGCTAATAGGAAGTCTAGAGGAGATTAGTAGAGGAAATATTAACTGAATAAGATTATTAAACAGAAGCAATGCTTCTGTGTTGAAAGAAGTGTTGGGCTGAAGAGAGGTTAATATTGAAATTGCTTTTTGCATTCTTCAAAATAAGAACAGTACTAAACAAAATGAGTTTTAAAATCAATCCCAGAGTAAGATGGATTGGTAGAATTTACTGATGAGGGAATGCTGAGAGGAGGGAGAGGGAGGAATACGATACATTACAGTGAGTGCTGAATGACTCTTGAGGTCTGGAGTTGCAGAGAAAAGAAAGAAATTAAGCAGTATTTGGAGAATGGAACAAAGAGTAAGCTCAAAACAAATCAACTGACGTGGTGGAAGAAAAGACGTTTACATCTGAGTTACAAAGTAACGAACAGCAGTGAATGAATATCCTATTGATCAGGGTTGGAAGGGGATGGCTACAAGCTGGAGCAAATGCAGAGGAAAGTTATGGGTTAGGCAACTTCAGTACTATCTTGTGAGAAGAAACTAAAAGCTTGGAGTCATTTGCCTGGGGCTACAGAGTTAGAGGGAGAAAGGATTAGTGATGGTAAACTCAAATGCACATGCAGGGACACAGAGCTGCCAAGGGAAAGGACTGCTTTGAAGCAAGAACAGATGGATAGAAGCTGGTAAATCAGTAAACCTGGAAATGTGATGGTTCTTATTCATGATAAGAGCAGGAGGATTCTAATAAAGCCATTCATTTGGAATAGGGAGATGCTTTATTACCTTTAGGCTGGAACTTGATAACTTTGTGAAGAGTATATGGTGTGCCTCTGATAACCCCAGAATAATTGCAGGCTGATGACACTGGAGATATCTTCAAGATTTATAGTTGTATAATCAGGGGAATTTTGTATCTGCAGAACATTAAGCATTGTACCAACAAAACCAACAAAGTCTGTTGTTTTTTATAAAATTAACATTCCCTGTTAAGCTAGTGAGACCTTCTTTTTCATAAAAATTGTGCGGTTTTGTTGATATGGTAGTGACAAATTGAATTCAAAACTATGCCAGTAGTACACGGCAAGAAAAGGCAAAAGAGAAATAGCAGCAGTGCGGGATTGCAGAAGATGCTGTTAGAATTTGAGGGAAAGTAGAACAAGTCTCACTTCTGATGCAAATCTTGGGAACTAAGAGCTTGCTGCAAGTATGGGCATAATGGTGTCATTCTAAATTCATGAAAATAGCTTTACAAATGAAGGAGAGGCAAAGTGGGGTCAGTGCAATTCAAACACATGATGACAATTTTAGCCTAAATAGAATGCTCTTTGTGACTAGATGAATTAATTACTGTAAGACAGTGTTCTTGCTTGTCATTCTGATTCTTTCTGCTTGTTAATCACTCCTAAATTGTAGCTATTGCAGTAATATTAAGATTTATTACTTAAAAAGTTTTGCTGATCTCTTTTCTAGTTCAGTGTTTGTTCACATATTAATGTAAATGCTTTGAAATGTTTCTTATTTTACACTTCTACTCTTTGTCCTCTGTAGTACTTTCTTTCCGCCTGTTAAGTAGTATTGTTCTCCTGAAACACTGTATGACTGTTTTAAATGTTTGCTTTCATAGTCAAGCTTAATTTACCTATTCAGCAAATTTCATGACATACCAAGTCTGAGCTGAGAAGGAGATTAGTATACAAAAAATAAGTTTCAGTGGCAATGAGAAGGAACATCTGTTGAATGGTTTAGCTTATTCTTTGTGCATCTTTGGTCTTGTAGTGATTTCAGTATTTTTCTTCTTACTGCTTATTACGGTGCTAAAACATTTTGGGAAGTTTCAGATCTCCTGGAGGTACTAACAGAACTCTGCTTGCTCTGAATGGGGTGAAATTCCCCGTCCTGTTAATTACATGGAAAACTTTAAACATGAAAACTGGGAAAATTCTTATCTAATATGATGAGTTCTAGTAAAATGGAAAGAGAACAAATAGTAATAGGGAAATGTACATGTATTTATTTGCACAAGGAAACACTTATTTTTAGTTGTACAAGTCACTGCAATCTTACTAAGTACATTTTTTCCTCTTTTTTCAAAGAGCTGCTGATCTTCTGGGAAAAAAATAATTGGGAGAATTAATCTTCTATTTATCCAAACTATTCTCTGTTCTTTCTTTGTGGTTTTTTTTGTTTGTTTAATTACAAGGAACATTTGCATGAAAATAGGATTTTAAGACTTGGACAGCTTCTGATGTTTTTTCCCAGATAGATGGAGTAAACCGCATTTATTGTATTTATAAACTAAAACAATTGTTTTGTAAAATTCCTTGCATGCTTTTTTTATGCTGAATTGTTAATGAATATTTGAGAATATGCTTTGGAAAGGCTTCCTCTGCTTCACCCTGGAAAATATATACCACTACTGTATATAATTCTTCCCCCTTCCACCCCTCTCCCCCCATCATATCTCCTTCAAGACTTGCCAAGGAAGTCACATTGGCAGTCATCTCATTTCTGTGGCAAATTAAACTTGAGTTCTGTAGTTCTTCCATTCTCTAAGACATGGAGCATCTTATGCGACACCAGATCTTAAGTCAGACTAAAGTTTGCAAAAGTTCTTTGAGATTTTTAGGAGTTTTTTAGTCTTTTCAAAGGAACTTTGTAAAGACTTTTAAAGGAAATCAACTGGATTCACAGTGAAGTGGAAATCCAGAAATAGAGATCTGGTAGGGACGTATGCTCCGGCAAAGCTTAGTAGTGATTATCAGGTGATAGAGATACTACTTTAGTTTGGGCACACACTGGTCACTCTGTTATGGCAAAAATAGAAATCAGAGAGACAGCACCCTGCTCTGTGAGTCCTGATAGCTGAACTTGAATATTTATATCATGTCTCATCAGTAAAATATTTAAAACTTTCTTGGATGATCTTCTAAGATGAATTTATTTTCTACAATGTACATTAGATTCTGGTTTCCCAGTTTAGATAATGTTTTGTGTTATTATTATCCTGTTTAATATTGTAGTTAAATTTAGTGTTTATTTTATACTTTTTAGATAGAAGACGTTATTCCAACTTAGTTTTAAGTTGTGCTTTGATACAACAGGTCTTTTTTAGATTATTTTTATGTATTGACTGCTTGCAAAATGTGAAAAATATCCTATAAAAGAAAGCTTAATGATTCTGTTTAATTACAGAATAAATAATTTCACAAATTCATATTTTAAATATTGAATACTGAACTTTAATCATAAAAGTAATCAGTTATCTGACTGAATTTTAATTATTATTTCCATTAATTTAGATTTCTCATATTGGAAAGCTGAAAGATTTTCTTCTGCAACACAGAAAGGACTACATTAATGCTTACAGGTAAGTGTGCATTGTGTTTAAATTTATTTATTTTCAGATTTATAAAGTGAACTGCTCAAGAATCAGTGAGCATGACTAAAAACAAAATGCAGATTGCTTATGAATTGTCTTACTGTAAGCTCCTTAAGATGAAGAATAGTCCTGTCACAGGAAGAAAATGGTCCTAAATAAAAACAGAATCAGGATTTGAAGATTTCTGGTTCTTAGGAGTGAGTTCTGAAACAAAACAACCTGGCAGTCCAAGTCCAGCACCTCTAAGGACCGCAGAGGAGGTTTCTGAAGTGGTTCCTGAGATAGCAGAGTACCAGTTTCAATGATCCAGGTTTTCCATTTCACTCTGTGATGGTAAAGCTGCCTGTTAGCACCAAATGTACAGTCAGTAGCAGGTCCTGGAGCAGAATTATTCAAACTCTTTATACTTCAGACTCTGGAATGTGAATTCCAGATGAAGGACACAACTGAGAACATGGTATGAGGGGACAGCAGCTCAGGATTTGCTTTTCAGTGACAAAAAATGTGGGCTTCAGTTCTGGTAATTACTATTGTGTGGAAAAAGTTGTGATTCTCTTCAGCCGTTATGAAACGTTCAGAGCTGCTGTGTATGCTTACTTGCTGATAGCTTTAGTAGTAGGATTTTTAGAAGATTAAAAGACAAGTTTACAGATTGGTGTTTTTAAGAAAAAATAAGAATATCTTGTGATCTGCAGATTTAACATTCTTAGTTGCTAAATCAAGTTATCCTAAGATGTAAATGTTACTGCAACTTGTATTTTGGTGAACTGAGTACAAATAAATATATCATGTGAGAAATTGAAAACTTACTTTTTAATGAAACTCGTTAGGTGCAAACTTAGTAGTCATATTGTAGGGTGCACAATATTTCATTCCAGAAATAGAAATGAATAGAAATGAAACAGTGTAGGTAAGCTTTCTCTTTTAAAGGATCTTCTGAAACTTCACAGTTTCCTGTGTTGTATTTCTCCAGTCCCTCAACATAACTGCAGTATTACATGAGGTGAGTCAGCCCTGTCTGTGTTCCTATTCTACCACAACCCTGACTAAAGCTAAGCTGTTGCTGCTATCAAGTTAGAGAAAATGCAATCTAAAGTCATCTTGGGTTGAAGACACCAAGTCCCAAGTCAGTTTAATACCTTCCTCCAAAAGGCTTCACAGGTACCAGATAGGAACATTATCCAGACAGGTACCCATCCCCCAGGAGAAGACAATAGGAGCAGAAGAGCTGTCTGCTATTCCTTAGGCTCGGTCCATACTGCAGGAACAGTCTTTCTGAGAAACAATTTCTAGGCCTGAAAGGGTCTGTCACAGTAATATCAATACTACACAATCAGTGGTATCAAAATGCATTCCTAAGTAAGTTGCCAGAAGATTTCTGGCACCCTTTTTTGTCTCCCTGAGATTTAAAAGCAGTATTTTGTTGTTTCAAAAATGAAGCAAAAAACAACAAAAAAATATTTTGGTGTGTTTTATGAGTGCGAGGCCATGAGAGCTGTTCGTGGTCAGTGCCAGTGAAAATGAAGCTTGAGGGTGTGGGTGTCAGTTCTGTGTGCAAGGGGTATAAGGAACTGCTTTCCGAGCAGCAAGGAGAAGTAGTGCACAGCTACATGTTGTGATTAGCTCTTAGTTCCTCAGTTCCTGTTGGAATAGGTCATGAACAACACTAGGTGGAGCTACTAATTTAACACTGAAATTACTACTTATTGTGTGAAAACATCATGTGAATACATAAGCTGAGAATCTGCAAGTGATTGCAGTAAGAGCAGACAGTCACTAGCAGTTAAATTTGGGGTGTTATTTGTATTTTATTAACAGTAGTGTGCATAAAATTGAAGTGATAAGAGTAAAAAATAATCCAGGCTATTTTGGTTTATAAAAGTTTTTTAATGTTCTCTTTGTAAATTCTCTTTTAACTAGTTAACATGGCAATTCTCAGTAATTTTCACACCACACCCCCAACCTCAGGTATTAACAATTTTCAATTGATGAATAAATATGGTAAGCACTAGACATTTATATATTAGAAAGTGATAAATTGTGCTAAATTGTGATCTTTAAGGACTTTCTCAGTAACGTTGCATTTGGCTAATGCCTATCTTTTGTGAGGTAGTGATGAACAGCATCTTTAAAAAAAAAAAAAAAAAAAAAGCCCCTTCCTGACTCTACTGTAGAGTCTGAGTATCATCAGATTTTCACTCTTCTCTCAGAAGTGATATGCTGATGAGACTTTATTAACTTTAGTGGAATAATTTCTCATTTATGTTGCCATAACAGAAAGAATCACAGAATCACAGAATCACAGAATATTAGGGATTGGAAGGGACCTCGAAAGATCATCTAGTCCAATCCCCCTGCTGGAGCAGGAACACCTAGATGAGTTCGCACAGGAAGGCGTCCAGGCGGGTCTTGAATGTCTCCAGAGAAGGAGACTCCACAACCTCCCTGGGCAGCCTGTTCCAGTGCTCAAGATGAATAGTACTTTTCCTTTTTTGAGTTCTGTAGAGAGTTAGCTGTAAGGGTAGGTGGCTATTTCTTTTGTGCCCCTTTGGTCATAAAGTGTTTCCAGCAGAACAAGTTGGTCACTCTTCCTGGAAAGGAGAAGACAAAGGCTCTTGTTTCCTGAAGATGTTAACAAGATGTGGGTGCTTTTTTATTTTTGCTTATTAAGCACTCTGTGATCATTACTTTCAGATGAGGATTGTTACTTACTTCCTATTTTTCAGTGTATGACTGCTATGCATTCTATATATTCTCATTCTCAGGCCATTTACTGTAATGCATTCCTACATTATAGGAGAATGTGCTGTGTGAGGTCCTATCTTCAGTCTTTGGTAAATTGTCTAATGTTTTGTCTATGAACAACATGTGCCTTTGCTTTTCATCCTTGGCTCCCTCATGTTTTTGATCATTGAACCACCAAGACAATTTGTACATTTGTGTTAAATATAGTTCAAGGAACTAGCTGGAGTGCCCTAACATTTGGGAATTTGAAGTTGTCCTCTTGGGATTCCTCCACAGCCTCCAGTTTCTCTGAAGGATCTTTCAACATTTAGACAGTTTAAAGACCAGTAGTTACTCCTACTGTTTTAGTGAGACATTGTGAAGGAATTGAGAGAACTCTAGATTTTGGCCACAGAACATGTCATACTTGAAAGGAAACTCTTTGGGAGAAAAGCTTTTCATCTGGGATTGTTAGAATTCTCATTTATTGTCTTACACAACTGCAGAGATATTTATATATTTCATCAGTGTAGAGTAGATTGGTTCTGAGTAGAAATTATGCTTTTTTCCATGGGAAAGGCAGGATGGGGTGGCTTCTGATGTCACTTCATTACATGTGTCTGTGGTCCTGTACAGCTAAATGTTAGAACATAAATATGTTGTTTATTGCAAATAATATATTTTTTAAAAATTCTTAACAAATTATCTTTGTCTTAAAAAATAACATCGGTGCCCAGCAATTATGTCTCTTGCCCTAGCATTTATCTACCTAGTAAATTAAAAAAAAAAAAGGCAAAAAAAAAAAAGCAGCAATATATCAGTTAACCTGTTTACCACCTAAGAGAAAATAATTGAATGCTTACCCTGTGTTTTGTGGAGAGTGTTCCCCTGGCCTAACCAATAAAAGGAAAGAAGTAGCCATTAAAGGACTATAAAAATAGTGTCTTGCTGGCTCCTGCACAATGCCAGACTGCTTTCTTGTCTTCACAAGACTTGGTTTGTTATGCTAAGATAGTAAAACATGTAGATGATCTGTAAGGATTTTATTTATGGAGGAGTGCATAGTGTTTTCCTGTTCTCCAGAGAATTATTTTCAAATTATTTGGATTTTTTGTTTTGTTTTGATGTTTTGTTGTTGTTGTACTGAGTCCGTATATATCGCACATTAGAAACAGTAATTCTTCGTAGCATCATCCCAGCATTTCTCAGCAATATTTTACAAAACTGAAAACAGTAATGCAGGTATGCCTGTACTGCTTGTTCAAGTAGCTGAAACTTCCCTTCAGACTTAAAAAAAAAAAAAGTTTTAAATATGTTGTTGTGGCATGTTTGGTCATTTGAGTAGGCAAGTTTTTACCTTGGATTATGTTGCATAGCATTTGGATGGAAAAAGGCAGTAAATTAAAATCCACAAAACATAATAGATAATGTTCAAATTTAGCAGTTATATAAGAAATAAAATAATTTATACATACTAGGTGCCCAAAGGGACAAAGTTTAAAAGTGTCTGCTGCATTTACAACTACGGCTATGTGCATGTACCCACACACTTAGGTGTGTGTGTGGGGGGAGTATTTATGTATATATTTGTAAGGCAATATCTGCAGGTGGTAAATTGGGCATATCTCTGCTAAAACAGTACATATTAGTATTTTGGAACTGATTTATTTCAGTTTATTACCTCTCTTTTTTTGTAATATGTTGTTGGAAGGAAATCAAGTTTTTCTGCTTGATTTGGTGTCTTTATTGAATCAGTAAGCAAAAAAAATATTTTATGCACCAGCAGAAATGGTTCCTAGTTCTGAAAGCTGGTGTATCACCTCCATCAGCTCTGGTTCCTCGTGCTTTGCCAGCAAAACGGGATCACAGCAATGATAAGCTGGAAAGAGCATGGCTGACACACTCAGAAAGAGAGCGACTAGGTCATTCTACCACTGTGTTTTACTTGCTTTTAAATATTTCTTTCAGTGAAGATTCCATATCCCCCCTCTGCCTTTCCTGTTCCCTTATCTGTGCTACTAGATTTTTTTTTTTTTTTTTACACTAACTTATTTTGCTTTCTCCTCAGTCTTCTAGAATCAACAATTACAGTATATTTGGTTTTTCATGCATGTTCTCTTTGACCTTTGATTGTACTTTTTCTTCTCCTTTGGACACTGTCCCAGTTGGTGTTGCAGTGAGGTGCTGAGATGAAACAAAACTGCAGCTGAGGCCTTGCCCAAAGCGAAGGGTAGCAGAAAGATTCCCTTTCATTCATAATGGGTTATACTGTGTTTATGCATCCCATTGTAACAATGACTTTTTAACAACATGTTGTTGTTGTGTTCCATTTATGATCCCAGATGACTTTCTGAAGAACAGTTCCTAATCAGTTGTTTCCCATTCTCTGTGGGTTTAGATAATTGTTCTTGCTGCAGCAAAGAGCCTCTGACCATTTCTTATTCAAATTCTTCATGTCATTTCTCCAAGTTGACAGTATTGCTTTGAATTGAAGTCTTATTCTCTTGATACCATTTTAATTCACTTAGCTTTCTGCCTCTGCAAGTTTAATAAGTGCATACTCCATTGTACTGTCTGAGTTGTTAGTGGAGGTGTTAAAGTGTCAGATTCAGGACAAACCCCTGTAGTACGCAACTCGGTGTGTCCCGTTTTGGTACAGAACTACTCTAAGTTCAACTTTTCATCAGTTTCACATCCATCTGGTGCCTGTGTCTAACTCACTTATTCACTGGTAGCTTATGAGAATGCTGTGGGAGATGGTAACAAAAGCCACACTAAAGAGAAGATACATAGTAATGATTGCTTTTCATCCATCCTGAAGGCCTGTTACTGAATCCCAGAAGTAAATTACACCGTATATGACTTATTCTTGATACATATTGACTACTAGATATCTTTTTGTTCTTTCCTAAGCACTTAAACGTTATTTGATTATTTGGCCCTGTATTTTCCTAGTTTGAGTGGTCTATAAGTTCTCTGCTTTTGTTTTTTTTTTTTTTCTTAACCCATTTTTTTTAAAGATAGTTGCTATACTTCATCTTTTCATTGACCTAACAGTCACTTATTCTCCTCTAGTTCTTGACAGTGAGGATACATCCCTTCCTTTGATGCGTTTCCTATTTTAGATGTTTCTCTTATTAATATTTTCAGAGTAATCTCTTCTTATTACTGGCATCCCTTGCCAGTTGCTTCATCCTGCACTTGACCCTCTTCTGTTTGTGTCCCTACATGCTGTGTTCCTTGAGGCTTGTCAGTTGCAATCAGACCTCATTTGCACTCTTTGTATTCTGCTTTTTGTGTTTGAGCTCAATGAAGAGCTCATGAAGTAGCTAAGTTGATCTCTTACTGCATTGCCTATTCGTCCCTTTCATCAAGGGCAGAATGCAAATTATCATAATGTAATTTCTATATGAAAATAATAGTTCATGTAAATTCTTTTCTGTTCCTTTTTAATTTCCCTTTTCTATGCAATTTAAACTACTAATTTTTCTAGACTATTGAAGTTTGCCTACTTGATGTCCATTGTCTTTATCTTAACTCTTCACTCACCTTCTTAAAAATCACAAATAACCCAAGCTGCCTTCAAGCCCAAGTTTCTCATGAAGCTTTCTCCTATCGATTAGGATAAAAATCTAGAAGAATTTCTTTTTTCTCCCCCTCTTTCTCCCTTCTTTATCTGCATACATTAGCCAGTGTGTGTCTTGGCCAATTCTTCTGATTGCTTGTGAAGAAGCTGATTCATTTGACCTTTCTTGATTTAGTGGTGTATCAGCCCGTTACTACAATACTGCCACTGCACTTCTGAGCAGGTATTTGTGTCTCTGACATACCAGACACAGATGGAGTTTTTTGTTTTTGTTTTTCCTTGACCTGCTCTTCTTGAATTAATGGTTCTTTTCATGGTAAGGGTAGAGGGTGGCAATTTAGTTGGATTTTCAGAATAATCTCCATGTGAAGATTTACTGGGGTGAGCAATGGCAACTTCAGTAT
Organism: Caprimulgus europaeus; assembly: GCA_907165065.1. The sequence continues at coordinate 15,278,899 of OU015526.1, forward strand.
TCTGTTAGTACTAGTGGATGCCATGTGTGTTTTGACATAACAGGATGTGATTGTATGACTCCATCCTTGCCTTCCCAAGGAGGTTGGATTTCAGGCATCTTTGCCTCCAAGTGACTTGACCAGCTCTTGTTCAAAAGTGCTGGTACCAGACTCTGTAAACTGTAAGCAGTTATAAAAGGAAGAGTATTCTGTTTCTTTTTTACTGGGTTATGCTGCATTCTGCTGCCTTTGAAACTGTGAAACTCCTATTTAAGAATCTGTATTTTACCCTTTAATGTTAAAAAGTGCACTGAAAGCATAGAACTTTGCATACAAAGCTGGGCAGGGTACAAGAACCTAGACATATAAAGACAAGAACTTTATATTCTGGTCAGCAGCAGACCAGCCAGAACTTATTCTTGAAATCTGAAATAGAAGAGTGGAGATTTTGTTTGTTTGTTTGTTTCATCAAGGAGCCATCATGAAGCTGTTACTCCATCCTTATTTTCCATGTGAATCTGTGTGCCCTAACATAGTCAAGTAACTCTAGGTGTGGATTGCCGAACGATGTTATCCGTTATCCCATACCTGGTGATCTTAATGGTCCCCTTCTGGCTGGGCCTGTGCAGAGATGAATGTAAGAATGGATTTTCTGGCTCTATACAGGCTGAGAACTTTCTGTGCCACAGACTAGTAATAAAAATGCCCATCTATATAAACTGTGCAAAGGGATTGGGGGAGAGATCTGTCCCAATACATTTAACAGTGTGATTTATGTTACATATATAATTGTCAATATGCCATCCTAACCAGACTGTGGAAAGCCTTTCATCAGATGTCTCTAAAATCAGGCTATTTAAAATCTTTCCTCATTCACAATCTGCATTCTCGGAGAGCACAAATTAGAGTTACAGCTTAGAAGACCACCAGTTAGTTACAGCCACGATAGGCATTTTGCCACAGATTTATGAAACCCATCTGTCCTGGCCAAAGGAGAGCAGTTCAGCTAGTAAAATATAAATGGGAACACTATATATGACTGCTTTTTTGTAAGTTTTCTGTAAGTTGTGAAAAGTAGTTTTAAACATTTGGAATAGCTTTAAAGAGAGGGAGGGAAAATCCAGATGTTTAGATGTCAAATACATGACAGTGTTGAAAACAAGTAAAATATAGAATACTACTTCCAGTCAGGTTACCTTACTGTTTGCTGACTAGTCGTGTTTGTGTGCTAGCTGACTGATAAGCAGAAACTAATTTTCAAGCCAGATGAACCATGTGCTGTTTTTTTGATGTGCAGCCACGTGGGATGGGAATGAAGGCAGTTTGGTATAATGCTTGGGGACGTTAGAGTAAGCTCAAAACTTCGTGGAGGAGATCTGGGAGACCCACGCTGTCAGGACACTGAAGGCGCAGGAAGGAGCTGATGGTTTTGTTATGTGATGAGAGACGCTGAGGTGGGGTGATGTGCTTTGGTTGTAGGCATTTCTGTGGCAGGGATTGCAGCAGACAGGGAAGATCTGGCATTGTTGCAGTGGAGTATGTAAGACATCTCTAGGGATATCAGGCTAGCTTTGCAAATTGCAGATCCCTTCTTTTTACTTGTGTTACTGCATTAATATAGTTGTTTTACACATACCTTGAACAAGTGGGGAAATTTTCCCCTATAAATAAAAGTCTGAATTAAAATGAGGGTATAAGTTGAGATTTTATGTCCTGTTTTTAAAGGCAGATATAATAGGCTGTGATGACTGCATCATCAGGAAACCCAAGACAAACATAAGATAAGCTACTGTAGCAAAGTTGTGGTCATCCTGTCATCTATGGCTGTGGAGGCACTGTTAAATACCTTTCTTCAGTATGCTTTTCTGTTGGTGATCTACAGTGTGTTAATATTCTACTGACAGATATTCTTTTTTATTGATTTAGGAACAAAAAGCTATTAGAAAATGTTAAACACATATAATCTAAAATAGAAATAAACATCAGGAACAGGTATCTTTATAAATCTGATAATGAACTTGATATTAAAAATATGCATTATTTTCCAATATTCTTCTCTACTGTGGTTTAAATTCACAGATTTCATAGTACAACCACTTTAAAAATGAAGCTCAGTATTTACGCTAATGAAAACATACAGTTATGTAAGATAAGTGCTGATGTTTTGTACTTCTTTCAATATTTGAGCTATTCCTTTATCCTGTTTGTTTTTGTGGTTTTGGACTTGAAATATGCCTCATTGGAATAAGTACTGAGGATAATTATATCTTTTTCTAGTTATATTTTCTCCTTAACTGCTCAGTATTTTCTTATGTTTGAGAAGATAGCATATATTGCTTTTTCTACATCTTTTACTAATCAAAAATATTTTTTAAAACCTCTCAGCTTTAAGAAGTGGCTTTTTTAGCAGTGATGGTTATTATACTTTTTACTTTGTTTTCTGTGAAAATCAGTGTTGCAGAAAAACTTCTGTGGAGATGGTGAGTGGGAAGAAGGTCTAAAATGTGTACTTGTAGATTTTATGTTGGGAATTTCGTAAGTGACAGTTTGTCTTGTTTCTCAGCCATATTATGTCTGAGTATGTGAGGATGACAGATACGGAGCGTGATCAGATAGATCAAGATGCTCAGATATTTATGAGGACGTGTGCAGATGCCATTCATCAGCTGAGAACAGAAGGTAAACTGAGCAACTCTTAAATGTTTTTTTTTTTTTTTTTGAGTTATTTATAAAGGTTACTATAATGCTGAATATTGGATGGTGAACCTGCCGTGTTTTTCAAAAGGGATTGGTGAAGTCTCATTGCCTTTTTGTTTGTATCTGTGTAATCCCACTGGCTGATTAGGACTGTACTTGATTTTCTCTAATGTTAGTGGAAAGAGAAGCCAGAGCATAGTATTTTATTTATTTGTTCAAATACACTAATTAGCAGGTATGAAGAAGATAGTCTTAAGTATTTACTACTTGAATAGTAATTTATCACTGTGGCATAGAGGCCTGAACCAGGGATCACTAAGTTCAATGGTTGTCTCTTTCCAGCTTGTCCACCTATAAGGTATTAATAGTATAATCTTTAAGTTTGAGATAATTAAATAACTTTGTTATCTATAAGTTTGAGATAATTAAATAACTTTAACAGAGCCCTGGTGAAGTAACAATGTTTTTGATGACTTGAGTATGGGATCATAACTTAACAACACTATCTTATAAAAATTGTAGAGAGAACTTTTATTTTGCCATTTTCTAGTTGACTTGCTCTGTGTGTTTTATCAATACACCAAAGATTTTCATCAGCTTTGAAATACCATCTAAACATAGTTGTAGCATTATTCAGAATCCTTGAAAATCAGTCATGCATGGGAACTATATAGTATCAAAATAAGAAATATTAATATATGTGAATTGAAAGGATCCTTGGCACAATAAATCCCAAAGATTTCCACATAGTCCATACACTGGAGAATTTAAAATATTAGAAGTTCAGTATTTTAAGCAAGTTAAATCTCTGGATCTGTTTTGCTTTGCTTAGCTTAGTGACATCTATTCTTGTTTAGAAATGTAATTGGCATAATATGACTCAGTGGCATATATAACAAATCAGTAACATAAATATTGTAAGATGCTGGTTGTTTTCAGCCTTTGGTTTGTTGTAATGGTTTGCTGTTTTACAGTACTTATATTTAAATGTAGCTACGTTTAAAATAAATGCTAATATATAACATAAATAAAATGTTAATAGGCTTTTGAATATAACTTGTGTATCAACTGAAAACACAAACTTTTGTGCAGTTCAGTAAAAAGTTAAAAGATTCTGTTATATTTTTCTTTTGTATTTCAGCACACAAGGGTGTCCAGTCTGCTCAGGTAAAGGAACACAGAACAGCTGTCTTGGACTTCATTGAAGATTACTTAAAAAGTACTTAGTATTTATTGAGTGCTTAAAAATGAATTATTGTATTTTCCAAGAAAGAAATCGTGCTCTTCTAACCTGAAGTTTTGTTTACTGCTATCTTGAACAGGAGTGTGTAAGCTGTATTCTGAACAAAGAGCCATCCGAGTTAAGCGAGTGATAGATAAGAAGAGACTGTGAGTAGTGTCAAAAAATAGTTTAACTGTGCTTTTCGTTTGTCAGACATTCAACAAAACTATTATTCATGTTTAGATTCTAAGGAGATTGTTTTAATGGAAATCTGTGGTTGGATGAGCAACTTTTGCTGTCAGCAGGTGCGTTCCAGGGCTCTTTTACACTTCTGGCATGTGAAGTGAAGTCTGTAAATGGCAGAGTGCCAGTGTGGTGGTGTACTTCTTATTTATGTCAGTGTTAAAGCACTGAATAAATAAAATGGGGGTTAATAAACTTGCTGGACTTCTACAAATGCAACAAAATACTTTTGTGTGTCCCATTAAGGTAATATTCTGCATAAAAGAATTCAAAATAGAATCATAGGATGGTTTGGGTTGGAAGGGACCTTTAAAGGTCATCTAGTCCAACCCCCCCTGCAGTGAGCAGGGACATCTCGGTTAGTTGGTTGTATGTCTCAAAGATGCTATTTAGGATACTGTCTGATTAGGTACAAGTCTCTCTCTCATTCTCTTTCTTTTTTTTTCTTTTGTCTTTTTTTTTTTCTTTCTTTCTTTTAGCCACTAGCTTTCTGATAAAGCAAGTAGAAACATGATTAAAATTTAAGTCTTAAATGTAACTTCTTAACTGAAACAAAAGTCTCTGCTTCCTGTCATGGGATACGTTCAGGCTGCTAATGTAGAGGTGAAAATGTGTGGAAGTTAAAGATGATGGTGCTTGGTGGCTATTTGGTCTGGGATTTTTTGGATTTTTTTGTTTGTTTCTTTCTATTTTCAGTCAAGTATAAAAACCCATACTTTTTCAGTTTCTTTTTCTGCACCTTTCCAGGTGTAAGAATGACAGGGAGAATGAACAGGGTTACAATTTATTTAATACCTGAAAGGCTTTCCATGTCTCCTCAATCTGCATTATTTGAATTCTAATCTTTCTAACCTTAAGTTCTGTTATGTACATTTTAATTTAAAAATAACAAATTCTAGAACATACACATCAATAAATAAATTCTTGAGTTTTTTTTCAAGACTTGATGCTGTTTTATCAGTTTGGTGTTTGACTCAATAAGTCATTTACATTGGAACTACAGAGATGTTTTCAAAAGTCCATAAGTACATTTTATTCAGAGTGATTCAGCAAGATTAAGTGCAATTAGATTCACTCAAATATATCTCAAATATATTGAGACATAAATAGTAGTACAAGCCAAAACCAAGTAAACAAAAACCTCCAAACCAGTTCTGAAATTTGGCAAGAAGTAATGAGAGAAAAGACATTTGTATTTTTGTAACTCCTGTAAGTTTTCAGAAACAAACTGTGTGATATTTTTTGTGTGTAAAAATACATAACTTTATCAGTATGCTTCACACTAAAGAACTTCAAAGAAAGACAGTTGACTAAAGAGAGAAAACAACTCAATTTTATGTATGCTAAACATGGAGCAATGAAAGAGCTATTTCAGAGGTTAGAATACCACTTAAATAAAGAGCAATAAAACATTAAAAAATAACCCAGAAGATGCAGTCCTTTTATGTAATATTGAAGGATACCTCTTTGCCTCTTTTTGCCTTCAATTAGTTGATTTGCAGTTTCATCAAGGATTCCAGCAGATGCTTTATGTGATAGTAAGAACGTGTTCCATCACTTAAAAGATCTAGGCATTCTTTAAATAGTGCATCTCAGGTATTTTATTCATTTTTAATTTAAAACTTCGTATGTTAACATAGTGTGCGAAGCAAGGACAGCAAACAATAAGGGAATACATTTCTTTAAACGTAAATTAATCTTAGTGTAGATCTTCTCTCCTGCAATTTAGTCAAAATATCTGCATATCGGACAATACTGGAAGGTTTGCAGTAGAAATGTGCTTAATCATCTTTCCTTTTATATTGATAAACATTCTAAGCTCTTCAACAAATTGTCTGAGTGTTATAAGTTTTTACATAAGTTTCCTTTATGTATTAATTTTTTGATTAAAAAGTTCTGCCAATTACATAAGACTAGGTCCCCAAAATGAAAAGCTGTGAAATAAAAATACAAATAGCTTTTTCTGTAAAGGTACTTGGCTGTGATTTTCAGTTTTTATGTTTATTGGTATTGAAAATTACTATTCATTTCAATTTTAAACTTCCTTTTCCATTAGAAAATCTTGTTAATAATGCATGCAATTATTCAAATCAAGCTGATATTTTTATTATCTGGGGAATTAATGTTTTATTAGTATCAGAACTATTATTTGAACTGCCTAGACATCCAAATAAGTCTCTTTTTCCCTTATTATTAGGCAAATTTGGGCCTTGAGAGGGAGGAGATGAGTGAAGAAGAGTTCTTTTTTTGTAAAATTACCAAAAGCCTACTACTTGCAGAGTTTTTAGAACTAAGCAATGTTCCCTGTTACTGTTTTTTCTTGTTTAAGTACCACAGTCAGTGATGACTAATGCATTATATTCTGTTTTTCTCAGAAGTTTCTAATTATGGGTTAGAATTTAGACACAATACAAAGAAGGAAAGGAACACAAAATGCAACACCTTCTGTTAAGCAGCAGGGGAAGATTGCAGATCATAATGAGATTAACTGTTGATTGTACTTGGGAGGGGAGGAAGTTATGAAGGTGGCACAGCAGGTGATTCAGCCCATTGCTTTTTTTGGTTTTTGCTCTTTAGCTGCTCTAATAGGACAGTTGCTCAGCGTTTAACTGTCCACTATGGAGCAGTTACAGAATTCATTGTAGACAACAATAAACCACAGAAGTTTACTGGAAAAAATATGTTGCCACTGATTTTAAACTTTGTTTTATGCCACAGTGAAATGAACTTGACTGGTGTTTAGTAGATTATCACTGAATTTGCTACTCATTTGTTACATTGCGTTTGTATTAAAATTATATAGGGATTTAGCTGTAGTATATGTCTGTCCACTGCATGCGTTTTCTCTTTTCCTTGCTGCTACGTGGTCTGTTGCGTTCTTTCATGGACAAGATAAGGATCACTTTCATTCTGGTTAAACTATTCTTTAAAATACTTATTTCAGGAAAAAGCTAATTCCATTGTATTTTCTTACTTTTCCTTTACGATAATGGACAGTATAAAGTAAAAATGTAATTATTACTTGAAAAAAAAAAAAAAAAAAGTAATGATGTTGGCTATTGGTACTAAAAAGAATTTTCAGTATGACCAAAATGTTCTTTGTTTGGTTTTGTTTTTTAAAAAATATGTATTTTAATACACTGGATTTTTAAAAGGAAATTCAATAAAATGCTTGTGTTTTTATGCTTTTATGTGTTTTAGCCTTCAAAATTCTCCTCAAATCTGAACATGTAATATGTTTTGTTCAGGAATACTATTCGTGCTTTCTTTGCCTTTGTAATAATATTTCAGTGAAAGTTGCCAAGTACATTTTGTATCTTGACTGGGAAATCTTTAATATGAAGTTTGCAAGAGTTAAAGTGTCGAATTTAGTAATCTGTGGTTCTCATTTTAGGGAAATTCAGCTGTGTAATGTTGGTTAAATTATAGACTCTTGTGCTTCTAGGTCCAGACTTGAACCTGAGCAGAGCAACGTATCCAAATCACCTCTTTCCCCTGAAAAGTCTTTACAGAATCCTTTAGATGATACTGAAGATAAACTCTCTGCTGAGGAGAGCAAAGGTAAGAATAAAACATAGTTATATTTTACCTTTTGTGGCAAGGCCTGTCTGGTCCATAGTACTTCCTTCACATTACGAGGGCTTGTTCCTGTGGCTTGCACCTTTTCTATTTTCATCTCCCCCGAGCGGATCAGGCTTTTGTGAAGCACTTTGTGAGACTGAGGAAGCAAGATCTTAAACTTTTTGACATGCTTTTTCCAACCAGCTAAACAAGTCTTACGCCTTGCTGGATTCTCATCCTCTCAATAAGCTCTGTGTGAACTCTTTCCTTTTTATTTATTTTTATCAATATCTGTCTACTTATGTATCATCTGAGATCTGTCTGATTTTTCCACATTTCTTTAATTGATGGCAAGGAACTGGGAAGTAGCTTCATGACTTTCTGGGAACGTGTTCTAGTTTTTAAGCACAGAGACCTTGAGTTGGACACCCCTACAGCTGGGGCCCGAAGGTAGAATGTGCTCACAGAGGGGAGGTTACTGGCTGGCCAGACCCAGTAGTTTTGAGGGTGTTCTTCTCCACAACATTAATTTCCCCTGCTGGAAGGATTGCATCTCACCTTTTGGTGGACAGGAGATAGCCAGAAATCCAAAGCAGTATCTCTGACCAAAGGGTCATTTCAGCTGGTGCTGGTTTTGACAGGACTTGTGAACATTGCTTCTGAATCCTTGGTGGCCAGCTTCTGAGGCCAGGGCGTGTAAGTCCCTTCTCTTAGCTGTTTTGGTTTGTCCTGGGATGAGTACACTGGCAGGACTTTGTTGCAGAGTGCTTTTTCAAGTACTACCACAATGCACATAACTTCAGGTTGCATATCTAAAGAGAAATCTTGTTTCTATGATTCTGGAGTTGCTTTCCATGGCTTGAGTTCTCCTGCTTGTGCTGTCTAGAGGAATCCAAGGCACCCTGTGATTTACAGTGTGAAAATTATTTTTGGAGAGAAACATAAGCTATATGAAATGTGACATTATTTTATGCTGATACTTCAACAAGATAGAAGAAATGCACTGGAAGGCCATATTACTCTGATGATCAGATTCTTTGGTGATTTTTATTAAAAGAGTGAAGTTCCTCTGCTTGGTGACTGTAGGGCCATACGAAGGGTGGATTCATGTGAAGTGCACACTCCATTTCTGGATGAAGACTCTAATACTGAATTACCTCACAGAGTGCAAATGGTTTCATTTTCTGATACGGCATTGCTTATCTTCCTCACCAGTTTGTACTTCTGCAGCCCTCTCAGTATGCTTCCCCCCACCCCCAACACTGAATTTATTGTAAGAAGTAAAGGGTTTTATGATGTGTTATTTCTAGTGTTTGCTCTGTTTTTATAGTATGCCTTAAGTGATGCAGCACACAGGCACATAGATGAGTTTCACCTTAACACGTTATCAGTGTTTTGCAGCTGTGAGCTAGTGCCAGCAGAGAAGCAGCAGTGCAGTAGCATCTTTGTTGCCCTGTGCTCTTTCCTCTTTATGGAATGTCTCTGCAGTCTCTGAAAGTGTGTGCTCCCACCACATAGTGTCATTACAATTTTTTAGCTCCAAAAACCTGTGCCACAGTGTGGAAAACACTGTTCTTTGGTTGCCTTGGACACAACAAACCATTGCAATAAACAAAAATAAAGCTTTGTTTCTTGAATGTTAATATTGATTGCTCCAGTTTTCACTTTTATTATTTATACTTCAATTTTTTATAAGAAAGTAGGGGTCTCATCATGTTGAGTGCTGCTGATGCAGTACTTATGAAGGATTGCCGACTAGCCTTTGAGAAAACTATGAAACTTGTTTATCAAAACAAATCTGTTTGAAACAGTTTGTAAATGCACACAGCCTGTGATTCCTCACAGAGCTGTAAGTGTTGGTTGCTGCCACTTATAAAATCAGCCTTGTGACTTCGCTGGTAGGTGGTTGTTCAAGCATGGGAGTAGCATGAACGAGGTGTCTAGGAAACCAGAAGCTCAGTTTAAATTTCAAAACCTTTGATTTTTTTTCTTTTTACAATTAACTTTTCAAATTTTTAAGAAATTGGAGAAATTATCCTGTTTAGAAATAAACTATTTCACCCTCAGGGTGTTGTTGGCTTTAGAAAATGGTGATCACTTGTATTTATCAATTAGCCATGATCAGCATGCCTGGGTCCCTTGCGTAAGCATCTTAGCTGTAAAGAGAGTTCTGAGGGCAGCTTGTGGTCCTGTCCTTAAATTGAATGTTATGATGAGCAGCTGAATGTCCTACTTGGTGTGCTGAAACACAGCCTGAGTTTTGTCTGGGGTTTTTTGGCAGAAAGCAAAGCAAAATGGGATTACTTTTGTTTTATGGCAAAGCACCTGTTTACATTAGAATTATACAGGACATGGCTCATGGTAAGAATATAGTCTCTCTGGAGATTGCTTTTTTGAGCTGGCAGGATTTATTTGCATATTACAAATTTGACATTTAGTTTATGGAAATAAATGTAAATAATGAGTAGCTTTTGAACTGGTCCACAAGCTTAGCAGCTGTCTCCTTTCAGCTTGGAAAAGGGTTCAGAGGATTTGATTATTACTTTCTATCTTTGTCATGCATTACCTACTTCTCTTTCTGCAAAAGAAACGTAGTTTGGCTTTTGCTGGATTAATTGTAGAAAAGCATTAATGTCAGCTCCATGAAACCCGTGGAACAACTTTTCCAGTAGCCAGAAATGTACCACAGCAACAGGAGGAACCCTGGGGAGATAGGTGTTTCTCACTTACCTCTTACCATAAGTATATTTGCTTTTTAGCAATCACGTTGGCTACAGGTGCTGTTTTTTTTAAACAGTGCCTGGAAGTAATTGGTTCCTCTGGGATAAAATAGGAATATCTCTTATTTCTTGGCTAGGTAAACTAATTATCTTCTTTTCTTTGAATACAGTAAATAATTCATTATAATTTTGATGTAATGTAAATATATTGATTACCTGTGTTTCTGTGAAATGGACTTAAAATACTGATGATACCTCATGGACAACATAGAGTCAAATCTTTCCTAAACAATCTTTAAGATACTTAAAAGATACCTAAACAATCAAAAGATACTCTTGTTTTTATTTCTTATTACTTGTAAGAAAGAACAGATTTTTTGTTGTTATTTTGTTGGGGGTTTTGGTTGCATTGTTTTGTTGGGTTTTTTTTCTTAATTTACTATATTCCTTATCTACATCTCTCATTTGTGACATTATACATTGGTTTCTGGGAAGGGAATTATTATACATTTACAAAGGAGACATACACAACAATGCTCTTTAATAATACTTATTTCATGAGAGTTTTCACAAATATTCCAATGGATAAAGAGGGAAATTTCTGCTTAAAATCCTTTTCATATATTTACTTATAAATAGAACAGTTCCTTTCAGAAGCTTCCCAAGAGAAGTCAGTATCTGAATGATGATGCATTGGTGCTGCTTCTGCAATTGAAAAAAAAATTAGGTTTAGAAGGTTATAACAAAACAAAGGAAAATACTTATAAATGCCTGAAGAAAATTGACTAGGATAACTAGAAGTCTGAAATCTATTAAAAAGTAAAAACTAAATCTTTCTGTATTGTAATTTGCAGCCTGCATCTGATAAGTCGAAGTAGGTTCAGCTTTGATCTGTTGTGGGGTGGCACAAATCCCTCTCTTGGGTTTTTAAAAACATCACAGCCAGCAGGGAGAGGAGAGGCCTTCTCAAGAGTGCAGTCTTGTCGTCAGGATTTTAAACACTGATGCTAGAACAGCTTCAGAAACAGGAGGTTCCTGCAGCACAGTTTCTTTTCTTTCCCATTCTAACTTGTTCATCTATAATCAGAAGTATATAATTAAGCCTAAAAATAAATCTTCATAAGGGAATATCCCAGAAATAGCCGTTCAAGATCTTTTATGCCCAACTCCTGCTAAGATTTATGCAGATGATTAGCTTTAATCAAAGGGGAAGTACTATTGAAATCAGTGAAGCAGCTGTGATGTGTAAGGGTTAGTTTGTGGTCGGATACGATTCCTGTTATACACAGGAAGACCACTTGCACAGGATTTGCACTGTTGTATGCAGGTGGAACAGCATGAGAAAATCAAGTTTGTCCTATGAACTTTGCTCAAAATGTCCTTGAGATTGTTTTTACTTTCTGGAATGAGGAGCTGCTGGTTTTGTCAAGTCTGATTGAAAGATAATAGTTTCTGTATAGGCTGTCATATTGAAAGTTGTATGTTTTCTTCTGTTAAAAAGCAAATGCTACTGTATTTTGTGCCCTAACAAGTATTAGTGGGTTATGAGTTGTTTTACATCCTTCACTTTCAATACATTAGTGCAAATCCTCACAGTTCTTGAAGAATGACTATGCATAGACTTTTGTCCCATTTTAGAAGTTAAAGGTTGTGTAATTTTATGCTGTATATATATATATATAGGGTAAATCTCAATTAATGACAAATGAGATATAAAAATTTCATCAGCATTTTTAAATGGATGAAAAATCATTTTCACTTTACTATATCCAGTGTCCTGTATTGTCTCAAGTGTTTGGTGGTTCTTTCACAGACAGGAATCTGCCTGATGCCCAAAGTAACGTTGGATTATGGGGGGACGGCAAAGGTGAAGATGAGCTGTCACCTGAAGAAATACAAATGGTAATTTTATTATATTTTCTGCTGTATTCATATGTGTTAAAAAGTACAGATTCTCCCAAATTAATATTCAGTTTTCATTTTATTCAGAATAATGCCATAAGATAGACCTTTTGCACATGGTTTCCTGGTTCTTCTTGTAGCAGCTCATATTACTACAAAATACTTACGTGGAGACATGAAATAAGTAACAATTCTTTTTCAACAACTGAAATTAAAATTGTTTTTAAAATTACAATTATGAATTGCTTTTTTAGTCAGGAAACAATAGAAGTCAAGGCAACATCAGGAAAAGTATTATGAAACTTCAAAAAGAATGAAATGTTGGCCCTTTACTTGGACTATTTCTAGAACACACCTTAAATAGTTATACTGTTTAAGTGTAACTATTAACTTTGACTTCATTTTATTCCCTTTTTTTATTATCCAAATCAGATTGGTTTACTAGAAGGAATAGCTACGAGCTTTCTGTTACAACAGAATCCCATGAATTTTACCTTTCCTGCATTTCCTCCTTATCTGCACATTTTTGTATTGTTTAGTCCAATTCTATTTACAGTTGAACTGATATAATACAAAATTTCTGACAGGCATGATGGCTGACAACCTATCTGTTAGACTTTTTGATATTCCCAAAATTTATTGTTTTGAACACAGCTCAGAATCCTTAGAAAACCTCTCTACATTAGCACACATTGCCTTGTTTTGTATAAAGAAAGAAAAACTGATTTATAACTAGCCAGTAGATGTGCAGTTTTCAGTACGGTGAACTTTACTAAGGGAAAGGGCTGCTGCAGTATGAACACGTGAAGCTTCCTTGGCAGTGATTAGAGATGTTCCCAACCACAATATGCACCACTCTTCCCGTCAGAGATGAGTAAGTTGCACATAATTATGGTATGGTTTATCAAAGAGAAAAGGTTCTTCAGAGGCTACTTTTGATGCTCTCATACTGCTCCTGAGTACCAGTCTGAAATCTGAAGGCTTACTCTTGCTTTCTCCTTTCTTTTTAAAGATAATTCTTTACATATTTTCATTCTTCTGTCTTTTTGCACAAAGTTATTAGCCCTCTTGCTGTAAACTTCCAAAGGATCAGGAGGAAACAAGCATCAGAGGTGATGGGTCTGACAGGGCTCTGACTACGAAATGTTGGATTTCTTTTTGTAGGCCTCACACTGTAATTAAGTTTTAAACATGTTTCTTCTCTTGTCATGGTACTTTGGGAATAAAATAACTTCTTTTTCATTAAATCCTTTTATACTTTTTAGAGTAAAGCTCCACATACCTCATGACTTAGATGAGTTTCCAAAGTCTGTGAATTTTGTTCTATTTGTTATCCAGACTGAAGAGACAGAAAGATCTTAAAATGTTGATTTTTGCCCACCAAGGGTTTGAATTTTTCACCAGAATAAGTTCTCTTTACTGATTTGTGAGGGAGAGTGATTCCAGGCCTACCTAAAAGAAAAATCTATGTTCATAGTTCAGTGCTTTGAAGGATCTCTAGACTCCTAAATCTCCAGTCCTGAACTGATTCTTATAAGGTATTTGGACAGCTCTTCCTAGGGGGGAAACCAATACCCACTATTTTAAATACCCACTATTATTCTTTACCTATTCAGACCTCTCCTGTGCTATGCTTTTTTTATTATTATATATTTTTTAAACCTTTACTGGTTGTTTTATGCTGATTTACTTCTGTTGTGCTTTCAGAAGTTACACTTGCTGTGAAGAGGGGTATAAAAATAACACTGATGATCTAAATTCAATAAACTTTTAGCTTAAACAGACTGTAATATGTCCTTATTCTTATCTTACACAGTTCTGCCTATAGTTGGCAAGAACACTTATACTATATAACAGTGCCTTGATGTCAGTGCTGTGATTAAGCCTAGAAAAATGAAAGAAAACTACAAAACTTCAGCTGGAAAGTTTAGATCTCAGCTTTAAGTTTATCAGTGCTCCATGGGAAAAGAGAGACAAACTTTAATTAGACTGTTTAGAGAAACAGAAGAGCAAAATGCTACCAAAATAAAAATCATATACTTTGAAGTCTGATATATATTGGTGTACTGAAATATTACTACTGCTTTTGTGCCATAGTTTATTCTTAAATGTAAATTCACACATGGAAATTTAAAATTTATTTTTGCTATGCACTCTTAGTACCTGTGTTTTAGTACTGGTACTAGGAAACTAGAAATTAAAAAAGCATACGAAGGGTAGTTGCCACTATACAGCCTCCTCTCTGCTTATAATTTATGCTGAGTTTTGCAGCAAGCTGCTTTTCAGCTGGGTCTCTGAATCTCCTGCTGAATCTTGCTGTGGTTCTGGTCTCACCCAGAGCTGTTCTGTCCTGCTGTACCTCACTGGAGGCTGGTGGTATGACCAGCAGTAGTCAGTGCTGTCTGTATCTCAGCTTCTTCTCACACTGACTTTGAGTCTGTGCTTCTGGCACTGTTGTGAAGAAATACAGGCTTGCTTTCTGCCTCTACTAAAAATTAACAGGCATCACTTACTTCCCCGTTACGCCTTGGAAGGAGTCTGCATTTATTGTGATTTAAAAGAAAAGTGAGTGAGCATTCGTAGCAGTGTTACAGGCATTTATTTTTTTTTCCTTCCCCCCGAGCTGTTAAGTAGAAAGTGAGCTGATTGTTTCTAATTATAGTTAATGCCCCAAATGAAGGCCACTTCTTGTCAGGTAATTTTTTTTACCGTTGTACTGCATATTATTGGAGTTGTCAAACTGTAAACAGTGAGGTGTAGATTTGTGTATTATGTGTATGTGCATGGCAGGGTTGCAGATGCAAATGTTGCCACGAATATGTTGATGCTCAGAGCTGAGCAAGCCATTGCTCTGTTCTGTGGATCTAATGTGATTTTGTTTGGTCTTTGACTTTTTTTAAGGCTTTGAGTGGGGTTTTTTTGTTTGTTTTATAGATGCTATAATTAGATACCTTACAAAGGCTAGGGTTGTACACGGTAACTATTCCACAGTGAAACTGCTCTTCCAATGCATTTTTGAGGAAATTTAAAGCTAAGAGTTGGCCTTTATTAGTAAAAATTGGGTACTGTATAATTTCACTCCTAACAGACTTTAAAGTCACTGGTCCATTATTCTAATTTTCAAGTAAATTTGGGTCCAAGCTCTAAATATAACTGGGAAATAACTTGAGTATTTGCATATGTATTGCTTTTTTAATTGCTCACATAAATCCTTCATACTAACTTGGCAACATTTAGTGGCTTCATTGTGCTTTTAATGCAAGAATCAAAGGGTCTTTACAAACATACAACAAACGCTCACAGCTTTAGTTAATTTTTTAATTCAAAGGAAACTCCTGTACGTTTGCTGGTATGTTTGCTGTTACAGAGAAGTTACTTTCTACTTTTTTAGCATTTGATTTTTGAAGAGTGGGCCAATTGCATTGAAGTTACTCAGAAAATCCAGAAACTGCTGTGTTGGTTTTAAATTGGAATGTGTTGTGCCAAATCATACTTAACAATTCTCAATCATGGTTCTGTGATCCTTCCTGTGGATAAAATAATGAATTAAAGCCATATCATATTGCTACAGCAGCCATTTCTATCAGTATTTTACCCACAGGAGAGAGCTTTATGTTGTCAAAATGATTGCAGGCTATTGTGAGATTTGTACAAGAAATTTCAGTTCATAACCTTGAGTACATGTGTATTAATGTTTTTCATAGCTGTTGTGAGTAGATGTCTTGTGGTTGCACTGAGTGGGGAAAAAATCTGGCTCTGCTGTTTGAGTTGTGAAAATACTGAATTATCCCTGATTTTATCCTTTGTTTTGTTTTTGTCTTAAATTCAGGTACAGCACATATAGTGACTTTTCTCATGAGATAACAAAAAAGAACTGTGATTATTTCTTCTATGCATTAGATCTTTAGGCATATCTTAAGCAGTTTGTCACTTTATGCCATACTTTTGGTAACAGAATATTCCACTGTCATAAAAGAGGCTACTTTAATAAGACATAAATTATTGAGCTATACTGATCACTGGAGTTTGGTTTATGTTCCCATCATGTAAATCCCTTGGTGACACTCTGGTGTATGATGTGTTCTGTGCTCTAACCTTTTGTTCAATTGACTGTTTTAGCATATATTACTGCTGTCTGCGCCAAGTGGTCCATCAGCCAAGATTTCAAATTGCAAAGATCATTTAGCTGTTTAAAAGGCAATCTGTGCCAGTGGAGGGCTTTAAATATCAAAGGGACTTTTTAAAGAATACTTTCTCAAGTGGATTTGTGCTATTTGTAAGGGATTAAAGTCATTCACTGTTTCTTTATTGAAAATTTGCTTTCTAAATTAGTTATCATCTGAGTTTTACTAAGGCAGCAAAATAGGCAATTTTTGATGTTGGGTATTTGTGCAGAAATGCTTATCCTTACAGAAGTCAGAAAAACAGTTACAGCTTGCTGGCCCCATTGTCATTTAGGGACAAACCAGTCAACTCAGTGCTAAATCTCGAGGCTCTGTTCCTTGGCTTTGTTTGAGGTGGCTCCACTAAAACCAGAGACATACAGTGGTGTGAAGGTAAAGAGTGCAGTAGTGAAACATCTTTAACCATCATCTGCCACTGTGAAGTAAATATCACTGTATTAGTCAGTTATATTTTAACAAATGCTCTGCTGTGTACAAGGAGACACTACAGACAGCAGTGACAGTGACACTTGAATGTACTGCAACACTGATACTTTTTTATTTAACAAAACCATTGGATCTTTAGGGTGGAAATCAGAGAGACTGTGCAGTATTTTCTTCTCTGCTCACCCTTGACCCATGGGGCTGGGCTCCTTCCCCAAGGCCTCTACCCCACAGCGAAGGTGACATTGCCTGACAGCCACCCTCCTCATCTGTCATCTCGGACTCTCTGGAGTCCTTTAACCAAGGAGAAGAAGCTGTTCTTGTCAATTTAAAATAATTTTTTTTAAAAATCATTATTCTTTGTGATGTAAATTGTGTATGTCAGAAGACTAAACCCTTTTCTATGAGATTCACTGTTACCCTTCTTCAGACATACTTGTCATTCACGCTTTTGCTGAATTAAACCTATGAATTTCTGGTTTTTAACACAGTAACCATTTCCCTCTAAGTCGTGGAGGCTGACTTTTAACTTGCTGTTGGCTGAGTCTCAGGTGCTGTTTCTCTGAGGTCCTGATGGGCCTGAAACAAAATGAAAAATGTTACAGCACAAAGTGTGGGGGATGGTGGCAATCGTGTGGGGTGTGAGAAGGAGGGACTGAAGGTGAAGGGTATGGAAAGTGGCTTGGCTTTTCTTGGTTTATTGTTTTTCTGTGTAGGTCTGTGCAAAAGTCTTGCTCAGCTCCAACTATCCACTCTCCCTTAAGCCAGCCCTATCATCTGGTCCTGTGGTGGGATTCAGTTTACTAATTCAGTTTACAGAAAACTCAGGAGGAAAAAGTGGTTAGTGAGCTCAAATATCACACTGTGAAATCAGACAAGCAGCAGCGCTTAAAATCAAGCAGCAGCTCTCACTTAGGCCTGTATACGTGGGGAGAGAGAGGAGCAGGACAAATTCCTCAGTGGCTGTACTAGATCTTTTTTCCTTCACCTTGAATACTATATGCACTTTATTTTTTTGTTATTTCAAATTTTTTGTTTATAGTTTTTTTTTTTTCAAATACTTACTATCTTCTCTGGGCAACACCTCCTTTTCCTGCAGGCTTAAGTGTTGGACATATGCTCAGATAGCAAACAATTCCTATTGCACCCACTGAAAACCCAGTCTGAGCTGTAAGCAGTGCTGCTCTGTTGGCACTTTGACAACACGCTGCTCTGTCTTAAAAAGGATAATGAGACCTTCCAAGGTGGCTGAGAGGACTGCTGTGCTTTTACTGCTGATGAAATTGTATCGTGATTGAATTATGCCAAAATCCCAGTGTGGTATGTAGGCTAGTTCAAACTAGGGAGATTAACTGGACTAGAACAGGCCTTGCTGTCTTGCACGGCTCCTGTGTCAAATTCTTTGCATTCTGAATCCTGTTTTCTGGTATTAGCACTGCTGCATGGATCACTCAGGTTTGTCAGAGGCATGTAGCAGGTGATATTTTCAGTAGAAACTTCTATTCTTTGTGCTGTTTCTGTATAAACCATGTAGACCAGGTCTTTCCCAGCTTTGTGAGAAAGATGCAAAGATCACAGAATGGTAGGGGTTGGAAGGGACCTCAGGAGTTCATTTAGTGCAAGCCCCCTACTAAAGCAGGTTCCCTACAAGAGGTTGCACAGGAAAGCGTCCAGGCGGGTTTTGAACATCTCCAGAGATGGAGACTCCACACCCTCTCTGGGCAGCCTGTCCCAGTGCTCCATCACCCTCACAGTAAAGAAGTTTCTCCTTAAGTTTGTATGGAACTTTCTGTGTTCCAGTTTGTGCCCATTGCCCCTTGTCCTGTCACTGGGTACTACTGAAAAGAGCCCGGCCCCATCCATTTGGCCCCCACACTTCAGGTATTTATAGACATTGATAAGATCCCCTCTCAGTCTGATCTTCTCCAGGCTGAAGAGTCCCAGCTCTCTCAGCCTTTCCTCATACGGGAGATGCTCCAGGCCCCTCATCATCTTTGTGGCCCTCCACTGGACTCTCTCCAGAAGATCCCTGTTCTTCTTGAACTGGGGAGCCCAGAACTGGACACAGTATTCCAGATGTGGCCTTACCAGGGCAGAGTAGAGGGGGAGGAGAATCTCCCTTGACCTGCTGGCCACGCTCTTTTTAATGCACCCCGGGATACTGTTGGCCTTCCTGGCCACAAGGGCACACTGCTGGCTCATGTCCAGCCTGCTGTCCACCAGCACACCCAGGTCCTTTTCCTCAGAGCTCCCCTCCAGCAGGTCAGCCCCTAACCTGTACTGGTGCATGCGGTTATTCCTCCCCAGGTGAAGGACTCTGCACTTGCTCTTGTTGAACCTCATCAGGTTCCTTTTTGCCCAGCTTTCCAGCACGTCCAGGTCAAGATCTAGTCAGTTGTGTCCATACCACAAAGGTCCAGCTGTTACCAAGGCTCTGGCCACACCGAATTAATTGACAGAATACATTGAATGTGTTTCCCATCCTTGTCCCAAAACGGGACTTGTTACCCTTCCAGTATGGGGTGCTCTGCTGTCCCTGATGGCAGGAGCCTTTCAGCCCGAGTGCTCCCCAGGAGCTGTTGGGCAGGAAGCAGCACGCTGCAGGCCCGCCTTGGGCTTTGAACCAGCTGTGGCTGCCTGCCAGGCTGGAGGATCAGACTCAGACACCTTGAAATCCCAGCTCAGTATGTCCTAACAGGGTGTTTCTGAAACACAGTCCTTACAATGCGGCTTCCAACAAACTCCACTACAACGTGGGATACCTTCCTCAGCTGTATTTTGGCTGTGCAGGTTTTGTTTTAGCACACTGCTTCATCATACTGGCTGCATGATCACTTGTTCTGAAATGAATCCCAAATGACCTGACAGTCAAGTACATGCAAAAAGTCAAAGCTTATTTTCCTGCATAAAGTCTTCTATTTATGCTTGTATTTTGAAAAATGTAGAGCTAAAAAAATGTTTCATTGATTACACGAGTTTTAAATGGAAGAGGTCTGCTGGAATAACTAAAGCCAGTGCGTTTGTAAAGTATGAAGTACTAGATGTCAAAATATTTCATACTGTAGCAAAATGTAAAAGCTCTTAACCTCATACCATGGGCAGTACATGAATAACATGAATGGCAGTGCAAAGGTATCATGAAAAGAATCACATGCTTTCATGAGCATGAAAGCTTTCCCCACTCAAATATCTCGAACAATAAAAAAGGACAGATTTCATCCACTGTATTTTTCCTTATTGCAAAGTAACTTGAGCAAAATCTTCAAGTTATTTTGGGGTTTGTTTCACTAATGGGAGGAGAATGACAAGTGTTACAGTGATGGGTTGCAAATAAAAAGATCCATATTGTTCATTTAGACCAGTATTAGTAGAGATTGCAGATCTCTCTAGTTGAGACACACTGTCAATAGATGGCAAGGAAGGGTGGAAGTTGGTTGGTCAGGGGTGGGGGTTGAAGAAAATTCCCCAAGTCCAAACATGTGAACTTACGTGTGTGATTTCCTTCTTCCAGTTTGAGCAGGAGAACCAGAGGCTTGTTGGTGAAATGAATAACCTCTTTGATGAAGTCAGGTACCGTTTTTTGTTACTTGGCAGATGGCTGCACATGCTGGTCCCCTAACCTGGCCAACACCTACACACAAGTGTCTGCTCCAGGACACCTGGCTCTGTGAATTGCAATGCTGTGGTAGAAGCAAGAACAGAACAGGAGTGCCCAGGAAATGAGCTGTGTGCACTCACGCATCATGCTGTCCCACAGTGTGAAGCATGGTTCCAAGTGATGCACCAAGTCCCCACGATAGCACTGGGTGAACTGGGAGGTTTACATCCAGCTGCCTTATGGATAAGTTTTAAAGGATGGCGTTTTCCATTCGCATCGCGTTGTCCGCTGCATATACAGACAGCAGTAGGGCCGGTGCAGTCACTGGCCCCCACGCACAGACCTGTCTTTCCTTGTGGCAGAGCAGCGGTGCTGTTTGCTCTCCGCTTGCTGTGCAGAAAACCTGAATGGCCAACTCCAGCTAGAGCTTCATTTCTGGATTTTCAGTACTAGCCAAGGCGAATTCCACACTCCATAGCAGCATCTAGTAAGGATATGTCAACATTGACCACTTAGGGTCCACCCTGTTGGGTTTTTGTTTAGTATTGGATGGAAGAAGGCAGATAGGTGAAGCTCTTGCGGTGAAGGCTGCTATCTGCCACCTTCCAGGTGGTGCCTTTCCCAGAGCACCACTGTGGGCTGGTCATCTTCCAACCAGGAATTGTCAGAGCACTGACCACAGGCTGTTGCTGCAGTGATGACTAACAAAACAGGTGTGCCTTTGAACAGCCCGCTTACCAGGCTGGAGAAGCTGAATCTGCAGGAGCGAGAAGTGTTTGCGGTAGTTTCTAATGGAGTATTTCTGTTCTTTGCCAAGACAAATTGAAGGAAAAGTGGTGGAAATCTCCAGACTACAAGAGATATTCACTGAAAAGGTCTTGCAACAGGTTAGTATAATTTAATACTACAGCAGCAAATACAGCTTGAAGATTTTCTTGGAGGCATTTTGGTCTGGTTGCATGCAAGATGTAAATGTAAGATTCATTGATCTTTGACACAAATGTGAAGGAAAATATTTTTGTTTGTTTTTCAAATGCCAAATCAAGCTGTTTACTGTTGTTACTTATGTACTGGGAATGGAAAAGTGTGTGTGTGAGAATGATCTCTCTGCCTCAGAATTAGTGTCCTGTTGAATTGTATTATTTAATAGCATCTTTTCTGGAAATGGTGGCACCTCTTCCAAAAGAGCTGGTAAAAATTAGACCGGTTAGATTTGATTCTAGATAAACAGAAGACTTCCTGATGATATTGGTGCTCTCTGTTCAGGCTCATAAAATCACAGGTAAAGAAATTACAACTTAATTGCCTCTACACCTCTGCATCATTAAAACTAAGATGATACTAAGACAAGATTTTAATTTATTTTAGAGTTCTGTTTGTTCCCCAAGTCCTTGGATGTGTTTTTTTCTTAACATTCGTCACTGATTCTCAATTTTATTTTTTTAACAGGAAACTGATATTGACAATATCCATCAATTAGTTGTGGGTGCAACAGAGAATATCAAAGAAGGCAACGAAGATATAAGAGAGGTGATGTCTCTACACTGTTTATAACTTACTTGCTTCTCTTAACTTGCAGTTTTGCCCAAGTGTTGCTTTCAGCAGCAGGTGTGAGCTCACCCACAGGACAGGTGCAGAGTGTTGGGGTGTTGGGACACAGTTTTGGAAAACCTGTACAAGTCAGCTGAGCTTCTCAGTAGTTGGCAGCTGGAATAGTTGTGTCGCTAACTGTGATGTGAACAGCTACACAGGTCTGCAGAAATCTGCTTGGCCTCACCTGTTTTGTAAACATGAAGGTCAGCTGGCATGAATTCAAGCATCTGTGAAGTTTGGTTTTGTAAAGGGGAGGAGGGAGAAACTGCAGACTAAGACAGTGCTGAAATTGCTGAAAGGAGTTAAATGCTGAGCATTAACAGAAGTCTCTTTACCATGCTGAACGTATCTCACATGCTCCTAGTAAGCAAATCCATCCCAGTCTTACTAATTAGAATGAAAAGTTTTCTTCCAGGAGCTGAGATTTCAATAAAAACAGAGCTCCTAAATCCAGGCTACTGAGTAAATGCTTTGTTCTTTCTTTTCCTCCCTCCTGAAAGCACACAGAATATGTAACTCACAGATGAGTTATTTACTGCTCAGTTCTCATGAAAAGTGCATCAAACCTGGCCTGAACTGAAGTTATTTTTGCTTCATTCTTCACATTTGTAGGTAGAACTAAGTTTCCTAAACCAACTGAGAAACAGTAGAGAAAGGTGATAAATACAAAACCTTTGTCATTCACATTAGTGTTCATATCACATTAAAAAAAAAAAAATCTCTTCCATGTGTAAATCTGAAAAACAGGTCCCCTGATACATGTGGGAAGGAGAATCCAAGAAAATACTTTCTCCTTGCTTTACTTGCTCTGAGACTGACATACGTGATTGTCAGTGCTAAATCAACCTCCAGAAAGAGTTGTCGGGTTGGGTTGGGTTTTTTTGGTTGGTTATTGTTTGGGGTTTTTTGGTCAGATGATGTTTATTAAGATGATCAAGGCCTGATTATTTCTAATCACAGAATTTCACTTGTGGAACTTAAAACTAACCTTTCAGTATATATGTTTTGATGTTGTTCTTAATGCTTTGAGTATATTTCCATTGTGTGGGATCCTGGGATATTTTTGGTTTGAGGGGTTTTTGTTTGTTTGTTTGAGGTTTGTTTTGGTTTTTTTTAAATGACCAATTTTAAGATTTTAAGAGAAACTTTAGTGTAATATATCTAGAGAGGTATAGTCAACCTGACTTTCATTCACCTGATATTAAGGGCAAGTTTTGTTCTTTCTCCTGTGGGAGGGAAGAGTGAAGCCACTGAGAGTCATCCTGGGTTGCCATTGTTGGAATTCTACTGTGTGTTTACTGGCGATGGTAACGGAGATAACTTTTTCCTCACAGGCCATCAAAAACAACGCTGGATTTAGAGTATGGATCCTGTTCTTCCTTGTGATGTGTTCATTTTCCTTGCTTTTCCTGGACTGGTATGATAATTAATTAAAATGTAATATTGTCTACATACTTTGTAAAACTTCAGACGTTTTCTATGGAGTGGGGTATACGCCATACCTGTGTATTTTATCCATTTTTTCACACTGCTATGATGGAAATATTTTCCAATAACTAAGCACGTGTATATATCCATCAGTGCAGGGGGAGCTGACAGCATTTCATTTTAAATCCTGTTATCGAACATAAAACCACACTTAATCCTGCAAATAACACAGAAACATCTGAAAGAGCTGGTAAGAAAGCTACAAGCTGGAGCACAGCTAACAGAAGGAAAAAAACCAGGAACGGTTTTATCGTAGTCACCCACACAGCTGTGATGTTTGAAGTCCAGCTCCCAGTGTGCAGAGCAGATCAAGAGAAAACTGTTACTATGCAAAAGCATCTACACTGTCTCAGACTTTTATTTAATCATACCACTTCAGTACACAGGGATCATTTTGCACATGTATGACCTCTACTTCTAATCCTTTGAAACAACTTAAGTTAGAGATTGGGTGGATGTAATAGTAGTAATAATAACGATAAGAAGTCAACTGAAGAGCTTTACTTCTAGGCGAAAAGAGAGAACCCAACACAGATTGTGCAGTGAAACATGTTCTGGTCTGGCAGAACAAAGCCAAAGGATAGGCAGTATTAAAGCCAAACTCTTCGAAGTACTAAAATTGGGAGCAGTTTGTTAACTGAAGAAAAAATTAAAGCCTCAAAATGAACTGTAGATAAGAATCAATAAACTCTCTCCTGTTAAATCACAGGAAAAAATTATTTTTACTTCAAGAAGCATAAGCAATCTCTTTCCCCTAGATTGTAAAGCTTAGCATTGTTTAATGTTTATTTTTATGAGAGAGAGAAATAAGTTGTTTCTCATCAGTATTTACTTGTGCATTAAATTTTTTATTGTCCTAAATTTAAGGGGAGAAGAGGTATTGTGAATCATTGCTATGCAGGACAGTCCTGGGGAACAGATCTTTCCATCTTGTAAAATCTGAATGTCTTCTGTAAATATGTTGATACGAAGTATGTGTTTTGCTATCTCTCTTCTGAAATGTATATTTCTATACATGATATGCAACAAGCAGCATCATCCTTATTCTTTACTCTGCACAGAGTGAAAATGTCAAAAGTTACATATGAATTAATTACATTCAATAAAGCATATACCTGTTTGAAAATGCAAAAATGGTGTGTTTTTAGTATCTTAACATTAGCTTGAATTTTTTAAATGCAAAAAAAAATTTGGCACAGAATTTATTGCTTTTTATGCATTCCTCACACCATGATGACTTAATAAAAAGCCTTTTACAGATCTACTGTGTAATGCACATTTCCCATCAAACCTCAAGAATGTCTGTTTTTACTGTATTGGTAAGAAAGGTTGTTGATAAAGCAATTTTACTGTAGAGAAATTAAAGTTTGTTCTACTACAGATCTTGAGAAAGAGCCCATACTGATGATTTTCCTTCATTTTTGTCTAGTCTGTACAAAAAAGAAAAAGGAACTTTTGACATGTCCACTACACCTTGTCCCATTTAAGTTACATGAACAAAAACGTGACTTGCTTGCCCAGCTGCTTCACATACTTAGTTTTGTCTGTTACATTGGTAAGATGTCTTTTTTTGTAAAGTATATTTAAGTTTTATAATAAAAATGAAAACATGGTTTCACACAAAGAATAGATAAGTTTGTAATTACAATGGAACTTTAACGTGCATCCACAATACTATGTTCTTCTACATCTTTTCCCATCCCAAGCCCTACATAAACAGTTCTACTCTTCACTCTGTTCCACATGTAGCTTTAAAACAGCCAGTTGTGTTATCTAATACATTATTGTTTCACTTGTGATGCTCTGTGTTTTAAAAAGTATGAAACTGCAAACCATACATAAACTGAAAGCACTTTCTAATTCATTAAAAAGGGAAATGTTAGCGTAATAAGAGAAAATTTAGACATTTATTCCCTCAGTTGTAACCAACAGATGACAGAGTGGACCACATCTACTGTGAATAGGCTTTCTGCCTCTGATGTATGATCAAAAGATGTTGTTTCTCATTAGAACATCTTGAACTGTATTTTTTTTTTTTTACACTATCCTCAACATCCATCACTAAAACTGTCTGTGTTTTTCCCATAATGTCTATCATCTAGTTTGTGTTTTAGTGCACATCCTTACCAAGATGCTAAAGCCACAGTGGAAATGCAGTTAAATCTTGTTGACAGCAATAATAAAACATTAAGCATGCCTTGTTGCAGAGAACTTCATTATCACTTACAAATAAACAACAGTAAAGAAAATGTAAGAAAAATGCTACCTGACAGTTTCTTTCTCCATACAAGTCATTACATTATGCCTTTGACATCAGTGCTGACTATCGTTCCTGCTTGAGCCAAAACTAAAGATTAAATACAGCTTTCAGCTAAACAAGAGATCACTCTAGTTACAGCTGGGGTGTTTCACTTTGCAAAATGACAAAGAATTAAAAAATTAATAAATAAAGTATCAGTTCAGACAACAGAACATGTGATTTACCTACGGTCCAAGCCCTGAAAATCCAGTGAAGAAATCTGTCAGTATCCAATAAACTGCAAGAACATATCTAACATTGGAATTTTTTTTAACATTGAAAATGGTGTCAAAGCTCTAAAGCAATGCTGATATGCACCTTGTTTTACGCCCATGAATGTTCTGCAGCAAGTTTTGTTTTGTTTTTTGCAAAGCAGTATCAGCAAACAGAAGCAATTGCACCATAAACATGAGTAACCTCTAAATTATCCATAATTATATTTCATTAAAAGTTCCTTAAAGTCCCTTAGTTACCTTCAAATGACATAGCGTTAATAATTAGCATCTCATACTAAGCTGCTTTCTCAGCAGCCTCAGTCTCCTGTTCAGAGAGTTTCTCTTCCGACAGTACTGTCATCCACGGGGACACGGAGCGCGTGATGGTTTGCTTGGCCAGGTTGTAGTGGTTTATGACTGTGTAAAACTTCCCTCGAGCACTGGAGTCTTGTTCAGAGTAGTAGTTTTCCAACCCAGCTGGAATGCACTGATTATTCTGAAAAGAAAGTCCATCACTTAGGTTACAAATATGGCCCCATACACACCAAAAGCAGGTCAGTGTTTTTCCTTTGCCTTTTAGTCTTAAGCCAGCATCCACCTTCTGCGAGCCAAGATGCAGCATACAGCAATTCATTACAGTGCTGTCCCACTGCGTTCCAAACGTGCTTCCCTGCGATCCTTAAACTACTCCTGCAGTTGCCAGGAAGACCAGTCTGGGTTTATATGCCAGAATAATTAACACACCAGAAACAGGCTTGCCTAAAATCGTTTTTTCAAGTACTGAATCTCTAGTTCCAGCCGTATTTTGCTGTTTTTTTCCTCCCCACCTAGTTCCAACTGTTTGGTCTACACTTACAGATGTCTCCATCCTACTGTTAGATCAGCTTCAGGCACTTTTAATATGGTGTTTTCGGTCTGAGGGACAGAAATGAATACAGATATACTGGTGCCAAGGTGTGAACAGTTTTACAGCCCAGTAAATAAGACATACAGGGAAAACACTGTAGGTGGCCAAGCTTATGTCCAAGTGCATACACACATACAAAATACTTCACTGTTGGTTATCAGAAAGACGCAGCCAACAGCAGGCTTTTAAAAAGCTATCTTTAGCTGTGGGACTATGTTATTTGATTTCCCAGAAGTGTGAAAGCACTACACAGAAACTGCAAGGTGCTCAGAGCTTTTGGAAGTGAAATACCCAATTTAGAGAGTTAAATAGGAAGTAGGATCCAAACTTTGCTGACACCTTAAAAACCAAAGTGAATGCGCACGTGCAGTGCATTAGTCAGCAGCTCTCATCTAGCAACCATTGCAGTGACAATGCAGTGAAAGCCTATGAAGCAGGTAGCTGCACTGGAGGGAAAAATGATGTAGACACATCCTGTGAGGCACGAGGTTTTGCTCCAGGTCACCTGTCTCCCTGCAAGTCCTCTGCCATAGCTGCCAGTCCAGTCCGTCCTGCCTGATACCTCAGAGCGCTCAGGCAGCCATCCGGGCAACTGAATTGACCCTCTAAAGTATAAGCTAGGAGTAGCTGGAGCTTGAGGAAAATAAGTTTAATCATTTTTACTCTAATGTTTTTTTTAAAAATAGGCTGTTTGGTCTTCCTGCTTCCAGCAGCAGAAGACTAAAATTTATAACACCACAGCACAGCAACTTGGAACTGCTACTGTTAGAGAACTTGGCAAACAAAACTTAATACTGGAAATTTCTGGGCAGAAAAAACACATGCAAAAATGTCACGGTTTTTATGACCAGATGCTATCATCTCAAATGTGTCCACACTTACTTTTGGGATGACTCTTGTACTTGTCAAAAAAAAAAAAAAAAAAAAAAAAAAAAGGAGAGAAGGAGAAGGGGAATAAATAAACACACAGTTTAAAATGGTTTAAACCATAAAGCACAAAATGACTGGGGGAAAGATCCATCAGACAGTCTTGGCTTAATATATATTTTGCATCCTAAAAATGTTAAGAGTGAAAAAAAGCATCAAAAGGTATGAAAGAAAAAAGCAAGACTTGCCAAAACAACAGGCCTACAGGCAGTCTCCCAAACCTGCCTGCTGCCGATGGATACAACCTGGCAGCAGACTGGACTGCGGAAAGACTCGCTGTCCCAGGACTCTCACTCCTCCCCCAGAGCCAACACCACATCCGTTCTACCCTGCTTGTGCGACGGAAGCCTCGAGGTGTGTCAGCCTCGCCACAGTGCTCAGTGCCACCTCCAGTGTATTTGTTATCTTTGTTAACTGAGCAGCCAGGGCCAACCTTCCCTCACAGTTTTGTTTGAAGTAGCACTAGAAAGCCGATGGGATTTAACCCTGGCTATGCAGACACTGGTTCGGCACTGCTGAAGCCAACGGAGGTTTCCCCATGGTCACTGATCACCGTATGTGCCACCTACGGGACTGGGACCTAGATTTAAAAAAATAATAATAATCCAGGACAACTCTGGAACAGAGCTATTTGAGATCCATGTTCACACCACCATGCCACATTCTGGAAGTATTCTCCATGCTTCATCGGGGATAACTGAATCTACCTCTGATGTAATGGAATGACTAAGAAGTACGCAAGACCCAGACATCTTTGTAGTGATTGCTGCACCCAGTCATGGGATGTAGGCACAATTCTAAATATTTAAAACGGGGGAAGAAATACAATCCATTGAGCTAATTAAATCTGCCAAAGAAATTCAAGCAAATATAATTATTAGTACTGAAGACAAGCCAAGACTACTGCCAGTCTGAAAAAAATGCCACAGAATCTTTTGTTGCTTTTAGAAGCAATGTGCTTTGTAACAGGCAAAATGATTCAGTAATGTTATTTTTTGTAGTCACAAACACGCACAACATCTATCAAAAGAGCCTAAAGAAACACAGCACAGTTTCCATCTGGACTGCATTCTTGCTCCCAGGATTTCATGCTTCTAGAAAAGACAGGAAAAACCTCCCTTTTACTCATTACTCCTTGGGTACTGCCCAAGGACAGCGCCCTTTCCTTAGCTCCTAATCAAGGCCAGCCATGCAGCGCTGGGGAGTGACCGAGCGATGGAAATTGGCACCAATCCTCATCCTGCTGCTCACCTGGGACCTTCATCTTACGCAAACATTCCTCTCCATCCTTTTTATTTGTTTCCATGGCTCCCAGGTGAGAGAAGTAATAAGGAAGGCCATGAGAAGAAACTGGGATGCTCCAGAGTGAGTTGCCAGTCTCTTGTTTCTTTCACAACCCTTCTATTTCAGAAATTAGTTACGGGTTAAGGCCTTTGATGACAGAGAGAATCCTGGTTGCCAGTCTGTATCTGGCTGTTTGAAGATGACTCCTTTTGTCTCTGTGACATAAAGACCCTGATGGTATTCACTTATAAATAGTATCTTCTGTCACATGAACTTTGCTGGGTCAGTAATTCCAAATTTAATAGATGATGATGTTGTCTTTAATGCACTGAAATCACTTTGTTGCGCTGTCCATGAGTCTGACAGAACGCAGGTGCCTTGGCAAGGGAAGCTAAAGGGGAACAGATGCAGTAGGGAGCACACTGAAGCCTTGGAGAAATTCCTCCAGGATGGAAGCACGCTCAGGTCTTTGAGCAAAACACTGGTGACTCTCACCAACAGCCAGTAACAAGCGCTTCAGAGTGGTCTACACAACAGCAGTGTTAGGGCTGTGGCAGAAAGCTTGAGCAAGCACAAAATTGAGGCTCAAGCAGTTTAAGATTGCTATACAAAGGAAAATAAACACCTTTTTAAGCACACCTTCAAGCCCTGGATGTGTAGGACAGCAGAAAGGCTGAAAACACTGAAACCTTTGGAACTGTTCCATGTATGAGAGCATCAAAGCAGAGAAGAGTGAGTCTGACTCAGAGCTGCAGTAGCTCAGCCTTTATGCAGAGATTCCCATGGTACCAGGCTTCCTGAGGGAGGGAACACCTTTGCTCTTAACCAGGAAACCACATCAGCATCCAAAGCCTGGGGTCATCCAGGCCAGAAAACATTGTTGAGTCCACCTGAAGCACAAAGCCAGTCCACAGAGACATTGGTCACCAGATGCTGGACTTCATCTCTCTCAAGACATCTGTTCCAAGTTAGGCCATGACGTATTATGGACTCTCCCAAAACCAGATGCAAAGGCAACAAATACAAATTCATGTCAACACAGGTAGGTTCAGTCCTTGTGCCATTTGCTAACGTTTTTTATCTTGTAAAACTTTTTAAAAAGAGTGACATGACCAAAGATGCTGTGTCTCCTGGCATTATGCCATCAAGCAGCTAGGAAACAACCTCTGTGAGACCCAGCACTGGGAGGGTCACAGTCACGCAGCCCTGTGTATGCGCTGCACCTTCAAAACAAAGCACAAGCTAAGGGACGTTCTCCCTAAATTCTGGTTCAAACACAGGGCCCTAAGGAGAGAAACCCAACTGGACTGTTCACAGTGCAACTGAAATATAGCTAAGAAACTGCTCTCCCCTTAAATGTTTGTGACACTAGGAAGAAAAGACAAAAGAAGCCAGAAGGCTACAACTCAAAGGAAGGGACAACGTGGTATGAAAGGAAGCAGAAGCAGCAGACTGTTACTAGACTTCTGACAGGAACACATCACTGGCTGTTCCTGTCAAGTCAGGATCACATCAAGACAAGCTCAGCAGGAACACACAGTCCATATTCCAAACTGCTCAAAAGACAAGAGAAAGCTTAAAAAAAAAAGAAAAAAGGCTGTTGTCCCATCAGACAGCACAGAGGGGTTTCAGTGCTTGTCTGAGACAACACAAAAAATGAACAGCAGAACCAAGAGCTGAGTCTCCTAAGTTACAGATATTCTAACCACAGTAGCTTTTGCCCTTGAACCAAGGGAAAGCAGTAACCTAAAACAGAATGCTTGGAGCCAAGTTAATCCAGCAGGGCATCACCGACTGTAACTTTGGACTGGATTCTTTGAAGATATTCATGTGCCTGAAATGGCAGAATCAGAAGTCCTGAACAGGTTAGTAAAGCAGTGCTGAGGCAGCCATTCCTTTTTAAATCCTTTCAAAGATCATACTGGGTACCCTTTTGATTCATTATGTCACTAAGTATTCTTAAAAAATTAGAGGGAAGAACACCATCATCACTGCTACTTTTCTTATCTAATTGCAGCCAAGTTCAACCCTGCTAAATTTACAACTGAGGAATCAATGTTACCTTTCTGACTTCCAGCCCAGGTCATAGCTGAGGAGCCAGCACTACCATCTCACACGAATGAAGCAAGCCCCAGCCTCCCTTTTGGTTGGCACCAGTATTTTTTCCAATAAATGTATTTTCCCTTTTCTGGCATCACTTTTGGCCTGTGGCAGTAGGGCTCAGAGGTCACTATTCTAGGACAAGAAGTTCTTTCTACAAAAATAACCCTAAGGCAACTCTGCTGCTTTTACTGAGAACATCTCTACTGTTTCTTTGACATATATTCCAGGGTCATTTTTCTTCTCCAGGTTTTATCATTCCCTTCTTTTTTAAGACACATGAATTTGGAGGAACATGCAACATTAAACCGTATGACTCAATAAATGAGGGCTTTGTCCAGACAGCTGCAGATGAAGTAGGTTTGAAGGACACTGCTGTTGGGACTTTTGCTGGTTTTTCAACATTCAAATCATTAGCAAAATAACAACATTATGAAAATCGTGCAATAGTACAACCTCAACTATAAATTAATCAGAAAGAAACATAGCAGGAAGCACACTAACCTTCAGAAACAAACAAAAATTCCCATGCAATACAGCATGAGTTAATTGAGGTTATGCAGAAAACAGCATAGAGAATATTACATACTCTCCTGCTTTTCTAGAATGTGTACACAATTTACCTTGAAAACAAATCCTTCTGGACAGGTGTGATCATACTTGTAAACCTTGTAGACTACCAGAAATACAACACACGTTAAGAATGCGAGGGCAAAAAGGACCAGCACAGTTACCTGCAAAGGAAAATAAAACATGCTCACGTTAGTAATGCACTGCTCATTACACTGCTGTTTGCCAGCGCAGGCGGCAGAAGCCAGCTGTAAATGCACTTTACAGTAAAATCAAGCAAAGGATAAAAACAGCTTCTTAGTTACTGAAGGGGAACAGGAAGCAGCACACAAGTGCTTCTACCTCCCCCTTGTTGGAGAAGAAAGCGGATGATCTGGTCAGCGGCCCCTTGCCTCTGTACTGCAAGGCTTTTCTGGTTGCATTTCTGTTCAGTGCACACATGGAGGTGGCTTGGGTCTGCTGCTCGTTCAGTATTTGGATGATGTAAGTCTTAGTCTAGTTTATGTCAGCTGATAAGCACATTTGTTTTCCCTCTGCCTGTCCCAGAATGGAGTCAGGTGGCAGTAAGTCAGCACAGGTGTCATTCAGATAATACAAAGGTGACTCCAGCAGGGCAAGGAGAAAGTAATGTCTGCCCTCTCCTGTTAGGATGAGGGTTTGTTGCACCTGCTGTGGATGTATGAGTAGTTACACCAGCAGTCTGCATGCCTGGCTGCTCAATGCTTCTTTATTTATAGGTTGAAACAGTACTTCTTCATCACACAGAGCCTGTGCAGGAGTGGCTCACTGCCAGAGCCAGAAGGGAATACACCATGTTGAACAGAGGGCTAGCCTTGAGGAGCTCTGTGGCAACTCTTTCCACAGTGCTCACACAGAAGCCACCACAGACTGCATTACGTGGCACTGACTTTTCACCATGTCCTTAAGTACCTCTCTGGTCCTGAATTTGGCCTGGAGGAAAATCCAAGACACACTTTAAGTTGAATCTGAAATCAGTGCCAGTACCAAGCTAACCTTTCCCAGGAATAAAATCTGAGCAGCTGAAGACCAGCAGCCTTTTAGTTGAGACAGGAGACAGAACTATCTTCTAGAATTACCCTCGCCCACTGACCAGAGAAAGCTCAAGATTTTGGCCTAGCAGTGACACTGCAAAGCTCCCTAATTCAGACCCGTTTTGCAGAAGGTGTGAGCTGAGCAAACAGTATTCATTACTGGAGAGAGTGTCCCAGATATGTGTGTGTGTTATTCTAAAGCTTCTACTGACAAATGAGTAGCTCCAGGAGATTACAGGTAAGAGTGGTTGAGGTTTGGTTTTTTTTGTTCTGGCAAGTTAGAAAGAAGCCAGCATGTGCTACAGCATAAGAAACAGTAATAAACAGAAAAAAAAATTATGTAATTAATTAAAACAAAGTATACTATGATCTGAATTTTAAAAGAAGACAAGCCAGCTATATATAGCTCCTAAAAAGTTAACTTGGGCACACCAGGGTCAATTATGCAAACAAGAGTAATCTGGAATTTGAGAAAGCAACAAAAAAACAACAAACCATAGCTTTGCCTCTTGGTAAAAAAAAACCCACCACACACTCCCTTTATGCTAAACCCCAGAACTAACAGGATTTGCAACACTGCAAACTGCATGTGGGACTAGTACATTGAAGGGCTGAGATGAACTTTTAGGGACTTCTCATGCTGGGGAAGTGAACATCACCATGAGCAGACAACAGCATGTGCTAAATCACCTGGCTGAAACAAGGGTGGGGTGAAGCCAAGGATTTTATAAGGATTTTTGATAGACAGAAAATAAGCAAAAAAGTAGGGCTGGCGAAGAGGCAGGGAGCACTGCAGATCAGAAAGTAATTTAGCAGAAGAAACGTAGATACTAATGTAACAATGCCAGTCGAATGGAGACATGGAGCAAAAGACCTTCCTGGTTAATAGCAACATCTTCAGTTTCTCAGAACAGTCACTGGATTAAAAAAAAAAATTTAAAAATTCTTAATCACCCTCCAAAAATCTCACACTGACATCAATTTTCAAATCCAACTAGTCTTTCCCCAAGTTTATTTCTCGTTTGCATACACAAACTTTAGCACGGATACACCACTCCGTCTCGCTAACCTCTGATTTTCTGCTCACATGTCCCATATCTCAGCATGTCCTGCATGAATCCAAGAGACAAAACACATTTTCCTTTCTGGTCATTCTTTGCGGCCCAGTTTAATAACAACCAACATAACTCCCCCCACCCCGTTCTAGCTAGGGCCAAGCCATGCCCCAGCTCAGCCCTTCTCATATGATTTTAATCAGGCCTCTTCCTTTTTTCTTCTACAGTTGTTTAGGGCCCCTTCCCATGTTTCCTCAGTCATCCCACCCACACACATGTACAAGGCCCTTCACCCTCTAGTTTAGCCCAAACCTTGCATCCCATCTTCCAGTGTCTTCCCCTCCCCACAGCTGTAACAAGCCTTATTATCTATGCTCCTCCAAAAAACTCTCCTTGCACTCCAAGCTCTAGAAAAACTGACTTTTCTCCCCTAAGCTTGCAGTTCCCATGTGGGGCTGTGTGTCCCACCTCCCTAACACCTTGCTGGTATCCCTAAGTCCCACACACTGCCAGTGTCACACTCTACCCATGTACAGATGCCCACAGTCCACCTGCCCCACCAGGGCCAGGGGCCCTAACCATGCCAGGACCCCCAGAGCAGGTCTGCAGCCCTGCCTGCCCGTGGAGCCACGGGCCAAGGCCTTCCCCTGTGGAGCTCCAGCTGCTGCTGGGGGCAGCATGGGCAGATGAGGAACCCGAAAGTGGGGAGCACTCCTCACCCAGCCCAGCAGCTCTACCACACACACATGGCCTGCTCCAAGCTGCAGGTGGTTTTGGGTTATTCACTTCCCATTAACTCAAAAGTCTATGTTATACCATTCCTTTTGCTGTGACAGTCACCTGCTTTTTTTCTTAGAGAAGAAATGGAAAAGAGAGACTAGAAAGTGGGGATAGAAAAGATAAAAATCAAGATAGGATTATTGCTGAGGCTTCCCATGCCCTCCATGATATATTCCACACAGCCTTCCAGAAAGGCTGCTCTCTCCAGGAGCACAGGCCTGTGATACAGGACAAGGACACCAAGCAGAACAATTGCTATGGTCCAGATCCAATCAGCTCACATTTGTCTCCTCCACAGATTGGAGTCAACAGTTTAAAATGCTTTGAAAAATATTCTCAAATCTCAAAGCATTTTAAACCTATTCCCTGGCCATCCTACTAGCAGGGAACATTATTTCCCAGTTGTAACCATTCTGACATAGAGATGAGGACTCGTGAACAGACTGTAAACCTAAAAAGCTATTTTGTAGTTGAGATCAAATATTAGACAATAGAAAAATATTTGTATTTCCACAATCACTGCAGAATCACTCTCTGCAAGGCTCTGAAACTGTTTTGGAAAGTAATTATGTTTTTTGAAAGAGGTCAAAATCCCAGTGTTGTGTGGACTGCTGGAGCCTGTCAAGTTGTAGAGCTACAGCCTTAGGGATGATTTGCTGAGACATGGAGCATTTACCTGTTTCAGCAACCTACATGGAGCTGCGAGTTCTCACTACTCCTATGAGTCACATCCAGCATGATTCTTCCACTGCCACACAGTATGCCATTGGGAAGGGTCCTCAGGGCTCCTGGTTCATAATTCTCATGGAATCTTTCTCTCTTACTGTATTTCCTAATGTTATTAATTTTGGTATTAACATGTAAATTTTTACTCTCATTATCTCCAACAATTTGCAATCACACTCCATTTGCAAATCCCTAATCAAGTAAGCTCTTGTTTCCTTCCTATTAGGAGAGACAATCTCTTCTCTTACCATCCTTCAGGATACAAGTAACTTCTATAAAAGTAAAGGACAGTCACACATGCAAACAACACAGATGGAAAGAAAACCATCCCTGGATTTCAAGGTGACCCCAATCATCTGTTAATCCAATCCACTTCTCCCTTTTAAGCTGAAAATCCTTCTCTTCCTTCTAACAGCCATTTCCCTTCACTCTCATAATGACCCACCACCAATGGTCCACAATTGTCAGATCTCCAGGTTCACTTCTGAACCTGAGACAGCCAGCTTCTCTCCCCTGCCAGTAATACAGCGTTACCCTACCTCCCTGCCTCACCTTCTCAGCCCTCTTCTCCCAGACATCTTTCAGAAATAAAAGCATGGAAAGAGGGAAGGCAACTGCTCTTTAGACTACAAGTGCTACCAAAGCTGTCATTTTATTGCTTCCTTCCATAGCAACTTTGCACTATAAACTAAAGAGAAGTTATTCTCTTCTTGCTACCAAGGTGCTAGCAGCAACTTGCCCTCTTCCCCTCTTCAAGGCAGAAGAGGACGCAATGCACGAGCAAGCACCACTCCCTCTCTTCTAGAAGGAAATCTTGAATCTCTTCTCCTTGTGGTAGCCAGCTGGCTGAGTGAGGACCCCACTGCTCCCACAGTGGGAGCAGAAGTCTTTTGAATGACTATGATTGTTCATGGCCACGTACATCACGGCCACGTACATCCTGCAGAACTCCAAGGTGGAGTGATGGGCCTTCAAAATACCTTTTATGAAATAGCTACAAGGTAACACAAATAACCATTTCTTTCAACTAGGAACTCAACCTGTGGTTTTGTTTTCATCAAGAGAGTCCTTTAAAGTTGTTTTCAAGGGGATCAATCTGGCAGCAAAACTAAATGAACAGAAAAGATGACAAGATATTATGCATGTGGCAGATTTTTGAATAGAATGTAAGTGAAGAGCAGAAGAAGGACAACATCTAGCCAGAAGCCATTACAGTAATCGAAATGGGAGATGACTAATGAATAAACTAAGTGTATCCACAGCAAAAAAAAACTGTGTTCAGCCTCTGTAAGCATTTAGCCAAACAAATGAAACTCACCACATCTGACAACTACACTCACGTGTAAACAGCTTGTGATAAGGCCTTACCATCAAGATCTGCTAATCTTCCCAATCAGTCCATCCTACTTTGCTACAGCTGCAAAACACCGCAAGCTGCGTTTTCTGCAGTTTCCCTCTTCGTTAACACTTCGTGAGTTCCCTTTTTAATCAAGCCAGAATATTACGGCAAAATTAATCAATTGCACCAACTGTGCCTGCTTCTCTTCACACCCTTTCCTGGCTCCTGTCCCTTTCTGAACAAATTACAAGCCATGTTTCAAGGCATGCACAAGTCTGCCGCTTTTGCTCCTTTTAGCTCTATCCCCTTCCATTTGCCTGGATCCCACTGTCCCACTAAACAGATGCGTGCCAGCTGTTTTTCGTCTGCCTTCACCTCCACCTTTCCTGTCACGCCTCCTTCTCTTGCCTGAAATCCTTTCATTAACCCCCTCTCACCGTGCTGGTTTGCATCGCCTTCCTTCATGCTCTTCCTTCCGTCGTGCACCCTTCAGCGCACAAACCCACCTAGGAGCATTCCTGTTATGACACGAACTGGAACTAAAGTGGAACTAACAAGACATGCAGTAATTTTCACTGCTCAATCACTGGCACTTGGTCACATCTCATCTCTGCTCTACATCTACACATTATCTATTTCAACTGCAGCCTCCTGGGAACACAACTTTCATTTCTGATTTGTCTGTACAGTGCTAGGCACAGACGTGGTGCTAGCACCAAACAAAAAGAGTGAAAATATACATTTATAGAGCACCTTTCATCTGAAGTGATTTACAACCAATTTATGCTTTGCTCACCAGTGAAATGCAAAGCCTTCTGGGATGAAATACAGCAACTCTGTACAACCATTTAGGACAGGAAATTAAGATTATTGCTATGCAATTTAAACTACAAGAGAATTTTAGGCAGGCAGACTGTAATTGCAACAGATTGTGTCTGGCTACATCCCACAGACTAAAATTCGTAAAATATCACATTGACTTCCCTGCAAATGGCCTTGACCTCCATTTCACCTCTCTCCACTTAAATCCTGCATCTCCAGCTGCACAATGCCCTCTACCAGTGCATTAGAGAGCACTGAAATCAGCTCTCCACTTCCCCTAACATTCTTGCTTTTCCAAAATTATATTCTTATTTGCTATTACCTGGGCCCATCCCTAGAAATTTACATGAAATATGCATCTGAAACAATGCACTTAAGGAATAAAAAATGTTCAATTTGAAGTAAATGGTAAGATGAAAGAAAAAAAATAAAACATTCACACCTGTACATGCAGCATTTGACTCGTATTCATTTACAGAGCAATCCAAATTATACAAAACAACTTGGTGCAATTTCCCATCCGTGCTACGGGAACACACACACACACGCACACACACACACACATACACATACACACATACACACACACACACACACATACACATACACACACACACACACATACACACACACACACACATACACACACACATACACACACATACACACACACACACATACACACACACACACACACACACACATACACACACACACACACACACACACACATACACACACACATACACACACACACACACACACACACACACACACATACACACACACACACACATACACACACACATACACACACATACACACACACACACAAGATGACTGATGACTCAAAAGCCAACCAGGTGCCTCATTTCAGAAGAGTATTTCTAACATACTGATTGGTGACAACCAACATGGCTTCACTCAGGGCAAATAGTGCCTGACCAATCTGGTGGCCTTTTATCATGGGATCACAACGTTGGTGGATAAGGCCAAAGCAACTGATGTCATCTACCTGGACTTGTGCAAGGCGTTTGACACTTTTCCACATGACATCCTTGTCTCTGAGTTGGAAACATGGGGATTTGATGGATGGGCCACTCGGTGGATAAGGAACTGGCTGGATGGTCGCACTCAAAGAGTTGTGGTCAACAGCTCAAAGTCCAAGTGGAAACCAGTGACAAGTGGTGTCCCTTAAGGGTCGGTATTGGGACCAGTGCTCTTTAACATCTTTGTCGGTGACATGGACAGGGGGATTGAGTGCACACTCAGCAAGTTTGCCGATGACACCAAGCTGAGTGGTGCGGTTGACACGCTGGAAGGACAGGATGCCATCCAGAGGGATCTTGACATCCTTGAGAGGTGGGCCTGTGCCAACCTCATGAAGTTCAGCAAGGCCAAATGCAAGGTCCTGAACCTGGGTCGGGGCAACACCAAACATAAATACAGGCTGGGCGATGAGTGGCTTGAGGCCAGCTCTGAAGAGAAGGACTTGGGAGTGTGGCTGGATGAGAAGCTGAACATGAGCTGGCAATGTGCACTTGCAGCCCAGAAGGCCAATAACCGTATCCTGGGCTGCATCAAGAGAAGCGTGGCCAGCAGGTCGGGGGAGGGGATTCTCCCCCTCTACTCTGCTCTCGTAAGGCCCCACCTGGAGTGCTGCGTCCAGTTCTGGAGCTCCCAACACAAGGGAGACATCGACCAGTTGGAACGAGTCCAGAGGAGGCCACGAGGATGATCTGAGGGCTGGAGCACCTCTGCTGTGAGGACAGGCTGAGAGAGTTGGGGCTGTTCAGCCTGGAGAAGAGAAGGCTCCAGGGAGATCTTCTAGCGGCCTTCCAGTACCTGAAGGGGCCTACAACAAAGCTGGGGAGGGACTTCTTACAAGGGCAAGTAGTAAGAGAACAAGGGGTAATGGCTTCCAAACTGGAAGAGGGTAGGTTTAGATTAGATATTATGAAGAAATTCTTTCCTGTGAGGGTGGTGAGACACTGGAACAGGTTGCCCAGAGCTGTGGCTGCCCCCTCCCTGGAAGTGTTCAAGGCCAGGTTGGATGAGGCTTTGAGCAACCTGGTCTAGTGGAAGGTGTCCCTGCTCATGGCAGGGGGGTTAGAACTGGATGATCTTTAAGGTCCCTTCCAACCCAAACCATTCTATGATTCTAAGAACATCACATGTCATGTTCAGCTATATGACTGGTATCTATCTATTAAACTCTTCACCAGAACATTCCCATCAAACCTTTGCACTCAAAGAGGATGATAGTCTTGGGATAGACTGTAGAGGAAAAGCGGGAGAAACCAAAAGACGGTCCTCAAACCGAGATGACAAAGAGAGAACTGGGTTGGATGCTTACCTGGAGATGACTGTGAATAGCAGCAAGAAGGCAGATAGATTTCCAAAGGACAGTAACTGAAAAGAAGCTACAGATCCAGTGCTTATTAACAGCAACTGTGCAAGACAGCAGAACAAGCCTGCAAGGGAGTCAATTAATGAAACCTCAGGGAGATACTGTTAGACAAAAACAGGCTAACAAGGCAGTGTCCTTGAGAGTCTAGCACTGTGGCTTAACACAGCTCTTCAAGAGTGTTCCATCATCTTCCATCACACAGCACCATGTATTAGCTTCTTAACTGCAGAGATCTGAGGAAGCAGTTCAACAAATACTGTCACCTTGAGATAAGAACCTTGTTACCTTCCCATACAAACCAAGAAGAGCCCAGGAAAAAGGCTGTAAAAGGTTACTACAGAAGAGGAAAGGCTATGTAAGTGTTAGATCTGAAGGGACCCCAAACATCATCTGTGTCACCAGTGTCTCTGGTTCTGCTCCAAGAAAAGGATTTCTAATGGATACAATGGCAGAGGACACCTGACTTAGAGCAGAGGAGCTGCTGTTAGGCATTCACTTTACTTAAATCTTCCAGCTCTGACTGTAAAAAAATTCCTTTTAGCCAAAAGTTTAGCAGAAGGATTGTTAATGTCTTATCAGGGAATGTAAAAAATGGGAAAATGACAGTTGCCATGCAGTGCCTTTACTTACATAAATTGTTTTAAAATAGCAGTTACATTGAAAGAAGAATCTCCTTTATTTTTCTTGCTTGAAGTAATAGAGGAAAAATTCAAAGACTGACAAACGTTTATACTTTGAGCAACTTCAATCCTGTGAGGAGTTATATTGAAGAAAACAGAACCACTCATGGCAGTAAGTACCTGTCACTCTTCAGCACTAAGTGACAGACACAGAATATACTTAAGGAACCGATATCCTGTATAGGAACCAGCTGACATCTCACGCACCAAACAGACTTTTTAAGTGGGAGCAAAGAGCTACCGACACACAGAGTAATCACACAGAAGCCACGAGAGTATTTTCCTTGTCTCTGATTATTTTTGCAACAAAAATAATCATTGGTATTACTAAGAACAGGTAAAAAAGTTTTGAGGCAGAAATACATTTTAAAGGGTGCCGCTTTAAGACAGATCAAACATGAAATATGTAAATACACGTTGCACACATTTTTTTAGTCTTAAAATGACCAGGTAAAACTGCAAGAACTGATTTTCAAAGGAAGTCTCGATTCCTCTTTCATAACTTCATGCAGACATTTCAACAACTGCTTGCTACTTGATAGTACATGGCTTGCACCATATGGTCTTACCACACTAATAAGCTTGAGGCTTTGGCTCTCCAGTGAGATGTATGTAGAGATGTCAAGGATAAAATCTGAAGAA
The DNA here is from genome assembly GCA_907165065.1 of Caprimulgus europaeus. The sequence continues at coordinate 15,320,317 of OU015526.1, forward strand.
CTGAATTGCCTTTGAACAAAACCAAATGGTTTAAGGCATACCACAGCTTGCATTTATTTAAGGGCTTGAAATTTATTGGGAAACATTAAGTGTTTGCTTTCAAAATACTTCTGAATGTTCTTTATTCAGGTTTCCCCAAAGACAGGAAAAAATCTCATGCTTTGATACAACAGACAACTTTTTAAATTGGTCTATTTGTGCACAACTGTCAACTGCAGACAATTCAATGGCTGCCAGAACAGACATCCCACTACAAAATCCAACTGGAGTTTCTAAAAACACTGCTCTGTCAATGGGGGAGGTAAAGGTTTGGCCTTGGGTAACTGATACCATCAATTGTATCCTGCAATAGCTTCCTCCTATGTCCTAATTCATAAGACTCCTTTGAAATCACATTTCCAGCCTTGTGCTATTCTGTACAGCACACAATTTACAGGAGAGAAAAATCTGCCTCATTCAAAGTCACTTTCCAGATGTGAAGGACCAACTGCACACATTAGCCTACACTGTCCAAAGAATAAAAACAAGACTTCTACTTCTCAATGAAAAATAACTTTCAGTGAAAAAACACATCTTCCTTGGTGTGGTCAGTGCCGTAAAACTAATGAAGACAACAGGGTTCTCAGAATCAGGAAGTCTTCACATTCTTCTGACAGATTCTGATTTGAATTCAGAATGTAGCTTCATACAGCAAAATTATACTTGCAGTTTTCTTTGTAAACATTCTCAGCTCTGTTGTAATAACTGTGGTAATGTGGATTGAATGCAGAAAATATGTTGTATAATTTCTTATTCACCCAGCTGCTAAAATACCAAATGATCTACATGACATATGCACATGCTGGAGTTGCTTCATTTGTCATAATGTAAAATTTCTGAAGAACAGCTTTAGATGATCTGCACTGCTGAATCCCAAAAATGCAATCTGCTTTGTCCTTATTTAAGAAGTACATCTTAGATATACACATGTGAATTATTTGTAAATATGACTGACTGGCTTTTTTATTTTTAGCACAACATTTGGGCTGTGTCTTGTGGCAAACTTAAGCGTCGGTGATGTACAATATTGAAGTCATTAAGACGGCATCTGAAGCGTTTTTCATGAACACAAGCCAAAGTCAATATCCAACCAGTTAAATAATGCATTTCATAATTATAGCAAATATTTAATTTTCAAACAAATATCCTTTTGCTCTCTCAGAATCAACAGCAGCAGTTAACATGATGGTTCACAATTAATAAGGACCCAGGAGAAAACCTCACACAATCGGTACTTTTCATCTTCATATTTACGAAATTTCATCAATTATTCATGTAACATTTACTACTGGGAGTGGTGAATGTGACAATCATCCCTGCTAGAGAACCAGTCAGTTCTCTTCAAAATGTTGCAAGCAGCATAATTCAATTCTAGAACTGTTATACAGAGATTAAGGGACATTTTTAGGACCTGAATGTTCTGCATGAAACTATTGTTTTCAATTAACCGAACCACAATTTTCCTAACTGATCAACCCCCACGCTCTTCTTTGGAAGCCTCGACTCACAGCCACAGTGTGAATCACCTTTTAATTCCCAAGAGATACTAAATCTTACTGAAACCTCTCTCTGATGCGGTAGTTACCTAGCAGCAAAACCTAGCAACCCTGTAGTATGAGATTAATCCCAGAGTGATCCTCATAAAGTAATATCTGAAAGACATTTCATTTAAGTATGCCAGCCAAAGGTATATGAAAATGCAATGCAAAAATGCTCAAGCTTCTAACTGTTCGGCTATACAAATTAGAAAAGACTACCCAACAGCACAGCTAGCTATTTATTTGTTGTTCAGTGAGGTCTCATTTGCTCAGCTCTCACAACAAAGACAGAAAGAACCCAGATTTACAAAGAGATGCACAAAACATTTAGATGCAACTAAGATTAAAAATCCTTCTTTATCTACAATTTAACGTTTGAGCAATGAAATCCCTTAGTCCCTACAGATGGAGGATAAGTGCAAAATTTCTCAGGTATAGGTTCTGCTCAGTTGCTTGGAACCAAAGTCCTAGGAAGGTACTCAAACTAAACACTTTCTCCTCTTTCTCTTCTACAACATACTGAGTATTTTCAGATCACCTTAGTGTGACCAGGACACACACAGAAGACAGCCAGAAGACAGCCAGACTTAAGTCCTCTGTTCTGAGATGTCCGTCTGCGTCTTAACACAATATAGCATGCACAACCCTCACCTGAAAGGAAGGGGATTATTCTTCAAGGGCTGGTACTATGGTTCCAGGAGAGAGTATTAGTCAGAATGTAGCATTTTCCCTGAGGGATGGGATGTCCTTGCTCCAAATAAGGGAACAGAAAAACTGGAACTAGGTTTCTTACCTCCTTGCTATCCCTGCCAGACCCCATAACATGTCTTATTAGCTATCTGGGATAGTTCCTCACACAGCATACTGGGAACCTACATGCCTCACTGTATGGCTGAAGACTCCACCAGGTGACCTGCACTTAAAACATCTGTCCTGGCAACACTCTGCAAAGTTCCTTTGCACATGTAGCCTAAAGCATCTAACCCCTCCTTGAGCCTTCACTTTGTTTGCTTAGCATGCTCCAATTCTGCAGACAGCTGTGTATACACTTCTGAAGGTAGGCTTGGGCCTGGGCAGCTTTTAGAGCCACTGGTCAGGCACAGCTCCTGTGTTTTATTCTTTAAATTACAGAACTAGAATCTTTGGGTGTACCTTAAAACTCCTATCATGCAAACAGAGGTTAGAAGTGTGCAATACAAAGAGGATCTGTATCTTTACTGAAACTCTCTATTTTTCCCTCACACTAAACATTAGCCTTTCCAAATGTATTTGTAGTTGTGCACTGAACAGTGTTGTTGCCTACTGTTAAAAATGCTTTGGTAACCTTGGGTAAGATGCCAAATTAACAGCACTGAAAAGCTGCAGTCTTCCTTTGTTAAGAGAACAGGTAGGAAAGCGTGATCCTAAGTGCCAACTTTCTGGCTTTGCTTTACTTACACAGAGCAAGAAAAGCTATCCTCCAGTGAAAAGGGGGAAAGGTAATGCAATCCTTGCACTAGTTAAGCTCTCAAGCTTTCCTCTTGGACTTCTAAAGGGAGTAATAGGGGTGTGGACACTAAAGAGTAAATCCGAGTCAAATTCTTGCTGAACTGCCATCTGCCAGCAACAATTGTCACCAAGCTGTAAAATACAACTGGACCAGGAAAACTGGTAGCAAAGGGCTCTGTCTGGTATGCATCCCAGAGCTGCCAAGTCATACATTTAACTAATAAAAAAATAGATAATGGACTATGACAGTGCTTTTAAGAGAATGGTTTGGCCACAGAGAAAAGTAATAAGCCAAAAAGAAAACAAACACTCTTGTGGTTCTTGTCCTTCAACAGTAATAGGAGCTTCATCCATGCCATGAGAGCTACCTGCCTGCAGCCCACGTGCACCCTGGCCAGCCACGTTCTGAAACTCACATGCTGACAGAAGTGCCTTCTGAATTAATTTGCCAGTGAGGGATTAGAAGCAATAATGCTGCAAGATTTGCTTTTGCTTCTAATTGTTAAATACTGAACCTTTATAACACTGAATTTATTTTTCTCATGTCCAGCTATACCCACAACAGCCACTCTGTTAGTTACAGCCACTTTTGACTACAATCAGCAATTGATTTTAAGGACTTGCGTGACACAATTGAGTCATTAACATCTTCAGATAGCAGTGCTTACCTTAAATCTTTCTGAAACCCCTTCAGTGATGCTGATTGTGAATTCAGCTATTTTAGGAGTACGGAACTTTCCCTTCTTTCGATCAGGTTCATATTCTGTTTTCGTTTTAACCACAACCTTTCAAAAAAGTAAAAATAATAAAGCTGTCAGCTAAAACTAACCACAGGAATCTCATTTGTTCATTAACTCTTCTTTTACCTGCTTACAAGCACATCCAGCACAGTATTTTTTTCCCTTCACTTCGTGTAATTCTTCTTTGGAAGTTGCAAGCCATTAGTTATTTTTCCTGTCATAGCAATCATCAACAAAATTATCTCTCAAAGTGGTTTTGACAGACCTACATGAAGACTTGCAATTGCAACAGTTTCACAAATGTTCATTTTTTTCAGCTGTGGTGGTACTTAGTTCAAACACAAATCATTAAGCTTCCCACTCTGTATAGTTTGAAAACAGCCACCTCCATTTCCTTTAGGAGATCCCATTAATGGGATTTCAGACTGAAGATCAGTAGGATCAGATGATTATTCAAGAGTGCCCATAGAAATCTAGCAGATTATGATGCTGCCAGTAGCCACGTTCTTTGATGGCAGGATTTTGAGTTTAAAAGAAGTGAAACGACCCATCTAGTTGCTATTCATTATGTGCTAGGCTATAGCTCTCAGCAGTCTTTATTTTTAACATCTAACTTTTGAATTACTAGCTGCAAGCAGCAAAATGCACACAAACCCTTGTGTTAATGAGATTTCTTGAAACACCCAGGGCTTTTTAACTTCAGTTTATTCCTTGCTATGAGTTACTGCCCCAAGCTACGCAATTTAGAACCTTACCTGTATTCCTAAAATATTCATTACGCCAGTCTTCTGTCGAGTGCTCTCCTAGGCATTCTACTTGTACAGAATTTTCACATACCTAACCTATTTGCCTCATTTTTGTCTTCTACAATTTTGCAGGACCTTTTTCAAAGTATGACTCTCAAGACAGGGTGCAGTTTATAATACTGACAGTGCTCTTCAGATTTGCTCAATTTTCTCTGTTGTTCCAAAGAATAAATAGTTAGACTCTTTCAGATTTTTAGAACTAGATTCTATCTTTAGAGCAGCCCATGGTATCAATAGCAACTACATTATTCTGAAATTGAGACTGTGACACTTAAAGGTAGCCAGGCACTGAAACTGAAGCTTTGGGTTCCCCTCTCCTCACTTCCCTGAAATGGTATCTAAGAATGTGTAACTGCACCTGTACTCAGTACCACAAAGCTTATTAGATACTTTTACAGCATTACACATGTATGTGCAGGGCACAGCTTTAGAAACTACTTTACCTGGCTTTGGCTATAATTAATAAGAAAACAATTATTAACAATTTAACTTTACAACTGCCCAACAGCATCATGGAAGGAAACTCTCTGAAGATTTTTTGAATGCTTTTTATCATTTTACTTCCCTTCCTCCGCCTTTATGTTGCATAATCTCAGGCAACTCAAATCACATTCAGCTGACACTGAACATACAGTTCTCTCTGCTTGGTTATATAACGTCTTCTTTTGTTTAATATACCTAAATATAAATTTAAATCAGTTCATCCCCTTAATTTAGAAGCCGTCAAAATCACCAAATTCTTGGCACTATAGCCTCTGCTGTTCAAGAAGTTATGCTTCACTGCCATACTGGTGCCCTGTAAGTGAATAATAAGCATAGAGATATGAAGTATGTACTCCTATTAATTATACATGAGTGTCTTCGTACTTCAGAATTCGATCTGCGTGTCAATCTTTACTTAATACTGGGTTTTTTTCTTCACATCAGTTGCTCTACTACTGCCTTGGAGTCTGTAGCAACTAGTAAAGACACAGTGACACGATTAACCAGACAGTTACTGATGGAAGCCAGTAGCACCAATAAATACCTTTTTTTTTTCCCTCCTATGTTTGCAGAAGGAAAGGAAAGAAAAGCTAATATACAAAGAGACAGTGAAAAGAGTAGAAGAGCCAATCAAATACTCCTTTATTTAAGCTTCTAGTCTATTTGTACATCTTTTTCGTTCAAGGCAAATGTCGTGGAAGTGGGAGGAGTTCTACCCCAATCTAGTAGGAGCAATGAGGCTGGCACAGAACCTCCTGGGTTCACTACAGAGGCTCCACTCAGGTTAAACCTATTACCATACAGCTCCCCAGTTCAGACTTCTGCTTAGCAGTGCAGTAGTGTAAGAAATTCGTTTGGATGTTGGTCCTTAGCAATTGGTTATATCCAGTCACCAGCTGGCAGGCGTATCAGACACAGTAAGACCTAACTTGTTTTAAAGCCTTAGGGTGCAATTTTGTCCTCAGTTACAAGAATTTACACCCATGTAACCCAGGGCAGAAAATGCACCCTCGGGCTCTCTAACATCTGTTATGGCTTACTGCATTTATGCCTGCCAACTGGTCACCACACACAACACAGAATGATGTTAATAGCAATTAAAATGGAGGTCACAAATTTATTTGTCTTGCCCACAAGCAACATTCTACTGAGTCAAATTTCCCCAGCTAAAATTCTTTACCCCAACCTAAGACTATGCTAATTTTTTTGAGCTATGAGGAATGAATAGCTATCAGTTTATCTAGAAGCAGAACTGAGCTCATAGAGGACACAATGCCAATTAAAAAAAAAAAAATCAAGATGAAGACATTACCAGCCATTTTCCAGTTAAATTTTGTATTTTTCAAAGACTGCAAAGGTTTTATGCCAGATGCAATGTGAGAAATGTGCAAGTAAGTATCTGACTAAAACAGGATACTGAAAAACAGAATACTGCAAAATCTTGAAAAGTATCCTACTACTGTGTGCCCTACCTGTAGTAATACAACTGAATTCTTTATTGTGAGGAGAATAAACACATTTGCAGGCTACCACATCACCTTCCTAAATGCTTAAAATTAAATCCTTAGTAATCAAGTAATGTGATGAGGAATCCAGGATACACATTTCCCTTCCAAACTGTGAGCAGCATGTTGGACTGCCCTGTTCCAGCTATGGAGCATATGAATCGCCTATCTGGAGGGTTTTGAACCAAGATGCCAAGAAGAAAACTCAGTGGCCTGTTCTCATCTCTTTATTTCAGCTTGTCTGGGGCTTGCATTAATTTCCTCACGAAGCACAGAAGGAAACATGGGAGTTCTTCCTCTCTGTGTCCAGTCTGCCCACATACATCTTCCAAAGACACAAAGCAGTGCTTTATCCCCCTATCAGGGTTTTTTTTTCATCTGGACAGAGAAAATTCATGTCGTTCACAGAGAACACACAATACCTTCCAGATACAAAAAAGAAAGGCACAGACTAGGAAGGTCTACTACAATTCAGGGTAGAGAAGCTTGCATTTGTACGTGTATTTCACTGAAATCTTTATATGCCTATCGCTAACATTTCCCACCACTTTTTAATGCGAATCACTACTACTGGATTTTCATTAGATTAACTGTTAGGTTTTTTTGCCCAGAGGGAAGGAGCATGCCTTAAACCACCTCGTATTTCTTGACATTTCTAAGCTGCTCGTTACACATAACCTATTCTTTTGTTGTTTGCCTGAGATTTGGGTGTGATTCTCCAGGGTGGAAACTAAAGCCTACTGTACCTTATCAGGAGGTGGGAACTGGAGCTGATTGACATCCAGGGGTGTGATCAGAGGGATGGTGTCAAATCCATCCTCCAAAAGGGGCTGCTTTGTGCTCTTCTCGCTGAAATTATTCCCCAGTTTCACCATTCTTCCAGGATAGAGGGATTCTCTGCTGGCACACACAGGCACACACGCACAGAAATGCAAAATGTCAGAAACTCCGGATGCACCAGACCTTTCCCCAGCCCTCGCTGAACCCAAAATATCTTAACGCAAAAAAAATTACGCATTGGTCTCCGTGACTCGGTTGCGTTTTGGGAAGCAAGAACGATGCCCAGCGCTTTTATTGTCAAAGTTAAAAAATAAAAATAAAAATAAAATAAAAAACCCACAAAAGCAGCCCAGAACCCCCGACACGACAGCCTGCTCCAAGCGATGACTTTCCGCACGGCCCCGGTGCGGCATCGCCCCTCAGCCCCGCGGCCCGCGGGATGGGGTCGGCTCTGGTGCCGGCCCCCGCCCCGGCCCCACCGCCGCATCCCCGGCTCCCCTCGATGCCCGCTTCCGCAGCGGGGCCGTGCCCGCACCGCACCCCGCGCCCTTCTCCCGCCGCGCCTCGCCATGGCGCTCCCCGGCCTCCCCTCACAGGGCAGGGGCAGCGGCCACCCGCGCCCGGCGGGCTGGCGAGGGGCGCCGCCGCCACTCACCGCCGCGGCTCCCGGCCCGTCCCAGGGGGGCGGCGAGGCGTCGTTCCGCCGCGGCCCGCGCAGCAATGGCGGAGCGGGGGGCGAGGCGGCGGCTCTCCCTCCGCGGGGTGACTCGGGACGGCCGCAGCGCCTGGGCCGTGACGCAGCCGCCGCCTGGCTGAGGGCAGCTCTGGAGCAGCAGCACAAAGGGGCCCCGCGAGGATGAGGTGGGCGGCTCCCCCCAGCCAGCTACTGGCGCAGCGGCAGCAGGTGGAGCAGGCGGTGGTGGGGGGACGGGACGGGACGCGCCGCCCTCTGTGCCCCTCCCCTGGCAGAGCCGTATGGCACGGCACAGAACAGAACGGAACGGGCGGCGGCTGCTGGTCCCCTGCGCTACCGACTCCCGGCAGTCCCTTGTCCCTGAGGAGGGTGCCTCCCGGCCGGGCTACCCGCGCCCCAGGGGAGCCCCGCCGAGGTCAGGCTCGGCACCTCAGGCGGGGAAACTGACCTAAACCAGGCGGTGGCAGGGAGCGGGTCCCGGGCCTCCCGGCGGGGTCGGCCGCCGGCTGCGTGGGGCGGGGGAAGCCAAGGGGTTACCAGCGGGGAGAGCCGTGGGGGGATCAATCATCAGCGGTCCATGAGCTGCGGCCGTAGCGCGGCTCCTTGTTCCTGCAGGGAAAGGACGAGCGTGTTCGTCAGGAGGGCGAGACCGGGTACCGCTCGGCAAAGCGGGGCAATGCGAGTGGTGGGGCCGGGGCTCGCGTCCCTTCAAAGGAAATGCGTGCCGCAGAGCTTTGCGGCCCGAGCGAGAGAGGACATCTTACCATCTCGTCTGCCTTAAAAACAAACAAAAAAAAAGCGATTCGTGTTCCCTGCGCTGCCTCCTACGAGCCCAGGCAACCAGCGTGCTGGGTTTGCAGCCTTGCGGTGCATTGCTCCCCAGCGTGTGCAGGGAGAACCGCTGTGGGCGATGCAACAAGTGACTTGGGTGGCAGGCAGCTCCTGAGGGAGGAGAGTCGGAAGAGCAAGCTTTGTGCTGGAAAACCAACCCACCTCTTGTCACTGATGAGAGCATGAGCAGCCCCTTTTCCCTTCTGTGCTTTTAGCTAGCACAAGTAACAGGCAAAATATTGTAAAGTATTAAAAATTAGATTGAGGAACTTGAAAGTGACTGCAATTCTTACTTCAAATTTTCTTGCTCTCAGAGCATCACTGTATTAGTTTATTCTACCATTCGGACAAGATTTTTCTTGGTACCACAAGGGGCAAGGACTAAAGGTTTGTTTGTGCTTGGGATTCAGCTGCCAGTCCACAGAAATATTTAACTGTGACAATGCAAATGTGAACTACAGATAAAAGTAAAACCGTGCTGATCACAGCTTCTCTCATCCTGGGCTAATTCTAAAATGGGCAAGGTTGTAATGTGTGTAGATAGAGAATACCAGAGATATTTCAGTGGTGATTTCCACCTAGAGGTCAGAATTTAATGTCCTTAATGGGAGCTTAGGCTTTTCTGTGCATAGCATAGCAAAACTATGGGATTGTTTGGGGTTTTGTTTTGGTTGTTTGGGGTTTTTTTTCCAAATCTCAAAGAAACATCTTATTTTTGTGAGTATTGTTTTTAATCTAAGAATTTTATTTTGTCCAAAAATCACATTAGCCATCTACGTCCTTTTTTGTATCTTGTGCAAGCTCTGCAATGGGTGTTAAGAGTGCAAATGAAACCTGAGTTCAATTGCAGTCACTGGAGAAAGTTCTGTTGACTTCACTGGAGTCATGATTTCACTCACTTGGCATAGGAGAATCTCAGCCAATGGTGCAGAGTTAATGAAAAAAAAATGTACTCAAGACTGTTTAACTTCCTATTGCTATAAAAATAAACCTCAGTCTCACAGTTTAAAATTATAATATGTTTTTTTTTGTTGGTCTCTGAAAGAAAGATGTTCTGACTCCTATAATCTCATTTCCTTTTTTTATTTTTTTTCTCCTTTCTTTCACAGAGGACATGGAACAATGGATTTTCCTTCATTGGTTTTGGTTTTTTGTCATAAACATCACTGATAATGCTAGTGTTGTCAGCACGGTTCTGGGAAGTATGACTTAATTAGTGAAACTGCTGGCTGGATAACTACCTTTGCAGCAGCCAAATAAACATACGGGAAGATGAGAATGATCAGTGGGCTAATGCTTATTTTTAAAGCATTCTCAATAGAATAGCTACTTCAAATGTAGAAGAGAATACTCCCAACAAACCAACAAAAAACATTTTCAAGGTAGAAATTGATTGTTGTGCCTCTCAACTACTGAACAAGCAGTTCTGATTTTATTATTTTTGTTGAAGATCATACCAAATAGAGAGGAGGAGGACTCTGAAATAGTGACTTTAGCTCTGAGCATTTTAGGGGCAGCAGCATTTATATATCTCTCAATGCCTTATTTTTGCATTGCATGTTCAGAGCATCTTGACCTGTGTGTCTGGCAGATAGGGCTGGCATTCAGTCATTAACTCTCAATACATACTGATTTCTTACATGTTTTTTTCCAGTTGTCTAATCCAAAATGCATTCCATCTCCCTTTTTCTGAGGTCAGTGTTCTGTAATGCAAGAGGCCCAGATTCCCTTCCTGGCTGTGGCATAAAGCAAGTCATGTCTCTGACTATGGATCATCTTGTCTGTCTCATTTATTTCTTCCATCAGTGTTCTGCTCTGAGTAAATAAAGTGTAAAATAAGCTTGTCTTACTTGAGTAACATTTCATAAATCATACTTGGATGTGTTAGGTAGAAAAAATGTTATTCATTTTATATAGAAAATTGCACCTGTAAGTGGAAATGAAGGGCTTTCTCAAAAAACAAGAAGCACTTTAACTATTTAATTTTGGCAATACCTTTGTCTTACAAGCAAGTGTTCTTGACAGAACAGATGAATAACCCACGGATGGATGAGTGCAAGCCATTCATTTGTGTGTGAAGTCGAAGTCATTCAGAATCCAAATGACATCGAAAGTCCAAGTGATGATCAGAAGTATAGTTGACAGTATACAATAGGGAGCCAAAATAATACGGCAAATGGTTGAACAAATTGAGTGACTCGGTCCCTTCATCTCCAGCTTCTGTGATTTATATTTGAGCCCTGCTGTTGGCTGAAGATGGCCAAAAGCAATGGGCAATTGTGCATTAAGTGTGTGCTCGAGGAAGTATCAGTATCAGATTAAGATGAATGGATGTAAATTCCCTGGTTGACTGGTGAGGCTTTTTTTTCAGTTATTTGAGCATATTCACAAGGTGCTCTGTTTCAGTGTCCCTTGTGGAAAAAAGGAGAATTTTGGATAGCCTATCTAGGGTGTAAGTTACTCTTCTCTTTGGCACTGTGCATTTCTTTAAAGGTAATCTGCCTTTTATGAACTTATGCTAACTGCTCATAGTCTTACCCAGTTCTCTATTTTTACAGAGAAATTCTTACATAGCATTTTGTTAAGCAACTAGGTACTGCACTGTTGCCACTCGGTACTACTGCAAATACTTGGCTTACCATCTTTCGTTTTAAGTGCATGTCACCCCATGTACTATGATGTAACAGAAAAACAATGTGTGTGTGCATGTATATATACACACAAATATCTGACTAATAAGTGTCTTTGTTTGCCAAGTATGTGAAAGAGGATTTAATTTCTGATATCAAATAGCCAACTGTAGTTTGCTAGTGATCGTTTTAGAAGAAAGAATGAGGTAACTTCCTAAGAAAACTGGTGTGCTTCCCAGTCAGAAGTTGCTGCCTCAAGGATGCAAAAAGGTATATATTAATGTAAAGAATATTTGAAAAGAAATGTGTCTTTAAAACTAGCACACCTCTTTCCTCCAGTGCTCCTGCTGTAGGTCATTTTGCTATGGTTATTCAGGGGGTCATAAATTTTGGGAAAGGACTGTCCTCCTCTGTACGTTCTACAGAGTAACTCAAGTTCCAGGTGCTTAACAAATAAGGCACATCCTTGCTGAGGCCCTTAAGTGTCGTGGCCAGCAATCTTTATCTAATGTTAGTGATCTCTGAGGAAACACGATGGCTCCTCGTGGGTTTTGACTGGTACATAGGCAACAGAAAAAGCAGCCAATGCACAGAACTGATGACCTAGTGGCTAGTCTCATTAAGTCAAATTGTACCCTGATTTACTTACTCTGAAACCTTAATGGTCTCAATGAGGTTAGAATTCACTGTGTGTACCATCAGCCTAGCTATGAAAGCAGAAAATTTGCGCTACCATCAAGCAGATGCAGTTCTTTGTAATGAACTAACTAATGGAGGAAAAAAAAAAAAAAGGAAGTAATGCAAAGCTTGTGTGTGCTGGCACTGGTACAGGAAATGATACAGAAGTCTTCCTTAAATAACAGTAGGCCTATGTCTCACAAAAGCTGGAGAAAGACCAATTGCACAGGACAGCTTGTGTTTTGACCTAAATCAAGAACACATGCCAAGTCCTCATTTTGTAGCAGAAGTATGAAGAATAAAGTCACTCTGTACATACGGAAGTGAAGGAAATACTGTAAACTGTTAAGTGCCATAGAGCTGGACTTCTGATTCATCACAGGCAAAAGCTCTAGAAATTACAGGGGTTTTTTTCCTGCAAAATACTTTTTCTAAAAATGAGGACAAAAATTGTGACCGTTAACCTATTATTTGTGATTTGATGATGCTTTATTCAGGTTGGCCACATGTCTTTTTCTTTGTGGGTTGTAGTTTATTGACACAATCAACTGAAATGGCTCTTCTGGAGCCGTTACAATTTATTGTGTTAGTGCAGCTGAAAACACTTCAACGTACCATGTGTCACGCTTTTTCAAGTTAACAGTTGATGTTTCCAAATCAGGATTAGGAACAGTGCTGATGCAGTGCAATGCAGCAATCGCTTGTGCAACATAAGCATTGATGGAAAGGGACAAACTCTGCTGGAGTAAAGCACTACCTATTGTTGGTTGTCAGGTGTCCCAGCAGTTTATTTACCCTGAGGCATCAAGTGGTCGATCCCTTCTGTATCTGAGATTACTTACAAATACCAAAGGAAGAATAGCATTCTCATATAAATGCTCACAAACAATTTTAACAAGGCAACAATCTTCAGAAATTATATTAGACTCTTATTCAGAGGTAGGAAAACACAGATTAAGTGATGTACCAAAGGAGATGCAAGAAATGCATGGCAAAGTCAGACAGGTAGAGCCAGCTGCATGGCTACAAGAACATGATACAACCAGGAGTCCACCTCACCAGGTAGTGTGGAGGTTTCTGTAGCCCATTTAGTCTCTCTCTGCCAAGTATATCCACAACAGGACAGTAATGAAGCTAAAACAAGTTCCTCTTTAGGATTTTTTTCTCTGATTTGTATATGTGGTAGGCTTATGTGTGAACAACTCTGTGATTTTTACATTCGTGCTAAAATGGATAATGGATAAATGGATAGTGAACCTGTGCATGAATCAAAGTGATACCTTCTTGATGACAGAAAACAGCAGTATGAAAAAAATGTGATTTTCAATTACTGCCAGATACTATCAGATTTTTAGAACTGCTGGATGGAAATAAAGGTACTGCTATTGAAGAATCCATATCTGTTACTTCCAAAATCACTGTAAAGGAGGATATACTGTATTCTTCTTTGGCTGGGAAAAATTAAGAAATGGGCACTGGAAAGCTGTGAAATTCTTTGAAACATCAAACAATTCTTCAAGCCTGGCTTCCTAATGTTAATCATCCTGAATTCATATGTAGACATCTAAGATTTTACAGAAGGAAAATATTCCACACATTGGAATAACACTGAGGCACAGGAAGTTCTAAGCACTCAGATTCTCAAGAGCAGCATTTCTCAAATGGTGAAGCAAACATCAGCGATAGACCCACATGAAATCCAGCATGGTAAAAGCCAGAGGGATTGCTCTGAGAGTCAGTACTCTGAGCTTCCAGATGCAGCAGGAGCAAGGCAGATGACGTACCGTACCTCCTGACACTGTCTGTAGACCTGCGGATTCATCTCTTAGTGAAGAGAAGGTGGCACAATACAGCAGGGGAGATGAGTGCTGTGAGTCCAGGGGAGAAAGGGAGAGGCAGTGCTGGCAGACGAGTTGTTCTCCAGGACCCTTGCTGGTCCCAGCTACCAGACCCACCACTTCGCTAAGCTGGGGCAGAAAGGTGACAGCCCTGACGATGAGGAGGCAGAGCTCTGGCAGAGGGATTTGGGCAGACAGCAGTGATGGGGTATACTTAAGGGCAAGGAAGCACTCCTTTAGGTGTAAAGTGAGATTGATCTTTTACTGATCTTTTCCCAGGTTAATCTTGCTTATGAATTAAATAGTCATTTAAATGGCTAAAGGTATCTGATTTAGGAAAGTACAATAATGTTTTTGGCTATTAAAAATAGATTTGAGGCAGCATCTAAGTAACACAAGGTCATGCAGATACCCAAACAATCCTCTATTAATTTAGAGTATTACCTAAATTTAAAGGATAAGATCAATTTCAACAAAAAGACTGACTTAACCACTGAACTGTTTATTTAAAACAAAAAGTGCATAAACAAAGCTTTCACCAGGAATACTAAGATGCAATCCTAGACTTCTCTTTGGCCTTGAACCACTTCGACTTAATTGGTTTGAAGCCAAATAAGGTGCATAATATAACATCACAATTTATATTTAGGAAAACTCATTAGAAATGAAAAAGTTATGTAACTCCTCAGAGAAAGCAAAAGAAATATGGGACAAATGATACTCAAACATTGTAGTAAAATTATTTTAACAGCAGGGTAGCTTTAAAAAAACCTGTTAGGACAAAATCTTATATAGCATGGGGGAAAAAAAAGCTTTTACATCTTACTGTAATTAGAAACTCATCAGGTTAATGGGGCAATTTTTCAAAAACTGACATTTAAGGTTTTGCACATGGCATTGATCTTGCTGTATTTCAGTTTGCAAATAGAACTTGTCCAGAGAGGGCAGGGGGGGGAAGCAATCGGGCATTTTCTGATGTACATGTAAATTCAAAGCTCTGTATCTTTGTGTCTGTGCCTTTTCATTCAATTTGTACTTGTGATAGAATTCCAAGAAGATTACACTTTCACTTCAATATCCACTGACTGAAATTGTCAAAAGCAGCAAGTGATTTTGGAGTACCTCAGTCTTCAGCAGGAAAGCAGAAAGGCTTCAAGAAAGCAAAGGGAAGGGAGCCAGCTAGTCAAGATCCATTCTTAATTTCAGCACTTAAAATCTGAGGCATAGGGAATTAATAATCACTTTTGATAATTTAGGTCAGCACTTTAACATATTGTTTAATATTTAAATATATGATGAGAAGAAATGCTGAAATGAATGGAAAGGGATACAGCATAACAGGAAAAGTTTTCCAAAACAGCCAAATTACAGAGAAGCCTAAATCTGTAGGAATTTCATTTATTGACTATGGCAGTTTTCATACTTGTTGTTTTGTGGCTCCCAACTATGTCTCTTATTTACAAAAATATCTAAATGTTGAAAGATGAAGAGAGGGGGATGTGCAAAACATCTGCTCATTCCAGATGACTAACAAGTGAAAAATAAGAGGAAGTAATGAATTATTAGAATTAGGTGCCTAGACTGCAGCAGCTCTCCACTGTAAGTTGTTTGTTTTTTTTTAATATATAAATCTTTAAGTATGGTACACTGAAAAACACAGAACTGCAAACAGATGTTACTAAACAGCAAGGTACTGTGCTTATACTATTGTATTCATATTGTTCAGGGTGAGTGGAGCACAGAAATAAAGTGAATAGAACAGTTTCAGTTGTAAGGGACCTACTATGGTCATCTAGTCCAACTGCCTGACCACTTCAGAGCTGAGCAAAAGCAAAAGCATGTTATTAAGGGTATTGTCCAAATGCCTCTTAAACACTGACAGGCTTGGGGCATCGACCACCTCTCTAGGAAGCCTGTTCCAGTGTTTGACCACCCTCTCGGTAAAGAAATGCTCCTTAATGTCCAGTCTAAACTTCCCCTGGCACAGCTGTGAACCATTCCCACGCAAAATGGAATAACTCAATGAATGAAGTAAAACTGTGTAACCAATTAACTAATATCAGAAGTGTACTCTTGACTTAAAAATGTATTGCTATTAACATATGATATTATTAGTTTTATATCCTGGATGGAAAGGGTTTTACATGTGCAAGTCTTGCCTGTTACTAAGAACCGTAAAAGCAAAACCTCATTCACAGCTTACTGCATATCACACTCATTTGTAAGATTAGAGCTTTATCATGGCTTTAAAACAGCAGAGTTTTTCCTATCTTGGTAACCCATTTTGCATTGCTTTAAACTGACAATCCATGCAAGAGAAGATGCTTTGAAAAGCAATGGCAAAAAGATGTAGCAAGCAGTATCAGTAGTAACTTCAAAGAAATAGTATTAACCCTGCAGGATCTGGTTGCCACAGGAATATTTCCTGCTCTACTCACTGAAAAAATGAAAACCAAGACCAGCTACACCCAGACAGCACAGATGTTGACTCACACCAGATTACTGGTACTTCACAGCAAGACATCCAAGAACTTAAAAAAACCTACTTGTATTCTGTAAAATATGCAGCATTGTCACCACTATATTTGAATTACTTATTTTATGTTAATTTAGGAAACTGCAACTGAGAGCATTAAGCACCCTGGATGCTAAGAAATCTAAACCCAGTACTTACAAATGTTAAATCAGACAAATCTTTAAACATGGTGCACGTTTGAAGAAGAATTAGTCAAAATGTAAACACAATGAAAAATAGAAAATAAAAATGACAGACGAGGAACAATTACACAAAGATAGGGTTCCCACAAAGTGTTAAAGTACAGCAGGAGGAAATCAGCCAAACACATCCAGGACTCTCCATAAATCAGATTTTTGAATCAGTGTCTTCAATCAGAACTGTCAGTAAAGACATCCAGTTGCCTTCCAGTGGGAACAGAAGGGGAGCAGGAGCTCCTTGAGTGCTCGGCTAAGGGCAGACTGTGGAGGGCAAATGTAAGATTCCTTTGCCTGAGGAGAATATGAGCAACTGTACCAAGCAGCTTCCAAAAATACTTTACTTCTTCAAAGCATTGGACAAAGATGAACTAACAATTCCCTGCTCCATTTCCCATTATAGACAAAGCTGAATTCCAAAGGAAAAGCAAATCAGGCCTGAGGCTTGAGAGACAGAAAAGGGTAATTTTTCAAGAATGTTGTGATGGCCAAGCTAATTCACAGTAGTAATTTAGCAACATTCTCCAGGTTATAATCCCTACAAAGAAGTCCAAAGTGTTGTATTTTAATACCTTCCTAACTGCATTTTGTTCAGCTGAACTTGATCCAACTGTCTCTTAAAGAAAAAAGAATTTGCGGACAGTCATAAGGTCGTAAAGCAACAGCTCACTGGACACAGAGGAGCAGATGGATATTTTTGTCATTTCACAGTAGTCTGTTCTTGTTTGCATCTATCTCCAATTATTGTACATAGATGTTGACTACTAGGAAGTCAAAAGGAGTGCTGCATGAGGAAATATTCATCAAAGACAAGGAGGTATCTATCACTGCTACTAAAGGAGGACATCAGCCATTCAAGAGCTATGCTGTCTGTTCTGCCAATGCCTCCCTACTGTGCAGCGGTGGATATTGTAGAACATTCTAGGAGTAGCAGCAGCAGGGACTGGTTGCCCTCTCCCCACTGCAGGGGAATAACTTCTAATCTGGAGAGGCATTTGTTCTGAAACTAGATGATATTGATCTTCAGTAAGTCTAAGTCTCTAATATTTGCTTTTGGGGACAAATTGTGATCTTGATTTGTAGAGGGAGGTGCACGTCCTGTTTCAGTTTAATCAATCTGTTGTTTTTCTGTCAGTGACACAGGAAGTAACAACATGGAAATACCAGTTACAGCGAAAATGGCAAAGCAATGAAGTGTGATTGGGTTGTAAAGTGAAGTACTGACAGAGTCATACTTTTGACTTGTAACACCTTACAGATACTTTTGTTGCTGCCAGACCTGTCAGTAGGGTTAAAACCAGTGGTAGTGTTTGATCTGCATCTATTACTAACCTGTACAGCCAAAATCACAAAGCCAAATATTGCAACTCCATATCAAGACATCCTTGGAAATTACATGTAAGGACTAAAATCTGTACTTTTCACTTTACTATTGGATTTCAGTTTTTGTAAATTTTTAAGAGAATATTTGCTTAGTCTTAAAGGAACCAGTTTCAGATTATTTTTTTCTTGATTTTTGACCTATTCTCCTGCCATTCTGAGGAGGGTACAGCCAAGCAATTTCAATCTCGCGATTTCCAAACACTTGTACTTTAATTATCCTGAACACAGACAGCTTCTCACTGTTTGTGCTTTGACTGGTTTCTCTGATCCCTGCCCTTTCAGTTTGAATACATGCAGCTGTGCAACATGTTCAGATCTTTGCCAGAAGTAGAAGCCAAGACATTTGTTCCACAGGGAGAATTATTGGGAATGACTTCCTAAATTAGCAGGTGAGTTGGCAGGTGGCATCATACAATCAAATGGTGGCAAAAGGTGGTTTCCAGTCAGTTCAAAACGGAGTAGTGTTAGAACTATTTAGTGTGCTGAAGTTCCTTTCAGGTTAAGTGAAAGACGTAATTAAGTGTTTCTTTAGAAAGCTGTATCAGGAAATGAGAAGAGGTTCCCAGTGCCCACAGAGCTCTGCCACGGGGTCAGAGCACTTCCCAAGGGAGCACTGGGTGAGTCCTAGGGAGCGGGCTGGCTTTGTGTGACAACCTGCGGCAAGAGGAACAGTTGCAAAGGATTAAGGAACAGTTGTGAAGGATTGAGGCTGAAGATAGGAGCACGTGTTCACAAAACACACAGTGATTAAGCACATTCTAAAACTAATGATGTTTATATGACATGCTATCCACAAGACTGAGGCACAGACCTGTTCTGCTGTTGGCGGTGCTGGTCCGCGGTCCAGAAATTATCTCCTCACAGTTTGTTAAAGATGTAGGTAGCCACCTCGTTACCACAGTACCGCTTCCCAGCACAAAGGAATGAGGTTTGTCGCTACTGCTAAAGCCGCAGCCTGATGCCCCGAGATGTGTTCCGGGACCAATGACGGCAGCCGCAGCGGAGCAGCGCGAGCGCCGGGACCGCCCGTCCCCGTGTCACCGGGGCTGTCACCGCGTCACCGGGGCTGTCACCGCATCCGGCGGCACACCGAGCCCGCCCGTCCCCGTGTCACCAGGGCTGTCACCGCACCCGGCGGCACACCGAACCCGCCCGTCACCGTGTCACCGGGCTGTCACCGCACCCGGCGGCACACCGAACCCCCCCGTCCCCGTGTCATCGGTACTGTCACCGCGTCACCGAGGCTGTCACCGCCACCCGGCGGCTCACCGAGCCCGCCCGTCCCCGTGTCACTGGGCTGTCACTGCCACCCGGCGGCACACCGAGCCCGCCCGTCCCCGTGTCACTGGGCTGTCACCGCCACCCGGCGGCACACCGAGCCCGCCCGTCCCCGTGTCACCCGGGCTTCGGTTCGGGATTGTCGTTCCTCTGAGATCATTATCTGGGAACGGGCCGGGCTTGGTCGGCAGGTGGGATCACTCATTGGCATATTTTGTTGCTGTTATCATTATCATTACTGTTTTAATACTAGTATTATCTGAAGTTTGCTTCTATTTCTATTATTAAACTGTTCTTATCATCAACTTTGTGATGATTCCACTACAGCTAAATTACTAACAAAGACAAACACAGAACAGTCAGAGCACTCAAGATGCTCATGCATACTGCAGCCCATGTATGAGAGCACTCCTTAGCAGAAATACATTACACAATATCATTTTATGTCCCCGACTTTGATTATTATTTAGTATTTTGTCACACTAGGGTTCTTCTAAGAGGTTAAAAAATACAAAGGGATGTGACATCAAAGCAGCAAAAAAGAAAAACAGAAGTTCCAGGTGCAAACACAAAGTGGAAGTCCATGGCTCATAAATACTGTTTTGTGTAACACTTGCATTAGGATCTCAGTCAAAAGCATCCTTTGGGGGTATCGCTTCTAGGCTTTGGAAAAGTCAAAACTAACATGATCCTAGGTATTCAAAAGCCACATTTTATTTGGAAAGAGAAAGTTTCCCACAGCTTGGGACAATCAGTATTCCCGTTTTCCCCATGTGTCAATGTAATCATTTGGATTCAGAGCTCCTCAAATTATATTCCTGACAAATATTCAAATTACCAGAAGAGTCACATAATAGCCAGTGGGAGAAGAGCAAAATATACTTTTCCTCCTATTTGACTTGTTACTGGATGATTCCAAAGGCCTTCTAGGCACCTAGCAAAGATGCTCAGTGCCCTAAGGCCCCAGCGGGCATCCTTCTGCCAAAGAAGAGATGAGAAAAGCAGAAAAGCTTTTAAGATCAAAACCTTTTTGGTCAATGTCCTGTTTCTGGTAGCTCTGAAACTCATTATTACAGGACAAATAATTTATCAGGCTCCATAATTATGTTCTCCATTTCAGGCTGTAAAATATTTGCTCTGAAGCAAACATGGTGTGATCTAGTCTGCTTTACCGTAACAGCAGCTGAACTAAGCTTTGACTGATTTTCTTTTTGTATGCTCAATTCCTAAACTCAAACTGAAGCTTGAGCTTGAGAGGGTGCAGACTACAATGAGTGAAACCAAAGGCAACATTCATATGAATCATAATGAAGTGAAATTCTCAAGCTTCAGGCAACTTCGAGTCTTTTGCAAGTCAGACAAGAAGATCTGCATTACATGAGAACTTGATGTAACATTATGATACTCTCACAAATACAAAAGGTTGTATTTTCCAGTACCTGATTCCCCTGTGACCCAGCTTTTAAAATAATGATTATGAAAGGTTTAGGGAAGTGAAGAGAGTGTATAGAAAAACAGTGAAAATTGTTTGCTTAACAGCATTTGCTTTTAGAGCACGTCCAGAAGTGTTAAAAATATGCTTCAGATGACAGGAGTGATTCATGACTAGACAGCTGCTGAGAGAGACATCACCGACAGGAGAGAGAGGGAGAGAGTATGTGTGAGAGAGGGAGAGAGATTTGACATGCAAATTAATTGGGAGAAAAATAAATTAAATACCTTTTCTTCTGAGCTTTAGAATTTAGGAATTATTTTAATGACTTTTGAATTGAAACAAAGTCGTTGCATCTCCTGAAGCTGTCAGAACTTCAGTGCCCCTCAGACCTGTTTCACAGGCTGCAGTCATTACTCAGCTGATGAGATGACTGTCTGCCGTCGCTTTCTGGGTAGGAAAAGGCAATATTCTTTTGTCTATTTTGTGTTCTGCAGTATTAAGAGACTGACTGCTGAATTTCCCATCAAGGCCTAACTTCATAAATAATGCAATTCTTACATAGATGTCAATCTTTAAACAAAATGTTTAATAAAATTGGTTGGAAGTAAGACCCAGCTCAACAAGTAGAGGAATACTTTCCCCATTCTGGATCGATGGAACAAATTCAGAAAGTGATTGATTCAAATCCAAATCTGAAAGTAATGACTAAACCATTTAGCACCTGAGTTTGAACATTGATGCCCCCCCATCTAGAAAATATCATGGCAGAAGTGCTCACCCCTGGTCTATACCTACAATCCCACTGTTTATCCCTATCCATTTGGCATGGATCTGGAAGCACAGCCCTCAGCCTGTGGACATAGGACTTTACCGTAACAGCCTACCTCTAAACAACCATCTTCACTGATTTTCTGCTTTGATATTGCTAATTTCATAAATACTTACAGTGGTATGGTGTTCCCTGAAAGCCCAACCTTAAATTTCAGTATTTGTCAAAACTAGTCAGCCTTAATCTAGGCCTTTTCATGACTCCACATATACATGCCTCCTGGATGATTTAGTGCTTATGGTTGTTTTGTACAGTTTTTCCTTTAAATACTGTGCCTTACTTCTTGTGCATGGCAAGTGAAAACGCGTAGGGCCTTTATTCTGAAGTGGAAACTAAAATCAGCTAGAACTCTCTGTACCTAAATTTACAATTTTTCAGCCACTTCTAAAATAAGCATGTCATACATTCATATATTTGCATTGAAAAAGCTAAGCTGATTTTAGAAAGTGAGTATGATTAAATCATAGGCAAATTTGTGTCGACCACCCCCTTTTTAGAAAGGACTTTTTCAGCTTTCTTTGTTTCACCAGAATACAGATTATCTGTTTGAAATACATGAATTGAATGGACTTCCCATTGAGGTTAGTGTATTCTAGCATTGTAATAAAGGTTATGAAAAGATGTCCGAGCACCAGCTGGCCTTCCTTTGATCCTCTCCATTCTTGTGATGATACATTTTCACACTTAAGATGATTCCCTTCTACCTCAAAGGCTGAGAGCTGCTTTGGTCCTTACAAATATTAACTGCAATCACAATGACCTATCTTTCTGGTTCCAGTCATCTGTTTAATATAGAGTGGAAGGTCAGAACGACATTAAAAGACCCTGAAAGGCTTTATTTCCGTATACTGGCCCCTGCAGAGCTGCACAAAAAGCTGCCAGACTTGTAGTTCATGCATGCATGCTCCTCAGCACTGCATTGTGCAGCTGTATTAATGGGCTTTTGTAACCTGCCAGGAAAAATTCCCTCACCAAGAGAACAAAACTGTTGTCAGATCTGAACACACATGTGAATATCAACTACAAAAAAAAAAAATAATTATATTGAAACAGTAGGGGTACTGTCTTTAGAAAAAAGAATGTCTGAGTCACTAGCTTGTGTCTTCACTAGGCTGTGTTTTAAAGGTAATTTTTATCTATTTGCTAGGATGGAGATTTAATAACAAAGGTGGCAAGCAACTGTTTAGAGAAGGCAAATTCAATAATAGATGTCAGTAAGGATTAATGAATAAGGCTATGGACCAGAAAGCACAAGCCTGTGTGTACCGATACAAAGAAATCTGTTTGCAGCACAGTGGAGCACAGGTCACTGTGAAGTCATTAGCATATTGAATTACAAAATAGCTGCATCTAAGACCTTTCAGTTGTCATTAGAACACATTTCCCAAGCTATCACATTTTTCTCCTTCAAATCTGCCTATAAAGCTCAGATTTGTTTGCTTTCTATTAAGTCTTCTGTACAAGCAGGACCATCTATGTTTCTTGTCAAGTTTGTTTTACATATTACTTCTCAAACAAGCTCTTAAGCAGGAAAGATAAATATCCAAAATCCCAGCACACACCCCAGAACATGGAGACTAGATTTTTTATAGAGTTTTACAACTATGTGGGACTCTGTTTACATATATGCCTTTACATTTTTCCTCACTGAGCTTGAATATGTTAACCTCTGGTCTGGATTATGAGGGGTGGGTAAGTGGCATGAAGTGAGCAGCGAGAATTGAATGCAGCTGTCCACCTATGAATGGAGCTACCCACAGTGGGGAAGACAATGAAAGGAAAGAAAAACGTGGATTCCAGAAGCAAATGGCCCATGGGGCCAGTTCCATTTGCTTCACACTGATTTTGTTGTAAATTTGGCTTGCTCTTGTATATGCTGTTTGGGATGTTGGGATATTTTGAGAAGACTTCATGTGTAGCAATTACTTCCCTATGAAATGATCAACAGGAGTTTAAGACTATTTGGACTTGCTGAAGAACCCATGGAAACAAAGTGCAAGTGCTCTGTTTTAAAGCCCAATCTCTGGATTCAAGAAATTGCAAAACATATAGTAGGTCAGGTTTAAAAAGAGTATGAGAGAATGCAGATAAAGTCTCAGACCACAGGAACACGATACGTGCTTAATGACAACAGGTAATAAATAAGTGGTAAGTCCTTCCTAGTGAGGTTCTCCTTCCTTATACAACTTTTAATTTTCAGTTCTAGCTAAGCTTGATCATAAGACCAAGCAGAAGATTTTTTTTTTTGAGGGGAAGTTATTTGAACTTAGACTTAATTATATGACGCACCATTTTCCTATGTACACACAGAAAACATGCCCACATAAAAATGGCAGGTTACATTTTGTATAGGTTTAATATAGTTAAATCATCCAAAAAAACACAATAATGCCTTCAAAAGTTTAAACACTGCTATCATTTAGTTTTTTTATATTGTGCAGGAGTCAAATGACAGAGATATCTCAGCACTGAACAAACCCAAACTAAGCTGTGAGCAGTCACCTGCATCTTCTGGAAACATGTGTTTCAAGTTTGCAAAATGAACTGAACTGCAGCTCTGAACTGCAGGATAGTTATTGCAATAAATAACAATTAGCAGTCCTTCGATTTTACTATGCCAGGCTAGTTAACATCCTCTTTCCAAAGCCCATTTTTTTTTAATAGCATGCCATTTACATCAATTATAATGGCACTTCAGCAGTGCCTGCTGCTTGCCAATTGGCCGATGCTTATTCACACCCCTCAGCATGCTGGCTACGGCTATTGACGAGCAACAGCTACGGCTGGGTGTCTGCTGCTTGTGAAATACTACTGGCTCAATAATTACGTCACGGTTTCCACCTGTTCTTCAATGTCACAGGGCAGCTGCTGTTTTCCAGCTGTGCCAGCTTTATAGCAGCATTAGGACTATCAGACCATATTTGCTGTTCCCACTCAAACATCCTCTTCATTATGGACCTAACAGTTGGCATAGGAAATGATTAGGATACAGAAAAAGATCCTATTCCAAGGTAATTTTCTACAGAGTTCTCACTGAGAAAAGCACTAGACAATACTAAATTGACATGACATATTTGATTTTGGAGACACAAAAGCAAAATATATCTTCTTGCAGTCAAGCAGTGATATTCTCACTGTAAAGTGGCTGCAAGGGTGGGGCTTCTTATTTCAAAACTTCTTACTTCACCCATAAGAATTAATTCTCCTCTACCTGACTTTACTAATCTTTTGAATTTTTTTCTCTTGCTCATCTTTTGTATTTTCTCTCTTGCTCAGCTTTTCTTTCAAGCCAGCTAGAAGTAACAGTTCTTAGTGCTCCTGCCCAGTGCTGCAACTCCTGCTTTTTCTGGTTCCAGCTGCGCAAACTCAGGACTGCTTTCTCCCACTAGTGTTTTCTCTACTTCCTTCTCAAAGATGCCACATTACAACATGGTGTTTTACCAAACTCCCCAAACTGGAGTATTCACAATCTGGTAGCAGGTTTGAGAACCTTCATAGTTTTGGTGTGAAACGCTCTCAAAGAAAGAAATACTGCCGAGCAAGAGAAATTGTCTTTTGTGGAACATGGCTGTCCTCTTGGCACAAAGCACTTGATACCTAGCAATCTCATCTATATAGTTATAAGCATCTCCAGACATCATTTTCACTTTTAAGATTGTCTTCAGCAATAACACATTCCTCCAAGACAAAGCATACAGACATCCAATACTCTGTTAGAAGAAGACAAAGGTTACGACATGGTCTGTTTTCAACCTATCCTGTACTGAATCCACCAAAATACAACAGAGAAAGCAAAACCACTGCAGAACCAGAGGCAACTAAAAAATTAGGAGGTTCACAAATTGCAGATTTGTCCTTTCCAAGCAATAGAATCCTCATGTGAACAGAATAAAATTTAAATTTTCTCTTGGGACAAGTAAATCTAAAAATAGTTTCTGACAAAGAGAAAGCTACAGAGCTAGTGGCTGGCAGGTACCCACATTTTGCCTTAGGCACTGGTGCAAGGAAAGCAGAGCGAGAGTGAGCGTGGCCACACATGGTCAGACAGAACCATAATACATGGATTGCTGAACAGCACATGGATGATTTCCACAGAGATCTGCAGTGTTCACCAGCAAACAACATAAAAGAAAATGAATGAGAGAAGAGGTAAGGGTTCAAATATACAAAGTGTTCCATGCTTAATGCTACGTGGCACTGTTATCCTAGCCTACATGCTCTTCTTAAAATCAGGCACTGCAAAAGCTTCTTTGTTTTGACTTCACTGGCTGGAAAGATACAGATGTTTTAGAGTTTCCTAGTATATGTGCACTACAAGAAAAAAAAAGGTGAAAAGTTCCCAATTTGCTCTCCAGTGGATCTGGATTTTTTTTTTTTAACTGGTCTGTTAATGTAGTGAAAAAAGGGTTTTTGTAACATTAAATGGCACTTGAGAGAAATTTGTATCTTTCAAAACTTATAAAGACAGTGTGATGTTCTGCCCCTTTTGTTTTAAAGAGTGCTATGCTCTGGCCAGCAATATTATCTTTCTCATTTCAACTCAGGTTGAAAGCATTTAAAAACAGGGAGGTACAGGGCCCAAGTAAAGGAAAAGAAGCCATGAATTGAAACACATGGTGTTAACACAGTAAGAAACTGAACGGCTAAGCTTTGAATTCATGGAGGGAAAAACATGGTGAGCACTCAAGCAGTGCACTATAAGTCACCTGTGGACTACATTCCTGTTCTAGCAAAACTAATTCTTTTTCTACCAAGAACCAGACAATCATAATAGATTTGCATCTTTGTGCTTTAGTGGAATACAAGTGACAATGTATTTTCTAATACCAGGAAAATGTGACATTACATAATAATTACTAGACATTTCTATTAGTTTCACATAGACATGATTTTTTCAGCCAAGGAATTGCAGTGTTACCAAAATAGTGGTGGTATCAGATCTTGTTAGCTGTTGCAAAACGCCAAAATCTACTTCTCAGCCTATAAATATTGAGACTTCTTATAGGAAATAAGTATGTACTTCAAACAGACTTTCCAGCCTGTGAATGAATATCAGAAAAAAGGTGAGTACAAGGATAGTTTCATATCAGAAACCACAGTATCTAAGGAATGTTTTAGCATAAGGCTTGGCAATACACTGCTAGAACTTTTTGATGGGTTGGAAAGAGTTAGGCCAGAAAACCCCATGTGACTGTAGCCAGCAGTCTGGAATACAGCAACAGATCTCTGCTGAAAATGAATGCAACCACTGAAGGCACCAAAGCAGAAAAAGGCCTCTAAGCAAAGTTTCTATCCTGTAACAGTCCTTTCATTCCTTTAATTAGCCAATGTTTTACACTAATTCACTGAAATGCAAAACAATCTACTGGTGTATTGATTGCACTTATTTTACAGTGCAGCTCTTCTTGCAATGGTGTCCCCGTTAGCATTGTAAAGATACTTGGAACAGATGGAATTATGTTACTGAAAATCATTCATAAAAGATGAAACACATTGAGCAATTAAGAAACAATGTAAACCAACTTCCCTTTATTTACATTTCCTGATCTTGGTCTTTATTGTACAAATAATCTGCTGTGCAAAATAGTTTATAAAATACTTAAAAAAAGCTTTTATTGTAAAAAAATAAAGTTTCTAGATATACAGTTACTTTGCACTATCACAAATATTGTCCAGTATTTAACATTTCAATTTTTTATCACAATAATCCAGTCATGTAAACCAATGATCTCTACTGGTAAGAAAGCCACTACTGAAACTCAGGTTCACCAGGGATTTGTTAAGTATTTTCATATCTACACCCTTACACAACTCTGATGATCCAATCCTTGGAATTGCACCCATATAATGAAATCAGGCATTGGGCCACCCTTTCCTGCATTATCAGGTAAAAAATACCAGGTTAAATGGTAAATTTAGTAAATGGCAAATTTTAGTAAGTCATGGCAAGACATAAGCTACACAGTGCAGTCACAGAACAATAAAGATCCCCAAAACAATCTAGTTGAACTTTGCCAAGAAGCAGTGTAAAGGCAGCCAGCACTGGGTTCTGTGCACGTGTACCTTATCCCTACCAGTATCCAAGCTAGTTGTCTTAAAAACTAGCTCTGATCTCTCCATGCTGCAGTGCAATTGCCATCACTTTAGCATGGTTGAGACAGTCACCTGAGCTGTCATTGTTCCAATTCGCTTTCATTCTGCAAGGTCTTCATAGCTAAACCCCAGAGGGTCATGCTGGAGAAGAACGGTCCTTCACTATTCTTGTATGCAGCAGATGACATTCGACTGCCTAGCGGGTCACTACAATGGCTGTCCAAGCTAACCACAGAGGAACGAATCATGGGAATATTATCAGACTGCAAGGGTTCTTCTGCAGAAGATACATCTACATCTGCATAAGCATATGGTGGTGGAGGAGGAGTTTGCTGTGTCTGAGCTTTTGAGAGTTTAGCAGAATCCACATTGAGTTTCTGTTGGTTTGCTGAGTCATGGGGTTGAATCATTGATCGCAACTTACAGTAAGAATCTGCAGAACTATCAAATTCATTCGAATTTGCAGCTGGACGAATGGGAAATTTAAGGGACACTGGTAACAACGTAACAGACATTTCTTGGCCAAAAGAGTCAGAACTCTGAGATTTCTCAAGGTCAGAAGTTTCAGTCCCTTCAGTA
The DNA here is from genome assembly GCA_907165065.1 of Caprimulgus europaeus. Next base: position 15,348,676 of record OU015526.1, read on the forward strand.
AATTCATCTATTGTGTTTGGACCTTCCTCAGTGGCTTTACAATGCATTTTCTTGTGCCGCCGTAGAACAGCAGACCGAGTGAAGCACTTGTTACAAGTTTCACAGGTATAGGGTTTCTCTCCTGTGTGAGTCCTCACATGTCTACGCAGGTCACCAGAGCCTGCAAAACATTTCCCTACAAGACAGAAGTGACAGATTAAAACTCTGTTCTTAACACAAGTGCGTAAACGCGTTTTAATTAGAGAAAACATCAAGTGACACGGTATGGTATGTCTCAGTTGTGGTACTTTGTGTATCTAGACCAGGTTCAAACAAGTTCCATCTATTTTTACAATTCAATTACTTGTTTCTTCTTCTTGATCTGATTTTCTAACTTGTGTTTCCTAGTGCTTTAGTTTTTGTCTACAGAGATGGGAATATCCATTAGTATTTGAAAGCTGTGGGTGCTCTCAGTTTGTATCAATCTTTGTGGAGGAAAAAAAAATAATTAAAATAATCAATGTAATTCATCTGCCTGGAAAAACAGTGCACTGATAAGCTTCTAAATATATTTTTCCAGCGAGAACTGCATCACAGAAATTAATGGTTTGTTCATTACCAAGGAACTATTCTTAAAGTGCTGACAAAGTAAGCTTTTTTGATAACTTTGAGTCAATGTAATGCAGCATATATTCTAACCACAGAATGTGTCAAAACTGTAATTTATTGTTGTAAATATTAGAATACAATAAAATATTAAACTGTTTGCCTGCTTTCAGAACCACGGGCTCAAATAAGCTCAATTACCACACTGCAAAGAAAATAAGTGTCTGAGGCTGAAAAGTGTGCACTGCAAAGCGTAGAAAAACAAGCAGAAGAAGACAGCATTGATTTCCAGAACTGCTACTCGACTCTTCAGGACAGTAGAAATAAGCTTGTACCTATTTGTGATTTTATCCCATTTTACCTAGGTTAAAGATTATTTTCTTTTGTGTGGACAGATACCAACTAAAATGAACTGTATTATCTGAAAGCCCAGTAAAACTGCAGTCTCAATTCTTTGCATCATACGTTTCATCCTACTGCCCAGATTTCTCTTCAGAAAAGCCATTAAACAGAAGCAGTGGGATGACAAATTACTGGAATAACAAGTGGATTTTTTGCATAATGCGAACGATTTCTTAACGCTTGATCAGATCCTCTTTGCACAATTTCTGCCTTCTCAGTACAAGACGACCTGGCTAAAATGAAAAATAATCAAAAGACCACTACAAGACAAGATGAAAATAAGCCTATTTTAATGACAGCAACACAACTGTTTGTTTATATTTTCATATCCTGCATGTCTATATTTCCTCCCTCTGACGCAAGACCTCCTGAAAATATTAGCTTTTCTTGTGCCTCAAGGCTTTACAAATAAAGCATACTGCAGTTGGACATTATCATAGGGAGCGACCCTCCTCCAAAGCTGATTCCTCAGAACATCAATGAAATTACACTAAAATAGCACCTACGGGCAGAAAAGTAAGTAGTATGCAGGATGCTAAGTAACATACAGGATGAGGATAGACAATGCAATTTCTGATAAATACGTCACACAAGGATGAATCATTGATCAAAGAACGGTTTTCAGAGCACCTGGAAGTATGACCTATCTGTTAGATTTTGAAAATGCGCACTCTCTGGTACGAAGCATCGATCAAGTTTTGATTTTATTCCAGAGGTTGAAGCAAAGTAGCATAAGGTTGTTATTATCAGTTAAATCTGAACAGTATTCAACTAGGAAAAAAAAGTAAAAATAAAAAAGATTCCATCGATAGCCAAGTGATGCCAAACCTCTCTTTCCATTAGAAAGGACTATACTGAAAATAAATCAATTTTGAAGCAGCTAGTATCAGTACTTCTCTAGCAAACATGTAGACATCTAACGTTGATTCCTCTTGTTTCCCTTCTTTATTCTTCAAATGAAATTCACTTTTTAACTTATTTACAACAGCTGAAGGAGTTAATACACCAAATGAAAGACTATGAAATATGCCAGACAAGATTTTGTGAAAATCTTTCACAAGACGGAATTTCAATTTAAAATCATTTTGGTTAATTGTTATTCTGCTGACAGAAACTTTTACTTAGAATTTAAAAAGCAAAGACACAACCAAGCTATGCATAGTAAATCTCACCACATGCTGAACAGCTGTATGGTCTCTCTCCAGTATGCCTAATTCTGTGCTTTACTAATTTTCGTTGCATGTTGAATGACTTCCCGCATTCATCACAGGTGAACACTTTATCTGCTGTATGGGTCTTCTTGTGCTCCTTTAAATTACTAAAATTACTGAATCCTAGAAAATATGACAGACACCGAGATTAAAATCACTCCTCACGTTTCAATCAAAAAACCTCAGAGGCGGAACCTTTGGTTTTCACATACCTCTGCCACAGATATCACAGAGATGAGGCTTTTCTCCAGAATGGATAATAATATGACGCTGAACATCACCAGAAGCAGCAAATCTGTAACAGAATACAGAAATCCAATTACTGCCTTTATAAGCCACTTATTCTCCTGAAGTGAGCATCATGTGAAAATCAACTATAATAAATGCCTGATGTTCTCAACAAAGATTAAAATCTGAAACGCAGATACCTACATGCATGCATTTAAGAAAAACATTTTGAAGCTGGCAATGTCCAATTAAATTTATGCTAGAAAAAACCCCAAAACAACCAAAACCCACCCCCCACCTTTGCACCATTAATGTTATTAATTTATTCTGCATTTAATTTAGTTTAAGTATGAATGCTACTCCTAAATTAGTGTATCTTCTGTCATCTAGTAGCAGAAAGCAGAAATATTTAATGCTTTGCTTAAATTCACCAAGCTTCCCATACATCATAATTTCCATAAAACATAACAAAAATTGTATGATCAAATAATGAAAAATAAATGTGAGGGAAATTATTTATTGTGACTTACACTGTTCAAAAGACACACAACAGTATATCCTTAACTAAATATACCAATATCCAGAAAATTAAGTAAGACTACAGACTATATATGTGCTGACATTTTTATCTTATTATTGACACTTGCAACAAGACACTTGCAGCTATTTATGTATTTTAATCCCATTAGTCCACATTTAAACTCAATGCCTTTTGAACAAAATTGAGCAGCAAGCTGCCTTAGCTCTTGGCCCTTAGTTTATCATGAAGATCAAAGAAAACATGAACAAATTTTATTATGTTAACTTTACTAAGACAAACAATCCTACTCACCTTTTCCCACAGATTTCACAAATGTACGGCTTTTCACCAGAATGTCGACGTAAATGTGTCTGGAGATTACCTGCCTGAAGGGATGGTAATTTAAACATTTAAATTCAGCTAACCTATTGTATACGGATAAAAATACAACGATGTGAACTATGAGACCAGCTTTTTTTATTCCTAATTCTAAGGCAGTGAAGACTAAAAAGCATGTACAAACTCAAGCATTCTTATCGAGTAAAGACAGACTACAATGTACTTTGAGATCAAATTGCTTATGTATGCAATTATACATTGACAAGAATAGAAAAAAAAAATTACATAAGAAGCCTGCAATCAAATGCTAAGGAAAAAGACCTGTAGTTGAAAACAGATCCAATTATAAATTGACACTACCTGGACTGCAGTGAAGAAGAAAACTTACTAGTAATATGGTTCACGTTAGTCTCATTTTCCCTGTCCTACAAATAAAATATTGTTACATCAGGATGTCTGAATTCACCTACCAGGAGGTTAAAAAGAAAAGAATAGGGTAAATATTTTTCAATCCATAAAATACTCAGAACCAAGTGCTCCAAACCTATAAACCTATTTACTCACATCAAAAGAAAACAGCACAGAAGTACAGAAATCAACAAATGAGATTACTGATAGCTAATTTTTATTGCATACCTTTCCTCTCCCAATCCTCTAAAAATCACACTAGTCTAGCAGGCAAACCAGATGATGACTATACAAAACCATCTTACTCATCCCAGCTTTTTATTATTATTATTTTTTTAAAGCCATTGGTGCTTCTGAATGGCTAATCCACCGAGAGTCCAGTTCTCAAAGCACAAGATAGAGCTAGTCTGGTCAGAAGAGCTGCAGGTGTTCCATAAACTGTGCATACTTCCCCAGTCAGTTTTTAACCCTTCTGTTCTCTTTGATGGATAACTGCCTGGTTTTACCTAAGTACACTAAAGGAACATGAAGTCCAAAATTGGAGAGGCAAAGATCACCATGTCCTCCTTAGTCACCACAAGACAACAAAAATATGACCCGTCAGTAATTTCTTCCAACTCCTTTAGATAATAAATTACCTGTGATGACCAATCACTGTAATCAGAGGCTATAATGTACCAGAACTGAAGTATTGCAGACACACACAGACAGACACAGAGGACAATATTAAATGGATCATCATTTCAATCCTGAGAGAGCTTTCTTTAACCCCTGTCAAGTTTTTCAGACAACAGTATGGCTGAACCACTCTTCTCTCAGGCCAAACATTGTAACACTGAAATCCATTCACAGAGAGGCATTAGGCACCTTTTTCTGAGGAGGATGACTACACTGACTTCTCCATGGAATGATTTGTGATTTGCAAAGAGAAGGGAATTTATGCAGAGACACCTCTGAGAGAACCATACAAAAGACAGAATGTTTACCTCTGTCCACACACCACAAACCATACCATAGGCATTTAAAAGTTACTCTGGAAAAAGGCAGAGAGTGAATTTGAAGTGCAACAATTATTCTGAAACAGTTCCCATACAGGCATTTTTAGTCCGGAATAAAAACATTTTAAAGAGTAGCAAGTAGATCTATTTCTTTATTACAAGCCTATGTCACTTCCTCCACATGAGGGCAAAAGCTTGTTACTAACTGTGCTGAGACAAGGAAAGGCACAAACATCAGTAACGTATTCTTCTTAAGCTTTTAAGGCAGTACAGAACCTTGATTAAGGCATAATATGCCATGCCAGTGAAAAGGACATCACGATAAGAGGACCTTTGCTAGCATTTCAGCAAAAGAAAAAAAAGTGCTCAGAAGAATCCTCTTACTGATACTGGCTGCATACTCCTCACAAATTTAGAGACTAGAGAGAGATGCTACACTTAGTCCATTTGCAACTGTCATGCTTTTAAAGTGAAGGAACTAATGCATAAATGCATATGGTCCCCCAAAGGAAGCTCTGCAGAAGGAGGCAGTCAGGAGGTAAAACATGATACCCTGGATCACTGGCCACAGAAATACCACACCACAATGGGCTGTCTACTAGTAATAAGGGAAGATGCAGGCTTGGAAGCACAAAATGAAACTTTTTCTTCAAAAATTAAAGATGTTTATCACTATGTGTTCCAGACTAATAGTTTCTATGTCAACTTTTGCTGCTTTCTTCATTTTCTGTTTCACATTCCAACACACGGAACACCAGTCACATTCAGCAGGAGCAGACATACCACCAGGCACAACTGCACTGTCTCAAAAGCACAGAGGTTTAAATAAGAAAAGTGTTACTATTTCTGTGCCTGCAGAATGAGAACATCAAGAACAAGATCAGAGACGGCCTTTTAAGCAAAAGCAGGTAGTCATTATCTTTGCATCTTACTTTCTGGTAGGTGGAATCTTACTTATTGGCAGGATCCAAGTACCTCAGAAGTATGCAAGTTCCCTTTTATGACCAAAGAACTGCAGCACACAAGCTGAATGCTATGGCTCATGTTCTGGATGTGTTGGTATTGTCCATCCATATACACCTACACCTTTGAGCAAGTGAGGTAATGAGGAGGGAAGGAGAGGGGAGGGAAGGTGCTGAAGAGTGTTTAATTAAAATGCAGAAATTTCCAGTTTTGTTAGTGTTTTTGGTTTTAATTAAAGAGGAGCAATGCATGTTGCATGGAGAGTCTGTCATGCCTGCCATACACTCTTGAGTGTGTAAAGCTTTTTTATTCCCTCTTCCTCCATGGTAATGGCACATAATACCACTCCACTTGCAAAAAGTACTTTTAATGGAATTTGGAAATATCCCCTTTTTTATTTCAATAACTAGAAGTTCAGCCATCAAAATAAATGAAAATGCACTTTCTCTGCCTAATAAGCAGACACAGTTTTGCTCAAATGGCTTGATAAGCACGGTGAAAGAGTACTGCTCACTGGATTCAGTAACAGAGTGGAGGATGCAACTACCTCAGATTTATGGGTCAAAGAAGTCCCACTGGTGGACTACAAAACTGGAGCAAGAGAAGCGCGAGCAGTGCTGGGTGGGTAGGCAACAGTCACATAAATCTAATCCTTACACCGTAAGAAAGACCAAGGTTATTAAATAACCATAATTATTTAATCTCGGTATAAAATTATGCACCTGTCTCCTGTACTTAGATGCACATAATCCAACCAAGAAAACAGAACAGAAATGGATGTTTTGGAAATGTGAGACAACTAGGCACCAAATTGGTAGAAATACAAATGAATTGCTGTGCCCAGAACAGTACACAAGCATTGGAGAGCAAATTAAGAGAGCTAAAGATTAGGCCTTGTATATAAGTAGGGAATTTCACAAGAGGGTTGGGGTTTTTTTTTTTGAGTTTTGTCATTTCAGAGAGACTGTGTTCTTCTTCATAGAATAAATCTTACTCAAAAAACCTACTTAATCACTTATGCCATTTCATAAGATGAAACTGTATTGTGAATACAACATTATATAAAATTCTAACCTGTATTTTTTTTCAGATACTGTAAAAATGCTATTCACAACATTTTCCCAAGCATAAGGCAAAAACACAGTCTCAGAATGAATGTTCTCTGTATTTCAAATATAGTTGGGGCTCTGTATAGTTAAATATTCATTTGAAGGTAAAATACATAACACATCTACTGGGAGCAGACAGAAACAAAGGTACATAATGTATCAAAGAAATCTAAAACATTTAACATGTTATTTTCAAATAAGACTTTTTAGTATTTTATCCCTAAAGTCAAGTCTGTCTTTGAACAAAAAATATCTAATCTAAAGACTTAAAATCAAGTTTATTTTTAGAATTAACACATAGATGCATTTCATTTTCAAGTGTAAGTACCATAATATAAAATATTCCCACCTGTGAGAAGTGTTTCCCACAAATGTTACATTCAAAAGGTTTCTCACCTAAAAGGAGAAGAAACAGAACATAGAACTTCCAATAGTTGCAATAAAATACAAATGTTTTAAATTGGTGCACTTCCTTTTAAAACATGTAATGTAAGAGCAAAAATATCCCCCAAAAGACACTCACCCATATATTTAAGGGGAAATTCAAGAGGGAAGTACAGCATTCACCATTAAGCTTGTAAGGTAGACTTACTCAGAAACAGAATCTACCTTTCAAAACAAGTAGAAGAGTTTTGATATGAATGGGAATGTTCTGTAGTTTGTTTTAAATACGTTTTTTCCCCAAATGAAAGGGGTACCATACCTCCAGGAACAACTGAATAGACAACAAAGCCCTACAGCAACAAAAGCTATGGGAAGTGCACCAGTTTTTCCACTTGTACACACAAAGGCTCATTCTTAAAAAGAACAAGGAATGCAGAGAAGCTAATTTGGAAGGATTCTGTTTTCTCTGTTCAATGTGTACCATACACCTCTCATCAGCACATAGCCATTCACTTCCAGCAAACATATATTTGCCTTCAAATTTTCATCCTATATAAGAGTATCTGATAATTAACTCAAGTATTTTGCTTCAAAATTCTGAATTTATACAGATTCAATTCTCCAGCTGTCAATTTGAGAAAAGTATCTTTTTCCAATCACTTTCTCTTCTACAGTATGTCATAAAGGTAATTTTCTTCCCTGCATAGTTCTTGCTTTCCTAGTTTATACAGTTGATAAAAATCTCTGCATCACCTAGAATTTCTAAAACTATAATACTGATCAAATACTACTGAATTCAATGACAGTCAGACTTCTAATGGCACTTTCATGACTCTAACCCTACTTTAAAAGGACACAGACAACGTGGCCCACAGCTACAGGGAAGCAAAAGAATTAGTGTAAATCCTTGTGATACTGAATGCAGATCTTTCCAGCAGAAAAAAAGAACTTACACTATGTTTCATCTTGGTGTTGATTCAAAATCTGTCTAAAGGGTTTTATTTACATTTTAAATTATAATTTTCCTGATTTTCCAGAACACCTTTTGGCTATTTGTAGCTTTCTCTTCCAGCAAGTATTCTCTATATCAGTATTCTTCCTCCATCCTTGGAAGTGTTACGAGCAACATCTAAAATATCCAGTTGTTGAGGTTCCATTTTCGTCCCCTGCTGCCAAATACATGTGAAGCTCTCTCAACATACTTGAGGATTAAGGACTAAATGCAATCCTCTTAGGTTTTATAAGCACAGAGTAAACATACACACTTAAGTGGCTTCACAGATAGCAATTTTGCAGTTATTCTGACAATTTGAGCCTAAATCTACTTTTTCTACTTTATGAAGACTGGAAATCTTACAGCAGTTTCAAGAAAACTTTTATTCAATTAAAGATAAAAATTAAGACACCAATAACTCGGCTATAAAGAGCACTGGGGCTCAATTTCATTATGGCTCTAAATTTGCAAAACACTAAAAATTTTGATACTGACAACACAAATATAAATGAAACCAACAGGGAGCCAGATCTGTGGCAACTGGGAAGGCATCTGACAACTGTAAAAACATCAAGGTAATATGAAATGGAGGCTAAAAAAACACTAGCAGCAATTTCTGCAGAAATTACCTACACCAAAAAAAAAGTTACTGTTGACACAAAGACTATTATCTGAACAGAAATCCACCCTGAAATAACTAGAGGGGAAGAGAGGGAATTGGAGGCTCAGATTACTCATAACCATTGTTGTAGGCTGTACGCAGCCTAATTTGTACCGGTGTACAAATAGTTGGAGATTTTTTCCCCCATGATAGAGATAAAACAAAAAAAGTTTTGTTTGAAAAGAAACATGAAATTAGTTTTTGGAGAACAATTCTGCACCTGCATAAAACTCCAAACCACCAGGCATATCAAGTAGCCTATTCCGAGAATGAATTCTAGCAGAAATACTAAATTACTCAGTGTTGTAGCATCCCACAATTAAAGCGAGGCTAATTGCTTCCTAGGGCGTATTAGTAAGAGAACAGCTAGTAAGCTGAAGATGACTCTACCTGTCACTGGTGAGACCACATCTGGAGCCTTAAGAAGGTGGCAAACAGGAAATCTTACTGCTGTCTACATGCAAGAGAAAGACAAATGCAGCCAGGTTGCTCTTGAATGTACACAGTGATAAGACAAGGCAACAGACAAGTCAGATCATGAGAAATTCCAATTAGATATAGGAAAAGAATCTGTTACCCCATGAAGATGGTCAAACACTGGAACTGGAATCTCTGTCCTTGGAGATATCAAAAATTTGACTACACAAGGTCATGAGCAAAACAACCCAATCTAATTTGACCTGCCTTGAGCAGAGGATTGGACTTAGATGACCTCCAGAGGTCCATTTTAAGCTAAATTAATCTATGATTCTATGACTGTCATTTAATTCCAAACAAAAAAAACTTATCTAAGAACACTAATCCTCTCAAAGACTATGGCTGGATCAATGGCAATAGAGAAAATTTGAAGAAAATGAGTAACTGAACTACAATTAAGACAATGCTTAAACAAACACCCAGGGAACTTTATTTTTGAACCCTTGGACTGCCTTGGGTTTTCCATCTTCTGTTGCATCGTTCTTGTTCAACACTCTGTAAGAAGAGATGAAGACAAAGTACACAGTAGTGGGGTCAAAGCAGTGGTGTGTCAGCTGCAGAGGGGAAAGGCATGAAGGCAAAAGCAGCGTTCCTGAACAGATCACTACAAAGGCGAGGACTAGGACCCAATAAGGCATGGAATGCTGGCAACTTGGTCAAGCAAAACTCAGAATGAAAAGGCTGAGGATGAACAGTGCATTTATTACATGACAGTGTAACTCTAATCCTGTTGCATTCCACCCTGCCAAGAGTGCTTTCAACAGGCTTGGGTTGCTTGGTTTTTTGGGGTTGGGTTTTGGGTTTGGGTTTTTTTTTTTTGGAGATGTTTCCTGAAAATATTTTTCAAAAAACTGAAAACACTGGATGTTCATGAAAATACAGGTAAGGACTCTCTAAGAGAAGTAAATTTGCTTCCTTTTTTTCAGACAGGTCAATCTAATAAAAAAAAAACAAACAACTATAGCATTCAGTCAAGTCAAAATAATCTTAATGTAAATGCAATAAACTCTATTTAGACATTCCTTTAAATATCCACTAGCAATACTATTAAAACAGCTAGACACCCCAATACAGTGACTTGTGTTGAACACAGTGTGCCTGTCCTTCACAGACAGCTCATCAGTGCAACCATGTTAATCTGTGAATTCTTCAGCAGTTCTAGTGATCAGGGACAGAATTTCCTATGTGTTTTTTCTTGACAATCAGGCCACCACAGCACTTGTCTTGAAAGAGTTGTCATTTGTGGTTAAAAACTGGCTTGCCAGTGTGAAAGGTGCATTTTAGTAACTTGCTTCCTTCACCTCTTCAGCAAAGCCAGATTTGGGGGACTTATAGTAAGCACTATAATACTTAAATGCTTGTTAATCCTTTTGCTCAGTTCTATAAAATTAATAGTTTTTTAAAATAAAATTGATTAGCTAGCAATTTGCTATGCTTTCTGATGAAGGGAAATGGCTTTTAGCATAGACTTACACTACTGAACTACCAGTAACCCTAATATTAATGACACAGATGTGCCCTGTACCTTCAGGGACAGATCCTTCCTATATTAACATCCTACTTACTATCCACTGCAATTTTCCAAGTACTCTTTTCATATTAGTTGGATATTTAAAAACAAATTAACACGACCCAAAAATAACGGGCAAGCAAACAGGCCTATCAAGTCATATTCTTGCTTCAGCTCTTCTGTCCTTCTTCGGTGTGCTTATTATTTGTTAAACTTATGTTTTAAATTTTGTCAGTTTAGCACTTCTATAAAATAACACTAATGCCACATTAAGTAGCATTCAAGCCTGGAATTTTTTGAAAACTATTAGAAGGACAAGTATGAAAAGCAGCATGGAATTCCTGATTCCAATGTACACTCAGACTAGTAGCAAAGGACAGCAACAACAACAAAATCAAGTCTAGGATCACTTTTCCTACAGAATGTACAAAGCTAGTTCGTACTAGGCAATGTTGTGGAATGTGAAACAACATCTAGGAGAGCTTAGGTGGAGTGGAAACATGTGTAAGTACAAAGATCTCAGATAAGAACACAGAAATGAACTGCAACACACATAAATAACCTCACAAAGCTACCAGAACCCTCGTCCTCTTTTTCCATTTCATACACTTGTAAGCATTTTCTGGCCATGTTGTGTCCAAAAGAAAAAAATAAATAAATTTGTAGAACACTTGTACCAGGGGCTATAGTCTCTTTCTTCTGTAAAACTTAGTGCCCAGTCCACTCCCCTGACCTTTAAGTTACCAAACATTAGAAGAGGTAAACTAAACTTTGAATCTTGTGTTTTAAATGGTTTACAGACTCAGAAACGTACAATAATTAAGCCTATCACTTGGGCAACACACTCTTAAAAAAGCAATTAATTTAATGGGTAGTTTAATATGAGTTTAATCACAAAATCCATATTTCTTCCAATGACCGAGATGTCTAAGGAAGGACAAATTCTAACAGGTTTTTCATAGCTGGGGTCTCCCTTCTCACAGAGATTCTCTAGTACAAATTCATGTTACTGATTTCAGCATCTCCCCCTCAGCTGGGACTTCTCTAGATGCTCTATCTCCTATCTGATCACCTATTTTCCTGACATTTCTAAAATATTTAAATACACCTAATGATGTCAGCTCAAATTGGATAACAGATTCAAAAAAATACAAGGCAAAGAGAGGATTCAGGTAAGAGACATATGCAACTTTTTAACAGGGACCAAATTAAAAAATAAATATTAGTAATGTAAACATACAGAAGTAGTCAAAAATACCAAGTGAAAACTTCAAGAAGCTAATGCAAAACGTTCCTAGTTTCAGGTCCTGGAAAGATTTTTCTAATAATATAGAAAAATAAACTCTTAACACTAAGAATCAATTAACAAAAGAAATTAATGTCTGCTAAGAGGGATTCATATTTACAGTCAAAGTATCAATACAGGTACGCTCATTTGCAAAGTGATGTTTATTTGACGAGACTGAGAGATGCATTTGTATATGCAATACAAGGAAAAAGAAAGGCAAAAAACATTCAACAACTTAATTGGGAATAATGCCATCTCAAGGACTTGGAATCAATGTAATTCTTAAAAATCCTTTTAAAAAAAACATACCTAAAGTTGTAGAAATATAATAGAACATGCTGGTTAAATTGAACAGACAAATTAGTTCATTCAAAGTTAGTCTAGGTCTTGTTTTTTACTATAATAAAAAGATACTTAGAAATAAATCTATGCTAGGTTTAAAAATAGTATTACCTGTGAGTTTTTAAAACAAAGTAAATGAATTCAAAATTCCCATTCACTCTGTAGCCTACTTGTCTGCCAGAGCATTACTGTCTAGGTAAACAGAATGAAAGTTGTTCACACTAGCAAAAAAAGTATAAACTAATTGTAGAGCATTGATGACCAAGCCCTAATCATTTATATCTTAAAATGAATAGAGAGTGAACTGAGGCAATCTACAATACTTGTACTATCGACTTCTATCCATTCACACTTTTGATTGGCATCTGAGTCAGACTTCTGGGCTGCCTGAGAAACTGACTAAAAATGCCTCATCTAAATGCAAGCCAAAAATAAAATTTTCATTGAAATATCACACAATGTTCTTTGAAAAAGAACCCTAAAAAAACAAACATGAAGGACAAATCTTTACTACAACTCTCAGTGAAACTCACAGTTTTTATTCCTGCATGATTATTAATTTAAAAACCAAAAAAAAGCCAAAAACACAACCCTTAACCAGCGTCTCTGAATCAAGAGATACTGCAGGACAGCTTCCTTAATTGAAATATTTGGTCTGCAAACCAAGTTATTGATAACTGTACCTGTATGAGACCTTTTATGGAGCTCCAAATTGCTTGGATGTTTGAAAGCCTTCCCACATAATTCACAACTATATTGCCTCTGTGACTGAAGAGTCTGTGATTGCCCTTCTTGTTCGAAAGGACCTTGAGATCTTTCAATTTCAACAGTTTGTTCAAAATTCACAGAATTCACTGAATCTTCAGCTTCTTTTTCATCAGTAACTCTAACATTTGTCATGTCCATGGTATTTTCATTTACAGATTCAATTACTCCTGTTATTCTACTGTCATCTCTTTTAGGCTCAGGTAGCTGCTCTGCAGACTTCTGAGATCTTAGAAAATTTAACTTTTTGAGGTGAATTGCCTTTTTCAGCCGCATCTCTTTGATGGGCTGCATAAGCGTGCTTTCTGCATCTTGGTCTGGAGGAGCTTCATTCACAGACTGAACCAGAAAGTTTGATGGTAAATGATCAGAGGTTTCCAGAATACACTCAGAGTGGTTGACAGTACAAGAATTATTCTCTACTGTGTTTATTTCTGTAGAAGTGTTGTAAGAAAAGGATTGTTCTGCCACTCTCTCATGATTAGAGCAAGCATTTTGCTTATAGAATTGTTTACTATAAAAGTTGCGTAGTTTGTAATAATAATTTGGTTGTTTAAATGGAAGTTCTGTGCAGTTGCCATCTAAGGAGTTTTGTGGTTGTTTCTGTACATCACCTGTGGGTGCATGAAGATTAACAGACTGCGATGCATGAGAATGGTGGTCAGACAAGACTTTATTAGCCTGTGTGTCAGATGAGCATTCATGCAACAGGTTTGCTCTGTAACTGTCACTGGCACAGGTAGTATCTCCAGTCAAAGTATTCTGCAGCGAAAATACATTATTACAAGGCATGCTGGCTGTTTGCTCTACAGCTGTAGAAGATTTTAAAAAGGTGTGGCAAATGTTCAGCACATTTTGCACTTGGAGACACTGTGCAATATCCAACATAGCTTGTACGTTGTCCTGGCTAAGATCCAGGTGAGAGGTGTACATGAAGTCCAAGATCTGGCCTATGCCACCTACGTTTTTAATGTCCAAGTGAAAGACATCGTTCTTCTGGCCTGAAGAATTCTGGAAAAGGGTCCTGATAAAATAAGACAAATATTCAGACACAAGTACAAGTAATTCACAAACACTTTTATAAAGAAATACACATACACTTCAAACAGACTGCCTGGTATGAAACAACAATTTATACTATAAGGTCTTATCTAGATTGTGGTGTTTTTGCAGATGAACATCTCAAAATTGCTGAATTACTTGCCTTATATATCAGTCCTATGCTGATACTCCTCTTACAGTATAAATAAAAGCAAATGGTCCTTTATACAACTTTATTTTTTTATTTTTTAATGTTTTCAAATCACACCCTATACTTTTGGTTTCCTATCTGATGTTCTTTACATGTTAGGTACAGTGGTGTATTTCTGGACTATTCACAAAAGTTGGTTCTACTCAGAATGGTGTTTCTCCTTCCATCATGACAGATAAAACAGGATATGAGAAATTGTCTAGTAAAAAGGAGAAGATCGACCTCAAAGTCAACTAAACTATTCTCTTCTGGCAACTGAGCTTGTCCACCAAACTTTATCAGTAAACCTTATTAAATTTCTTATTATTAGTTCTCTCTCCAGAAGTAGATGAGAGGATGGTAATAGCAAACAAGAGCATGTCATTATTTTCAATCAATTATCTCATATCCAAAAAAGTACCTTTTTACTGGTACCAGATGAGAACCAAGTAAAAAAAATAATGAAGACTACAGGTATATAAGCCTAAAACAGCAGCCCCACCAATACCCACTGAACTGTCATTGAATCCTTGAAGTGTCTGAATTCACAGACTTCTTACTATTTGATGTAAAGCATTCTTAGCATCAGAGCTGTAGTTCTTCACATGCATAACCAGTCCTAGATTAAGTGGGTTCATACTCTGCCTCAGTCAGGAACTTCACACCCTTCCATTAAAGTCCCCTGTCTCTAACCTGATACTCTCACAGTAAACAATGAGATAGAAATTGGGTCAGGTCACTCCTATGTTGGTATATGTTCCTACACTAGGAAATGCCCTGAACTTGATGATTCCTCTCCATGGGTAAACTCTCAAATTAGGTTTTGTTTAGAGGTGGGCATAATATCAATGAGCTCTGAATCTTAAGCAAATGACAGTCAAGGCTTAAACTTTAGAAATGCAGAGGCTACTCTGAAGCCAGTGCCCACTGGCTCAAATCCAAATTCTCTCATAAATCCCTACTATCTAATTAAAACCAGAACTGTAATGAACAGGTCTTGGTTGAGAGTCTAAATATATTAGTCACTTATATCCTATTGAACATTACTAAGAGTTAAGCACCTAGTTGTTTTTAACTACTTTCAGTCTTTGAGTATAATTTCCCTGCATCATCAGGATGACAATACTAGAAGAGAAAAAGGAAAAACAACCTCTTACGTGGTCCTTACGTAAAATATTTTTCTTGCATAAGAATTGGTAGTCAAACTTTAGAGATGTTTCAAGAAGGAAGGTCTAAAAACTGCCAGATCTAACAGCTTACTCATAACTAATGTAAAACACTAAGCTGAGAGATATAGCATCCCACAAAATTTGGAGGATCAATAACAGCTATACAGAAGAGAAAGAAACCAGTGATGTGGCTTCATGGGCCACCTGTACACTTTAAAACACAGATGTTGTCTCTATGAGACTCCGTTTTAAACAGAGATTCAATAGTAACTTGTATAGTCACATTTTATTTTTAATCTATAATTGATGAAACAATTCCCATTATCCATATCCAGAAGTTGTTTCATCAGTTATATCCCTTATCTGGCTCTGCTCAAGTATGCTGCTATGCTCCTTCTAAACACTTTTCATACTGAAACACCGAATGCAGGTCTATGCCAGAATCCATTATATGAGGCACTGTAAGCAAGTAAGGATCAAGAAAATGCCAAACTCAGACAGTGTAGTAGTGAACTGTATATATCCAGAAAATAAATTAGTGTGTACACAGTTTTTAATTAGATTAAATACTTGATACAGATTTATCTCTGGACAAACAATTTAACTTTTCCCCTTACACTCCAACAGTTACTTAGTCTGCAACCACCAGAAAAAAATACCCTTCTCAGAGAAAACCTCAACTAACAGCATTTTGTTCACTTTTTTAAAAGAAGAATTTTCTATCACATACCTGAAATATTGACTGAAAGCAGCTAATACATTTTTGTGTGCTTTGAAGCAGACACCTTTTACCACCAGCATGCAGTCACAGAGAAGACCCTGAATGCGCTGTTCATGTAGCTGCTGGAGAAGATGACAACTATGGCTAGCAACAGTGTCCATGCTAGAAAATCACTTAAATTACCTACAATGAAATAAAATGCTATGATTAATTTTAAATATTAAATTGCAAAATTAATTTAGAACATGACCAACATTTTTACAATTTGTTTTAGCTCCCAGAAGAAACAGACTTCAGTTTACACCTGCAACGTGAGCTCTAATTACGTTTCTGATTAAAGATGAATCACAGTATTGCTCACCAGTACAAATACAGCAATATACATAGGAAATAGTGATTTTAATTAAGTTTTGCTTACAACAAAGAGCTTCTGCAAAAACGTGCTAATGACATTCCCAATGAACTGAACTTCATAGCCACAAAGAAAAACAATTTAGACAAGACTTAGATTCTAAGGCAAAAACATCTCACACCTACAAAATCAATAGCATTTGTAGAGGAAAACCTCAGTTTCTTCACCCTTTAAACTGAAAAGGAAGAACTTTGTAGAAGCATTATTTACAGCATATTTGTTGCTGCTGTAGCTAAGCACGTTTCCCATGTAGATCTGATTCATCAGACAAGTTAGTACGATATTTTTTTATTATTTATTATAAGGTCTCTTTTAAAACCACTTTGAAGGAAAGGCAAGTAACATTCCCATACAATACACTAACATTTAATTCTATACTTCCTTTTTTTTGAAGAAAGATTAAACTTCTCCCCTGCACACTTGTAAATATGAAAGGAAAATTCTAACTGTTAGGACAATTAGCACTGATAGTCTTCTAACTAATGAATGAAGCAGAAAAACCACCTTGGGTTAAACATGAGAAAAAAGTGGTTGCCCATATTCTCAATTCTCATGAGTGCTAGAGGCTCCATATTTTATTTTATTCTGTTACTCCGTTATTCACTGCCTCCTGCTGTATTAAGGTGAGCTATTATATTGTACTTTTTTACTATTTATTATCATGTTCTTTTACCAAGCTTTAAAACCAAGAAGCCAGATGTGTTCGCCGCCTCACTGCCTCCTTCGTGCGTCTCCCACCACAGCATCTCGCAAGCGCTTTAACCCCCCCGTGGCCTCAGACTCCCTCAGACGCGCTGAGCTGCTCCCGGACCAGGGGAACCCCAGAAACACAGCCGCTATGCAGGCTCCAGCTGCCGTGCTGAGCCCCCTCAGCCTCGCCCAGCCACAGCCCGCGATGCAGCACGGAAAGAGGGACAGGGGAAGGCTTTGCCCCAGATGACAGGGCCGGGCACCGAGGGGAGGGCGGGCTCTGCCCCGACAGCCGGCGGCACCGCGGGAAGGCGCGGACAGGCCGCAGGCGGAGGTGGGGGCCGGTAGCGGTACCCGAGCAGCCGCTGCCGCAGCGGGACGGGGCTGAGGGCGGGCGAGCGCCAGCCGCCGCGGCGGGAGGACACGGCCGCGGCTGCCACACAGCCTTCGGCGGGGAAAACGCAGCGCGGCCTGGCAGAGGCGGGGAGAGCAGCCGAGGGGAAGGAGCCGGCCCTGCTCCGCCCAGCGCTTACCGGCTCCGGCCACCGCCCAGCTCCATCCCCGCGCGGCCGCACGGCGGCAGCCCCTGCCCCGCCACCGGCCTCAGCCCGCCGCTACCGCTTCCCTTGCCGCTGCTTCCGCTTCCGCTGCGGGGCGGGGGCCGCGCAGGCGCGGAGCGGCGGCGGCGGGAAGGGCCGGAGAGGGCAGGTTGGCGGCAGCGGCTGCGCGTGCCGCGCGGGGAGGTGTTTGAGGTGCGGGGATGGGGGGGTGCAGGTGGCGGTAGCGGGGGGCGGGGTGAGGCGGCGGGGCTGGTGCCGCCGAGGAGCGGGGTGCCCGGGGGTGGCGGGCGGACGGGCCGGCCGGCCTTCCCGCCCCGGGTGGCCGGGCCCCACCTCAGGCAGCTCCCGCCCAGCGGCGCCGCTCGCCTAGACCCAGCGAGGACGGGTCTGATGCAGGAGCGGGGCGGAAGGGTAGGGGGTCGCGCCGGGAAGCGGAGGTGAACCGTGAACGAGCGTACCGGGATGGGGTGGGGGCGGGGGGGTTACTAGTTTCGGGGTTACTGGTGTCCCCCGTGCTCAGGATATCAGGGAAAATGAGCTTTTTCTTCTGAACTTCTGCACGTGGGGAGCGAACCGCGCTGACGTCCTCTCGGTGGGCGCGCAGCTGCGTTTCTCTTCGGCCACCTGAGAGCTTCTTTCAAACTGTAACTGTCAGATCTCCTCCTGGTATTTCCAGGGCTGTGCTCCTGTGGGGAGCAAACAGGTTGTACCCCCGGCATAGAAGATTGGAGCCCCGGTATAGAAGCTGCTGACCACTCACCAACATGGTAGTTTTCACTTGCAACGCGTGTGGAGAATCTGTGAAGAAAGCACAAGTTGAAAAGCATGTGAACATCTGCAGAAACTGTCAGTGCCTTTCTTGCATGGATTGTGGCAAGGATTTCTGGTAGGTGAAGGGTGGAAAATGCTCTTGCTCACTCTGCAGTGGCTGTCACAAATAAAAAATTTTCCTGTGGTGTATTAGGATTAAATTTGGCAATTTCTGAATAATTCATATTTGTATTTAGAAACTGTACACGTTTTTATATAACTTCAAGCTTATTCATCCAGATTGGAACTGCAAGGATAACTAAACCACCCAGTAAACTGAGTTGCAGGTTTTTTTACGGTGACAGTGCTTTCAGCTTCTGATCACCAACTGTTACTTACTCTGCTCCTGCGGAGAGAGTGAGATTGGCAATAACATAAAAAATTCTGAATTTGGTTGTCACTTCTCAGAACTCTGAAGAAAGCAGTGCTACTGTCTGCTTTTGAAATATAAATACAGGAATTTGCATAAGAAAATAAGATTGTCCTCAAATAATGATTATATTTCTTAACGCTGACAAAAGGTTAAGGCCTATGTTGTTCATTCCTTTTTGGGGGCACTTATGCATTGGTCAGAACTTCACTGCCACATTACTGTATCTATATTTAGGAATTGGGTTTTCGCAAGCATTTTTCACTGGCTTTTCTAACTTTAAAATGTGCCAGTGTGAGTAGCAGTACACAGGTATGTGTTAATAGCTGTGCAAACGTCACATGTAGACATGTGGAGAAGTTATAGAGTCATTAATAAAAGCAGCAGTGTACTGAAGACTCATCTGATTTTACAAGTCAGAAATTTTCACTGAAGGCTGTAGCATGACAGAAATGGCAGCAGTCTTATAAATAAATACTTTAAGTGTGTTGAACTTTATTTAAGCATTGACAGTATTAAGGTTTAAATGATAGATGCTATCTTCTGTTACCTCAGTTTGCTGATTACGTGAGTCTTGCATGGTTTGAGGGACTGAAACACTTCAGTGAACTACAGTTAAAAATCTCCTTTGTTCAGGGGTGACGATTATAAGGAGCATGTGAAGTGTGTAAGTGAAGACCAGAAATATGGTGGAAAAGATTTTGAAGCCAAAACTAACAAAGGAGATGCTAAACAACAGGAGTGGATTCAGGTACGGTTTGTACTCTATATGGATATAATAAATAATTTGTTTATAATCGTTAAATACACAAGAGAAGCTATACTGGATCAAACCAGAGATCTAGATTTCCCAGTATCCCCAGCTTTCTTTTGGCTATTCCTTGGTAGGTCTATTGCTTACCCTGGTAAGAAACACACCTTTTTTTTGTTTTTAATCTCTCTCCAACTAGTTTAATGTTCTCTAGTTCTTGCATACAGAGGGGCATTGACCATTGTCCACCCTCTTCATGCCACATACGCTTTTGTAGACCCCCATCAGGCATCTCTCCCCATCTCATCATCTCTGTTCCAGGTTGAAAAGTCCTGTCCTGCTCAGTTCTTCTTACGTAACTTGTATCTTTGGTCTTCTGAAGTCTTCCTACTTCTACTGTATCCTTGTGAAATTAGGTTACAAGAACTATGTATGCTGCTCAAGATATGGATGTACCATGGATTCAGAGTAACTGTGTCATAATGATATTTTCTGTGTCCTTCTTTGTTGCTTTCTTACTGATTCTTGTCAGTTGAGCTACTTTTTACTGCTGCTGATCACTGTGCTGGCATTTTCATGGAATTGGCTATTTCAATCCCAGGGTCTTATGTCTAAACTACAGAGATCAATTTAAAGCTTCCCATTTTAGATGTTAAGTTAGAATTCTTTTCCTATGCATGCTGCTTTACATGAATTTGTGTTGAATTTCATTCACCTTTTTATTACCTAGTCACTCATTCTCTTAAGATATCTCTGGAATTCTTCACAGTCCTCACCCTGAACAGCTTTATTATCATGGGGAAAATTTTCCTGCCCTCTTTTCAGATATTTTGTAAATATGTTGAACAGCAGAGGCTCCAGCATGGATGGAAATGTCTCCTACTCTTTCTGTCCTACCCTTCAGGTAGTTATCCTATGCAAGAACCTACCCTCTCAGGACTCTTAGTTTCCTGTAAAGGTTTTAGGAAGGAACTCTCAGAACATGTTTTTAAAACTCCATTGGATATAATTATTTAGATCACCTTTATCCATGGATTTGTTGATTTCTATCTCATATAGAACACAAGCTAACAAGGTACTAAGTTGCATACGTACTGAAGGCATATGAATAATACCACTGAAGTCAACAGATTAGTGCCATTGTTGAGATAAAACATTATTTGCTTGCATTGTTCAAAGGCAGTGTGATGTGAATGCTTATGAAAATTGTTACCTTTCCTCAGTGGTAAGTACTTTCTACACAGAAAGGTGAGGGATTATTACAGTGTTTTTTTTCTAGTGGTCTTGACACATCCACAAAACCTTTCAGTAAACAGATTTTCAGAAGTACAGGAAGGCTCTCCAGTGTCCAGTGGCTACCTCTTTAAATAAGGAGAAGCTGAGAGCTCCCTTTTTTTCCCCCACAAGCAGTGATGCTGTTCAAATAACTGCCACAAGGCCCTGGCCTGACCTCTGCTCTCTTGTGCTAGCACCCATAGCATAAGAATATGCCTGAGCTGTTTTACAGGGATTAATGGTTGTTGAAGCTGGCACTGCTGCCAGAACAAATGCATGTCAAACCATGGCATCAAAGGTAGCCTGATTTTTCACAATTAACTCCAGAAGTTTGCAAAAACCCATCAGCTGACAATTGCTTTTCTTAATGCGGGTTTTTTTCTCACCACAAGAATCCCCTCTGTGATACAGTTACTTTACTTTTCAGTGTTTTTACTACAGGTTGTAACTTGTAGATCAGAAAGCATTGGTGAGCAGTTCTGCTTGCCTCTGCTCACTATATAGGTATAAAGATTTATACGGATAACTTCAACGCATCTTATGATCTGTGATAAAACCAAAGATTAGTGTTTTTCATGTGCTTTTGAGCAGGCTCTACAGTCTGTGAGTACTGAGTGATTTCTGTCCAGTTTGTTACTGACTTGCATACCTTGCTTGTATCATATGACCATTATGCTTCTTTGCTGATTTAATTCTGTTTTTCTTCATTCAGAAAATTCATGAAGTAATGAAGAAGCCGAACATAAGCCCTAAAGTGCGGAACATTCTGGAGCAAATGCGTGTCTTTGATAATATTCCAAGAAAAAAAGTAAAGTTTCAGGTATATTTTAATAGAGCTTTGTAGTAATCCATGCAGTGAACTTAAAAATAGACTTTCTTAGTGAGTGCCACTCTGTTCTAACAAAGATGGGAAAACCAGCTTATTTGGGCATTGGTAAACAGATGTGTAATAGCTGGGTTTCAAATAGGCAATGTTTGTAAAAATACATCTTCTTCCTTAAAAGGACTCTCTGCCATTTTCATTAGGTGTTAAGCCAGAGACACACCTTGCAAGCTTAATCTCCGTGTGTAGGCTTGTTCTTTTTCTAATACCTTTCTTTTTTTCTATTTGCAATTTCTGTTGAATGTCCAAATTCTTAGACATACTTTTAAAGGATTCTTTCTTCTGTGGCTTCATTTTTTCCTGGTAAAGGCCAGATACTATTTGGAGAGTTTTTTTGTTGCTCAGTATTCTGGGAGAATCTCCCACACTGCATGCTTCACTAAACTTTGCATCACAGCCAAAACAAATTCTGAATGTTCCACAAAATCTCAGAATTGCCTAGATTGGAAAAGACCTTTAAGATCATCGAGTCCAATCATTAACCTCACACTGGCAAGTCCCCAACTAAACCATGTCCCTAAGCACTATGTCTACGTGACTCTTAAATACCTCCAGGGACGGGGACTCCACCACTGCCCTGGGCAACTCCTTCCAGTTCTGAGAACCCCTTCAGTAAATAAATTCTTCCTAATATCCCATCTGAACTTGGTGCTACTTGAGGCCATTTCCTCTTGTTCTATCACTTGTTACTTGGTTGAATAGACTGATGCCCACCTCTCTACACCCTCCCTTCAGGCAGTTGTAGAGAGCAGTAAGGTCTCCCCTGAGACTCCTTTTTTCCAGGCTAAACAACCCCAGTTCCCTCAGCTGCTTCTCATAAGGCTTGTGCTCCAGACCTTTCACCAGCTTTGTTCTCTGGACACACTCCAGCACCTCCATATCCTTCTTGGAGTGTAGTTTAATGTGGTATCATTAAAGAATTACTGACAAACTGGCCTTTCCACCCCACCCCCCATCCCCCCTTCTGTTCTGTGCCTCAGATTATGAGGCTGAGAGGAGATCATGACTGATTCCCAAGCATTAAAATAGGACCTAATAGAGCTGTGGTGAAATTGCTGCTAGTGAGCTAAAGGTTAGAATACTTCTCTACAAAATTGTTCTGAGCAGGGAAAGTGATATTGTCAAGCAGCCTCTTTCCTTTTGGTAAGATACGTTGCAGTGGAATATAAAAAGTTTTTGCAGTTTATCATTCCAATGTATTAATGCAACTTTCCTGGGATATTCATTGCAATGCAAAAATCTTTACATTAGGTTTTACTTAGAATTCCACATTCTTGAAAGTCAATCTGTTGCAGATAGCGTGAGCATATTCTAAGTAGAAATTTACTGCTTTTTGTTTTAATCTTCAGCAGGAACTCCTGCAATAGCCCCAACAACTTTCAAATGTTTGCATTGAGATATATACTTAAATTTTACTTTTCTCTAATGAACTAAGGTATCCATTTAGGAGAATGACCATCTTGTCTAGTACACACATAAATAAATAAGATCAGGTCATTAATGTTTTAACTCATGGGAACAGTCAGAAGGTTTGGTAGGACATTAACATAGCCAGCTGCATTCAACAGCTTGAGAATTATCTTTTCTATATATTTACATCTTCTGGATTACTATTGGGGAGGTAATTGAGAGGTATGATATAGACTCATAACAGTATGCAGGTATTATGCAAACCAATTTAGCATGGAGGTTTAAGAGATTCATAGTGAGTAAACATCTAACCAGCTCTTAATCAGAAGAGGTGATTAGATTTTTAAATGAAAAATAAAAACAAGACCCAAATGTATGGTAATCAAGAAAAATATTAGAGATGCAGCTTTTCAGTTATTGTTGGTTTTTTCCCCACACAGAATTGGATGAAGAACAGTTTGAGAATTACTGACAGCACTTTGCAAGACCAGGTGTGGGATATTTTCTCTGAAGCAACCAGAAATGTAAGTTAAGTTAGAGGTATGACATCATACAACATCATACAGTAAAAAACACTGGCAGGAAAACCTTTGGGATTCCCTTCATAGATCTTAGTGGAAATATCATCTCCCATTGTTACAATGGTTTATGTTATGTAATATTCCTAGACTAGATTGCTGATTTGTGGATCATACTGTTGCTGAAGTAGTTGTGCATACTGGGCAGGTTGTGATTAAAAACATGAACACAGTGACACAGTTATGACACGAATGCGTATTGGAGCAGGAAATAAATGACACCTAGTGTATCTATTTTATTAGTGGAGAGAGATGAGATCCTCCAGTTTGTGGTGCAAACTCCTCCCACTTCTGTGTCCAAATCATGGACTCACACTGACCTTTTTTCTCAGTGCCTATTTTTTTGCTACTTCAGTAGTAGATTAGCATGTTTGGTAGGGTGTTGTTTTGATTGATTGTTTATATCTATTGCTGCTACTAGAAAGCTGTTACAGAAACTTCTTTCTTGATGTAAAGATTGCTCTCCTCCTCCTCCTAGCTTCTTTTGAGGAAGAGCGCAGGCATAGCTTTGACATTAATTCCTTGTTGATCATGCTTCATGTTCCTGATGTAATTATTCCAATTAAATCTATTTGTAGTTTTTCTGAAGAATCCAAATATAAGAGCTGGGAAGGAAAGAAATACATTTTTTTAAAGGATATGAACATAACAAACTCTGGGCACTGAATTTCAAGTACATTGTCCTGCTGAAACATTAATTCTGAGTTGATACAACTTCATGAAAGTCATAAGCAGTTCCCTCTTGATTTAAACTGATTTTTTTAAAAAATAAACCTTGAATCTGAACAATTACTTTACTTAAATACAAGTAAACAATTTGCATTTTCTATAGAATATAGCATTAAAGTAGAATATAACAAGATATCCTTTGTGGTACATACCTTGAAGTCTATGCACTCAAAGGAAGTTCTTAAGTGGAATTCAAATAGAATTAAAATTACTCTTTACAAAAACATGTTGGTATTAAGTTGTTTGTATAAACATGTATTCTCTTTCTAAATAGCCACATTAACAATTCATTAATTGTATTTCACTTGTAATAATTAAAATTAAAGTTTAATTTAAATCTAAAAATGTTCATTAATATATTAATTCTTCCACAAGAAAATTATTACAAGCCCCGGAACATTAGAAGAAAACCAAATATGTTAAGGTGAGAAAAGGACAGTTAAAACAATCAGCAGTGCCTTTGTTGACATCATTCAATAACAGTTTGTTGTCCCAGACATATCCCAAAACAGGGAACTGGATGGCAAAGCTAAGATTATTACTCGAGGGCCGTGTATTTGGGAATAGGTTCTGTATCTTCCTGTAATATGCTGTATTTTTGTCTGCATAAATAAAAGAGTTGTCTTTCCTTTAACTTAATTACATTTAGCAAACATCTTAAAAAACAGATAGACAATTATTTCAAATAGAAATTATATATGTTGTAAGGTAACATTTCTTCTGTGATGTTAAGGTAATTAGCATTTAGGCTGTTAAGTTAAAGGAAGAATCAGCCATGCTGTTCAGTGCTATTTCTCAGGTAACTGGTGCCACCATGTGTAAGCAATTTAATTGAATTCAAGATATTAGCGTTCTACATGAATGATGTAGAGAAAAGTTACAATGTCAAAAAAGGCATGTGAAGGTTGTAATAATCTGTCTTTCAACAAAAGATTTCAAGTGAAAAAGAACAAGACAAACCACAACAGAAGAAAGAGGGGCAGTCTGCAGAAACTGGGGAAAAAACAATGGCAGAAGAAAATGGAATTACAGAGGATAACATTGAGAGGAAAAAGAATAAGAGAGAACGGAAAGAAGAGAGACAAAAGAACAAAAAGAAGGAGAAAAAAGACTTGAAATTAGAAAACCAGTCAGAAGTAAAGAAGAATAAAAAGTCCAAAAAAGGAAAGGAGAGCTTGGAGAATGAATTTGAAATAAATGAAAATGGCCATCAAAGTGAAATAGAAGAGGAGACGAATGTAAAGAAACGCAAACATAAGCACGCAGAAGGTATCCATCCTACACCTTATACTCTTGTTTGTTTTCAAGATGCTTTGTCTCAATGCCTTAAAGCTCAATAATCTACCTAAGCAGAATTTTTTAAGTAGTAACTTATATATACAAATCAGATTCTTTAACATTGTGGTTGCACAGTCCTTTTATAAAATCTGAACCTCTTAGCAAATACAAACTCATGTTACAAGAAAAGAAACTTTTAAGTCATGTCAGAACATTTCGTCTAGTCTTACATTTTTTTGTGTGTGTTTATCAAATTTCATCTCTAGAGGAACCTCATATCACAACAAAGAGAATGAAAACCGAAAACATTCCAGAAGACATGGAAACAGAAAACACCAATGGCAACGAAGAAAATGTGGGAACAGATAAAGGTATTCTTAAAGGGGGAGTTTAGACAGCTGTAAAACTGTTCTGCAACAGACCTAGTGCAGAAGATAAACACGGTGCTTCTGCAGCAAGCCACGATATAAATTGTGCCTCACTATACATACACATATATATATATATTCATTATATGTTTCTGTTCCAGAGTAAGTAGCCTGTGCTACACTTAACACCCGATGCTGAATTATTTCTCTGATTTGTTGCTTCTGCTGTGCTGGCAACCTTTTGCTAAGTTCACTTTCACTGGGCAGTGAGGACCTTGGCATGTTTGTTTCACCACAGCAGGTCCCTTCCCTGCTGCCATGCACATTAGCCAACATAAAGGAAAAAGGGTAACAGCTCTCATATCTCTTTGTATCTCTTATATCTCCATTTCTTCTCAGTGAATCATAAATTGGACTTCAGCTGTGTTTGACCTTAGGTTATGCTTAGATAAACCTACTTATGCCTATCATCCAACACAGTATTACTGTTGGGGAATGTCTGTACTTGAACATACAGACAGTTTATTTGTAAACTACCAGTTAATGACCTCTGTAGTGGTGGGTACTGTGTAAAATTTCACTGCATGTGAGGAGGTAGGATCTTCCCAACTATTCCTGTTTTATGTAACAGTTGCTGCTTAATAGCTGAAGCACACATGTTAAGTAAAAGCAATCCTGACCCTATTGTTCAAGTACTGTGTTGGTTCTTCATGTCTATCCTATTATAATCTCAGAAACAGCCTACCTGACTTCATGCTTAAGACACCCTGCTGTTGTAGGGTCAGTAAGATAACCATGAACTGTGATAGCTAAACTGGTTCCAAAATCAGGAGATTGAATCATATAATCACAGAATGTTAGGGAATTGGAAGGGACCTTGAAAGATCATCTAGTCCAATCCCTCTGCCAGAGCAGGATCACCTACAGTAGGTCACACAGGAACACGTCCAGGTGGATTTTGAATGTCTCCAGAGAAGGAGACTCCACAACCTCTCTGGGCAGCCTGTTCCAGTGGCCTGTCACTCTCGCAGTGATAATACACCTCAGGATGCCATTGGCCTTCTTGGCCACAAGGGCACAGTGCTGGTTCATGGTCATCCTGCTGTCCACCAAGACCGACTGGTTCCTACTAGAGAAGAAGACGACCTGGAAATAATTTTACTAATGATGTACACCTAATTATTTTCTAGGTAAATTCAACTGGAAGGGAACCATCAAAGCTGTTCTAAAACAGGCTCCAGACAATGAAATTTCAATTAAAAAACTAAGAAAAAAGGTACTGTACAACATGGGGTTTTTTAATCTCCTTGGGTCTTTTGAACTTCTTTCTGTAATGTTAGTTCATAAAAAAAGCAGAAAAAGTTGACATTATTTAACGGAGCATCAACTGACAGAATGTCAACTGAAGGACATGTTCTTTATTGCTTACTGGACTACAGAAGAAATTCAGTGCTAATTCTGCAAAGGCATAATAGCAGAATAGATTCCATGAATGTATTATTAAAGTGAATTACCTTTACTAACTCAGAACCATTCCTCTGTCTTTTGCAGGTTATAGCTCAGTATTACGCAGTAGCTGGTGAACATCACAAGTCAGAAGAGGATATTCTAGTCATATTTAATAAGAAAGTGAACAATAATCCGAAATTTAAAGTTTTAAAGGACAAAGTTAAACTCCTGAAATAAGAGTTTGAATGTTTTTAATAACATTTGCATTTTAATCTTGCAGACTGAGTCAAATTCTTCTGTCAGTTGTACAAATTTTATGATTGGTCTCAAATTGTGTATGTGAGAGCAGAATTTAACTTTTAAGGCTGGATTCCTCTTTTTCTAGATTTATCACGGAACATTTTCAGATATTTTATTTTTGTTTTTATGGAAAATGTATATTTTTGGTACAAGCCTACTATATTAAAATTCTTCCAGTAATGGATATAATTTATAGGCGTGAAAGTTTATCAGGACACAGGTTGTGTGGCTTTTCGCAGAAACTATTGTAAGACCAAATAGGGTTTTCATATTTAAAAACCCACCATGGAATAACTGTTTTGTTATGCTAAAATTCAAAATGGTATGACCGATATCCCCTTTACACATTGTAGCTAGTGTGTGCAGGCTTTAATAACCTGTTAATTTTGTGTTGTAAAATGTGTAATTAAAGTGTCTGTCAAGTTTGTGTATGTAATATTGCACATTCAGGGAAAATCTAAAGACTGTTACTTGTATATGCATAGCTACTGAATGTTTTAATTGGTAATGCAACTGACTTCAAGTGGTCACATGGACTTAAAATTGACTGATGAAATAAATTACTTTAAAACACCACCTTAAATAGAACAAATCTTCCCACTTTAATTGTATAATATACAAAATCTGAAGAGGCTGTTACACTGCAGTCACCAAACAAATTAGGCAGGCCAGAAACCGTACATGTATGTAAGAGAGTTGCTAGGGGAAAGTTGCTTGAAGTTTATAGGATTTTAATCAAATGCAAAATACTTCCAGATAGGGAGCTTCCTACTATGAATTAATCTGTTAAAAATGGTGGCAGAAAGCCAAGTAAAGTGTCTTGCAGTAGATGCTATGGTGTTTTGGAAGACTGCGTAGTGATTTGAAGCAGATACACTTTTATAAAACTCCATAATTAATATACCTGAATTTATAGAAATATTGAATATATTAAAAGTATAAATATGAAAAAAATAACTGTCTGATACACTTGGTCCAGTTTTTCTGAGTACCTATTTGTCTTGTTTATTATAAAATTTATAATAACAATACCTAATAAATTTAAGATCTCTTCAATAAGTGTTTGTTGTTAATTCATGAAAATGGCTTTGGAGATAAGTAGAATAAAATTTATATAAAGACATGGAGAAACTTTGAGAACTTATTTGAACACATTTCAGAAGCTTAGATTTTTTTTTTAAGGTAGAAAAGGACATATAAAAGAATAAGTGAAATTGAAATTAATACAGTGCTGTTAATCTTTTCACTGTATTTATTTTACAACAAATATTGTTACATTAAGATCCTAAATAGTTTTGTTATAGTAATTGTTACAAGTTTAAATTTTTTTTTGTTTATAATTTATTCCAAATTATGCCATTTTCTTATATGTTTCATTTTCCATTGCTGTTGACCACAACAGGTGATTGACACGTGTATAGAAACTACATTTGCTGAACTTTTGCTGATGATATCCTAACTTCTTGTGATGACAGCAGCAGCTAGGGGTGCAGTCAGCAGCTGCTACAGTTGTGGTGGCTAATTCTGTGCCGTGCCTCCATCCTCTTCTCCCTACCCTGAACTAGGACCTAACCTCTCCTTCTGTCCTACACTTCAAAACACTCATGTCCACAAGCCAGGATTGTCTTCCTGCTCTCTGCCTCTGCTCTCACCAGCCAGCTGGTTCCAGCTGCCTTGTGCTGGGGGCCTATCTCACAGCTCAGGGCAGTTTCTGAACAGGGCGGCAGAAGCGCTCTGCCCCGTGAGGTGTGGAGTACCACTACTGGCCATACCACTGAGGCATCCTGCATTACCCTTGTGTTTGTTCAATAAAGCCCTATTGTTGACATGCTCACAAACTCATCAGGTGCATCTTTTTTCCTTTTTCAAACTGGCAAGGGCAATTTGGATTGTTTCTGCTAAGCGCTTAAACATTCACAGCAATTTCTTACTTCGGAGTGTTGCAAGTTTCATGGCTGGGAAGAATGACAGTTTCCACTCATTAAAACAATCAGCATTTTCTAATCTGCAGACAAAGAAGCTGGTCTATATCAGATGGAAACAATGTAAAAGTGTAAAAGAACCTTTGAAGTTAGACAGTTCTTTTTATTCAGTCTAACAGATAACCAGATACTACTTTGGCTCATGTCACTGCAAAGTTCTTCTGTCTGATGCTCAGGGCTTACTTCAGGGATCACTACAGGCATCTCTGAAGTGAAGCAACAAACTAAATGTTTAGAAACCATACGTAACTTTAAAGCTTAAAATAAGGAATATCAAATCAACAGTATGCAGATGAGCTATCTGAGCAGGATTTGACCTTGGCGTTTTGTCCTACAGTAACTTGTGATTATTAATGGCTCGAATGCCTGACTTGCCCTCTGCATTGCCATGGTTCTGCTAGTAGTGCCGACATGGGGTAGTAAATGTGACTTCTGCATCTTATTCTTCCCCTCTCAGTGCAAAGGGCAAAGCAGCAGCAGCTACCATTCAGTTTTTTCCTAATGATTTGGTAGATATAAAGCAACATAATGCCTTTATTGATGGTCACTGGTGGGACCATTGTGAGTAAGTCCTGTTAAAATTACAGTAGTATTAACTCATTATGCATCATTATAGTAGTTATTACCTTCTCCTAGTCTGTTGGCAGAAAGAAGGGGCAGGGGGAGCAATATGCTTTGTAGGTATATTTTTCTTTCTGAACATTCCTGGAAGTACTGTAGTATGGTAGATGAGTCTGTGCCTCTCAGATGCCTTCAACTGCTATTGGAGTCCATGCAGAGTAGCATTACTGACATGCAGGTCTCTAGTTTAAAAAAAAAGACCTCTGTGTTTTTCCATTAGACAATTAATAGATTCCTCAGAGGACTGAAATTGGCTCTTCCACTTACAACACATTCGAGCTTTAACTTACTACTTGCAACTAATGATGTCTTGATCAGATTGAAGTTACCTTGTTCTTTAAAACTACCAGGTTAGTGCTAATCATTTCACAAGGAGGCATAATCCTTTGCAGACGATTCAGAGTATTTCATGAAGAGAAAAAAACAGTAAGACTTACCTAATTTATGTTCAATGATCAATCAGCACATTTACCAGTATTTTTTAAAATTCCATGGCCCTGTTGCAATGAAGTTATGATGTACCTTGGACGCTCTTTTGTTTTTAAGTATAGGGGGGAGGGCATACAACCTTAAGATTTACCAAATGCAAGAGGGCAACAGTATTAATTTTCCTGATTGCAGTCAGAGAATGTGTAATTTTAAAAAATTATTCTTCCAGACAGTGTAAGAGAACAGCAAGGCACAACCCACAGTGGTAATGCGGAAACTTGCCAAGCACCTGCTTGCAGTTTCACTAATAAGTTAATTAAGCATTATTATCTGATCCCAGCTTCTAGGTCAGATGATTAATTTGACTGAACAGCTCCTAAGTCCTCATATGAGGGACTTTAGGGTCTGTCACCTTCCAGAACAAATGACAAGACTGACACCCATCTGTGCATGCCCATATTTGAAGGAAGATCTAGCTCACAGCAATTGCAGTTCTGGGAGTTGTGCATATGCTGATTGCATGATTGCCATCCCTTCCTTTTGCACTATCTTTCACCATCTACATCGACTACTGCAAGCCATTGCCATTGATGCCCAGTTTGATGTCCACAGCTGATGTTTTAAATACATTTGACAACAGGAAAATGATGAACCAGAAAGTTTGTCACGTTTGATCTAGGTTATCAGCAGCAAAGTCAATTGATTAGGGTTCTGCACGGACAGGAAAATTGTGGGTGCATTTATCAAGCACACTACCGACCAACAATATATGTAAAGTACAGACTATATTAAAGAATGTCATGACAGTACTAAGTAGCCCTTTATTTTAACTTTTTTTTCTGACAGAACAGCTGTGGTATTGGACTTTTAACAGCATGCCAGTGTACTGGATTTGTGTTGCCTTATATTGAACCACTGAGTTAATTTCTTGGAGTATTTGGTTATGAAGCCATCAAAACCACATCTGAGTAATTAGTTCAGTTATATACAGGGGTGA
This sequence comes from Caprimulgus europaeus, assembly GCA_907165065.1. Next base: position 15,380,873 of record OU015526.1, read on the forward strand.
TTCAGCCAAATCTAGAACAACTTGCAATCATGTAATTAAAAAAACACCACAAACCCAACAGCAAACCTGAGACCACTGAGCTGTCACAGACCCTCAAAATCAAGACTGCTGGCTTACAACATTTCCACTTTTTATCCTGATATCTTTCCAATTCTAAAAAATCCCATCTTTTGGTACATTAACTTGCTGTCCAGTTCAGATAATACTACTATTATGCAGGTCATTAAAATAAGACTTAAGCATTAAGTGTTTGAACATCAAACAAACAAACAAACAAAAAAACCCCTGAAGACCAGCAGCACTGCTTCAAGATCTCAGAAGTATTTCTTGAGCTTTGTCACCTTTCCCACTATTATTTTTTCCTGTTCTTTCAGGACAAAGGCATTGCTTACTGTTGATTCTGCAGTGTGGCAGAATCATGCAGCTGATGGACATGCACATTCTGTTGTGTTTTTCTCATTTGCAATCAACCAGCAGTAATATTCAGAAAGAGACTTTATTATCTCACAGCTGCCACTCTAGATTCTGAGGAAAAAGAGAGGCAGACCTTCCAAACTTTTGCAGAGGCAGAAAAGCTACTGTAAAATCACATAACTTAAAAAAAAAGAGATAAGGTAACACGAGTGTCAATTCTATTTTTGTGCCTTTCCTTGTTTAGCTGCATGAATTTATACCATTAACACTAGTATTTTAATATAGTCTGTACAGACAGATCTCAAGAAATGAGAATGTAAATACAGTTCTGATTTTACCAGCAAAAGCTGGGTATTTAAGTGTTATAGTATAAAAAAAGTAATGATATTAAATATTTACATTGTAGCTTCACACTTGTTCTTTCAAACTGAGATATGAGAACAGATAAAATTAATGTTAACAATTTACAGTTTTCCAGTATTGACTCAGTACTGCAACCACGGAAATTTCTTTGTTGTAACATGTTGAAAAATCAGTGCAAGAGAATGCTTGTATAAAGCTTCACTTACTTAGCATTTAATACAAATTGACAACATAATGCAGAATTTTTTTTTATTTTCTAAATAAATTTACGTTTAATGTTGTTAATGTCAACAGTCACAATAAAATGATGAGAAACTATCAGATAATAGTAACACAGCATTACAAAATGTTCCAGAATATGTTTGGTTTGTTGATTTTCTGAACAGCATAGCATATTGCCAGGATAAAATATGCCTTATTGCTAAAATTTTCATTTCTAAAATAGTGTCTTGGAAATTGAGTGTCTTGGTGGTGGGGGGAGGGAAGAAGTATTGTAAATGAGAAAATTGTTTAAAGCTAGTGGCTTTCTTGGTAAGTATAGCAAAAGCATTTAAGCGGGGAGTTGAACCACTGAAAGAAAAAAGCTTCAAAGGATAGCGACCTACTTGTGCTCAGCCCTCCACTGTACTGCTGCATTAGAGTACTTCATTCTTCTCCCAGTGAAAACCAATCCTCCCACCTGGTGCTATAATCCGATTGCATCCATACAATGTAGTCAGATCCCAACATGAGTAGTGGCTCGTACCTGGTGACCGCAGGATACAGAGACCCAATACATTATTTCATTCGGAAACTTTTAAAGCTGTAACACTGACCCTTAGTAAGGAAATAAGAGAGCAAATATTAAACTTTTTGTGTGAGATAAGCAAAAAAAGACATATTGTTCTATACATTCACAGGTTACAAGATAGCTCAGCCAATATATTCAACATTTACTCCCTTCTTCTCTTAGCTTTTAAGAAAAAAACAAGAATAAGTTCTCTAAGTTTGTTTTCTGCTCTGCCAGTCAAGTAAAGCACCATATCATGTTTCCCATTAGTGCTTTTACAGGAAGTGTTACTTTATATTGAATTCTAAATTTCACTTGTACTAGAGGAAGTTTTAGTAGTAACTTTTCTTTGCACTAGTTAAGATACAATTCCTTTTGCACCTGTAACCTACTGCTTTTCTTTGCGCTTGTTGAGGTGTAATTCCATTTGCACCTGTATCCTCATGCTTCTACGCTCTCACAGGGTAGCGGCTGAAAAACCTTCAAGCTTTTTGCTTAGACTAGACTTCTTTTCTGCAAGACTGCAGATCACAGAGCTTAGTCCTTTACCAACCATATCTTCTTATTATTTTTTTATTTATCCCTCTAAGAAGACTTAGATTTGTCCAGTCTTCAATCAGAGACCGTGTTTTGCCCTTCTCATTAGATCTTTTGTATTGAAACTGCCCTTGCTACTCAACTCCGTATCTGAGTTACAGCAGAAGTAAAATAACTGACTTTCTACAGAACTAGTTTTGCAATTCCTGAAATAACTTGAAAGTAACAGAAAAACAGAAATCATGTCTCTGTATGCTTACTAATCACACTACTATTCTCAAACTTCTAGGTGGAGTGCATTAATACTAAATTAGTATCAAAATCCTAACTGAAGCCTAATTACAGAGACAAGCTCAACTCCCACATATATTTGTTTTATTAGAAAAAAGGTACTTATAAACATGCTGAGATCTTCCACTAAGGCAGCATGAAATGCATCTGAAATTATTCAGGTCACTATACATCATTTAAGTGACAAACTGAATGAAAAATCACACCGGAATTGTGCCTGCATTGCAGATGGCTCAAAACAGGATTTTTACTCCTTCGTTCTGTTCTCTGCAGCAGCCATGTAACGAACTCCTGCAATCCAGCCACTGATGTACAAGTACAAAGCATGGAGTGCACTTTCATACATTTAGTTTTCTGCCCTTCTGGTGGAATTTGATTCTTGATGATGAGAAGGAATTCATGGAGCAATATACAGCTATTGACACTGTATCCATGCATGACAAAAGCCAATGTCATGGGTGATACAAGACCAGAATTTTCTCCTGGACTTTTCTTTCTTACCATTAAAGCAAGCGCTTCACTTATGGAAGCCAATACTTTGTGCCTGCATTTCTGCCTTGTGCTTCTAAATCAACTGCAAGTATAAAAGCTTTTACTGAATTGTACAGATATCTCTTATGCTTAGAATGTTTTATTGATTTTTTTTCCCCATCTATCCATTCTACCATTTACTATAAGACCTTTTATGGACTTTTTTTCCTACAGTCTCCTTGTCCTACACCATGAAATATGTTTCCTCTTCCCTTCTTGCTGCTTCAATTCTATCTCACCTATTCTACCTTTTAAAGTTCAGCTTTTTTGGTAAACTTTCAGAACTTACATTAGATAAGTTTTCAATGAGAAGAAAAAAAATGAATTCAGTCTTAGTTCTATATTCTTAGAGATCTGTTTGTGTTAAGCAGATTACCCCAAAAAGTAACAGGAATTGCAGAACCATCCTCCAGCTAAAATTTCAAATTGAAGTATTGCTGAATTTAGTCTTCATGCCGGCAAACTTATTTCTCTCTTGCTTTCTCTCTGAGACAGCGTAGCACTCTTGTCAGTGTTCCCTCTAACTCCGTTGTACAATTGCAATACCTGATCAAAACATATGAAAAACTGACTCTACAGGATACGCAAGTGCTAATGGACTGTGAAGGACAATGGTAAAGAAAACCTGCTTATAAACCTGAACAAAGTGTGTAAGAGCTTTCTTTCAAGTTTATTTTTTTCAGGACTCCATGGAAAAATTTCTCTAGGCAAACAGCATGAGCTGAATGCCACACTACATACATCAGTGAGATGTTCCTATGCTGAACACATTATGAAAATTATCTGTACTTTCCAGTCTTCTAACACTGAGGTCCATATGCCCAAGAAGATGTGTCCCTGCTTTATTACAGCAGTCACATCACTGGCAGTGAGGACACAAGACCATCTCCTAAACAATAGTTAATATGCTACCACAGGCTAAAAAAAATTTAACTTCTATCAATACAGAAATAAAGTGTCATGCCTAAAGAGAGCAATACTTCTGTAGAGCAAATGTTCAATCAATGATAAACTTGAATGCCCACCCACTCCCACAATAAATTACCTTTCCTATGTGAATTAGATCCGTGATTTTCATTATTAAAAAAAAAGAAACAAAAAAAAACCCCACCCCAAACCCAAACAACAAAACCAAAACTTTAGGATGTTCCTAAATGCCCTAAGTATGAAATTCTTGTCATATTGTTACAGGCACATGGTTGCACAGACTTTTTCCTCAGCGAGGAAATCAGTTTCAGCAATTCCCAAGTGTTCCCTTTCTCACCCTCCCACATCTGGCCATTTATTTTTGCCTCTCCACCACCCCAAGCTTTTTCAGGCTTTTAAACCCAGATCAGATCCCCAAACTGAGAGGTATTATACACCACTGCTGGGGATTGAGTAGTCAAGAACAATTATAGCTGGAGTACTGCTGCCAAATGCTTTGTATCATTAAACTGTAGTCTTAGGAAAACATTTTGAGAAGCCATTGTACTCCCTAAGAAAGTATGCACAGTTATGTGAAACTAAATTCAATAAACAATTTAGGAGAGAGAGTAGGAAGATTTACTTTGCAACTTCTAGGAGAATGGTTTATCCAGATTTATTTCATGGGTTTTGTTTACATTTTTGAAGATCCAAGCTGGAACGAACAGTCTTCTCATTTTATATTCTTAATGCCGATTACAGCAAAAGGCAAGAGTCAAACACTGAAGCCACTAGACATTTTTAATCAGGACAATTGATGGAGTTGAAATGGTCTTCCACCAAATAGATAGTTCAGATTTAAGTAATGTTCAGGACCAGCTACCTTTTTGTAATTTGCAGACAACTTTGATGGTGAAGAATAACATACCTAGATAAATCAGATGACATTATGTGGTGCATTCTTTTTCTGTTCTCTTAGATGCCCTCTTCACCTTTTTAACTGCCTTTATCTTTTCTGCTTTCTTTTCTTTCATGAGGTTCAAATGCTTGCAAGCTCATATATAGTGCATTCTTGATATCAAACACACTATTATATGTATTGTTTCCTTCCTAAAGGGTCAATTCAGGGCTGCACTGTAATTTAATACTCACATGAGAATTCAACTTGAGTTCAATAGTTTGTGTATGTACCACATTCAGAGTCGACTGAGTTTTAACCTTCAGTTGTTTGTCAGATCTGCATTAAGTTATTCATACCAAGTGCTTTTAAGTCCTTTACTGATTTTGCCATTGTACTGAATTTAAAATAATGAAAAGAATGCTAAATGAAAGCAAGAGAACTGTAGTACTATTTGAAGGCTTTTTTCTTACCTGGATGACCAGGACAATGCATTTACTTTTTCACTCAGTGTAAGAGAGGATATGCAAAGCTTTACTCCAAGAAGAATGTTCAGAAAGGATTGAGAATCTCTACCCATCCAACCATTTTACTCCTGGTGGTGGAAGATAAGCAGCAGATTACTACTCACTTTATTATTTCTTCACCCATGAACAGAAAGCACAGAGTATATTGTACAATCATTCCTCAAAATGAAGAATATGCATACACTGTAGCCAATCTCCTTCAGCTGAAAATGAACACAGGGAGAGAGAAGCCAGCCCCACACAGATAAGAAATGAAGAAAATTCCAATCAGGTCTTTTGTAAATAGAAAACATTTGGGCTAATTCAGCTATTGACTTCTGTAACGGGGAAAGTTACATATATTTGCTAGAATACCACAAAACTAACTTGACTTTCTAAAAGTGAGGATTTAACTGAGAAGCCTAATTCCCAGTCAAGAAAAATAAAAATCTACCTCTTGTGTTTTTCAGTATATCTACCTGAAAATAACCATAAAAACAACTAATCAGTAAATGGCAAATACACAAGTGAACAACAAGAAAATTATTTTTAAATATCCAATATTCAGCTTTAATTTATGACTGCAAAACATGAATATTTAGAAACATTAAAATAACTTACAAAACATTATTTTCTATTTAAAAGAACACAAGGGTATTGAAGTCAGTTTCTGCAAATGTAGGAAGAACTCACATTACGCAAGAGGCCAGCAATACATTTAACAAAAAAATTGCTGCAAACTCTACCATTTGTACATTTCCTTCATAGAATCTTCAAATTCACAGACTGTTAAATAAATTTATCAGATCAAGCACTACATTTCAATATACTTCCTAAGATTTCTGCAGGGATTCTTAACCTTTTACTTGCAAGAATCAATTATTCATAACAGGCCCATTGTTTAGATGCTTTGTTAATTATGTTCATTTTGTAATGGTCTCAGTTCAGCTCCTGATCGCTAACTACTCTTTAACAGATTAATGATTTCTGAATCAGAGAAGCTCTGTGAAAAGATCACAGAAAACATCTCAGCTCTACAAACAGTGAACATGAGCGGTCTCGGTTAAGGTCAATAGTGAGTCAGGGAAGGGAAGCTCTTATTTCAGCTGTCTGCACAATACCTACTCTGTAGGTAAACAGGAGTCTTCAGTTTAACAACACTGACAGATCTTAACCTTTTCAAGCATACATATTTATTTAATTGCTAGGTTTAAATCAAAGATACTTCCTATGAACAGCTTTTGCAGAGAAAGTACATGAAGATTTCCTTTGTTTCTTATTTGAATCACTAGCATTAAAGTGAAGGCTGAGGTAATCATTTCACTCAAAGGAAATAAAACAAAGAAACCTCTATTTCATTGCTAAGAAAACAGAGCTCAGAGGCTCCCATGACCTGTTAACTTCAAAATACTCAACCAAACTAAATAAAAAATAATCACTGTTGTCACTAATGACTATGATGTGGCTGGCCCTCATGTGAGACATGTTCTAAGGCTGGGAAAACGATTTCTACTCATTATGACATGGCTCACATGAAACTCAGATGTAAATGAAGACCTGGCCTTCTGCAGAGGGAAAAAAAAAAGTTCCATTCTCGTATCTTTTAGGCTGAATTTACTCAAAACTCAATGCACAGTAATAAAGAATAACCAGAATCCTTGCTTCCCTTGTCCCCTTGAACCTCATTCATCTATAAAACAGATGATAGGACATTTAGGAAAATATAGCCCCTTTTCTCCTCATAAATTACTGTTAGCAGCCCCTTTGCTGAAGAGATAACATCACCAGGTAGATTATACAACACAGTGTAGCTACATATCAGGTTACATGACAAATGAAGAGCCAGTGCTATTTTCTTCTAACTGTAGAATGCACGGATTAAGTCAAATTCCCTATTACCTCAGTGCTTACAATTCAAACCAAACGTAAGAAAAAAGTTGTGATAATTAAATACATTGAAAAAACTTACTCTTATGTACTTTTAGGGTTTATCATTACACTAGTCAAACTGATGTAAGTCTACTGAGTTAAACCTGCTATAACACTGTATGAATTAAGTTATATATGTAGAAGAGCTATTATTTTATTAACATTTATTTCATTTTTTTCCACCCATTTCAAAGGGCATTTGATAAGGCCATTAGTTAGCCAACAGGTTTAGAACTGCTTAAAAACAGTGCTAGCCAGAGCAAGTCTGTACCCTAGTTAGTTTCTACCAGTTAGTTTCTACCCTTAGGGTGGCCTGACATTTTTTAAGGCTTACTGCTATAGTTATATCAGTATATATGTTTACTGACGTAGTTATTTATCCACAGCCTACATTCCATTCTTTTTGTTTTTCCTGTTTTCTCAACACAAAACTACAGAGCAAGTATCTGCAAGGCTTTTATGTTGATACGTTGATATGTTTTACGACACGCTTGATTCACACCGCATTACAATGCCCGGCTCATCACTTCCTACAGCCGCGCTCCAGCAGCGCCCAGCGCTCTGCCTCCCGCTCCCGCCCCGGCACCCGGGCCCCGCCGCGGGGACCAGCCGGCCGGGCTTGTTTTCCGACCGACCGCGGCCCTGGCAAGGCTACAACCAGCTATAGCGGCTCCAACCACTGACAGAGGCCACCTTGGCCGCAACTCCTGCCGTCACCGTCCCCAGCCCCGCACACGGGGCCACCGCCCCTCACGCCAACGGCCGTAACGGCCGCCGCGCTTCCCGCCCCCGCCCTGGCGTCACTGCCGGAGCGGCCCAAGATGGAGGCCGGCGGCAGCGGTGCGGGCTCGTTTCCCAGGCTCAGGCGCCCTTTGCGGCGAGAGGCTGAGCTCCGCGAACCGCTGCTGCCGCAGCCGCCTCCCGGCGGCGGCGAGACGGCCGGTGGGTGGTGCCGGGGGCGCGGGGCTGGGGCGCAGAGCTACTGCCGGGAGGGCAGGGGAGCGGAGCGGAGCAGAGGCAGGCTGTGCTTGGCGGGCGGTGTGACAGATCTGCCCGGGCGGGGAGCGGTGACACGCAGCGGCTGCCGCAGCGCTGCCATCCACGGCCGGAGCGGGGGAAGGGGACGGGCCCGGCTGACGGCGGGGGGGAGGCGGGCTGTCTTGCCGCTGGGACACCGCTTGCTTGCAGCCGGCGACACGTTCCCCCAGGTGTCCGGTCGTAACAGCAAGTTGGATATGAAAAGGGAGACGGGAGTTGTGTAAAGACTTGCAGCGGCGGATTTCTTGATGGGGATGAAATGCCTAACTGCTCCAGACCCAAGCTTTAGTAGATGAGTAAGAATCTAGGAAATAAAATGTAGAAAAGCTTGTAAACTCCAGCAAAGCTGTTAGTAAGCTCCGCTGGTGATACGCATGCGGAGGAGCCAGCAGACGTTACCCTGCTGGAGCCACACAGGCCACTATAACTCACAGTGATAAAGTTCAAAGTATGAAACATCATAAAGGCACCTCTGACACCTTTTCTTGACAGTGTGTATAAGTAGTGAGTGTGTTAGTTGGTTGCTGTCACGCACAAAAATATACATTCAAATCTGCTCACTCTGTTGTCGTTCTTTCTCTAAAACAGTATATGGTGATGAGGGGAAAAAAGAAAATATACTTTTCTGCATAACGGTAGTTTTAGTTTATCTGCTGAAGGTATGCAGTGTGAATCAAGCTAGTTACTGAAACTGGAGTTGAAAATGTCTTGTGAAGTAACTGCAGTTGAGGACAAAAAAATTATTTATGCCTGAAATTTGTTTGCAAATATTAAAATTAACAAAAAAGGATACAAATAAATTAGTAATTTGAGATACCAACCTGACTTTCTATATGCTAGATTAATAAAAATGCTTTAATATCATCAGGATGTTTTTAATTAGATAAATAACCTTTTCATAATCTAGTCAGCTGTTAATTTCCTAAAAGGGTACACAAACACAGTATGTGCTGATCATTACTGCTTTATCATTTTATCAAAAGGTACCTTGCTTAGTCTGTCTTATTTCAGGAAATGTGCAGAGCTTTTTTAGAATACTTCCTCTGTAATACAAAGTGTATTATATTGAGTATAATAATCTCTAAAGATAAATGAATTAAAAGGATAAAGCATCATGTTTTACGTAACTATAATCATACTCCATTTAATGACTGGCTTTAGTGCTATAATTATGTTCTTATTTACATTAGACTCTACAGCTGTAGAGAAGAAGAAGAAGCCTCTTACCAGACTGAATATTCATTCTGCATTCTGGATTTTGGCATCAATTGCTGTGACATACTACTTTGATTTTTTAAAAACTGTTAAAGAAACTATTCAATCAGATAGGTAAGGTTCCTTTTCTTACAAAGAAAGCTGTGTTTTCATCTTATAGTTATTCAGTTTGTTACATCTGAACACTGTGTTTTAAATCTTGAGTAATAAACAAGATCTACAGTAGGAATAGAGAGAGCTGGGACTGTTGAGCCTGGAGAAGAGAAGGCTCAGGGGAATCTTATCCATGTCTATAAATACCTGAAGGGAAGGTGCAAAGAGGACAGAGCCAGGCTCTTTTCAGTGGTGCCTGGTGACAGGACCAGAGGCAGTAGGCACAAAGTGGATAGAACACAGGAGGTTCCCTCTGAACATTAGGAAGCACTTTGTCACTGTGAGGGTGACCAAGCACTGACACAGGTTGCCCAGAGGGGTTGTGGACTCTCCATCCTTGGAGATACTCAAAAGCCATCTGGACACGGTCCTGGGCAACTGGCTGTAGATGACCCTGCTTGAGCAGGGGGTTTGGACCAGATGACCACCTAAGCTGTTATTATTAAACTAATTTTTAAGTAAATACAATGCTTATTTTTGCTATTTTTTTTCTTTAGGCTCTACTGAGACATCTGTGTACATGCAAAATTTGTTCCAATAGCAGGATGTTTTCATTCAACTTTGTTCAAGTTTATACTTAAGTACAAGAAATTGCTGCCTGTTTTGTTGAAAGTGTTGGGGTTTTGATTTTATTGTAAAAAAAACCACTGAAATTAATCTTCAAGTGTTAAAATGAAGTTCACTTCTCTAGAAGTTCTCTAAACTTCTTTGAGTAGACCAGTGAAAGATTAATGAAATAATTTCTCTGAAATTCAGTGAGATTGATGGTTGTTAAATATTCTTAGATAGCTTCACCTGGAAGTGCTTTTAAAACTCTCTCATTGTCATTGACATTATCGTATCAGTACGTGGAAGCTGAAGAGGGCCTCACTCTGTGCTGTGAGGTTCTCTGGAGCTGCTCTTCCAGGCTGGTCTGGATACACCCTACATCCAGTTGGCTGTGGATACAAACTCCTGACTCCAGGAGGTGATCAAAGTTTTGGGTAGCTCCATCTGCTCCCTGCAGGACCCTGTATGCCTGCACTGATTGTTTAGGTAGACTATGGCAACTGCTCTCTTAATGCAGATTCCTTAATTGATAGTACTGAGGTACCAAAATAGCATACAATACTTGCTCTGCTGTACCAGAGCAAATATTACCTGCATAGCAAGATCTTTAATTACCCTTTGTAATTTAGTAATCAAGCTATGGTAATAAGAATTCACTTTTAAAATTTATTTGCTAAATGCAAATTCAGGTAAGTATAAGATTTTAATGAAGTGCACCTTCCTCCCAAGGTGTCTTTCCCATCTTACTCTTGAAGTATGTCCTCCAAGAGGCTCAAAAGTACGTCTTCCTAAATAATCACATACCCTGTGCGTTCTTGGTTCTGAGTTTGAAATTCTGGATTCTCTTCAGTTAGAATAAAGAAAATCCTAGTTTTCTTCAGTTGCTATAAAGAAAAATCTTAATGCTTCTTGTCTGTTAACTTTGGGAGTTCATGAACTTGAAACCTTTTTAAAGCTTTCTGCAACATTTCTGTTGCACAAGTCAGTAGTTTATAGTGAGAAGCACAGTTGCAGTGGAGCCTATTTTAATTCATTACTGACAAAGTATTTTTGGTGTGGTAGTACAGTAGGTCACTGACAGGGTCTGTTGCGTTGCATTTGCAAGATACTTGAGGAAATAATAAATGACAAGAATGATGCATTGCAGAATTAAACTTAAGTAGTTATGTATATTAGGTTTAGAAAGGCAAAAGTGATTTGTAAAAGTAATTTAAGGAAAAAATGACAGGATCTCTCAGCTGATCTGTATAATTAACAGATATTGTCTGCTCTGTGTCTAGACTAGAATTAAGATTAATGTGCAGACTGCAGTGTGACTGTGCTTAACACGCTTTCTCCCCGCAGTTGGTGGTTTGCCTCTGGCAGTTGTTTATTGGCTGCATGTTTATCTGTTGCCTTTTACTGCATACTGTATCTTGAGTGGTATTGTGGAATTGAGGACTATGATGTACAGTATCCAGCACTAATAGCTATCACAACAGCTACCTTTATTGCAGCAGCAATTTGGTAAGTTCAAACACTGTGTGCAAACTTCTGCTAAACCTGTCCAAGCCTAGCTGGGTTTATGGGCTTATTTTACAAAAGGTATAATTTCTGTAGTTCTGCTAAGTGTATTGGTAACAGTCCTAGTTCTATGTAGCGCAATTTCTTTCATTTTCAACACTCATCCGAAAACAAGATCTGCAACTGTCAAAACTGTATATTAAAGTGTACTTGTACTGGATCTGTCTTGAAAATTTATGGGAAAACTGAAGTCCTTAACTTTGTTAGTGTAAATTGCTCACCTCTGACAACTATTTGTGAGGTTTGCATATTAAGACAAAAGCATATTCTCTTGCTGAGAAAAAATGATGCCTGATCAGTTTCTAATACAGAGTTTTTAATTATCAAACAGTCTATAAATAGCAAATATATGCTGAAATTTATACTTCTAACTACTGTTGTATGAGCTTTAAGGGCTTATATCTTGTCAGAGAATGGTACTTTTAGTAAGAGCAACTTTATTTATGTGATTATAGGAGTCAGAATTGAGCATGAATTAAAAAATTACATACATGTGTGCCAGTGTATTTATTTGCTTTCTGCATGAAAGCTAGTTCTCTTTCTAAGTTTAGAAGTTGTATCTGAATAATGTGAGTCAGTATTGGTTGCAGTGCTGGGAAAAAAAGGAAAACTGAAGAAGATAAAGGTTCTATAGTTTAGAATGAATAAAATCTATAATCCTGTAATTCAGTTGTAAAATAAGGTGATTTTCCCCCTGTCTCTTCAGTTAAGTCAAATCTGCTTGGCTGGAAATACCAATTAAAGCTTTTCTTGGTTGCTGTGTATGCCATGGAAAAATCAAGAGTAGGTAATTTTCAGGTGCTTCATATACAGAGATTCTGAAAGTAAAAGGTACCTTTACCCTTAATGGGACTGAGTGGACTTGCTCAGTGTAAAATCTGCAGCAACTCCTAAAGTTCTAGAATGATTTGTCAGTAAATAGTAAACTAAACTATCAATTGAGTAAGTAGGTGTAGGGGTCCTTTAGCTTTGTTCTTTCAAGTCATAAAGAAACAAGTATTTTTCTAGGTTGAGTAATTTAAATCTCATTTTCTCTTGTGCCATGTTTTCTTTGTGTGGCTGGTTATTTCCACAGTATAACAATTGAATTTAACAAAAACTTACTGCTTTTATTCCCAGTTTCAACATTGCCTTGTGGCCTGTGTGGTCGTTTATGACACCTTTGTTGCTCTTCATTCAGTTTATGGGTGTTGTGATGCTTGTGTCACTCCTGGGATAAGTCCTTCAGGTAAATAATTAAATTGTTTAAGCACATAAAAATATTTATCTTGTTGTGTTAACTGCTTTGTTAGACATTTAAGGATTCCTTCTTTATGTTTTTTGTACACTTTTAGAATATTGACATTCTGTGTCATGTAGAGTAACCAGAGAACATACAGGTAACCTAAGGGGAAGAATATCCTTTTTTTTCTTCTCTAAGATACTGTTCTGGACAGTGAAAAGAAGCAATTGCTGAGAATGGGTGGTTTTGAGGAGTACAGGCCAAATACCTGTAGCTTTTACTCAGACTGTGAAAACTTCTTAGTGAAGTTGCTTGAGCTGATAGCAAAAGGGAGAAGCTATTAACATTAATATGCAACTGTCTTCTCTATTTTTTTTAATTCAAATTTTTTGTCTTTAAGTATGATGTTTTCAGTCCTTGACTGCTCAGTAAATAGGGTAAGGGATGTCCCCTGTATCACAGGCGTTGACATCATCCTGTGAAGTTCTTGTTTACTGTACTTCTCAAGGGAATGTGGGGAAGCCTGTTTGGTTTGCCTTGCCATCAAAAATCCTTTCCAGTGAGGAAGTCCCCCAGCATTTTTCTGAGTGCAGCAAGAAGAATGAGACAGTGCTGGATTTTGAGTATAGCCTCTTGTGGTGCCAGAGTTGTATGCAAAAAATATTTAATGGCTCGGACAGTGAAACATAGCTTTTCTTTGTATAACCAAACTGAAACTAGTATTGCATTTTTTCCCTCATTTTCTAGATATTAGACTAGATATTTTCTAGATATTAACAGACTAAAACAACCATTCTGCATTAATTTGTGCTTAGAAGGTAAGAGTACAAATGAATTACAGATATCCTGAACAGCTGAACATTATGAAAAAATTCTGAGTTTCTGAGTGAGCAAACAAGTAAATTCTGCTATACAGGATTTATTAATTCTATATTAGGACAAATATTTATTGGCTTAATAATTAGGGCCAAGTTATTACTTAGTGGTGCAAAATCATGAACTAATCAATATTGAATTAGTACAAGGTACAGTTTATGTAGTAAATACAACCCAAAAGCATTTATGTTAAAGTTGGATTTGTTTTTTCTTTTATTTCAGCTTCATGTGAAGGACTCAAATAACTGTTATCCTGCAAAGTGGATGTCACTTTTATTACATTCCAGTACTTTTATTATTTCTAATACTGCTTGTTTGTTCTGATACCTTAATTCTTTAGACTACCTGATTTATAAATCAAATGACATAACCATAGGTCAAACAATGGCTGGGAAAAAACAACAGATTAATGAGTAATTGAAAAATAGATAGGTTTTACCTCTCAGTAACATATATCACTGTTTTGTAAAGCTTTTATTCATATTTCAATATTAAGCAGATGGCTAATAAGCCAGTTATATAGTCCTAAATCCTATTTGGGGACTCCAGAGGTCAGCTAGTTCATCTTCCTGCTCAAAGTAGGTTGTTTGGTTTGAAAGTAATTGATACTTAATTCAAGTGTTGTGGGTTTTTAATACTATATTCTTGCCATTTGTATTGACAGCTAAAATACTGTTACCTGGAATCTGTGTTTGTACTTGTCAACTTACTCACAGGTGACACAGGACACATTTCTTGATTTATTATATTTCTAATGTTACGTGTGTTATCACGTAGGCAATACTTTATTACCTAAGCTCTTGTCTTCAGGTCTGCTAATGTGTGAAAAAAGATCCAGATCGGGGTAAGGGCCTAGAAAGCTGGTTGACGTTTACATCGTTAAGTTGGCAGTGCCATCAGTGAAATAAATAGATTCTACTTGTGCTCATATAGTTTGTCTACAGCCAAAGAGGGACGATAAAGCTGTGAATAACCAGCAATGTAATGAACAATATTAATACTACACAAAAAATGAAAAGTAGAAAGTAAATTCTTTTGATGTATGCACTATTTGTCAGTATTCAGGATGTTTTTCCTCTGCAGATTCACTTTTCATTCTTAGCAGTGCCTGTTAATGGAGTTGCCATTTTTCTTCCTTGGCAATAAAGAGGCTAATATTAATTTAAATACCATTAGTCATACACAATTGGGAAAATAAAATAACAGTGTCTGTCTGTTCACCTTGGCTGAGATACTTAATTACCTGGAAACTTGGGCACCATCTAGTTGCTAGATCAATTTATCTAGATCCTTGTGGCAAATACTTTCACACCCCACCTTTTAGAAGATAGGAGAGTGTAGAAGTTGGGTATAGAAACTTGTTAAAACTTACTCCACGTGACTGTTGCTTGAAGTCTGGACTGTTAGATGAGATTGTGTTCTTCATTCTGACTTTTAGATTCACACCATTGCTGAATACACAATACATGAAACATTTAGTAGTGAAAAAGATAGACACTGTCTTAAGCTGCTACTGTTCCATTAAGGAAAGAAGTTGCTGTTGGTGTGCAGTACAAAGGATCAGTCAAACCAAAATAAAATACATTTAGCACTACAGTTAAGTTGCTTGTAGAGTCAGCTAAGAGCTTGATTTGTTTAAATGTAATATTTAAGTTTTCTAAAACCAGTTGTACTTTGCATCTTTAAAGGGCAAGTTGCTTATCTTCAGGACTTCATCTTTTAACAAATTTTAACAATTTTATGTCTGCTTACACAGGTACGTTTGTGTAACTTTGTTTGTGATGATATTTAACATGTACTGTTGCTCAGGGATGCTAACTATCACTGTATTTTTATTTGTCAACTATATAAATGCTTTAGGTGTTTTAAGTTGCCTTGTACTCTTGAATTAAAATTACTATTTGCTACATATTTTTTCAGATTTATTCTTCTGAGCTTCTTAATAAACTTTGTATAAAAGTGATCAATTAGTGTTTGGTATTAATTGTTTAACAGTATTAGGGACTGTTAACCCACTGTTTTGCCTAGAAAATAGATGTTAATGTAGATTTTAAATACCATACTTGGAATGTTTGTCTTTCATGACCTCTCAGTGGGATATACTGAAGGTGCAATACCATTCTGCATGCCTTCAGAGGGCTGTTTGCCCTCTGACTACTTTGATGTCTTTTTCTGAAAATCCCAGGTAAATATACTCACTGTCCAAAAGTCCTGCAGTCTTTCAATAGCAGTTATGAGTATCCAATACAATACTCATTCACTGACATGCTCAAAAGGAAGTAGTGGCAAATCTGGTAAGAATTTTAAACGGTGTTTGCTGTAATTAGCAACCTGACAAAATGCTGCTGCCACTTAAGGGGTCTGCAAACTCCTTGCTTTTGTTATTTTCCTTACCACCAAATAAAGAACTTGGGACAAGCGATTAGAAAGAGGTATTTTAACAGTTTCCCGAAAAGAATTATCAGGCAGTCAAAATCCCTACCTCTAGCAAAGCTTGAATGTACTAGCTGGCTACAGATCACCGTAGGTATTTTCTGTATCCATGTGCATTAATTTCACTTCAGAAGAATGTGTTTCAGCACCAAAGAGTTTCTGTTTCTTCGGAACAGGCCAAAATGAATAAAGGACAGGAGCTACTACTTCCTTATGCTTACCTAAATAGGTTATTGTACAGAAGTCACTCATTTCACCCTTCTGCCATTTTGTTCTCCCTGTAAGTTTTGCCAGTGAAAGTGGAGTAAATAGATGCTGTCTTTTAATGTCTCCCTTGTTTTAAAAAAAACCAACCAAAAACGTAGCTGATGTTGTGGCTTAATTTCATGTGAGACATAGGTCACTCACTGTAAAAACCCAATGCTTTGGATATTTGATATGCTACCAGCAGATGCACGGTGAAAATGTAAGACCTGCCTGGCCAGAACAAGGACCAGTCTATCTTTGTATTTGGCCTCCAAGCTATGGCTATGGAATACCTAGAATTAAGAGAACTTGTATTGTATGCAAACAAAATACCATTTAAAATATGTAGTGTTTTACACTGGGCTAAATTCCTCTCAACCCCTATAGGCGATCAACTGGTGCTCCAAACGTGTTTAAAATGTGTATAAAAATGGAGAAAATGTATAAATAAGAAGTGGACTCAATCCTGCAGAAGCCTTTGCTACTTTGAACTCAGTAGCTGCTACTCCATTTAGCAACCACTGTCATACTCCGTTGTCAGAATGGGACTTACTAAAAAAATAAGGTAAATCGCTGCCTTTGAAAGGTCTAGAAAATGCCCGAAAAGAGGGAATTCACTACCAGTGGAAGTGCCAGTTGCCAAAACTAAGGTGGAGTGAGGGGCCCAGGGCATGCACGCCCACGTCTGTGTCAGCCCGAGTGGAAGCTCCGTGTCCCGCAGGGCAGCCCGCCGCCCAGGGCTCCCCGAGCTCCTCGGCCCCGCCGCCCAGGGCTCCCCGAGCTCCTCGACCCGGCCGCCTCCCGCCCAACCTTCCGCTGGGGAACTTCTCCCGCACCCTCATCTGCACCCCGGCTGTCGGCTGAGCCCCCTCGGCAGCCTGTCCCCCGGGGCTCCTACCTTCCCCTTGTGCAGCCCGGGGCTCCTCCCGAAGGGCCCCGCCCGGCGGGCATGCACCTGCGGGCGGCAGGGCGAGGGCCGGCGGGCCCGCTCCGCCCCCGGCCGCCGAGGGGGACGGGCCAGCCTGGGAGAGCGCAGCCACCTGCTCGCAGCGCCCGGCTGGCGGCGTGGGAGATGGAGAAAGCCGGCGGTGCCCCCTCGGTGGGCGGCAGCTACCCTCAGAAAAACGCCGAGATCCTCAGCAGCCAGTACGGCATCAATCTCTTCCTGGCCGGGCTGCTGCTCACCTTCGCCTGGGCTGTGCACGCCGTGGGCATCAGCAAGAGCCACCTGCTCTCCTACCTGATCACGCTGATGCTCATCCAGCTGCTGTGGATGCTGTGGTACCTCTGCAGGAGCTGCACGCAGAGGAGGCTGATCCGGGACAAGGACACGCACGCCGGAGCCCGCTGGCTGAAGTGTAAGTCCTGGCGGTGGCACACAGGGTGGTACCGCGCACGGGACATCCCTGCCACCCCCGGCTCTGCTGCCGCTGTGTTACCACTCCATCCCTACCGGGAGGCATCCTGGTATTCGTGAACCTAACACACATGCAGTGCACTCTAAAGTAAATATATGCATAAGCTGGACGTACTAGGAGATTGTATGGGAAAGCTGTTTGCTGAACATCCTCACTTTCCAACCTACCATTTACAGTGCCGAAAGCTCCAGCACCTTTTTTCCCTTACCAGGCTGGTTTGAAGACACTTGAAAAATAAAATACAGCTAACGGAAGAGGCAATTTTGTTGATGTCGTGCAACTCTCCTGGAGGAACTATTACCTTTTCCAGGCAATATCATGGAACCTACTTTATGCTAGTACCAGTCAGAAAGGTCCTCAAGAGCTCTCTGTACTCTCTGTACCAATATATATCAGAGATTCCTATTTATATGCTTGCAGCGATGCCTTAGAAACATCTGGTGTTAGACAGAAGGGGAAAAATCCCTGGCCAGGTCAGTTTGTAGATTAGTACATAAAACATGCAAGCAAGGAAGCTAAAGCTAGCATTAACTTGTAGGAGAAGTATAGAAGTTTGCCAGGGTAGTGGTGGGATGTGATGGCCCTTTAGCTGCAGAACCAAGTGCATACTGGAGGAAGGATATAAAGGTTTATTGAGAGAAGGTCATTGGGGAGCACATCACAGAGTCATAGAGACAGCAATGCTGTGTTTCTAGGTCCCATGAAAAAGAAACAACCCACATCAGCACTGTGTAGAGTAATACGCAAGCCCAGTTTTACTGACATCTTTTTCAGTCTCGTCACTGTAAATGGTAGGTTGGAAAATAAGTATGTAAAGTGGAGTACCCTAAGACAGCTTTTTCATATAATATTTCTGTCCTGCCAGCAATGAGACAACAATTCATCAGGACAGCCACTGATGAAATATCTAAATGAAAATCCCAAGAACACCTAAAACCTGTCTGTTTTGGAAATTAAGGTTGCGTTGTGGAAGTTTAGTTTGTTCTCAGTCTCAGTGCTTGTGGGTCTTTTTATTTTCTTTACAACTGTTAACAATTTTGCTGCATGAATTGCTCAGGGAAAATATCTTTTTAAAAAATGTCTAACGTACAGTCATGGTCTGTGGACTCTTTGCTGAAATGTATGGAGTTCATGTACCAACTGTTCAATTGTTCTCCTTGATTATTCACTGTTTTCCAAAACAATATTCAGCTCTCAGGCATTTTTCGTTTATTAGCTTATGTGACTTACAACCTCCTGAAATTCATTAATGCAGAGCTTAATTTGATCTTATTTTGGACCAAGCTATGCTTTTGTTACTCAGAGGGTAGCTTTGTCCTCCTAAGTATGGAATAAATACTGCTTAACATGGGTAAGTACAGCAGGACCCCCTGCCCTTTTTCTTTTGGCACAGCATTCACAGCATTTCATTTGTCCTACAGGATATAAGGAGTCACAGAAACTTAGAAATAAGATACTGGAATGAACGACTAGGTTACCTTATCCATTTCTTTTACCAGCACAGGATGGCTCTTTGTACTAGCTTCTCAAGTGGTGCGGCTTCCACCCCTTCTCTTGGATGTCTAGGCTGCAATTCAACAAACTTGCCCTTAGGGAAAGACCTACACTTTCCTATTCTTAGGAGTTTCTTGTAGTTACAACAAGTCTGTACAAGTCCTTTATCCTCTGTCGGTAAAAGAAAACTTATTAAGGAGAAACTCAGGTGGCAATTCCTCTGCCAAGATCCCCCTTGACCTCCTCTGCATCAATGGTTTTGTCATGGAAATCTTTTATCTGAAAGACTAAAGTCCAAAACGGAGGAAGAGGGAGGACAAATTTTCATCAAGTCTTTCCACAGAAAGCTCTCTGCAATTTTTGACTAGTTCTATCAGCTGCTTTTGAAGAATGACTGCTTACTCTCATCATTAGAGAAAATGTCCATGTACTAACCAGTATAAAATTAGTATATTGTCATTATTCCCTTCAAACTGTGAATAACATTTTAGTAAAAGTGGTGGTAGCTGGCTACTTAGAGTATTTTGGTATGACTAATATTGTTGAAAAACAGTGACTTAACAAAAACCTATAACTGAGCCTTGCACATGGTTAACAACACCAGAAGGACAAATAGTTTACAAGAATTGCTCAGAGAAAGGTTTCCTTGAGCATTTTTGCAACAGTGTGAACCCTAGAGCATATTTGTCTTCCCACTTGTGTAGTAAACCAAGAACCGCTCTTATAGTCTGAATGTGGGAAAAATTTTGAGGAGAGTTTTGTCTTGAATAAGGTACAATTATCCTGACCCAAATAATTGCAGGGAAGTTTAGGATGTCCTTTCTTTGACTTATTCCATGTGTTATTCCCCTGAGTATGCTCTCCTGTTAGGGAAAGCTCTCTGACCATTATTTGGAAGTTCAGCCAAGTGAGACAGAGAACTCAAAAGAAAATCAGTTGGCTTCACAAATGGCTTCATTTTGTCACATTCTCCAGCAGCACAGCTTCTGCTTAAAGCATAGTCAACTTACAAAGCTCTTGGCAGACTTCAACTTGTATATTTTTTCTGCTTACATTAAATTGTCTATTATTTAAAACCAAATAATATTTTCAGTTTAGAGTGGCATTTTCACAACTGTATCATTATGGATTTCTTCTTTTTGGCGGTTAATAGAAAGAATTAAGCCAGCACTTAGCAATACTGAAAATCCTATTATTGATTTCCTAAGATATGCAGGTTTCAATGACAATTTGAAAAAAATCCCAATTGTCATGTTTTAACCCCAGCTGGCAACTAAGTACCACACAGCCACTTACTATCTCCTGGTGGGATAAGGGAGAGAATCAGGATAGTTAAACTTAGAAAACTTGTGAGTTGAGATCAAGACAGTTTAATAGGTAAACCAAAAGCTGCGCACACAAGCAAAGCAAAACAAGGAATCCATTCGCTACTTCCCATGGGCAGGCAGGTGTTCAGCCATCTCCAGGAAAGCAGGGCTCCATCCCGTGTAACAGATAAACATCATCACTCCAAATATCCCTCCTTCCTTCTTCTTCCCCCAGTTTTATATGCTGAGCATGACATCATGTGGTGTGGAATATCCCTTGGGTCAGTTGGGGTCAGCTGTCCCAGCTGTGTCCCCTTCCAACTTCTCATGCACCTCAGCCTGCTTGCTGGTGTGGTGATGTGGGGAGCAGAAAAAGCCTTGACTGTGTGTGAACACTGATCAGCAGTAACAAAAACATCTCTGTGTTATCAACACTGTTTCCAGCACAAATCCAAAATATAACCCCATACTATCTACTGTGAAGAAAATTAACACTATCCCAGCCAAAGCCAGCACATTCTCCACCCCTTATTCTGTACCATTTACGTGATGCTCAGGTCCCACACTATCCAATACACTCGCATTAACCACCATCCCTCTTCCCAGACTTTGATGTAATGCACAAATATTATTCCCTTAGTCTGTGGACCAACCTTGTAAAATGTCCATAAAATGTCCACAAATGTTCACAAAAATGTTTACTGAATTCATTTAATCCATGACTTTGGGCTCCATCTATTATGGTGGTTGCTCAGTACAGGAGTGGTGGTGTGTTGTGTGTGGAGTTATTGGGCACCAAAGCCATCTCAGGTCAGGTTGCTGCTATGGTTATTATTTTTTAATAATACAATGCTCGATAGCAATCATTTCATAGTCTCTTCCCCTTCCCCTTCCCCTTCCCCTTCCCCTTCCCCTTCCCCTTCCCCTTCCCCTTCCCCTTCCCCTTCCCCTTCCCCTTCCCCTTCCCCTTCCCCTTCCCCTTCCCCTTCCCCTTCCCCTTCCCCTTCCCCTTCCCTTCCCCTTCCCCTTCCCCTTCCCCTTCCCTTTCCCCTTCCCCTTCCCCTCCTAGCTAACAAGTCCCTTGTGATTCTATTCAGCTGAGCCACTCTCATGAATAACAGAAGCAAGGATGCAGAACTTCTACATTATTAAAAAATATAAAAAACTGCATTACTGCGTTACTAGAGCAGTTCCTCAGGGCTTGATCCTGCACCATCAATTAACTGGAAAATTACCTTACCAGTGTCACAAATGGGAAATTAAATACCTTTCTAAAATAATCTGTAAAGTCAACATAGACATAGCAATTCACTGTTGAGTAATTGTTCAAGATTTTTATAATCTTTTTGCATCAGAAGATAGCATTTTCCTTCTTCTTGAAACGTTACAATGCACAGTAAATCATCTTTGACAACTTCCAGACAAAGAGTGAAACAGACTGAGTTTCCTGCATACCTTCTAAATAAACCATGAATCACAGAATCAATTGTAGAATAATTTAGGTAGGAAGAGACCTCTGGAGGTCATCTAGTCCAACACCTTGCTCAGAGCAGGTCCAATTACATCAGGTAAAGTTATTTCAGAAGCAGCAACAATTTAATCTATTTTAGAATGATCTAAATTCTTTACACAAGGAAGGAAACATCACTCAATCTCAAGAGTAGCCTAGAATTGTGAGTTTTGCGGTGCCATTTACTGTTATCTATAATGAAAACAGCGTATCTGTTTAAATGTGGGCTCCAGTCCTCTCACATGTGTTAGAAATACAAATCAGCTGACATAATAAACATTAATTAAAAAATGTACAGGATTATGCACATGCATGAAGGAGGTTTAAGATTTTGAAATATGAAGCCAAAAGTTGAGGAAAGGCAAACTGTCTCTTGGTAGAAATTACACTCCATCAGTAATTTGACATTGATTTTATTATAGGGAGATTGTAAAACGGAAACATAAAATCCTACTGGAATTCATACCCTTGTGGTTAAAAATTTTTCTGAAATATATTTTTGTTTCATTTTAAAGGATCAATGAAATAATAAACAAAAATACATTGTATTTTTTATCATTTATACTTATTTTTTATTAATGCAACTTAAATAATAAATGTATTATTAATTAAATAAATTATTACATTAATGTTACATTTTATTGACACAAATCAAGTTGAACATGTGGTGCTTATAAGGAAGTTAGGTTGTGGGCCCTTATAAAAGATAAACATCCATCAAAGTCAACACTAGTGGTGTTATTTCCTCTGTGAGAAATTACAAAGAAAGTTTAAGATACTGATGCTGATCTGTATCTTAAGGTCCATGGATAGATTTTTACCTAGTCTTAAGTCAAATAAACTCAAACTAAATCCAGTGGAAACTTGTTTGAATAAAGGCCTAGAGAGAAAAAAACAAAACAAAACAAAACAAAAATCAAATGAAGACTTTAGCATTTGGTTCAGTATTTTTATTGCCAGTTGTGCTTAGTCATATAGGTACAAACCCAATAATTAATAATATCTGTTGTGTTACCAGATAGCTTTCTAGAATAAATTTGTAACAAAAATTTATATTCCTGAAAGAAGAAAAAAATAAATTATGTGAAACAAGTATTTTGAAGGTTTTTTAAGATATTAAATACATACTGAGAGAAACATATTAGTGGGTTTTTGTGTGTGTGTGCGTGAAAATCATACATACTGAAATGAAATCTTGGGTTCATTTCTGGGGGAAGGAACCACAGGGCTCATTGTTCGTTTTGGTCTCTGAGTTAAAGCGTAACCCCCTGAAGCACGGGGAAGGCATAGCGAGTGATTGTGTTACTGCCCACTGTCAAGCTCTTGGGCCAGGAGACTGTAACGTGATTGTTCAGCTCCCTGGAGCTGTGTAGTTTGCGGTGTGGCTGTATAGAGCGTTAATTCATTCACTGGATGGCTGCTTCAGCGCTACCGTTACTTGAGAGGCTGACCCTGCCAGGAGCTGGGAGCCACCTGCAAGGTGCTGAGTGTCTCCAGGTCTGGCCATCGCTGGGCTGGCTCCTCTGCACTCACCGTGCAAGGCGTGTATGGATCTGCTTTAGTAACATATTGGGCAGTGGCCTTCACAAATTAGAGGAACTTATTACACTGAGTCCATGATCTCCATGAACTTCAATGTACTTTTATTTCCCCAATCAAGCTCACAGATACTAGTCAACCTTCATTTCCCTAAACAGATTTTAGCATATTGGTACAGATTGTCTCTAGACACTATAACTGTACATTGAGATTAACTAATGTTTTTTTTCATTTGCAGGTGGGATTACATTATTTGCAGTGATTACTTTAATTCTAGATTCTTTTAAAATTGGATATTATATTGATTTTTCAAACTGTTTATCACCAACTGAAGGCATTTTTCCAGTTACACATGCCGTGCACACCATCTTACAGGTAAAAGTCTCTGGTTGCAGTTTTATGTTATATCTGTATTTCTTACCAAAAATATCTTTAATCTTCTCATCATCAGAGAATTTTACACAAATTTAATTTCTAAGCATGTCACAGGGTCCTTTTGAGGGCTGAAATCTCATAGAATCACAAAATCATAGAATGTTGTGAGTTGGAAGGGACCCACAAGGACCATCGAGTCCAACTCCTGCCCTAGTATAGGACAATCCCAAGATTCAGACCATGTGTCTAAAGGCATTGTCCAAATGCTTCTGGAATATTGTCAGGCTTGGTGCCATGACTGCCTCCCTGGGGAGCCTGTTCCAGTGCCCCACCACCCTCTGGGTGAAGAACCTTTTCCTAATGTCCAACCTAAACTTGCCCTGGCACATCTTCCTGCCATTTCCCCTGGTCCTATTGTTGGTCACCAGAGAGAAGAGATCAGCACCTGCCCCTTCTCTTCCCCTTGTGAGGAAGTTATAGACCATGATGACATCTCCTCTCAGTCTCCTCTTCTCCAGGCTGAACAAATCAAGCAACTTCAGCCTCTCCTTATACAGCTTTGCCTCTAAACCCTTCTTGTGCATGTGTATCCTTTTTGTGTGAAAATTCAGGCTTCACAACCTGAAATTGCTCAGCTGTAAAACTCATGTGGGTTCAAAAAAGAAATAATAGAATAATGCTCTCCTGTAGTTGAAGCAGTAGTATTCCAGCTGTTTGTTTATTGGAAGGTTTGGGGTCTATATTATATGGTGATACTCCATAGCTGATTGTTTATCACTTAAATTCCTCTGAGCCCCTGTCAGCAGATTTGTAGGAACGAAGGAAAGAAAAAGCCACTCAACTAAGATACCCATTATAGCCAGGTTATTTAATATACTTCCCAAGATGATTAAGTCATTCAGAAAGAAAAGAAAGATTTTCCTGGCAGTTGGGGTTGCATGTAAATGAGCATTTGAACAACCTGCATTTTTCTGCTTTTTGTAACAAAAAAAATAAATTGAAATTTAAGCAGTAACTCCGACCTCTTCTATCTTTTTGTCTGAGGATGAAATTCTGATTTGATTGAAGTAATCTTTATTTCACTTTCTTATAATATCCACTCTCCAAGTCTTGCAACCTCTTTGCTTTACCCCTGAAAAACAAACCAAAGAAATTAAGCCTTTTTTACCTGCTGATCTGCATGCAGGATTATTCACTGCATGCAGTGACCCTGAGCTGACAAGGTTTCCAGCTACTGTGAACCAGAGTGTGGAAGAAATGGTGTATAACAATGCTGAACAAAGGGAACAAGAATTCTAATTTAAATTTTACATCAGCCAATGTTGTTGAATTTATCATCTGCTTAACTTAAAATAATGAAATCTTGAATGTTAGCCTAAGCAATCAAAGAAAAAGTAAAAAAGTAATTTGCCAGATACCTCTTGCCTAAGACAAATCTCATGTTTTAGAAACACAGGATGAAATTACAGCAGAGAACATCCCTAATTATGTGTCATCTAAAAAGGGAAGGATTTGTTTTCTACAGAATACATGTCAGATTTCAAAAATCAGATACTGAATGTCTCTGACAACATCAGCTATGGTGTAGGGTGCCTACATTAATGGGCACAGTGGCAAAATGGATTTCCAGTTATTGTAATTGCTGAAGGAGAACCCCAAGTTCCTTACACTTCTCAGACCTTTTCTGGAACAACAAATCAGGCGGGTTTCTAAGAGAAACCTTGGGACTGTTTCTCTCCGGATAGTTCACCTACTGTTAAGTTCAGTATTCTAGAGGCTATTCTGAGTAAACAGAACTCCCAGTTTCACCCTAACATCCCTGAGGAATACTGGTATCGTTCTTGCACTTTTCAGCACTTGGAACTGGTTTTGTATTAACGATCCATACCCTGAGGTTTCCATTATCTTCCCACAAACAGAGATTCCTACTTTTAGTACTTCTTTCCCCTTTACTTGCTAACTCAATACTGTTACATCTCTCTCTCTCCTTTATTCTCCAGCTTGAGCTTTCTGCACCATACTTGAGTTCAACTGCATGTGTTCTTAGTGTGGTTGTCTCTCAGGCCGGTAGTACAACATTTCCTCTTGCTTACTGGTTGTCCGTTGTTTGTTTTATTAATCAAGTCTGGCACCCTTTCACTTATCTCTCTCTCTCCCTAGAATGACATATATTTAATAAATTATTCAAACTTAGCATCACCATGCCCTGCAGCAATCATACTGCTGTCCACAGCTGGTAGCTTTATTTTGTTTGAAATAAAAGCCTCTCCAGATATGTTTTGGTGAGTCATACTGAGACTTTCTGCTGTTGAGCCACTGACTTAGCATATAAGAAACTCTGGGTTCATCATGCGAAAGAGGTTCTGGGTGAACATCAGAGGAAATCATCAGGTATTTCAAATGTGTGGAGATGGAGCTACCTCAGTTTACATGATCAGAGGATTTAATCATCAGTGGTTTTGGTCTATAGATGCACTTCCCTTTTTGAGTGTCATACATGCTCATTAGTGTAATGACATTTCTCTGTATTTCTTTCATTTAGGTGTACTTCCTTTGGTGTCATGCAAAGGATATTATCCAGTCTTTCAAAACACTTGAAAGGTAAAGTGGATCTGATCCTCATCTGGAGTGCTAATCGGTGCAGGTCTGCACAATGTTTTAACAGCTACAGTCTTACTGTGCAATTCTATTCATTAGTCTGAATGGAATTATTTTTTTTTATTTAAACTCTGCTTGTATTTTATAATATACAATAGTCACAGAATAAGTATATTTTTATAATGAGAGAGGGAAATGGGCAATGTATGATTCCACAATGTCACCTGCTTTTTTTTGGAAGAAGGAAGCATCATGTCTATGTCCTAGGACTATGCGCGATATTGTTTTCTTTATTTAGCTTTTATCAGCAACCTGTAGTCAATGTAATATATCTATTGTATTGATTTTTATGGAAAGCACATTTTGGAACTAGGTGCACATGTTCAAATTCACTGGAAAAAACAACTCCTCGGTGGTATCCAATATACCCAAATCAGTAAGGGTTGTGCATCAGTAAGTTCTGACACCAGAACTTGGTTATCACAGTGTAACTGATGTGTCCCCTGAACAGCTGAATACAGACTTTTCTTATAGAACTGAGGACTAGTCTTTGAGGCAGCAGAGCCTGTTCCAGTGTATTTTTGGTGTTGTGAGCAGCCTCCCCAGAAGACAAAAATGGTTAGAGGGGGCAATGGTATCTCAGCGAAGAAAGACCAGCCACAGTGAGTATGAAGGAGCGCTGCAGAAAGCTGTGAAATATGGCTTGCAAAACAATTAACCCTGTCCAAACTGTTCACTCACTGTCATTAACATGAAGCTTATCCAGGCCCGAAGAATAGCAACCGTCACATAAGAAAGCATAGTAAATAATGAAAGTCTGCTATTAATGGTTTAAGACATGAAGCCATTTTTATTCTATAAAATTTTGGAAGTCTAACATTCATTGTGTGCCACTGAGGAACATCTTTAGAGAGATCAGTTATGATTTTACTTTCCCTGCATTGTCAACTAAATGGTGCCCTGCAGTGTGTCTACAGAAAGTGAATGCATTTTATTTAACATACATAGAAGTATACTCTGTGCAAATTCCTTCAATAATTACCTTATTTTGTAGGTTTGGGGTTATCCATTCTGTGTTCACAAATTTACTCCTGTGGACAAATGGGGTGTTAACAGAGTCAAAACATCAACTGAATGAACATAAGGAAAGATTAATCACGCTTGGTTTTGGGAACATAACAATAGGTAAGCGAAAGGGTTGGTACCTTGTGGAATTCCTGCTCTAACACACTGTCATACAAACTACTGCAGCCCTGTAGGGTGGAGCTGGGTCACTCATGACTATGTCAGCGTAGTCACTCTTGGGCAAATGGTAATGAGCTGATACATAGTCAGTTCAGATCATAACTAAAATGTTATATGATCATTATCATTGTCATATATGTGATTCAGGCCATAGTTTTCTCTTTACTCATCTCCCCTTCGGATGAGGTCTAGAAGAAAAATAAATTCCAGAAGTTCCAAACACGCAGATTTTAAAAAAACTTTTATTTAGGGAATGACATCACTGAAGAACCCCTTTATTAGTAAATCATAGAAGTAAATTGAACATAGCAGTGTTAAAACCAGAGTTTACTATTTTGTAAGTTGCTCATAGCAAAACAAGTGTGTATGTTTTTCCACCCAATGAATTCAGTAGTGTCCATATCCTAAAAAATCTTGATTTTGTGTCTACATAGCCAAAGCCTGAACTAATTTCTTTTTTGCCCATTTATAGTCTGTATAAATTGAAAAAAATTAGGCATTTATAAAAATTCCTGCCAAAGTTCACGTATAAGTGAAAACTTAATTTAAAAATCTGTAAAATAGTATTTTCAGTATAACTGTATCTAAAATTACAACCACAATCTCACATCTGTTTGCAAGTGATGATACCCTTTAGAGGTATTTATGCAAACTATCTAGTTTCCATTAATAATCAGGTAGCTGAATTGAGAGTTCAGAGATTTTATGATCATGGAGCATTAGTAGAGAGCAGGCAAATCACAAGTTAGTGGCTCTTCTTGGTATTTCCACTTGTTAGACAGAAGTAGTTTCTTTATATTATTTCCTATTATCCCGCTGCCAGAATTGTTACACAATGATGAATAGTCAGAAATAGCATCTGAAACAAGGGAGCAAAGTAGTGATCTGCAAGACAAGCTTGTCATTAACATACAATCCACGGTAAAAGCTATTTTTTTTCGTCTCTTAACTGTGTGTGCTTGAGACAAAACAATACCAACTTTCTCCTCTCCTCTTCTCTTCTAAAATCATAGAGAACAAAAGAAAAACTTTCAGGTTCAAACCTATCAGCATCTGAAAATATGCTCTTCAGCATGTACAGATTTATAAAAAATACATATTTAAAAAAAAATACTTTACAAAAATATTTTTTTTCCCCTGCCACTATAGAAATTTATGGTTTCTGAAATTGCTTGCTTAGGTCATAAACATACATTAAACATAATTATTTTACAAATATAAGCAATTGTTCATTGATATGCCTTAGGGCTTTACAATGCAGGTAATTGCACAGCAGAGAGGTAGTGCTATGAAAGGTTCATCACAAAAGGAGAAAATGTATTTTTAGTATTTTTTTTAACCTTAAAAATATACTGAGACATTGAATGAAAATATCTGTGGTTTACTTTGCCTCTTTCCTAGACATAAACAACTTTTTAACAAAGTGGTTTTGGTATTAGAAACCACATGAGTGTAAATAACTGATAAAAACGAGAGTAGAACTGACTCCTTTCCTTGTTAAGCTTGTTCTTGACCTGATCCACAGATCCCTGGGCTACTGTGAAAGATTTCTAAACTGAGGGATCTGGGATCTGGATTTTTGTGTTATAAAAAACTGTTTTTACCAAGGCCCTGCTGCAGTTTGGTGCACTTCAGTGCAGTATTTGATCATGATGTGATTATTGCTCAGAGGCTGAGCAGTGAAGTCAGAGATTATACTTCAGTGCATGTGCAAAAGCTTTGTTAGGTTAATGACTTCAATTACAAGAGACCTTTTCTTAGGTGTCTGACTGGGTGGAGTGATGTGCTGTTTGACTGAAGTCTTACCTTTTATGTTTTCTTACTTTATTTATATTTTATTTATTCACTTTAAATGAGAAATCCTTATAATGCACATAACTAATCTGTCCCTCTCCTTTAGTTCTAGATGATCATGCACCTCAATGCAATTGCACAACAACAACTCTCTGCTCAATATTTTCTCAAGGAATATATTACCTATACCCCTTTAATATAGAGTACCACATCCTAGCATCCACGATGCTCTATGTCCTGTGGAAGAACATTGGCCGCAAAGTCGAACACCATCAGCAACACAAAACTCCATTCAAGTTCCATGGCATAACTGTTGGAATGATTTTTGGTCTAATCGTGTTAACTAGCACAATAGCCATAGTTGTTGTGTATTTAATTCAGATTGGAGGTTCGAAAGTCAAAAGCGAGTTAGCTCTGACTATGTTTTACTTGCACGCTATTTTTGTATTGGCTCTCATGTGTACAGCTGGAATTGTTGCCCTTCTAATCTACAGACTGGAAGATAGATCGTTGGATAATTCAAAGAATCCGGCTCGAAAACTTGATGCGGAACTGCTGGTGGGCACAGCTGCAGGGTCCTGGCTCCTCTCCTGGGGCTCGATCCTTGCCATTATCTGTGCTCAGGCTCACCCAAAATATACATGGTATAACCTGCCCTACTCTGTCCTGGTTATTATTGAGAAATACATTCAGAACCTCTTTATCATTGAATCCATACATCGTGAGCAGGAAAAGGTGAACGACGATATTAAAACTCTCCGAATAGTGACTATATCTCGGGGGAGCACTTTGTCACTTACCCCCTCGTACAAAGAGATTTACAACGGCACAGCTGCTCATGACAACGGGGAGGTACCCTGCCTGTTTAAGGACACTGTCTGTGGGAGAGAAAATGATAGTGGTGGTGCCAAAGAAGAAACAAGTCAGGATAAGAGTTTGGTCATGCATTCAGCCTCAGATTTCTCATTTTACAGTGGAAACTCAGTTACTAACAACAAGAGGAGAATTCTGAAGAATATCGCTGCTTTTTTATTCCTATGCAACCTTTCGGTAAGACATTTTGGACATAATTCACAAGTTAATATCCAAAAGCTTCCCAACCTTTCAAGCCTGATAAGTATATTAAAATTACATGGTTCTATAGTTTGTAGCAAGTAAATTTTACCTCTTCTGGAAGAATAAATGAATATGCCTTTGGGGAACAAAGTTTATTTAAACATGGAATCTGGGAGCCTAGGCTTGTTTTAGTCACAGTACTAAAACTGCAGCAACAATGGAAGCTGAAACTCTCTTCCACCAATATGCCCCAGTATAATCAGGGAGGGTTTTCTTGGGGATTTCTGAAGCCAATTTGTGGTTCAGTGGGGTCACAGTCATTAGGGGCTAGTGACACGTATTGCTCGTGATTAATATTGGCCTTGCGTTCCTCCCTTGCAGCTGTGGATACCGCCAGCGTTCGGGTGCCGCCCAGAATATGACAATGGACTAGAAGAAATAGTTTTTGGCTTTGAACCCTGGATAATCGTTGTGAACCTTGCGATGCCTTTTTCTATTTTCTATCGGATGCATTCAGCTGCCTCACTCTTTGAGGTCAATTGTAAAACATAGATCATATATGGTCCCTCAGTGAACAATTGATTGAATAATTAATTAAATAAATAACAGTTGAATGAGTGGATGAATGAATGAGTGAACATAGCAACAGCTGTGCAATAAATAGAATATTCAATAATTCTTTTAAAAAGAAGGGACCAGAGCTAATAGCATGTAATTTTTAAAAATTTTTCTTCCACATATTTTGTTATATATGTGGTGTTATTACATAGGTACACTTTTCAGAATCATATTAGTGTTAATATGATTAACACTACATTGTAAAGTTAATTTGATCTCATTAATCTTTGTTTTAGTTATCTAGGATTTGTCTTCTATATAATTTGTATTGCTTTGTTTTCATTCATTGCGGCTTCTGAAAAGGATTAAAAAAAAAAAGTCTGTATGATCCCAGCTAAACTAAGTGATGCTTCTGAATCACAGAGATACTATGAAAACTCCAATTCTCAATTGCTAGCTATGTTTTTATAGTAAAACCTGAAAAATTTGCTATTTAGTTGAGATGTGGCAAATATTTCAAACTTCCTGAATGCTGATAAAAAAATCAATATATAATTATTTTCTTAACTATATAGCAATAAATCCAGGTAAATAACATGTATGGTTAGGTATCATGCTGTATATAATTTTTTCTAATAAAATATATTTCTACTAATGTATCCCCCTTGTATTGTATTTAGTATATGACGTAACTGAGAAATAAATTTAACCCTCTTACTTAATACTTTATTCACACATCCTTGAAATGTTTTAAGAGAGAAAAATAGTCTTATAGTTTATATTTAAGTATATATGTTCTGTTGCCAGAATGGTATATATTCCTTGTACAATTTTTTTTATGAGCTGCTAATTTCTTTGTAGTTAAGTCTCATGGTTGGAAGATAATCATATGTCATCATACAGGGATGCTGTAAAGTGTATCTGATACCTCTAGAAATCTGGAGGGCCCTTGGCTGAGGATTTTACAAGCATGGTTTACAAGCTGTTAGAACATACTCTCAAATCCCTAGGATATTTGGTTGCCTGAATTCTCACAGAAAACAAAAAAAATTGGTACCTGAATATTCTTAGAATCTGGACCTGTAAGACTAGAGCAATGACCAGAATACTAAAAGGGAGGAAGAGATCAGTTATTGGATGACCCTTGCTAATTCACTAATGATCTAGTCCTAAGCCTCCAGGGTCAGGGACTGCAAAATTTCTGCCCCTAGCTCCTAAAAGGACGGTCCTACTTTTAACCACAGTTGCCACCACCATCTGCCTGGAAGCAGTCATCTATCTATCTGCATGGGAGAGGTCTACTGCTGAGACCTCTGTGATTTCAGCTGTCTTGGCTCTCGCATCAGAACAACAATTTTGGTTTGTACCACTAGATGGCAAACACAGACCATTCGATAAATTGATTACTTTTAGGAGTTGCTTTCACATAATAATTAATCTGCAGTTCTATTTTGCGATACACACAGCCATTGCCTGTTTTACCTCTTGCAAAACCCAGATCAGGTAAAGCAGCTTTCATATGAAGTCTCCCCAGGTGAAGTCCAGATGAAATGACCCAGCAAGGCTGAGCATGACAACTCCTATGTTCCTGCAAAGCAATTTCAGTTGTTCAATTTTGAGTGTTTTTTATAAGAGTTACCACCCGATGACACTGCTGTAATCTCTGCCTTTCTCTAGGGCAGCTTCTCATGCTCCTTTATCAAATCTCTATTCGTTCTTACATTCATTCTAGACAGTAATATTTTCTGTCTTTCCCCTTGAACAGAATAGCTTTATCTCACGTTCTTCTATGCAAACATCAGCTCTAATCACTTCACTTGGTTGTCTCTCAGCCTGGTTTCATTTTAAGTACAATGAATAGGGACATCCAGATAATGAAATAAAGCTTTAATCTTCCTCGCAAATCAGCTCTTGGACCAACTATTTATCTAATTCTGGTATCAGAAAAAAATAATTTCACTAGGTAAGCCCACAAATTCCACTTCATCTTAAGCAGTCATAAAGATGGCTAGAAGCCTGGTTCTTCTTCCTCCCCTTCTGTGGGATGGGTCCCATGCCATTCTTCAGCTAGAACTAGTGCTCTTTAGCTGATTCCCAGCACTCGTGTCCAAACAAAGCAGAGCTAGCTAACCCCTAGGGCCAAGGAGGGGCCATAGGATCTATTACAAACACTTAGTACACATTTGGAAGTTTCAAAAATAAATATCATCCTTATTTAGTTATATTTCATCTGCAATTACTCAGCCCTTTCTGTTCCTTAGAATTACTATGGAAATAATTTTATTTTACCTGCAATATTAAGTTGATTTTGAGTGCTGAAATTGAAGTTTATTTGGAAAAGTGAATGAAGGCAGCACTCTGGCAGTGAGCAAATGCTTTAAACATACTAATGGGTAAATTCTACTCTGAGCTGTACTGATGAAACCCCGCTGACTTAAACAGTTCTTTTTCAGGGAACCAGAGACTAGATTTTGGTCTGAGAAGCTTAAGAGGTTTTCATAACAGGACTTCTCACAAAAAATACTGTTTCATCCAAATGCAGAATATTTTCTGGAAGCAGAGCTTAGTTTGCAACAGTAGTGAGTCATGAAGTTCTGAAATAGATTTTTGTACCAGGAGCAATAATCAGATTGTTTACGTAGTGTGACCTCTGGCTCTCTGATCAATGCTAAACCTCAAACTTTTTCAAATATCTGATTTCAAATTTATCTTTTTTGTTTTTCTCTAGCACATATCAACAATACTAATTTATCACAGGTTTTAAAGAACTAGCACAAAGTTACCCTATTTCTGCTTACCTATCTGCTCAAGCATGTGACAGGAGGCAGGAGAGCTGGCTTACCCAAGAGAGCAGTCCGACAGCTGCTCAGTGTTACCTTCCTGAGGTGTCTCTAGGGGACAGTTTGCCTACCTTGAGATCTCTTGGGAATGTCTTTGAGAACAATTTAATATTACTTAAAAACATGGGGGGGGTTTTAAGGGAATTGCTTTAGTCAATTCCAAAACACACTTGACATGTAAAGGATTCTGAATTTTTGCTACATAATCTTAACCAGGGGCCTCTTCTCTGATGATCATCATATCCTTCCGTCAGAACATTTCACTCCCCTTTTTATTTTTTCAGTAATATATGCTTGAGGAGCGTTTACACTGATGTATGTACAGGAATAAAGGCTGCTAAGGTGCAAAAAGATTCCTACAGTCCTCAAGCATTTGCCTGTAGAGTCAAACTTGCCTGACCATAGATTCTTCCAAGTGCTTATCTTAGTGTCAGTAACACTAACTCTAAGATGGAAGAAGGTGGAGGTGTCATGGTCGAGTCTTTCTAAAAAAACCCACAGAATTCCCTTTACTAGCATTTCTCTATACTTTGAAATTCCTCTTTTAATCAGTTAAAAAAATTTCCAATGACCATTTTATAATTGTTGAAATATTCCTGTGTTGTATGGCCCACTTGTGGTCCATAGACTTTCAGTGGACTATATCAGGGCAGAGAAGTAGATGGCTGCAGAGAACAGCAGAGAAGGAAATTACCCCAGTAATTTAAGTACATCCTTCTTTCCACTGAGTATGGAATTTAAGATCCTTATGAGGATACTTAGTTAATTTTAAAAAGAAAAAAAGCTGTCTCTTCAATTGAGCAGCATGTAATAAATCCTTCAAGATCTAATCTCTAATCTCTTTCCTAAGAAGAGGCACATAGTATATCCTGTTTGTGTTATTCTGCCTTTTCCTGCAAAAGCTCTGAACAAACCAGGATTTGGTTAAAAAGAAAATTAAAGATACAGTAGTTTTGTGAAGTTGCAGGTTTTGTTGTTTGCAGGATATATTTCTAGCTGAAAATGAAGTGCAAATTTCAATCATCATCATAATGTGACCAGGGGAATTTATTTGTAAATTTGATGACAATGTTATGTGTAGCCAATATGAGTTTTAATTTAATTTATTACTTAACAAGATTAAGAATGGCTTAGAAATCACATTTGCAAGAATAGAGATAAAAAGGTTTTTTAAAAGGATAACTCTTCA
Source organism: Caprimulgus europaeus (assembly GCA_907165065.1). The sequence continues at coordinate 15,416,235 of OU015526.1, forward strand.
GAGCTTTCTCTAAGGTGAGGTTTCTGGACACCAGTAGATTGTGGATTTACAAACATTGCTTTCATTTTTGCAGTTAACACCACTTCACTTGTATCTGAGTAGGCCTGTGACGGTCGAAGTTTTAGCAAGGCAGGTCAGAAAGCAGCCTGGCAAAAACAATGCTACCTGAAGTATTATCAAACCCAAATATGCACTCATTAAATTGCACCTAAAATCCATGAAATAAAAAAGATCCCCAAATTTCAAGATTTTGATACAAACATTCCTTTTTTAATTTTCCTACCTCACTCTGTCTGACTAGGGATGATGCATGTACAGCTGGCTCATTTGATCACTTATTCCCTGGTAACTCTTGTTCCCAAGGATTTGGCCTCATTCTGTGCATGCATGAATAAAATGAGATCTGGACTTAAATAGAATTGAAGCAGCTGCAATTGTTAATAGGAACTTTTAACAGATTTGGCTCTATTGGTTATAAAGGATTAATTTGTTCATGAAGTTGATGATATTGGGAAATCTCATATTAATGTCAATAGTCAATAGTGAGAGTCTTTTTTTTTATTATTAGGAGGTTTGTTATGTCCCATAACTTTCATTTGTTTGAGATTTAAAGCAAAACTTGCAGTTTTCTATGGCCTGTCTCCTGTGTTCCTCTGCTACTGTACTTCACCTAAGAAAGAACAGAGTTTAATTCCTGTAAATATTTTTTCCTTTGGTAAAATATTTACCAATACATTTTCAAATTCTTGCCAGAAGCAAATGGACCACAATTCAGGCCTAAGAATACATTTCAAAGAAAGACAGATGCAGTAGGTAGAAGTTTGTGAAAAAACAGGAATGGCAGGAAAACCAGTTGACATCTCTCTCCTTCACTTGCAACAAACAAAATACGTTATCTTTACACAACATTTTCTGTCAAAACACACAAACAGTGGGTACTTCTTATTTTTTTCCCATTAAATCCTCACTTGAATGTCACTGCAACATACCTGGAATTAAAAATCAGTTTGTGAAAAGCACATAAAGATCCATTATTTCCAGGGAACCACATCAGCATTTTTATCAAAGCAGAATGAAGAATACTTCCTGTCCACACAGCCAGGATTACTAAGGATACCCCAACTCCTTTATTCTAATTTATTCTGCAATCAAATATTTACGAGGTGTAACTGAAGATTAGAATGCTTTTTAAAAATGCACGGAAACAATTCCTAACATATCTAGGGCTAAATCTACACCTTGTGTTTGATTCAGAGTCCATCATCTTCTGAATTTAGTAATTTCATCTCTAACAGGTAATGACCTTTGTAAGAGGGCAGCAACAGGTATGAGGGAGTAAGCAACAGCTGCATAATGTCTTAATGGTAGCTGGTTACCTGAGTTCCTTTCCTCATCCCTACTGTTGCTCGTCTCCCCAGTATGAGGAACACTCCTGCGGTGCTCCCCAGGTGGGATTTTCCACCACTGCCTGCTTGAATCAAATAGTTTCCTTGCCAATAAATACTTTAATACTACATAACACTAGCCAAACATACTTTTGAGTACATTATTGACTCATTTTCCAAGCATCAGAGTATCTCTCTTCTCTCCAAACCTTTCATTTTCTTTGCTCATCATTTTGGAAAATCTTTCTAGTGCAATAAGTCAAGAACCAAAGCTTCACTGTATCAAGAAGAGATGACTGTGCCCACATTTGACATCAGCTCTGTGTGTCAGTGTGGCACCGACACCAAACCTGGGAGATGTGGCCATCAAGTACAGGTAAGACCTGATGGGGCAAACCAGTCTGCACACTGCTAGGTGGGGACCTGACACTGTGACAACATAAATTAGTGGGGCATAATTAATAGATTGAACAACCCAAGGAAGGAAACCACTTCTGCATTATTCTGACCAAGCAGAAATGAATGTCAAACTTTTGTGCAACTATATATCTTGTGATATTCTTTTATGTTTGGCTAGAACCACAGTTAAAATAAAATAGCCTGTCCTTCCTCAGGCCACAAATCTTGGTCAACAGGACTAGAAGGAATTGCATTAGCTAGTAATTTTTAGCTAGAAAAGCCACGACATCAACAATAAGTAGTTGCAAATTATTCTAAAATTAAAATTCAGATCCAGAGCTGGGTATCATTATGGCAAGTAATTAGTGCAATCAGTACAGTCTACGTGCCACAAACAATTCTCAAATATCAGATAATTTGATCTGCAATATTTTCTTTGATGAAAGCAGATAGACAATATTTCAACTGATAGCTTCTGTCCTTGGCTTTGTTTTCTGCTCTGACGTTTGGGAACCTGCTGCTCCCTACAGTAACTCTTTTTGTCTCAGATCAATACACATTTTATGTTTCATGAAGACTGGCTGGTATACAGTTACCTCTGCTGAATCCCCAAGGCAAAAATCGTTTTTTAAGATGTATTGAAAATTAGTATATATAAGACTCATCTGATTGACCAGTTCTGCCAAAATTATATACAGAAAAACTCACTGGGTAGAGTTATTGGTTTACCAACACAGGGATCACTGGGACAAATTGTTGGCTCCCAGCAAGTGTCACGGCCATGAGTTAGGTCTCACTGTGACTTTTAACAGAAGCCTTCCCTGAGAGGGTTGCAGAGCCGTGCTGTTCCCCAAATGAACCCCTGACTGGACAATCTGTCAGGACTTACCAGATCCTGGGCCTGCCCCATACAATGTTGTCAGTGCCCTATCTCCTCCCTTTTCAAAGGTGATTTTTGTTCCAAGGCTGCATGCTGTGCCAATCCACCGTGGCTATGACTTTTTGCTGAATTAGGGGTATTTGCCTTGATTTATGGGAGCACATGCTTTTTGATCTGTATGTTCCCTCCTTTGATTTGCAGTGTGTCAGCTGGAAGAATTGGGGTCATATAGGCATTACAGGGGGTGCATGATGCTCTCTGCACCTGCAAAAGTGCCTATTTCTTCTTTGACCCTCCTTATGTCTGTTGGAGAAGCAGAAACCAAGAGGATGACAAATCTAGACACACTGTAGGATGAAATGCTGCCACTCAGCATGCAGAAGGCTACTCATAATTCAGAATAAATAGCTATTGCTCTGTCACAGATGGACAGAAGAATATACTTTAGATTTCTTTGTCAACTCTGGTATAACTCTTGTGTCAGCAGACTGATATCTTCATCAGCTGTTCTTCTGTGTTCTGTAGCAGCACTAAGAGTCCTAAGGATTTTTGCAATAGCTATTTAATAAAGAACTTCCTAATCCCTAGTGCCGATATTCTGCTACAGAGATGAATGAGGCCTGTTGATTCTAAGGGAGCATTTCATTTTAATTCTTACTAAAGGCGAAAAAAAAAGGGGAGAACTAAGTAAAAGCAGTCATTTACTGCTGTTTTTCTTAAAGTGACAAAGTTGCTCATTCTTAACACTACTGTTTAAAAATTTGAAACTGGAATTCTTTCTCAAATAAACCTTGAACTACAAAATCTAGCCCTGGTCCTATACAACTCTTAAAAATAGAGATAAAAAACCTACCGTCTCTAACTGTTGACACACTTGTAGAATTGCCTTGCACTGTAGTTTTCTGTTTAGCATTTGCAAGAGGCTATCCTGCGAGGGTGCAGCTGTCCCACAGTGCCAGCCGAGCTTTGGGGGTCCTGCTTCCCAACTCCATTCCCTTCCATCCAACAGCTACCTTTGGGAGGAGGGAAGCCCAACGATGAGTTATTGTCCAACCCTATGAGACATCATCTGTGCTCCTCAAGAGGCTGAGACCCAGCTGCTGACTGCTGTCTTCTGCGTCCTTTTTTTTCTATCAAACTTAAAAGTCTTCGAAAGAGTGCCTCTTTTCATTACAGAAGTTATTGTTTGCTTGATTCCATGAAGGGTTTGGCTTTCCTATTAATTTTGTGGAAGACAATCTCAGAGTAAGTCAATGATGTTGATTGCAAGTGTTATTAACTAAAAAAGTCTGTAGTTTACACATTCAATAAAAAAATTCATAGGTCCTGTTAATATACAGTGGGTTAGAGAAACAGAGAAATTAGAACACTGAAAATAAATTTGTTTTCAAATTACTCCATAGGGCAAACTGTTATACTGTTTAAGCCAGAGACAAAATTACAGTGGCTTCTTTGGGAAATAAACCCACCTGATTTTGATTTGTAGTTTGGCAGTATAGTTGACAAAAGACAAAATAAAAAACCTGAAATATTCAGCATTAGAATATTGCAATTGCTTTTTTCATCTTGATAATTTTCTTACAATAGATGTTCATCTGGGATGTAGCCATGCACACCTAGAGAATACGAATAATGCATCCAGATTGTACCATTGTACAGGGTGGTTTTCTTTTTTTCTTTATCTTGCTTCAGATGTCACTGTTCTGTAGTAGTTTTTCATCATGTGAGCTCTTGCTACATTAAAAATAATGATATTAACTTTTAGTGTATAATTATGGATATAAAAAATTACAAGATAATATTTTATAAGATAAAAGCCACAAAACGAACTAAGACAGTCCACCAGGAGATCACATTTACAAACATCCTTTTCCCTTTGCTTTTCCTCTTGGCTAACATTCATCTTTCATCTTTTACCATTGATTTAAATGAAGTCAGGATCAGTATGAATAACAAAAAAAGAGAAAATGTGTGGAAATCTCTTCTGGTAGCATCAATTACTTCATGATTTCACCCAGAGAGTGATCAACAGGTGATGTAGGAAGCATATCATACTCATTACAGAGAAAAAAGCAATGGAGTTACAGGGAGAACTGTTCATCCTGTGATATATGGTTAATTACTACTACCCATCACAGTCCCAAGTCAACAAAAACTTAAATAGGCTTTAAGGCCAGCAGGGATAACTGTGACTGTCTAAAATGACTCTTCCCACAATGCAGACCACAGAATGCTGTTTGGTCTGAACGAAGACAGAGCTGGGGGCTGAGCTGAGGTGGAGTCTCTCAGAAATGCACCCAGCCTTGGCTTTCAGACAGCATGTGACGGCAAAGCTATTACAACCCCAAATCAATCGCATCAGCCATTCACCTCACTGTTAAAAACATGCTCCTTACCTCTACCCTGGTTTCTCATAGATTCAGTTTCTAGCCACTGCAGTTTTTATAACCTTACCTGAAAGATTAAGTCATCTATTACCAGAAAACTTTTCCCTCTGTAAGCCATTACCAGCTGTTTCTCACCCTCCTGGTGCCCTCTGCTCAGCTAAGGAAGTTTCCCAGACTTAATTCCTGTAAAGCTTTTCTGATCATTTCCCAATTGCTCATATTTATTTTTATTTGAAACACAAACAACAGAACCCAACTTGTCTGTAAGGATTTTTCTGTGCTGAATAAATTGATGATACCTGTTCTCTCCCACCCTTCCTCACTACTTCCAAGTGGCTATACATACACCTGTGCCTTTCTCCATCCCTGTGCAGTAAAGCATTCCAGCTTCAGTGAGTAAAACTCATGGACCTTAAGCACACGTTCAACTGTGCTCCTAAATTCAGCTCCACTTGAGCATACTCCTACAGTTAACGTCCAGCTGCTTTGCTAAATTTGCTTAATGTACAGTGACTTCCAGCCTCCTCCACCTCTACTGCTACTTCTTCTTGCCAGTTTTAGAGCCTAACCGTAACAGGAGGGGTTTGATGGGATGCTTTTATAGCCTAAACCTCAGCAGTACATCTGTGACTATATATTTTAACTTCCTTTTGGCGTTAATTACTTTTTATCTTTTTACACTGAGTAACTCTTAGATGAGAGAAGGTGTGAATTTCTGAGTGTTGTCTATTTTTAAATAAATATAATGCGGCAGAACAGTGGGTCTGTGTATTTTGAAATGGAAATAGAATCATGGCAATGAAGGGAAACAGCTAGTAAAACACACATTTCTAAAATCAGGAACTGCAAAGATTTTTTTCCCCTCAGAACCATTGCAATAGCAGTTAAATTCCATTACTTTCAATCTGCCAGCTGTGAGAGAGAAGTGTAATTTTAACAGGTGAATTAAAAAAAAAATAAAAACGAGACACAGCTCTGAAGGAAAAGCACAAAACCCATTACAAAGATGATTTCAGGATGAAAAAACCCACCCCAAATCTCTCAGCAAGTGACAGCTGTGGTTTTAATGGACTATTCTTAAAATGAGATTTATATGCAAACTGCCTACAGAAAGTAAAAAAAAGGATGCTAGTAACTTATAAATGTTAAAGGTTTTTATCCCAGGCTCACAAAACGTTGATGGAAATGGATGGAATATTATAACATACCATAAAAGTCTCCATTACACGATTGCTGCTCTGGCCTGGTGCCGCTATGAAGGATCTGGTACAAGCGCTGCAGCAAAGCAGTTGTCCTGTTGCCTGCTCCTGCTCCACCTCTTCCCAGCTCACTGGAGTCTACTAACATCTCATATGCCACCCCATCGCAAGCCACTCTTTTTTTTCTACTGCCACTGAAAATATTCCTGATTTCCTTATGCATTCATGTGACTTGAAAGAAAGTTTTGAGTGTGCATGAAAAACATTGGATCAACACTGAAGGCTGTATCACCAGGTGGGTCTTTGGCTGATTGAACTTCCCCCAGCTCAGTCATAGGTCTTTTCCATATGTATCTCTGGTGAGCAACTTCATTTCACATCAGCTAAAATTCAAGAATATTTGCTAAAGATGAAACAGGTGGGAGAGAATATTATATCCTCTAAATTCTGAGTTACGCAGGAGCCAGCCAAATGCAACACTTGGCCAATAAACAAGATGCTCTGGAAACTCCTCTACTTTGTGTCTATTGCAGACAGTAGTGTAGAAAGCATAGTAAAATTTCATTCTTCAGATGTCTGACAAGTGAGCTCTGACAATTTTTGTTTCAATGGGTTAAGGTGTCTTTCCTGCCTGCTTGTACCTCCTCTCTGCCCGACTCCCTCCCACACAGCAGAACAGGCAGGAGATAACATACAGAACCACAGAACAGAATAACAGAATTTACCAGATTGGAAAAGACCTTTAAGATCCTCGAGTCCAATCATTAACCTCACACTGACAAGTCCCCAACTAAGACATGTCCCTAAGCACTCTGTCTACGTGACTCTTAAATCCCTCCAGGGATGAGGACTCCACCGCTGCCCTGGGCAGCCTGTTCCAATGCGCGAGAATCCTTTCAATAAAGAATTTTTTCCTAATATCCAATCTAAACTTCCCTTGGTGCAACTTAAGTCCATTTCCTCTTGTCCTATCACTTGTTACTTGGTTGATGCTCACACCTCCGCTGCTCCCATCCACAGCCCAATGTCTTCACTTCCAACACTGGTGCTGATTTGTACCAAGCCACCAGTGTGTGCATGGTGCTGCTGAGCTGTGGGCAGGCTATGTTATTATTGGGCTACTATAATTTTTAAGCAAGTTGATACCTACATGTATGTTTATTTAAACAGCTAATGCATATTGACTGCATCCATGTAAATACATACATGCACATACATACCATATGTTATATATATAATTTGTGCTGACAGATTCACACATATATGCACATACCTCTACACTGGTGAAGCAATGCATATGAGCTAAACAAGCAAACAGGATAATTATTTTTTTTTACATAAAATATCGAAATTACTGGACCAGCAGCTTCAACAGGCACATGCACGAGTACTTGTGCAATTCGATCCTTCGTTTATACAAACTGTAGGAGGTATTGCTTAGGAGCGCAGAGTTTGTGCAAGAAACACATTGCCTGAGCATCACAGCTTTAGTCATCCTGTTTAGAATTCAGTGGTGACAAAAGCTAAATCCTCCCTCCAATATTAAATATAACTCTTCTTAAATGTGGGAAAGTAGTACAAATTTCTTAAGCAAGAGCTAGAGTGAAGCTCCAGTTTTTCTTGCGACAGTTTTAGAAAATTGCCTAAAAGGCTCGCAGAGTTTATTTATTTATATTTATATTTACTTTTTATTTAGTTACTCCAACACTTAATCTTCTTTCATGACACTGCAGATCCAGCAAGGTACAGCGAGCCTTGTCTATCGCCATCCGCCCAGAGGAGCAGCCGGAAGGCTCCCGACGAATGACTTTCTCAGCCCTTTCAGTGCCCAAACAGGCTGTCGAATCGAGAACGGGTTTGATCTCTGTCAATGGTTTTTAAAAAGAATTAGGTCTGGAGAAACTAGATCCTTAATATTTTGAATAAAAATCCCTACAGCATGTTCTCTGAAACACGGGTGTGACAGGAGTGCACAGCCAGCCCAGCAGCACAGCCCGCGCTCCTGTGCTGCTCCGGGTCACCGCTCCCCTCGCCGCTGCGCTGGAGCCCACCGAGAGGAACGATTCATCCCATGAAAGACCTGCAACGAGACAGAACCGGAGGTCGTTTGCCGGGTTTCTCGCCCGTAAGGCACCTCAGCCGTCCAGCAGAACCCTTTCCGACACTTACGATTTAGGCTTCGTTTCCCATCCCTATGGAAGAAACCCGTCCGTCCCTCTCCCCCTGCGGCAACTTCCAGCCGCGCTCGCTGCCAGCGAGAGGCCGAGCGAGCCGTGCCCGTGCCCGTGCCCGTCCCCCACTGCCACGCTTCCCCCGGGGGTGAGGGCGGTAATTTCCCCGTTCCCCGCGGTGGGACCGCGCTAGTCCCTCCATCTGGGCAGAATCGCGGCAATAAGCTGGTATCGTGCGCACAGAACCGCGAGGATGGCTGGGTGTCAGGAGGGTGGAAAGGACCTCCGCAGGGGGCCCGCCCGTCCGCCCCGCCAACCCCGGAGCCCGGCGGCCCGGACGGGGCGTCCCTGGCAGCGGAGCATGCTCAGAGGGTGGCGGGGGCGGGGGGGCGGCCCGGGGAGCCGGCAGCGGGGGAGCTGCTCCGCAGCGCTGGGAGACCCGGCCGGCGCGGGGCGGGCGGAGCCGCCGGTGCGGGCGGGAGCCAGCGGGAGCCGCGCAGCGCGGAGCGGCCACCTGAAGAAGCGGGCGCGGAACGGGTGCCCCGCGCAGGGTGCGCGCTGAGCCGCGGAGCGGTGAGCCCGAGTAGGAGCGGAGCGCGCTGAGCGGCGGAGCGGAGACCCCGAGCCGGGGGACGCGCCGAGCCGCGGAGCGGGGGGACGCGGAGCGGGAGCCCCAACCGGGGGCTGCGGGACAGGGACCCCGAGCAGAGGAACGCTCCAAACTGCGGAGCTCGGGGCTTGGACGAGAGCCGCGGGGCGCAGACTCCGGGCAGGGGGACGCGCACTGAGCCGCCGAGGGGGATCCCCGACTCCAGGCGCCGGGGCAGAGACCCCAAGCAGGGGGACGCGCGGAGCTGCGGGGCGGGGACCCCGAGCGGGGCTTGGGGACTGCGGGACAGGGCGAGGGGCATCCGGCAGGGGTGGCGGCGGGGCGGCGGGGCAGCGGCCCCATGGGGCCGGGCGGCGGGGCGGTGCTGGCAGCTCGGCGCGTCCCGGCCGCCGCTGCCGCCCCCTCCCCGCCGCGGGCGAGAGCCGCCAGCCATGCTGCGGGGCGGCCGGAGCCCGCTGCCGCCCGCGGCGGGGTCCCCCGGCGGGGCGCGGGGGCCGGTGGGCGCCCCCGGGGCGGCGCAGGTGGCGGCGGGCAGCCTGCTGGCGCTGCTCATCCTCTGGACGCTCTTCGGGAACGTGCTGGTGTGCGCGGCCATCGTCCGCTACCGGCACCTGAGGAGCAAGGTCACCAACATCTTCATCGTGTCCCTGGCTGTCTCGGACCTGCTGGTGGCTCTGCTTGTCATGCCCTGGAAGGCAGTGGCTGAGGTGGCCGGGTACTGGCCCTTTGGGGCTTTCTGCAACGTCTGGGTGGCCTTCGATATCATGTGCTCCACAGCCTCCATACTGAACCTGTGTGTGATTAGTGTGGACAGGTACTGGGCTATTTCCAGCCCTTTCCGTTATGAGAGGAAGATGACCCAACGGTTGGCTCTAGTGATGATCAGTGTGGCCTGGGCTTTGTCTGTGCTCATCTCCTTTATCCCTGTCCAGCTTAACTGGCACAGAGGTGGGGATGTTGTTGCCGCTGGTGATATTGGAGATGGATTTGGTGCTGGCTGGGCAGCAGCAGGTGCTGTCACCACCTGGGCAGAAGACATGGGCACCACGTGGGTGGCATTGGCAGCAATGGGACCCTCTGATGGGACCTCTGGCAGCAATGGTACCCTCACTGGACCATCGGAGAGCTGTGACTCCAGCCTCAACAGGACTTACGCCATTTCCTCTTCCTTGATCAGTTTTTATATCCCAGTGGCTATCATGATAGTTACCTACACTCGAATCTACCGCATTGCCCAGGTGCAGATTCGTCGGATCTCTTCCCTGGAGAGGGCAGCTGAGCATGCGCAGAGCTGCCGGAGCAGCCACATTGACTGCCACCATCACACAAGCCTCAAGTCCTCCATCAGGAAAGAGACCAAGGTATTGAAGACTCTCTCTGTCATCATGGGTGTCTTTGTCTGCTGCTGGTTGCCGTTCTTCATCTTGAACTGCATGGTTCCCTTCTGCGAGAGCCCGCCCAGTGACCCCCACGCTGGCCTTCCCTGCGTCAGTGAGACCACCTTTAATATCTTCGTCTGGTTTGGTTGGGCCAACTCGTCTCTCAACCCCATCATCTATGCCTTCAATGCTGACTTTAGAAAGGTCTTCTCCAACCTCCTGGGATGCGGTCAGTTTTGCTCTAGTACTCCAGTGGAGACTGTTAATATAAGCAATGAGCTTATCTCTTACAACCAGGACACCCTTTTCCATAAGGAGATAGTGACTGCTTATGTTAACATGATCCCAAATGTGGTTGACTGTGAGGAGAATCGCGAGGACCCTTTTGATAGGATGTCCCAGATCTCCCCTGACCACGAGATTGCCACTGACTCTGTCTGTGAGCTGGACTGTGAGGGGGAGATTTCACTAGGCAAAATTACACCTTTCACTCAGAATGGTTTACATTAAATTGCATCCTGCCATGGTCTGTTATTCTTGGATTATACAACAAAATAGTAGCACTGGGTGGAAAAACCTACTTGATTTTATGCTATAGTTTGGTCAGTCACTTCATACTAAACTCAATTCTGTGTGTAGCACTTTGCAGGATGCAGACACTGTCATACAGGGAGCTGGCAGCACAGACTTAATTCAGCACTTCCCCAAGCTGAGAAAGGAGCAGGCAGTCGCGCTGATTAGCTGTGGTGAGGTATTGTGGTACAATTGCAGTCAGTTCATGTTTATAATGTCTTTGCAAATGAAAGGTGTCAGTGCTAAGTATTACAGCTTCTAAAATCAGGGACAGATGTGGCCGGTATAGACATTAAATAGAAAAAACTTCTAGGCTGTTCATTTCTTCAGATACTATTTTTCTTTGTTGGGTTTTTTTTTGGTTGGTTGGGGTTTATTGGTTTTTTTGTTGGGTTTTTTTTGTTTGTTTTTTTAAAGATAGAAATAGTGAGGTGGTGATTTGGATGATTATTTAAATGCGTGTTTCTGCCAAAACAGTTTATGTGAAATCCATGTTCTCCTAGGCGGCGTTGTTGCCTATGATATCCTTGCCGTGTTCCCAGATGAATAAATAAAAGTTATATTGATCAAGGGGTTATTATCTTTCATTTGTCACCCTGAACAGTTTGCAAAGTATTCAAACTTCAGCGTTTCTATTTGAATGGTTAGAATGACTAACAGGTAAACCCTACTGTTTTCAAAGCAAAGTAGTCTGTATAGAAAATACAATTTTTTAATGAAAGCGAGGCTCATAGGAATGATTGACTTAATTAACTCTTTTATATGGCTCTACTTACAGTTAGATTTTTCTTTGGTGTTATAACTGATACTATACCTCTCTGAAGCTAAGAATATCAAGTATACATACCTACACACTACTAAAACTTCCCACTTAATTCTATACTTACACTTTGTTTTTAGAGATGCCATTAATGAGAAGAGTTTGGTGATTGAATTAAGAACTGAACTTGCTAAAAACAGCAGTTATGTTTGAAATTGATGTTAATACTCAGCATTTCCCACTGTATGCATTAAAGAACTCATTCAAACCAAGAGAAGAAAAAAATACTGTTAATATTTTTTTTTAGTTATTTACTTATTAACTGGAACTTAAATATACTTTAACTGCTTTGACTCTACAAAACATTTTAAAGCAGTTTTTTAAAATTGTAAAAGAGGATTTTAAGCTCTGTGTCTATTGAAATATTTACATCAATAGAATATTTTATTTAGAAACATTTGGAAGCTTTCAGCTCAGAAATGAGAAGTGATCTTATTTCCAAGACAAATGATCAAAGGTAGTAAAAGCAATACCAATATTTATTTCAAGATTTGGCTCACAAAATTAACAACATTTTGATTTCATTTACCCTGTAGAAATACCTGTGCCATGACCTGAGCAGATTTAAATCAAATTGTAAGTGCTGATTCAGTAGCAGCTCCCTCCTAATGGCCCTGACCTGGGCCACCCCCCCCCCCCCCCCCCCATCCTGCCTAGCTGGGAACTGAAGGCCCCTGTGTGATGCGTGGGGGGAAAGTAGGATCTGCACTGGGCACCATGGCTCAGGGGAAGGCATCGAAGCAGATGCTGGGATTTGTGAATGTTGCGCATTTAGGATTGAGCCTCTTTGGACATCAAGCCCCTAATACTGGTTTGGGGATTGTCTTACCTCCCCCTGGGATGTGGGGTGGAAGAAGTGCACGAGGTGCGTGATTGAAATCCCTTTGCGGTTGCCTCTGCTGCAATTCAGTTGTGTCTGCAAGCAACGATTTCTGTGTGTAGTCTTTGATATTAATCGTTTCTCTTGTCGTTTTGGATTATCTTTTGTCACTGTAGATTGACATCTACCTGAGCATTTTCTTTCCTGTTGATATGAAATCGCAGTGTAATATCCCTTTACAGCTGTCCTAGCTGTCCTCAGAAAAGGGTGTAGTGACTCTGGTTTAGGGAAGCTTGAAAAACAGAAATCACATGCCCAGAACAAGGTTCAATCTACTAATGGCTTGACATTGAGGGTGAGTATGTTGTAATTTCTCTACTAAAGCAAAGATATGTTGCCAGGAGTTAACTATAGTTCTAGCCCTGCTGGTTAGATGAACTTGCCCAGAATAAAATCATTTTCCCAAATAAAAATGAAAGAAACTCTTTCTACTGGTGTGGTGATGAATTATCCCAACCAGAATGTAGATTTTTGCATTTTCTAATACTGCTCATGTTCTGAGGCTAGTACAGCATGTTAAACTTTTTGGATCTGTGCAAAAACCTATGATATCCAGATTCAAGAGGTGTAAGCACCTTGTGCGGATTCCGGCTCCCAGGGCAATGCTTATATTTTATCCAATTTTGTCCATTTTACATCAGAAACAGCCCAGGGAAATGGAGAGGGGAAAATATGGTCTCTTCCTGAGCATCTGCGTGCCAGGAGGCTGTGCAGACTGATGCTGCGTGTTACACCCTGCTCCAGCAGCTGTACAGAGCAGCAGAACAGTTTCAGTAGTAACAGCGAGGAGGGTGTCCCCTCACCTCCCCAGGTGGGCTCTTCTCTCAAAATTATCCCTGTGTTGGTGCTGCAACAGTTCCCTTGGCTCCCATTCCCTGCAGGTGTAGTGGAGGGGTAGATGTGTACAAGATGCTAGTGCATTCCCTTGAAGGGTGTTTTTCTCCTCATCAAGGCTTTACCTGCCTGGGTTTCTGGAATAAATGTGTAGGCTAAATCCGAAGTGCAAGAGATGGCATCTCCATCAGTGGGTTTATATAACAATTTTGCACAGAATATTAGAAACAGGCTTATTTTATCTCTGATCTGAAGAAAGGCAAATTTTAGCTTGTCCTCAGAATTTGGGAGCATGATTAGGACAATAGAGAAAACTGGCCAAATTGCCACTTGCCATTGCTAATTTTCATGACATCAGCTGGTAAATGATTTCTGCTGGTGGCTGTACAAAGTAATCTCTCTCCTTGGAATATGTACTTGTCAGGGTCTTAATCCTTTGGAGCCGAGAAGCATCAGAAAGGGATCATTTCTGCTTCGAAAGACAGAGAGAAGGTACATCTTTGCTAGAAGCACAGATTGACCTTAAGGATCTGAAAAACCTTTTTCTTGACTTGTAACATAGGGATAATTTGTTGGTAGTGTATTCAGAATTAGTAAAATAAACTTTTTAAAGAAATGTGTATCTTGCCTTGAACTATAAAAAGGACCAGACTTTTTAATGAAAACAGCCCCAAAAAAGGCTTTTTTAGAACTGCTCAGATGAAGCTGCTGCCCTACTTTTTTAATGGTTTCCTTCTCAAGGACTAATGCATCTGCCTAGCCGTAGAGCAGAGTTCATTGGAAGTGCAAGTAGGTTTTTATAATCCTTGTACCCTTGTGGTGTCACTCTGGAACTCATCTGCAACAATGGTTTTGTGCCTCCCATCAACATATTTTCTTCTGTGAAAGTCACCTTGCTCCTGTCATGCATTTTATTCCAAAATTAAGCATGATCACTTATTGCTAGCTCAGGTTTTTGATTTTTTTTCTTTTTTTGTCCTTTATACTTAATGATTTGTATGTACAGTGCAGTTTGGCTTTGAGTCATCGTTACTTAATCTAGTCCTGAGTGACAGCTGGCCTTCAACGTCCCAGATTATTTTTAGTTTCTATTTTGTGTTTAGAAATCTTACCTTGCAATACGTGTCTGTGTTAAAGTTACCTGTGAGCCAGCCAAATCTTCTGGTATGGCTTATTCTGTTAGTCCTGGATAACTCCATACCCAAAAAAGGTCGGCATATCAGGTGTCTGTATGTTTTCTGTCTGGGTTAACTAATGACAGGGGAGTTCATTTTAATGAAAGACCAGAACACGTGAAAGTATCTTAGTTCATTTTTAAGAAGCTGGGATATGGAGGACATGAAAGTACAGTGTTTTATGTAAAGTGCTACAAACACTGTGAAGACTCTTTCACTATTCAAACCCCCAAAGAGATTTTAACAGCACTGGCTTTAACAAGGAGAGTTGGGTTGTATAGTGTTGGGGTTTTTTTTCCGCAAAGTAAAGAAATGTAGATGACTTTTTCAGAAGTAAAGAGAAACAAAACACTTTTCAAAGGGAGAAAAATTACTGCAATATTTTTTGGCAAGTTTGGTACTTTATCCCTTTGCTTTCCTTCTGTTTTTTACTTTTGCCAGCCACATCTAATTTGTCTCTGCAGAGGGAGACTCCCTACTGAGAACTCCCGTATTTTTGTAACATACAACAAAAAGTCTTCAAAATTAGGAAGGCTTCTTGTAGAAATAGCACTAAGCACAATCTTAGACCGTTTAGGAGTCAATCATGTATAAACTCAGCATTCAAGAGACTGACAAGACTGGAGGCATTGTTCAGAACATGCATCAGACCGGAGGTTTGAGAGGTCACAAGTCCTTCAGCTGCTTGTGGGTGCCAAAATTGCCATTCTTAACCAGGAGGGCTTTTTTGTCACTGTCACAAAGAAAGCAGGGTGTACACCTATGTCGATGTTAATAATTCATGCAGAGATTTTTCTTTCCTCTGAGGCCATCTTCACTACTGTTTAATTGGATTCATCAGATCTTTAAAATTATTCAGTGCCTATTTAAATCAGTAGAAGACCTCAGTGATGGATGTGGGCTTGGGTCATAGAGCAATTAAATTATTTCTCCTGGCTTCTTATGAATATTACTAGTGGTATTCTTTGATAGTGGATGATGACATGTTAAAGTTGGCATGCTGAACAGAATATTTCACCAGATGATATGCAGAAATAATTCTTTTATTCAGATTTACTTACTTGTTTTCAAACTTTGGAAGACTTTTCAGACTTTCCAGGAGCTTCACAATGTCAGCACAGAGCATCTCCGCTTTAATCATATCTCAAATCAGCAACTGGTTGCATTTTTAGTGCCCTGGTAACTACATAGTGCACTATGCTTTTATGAACAGAATTATGCCTCTGTAAATTTAAGTTGATGTTTTCAAAGGTGAAGGTATACTTTTGGTTTAAAAGCACAGATGTGCACAAAAATACCTATAAATGAGGGCATTTCTGTTATTAATGGGACACCAATGATATGCCTTTTTTCTTCAACCTTTTATTTATTGTAGCAGTGATAAGTTGGCAGTGAGCACTAATGGGATTGTGGGCATGAAGAGTGGAAATACAAATAATATTATCATCTGAAGCAGATGATGGATTGTTTCAGGAAGCCTGCTGGCTCTCCCAGGATAGTTTAGTTTAAGAGGAAATTTATAAGATGATTTTATCTTGTTATATGTCTAAATCCATTCTCAATTGTGACTGGAGACAACGTTCAATAAGATTTATAGAGGACAGATAGCTGTTTAACGAGGCTAAACATTTTTATCGACTTAATAATTTATATCACAGTTGCATTTGTGAGGTTTGTAAAATATAATACAGTAATGATAAAATAAATTTAAAATCCCAGTCCATGAAAAAAAATTCTTCTTATGATTTGTTCCCCACTGTTAACAACAAATACTTGTTCATATCTTGTGCTGCACTCTCATGGCTACCAGAAGCTGGAATGCTCTGGGCCTGATACTAATGATCTGCTGATTCACGTTAGGAGGAAGGTCTGAAAAATAAGGGAAGAAATGGCAGGAACATGTACAGATAAGTTCAGTTCACATGACATTGGTCTGGTGTCAGCCAGCCCACACAGGGGGCTGCACGGCAGTGAGCCATTCCTGGTGTGCACAAGCACCTCAGCCTCATCCACAAATGCCAACTCCACAGACCCTGGCTGCGTGGTAGACCCCTTGCTCCCAACATGGATACTCAAAATCTGCATGCAATGCTTAGAAAATCATAGCTTTTAAACAACTGCTCTGAATTTGTTTACTACATAAAAGAGAAACCACACTGTTCTTTTTTGAGGTTATGTTCTGAGAAATGTGGTTGCAAGTGATGTCTGGTTGGTGTAGGCTCTCCAGTTTAGCTGTTGCCTGGCTAGTGCTTGAACGGATGTGGCTACCATAGCTGCTCGATCTGAACTGCACATATGTCATAGTTTAGGGGCCAAATATTGAGTGGAAGAAATCCTAAATTCATACAGTTTTTAGAAAGCCCCTGAGGAGCACTGCAAAACACAACAGTCTGGTGGTTGCAGGGCAAAGATGAGCTTCGTCCGCAGCTTGAGCTTGGTTGCTTCTGAGGACATTGGAGAAGTTTAGTCTGCAGCTCACCTGCTGCAGTTTTGAAAATGTCCCATGAGTAAAATATTAACAAGGAAGTTCAGTGTGTCCTCTTTTACCCTTTGACCTAATTTTTCTAATAAAAAATGTTCTTAGTAAGATTAAAAATCTAAATTTCTAGCCTTTGGCCTTGACCTTTTGCTTTCTCTGGTAACTTCATATAATTAGTCTCCTTCGGTGAACAGAAGCTCCTGGCATGGAGTTAGCTGCTTGGGTGCCTCATCGTCACCAAGTCCAGAACTACCTCAAGCTACACTTAAATTACATTATGTCTCCAGCCCAAAGGCAATCTTTTAGATCTCTTTTGGGTTTTTTTTTTCAAGCAACATTTCCCTCCTCAACACAAGATTATTTGCTAGAAACATAATTTAGAGGACAAGCGTAAATAGACTTTTTTTAAAGCTCTTAGGGATTTTGCTTGATTATACAAAATGAGAATGGATCGGTATTAGGCATAGAGATAAACAAGAGTTTTTTCTAAAAGAGGTTTAATTTTTGTCTTTTTATAGAAATAAAAGCTGGATGTTTTCATTGTGAAGAGTATATGCATTTGATTTTATACACTTACATGCATACCTATATTCTTTTATATATAAATGTTTATAAACACACACAAATACATTTCATCATATTTACAGGGTAATTAAAAATATTTCTCTCTCTATATAAATACAAAATGTGCAAATTCATCCAAAAGGAAGCAAGTAAGATCTTAAGATTTTACCATTCTTCTTTCATCACAGCAATCAAATACGAATACACAGTACACTCCAGATGTTCAAAAGGCATTTTGGCTGTTCAGAGTTGAGAATCTTTGAAAATCCAAACTTGAATTATGCAGTGAGAAGGAGTGTACAAAATTATTTCTCTCTTCTATATTCAAAGCATTTTTGTAATGATTAGCTAATTGATCTTTATCTATAAGCATTTTGAGATAGCAGGAAGAGGAGATGATTTAAAAGTACCTCTTGGATGTCTCTCAACAGTGGACTTTCACAGAATCACAGAATGGTAGGGGTTGGAAGGGACCTCAGGAGATCATCAAGTCCAACCCCTCTGCCAAAGCAGGTTCCCTGCACCAGGTTGCACAGGAAAGCACCCAGGTGGGTTTTGAACATCTCCAGAGATGGAGACTCCACAACCTCTCTGGGCAGCCTGTCCCAGTGCTCCATCACCCTCACAGTAAAGAAGTTTTTCCTCATCTTCAGATGGAACTTCCTGTTCCAGTTTGTGCTCATTGCCCCTTGTTCTATCGCTGGCCACCATTGATTTATATATTATATAATATCTAACAGGAAAATATTCAGTTCTGTGCTATACAAGACACACAGGTTTACAAAATCTCTTTTTTTTTTTTTTTTTTAAACCTTTTAGTGGCTCCTGTGAGGATACCCAGGTGATGGTGATAGCCTGCAAAGATCTGCAGAGAATGGGGTGTATGTGATGGCACAGCTGTAGGCACTTGGAGACAATATTGCCTTAAAAATCAGCTGTATGTGGAAGTGGGTTATCTTTCAAGACTGTAGTCTTAAACTTAGTGTGGTGGGTTGGCTCTGGCTGGAGGCCAGGTGCCCACCAAGCCACTCTATTACCCCTCCTCCTTAGTAGGATGGGGAGCAGAGAAAATAAGAAGGAACAAAAAAACCCCCAAACTCATGGGTCGAGACAAAGGCAGTTTAACAGAAGCAAAGCAAAGCTGCATGTGCAGAAGCAGAAGAAAAAAAAAATTATTCTCTACATCCCACCAGCAGGCGATGTTTGGCCACTTCCCAGGAAGCAGGGCTTCGTACGCGTTGCGGTTCCCAGCAGACAAACAGAAGTAACAAATGCCCTCCCTTCCCCCTCTGTTCTCCTGGCTTTTATTTCTGAGCAGACGTCATATGGTATGGAATATCCCTTTGGTCAGTCTGGGTCAGCTGTCCTGGCTGTGTCCCCTCCCAAGACCTTCCCCACCACAGCTTACTCGGGTGGGGGAGGAAGTATTGGAGAGCCAGTCTTGGTGCTGTGCAGCACTGCTCAGCAGTAACCAACACACTGGTGTGTTATCAACACCCCTCGAGCCACTAATACAAAACACAGCACTCTGAGGGCTGCCACAGGGAAAATCAGCTCCATCCCAGCCAGACCCAATACACTTAGGCACCTAAATTCCATATAAATGGAAATGTCAGCATTTTAGTACTTTCCAGGTTACAGATGTATTTACTCAAGTGCACCTGTACATGTTGCAAATAAATCTGGATCCCAGCTGGTCAGGCTTTGAAATGCAACATAAAAGCATGTAAACTGAATGACTTTGCAAGCACAGATCACAGATTAAGCAGGATCTCCCCCTTCTCACTTGTGAGCATCACCTGGTGCAGTGTCTGCTTTATATTCTCTCACTGTGAGCTGAAGCAAAGCAGTGGTGGAAGTCCTCACATGGTATTGCATCCATTCATGTGCAGGGGCTGTTAAAACACTCTGGAGTAGGATTTTGCAGCCCTGAGACCAATGGATGTAAAATGAGGACCATCCTATGCGATGTGCCCCCCAGCTTGGGCTGGACAGAGAACAGCTCGTGCTACATCTGTGCATCTTTGCACGTTCAGGCAGCCTCAGGGAGGCTAAAAGATGCCCTGAACTTCATGTTTCTGGGCTGAGAGCTTTATTTTGTGGCTCAGAGAGGCACAGCCGACTTTCAGTTGCTTTTTAAAAAGATGATATGGTTCAGTGCCTTGTGTATAAAAGCAAATGCGATGAATTCAGTGATGGCAGAAATACAAACTTTATAACTTTAATCTACTAGGACAGATCATTCAGTGGTGAAGATGATTTGAAAGAAATGACTTTGCCGTTCTAAAATTGTCTTTTTTTGTCTCTCATTTCCTTAATTTCCTAGAATATTAGCTGGAGCACTAGAGAAAGTTGTTGTTCCTGTAGGAGGAAAAGTTATTTTCTATTTGGTTAGATATAATAAATTGTCCTAAAAGCATCTGATAGTCTCCTTGGGGATCTGCTAATCAATAGCTGAAGGAAAACTACTTTCCAGATCTTTCCTCTAGCCAAGATATCAACTTTCTTTTTTCCAGGCTCCCTTCTTTCCAAGATGACTACTTCTTTTTGGGAACTCTGCTTTTCTGCACCACCTCTGCTTTCCAGGACCCCAAGCACCACGCAGTCTGTGTGCAGAAGCAGATTGCATGATCAGCCTCCTAATAGGTGATTTTCTCATACCTCTCTTGCTGGAGGATTCAGCATGTGCCACTTTAGTTCAGTCCAGGTTTTATCAAAATTTACCTCTATTGGTTGCTATTGTAGGCTTCTGCTTGAGAGTTCAAAAGTTTTTATTTCAGACACTGCTCCTCCATATCAGTTATCTGTAGCATGTTAGTGTTCACAATTAAAGTTCTTTCTTTCACCTACAGCAATTAGAAAGGATTATATGCTAGACATTGTCCTCCACAAACTCTTCTTTTTCCCTGTGAAGGAACTCCAAATCCAGAGGAGACTCATTTCTGCATGTCTTGTTCTGTGGTCAAGTCAGTGGCTTTCAGGTCATCTGAAAATACCTCTTTGACTTTTGTGTATTCTTCCTAGTTGGGAAGCAGCAAAGATCTCAGGCCAGACTGGAATTTGGCTTCCAGCTTGCCCACAGCTGACCTGTGACTGACGTGATGGTGGTCCATAAAAGGTCCATCATAGTGGTGTATTGACTTCAGTTCTGTCCAGTACAGAGGCCAGACTATCTATCTCCCTTTGAGAATCTTCTCTCCTTTGAGAAAATAGATGTACACTTTCCTACGTCCTTGGAGGTCTCATTTGTTGTTTGTGTCAGGTTATGAAGTTCCTGCTACTCTCAGCTATTCAGTTAAGTCTCTGCCTCTGTTGGAGGTGCTGGGATCTGCACCAACCTTAGCTGTCAGCACTTCGGACTGACATATCTATTGAAGCTTTGAGCAGTGGGAATGTGGTTTTCTCATGTGCCACCTTCTTGCATTCTCTATAGGATGAGCAACATACTGTGACCAGTCCCTATTTTTATGAGTTGGAATATCCATACACAAGAAGATAATACAGGAAATAAAAAGGATGGAATACAAGAAAAAGTGAATAGCTGCACGAAGACTTATAGTTCATGGTCCCAGCATCCCATGCAAGGCTGGCTTTTAATGAATTGACTACACCTGCGTAACTACTTCCTCCAGCAACAACAGATTTGGAGGTGTTTCTCAGTCCAGTTCTCTCTCAGCCGGCAGAGATCAAAAGGTCTGGTCCCAGTGTAAATAATGTGCTTTGAAAGCCTAGCCTAGATACGGTTCCCACCTGTTCAAAGGCCCAGTCCAGATCAAAAGTCCTTGATAAAATTATTTGGCTGATATTCCCATCCCATAGCTTCCATTTGTTGGAAATTTTCCAAAACTGAGAGCTAAAAGGAAGTTGGAAATGCTTTTTTACCCTCTTGGCTTTTGTGCTATGTAGCCTATGTTGTGCCACACCACTGACTTAATTTACTCCCCACTGGTAAGTGTCTGAATTTGATTAGAAGGAAAGATGAGATGTCCAGCCTGACAAATCTATGCTTAAAAATTTAAAGAAAAAAAACAGCAAAACACTTTCTAGGCTTAGCAAACAGTAATTGGATTGCATTCTGACTTCAGTTCAGCCTCAGTTGCTTCCTCCCACTTCTACCTCTTAGCAAATATTTCTTACAGCAGCAGAAGATGCCTAGAAGGTGGATTATACAAAATATCTCTGTATTTGGCCTCTGATTGGAATCTAGACCTGGCTAGTAATTACAGCATCAGTGAAGTCCATCAAGTGACCTGTGCAAGATAAACCATCGTATTCCCACTGTATGAAGTTCTTCATGTAGGAAGAAGTGGAGGAAGAGCACTAAAAAGTGTCTTAAATGTCTCTTGTCAAACTTTTAATAAGCCCAAATGTGGGTATGGCAAAGTCTTAGAATTTTCTTCCGCAGTTGAGAAAGTTTATGTCCTATTTAGCAGGGAGGGAGGTTGCTGAGGTCTTCAGGAAGACCTTTAACTGAAGTCCCAAAGGAAAGGAACTGTCATACCTGGTAAGATGTGTGCATGGTTTGTCTAACCCTTTTGAATATTGCAGCTCAAAATGAAAGCATTTCCCTTTCTGTAGCTGTTCCTTGTTAAATTGTGCTTAAAACACTGGTGTCTGAGGCATGGTTTTATACTCTGTCCCTGAATTTTGTTGTAATTGACTATTATAAATCCGGAGAAAATTGTAATATCTTGTATTTAACTGATACCATAAACAGTCAAACTTCTGGGAACAAAAGCCCTTCTTCAGGTCTGAAGTATGTTGCCTCTATATCTGATGGAGCAAAGTGCATGTCCTGGAAAGTCTCTTTGTTTGTCGTAAAGGATAATAAAAGATATTACCACCTGCTACCGTGCTGTCCTTGTAGCCTTGATAAGCCGCAATTCCTCTACAATTTTAACTAAATTTAGATATTACTGAAGATTGTGTGAATATCCAACTTCATCTTAGAAGTTCAGTACAGTTTCACTGCCAAATCTGAGGATATCAGTGTTTGAAAAATTGATTCCTGTGATCAGCTTTTGATTTGCTGCCTCTTTGTTTCATCTAATGCCTCCTTATTTCTTGAGTGACATGGCAAAGAGAAAAAAACCCTCCCAGTCTAGTTTATTTGTACGCTTATGTGCTTTTAAGGTAAATGTTTCCAAACTTTTCAGTTGTAATTTACTGTTTATGACCCTTACAGTTCTTGTGCAAAACCTCTGCCCTACTACAGTTCTCCCTCTCTAGTTTATGTAAAGTATCCTGTAACCACTGTAGGCCTGATTCAGAACTGAATTATGGCACTTTTATACCACTGCATTAATGCATTGTCTCAGTGAGAACACAGCTATAAATTTGCAGTAGATTGGTAGGAATCATTATTTGTTAAAAAGCAGCAGGAAGAAAAGCAAAACCAAAAAAAAGCAAAGCAGAGAACATGGTTCAGATGGAGAGTTTGACTCAGTGATGCAACTCAAAGAGACATTTGACAGAAAATCATCTTTTTCTTCCATGTATTTTGTATCTTACAGAAAAGTTTTGAGAGTAATTATCTTGCCCTATGCAGATCTAGGAAAACATTGAAGTTATTTTTAAAATTATACATCTAAGTTGTGGCAGGCCTGATAGGAGAAAATGACTCAAGTTTTACTTAACATTCCCATACATCATTAACCATTTGAGTCAGCGCTGTGCAGATAACGTGGCATTAAAAAATCTTCCTCAACCAGCGTTCTTTCCTTGCCTGGAGGATTATAGCTACTTTCAAATGCAGGTTTTAGTAGGGAAAAAAAAAGTAGGGAAGGCTGAGGAAGCAAAGTAAATTCTTTTAAGTGACAGAATGTGCTGTAGACAGCGTCGTATGGGAGCCCCAGTCCTGCGTTTGTGGGTGTGTGAGTGTCAGGAACGGCAGGAGCCATATGTGTATGGCAGGAGTGAAGGAGTGGGGCTGCATGCAAAGGCCAACTGTTGTTTTCACTCCCACAGTTAAAATGTGGAAGCCTGTTTTATTTCAGTGTTAAAATTTGGAGGTAACTACAATAACAAAAGAATTAACTGCAGCATCCTGCACTAGTAGGAGTAACTGTGTAGTTTTGCAATTGAGTGGGTTTGTCATTTTTATATCCTTCTTAGGACAAATTGATTATAAAGCTATGACGTATAATGAAAGTAGACTTGTCATGCATCGACAGATTTTGAGGTGCAGCTGACAGCCAAGACCTGGTGAGTCTAGAAGTTCACTAAGTTTGATTCTCCCCCTTCCCAACCTAAAACATAATAACTCAGGCTCGCAACACATTGAAACGTGTGGATTCAAGTAAAAATATTTAACTCAGGTGCATTTAAAGTAATTTGTATTTCTCCAATGGATTGACAAATTGTTAGGAAATTCTATCAGCAATATTTTATTTCCTCTAGCTCTATTCCTCCCCCACAAAAACCGTAAGTTAAAGACAAGGTTGCTAGGTGCAATTTAAGAGAAGTATCATTACATTCTCTGTAGAAAGAAAACAATCCCACATCTATATTAGAACTCTGCAACTTGTGCTACATAAACAATTCTGACATCAAATTTAGTATTGTGTTCATAAGATTTTCAGTGGCCAGCTCATACAACTACAATAAATGTGCCTTTGAAAATGCAGAGCCAGTTTTGATAACTATAATGAAAATATGATCAGCTTCTGGCTATGAATTCTGTATTGTTAATTGTAGTAGTTTAACTTGGCTGGCAGCCAAACACCACACAGCTGCTCACATTTCCCCCCTTCTTCTTCCTTCTCAGCCAGGGAACAGGGGAGAGAATTGGAGGGGTAAAGGTAAAGAGACTCATAGGTTGAGATAAGACTGATTTAATAATTGGAATACAATAAACTTAAAATAGTAATGATAATAATAATAATAATGATAATTATAATAATAATACAAATAAATGACTGATGCACAGTACTACTGCTCACCACCTGCTGAGAGTGATCCTGGAGAGACGAAAAGGAACCCCAAACCTGAAACTGCAATCCCAGAAAAGTGAGCCCAAGTGATCCCCAAGATAATTTCTCCCAACTTTCTGTTCAACCCTCGTTAATATACTGAACGAGACTGATATGTTGTGAAATATTTCATTGGCACATCCAAATGCCAATTTGGGGGTTTGCTAATTATTACACTTCCCATTCCCAGTCCTTTGCACTTGCAAAGTACCCAAACACAATGTCCTTGCACTTCCAGCAGCAACTAAAAACATTAGGATGTTATTAACATTCTTCTCATAACAAATCCCATATTGAAACCAAAACACAGTGCCCTCTAGCTACTAAGAAGGAAATTAACTATATCCTGGCAAAACCAGGACATTAAAGTATTTACAGCCAGAGCTCCACATCTCATCTGAAAAATCAGCTTTTCTATACTGTCTCTGGCTGGGATGAGTTAATTTTCTTCATAGCAGCTTGTATAGTCCTGTGCTTTAGGTCTGTGACCAGAGCAATGCTGACAGCACACTAATGTTTTAGCTTTTGCTCAAGAGTGCACAGCATCAAGGCCTTCTGTGCTTCTTTCTGCCCCCCTACTGAATAGATTTGGATGTGCAAGAGATTGGGAGGGGACAAAACTAGGCAGATGACCTGAACTAACCAAAGAGATATTCCACACTATACAATGTCATGCTCAGCAATAAAACAGAGAGGAGCGAGGTTAGGTAGGTTAGTCATCTTTTGGTCAGGACCTGGCTGGACATTGATCTAGACAAGGAAAGTGTGCTTTTGCACCACTTGTTTTGTTTTTTATTCCTTCCATCCTTCACTTATTAAACTGTTTTTATCTTGACCCACAGATTTTCTCACTGTTACTCTTTTCTCTTTCCCCATCCCACCGGGGTACAGTGTTGTTTCTGCTTCTAGATCACCGTGTGACTTATTAGTGTAAAATCATCCCAGTGCCTCATCCACTTCAGTGTAAGGTCACCAAAAGCAACACCAAACTCATGGACCTTGTTATTTCACTGCATTGGTCTGTGTAATTGTTGTTCTCTAGATGCTTTTAAGTACAAGAGAGGAATTACTCCAGTAGAGGAAAAGATTAAGTTCTTGCTTGCAAAACTGTGAAAAAGTTACAATGAAAGCAATAGAAGGCAATTACAGTGTATCTGTGCTGACAGACACAGTCTGCTATAAATCAGATAATTTTAGAATGGTTGGGTTAGAAAGGACCTTAAAGCTCATCAAGTTCCAACCCCCCTGCCATGAGCAGGGACACCTTCCACTAGATCAGGTTGCTCAAAGCCTCATCCAACCTGGCCTTGAACACTTCCAGGGAGGGGGCAGCCACAGCTTCTCTGGGCAACCTGTTCCAGTGTCTCACCACCCTCACAGGAAAGAATTTCTTCCTAATATCTAATCTAAACCTACCCTCTTTCAGCTTAAAGCCATTACCTGTTGTTCTATCACTAACTGCCCTTGTAAGAAGTCCCTACCCAGCTTTCCTGTAGCCCCCTCAGGTACTGGAAGGCTGCTATAAAATCTCCCCGGAGCCTTCTCTTCTCCAGACTGAACAGCCCCAACTCTTTCAGCTTGTCCTCATAGGAGAGGTGCTCCAGCCCTCAGATCATCCTTGTGGCCCTTCTCTGGACTCGCTCCAAAAGGTCCATGTCCTTATGTTGGGGGCTCTAGAACTGGACACAGTACTCCAGGTAGCATCTCATGAGAGCAGAGTATAGGGGGAGAATCATCTCCCTCGACCTGCTGGCCACACTTCTCTTGATGCAGCCCAGGATACGGTTGGCCTTCTGCGCTGCAAGCGCACATTGCCAGCTCATGTTCAGCTTCTCATCCACCCGCACCGCCAAGTCCTTCTCCCCAGAGCTGCTTTTGATCCACTCTTCACCCAGCCTGTAGTAATGCTTGGGGTTGCCTCGACCCAGGTGCAGGAAGAACCACAGAAGAAAGCTGAAAGAGAATCCATTAGGGCTGGATTGGAGCTGCAATTGCAGCTGGGTGGGATGGTCCCAAGCCCAGGGAGTTCTGTGATACAGGTGGGGCTTGCAAGACCCCTCCACCATGATCCCCAGGCCAAGGCAGCCAGGGTGAAGGTGAACAGGACACAGGGTCTCACAATGAGCTGTTGGGATTCGCTCCCTGCGGGTTCTTTGTGGGCAATAATAGCCTCTATCACTTTCCTGCTTATACCACAGTCTACCTGAAGTTAGCCCAGTGGCCTCCCAGATCTGGAAGCTTGCCTTAAAAAGAGAAAAAAAACTGAGAAGAGGAAGAGCTGATGGCTGCCTGATGCCTTCTCTAGGTGGAAACAGCAAGATGAAGGTAGACTGATTTGAAGAATTCGCTGCTTGCATGGATGATCTGATGAAATTCTATTTTTTGAATACACCCCAAGTTTATGGGTGATTATTATGTCTCTAATGATGCAGATATTTGTCTGTTTGAGTATTACCTTCAATCATGCATTGAGAGATACTTATGCCAGTGGAATTATCATTACTTCCTCTTTCTCTTCCATCAACTTGATTCACCACTCTATTAAGCTACATATATTTTTATTTAGAAGTTACCCATTTTCAATCAAAACCAAAAATACTTTTCACAATTTTCTTTCCAATTCAGCTAAAAATGACACGAGCTAACAAATTTCCAGGTAATGTTTGTCTTTCTATTTTTACTAATCCCCTGATGATACCCTTGTCCCCTGCCTGTTGGTCACTCTGTAGGCATCACTGTGGGTGAGTTTACAGAGCAGCAGAAGAGTTGAAATATGTTTTAGTGTAGGACCAGGGGCAGAGGTGACCTGGTGTGAGCAGCGCTGGACATCCTATGTGATCAAGCAGCTTCACAGTGAAGTGCAAACAGGGAGTGGACTACACGGACCTTACATATATCTGGTAAATCCCACCCCAATTCTCAATAAAGCAGGGAGAAGCAGCATCCAGAAAATAAAAACTCATTAATTTTTCATTCATGTCAACTTTTTCAGGATTCTGTAGGAAAACAATGGTCATGTTCCATGTCAGAAACTTTTAAAAAATGGAAGTGACTACAGTATACCACCTTATAGTTGAGGTTTGTGAACATTCCCAAACATTGGTCATTTTACATGAATGCCATCACACTGACCTTGTTCCTGTGGCTGCAGGCTCAGCTTTTGTTTGGGACAGGAAAGGACTGTCTGTGGCTTGAGGGATCAGTATGATTCTTCTTCCCTAATGTATCTTCAATGTAAATTAGTGATGTGCCCACAGACAGTGAGGGTTGGTGAAGCAGTATCAGAGGCAGGAGGGAAGAGTGGGAGAAGAGAGGAGAGGATTGTGGCCCCCAGCTGAAGGACTTTGGCATTGAGAGGGGGCTCACTTGCAGACAGGGAAGAGTATAGAGAAGAAAGAGGAATATCTGGAGAGAATGTTTACACACTGGAGGTAAGAAATTAAGAAAGAAACCCATCAAGTGAGTAATTGAAAATCAGTGTGTGCAATTAGCAAGGAGATACGTTATCAGTCAGCACAGCTATGCGGGAAAGGGAGGTGAAGTAGAAAGCTACAAAGACTAGTGATGAAATTTGATTTCTTTTTTTCCCCATCCTGGCTCCCCCTAGATTAGGAAGTGATTTCTCTGTCTCATGATTGTTGGGTTTGAGTCACAATCTGAACTGCAGATGCAGCAACCCAGCCATTCTGAGCTAGGGCTATAAAGACAGACAATTTTTTGTTTAATTCAAAGAGGTAAATATCACAAAGACACATGGGATAAGTCCCCAGAAGCCTAAGCAGTGTTGTGGAAAGGCTTAGCTTCTTTGTCTAAATTTGTTCTGGGAAGCTGAAGTTTGAACATCCCATCCCAGACAAAAATAAAGCAATAAATCCAGCTCTGTTGCTTGCTGTGCTTTAACCACCAGGCTACTGTATGTCAGCTGAGTAATAAAGAAAGGAGCAAGCTCAGAGGAGCTCTTTAAAACCTTCCCAGAGATCTCAGTCTCTGGACCCCAAAGTCATCCACCCATCTCACAGCCCTGAGTTGAGGCCCAAACTCCATTCCAAGACCTGATGTTTGGCACCAGCTCTAGATAGCTCTCTATAGTGTGCTGGGGGTTTTGGGGCACCCCTTTTGAGGAATCCTCACACAATGTAGAAGCTGGACACCTTCCTGTGACTTTGTACGCCAGCCTGGAGGCCAGGCTGTGCCCCCCCAACCTGCAAGCACTGAGGTCCTTCAGTGGCCTTAGACCACAGCAGCTCAGGTGTGGCTCTCCTGCCTGGGTGCTCACTTCTGGGCATTAGGACAATCCTTTCATTGAAAACATATTTAGAGAGAATATTGGCTATACCATGTAAAGTTTTTGAGCTGTGTTTGGGATTTCTGATCCTCAGAATGAAGCAAACCATAGCTGAGAGGTGTGGGATGTGCTGCTGAGGTGCAGCCCAGCATTGCTTGGAAAGGGCACAGAGTAAAAGGAGCCTTCTGCCTTTATGCTCCCAGGTGCCCTTGGTCACATCTCCCATGTTCTCTTGTAGGCCAGGCCAGGCACTGTCTAGTGTCCCTGCAGTGCAGACTGGTCTGCCAAGGCTGGGGAAAACATAGATCTGTGGATTACCTTACCAGCTCCGTAACAGGCAATCAGCTGGCAACACGTACCCCATATACTCTGGGAGGTTAACAGGCCTTCTTTCTACATCCCATTTTGCAAAAGACCACTTGGCTGTGTACAACTGCATGAATTCCCAGCTCAGAACTGTTGGTAGAGGCTAAAAGGAGAGCTTGCTAGATTCCTGTTTGTGCATGTTCTGCTGGTCTTATTTGGGAAAAAATGCATTGTGTGTATCTAATTGTCATCATGTCCTTCATTCATTTGCTCTGGAGCTGTTGTCATTAATGCAAAACTTTCACTAGCTTTAATGAAACTCTCTGCAAATTCTCCGGCCATGGTCTCTTATTCACCGCTACAGCTTCATTAGGAAGGGAAATCCCTCAGCTTGACTTTACTAGCCTGGGCAGCATTCCTAAATCTGCAGTGAGACTTCCTGAGATGGTTTCTCTAATTTAAAGTAAAATAAAAATACACTAGTTCAGAATGTGCCTACCTCAACAGCATGAACTACTGCAATAGCAGTGCGCTACTAATGACTTTTAGGGAAGAAATAATTTTTTTGAAGGTACTAATTTTAAAAGATATTATGGCTCTTTGAAAGCTGCTGACATATTTGAAACGTTAGTCATGGTCCCATTGGAAGATTAGTAAGTGAAGATGAAAATGCCCAGAGAGCAAGTAAAC
This sequence comes from Caprimulgus europaeus, assembly GCA_907165065.1. The sequence goes on from OU015526.1 coordinate 15,446,222, forward strand.
TATATTTATTGCATAATTCTAGTTACACCTTTTTACCTACATGCTGTTAGCTCTTTTTAGACATTACAGATAACTCCCTAAATTCTTCCACACTTAGTTCTTTTGGGCTTCTTGAGGTACGTGCATACCTGCTGTATGCAGGTAAGCTGAATGCCACTGTGTTACATTTCTGTTCTAAAGCTGCAGTTGCTTCTGCCCAAAATGTGGCTGCTGCTTTTACTGCACCCCAGCAGTAATGCAACATCCCCCAACACTACAAACTGGCTGACCTTTCTCGAAAAATTGAGTTTTCTTTAACAAAGTCTTGAAATCAAACTGGCAAATGTTCTGTGAAGTGTGATAAGTCCCTGTCATGGCTTTCAGAAATAGATGAATGTAATAATTTGATTAAGGGCTTGAGCATATACTGAATCTTACAAGTTGCAGAACACTTTATTATCACAAGACAGTATTTTTAGCTGGTGACAGGTTACTTAGAAATCTGTTTCCTCTGATTACCTTCAGTGGTGATCATCACCACAGGATGGGTTATCTGAGAGATTAATCGTCTCCATTTGCTTTCAGGCTTTTGATTTATGCTCCATTGGAGATTCCCTGGGGAACAGCAACAGGTTTATTCCTAGGGAGCAGCCTGAATTGTGTACTTGTGAAATCCCCAGAGAACATCTTTAATAATATTGTATTTGCTTTAATGTTTAATGTGTTTCATGTTTCTATGTACAGGACCTCTAAGCCTCTTTCAGATTCCTCCTGGGGCTCTGCACCCATTTTTATAATTATATCCACCTCTCTTTTATTCCAGTTAAGAACAAATGCTCATCAGGCTTTTTGGATTTACATCAGAGTGATTCCTCTCCTTTTCTTCTGTGATGGCAAATGCCTTGTCAGTATTCTCTGTTTTGCTCTCCATTGCATATCTCACTGGCTTGACCTGTGCTTTGCAGCTCCTGAGCTAAGCAGAGCTGCAGTTCAGAATCTGATGAAGAGCTCTTTCCACTCATGCTTGTCAAATTGAAAGTCATTTTTGGAGTGCTGAACTTGGGAACTTTGGCATTTTCTTTCTCTCTTGTTTTTCTGCTAGTTCAAAATGAGTCATCTCCTGCCACTTGACGGTCACAAAGAATTAAGGTGGACGTTTTCTTTTAGGGAGCTCAAGTACAGTACGAAAAACCCGGTGAACCGAAGGATTGCTCTCCTCAGCCTAAAAGTGCAGCCTTGTGCTTGGACTAATGGCTTTGCCCTGTGGCTGGTCGCTGGGGCATTGGCTGTTATTTTAGAAGGTACATGGAAGTGTCTAAGAAAAGTAATTTTATTGCCCATGGGCTTTATCTTATACAGGAATCTGTGTAGCCAGTGGAAACTTTTTAGGGGCCAGCAAGTAGGAAAACATTGACAAGTATGAACCTGGAAATTTTTTTGGGTTTGTACTCCATGTTTGCTAAAAATATAACCAGAAAGATTTGCATAACATTTTACTGAGGTATAGACTATGCTGCACACAAGCATTGTCTCCAAAAAGTGGGGAAATTGGACCTATTACAAAGATGTATGAACTCATCACAATTCTCTGCAGTAAGAAATGACAGAAAAATGAGAAACTGCTCATCAGGACTACCCTTGGCTTTTCCCAGCTCCCAACCTCTGCTAGGAAAGTTTCTGGGAGGCTGCCAATTGGCCAAAACTGAGCCAGGAACCTCTATAGTGATTTAATACTACCGATGACTGTAAAGTTAGAGTGTCCAGGCATGTTCTCTTTTGATTTACAGACTCAGACTTAACTATCAGGGATCATAAGGAATATTAATATTTTTCAGACCATCTGGTCTCACTGAGACAGGTGCCATTCCTCTGTGCACCTCTGGTCCCCTGACCCATGTGGGGTTTGTAAGGGGAGAATCTCCAGAAGTGGCACATGGCTGTTTGCCCTGGGATGTGTGCATGGGGGCTGTGCAGCCGAGAGGCTTCTCCACCATGGACCAGGAGCACAAGCAGTGGTGCCAGAGAGAGCAGCTCCAGTGGCTCCCTTGGTCCCACCAGGGGCTGTGCTGTGGAACCACATGGAGAAGCAGCCAGTTTGCTGTGATGTATGGCAGGAGGAATCTACTAGAGACTAGGCAGCTGGTATGAACACCATCTATTAGAATTTCAGTTGGAACAGAAATTCTGACTCTGCAATAAGGGTGCAAATTAGAGAGTTATACAGGACTTGTGTGCAAAGCTTCATGAAATGTCAGGCTTTGGATGAGAGCCTAATAAATACTTGTTTAAGAACAAATTTAGTGGCTAAAATCTTTACCAGCAAGAAGGTGATGGTGTCCTCTAGAGTTTAAATATAACCTGCTACTCTGCTGGAGCAAAAAGAGAGATATACAGTAAGGGAGACATTTACCTCCTTTGTTAGCACAACAGACTCCTGTTCTCTCCAGAGTGATCTGAAAGGTAGTTTCCAGTACATGATAAATTTTGCTTCAGTTTATTATTTTAATAGTGGTCTTGGGACAAACTGCAGCATTTATCATCTTTTACACAATTTTTGTTTTGAAGCATGTCGGGAATGTACTAATGCTGAATTTAATCCTAAAGGACAGGACAGTGATTCCTGAAATGACTTGTGCCACATTATGTAGTAATGGAGTGTGCTTTGGGAGATGAATTCAAGCCTTTGTAGGTAAGAAATTATGGAACCTAATGCACATTGATTACATGCTATAAAATTTCTTATGAACTGATAGAAAAACATATTTTTCTCTGGTAGCTGTAATATTACAGTTAAATCAGTTCCAGATACCTGGTTGTTACATCTGAAGCAGCCTGGAAATGGAGGGAAGTCAGTTTATTCCAGGTGGTTCAGAGCCTGTGTGTACATTAATCCAGTGCATACCTTAATTTTTAAAAGGGCTCTAGCTCAGAAATGCATGGACAGTGGCTCCCCAGGAACATGGGACCAATGTTCGGGACCAGCATCCCAGAGTTAGGTTTGGTGCTGTGTGGCTGTAAATAGGGGTCAGGTTTTAGGCTGACTTACTCACCAGGGCTCTGGTAAAATAAACAGCCTCTGCTACTCCTTTCCTCCCAGATGAACTATTTACAAATAGTGCACCCAGTCCTCTGCAGCCATAAGAGATGATCAATGGCTGAAAACACTTGCAAATAAATCTTGCAATGGCTAAATTAATCTTCTGCAACAAAATGCTATCTTTTGTTCTGGATTTATAATCTTAAAATAGATTAAAGGTGTGGCCAGTGGGTTGAGGGAGGTGATTCTCCCCCTCTACTCCACTCTCATGTGGCCCCACCTGGAGTACTGCATCCAGTTCTGGAGCCCCCAACACAAGGGAGACATGGACCAGTTAGAACAAGTCCAGAGGAGGCCACAAGGATGATCCGAGGGCTGGAGCATCTCTCCTATGAACACAGGCTGAGAGACTTGGGGCTGTTCAGCCTCGAAAAGAGAAGGCTCCGGGGAGATCTTATAGCAGCCTTCCAGTACCTGAAGGGACCTACAAGAAAGCTGGGGAGGGACTTCTTACAAGGGCAGACAGTGATAAAACAAGGGGTAATGGCTTCAAACTGAAAGAGGGGAGATTTAGATCAGCTATTAGGAAGAAGATCTTTCCTGTGAGGGTGGTGAGACACTGGAACAGGTTGCCCAGAGAAGCTGTGGATGCCCCCTCCCTGGAAGTGTTCAAGGCCAGGTTGGATGAGGCTTTGAGCAACCTGATCTAGTGGAAGGTGTCCCTGCTCATGAAAGGAGGGTTGGAACTAGATGATCTTTAAGGTCCCTTCCAGCCCAAACCATTCTATGATTCTATGATTCTATGACATATTTTACTTAAGTAAATAAGTAAAAACTTTCATTCTTATTTATTAGTGCTTACTGAAAAATCACAGTGATAGTAGAAAATGGATTTTACTAGGTTTGAAAACTACTAGTTATTCCATTGTCAATTTGTTTTAAAAGCACATTTAGATAAATGTCATATGTAGAAGGAGTTTTTTTTTTTCTAAAAAGCACAGAACTTATGCACTGAATAGGCTGATCATCTGTGCTTGTAATGGCAATAATTACCATCACACTTTCATATCTGCCTTTGACAGAATCAACAGAGATTGATTAAGATTAAGAATCAACTGAAAGATCAAGGAAGAAAAAAATGGAGTCTAGATAAAGACCATACTTATTTGAAGAAAACAGCACATGGAAACAATAATTTATATTTATACCATCTTTTCTGACTGGAAGGATCCGTGAACATTGTACAAATTAAGTCAAGTGATTTTCAAAACATCAGTTATGCTATTTGTACATTACCATCAGAAGAAACCATATATGTAGACTGATTGTATGCTATGAATAGCAGAAATAACATCTACACAGCATCTCTAGCTGTGAAACGAATACTAATTAAAGTAAATCGCAAGGGGGAAAAATTGAGTAATGGCCTTGCTTTCTTCATCATAGCCTTTCACATTGTTAGCTATGCTTGAAAAGAAAACTTAGGTTAGCTGCCCCTAGAGTAGCATTAGGCAATGTACTCAAGGTACAGCATCTTGATTCTGCATGTTTTAGAAAAAAAAGTCTCACTTTCACCTAGTGAGGCTCATCTTTTTGGCTGCCCTGTAGCCGAGGGAGGGAAGGAGTCCCCAGGACACAGTCTGGGAAGCGAACAGTAGGCACGCAGCCCCAGGACTGAGGGCAGCCTTTGCAGATGTCTCTCAGTGCCTTGGCAAGCCTGTAAGTCTTTTCCTCCTATCATCATCCTTTATAATCAGGAGAGCTTCAATATTTCTCATCTTAGCATAAAATTTACATTTCTTCTTGGAAGTGTAAAGGACCATGATTTTTATCACCATTATAGTGACATAAACCCAGGGCCAATGCATGCAAACTTACGCAGGCACAATAGCAGTCAGAGTCTCACCAGAATTTAAAAAATTATTTTTACTTAAGGAAAGTACTATTTTTTCAACTTGTTGATCTAAAATTTAATAATGTGACTGTGGAAATAAAGTCCTGCATCCAGCCCTGGTCACAGCTGGGACAATACTTTTGATGGGAAGCAGTGTAACACTATCATTCACTTACCACCATGGTATCCAAGTATTACTTATTTTTCCCAGTCTTCCTGAAAACTGCACACATTTCTCAGCTTTGAAGCCTGATATTTCTGGCAAAAAGTAATTAAAACTGCGACTCCAGCAACCCTGGTATCTCTGACAAAATAAGCAATGTCAAGATAGAGAGGGAAAGAATAATTTAGATAATTCATAGGTTCATTTCTCCCCGTCTGTCATATCTTTCTATTTAAAATTAATTTGTGTAGCCTGTAAAATAGGAAGGTGACCATTAGATTACTGAGGACAGGAATTTGTCTGAGGCAGATTTGATCTCTATGTGAACCTTGTTGCAAAAAGCTGGCACTTCAGTTTACTTCCTTAAAGATCAGCTCAAATAATAACATTTTTAAACTGAGTAATTTGAAAGAGACAGATTTCAAAATCCCTCTGCTTGCAGCACTGGGGCCAGACCTTATCCCAGTGCTCAGGTGCTGACAGAGGAGCCTTTTTTCAAAGATGCTGATGACCCAAATTGCCATACTCATTTCATGTCAAAATCTAGCCACTTCTGTTATTGCTCAAATGTATTTCAAGGTCTCTTGAAAAGCCTGTCCTTTATCACTATTTGAAAACAGAAAAATCCAACAAATTAAACTGTGCCAGTCACTGGTGTCAGTCTGTGAGCAGTGGATGAAATGGGCAAAAGAAGTGTGTGTCTAACAGTGGGGCAGGGGCTCTGGGTAGGAGGGAACAATTTTAAAACTAGCCCTTATTTTTCTTATACTGGCAGAAGAATGGCTTTAGACTTTACGAGCATTGAAACTCAGGGCACTGCCTTGGTTTCAGGGGTACATTTCATTCTTCTGTTTTTGTTATACTGTTAAGATGTTTGGGGTTTTTTTGCTTTGTTTTGTTTTTTTTCTTTCTTTCTTTGGTCGTTCAGATATTTTAGCAGCTGGCAAAATGCTGCTGCTGAGTGATGATAACTTAATATTCACCAGTTATTCACCACATTCATCAACATGAGAGCTTTTTAGACTACCCTCTCATAGTAAAAGAAGAACCCTACAGACAAGATTATTTTACTGGCTGATAGGTTGGTGTGTAACAGAGATGCTGTTACAGGAGGTTGCTACATTTATAATAGTGGACACCACCACCTTTCTCTTGCCCTGGATATGCTCAGTGTTCATGGGTACTTCCAGGGCTCTTTGCTTGTTGTGTGCAGGACGCTCTTCCTCTTCTGGGCTTTGGATGCTGCCGCATGACCAGTTGCCGGGGTGTTTGGCATGCCTCTCCCTCTAGCTGTAAGCTTTTATTCAGAGCCTGTTCCAGAAGTACTTCTAAATGCCTAAACCACAGTCAATTCTGTGTGGCAAGGGTCAGTAGCTCCATTGATCTCAGCAACATCATGAGCTGTTCTAAATAGTCAAGACTATGGGCATAAATCAGGTGCTCCAGGAAGAGTACCAAGTTTGACAAGGAAGAGATGATGGCAGCTACCCAGGGCTCATGCAGCTGCTGGGGAGAACAAGTTTGATGTCTGATATGGCTGGCTGTAGGATGATCTCATAAGAGATGCTGCCTGGCTGACTTGGTCACATAAGTGTGAGCTCCTGAGCCAGCACAGCCTGGGTGCCAGGGGGGTAACATAGCCCAAGGATGGGAGTTTCTTGCCCAGGAGTGAGACATCAGCCATGAAGTGTGGATTGGTCACAGCTGCACTGCAAAATGCCTTTTGTAACAGTAATAATGGAAAGAGATGACAGTATAGAGAGAGAAGGCCCCTTCCATCCCCAGGGTCACTGGTACTGAAGTGGGTTCTGTCTCTGAATGCCATTTCCAATTGAGCATGTGATAATATACATCATCAGTAGTTCCTAGAGCCTGAGAGTAGGTTATGGTGGGACTTACCCAGCAAAAGTAGGTTAGGGATGTTAGACACCTCCTCTCTCCCTGTTTGTATGTCCTGGTGAGGTGCTACCAGGGAGCAGAACCAGGCATAATCCTTTCCACCTCAAGCCACTACTGCCACAAAACAGACTGTGTTGCATTTGGTTTTATCCTGCTGCTCAGAAGCACTCTGATTTACTTTGGCTGTGATAGGTGTGGCAAGCTTCTCTGCCTTCTCACAGCCTCATCTGACAATCTTTTTAAGGAAAAGAGTCATCAGATCCACCTGTGCCTCCAAATGCCTTCTCTGACAAGAGAAAAAGACCTTGAGGAGATGATGAGCAGAGATGAGAGTAGCTCCTCAGTAGTCCCACTGCTCTGCTCCCAGAGGAGGGTGAGCAGGGTCTCCAGATGGGTCCCTTAGTTTTCCCATCCTCCCCACAGGCACATTCACTGCTTCCCATCACGGCAGTTCTCGCACCAGCACAACTCCACCATTTGTCATGTGGGGTCAGCCAGCACCACAGTGACGCCTGAGATGCTGAGGCAGGTCATGGGTCGTAGCTCACCCCTGGTATAAACATAACTTGAGCCAAGAAAACAAAATTATTCAGCAGTATTTTTTTTTGTTTTTGCCACATGGCTTTAATACACAGCATAGTTGAGTGTTGTGGCATTTCTATGTTATAAAGTTCAGATGTAATTACTACAGACTTTCCAGATCGATATGTTCAGCATTTTAAATTTTAGATGCTAATTAAAACGTTTTTCCTATTCCCATTGATTTTCTTTTTTTGACTTTTTCCATCACAGTCAAGAGGAACACTGTTAAACCCTGTCCCTGGGGATAATTTATGGACGAGTGCAAATAGCTGAGTTTGAAGCTGTGTTAGCTAGAAGTGACACAATCAGTATGGCTAAATTTTCCTCTGGTGCACTGTAAAACAATTTCAGGGTAAAATACATTCTGAGCAAGTAAAAAAAATGATCATCACTACACCCTGCTCCTGCTGGAGACAAAAATATATGGATTAACAGGAGAGAGGCTTTTCTCGGTGAAGTCACTAAAAAGTTCAATAATCAGAAGTTTTTATTACAGTGTGGAAAAAGAGAAAAGGATGAAAGATTAAAGGAGCTGAAACATAGGTTATTCCATGTGGAGTTAGAAACATCGGTGTCTGATCTATGGCTTGAGAGTTGCCTGTTTCCAGCTCTCACCGAGGCAGAGCCATGGGGATTTGGGGGCACTTGAAAGAGTAAGTGAAATTGTCATTACATTCTTGCTCACTACATGGTTTCTGGCTGTCGATAGTCTTGTTGTGATACTGTTGGCTTTATCCTGCTTTGCACCATATTGCCAATTTACTCCAGAAGTTTGAACGTGCGAGCCCCAGAAGAGTGTTGCACAAAGCAACATGGGAGATCCATGGCAGCCTAGTGCCTCATCAGAGAGGGATCAATTGCATCTAAATCACCTTTGTACAATTTATTCCTTAGCATAACCCAGAGAAGAGCTTGCCCCAGCTCCCACAGCCATGTACTCTACTGTCATGAGATCTTTACTTCTATAAAAAAATTCAAATTGCAACTGCACCCCACTTGTTCTAGTTGCATCCAGCAAGAGCACAGTTTATGCCCTCCTTTTCTGCAGCAGCCTCTTACATGTTTGGGTTTCCTCAGTGTGGTGGGTTTCTTTATTCTGAGCCCTGGTTCCTTCATTCTTTCTTCAGAGACTGATGTCTGCCAGCACCACAAACCTGGTTTCTCAAAACCTATGTATGGGTTTCATTTCCTATTTCCGTCAGCACGGCTTTGTTTTGTGACCTGCCAGACTGAACTGCACCTTGTTGAGAAGCCTGAGTAGTGGCTCAAACACACAATGTGAGCTTTAAGTCTGAGTGAAAATGTAGAAATCACAATTCTCATCAAAAGCCTGCAGGACCCCAGTCCTGAAAAACACTGTCTGTGCCAATGATGCATAAACTGACAGAAAGCAGAAAATAATTTAAGTGATAGGTAGTACGAGGAGAGGGCTGGAGCTGTGTGAGGAGTGAAGGTGCCATGGGAATCATGCCTAAAAGAAGAAACTGAGACTAAGGAAAAGGAGGTTCTCAACAGGTTGGTGTTGTGTTGAAATGGAGTCAACAAGTAGGCTGAATAATGTGATTTTGCCCTCCATATCCTTAGCAGTTCCCCTGAAAACATGTCAGGAGCAAGATTTTGACCTGGTCAGAGAGGCTCTGAGTACCTGGTGAGCAGCTGTAAAGCTGTTTGGTTTGTTCAAACATGGAGAAAAGTTCCAGTTTGTACAAAAAAAAAAAAAAAAAAAAAAGGTAGATTTTGCTTTGAAGGACCAAATTACAAATTGTTTTACTGTAACTGAGCCATCTAGTCATGTGTAAACCTAGACTTTAACTGTCAAACCCTGAAGACTCTGAACCTATGCTATCACACATATTTTTTTCCTACAAACGTTGTGCTAGAGTATATAAAAAGATGCAGGCATCAATAGATCATTATAACTCCCTATTCTACTGCCAGTATAAACTAAGCAAGACAGAAAAAACTTCACTATTTCAGTATTAACAAGATCATAAAAATTCATGAGACATTCAAAGCTGCTAGTTAAACTGTATGAGAATTTCTGAATATGCTTTATATAGGACTAGACTGAAAATAAATAATGAAAACTTATTTTCAGTGGCTTTTTAAGCTGCTCTAAGTTCAGCAAGAGCTATGATTTGCAGCCTATTACTATTTGACACTAGATTTGCACAGACAGCTCTCATGGAAGTACACTGATAGTTATTACAAACTTTGAGAATGTAATGTATAAATGAATGTAGAAAAATGCAAACCAGCAGGGAGCTGCAATCCCTCTTCACTAATTGTGCACAGTTGCATTTATCTTTCAAGGACTAGAACTATTCCAGTGGTGATTCCTTTTAAATAAAGAAAGCAAATTTTATGGATTACTGCTATTAGAATATGGAAATTCATTTTTTTTTTATATCTTGTAGGGCACATAAATTTGTGTATAGATATATATATGCACATGTAAATACATATATAATTATTGCCCTAGTGTGCATATGTTTTCCATTATTCTGGGAATGGATCTGGTAACAATGCAATTATTACAATGACAGGCCATTTTTGTACACATTCTCTGTTTTGAATAAGATCTCTGCACTTGTAGTTTTGGAAATAAATCACATAGCTGCACTATTAACCCAAGAGCAAGAATTTTCTTGAGTCCGAGGTGCACATTTCTCTGTGCATAACTATTATTTGACTATCTTGTAGAACAAACATCTGGAAACAGCAATTATCTGAAAATAAGTATTAAAAAAGTCAACTACCATCACAACAACAGAAGATATTTAAAATTCATGAGCACCTTCATACTATACAAGGGATAACTGACTAATATCTGGCCGTCTAATGTATGTTTCACCTTCTGTTTTGCACCGTGATACACCTGATGCAGAGCCATTAGTCACTAACAGTGACAGAACTGTGTTTGCTCCACCAAATAAAAGTGAGCTCTAACCAAACTGCCGTAAGATCGCAGTGTCATTGTCAGTGGACTATCACACCTGAAGATAAGCAAACTGTTGACCATTACTCATCTGTTTTTTTTTTTTTCCAAGCAATGATTTTTCCTTGAGCTAGAAATGTTTGGAGGTGTTTATGCAATATGTGTTAAGTCTAAGGATGCACCTTAGGTCAGAGGGTCAGCTGGCAGAGCCTGGCTGGTCAGAGCTTGGCATTTAGCTGCTATTTCTTTTTCTCACATCCCCTTCACAGTTTGTTTTTTGTCTGAGAAGCTGTTGGAAACATAAGCAAAATGCAGTGAGGCATAGTGGTGCTGCTCCTTCTCCTGAGGTGTTGGTAGGAGCTTCACAGCCTCCACAGCTGCCCTGCAGGTGAGAAGTGAGCTGGCTCCTTCCAGGACAGAGGCAGCTGGAGAAGGAAGGACTCTTCCAGCCTCAACACCTTCGTTGGACCCTTACGACATTTGTTCTTGTGCTGTTTCATCCTTGTTCTCTTATAGCCCCCAGGTAAATCCATCTGACAAAAACATCGACTTTGAAAGGGGTTGGGAAGATATTATTTGATGAGGTATGAAATAAATACAATGCAAGGTTATTTTTTGGTTTTAAAATGCAAGAAAATCTGATCTCCCAGGTGACTGTGGCTTAAAAAGAGGCAAGGGCTGGAGTTCTTTTGCTATGAAAGACATATATACAAATGAAGAGACCACCAAAATATGCAGAATAAAGCAACTCTTGAGTTTCATAAATATGAAGCACAAAAGGTCATAGAGGAGATTAAGCATTTATCATGTATCATCTAAGCTGTAAGGTTTTTGTCCTTTAAGTAACTGTTAAAGGACTAAACCAACCACTTCTGCCAGGCTAAGGGAGAGGGACAGGGTCTGAGATCTCCTGCCAGCAGTGACAACATGTAGGAACTCGGTCCCACCCAATCAGTTGTAAGGAGGGCAGATCGCGTGCTGGTGGCGTTGTGTATGTAGGTCAGATTAAATATTACAAACAAATGCCCAGGGCAAAGCCAGTCATTGTACTAATACCTACAGAGCAGCTTCTCAAAGCAGAAAGCAAGTGGTAGAGGTGGTTCTAATTTCACTCTTCTTAGGTGGTAGCAGTAGTATTCTAGTTAGCTACATAATAAATCTATAGGACCACAGAAGCAGGGGACTGGTAATATCTGGTGTAACTGCTGTTTACTGAACAAGGACCCAGTCCTGCTAATTTTTAATCTTCTGACTAGCCCTTATTTATGTTGGCAATCAATCTCTTTCACATCGCTGCAAGCACTTATGTGAATATTCAATGCTGTGTAGAGATGTTTTGTGTGAAGTCCTGACCTGCAATGTAAGAGAAGGGTAAAATGCCAATTAGCTGCCTTCAGGATAATGCCCACCATTTACCTACCTCAGAACAGGTTGCCCAGAGAGGTGGTAGAAGCCCCATCCCTGGAAACATTCAAGGTCAGGTTGGATGAGGCTCTGGGCAACCTGAGCTAGTTGAAGATGTCCCTGCTCACTGCAGGGCAGGTTGGACTAGATGACCTTTAAAGGTCTCTTCCAACCCAAATCCATGATTCTATTCTATATTCTACAATATTTAATGGTAGAGCTTCTCCTGGAACTCCAGAGCTATATGGCTTTTATATTTGACTGTTTTGTCATTTTTGCAACCTAAAAGACATCTCATTATCATGTGGGGTTAGAAAGAGCCATCTACTGTTGGTCTGGTGGAGCTGTTCATAGTATAATTGATCAGAAGTGGCCATCAAATAGGTGTCCACGATCTAATATTCTGTACAGAAGAAAATATTGTCAACATCTTTCACTTGAAAGAAAAAAAGAAATATCTTTGCCTTCAAGATGTTATTTTTGAAGTAGTCTTGAGTAGCTTAATGACAGGGAAAGTATGTATGATGTGTTACAATTTTCTGTCACTTCTAAATTAAAAAAAAAAAAAAGTCTTAAGGCTGTGAACAATTTTGCATTCCAGCGCGATCATCTCTTCAGCACCACCTACATCCCGCGTGCCAACATCACCCACTTCATTTGGACTCCATTTCTTCAAGCCGTTGGTCTGGACTGCAAAGCTGACCCCATTTAGCAATATAGTTAAAAAAATATCGAAGAAACCTACTTATTAGGCTTTTAAAATTTTAAATAATTGAAGCCAGCTGTCCTAGTTCATAGAAAGTACACAAGCTTGCCAGACATGCAGATTCTCCTCCTACTATTGCTGAATTGTTACCATTATTTTCTGTCTTACTAACACTCATTTCTAATGCTTGTTAGCCAAGGCTGTGAGCTGTGAACTTGTGCCATATAACAGCTTTGTAAAACTCAGTTAATAAAACGTAGTAAAGCTCCTAAAAGAGCAAAGAAAGCTCAGCACAGAATTTCCCAATGATTACCATTAGGCATAATGTTCTAATTTCTATCAGAAAAGCTCCCTTGTATGGAAAAAATTTTGGGTCTGGGTTTTTTTTTCTGAAACAATTGTGAGACTTGGAGTCTAATTTATTTATTTATTGGGTAGTGCTGGAATTTCCCCACTTCTATTGTATTTAGGGTCAGCTCAAAGTGCTCACTGTAACCTGCAAGAATTACAACAGCAAGTCTGAACAATAATCCAGATCGTGTTGTCTTGTCTCCATAAATTATCCATACATCTCAAAAGGTGAAAGAATGATCTGATGTCAACTATAGGTTACTCAGCTCCTTAGAGAAATTTCTTATCTCCTATTAGCTGTAGCTTTTCCCTTTTTTATTTCTGTTGCCTAATTTAAATCTGAAAGTTATAATAAATTTAAATATCTAATTCTATAAAAATTCATTCATTCTAATTTGTGCCAGTGAATTCTACAGCTTTAGTTATTTATTTTTTAATTTTTCTATTACTTTTAAATTTATTTTTATTTGCTCATTGAATGTCCTCTGTCATGTACTGTAAAAACAAGCTATCCACCTGTCTTGCATCCTGTTTTCCCCAGACATGTTTCTTAAATTTTTTAACCCTCATTTTCCATTAGAAAACTTCAAATAATTTTCACTTGCCTCCTCCTATGTCCCTTTTTAGACAGACTTGTAATATTACATTTTTCTTGTGATGTCCTTTGCTATCATCCCTTTGGCCCTTTGTTTTCTTTGATTATTGTTGCAAAGTGAGCATCACCTCAGAGTGATACCCGAGATGCCTTCCTATGTTTTATACTAACGAAATCAACAGCAGCAATGTCTAAGCAACTTGGGCAGTTTCTCCAACACTGATTTAATCTGTTAGCAGCTGCTTGGTCAAAACTTTGACTCTCTTCTACCTTTCTCATGGTTGCAGCTTTCATGCCCTCCCTAAAGTATACAGAAAAGGTGTCATAGTGAAGCCATACCCGTCTGCAAGAGGTCTATAGGTTGCACAGCATCATCTTTTTGTCCTGCTGAGAGCTGACCCCTCCTTTCTGCCTCTTAATACTCTTTAACTTCTCAGTTGATGAAAATATCATTTCTAATGACATGCTGGTGCACCTCAGCTTGGAACGTGCCAGTAGAAGAGGCGAAGCACAGCCCATGGCAGGGGAAGGTGGGTATGGAGAAGAGAAGGGAAGGGAGGAGGTGACAATGAGACCTCCCCATCAAAAGGCTGAAAGCTTCTGGTGTACAAAATACATCTGAGTGTCACTAGATACTGGAAGAGAATATTATTTCGCTTAGCTCATAGTGAGCAGTAAGCTAACACTTCCTGCTTCTTGAGGGTCTTCAATAAAATTTTTTTCTCTAGTTAGAGGAAAATAGTTCTAATGTTTTCCTTTGATGCCTCCAAAGAAAACTCAAAAGTTATCATTAAGGATAACTATTCAATTCATAAATTCCTTTTGAAGCCTGTTTGACAAAAGGAAATTTGTTTTCTTACTACATATTGGCAATTATTTTAGCATCAATGTCCAGAACTGGAGGTACCCTGAGAAGGATTTCCCTCAGCTTTATGTCAAGGTGATTCCTGTGCTGTGCAATGAGCACATGAACATCTCTTGTTGACTGTTAGTTATCCCGATGATCAGTCTATCACAGCTCAGTGACTGTATCGATTAGGAACATAAGGCTTCAGCCAGTCAGTTACAGAATGTAAATTGTCTAACCTTGGTTTATTGCAGTGTCATGTTAAAGCAATACATAATTTCTTATATTAGCTATTTACCTCATATTTAACAAAATACAGTTCCACAGAATTCAGAAAAACTCCATTCTTCCTCTTTTGAGGAAAGCAAGTTATATATAATACTATCTATATATTAAAATGTTAGATATTTTAATATATATTATAACACACATATAAATAAATTTTATATATCTAAAATGAGTAATTTTTATATTTTTTATATATATTAGCATAGTAGTTTCCACCTAGCAGTTTAGAAAAGTGCAAAAAGAAAAAGCTAAGGCTGACCAAAAGGAGAGAGCGTTGCTAGACAACTTTTCCAAATCTAAGATCATGCTAACTTTAGCTAAGTTTGTTAATGCAGGTATCTGAGCACCAATAGAGTCTAGTTCACAACTTGCCATAATATCCAGATGACCCAATTTCTTTTACGTATGAGAATTAATGCTGTTGAACTTTTTCCATAGGATAAAATAAAAGTCTTTCTACATATGCATATCCATATGCATGTTTGTAGTTTGTAGAGTTTAATTCAAAAGGCTGAAACCAGAAAAGATTTGGATTTAAGCACCTAACTCTTGAGCTCATCTTTGAAAATGTCAGCCTCTAGAGAAAACAATATTTATCATTTTTATAATCTTTGGCATGCTTGCTTTTCCTAAGTAACTATTGCTTTCCTGTTTTCAAATCTGAACTTTAAAAACCTGTGGAGCAAGTCAGAAACAAAAGGTGGAACAAATGTAAAGAGGTAAGCATTGCATTTAGCTTGAGTGATTTTTTTTAACTGACAGAAACAAGAGAAAATTAAACAAAAATCAATGTCTGCATGGCAGCTTACATAGCAGTGGACAAATTATCTCCCGCTCTTACAAGATCGATCATCCTCTTAATGTATTGTGTTTCAGGGGCTTGACAGAGTTCTATTTATCTACTTCCATTTTGGGCATTATCTTAAGACAACCAGCAACTCCAGCAGTCTTGAACCAGACTACTAGTACCCCCACTTAAATAAAAAAAGCCCAACAAACCATCAACCATCCAAAAAACCAACCCCCTGCCCCCAACCTCAGAAAAGCATCAGATTTCTCAAAAGCTTTCCTTCTACACTTTTAAAAAATCTAAATTCTAGGTTTAAAAGAATTTTACTGTAGCGCAGCTTTAGTGGGAACATCTCAAGAAAGAGCCCAACCATCCACTGCCCACGTTTCTTTCAGGTCATGGAAAAAGCAAGGTTAATGCAGCTTAGCTTGCAAGGAAGAGGGCTGTAGTGACTCAGGTTACGCATGACTGCTTATTGAGCTGCGATAACTTGATTAGGAATCCAAATACCAAGCTTTTGCCATGAAATTCACCTTTTCACAGGGCTCACTCCCAAATAAAATCACTTGCAGAGAGAATTAGGTATGGATCCAAACCTGAATTTTTTTGACAGCTTGAATATTTGCACTAACCAACCTGCTTCATAGTTTGGGTCTATATAATCCAGGTTTTCAGATTGTATCTGAACTCTATTTTCTGGAGTCAGGCTGAAAGGAAAAGACTGCAGGCGTTTCCTAAGAATGCTTTACTCAGATTTGTTCTTCCTGTTGTGTGGGGTGATGGGAGCTCTAATGGTTTATATGGTGATTTCTGTATGGAAAAAGCACATAAAAATAGTGAAAGGGAGGAAAGCAAATTTCAGAGTTGGTTTTGGAGTGGTTTTTATTTTAATTTGGTTTATTTTTTTTCCATTTTACTCTGAAGATGAAAATTGTCCCATATGGCTGAACTACTCACATCTTCCCCCACTAGAAAGCAGATCCTTGTGGAGTGAAAATTGGCTTCAGAACCTGAAGTATGAAATTAAATTCTTTAAACATATTTCAGATCTCAGGTTTTGCATATCTTTGTAGCAGAAATAGTCATTTGACTGAATTTCTCATCAGAAAGTAGAGCTTTAGCAACTCAAAGTCATCCTTTGCAAATGACAACTTTCTGCAAAATGCCTCATCAGATTCAACAATTCTTATACACAGTTATTACTACTACTAGCTAGTTTTAATAATTTGCCTCTCACTGATGTCTGTATTATTAATTTTAAAGCCTATTATAAACATATGAAGGAATGAAGTGTGGAATCTGATCTGAGAAGCAAAATGTAAATAGTACTCAGAAAATACAGTTTCAGGGATTGTTTTCTTCCCCATAACCACTGAACTGTAGAGTCAGAGACACAATGACTTGGGTCATCCAGATGTAGGACCGTACAGTCTTGTACTGGTGCACACAGGAATCCAGGGAACTGGACAATGAAATCTGTACAGCTGTAGAGATTCAGATTTACCCAGAACAAAATCTACATTATTTTAGTTTCATTCCAAAGGTTTATTTTGCAATCACTGTGCATGGCCATAGTTGATCACACACATGTAACTCAATTGTGGTACTTGTACACACACTATCTTGCAGTACCTCATCCCATTGTCACAGACAGGTAAAGAGAACATGGCACCACATAACACTCACTGACAAAAACACGGGCTGCAGACAATTTGATAGATTCAACAAGAAAAAACAAATGATAAATTGCTGATGTTTTCCATTTTGTCCTCTCATTGCTGGAGAAGCTATAGCAGCACAACAACGGAACACCACAAAGCTCTTGTTAGGGTGGGAGATGAGAAAGTTAATGCAGTACCAGCAGACCTGAAGTCTCCTCAGGAACTTCACAACCCAAGGCAGAGGCAACTGCAGCCACCTTCCCTGGCTAGTGACAAACCACCTGCACACACACATTTCTGGAGGCTGGAATTGCTTTTAACCAGTACCATGGGCTGCAGCAAACTGCTGGTGAGACGTGCAACCACTGTCCCATGGTGTGCTCTAGTCTGTAGCAGCTCCCTTTGCAGCCGTACTGTCTCTAGCAGCACAGACAGCGCGTATCTGGAGTGTCTAAGGTAGGGCAAGAGATGGGCAAATGGGGTTGCAGAAGAGAAACACAAAACCCCTGTTGTTAATGCTGTACAAACCCCTCAGGTGTGACAGGAAATTCTATGGAGCCATCTCTTTATCGACACATTCGGAGCTGGGCTCCAAATGCAACTGTAAGCAACTGTAAGATGATTTAATCTTGTTGCATAAAACTGCCCTATCAGGCCAACAGGGTATTTTATTGAAGTTATCCAACGGCAACATTATCAACATGCAATGCCTGTAACGTGCACTAATGAACAGTACTAAGTGCCGAATTCGCCCGATTCTAATCATAATAATGGTTTCCAATCCTGCCACCTTGACGCAAATCAGATCACATCATAGCACATTGGTAGCCCTAACTGCCGTGTAAGGTAATTCTCAATCGGAATGAGAGGGTCTGAACTTGCCAGTCTTCCCTGCAGGCAGAAAAAGAAGAATTTCCTTCTACAACTGTCTGGAGGGGTGGCATTAAAGCTCACTTGTTACACAGCCATTCACTTGGCAAGCCTCATGTAACACATGAAATAGGCAGCTAAAGCCACTGAAAGATGACAATTTCATTTGCTATCTATGTAATTTTATAAGTGGTTATTAGAAGCTATCTTTCTTCAATTCTCTCCATAGTATTTGATTAGCTTCTATATATAGTTATCAGTTGGTATAATCCTGATTCACTGTTTCTTAAAAGTAGCACCAATATCATAAATCTGATTTTTCATTCTTAATTCTCTTGCTCATATATATTTTCATTTTCTTACTTGCTGCTCTACCTCTATCTCAGTAAAATATCAAAAATTCTGGCATGAAGGCTCAGATCAATTTTTTTTCTATTACCCAGTAGTGAAATTGCTCTATTAGGTCAGCTTACAATGTGTGCAGTAAATATGCCACATATAAATAAATCACAGTATAAAACAATATACATAACTTAGTAGTAATAGCTGAACATTAGGATCTCTGATTTTAATTTACAGTGTAATTTACAGTATAGAACAAAACAATAAACAGCTTATCACTCAGGGAAATCTGAAACACCCCCTCCCCCCAAATATTGGAAAACAATTCTCCATTGTGCGTATATATAGGAATATAAATATTAATCTATATTTTGGTATTTGAAATATATATATTCATATATGTATGTGTGTATATATATATGAATACATATACATATTTTTTTTCCCAAAATATTCCAAACATAAGAACTTCTGGACTAGTAAATATATAACTAGTGGAAGTAGCTGGCTCTACCTACATGCTGCACTTGCTTCTTGTGCCTTACTCTTACCTGACAGTAGCTTTAAGATTTACTGACTTTTCATATAAAACAGCTAACTACTAAATTTAAAAGTGCTTATTGCCCCCTCAGCACCCAGGTACCTAGAAGGATCAAGAAAAACTATTATGAAAATTACAAACTGGAAAGATGATGTCCATTAAAAAAATCCCACATGGAAGGGAACGGATCACCTAACCCACAATAGCCTACTCAGTCTTTCTATCACAAAATTAAGCAGACTCTGAGGACAGTTTTAAAAAACATTAAATAGCTTAGAAACTTATTAATGTGAACTAGGCCTGGAGCTTCAGGATCTAATGCCCAAATGAAAATTAGTGTTTAAATAAGAAATAGGCACCCAAATTCTTTTGGGGACATCTGAGTGCCATTTGAAATGACATTTATTGGGTGTCAGGGAAATTTTGGTTTCTAAGACTTGTTTTAAAAGGAACTTGAAAAGAAAGCAAAAAAAACCAATCAAAAAACCTCAGCCTTTGGAACACCTGGTGTTTGATTTTTTTTTAATGCTACACCCTACGTGTACCATCAGAATTCTCTCACTTCACCATAAGGTTTAGTGAGGTCCTTTTCATATCAAAGCTTCTATAGTTATCTTTAAAAAATAAAATTAAAAAAATATATATCCACAGAAATGCAGTGCCAGCAAACCCAGAAACAAGAGGCAACTCTATTACTAGTCAATCAGGATTTGCAAGAGGGACAAGGAAACCCACCAGGACCCAGAGTTCCCCATATGTGGGAAGGTGGAAGATGTTCAGATGAAGCAACTGAAAGTCAAAATAGCTGGAGTTGGAATGGGAGGTCAGGGGAGTGTCACAAGTCTTCTTTCAAGTCCTCAATTATCATGTGCAACGTGAATGACATACTGGGAAACGTGGCAAAATGTGAGCTGGTACCATTTCACGTTGGCTGGCATGGATTCTTAGCAGACCCCTGCTGGAATCTCTTCCCTTTTCCCTGCCTCCTCCTCAGTGACTGCACACACACCTCCTGTAAGCACACAGGGTGCTCAGCCAGCTGCTGCTCACAACCCCGGCTCCCCACCACCACTGTGCTTCTCTGAGCCTATATTCCTCACCCCACTCACCACAGCAGCCATGCCACTGGTGCCCCAGAAAACTCCGGCTCTTATTTATTTAATCAGCTGCCGCTACTCCTGCCTCTCATTTCCTCAACCATCACCCTAGCTGCTAACAAATTTACTCACTTAAAACATATTCAAGGGGGAAGCAGTTCGTGCTGTCACATAAAAAAAGTTGTGCACTGCTGTAAACATACTGAATGAAAAGAGCATGTTTTCCCCCGCCCCCCAAAAGAGCATCCTGGGTTTACACAATCCCTTTTTTGGTTTCCCCATTGTCCACAGAAGATGTGAAATTTGATTCTTGCTCTGCACTCGATTTCCTCTCCCCTGTGTAGTGGTTCATTTCTTGCATTTCCAAAGATACTTTATTCCTTTTGGCAAATGCCTGGCTGATTTCATTAAATGTCTTGTTTTTTGTTTCAGGCAGGACAAAAAACAGGTAGGTAGCTCCTGCAAAGCAGATGGCAGCAAACACTAGGAAGCAGTAGGTCTGTAAACCACCCTGCAATAGAAAACAAAGGAGATGGTAATTACAAAAGGGACAAAAGTCATAAGAAAAGTAACATCAGGAATGGTTTGAAAGAAAAAATGGGTGGTATGAGCAATTTTTAACAAAGAACAGCAAGCACTGGCATTCACTGCAAGTCAGAGTGCTTAAAAGTTCATAATAATGCACGAATCATTAGTTCTTCCAGCACTGCCTGTGGCCCACGGATGGAAAAGCAGATTCCCGGCAGAGGCGGGCGGATCAGCAATCTGGGCGATGCTGGGAGACACCGGAGTGAGCTGAGGCACGGCGGGTGTGAGGAGGGCGGCTGGCATCAGGGCTCCCGCGACCTGCACGGCTCACCTCAGCCTGGTGCGGCCACGGTGTTTCTGGAGAGGAGGCGGGTGTCTCACCAGGCTGCTCTGCATACCGCCTCGCAAGTGCTAGGTACAAAAATGAGGCATGCTTTTGCAACACTGTGCACCTGTACACAACACATGGGAAACCTGCCATAGCCAGGGGCATCTGCACCACAGGAGTTACACACTTCGAGATTTGCAAAATAAACGAGGAGAAAAACCCAAATGGCAGACATTTGTATCTTGTCTAAGGTTATGGGAGCTTACAGCAGGAAAAAAAATCCATAAAATACACTTCTTTCATGCTAGAAACTAGTATAAGAATTAACTGAAAATTAAGTACAGGCCATACTTGAATGTTTCGGGGTTTACTTTACACACACACAAAAGGAGTATAGATGCAAATAAGTTAATTTTTAAACTGATTATAAAGGCTCCAACCAACTAGTAGGAGTTGCACTTCACTGAAATATATTTCTTGCCTGGTGATTATTAGATCATTTAATAGCTTTCAATTACATTTCAATACTTCAGTTTCAAAAAACGTTTGATAATTACAATATTACCAACTGCACTTTGTTGAACTTAGAAAGTATTGTGGTATTGTGGCTCCAGTGAAGCCATTGCCAGCCTTTGAGGAAACCTACCTTCCTCCTCTACTGATGTACCTCACTCTGTGTCCTCAAACCAAACATCCAATGAACCCATATTTTTTACTTGTTTTTATTAACAAGGCTGAATTAAACCACAGAGGTACCTCCAGCTCCAAAAATAAGGTGAACTTTCTGTGGCCCCTTGCACGAGGTCATGAAAGTGCATATGAGGAGAGCTGCACCCCTCACACATCACCCCAGGTGCTGCAAGGCAGAGGTTACCCCAGGGAAAATCACTGGATGGAGGAAGCAGACGTGGTTTCCTATATATACATATTTACAATTGCCATTAAAGGTATGTATCTGAAACAATTAAGACAGAGCTAGACAAGGAAGCAACCCTAACTTTTCACATTTTTCTAATACACTCCCATTGTTGTCAGTTATACCAGTCCTACACTGCAGGCTGGTTAAGCTCCCTGCTTTGGGGGCTCAGGGTGTACACAATTCCTAGGATTATTTTAACGTTTCACTTGCTTAGTATACATCACATATGGTGTGGAAAAAGATAATCAATTTGTGTGTGGAACAAGAAAGAAAAAAAAATTAAAATTTTCTGGAGCTGCTTTTTTATAGTGATTGCCATCCTGCCTAGTCACTGTGCTTTCTGTGGATAATTCATCACCTAGTTCAGCCCTTCAACTCCTGTCTGTAACAGGAAAAGCTGGAAAGCACATCCTCTAATATTGATCATTATGGACTCTTGAGCTCATCAATGCTTTTTTTGTTAAATCCTAGAAGCACAAACTCCTGAGAAACCTGACAATCCGAAGCCAAAGAGCATGGGTGATGGGGGGAAATATTCTGGCATGGAAACAGATAAAACTTTTGAGTTTATACAGAGGCAGAAGCAAATGGATTTATTAAACAGGAAAAAAATAACTTCACAGTATCTCATAAATAATCTTGTCATGTTAAAAATTCAAATTTTGCCTCTGGATCTTCTGCATTTGAAATTGTTGTTCAACTGAATGGTAGAGCTCCAGTCTGGAATAATGTTTTTCCCTTTTTAATATCTTAATTGAACTATATCTTCTCCGTGATTAAAACAAACAATTAATGCCTAGTATGAATAAGCCTGGCAATCTGATGCCACAAGTTACCTGTGTCTCTCGGTGGTGTAGCCACAACTTTGTCCTACCTCTTATTCCTGTTTATTTCTTTGCTGTCCATGATCTAAATTAGCGATTATTATCTTTGATTCACGTCTCCTTAAACTTCTTCTATTTGAACTGAACACTCCCATGACTGTATTTTATTTGCAATTATTTTACATAATGCATTCATATATATTGGTAATAAACTTGCCCTCCTTAATTTTTGCAGATCCTTGTAAAAGTAGCCCCCAAGGACCTTCAACTGAAGTTCCACAGAGAATACGCTAAAAATTAAATTTTGTTGTAAATCCTACAGATGGGATCATGGGAAGAGACCGAGACTTTTCACTCCTTGTGTTCAGCAGGATTAGCACAACGGAGCCCTAATTCCCAGACAGAACACTGCAAAGTGATCATAAAATGCCCTTGTCTCACCAGCTAGTCTTCAGTCATAGTATTTCCTTAAAGCTGGTTATTATTTTACACATTCAGGAAAGGCAAACACTCATATTCATAAGCTTTTCATAACTCATGCAGAGTTCGACTCCTGTCACCCAAACCTGCATTTGGCACAGAATAACATCACATGTGAATTAAATTACTCATTACAAGCATTAAACCTTCTACCTGTGCCACACACTGATAAAGGATGTAGGACAGGTTAAAAAGTACAGGATAAAAGGGAAGGAAAATGTTAAATCCCTGAATCCTAACTCAATAGAAACCCTTAGTGGTATATGAGTGGGATACAGCTCAGCCCAGATGTTTAATTCATTTTTATCCGTTTCTGATGTATTCTGAATTGCTTAGTGCTGGAGGAAAGATCTGAGGGGTGGAACAATTAATAGATTGGCCACAGCATATCTGATGTGCCCACGAAGGGATCCAGAAGGTAGGATATTGTGCTGGGAAAAGGGTAAATGCTGAGTTACTGAATGATGGCTACTACAGAAAAGGTACTGATAGAGAGATCTGACAGGAAAATGGATCTGTGTCTTTTTTCCATTAAATTACTACATTTCTCTTATTTCTATTATATTATGTTATCTTATGTTATTTATATTATGCCCATGAAGCTTGTATCTCTCATTTACTCTTTGACATC
This sequence comes from Caprimulgus europaeus, assembly GCA_907165065.1. Next base: position 15,469,916 of record OU015526.1, read on the forward strand.
TGTAATCTCCAAATCCATAGTCTCTCTGTGTTGTTTTACTCTTTCAACTTGCTAGAGACAAGACATCTATAGAGATGTGTAGCTGCCACTCTAGAACTAAAACCCTCAAGTTTTGCTTATCTAGGGCTGGGGTAGGAGTAAAAAACCGAGGAAGAACTTCAATTAAAGTCTTTGGTGGCAAAGCACAGGTTCTCTGCAACTCTCTGTATTTGGCCCATCAGACATGGTCTCAAGATTCTTTACTGATGTGTGCATTCTCAACAATACAAGAATAATGACAACATATATGATAACAATTGAAAAGGTAAATATTTGTCTATGCTTTGTGATGTTATTTCACTAACTACATGGGATAGAAGCCTCAGTATTCAAAAACTGAATACTTGTATGCACCTGAAGAGTAGTTTGACTCTTAATAAAAATTACCATATCCAAACAGCTGGAGGGGAGAGTTAAAAGAGGAAGGGAACAGCAGGGAAGAAGCAAAAGCAAGCCAATTCTGAATGGAAATACAGAATAAATTCAAGGAAAGTATGTGGTTTCTCAGCTTTCCCACATAAGGATGGGTTACTTCCTTACACTCAGCTCCTACCAGCAGCAGAAGTAGCAACTCTGGCCACGCAGGAGGCACGGAGCCAGCCCCATCCATACCCCCCGCCACATCCACTCAGGCAAGTCTCAAGAACAAGCTGCCACCTTCACAATGGTGCTTCTGCTCCTCCAACACCAGACAGGCTTGCCAGAGCTAGGAATGTATTTCTTTAGCAATACTTGAAGCCAGGCTTTCACATGCAAGGTTAGAAACCAAAAGGTTAGAAGGAAGACAAAACAAAGCACCGCAATAGTCCGTGCTTTGTAGCTGTATTCCCCTCACATTTCTTCAGTACACCCTCCCGCATGAATGTCCAAGGTTCAAAGTTGCTCAAAGTTGCAGGTGGTTTCCTAAATAACAATGTCTCTGTCTCTTGATAGGCTCATAGATGTTTGTTCAGAGTCAAGGTCCCTGGAAGGCCAGGCTTTCTGGGGGTGACTGAAGGTCACCTGCCCTCCCAGGGGCACAGGGGAGGGCAAGAGAGCAGCAGACACACCACACTTACTGATGCAGTCTCCTGAGGAAAGCACCTTGGATACCTACAGCCTGTTCTTAGTTAGTCAGCAGGCTAATAAAACCTCTCCAAAGCAGGATTTACACTGGATTTTTTTCAAGGCTGGTGAGGGCTATTGCTATCCGAGATATTTATAAGTTAAGTATAAACTTTTAAACACATCACTTTCTATTTTCATATCCGCTTTCTAAAGGAGGCTATTTAAAACACAGCACTTCTGAAAACGTCCTGCCAGCTGAATCTTGAATTACTCATTTTTATCTTTTCTTTTCTGCAGCTGATCAAAGCTCTGTATTTGTCAAAAAAGAAAAAAAAAAAAAAAAAAAAAAAGAAAACCAGGAAACAATTCACCTAAGACACAAATGCAATTAGCACAAAACCAACTCAAAGTCGAAGGACTCGGGCAATTCCCCCAAATCAGATCCCAGCCATGGCAAGCAATCAAACCTGGCTTTGAGGAAGAGATGTAGCTGCTTAAGCAAGGTGTATAAGCAGGTAGCAGCCCAGCCACATTTTCTTACGAAAAGAGGTTAACAAACATATTCCCAGCTTGTGTAGAGCTGCTATACACATTAGGCAGAATGTACAGGCATTTCCTCCACCTCCCTTTAAATAAAATGGTAAAGAATACTTAATTTTTACCTTTATGAACAGACTTAAAAGTGCCCGGAATGAATGAGCAAGAGAGCTCTTTTTGTCAAGCTAAGAAGTAAAAGAAATAAAAAACCTGGCATTGAAATGATCAGATTTCTCATTTTGATTAAAAAAAAATTAACAATCTGCCACTACTAAAGTCTGCTCACTGAGAACAGTCCTCCTGCTAATAGCTTTCATGCTGTGAACACTGTAGTCTGGAAAAAGATAAAAGTAGTCGAGTAGAACATCATCACGTGCTATTTAACAATGGCTGCTTACTGACTTAACTCATTCTGTAGCAGAGGTTAAATTCTAAGCAGGACTGTGATACTGAAAACAGGAAAATAGATATTCTAGGGCAGGTGCAGCAAAAAAAGAAGAGCAAATTAACAAATTCTGAATCAGATTTACCAACAAATTAATACTGAATTTAATATTTCAAATTATTTACATTTTAATTTAATATTTTAAAAAATGTAATATTTTTAAAACAGAAATTTTGGCTCTTCCTAGCAAATGCCAAAATGTGATTCTAAATTCTCAACTTGCAATGTCACCGCCCCTTGGCACTGGCAATGGATGCTTCCATTTGGAAGTTGCCATGAGGATTAGAGTAATGAGACAGGGGTCAAACTGGATTTCAAAGCGATGAGGTCAAATGATAATGGTTAGATGTCTTACTAAAATGATCATCAGCAAAACAGTTATTCATGTAGACATTTGACTTTACTTACTTTGCTTCAAATTAATATAACCCACTGAAACAAATGGATGAGAGCTGGTGTCCTTTACCCCTTGTCCTTCTTCAGTTTCAGACATAATTTAAGGTTCTGCTGAAGGTGCAGGACAATAAAGGACAGAGCACTAAAATATAATGTACGAAACACGTTTCCTGAGTAAAAAATAGAGACATTTTCAGATGTGAACTGCAATTTCAACCCCAACTCTCACACATTCACTACCTCCTCATAAAAAAAAAATTAACAGATCCTTGTATTTTATACTTGAGGTGGCTTGCCTAATTAAGAGCATTTTTTTCTCATATCTAACCTTCTGATAGCCTACATTTCATTTTCTCATCTTGGAGGGGAACTTTATCCATTCCCCTTAATACAAGTGCACTGCAGTTACTTTAAACATCAAGATGTATTTGCAAAAGCTTAAACCAGCTTGGCTGAGGGAATCTATGTATAGGCTTCTGTGCACACCTTTGCTATTTAAATTCTTGTACTGCATAACAGAAAAAAGTCAAGGGCTATTATTACACAGTAAGAAAATAATAAGGAAAACCAAAAGACAATCTTGCCGGGTAAATTTAGCTTGATGCATGAGAAGAAAAATCTCAAGTGTAAAAATAAGGAAGAAACAGAGCAGCAGTGCAGGAGAGCCTCTGGTATCAAGTATAATGACTCAGAAGTATAACTTCACAGGCAGAAATAAATTAGATTCTGAATGGGGGAAAATAAATATACATATAGATCTTTGCATCACACTAGTAAGCAATCTGAAACTAAGGCTAGAAGCCTTGTAGCACCTGCATCGCATGTGATAATGAGCTCTATCTGAATCACAAATCCAAGCAGGTTATTTTTTAAGACACTTTTGACTAGTCTAAAAAAAAATAATCAAAGTTTATCCACTTTCTAGCTAGTGACAATTTGTATTTTACTTCTTTGAGGTGCCTTCTACCTTAATGTAAGTTAAAAAGCTTATATGAAGAAGATATATCAAAATTCAAAGAGACTGTTTCCGAGTTCCTCACTTAAAAGTCCAGACAGTAAAAGCACTCATTATTTGGAGGACATGATGTCCACCCAGCCATTCTCCTTTTACTGTCAGCTCAGCATCTGCCTCTGTCTCTCAGCATCAGCATCTGGCAACCCAAGCGCCAACCACGACCTCCTGCGCCAGGGTAGAAGAATTAGACCTCCACCCACCAGCTCAGAGACTGGGCACAATCTGACTGCAACGGGCTGCTATGAGCTGCACATCAACAGCTATGTCCTCATTTTATTGCCCTTACAGAAAGGTTAGGCAAACATCAGCACTCAATGCCAAGGACTTCTTCATTGAAAAGGTGTTTCCCAGCTACAACTACAGATTATATAGGCAGCACTTAGTAATAAATATTTAAAATTGATCTTTGTCACATACTCTCTATTCACTATAAAATCTCCTTCATATCCTTCTTTGCTCATGCTCTTAAACTATTCATTGTTTTAATTTTCTGAGAACAAATAAATTAATAGGATTTTAAAATTTATTTTAAAGGTTTTCCTAATGTTTGCTATGGCTCAGAATATGTTATCACTTTGTTGGCTGAACCTTCATATGAAAACATACACCATTATGAGTGGGACATTGATGGGGAGTGACAGGACAGGCACCTATCTATAACTGAAGCTTTTAAAGCAAGTCTTCACTAAGGTCTGAGTGTTCATCTCTGGAACCTACAGAACAATATATATCAGCTTTGTCAACACGCTCCAATTTTGCATTACAGGGAAACAATGCAAAAAAATGGTGATGGAAGATAGATGTAACTATTACAACTTTGTAAAATTAAGCTGTTTTTTATAACTGGACAAAACATTCAAACTGCACAGTGACATTTATTAGTCCCTGCAAAAATTAGATATTCTATGGTATTGCTCTGGCAGAGAGCTGCAAAACATCGTGCAGTTTATTACCATTACTGCCTCAGCCTTGCTGCAAAAATGCTACAAGAGAATGATGCCTTTGCATCCCATTTTGGGATAACACACGTTTCTTCTGTGGTAGAAGTATTAGAGGGGAAAATCCCTGCAATCCTCAGGGATGGTATGTAGGTCTGGTAAGATGAAGAAGTTCTTCTCATTTCTAAATGAACCTTATTTAAGTCCTTTTGTTTTCCTCGGAAACCACCGCAGCAGTTCAGTTCTTTGTCATTTCAACAGGGAGCTACATAATTTTCTATTACAACCACGTGAAGGAAGGATTGAGGAGGAGAGACCTCCATCGATCACTTTCCCAACACTTCTAATGGTTTAACAACTCTCTCCTTCCTTGCTGCAGATGTGTAGCCCCACGGTGCCAAAGGTAAAAGTCAAACCCCAGCCGGGAGTAAAATCAGCTTGCCACTTGGGGGTCCTGTAATGATACCTGGGTATTCCTCTGCGGTCCCTGATTATTAGAATCATTTGTATTAGGAGGAAAGCCTGAAGATGATGAGTTGTTCTGGAACATTACTGATGGGACAGAGAGGGAAGCAGAAGAGCAGTAAAGATGCAGCTGGTCCCTGCAGGGCAGAAAAGTGGAAAAGGGAGGATCTGGGCAGTCAGTTTTAGTTGCTGAGATGGGGCAGCCAGGCAGAGCTATCGCCCTACTAAAGCACACTGATCAGACTTGAAGGCCAGCTGGATGGCACAGGGGCTAGCAAAGGCGGCTGAAAAACAGAGGCAAACAGAAGCTCAGCCAGCTGCTATTGCCATAACTCACGGAGACGGGGGATGCATGTGGGGCAACGGGGTGGGCAGCAGGCAAAGGTAACAGGAGAGATGCTTACAGAACCGAGTATGAAATCCCAAGAATATTCACAGCAGATAAAAACGACTAATTTCCCTTTTTCCCTCTCTGGTTTATATCTGTTTCCAGTGTCTTACTAGGAAAGATAAGTGTATTATTCTACAATGTAGTTTAGTGTATTCATGCTAAGATTCCAATTTCAATAAAATACATAGCAATTGAAGCATTTCTTGAACACACACTGAATATACAGTGTGACTTTGACACCAAAAAAAGACTCGGCACAGTCTTCTAGAAAGAGAAATTATTATGACAGAAAAATTCTGGAGAAATCTGCTATGCTGTCCTGCAGTATAATACTACCACGTAGTCTTTAAGTGCCTTACAACAATCTAATGGAACAAGCTGAAATATGAAATAAGAATGCACCAGCACTTAATGAAAATAACATAATGAAATTAATTGCTCATTTTTAATGCCTAGTAACTCTTTGTATTTACATAATGTATTACAAAAAATAAATAGCACCTTTTTCTAGATAACATGCAATTTAAGGTCCTGTTACACCACTGGATCACAGAGGTCTGGCCCTGCAAACTTACTGAAGAGTAACAGCTTAACACAAGCCTATTCTATTGCACTAGAGGTTTTCAAGCCTTTTGGATGATACTTTTCTGCTGCTGTAGTTTGTTGTCCCCTCTGCCTGCTTCAGCTCATTGCACCTATTTCCACATATGCATACACTCTAATTTCTGATTTACCAAGTGTCCCTGCTCTCCACATTCCAGCACCTCACAGCATACCAATTTCTACCAGCTATCACTCACTCTTTAAAACAGATTTTTGAAGCGCAAGCCCCAGAAAAGTCAGGCAAGGCCTCAGATTTTGTTTCCAGCAACATAAAATAGAACAGAAAATCTAAGGAGGTGATGCCAAACAATATTCACAAATAACAATTTTGAGTCTGGTTAAATTGACAAGGGTGTGCCTGCATTCATTTGTGTATATACACATTTACAAGATTTGTGTTTTGTTCCTCTGAGTGCATTGGAAATATTTTCTCTTTATAAGTGTGCCTGCGAAACAGAGAGAGCAGGAGGCTTATGGACAAGCAAGCATATTTGTTTTATAAGTTATTTAGTCATTCGTTATTCTTCCATTTAAGAAGTTCTTAATTAAATCAAGGACTGGAATAAATATCCTGTGGGATGATGAACTCCTTGCGGTTTGTGAGTGAGTTACAGTAACTTCACTGCCTGAAATATTATTCACTTAACTCTTCAGTGGTAGCATCTAGTTGGAGGCCTGTGGTTAGTGAAGCTTCTCAAGGGTCAGTACTTGGTCCAGTCCTATTCAATACATTCATCAGTGACTTGGATGAAGGGACTGAGTGTACCTTCAGCAAGTTTGCTGATGACACTAAACTGGGAGGAATGGCTGATACACCAGAAGGCTGTGCTGCCATTCAGCGAGATCTTGACAGGCTGGAGAGTTGGGCACAGAGGAACCTGACGAAGTTAAACAAAGGCAAGTGTAGGGTCCTGCACCTGGGGAGGAATAACCTCAGGCACCAGTACAGGTTGGGGTTGACTACTGGAAAGCAGCTCTGCAGAGAAGGACCTGGGAGTGCTGGTGGATGACCAGCTGGCCATGAGCCAACAATGTGCCTTTGTGGCCAAGAAGGCCAACAGTATCCTGGGGTGCAGTAAGAGTGTGGCCAGCAGGTCGAGGGAGGTGATCCTCCCCCTGTACTCTGCCCTGGTGAGGCTGCATCTGGAATACTTTGTCCAGTTCTGGGCCCCCCCTTCAAGAGAGAAAGGGAACTTCTGTGGAGAGATGCCTGCGGAGGGCTACAAAGATGATTAAGGGGCAGGAGCATCTTTCTTATGAGGAAAGATTGAGAGAGCTGGGTCTGTTTAGCCTGGAGAAGAGATGACTGAGACGAGACCTTATTAATGTTTATAAATATCTAAAGGGTGGGTGTCAAGAGGATGGGGCCAGACTCTTTTCAGTGGTGGCTGGTGATAGGACAAGGGGCAACAGGCACAAGCTGGAACACAGGGGGTTCCACTTAAACATGAGGAAAAACTTCTTTACTGTGAGGGTGATAGCACTGGAACAGGCTGCCCAGAGAGGTTGTGGGGTCTCCTTCTCTGGAGATGTTCAAAACCCAGCTGGATGCTTTCCTGTGCTACTTGCTATAGGTGAACCTGCTTTGGCAGGGGGGTTGGACTGGATGATCTCCAGAGGTCCCTTCCAACCCCTACCATTCTGTGATTCAGACAACTATTAAAAATATAATAAAACTCCCAGTCTGTTCTGCTCAACAGAAGATTAAACAAACAAAAACATTGCAAAAAATAAAGTATCTGACGGATGAAGGATGAAGTTAGTTAAACTTAAAACAGAAATAGATGCAATTTTGAATTCATCAATATCTTATTGATAAGTGTGAAATCCACTGGAAACCTTCAGAGGCAACTGAGTACTGTATGTGTGAGACACACTCTAATGCAATTAGGAAATACTAATTCAGTGGTAAGTGATATTTGATGGCTTGTACCTTAAAGTAGAAAAAAAATGTATAGGTTCCTCTGGTCATTTCAATTTTTTTTTTTGTAATGAGTCACAACTGACAAAGGGAAAATGATCTGTTTCCTCTCATTATCCATAAAAGAGGGAATACATGAAATAGTAATAAGCTTACAGAAGGATGACTAATATAACCTTGAAGGCCTTCAGGATAGAGATTCCTCAGATTTCTGTGGATGCTTGATTCTTGACCAAGTTCTGAAATTCACAAGGTTTTCTCTGATGTGTTAGAGAAGTTTAACACTTTCTGATCCTTTTGAACTAAAGAAAATAAGTGATCTGTTCTCCATCCTCCGTTGTTCACAGCTAACCTTTCCTTTCTCAGATCTTTTCTCTGGATGGAGTATTTTTAGGTTTGCTTTCTTTCACTCCAAGTTCATTGCAATTTTTTGCTGTTTCTTCCTCTTAATTTTTCTACATTTTTCAAGAGTATTTAGCCCAAAGCATCATTAGAGTATTCCTACTATGCCATCACCATTTTCAAGGAGAGCAGTAATTGCAGTTGTCTTCTAATTTTTTTGGAGTTTGGATTATCTTGCCACTACAACCTGCAGCAGCCCTACTTGCAGTGACACTGATGTATCACAGTGACACAAAAAAAGCACTTAAAGGAGCCTTAAAGAAGCCACATGGTATGTGTACACCTCATGAGAGACACTTCCTGCTCTGAAGGCTTCAAAATGTCAATAAACTCATAGAAAACCAGGAACACGGATGCCAGCCAGTCCATTCTCATTACTAAGGCAGCTTTAGTTCTTGACAAACATCTGCCTGCCTGTCTTTTATGGATCTCCAGTAATGGACAAGCTACAATTTCTCCACACATCATTACACAGTTACTCTATTCTCATGATTAAAAGGTTTCCTAATACCCTTCTTGATGCAGTTATCTGAAAATATAACATGCATTCTCTCTGCTTCATCACCCTTCTTGCTGGTGAAATCAGTGAACAGAAACAGGCCTGGACCCAAGATAAAGAAAGAATGGGGAAGCAGCTGCAAGTGGGTCTGGCATGCCTGGAAACTTTCTAAACCAAGCTGAGTATCAAAGCACCTCCCTGCTAGAGCTGTTATTGGAACTAACACTTTGCAATGCTCAGTTACTGCAGAGGACTTTGTGGTTCAGATGACCTCATTAAATGCAAACTTCACATTCACTGCAGCAATCAATAAAAGAATCGACATAATTTGATAAAAAGGAGGGGTATGCTTCAGGAGCGTTGCAGAAGCCTGAAAAGTTCTGTTCATATCCAACAGGCAGCAACAGTCACCTGGGATAGGGACATGTGCAGCTGAGGAGCTGGAACCTCTTACTGCTGTCACCATTCAGCTCTGACCAAACAGGCAGGCTCCTGAATATGGTGCAGACAGCATTAAAATAGCATTCTCTTTTTATAAATACATACCACCTTCTTAAGTGCTTTATTCTTTCTGTAAAACCACAACCAAAAGGAGTATCCCACCACCACTGCCATCACCTGACTTTTTGAATGTGTGGTCTCATCTACCATTAAGTACTTCATGTCGGTCTTGCAGATTAAGGCATGATATCAGCATCTGGCAGCGCTGCCTGTGATTACATTAATTAGATTCCTAAGGATATACTCCTGGACCAGTAAACACTACTACCTGTGAAGCTGGGTCCAAGTGCCCTGTTGAAAGTGAAACACACTGTTTGCAAATAAGCAGGGACACAAATCTGAATTTCTCACTTTACAAGACACTTTTCTGAGAGAAGTTTAGGTACAAATGCAACCCTGGTCTGGTTTGGGATGTGGACAAGTATGGAGAGATAAAGCATCATTGCTGGAGATTGTGTAGTGCTAATATAAAATGGGAACTACAGGCACTAATATTGTTCCTAATGCATCCATATTTAGTAATCAAGCAGCTCTGTGCAGGAAAATAGCTTTGCATATTTTCCAGACTAACACCCTTCCCACTGACAGTGATGAAGATGCTCTTAACTGACTCCGATCTTAAATACTACTTATTCTCATGTCTACTATACAAATGTTCATGCTTTCATAGTGTGGTGTCACTATGCAGGAAAGAAAGTTCAGATTTGATATCTGCCAGGCTCCACATGTTGGGACAACAGGCAGCAAACTTAAGCCACATAAGCTACTATCTCGGGAAAAACAGAAGCCACATAACCACTGCTATAATTATCCTAATTTTAAAAAGCCTACAAGTGCAAGTCTAGATTAAAAACACATTGCTAGGAAAAAAGCACACAGAAGAAAAGACCTTCAAAATTCTCCTTTATGCCGCCTACAAGCATGTACGCTTTTGCTCCCCATGAAAAAAGCTTGCTTCTTTTTAAAAATATCTGCAAAATCTAGTCAAAGACTAATTGATGTCATGTATTAAGCTTCTTAGCAACCTGAAGGGTTTATAAAATACCTACAGTGCAATTATTGAAATGAATGCTTCAGTCTAACCATGTAGATGAACATATTACACATACCGAAATACCTGGAATTACTCACTAAAACTTACATAGTCACCAAAACAACAACAAAATTAAAAATATGTATGCTCTTCTGCCCACTAGAATTTCTGTTGGCAAAAATAAATTATGGAATGAAGTACTAATTACTCTGCTAGTGCTATCCATTCTAGTCAGTGGATTTAGCCTGAAAATCTAACATATTCTGGATTGTTATCCTGAGCTGTGATTTAGTTATACATCACTGTTAATGAGACTAGAACAGAGACAGAACTGAGGCATTTAAAGAGGATACTCCCAGTGACAAGGAAGACCTCTATGTAAAGTGTGTCTTGGGTAAGGTGGGCTTCCTGCTCCCCTAGTTGGGGACAGTGCTAGTTTTACCCCCAGCATGCAAAGAGCTTCACAATGCCTTACTCCTACAGGAAATAATATCATTGACACGTGTGCTCTCATCTAAACGGCATTACTATTTTTCTCACGAAGAAGATGAAGAAACTAGTTGCCTCACATTGATTTCTGCAGACCATTAATATCACTGATCCATAATGCATAAGGTGTGAAGTGTCCTAGCTACACCTGCAGATCTGTGTATCATAAGAACCATTTGGCTGCTGCTTGTTTATTCTGAAACATGAGAGAGCTTGAATGCAAACGTTTCTACTTCACTATTACAAATGTTTTGCACCCTATCCCATACATGCACAAAGTACACAAAATTGACATTATATAGGAGCTTAAAATGGTCCTGTTTTGATTTTGTTTTTCTTCTATACATCTAACTGTACAATATTCATTTCCTCTCAACATGATCAGCAGTATCTGATAATTTTGAAAGAAAAGGGAGACTGTAGAGTTAGATGTGTATTACCCCACAGACTCTTCCTGATTAATTTTCTAAACACTGTTTCACAGAGGGAGAGTAGAACGGATGCACATGTTAACATCCAGAAAGCATCCACTTATTAAAAAGAGAGTGAAACATTTGTCACTATTTACCCTATAAAATATATCAATGAGCAGCAGGAAACCTCAATTTATTTTTCAACTTTTTAGTGAGTTTTATTCCAACTCAGGCTCCACAGTCATCAGTATTCAATTTTTAAAAGAAGATTAAAACGAAAACAGTCAAACCCTGGTTGCATTTTAGCTACCATCAGTTTTGATTACCGAGTCCACTGAATTTAAAAGCAAACTAACACAGAAGTACCAAATCTTAGAGGTTTTTAAGACACAACTGGACAAGGTTCTAAGAAACTTGGTCTGACCTCACAGTTGACCCTCTCTGAGCAACAGGTTGGACCAGAGGCCCCCTGGAGTCCCTTCCAGTAGGTATGATTCTATAATTAAATCCACAATTGCCCATACTTTCACTCCAAAGACTTTCTTAGTTTGTTATGTCTGTTCACTTGGGACATAAAATGTTATCCCCATTCCCAAGGGATGATATGAATAAATTATGGAATGATTTGTTGTGGATGACTACAGAAGCTCACTCTCAATATGCTTTCTGAACACAAAAAAAATAAAGGTAAGTTGATCATACACAGGTTTGCACACTGAGCATAAACTCTCTTCCAGTATGAGCAAACACTTGGAGTCTGATTTATGATGCCCAAGTTGCTCCGGGTGTTACCATTAACTTAGCATTTACTTAGAAGGAAACCACAAGAACCTGTCTTACAGTCTCAGAATCTAAACCATCAGGAAACAGAAGTTAGGCTAGGAGTGAAGACGACTAATTCTCTGAGCTTGCCACGCTACATTCATATGTTGAGATACTTTGTTAATATTTTAAAGCAACCAGAAGCCATTTTCATCAATGCATACCATTTTAAAATGAGTATGTCAATTTTATCAGCAGGGACAACCCCTAGCACTTTTTCTCAAGAAGACAAGGCAACAAACTGTCTGTGAGGGAATTTCAAACCCCATTCATGCTCCCACTACCAGCTCAACTGTGACACAACTTATGTGCCACATGGACATTACACGCTTGGGTGATATGTACACAGGATGTCCATGATGGAAAAGCTTATTTTAGATCTGAAGAAACTATATTATTCTGAGGTTTCAGGAGAAACAGCATTACAACCCAGTTCTAGTACCTGGGAGAGTACTGAAATGCTTTCCATAAAGAAATGCTTTCATGTCTCTATAAACCGTTTCATCCATCTCTGGTCTACTGACTTGGATACCTCCTCCAAGCTGTCTTTGTGTCCTCACAGCTCATTGCTCAGAAAGGGCTCATGCCTTCATTCTCAAGTGATGGCAGTGGGAAAGAGACACTGTTGAGCATCACTCAAGGTGACATGTTTGACATTTCACAAGGTTAAGCTCTATGTTAAACACAAGTCTAAAATGCCTTCAGACCTAAAATGAGACCTTTTATAAGGTCTCTGTATGTTCCAAGATCCCATGCAATGCTTCTGCAATTATTGTATTTTGCTCTAAAAAAAGATTTCTAAAACCGTATATTTTTGACTCCTGCTATCAGACATCTCCTAGTAATCACACAATATCAAATGTACTTGTGAATTCAATATAGTATCAGTTGTAATTTTAACTTCACTTCTGATTCTTCATAAAAACAAATTTTTGAAATAGGCAGTGGTGAGGGCTGGAATAGTAGCCAAATATATATGTATTTTTTTGTAATTTCTCAAAAATTGATTTGTGTACTAGCTTTTCAATCTCATCCATACATTTTAATGTATGACTCAAGACAGTGATTTGCTTTATTGCATGTATCTACAGATGGTTGAGGAGAGAAAAACCTAGGCATTCAAACTAGTTAAGTGGTGACATTTGGAGAACTAACTACTGTTTAATTTTTTAAATAACTCTAAAGTTAACATATTTGTTTCCTGAAAGTTTGAGGTAATTTTGTAGAAGCACACCAAAAAAGTGACTGTTGTCTCAAGCAATCAGTTTAGTATTTAAATACAGAGAATGGATTATGCATTTGTTCTGTGAAGGCATTTTAAAGATTTCTTTTTTCTGTTTTAGAGTTACAAAAATGAGCTAAGAAAAGGCTATTCCCTTTCTGTAAAGAAACAGGTGACTCATAAGCTGAATTTTGAGAATAAGGCTGACTGAAATAGGAAAAAAGTGAAAGTTAAGGAGTGAGGAGATGTCAGAGCTTGATCTTGTGAAAAAGCGTTAACAATCAAAGTCTGAGTAACACCGCTTTCATCTTTAGGTGCAAACTCTAAGCTCTTTCTCTTTATTTTTTTTAAAAGAAGAGAAAACAAAAAGTCCTGCAAGGTGGAAGTGTAATTTATCTTCTTTAAAACTAAAACTGGTAATTTTGTAATCACACAGTGGGAAATTTTTATGAAACAAAATGATAAATTCCCTAAGGCTACAGTAAACTTCATAAAGATGCATATTAAGTAACTCAGCTTTAATATGCATATGAAAAGGTAGAGAATGTAGTTTGCCTTTTTATTTGAATTTACTGAGGGCCTTTTTAAACAGTTCTCACCAGGTGACCTGTCAGGTGGCATGAGCAGGACAAGAAGGAAGGTTATGTTAATGGCAGAGCCCTGAGTTGCATTAATTCAGATGCGACAGACAGCCAGAGCTCAGGTAACTCCTCAGTTTTGTGCAGGAAGCAGAAACTGCAATTCTGAAGAACATGATTATTCCTTACATGCCTGGATAATATAAAACATAACTAATAAATTCTGATTATACACCCCTAGATTTGAGACCTCGCTCCCTGCTGCCTACCCAGCCACAGAGGCAGGTGTTGAGACCACTGGTGCCTGCCAGCCAGGGTGGAAGACAATCTCCAACCCTGCTTGAATGTCAGTCAGTTCCCACCATCCTGGAGAACAGCTATTAAACCACACAAAAGCATCCACTTTTCAGATGAGCTCGTGGCTGCCTCCTGGACCATGCTGATGCTGATGACTGAGGTTAAGTTTTCAAAAACACAAGGGAATTGCCTAATTCTTTCTGTCATTTGCTAGACATTGTAATGACCTCAGTGGGAAAAAAATTAGGTCTCTACCTGCTTTTGAAAATCTCACCTTAAACATTTTAAGCTGGCAAGTCCTTACTGTGAGCCGTGAAACTTGTGAAAAACACTCATTGATTTCAGTAAGCAATAAAACAAGCTCTTAAGACTTACATCTCTAAGCAGGCTAATGGAAGTTAATGTTAGTAGTAGCACAGAGTTTGGAATGATGACAGTCTTTATACTCATGTTAACTTTTGAAGGTGATCCAAGTAATCAAAACAACTAGAGACTTTTTCTTTTTACAAGAAATTTTAAATTAAGTGTCAAATTTAGATCAAGGGTCAGACTTTATGACTTTCAAGTTCTCCCATAAACTATCTCATACAGACAATTTTGAACAGCACTGCTTAGTAAAAGTGGTTTTACTTATCAAAAGAAAATTAATATATAGTCTTACAGTATAATTTTACAGTATCTGCAAATGCTTTTATATAGTATCATAGAATTTTCATAGAATTATCATAGAGAAAGCATCATAGAATTTTCAATTGTTGTAAGAAGGCACAAACAGCAGTAACACCTCTTTACCTGTTATTCAAATCTTTAACTCAGAGATTATTTGAAGGGTAATCCAAAATCTCCCTCCTGGTTGCGAGACCTGCAAGCTGCCTAGAGAGCTTGCTCCCCTTTGTGCCCTTCCCCTGCCCCTGGTATTTGTCTCTCCACATTAAAATTTTAAAAAAACCCCAACAATTCGGACTTCTTTATTTTGTCCTGTAGTTGTGAGCTTCACTTAAACTATTATCAGTGGAACAGGATGGCTCTTTAAAGAGTTTGGACACGGTCAGTCAGGGGACTGATCAGTTGTTCTTTGGTTCCCGAGATAGAGTCAGCTCCTGTGTGAGCTCCAGGACTGCAGACAGCCCTTGGGAGAAGTTCATGGTCAGGAAAAGAACCTCAGTGTGGTTTTGAATGAGAAGCTGCTTCAAGCCTCTTTGACAGACAACAACACATCAACAGTGATCAAGTGTTTTTAGGAATTGACCTCATTAATATTTATAAATATATAAAAGGTGAGTGTCAGGAAGATGGAGCCAGACTCTTCTTGGTGACAACCAGTGATAACAAGGGGCAATGGGTACAAGCTGGAACACAGGAGGTTCTACTTAAACTTGAGAAGAAACTTCTTTACAGTGAGGGTGACAGAGCACTGGAACAGGCTGCCCAGGGAGGTTGTGGAGTCTCCTTCTCTGGAGACATTCAAGACCCGCCGGGACGCCTTCCTGTGTGATCTCATCTAGGTGTTCCTGCTCTGGCAGGGGGATTGCACTAGATAATCTTTCCAGGTCCCTTCCAATCCCTAACATTCTGTGATTCTGTGAATGAGAGGGGAAAAATGCTGTTCTACGTTTAACTTTGAATTCTATTTTATTTTTTTTTTTTTAATTAAAATTTTATTTTTTTAGAAAATAAACATCATTTTAAAATACAAACACCAGTTGTCAGATAGCTCTTGACAAAACTGCCCTCTAAGTGACTAGCTCACCCAAGGAAATAATGCAATCCACTAAAAGTGAAGCTTATGGGAGCCTGGGGAAGCTGGGACAGGAACAAATTTATCCTTGCTGCAAGTAGGCTGCAGCAAGAAGGAACCAGCAGAAGAAGATAAAAGCCTAACCAAAGAGACTGAAAAAAAGACAGCCATGAAGCCAAGCTGAGATGGAGGGAGGAGCAGAGAGAAGCTATTCCCCAATGAGCCTGAGAAGGATTCTCTAAACACAACGTAAACCAGAAGATGGTTGGCCTAAATGCTGAAGAAGAAGGTAGTGACGATGACCATCAGTGATGGTGAACTCTGGACACAGCAATCAGACTGCACTGTGAAAGCACCCCTGTGCAGAATTTGCCATATAGGATTGTCCATGGTTACAATGATTTTTCTTTCACTTGACCATTTTCTCCAAGACATTCAAACGAGGACATATGTGGGTAGCACAATTGAACCGTATCCCAAACATGGTAGGACTTTCATTCACTTCAGTAAAAAGACATTTATTATTACCTGAAAATTACCATTCCAACATCATATGCTACACTATATCAGCTATAGCATAGTATACCCAATAGCAAGGCTGCTGAGTACCTGAATGAAAGGGAAGAGCAGTCCGACTGCGAAGTTGGAGAGCCAGTTGACTGTCCCAGCTATCATGAACGCAGCTGGTCTCTGAGACTGCTGGAAAAACTCTCCAGTGAGGACAAATGGAATCCCACCTGAAACAGGGCCCAAAAAATCAGTGGTTTTAGTAAACTTCTCTGCCAAGAGCTTTTTCACTTACAGAGGGGAACGTGCTCTGTGCTGTACATCTTGGTGAGCAGCACTGCTCTACAGCTCTCTGCCCAGGCATATGCAGGGGCTTCTGAGCCAGTCAAATATCATTTGTCAAAACTGTATAGAAAAGTGTGACACTTCACTCTCCCACACCACTGCATCTCCTGTTCTACATCCTTTCAGTGATGGCAAGCAGGTAACAGCAGTGAACCCACACAACAACTTCCAGAGTACGATATGATGAGCTGTTTATTAAAAATAAGAATGATGTTTCTACTAAAATCATTGAGATTCAGAAAATTCACAAATATTCCAAAATAGTTTTAGACCTTAACAATTGGAAAGGTGGCTCCACAGAGATTAAACAATATTTTTTCACAATTATTACCCACTTTATTTTAGCAACAGAAAGGCAAAATATTTGCTTCTCTATAAGCATACATTTAATTGATGCTTATTTAATACATTCCCTTACTAGATACACTGTTGGCACTTCTGGCAAGGTCTACTTCTGCCATCAGTCAAAGACTCTGACCTCTGTAATAACAAGTTCAGTTGAATACCACATTTGTCACTCGTGTTTCCTTCCACTCAGACAGTGGACTATTTTGTACAGCACTGGCATATTGCTGGCCTGACAATACCCTTGGGGAAGAGCTGTCTAGTAGCTGAAAGTCTCAACTTATGATCTTTGTCTTCATTCCAACAGGATATTTCAATAGAAACATTTCTGTTTTTATAGAATAGAACATGGATTGCATTTGCTGATTCGCACATCAATTAGATACGCATCCACTTGCAAAATTATTTCACCACAGTTTGGAAAACTGTAGCTCTAGTAACATCAGACGGGTTTTCAGTATTCTGGTGCCACCAGTTTCTTCCTCTAGCTCCTCACGTTTGCCAGTAGAGTCAGAATGACTTAGCTTTGTGGGCGAGATCCACGTACACACGTACTATGCAAGTCATTTCTCTGCTTTAAGTTAAGCATTTTAACAAGTTAGTGTGAGCAATTAAAAAGTATATTAATGGATACACTTCCTCTCAAAAACCTCTACAACAATCCTGGCTTCCAAAATATATCTAAATTAAAATAAAAACACCACCAAAGACTTTTCCATCCACTGGACTTTCTCCTTGCATGTCTTTGCTTGATCTATGTGCTTATCTTTTGTGCTACCCTTAATCTTGGACTGTTGTGAATACATCTGTAAGTGCTTTATAGAGACACATTGTCACACAGCCCCTTGTGCTCAATGACACTACAATTAAACACATGCACCAGAAGCTGTTCTACGAGCAGTATGAGACAGGAACCTGTAAACACACTGATGACACACAGTATCAGATATTCCTCCATTCTAGATCTTTCAGATGCAGAGACCATGAATGTGTGCATAAAAGAAAGGCAACGTGGTGCAGCAAACAGCTATATATGTTAGTAGGCAACCCTCTCCATCATCAGCTAATGCAACTTTTTGTAAGAACATATCAAAGAATGGTAAAAAAGCCTTCAATTGAACTTTCTGTTCTAAAGACTGCCAGTATAAATTACAAAAAAAAAACCAACCCAAAACAGAGCAAATAAATTTATTTACTCATACTTTATACACAGGAAATGGAAATATGGAGAGTTCAGGCCATCTAACCCCCAGCTTAATGTCTTTCTCCAAGTCATATATAGTATCTGAATTCTGTGATTAAAAAAAGTGACCTCTCCCAGTAGCTTGCTGAACAGCTGAACAGGCTTAACTTAATGAAATTCAAGCAACGTGGTCTATCAATCCTTGGTGGCTTCCAGTGCCAATTCTATCACACACTTGGGATTTGGGTTCAAATCCGAAGTTATGGCAGGCAAAACAGCAATCACATCTGTTCTGTCAGCATCTGTTTTAGGTCTCAAATGTCGTGCAAGGGAGCGGTTTGCCAGGGCACTTGCCCCTTAGAGAGAGGAACTGAAGGACTGGAAATACAGAAATCATGTAAGATGATTTATTTACGATCATTTATTCTGTCATGCCTTTGCTGTAGGACAATCTACAGAGGTGTTGCTGTTCTTGTCAGTATAATAAAAAATGCTGTTCGAGACCCATTTGGGAAAATACACATTGTACAAGAGAGGAAAAAAGCCAGAGGCAAAAAAAGACAAAAAAAGTACAAAAGGACAGAAACAAATCACAAAGCATAAATGTTATGGATATAAAAATGCATGAGTACTATCTTGGAAAAAGGTTCCTTGAAATTCAAATGTAATTTCTAGATACATATTAATCATCACTACAATCTATTATTAGTCACACTTGCCACAAGAGCTCTTCCGTCTAATTTGAAAAATAATCAATTAATCTGGTGACAGTAAAAATTATATTTTGCAAAGTCTAAAAAAAAAAAAAAAAAAGAAATTAGCAGCTCCTCTGAGCTCTTCCAAATGTTCTGTAGAGCAATAAGGAAGGTGGCACAGACAAACCTCCAGAATTTCTTGTGGCATAGACAAACATCTCAATAGGAACACAAAACACAGAAAAACAGTTTCTGTAATGACTCAAGAGAAATTATATGGAAGAACCAAGGAGTCTGAAAAGCAATAGGTGAGTTATGTGAAAGACAGGCCAGGTCTAGAAACATGAGAACCCAAATTTTTGGTTAAGCCAGGTATTTGCTGTATATTGCTATATCCCTGGAAGAGCAGAGACTTGACCTTACTAGGATGCAGAGCAGGGGATGATGTCTGCCAAGAGCTGTACCACTGTGAAGAACACACTCCACAACTGAGTCAATTGAAAAAGAAATTTGGGCAAGCTGAAGGTAAAATGTAAAGCCTTGAGACACAAACAGTAAAAGCACCAGAGACTGGATGAATCTACAGCCCCAGGAGTCCATCCTCACTCATTTCAAGGTGTTAGAAGTATGCTTGAGGACCCCTTTTCTCCTCCAGCTTGGCTGAGGGAGCTGGGCCTCTTTAGCTTGGAGAAGAGGAGATTGAGGGGGGACCTGATTAATGTTTATAAATATTTGAAGGGTGAGTGTGAGGAGGATGGGGCCAGGCTCTTCACAGTAACGACCGATGATAGGACAAGGGGCAATGGGTGTAAGCTGGAACACAGGAGGTTCCGCTTAAATTTGAGAAAGAACTTCTTTACAGTAAGGGTGACAGAGCACTGGAACAGGCTGCCCAGGGGGGTTGTGGAGTCTCCTTCTCTGGAGACATTCAAGACCCGCCTGGACGCCCTCCTGGGTGAACTCATCTAGGTGTTCCTGCTCCGGCAGGGGGATTGGACTAGATGATCTTTCGAGGTCCTTTCCAATCCCTAATATTCTGTGATTCTGTGATTCTGTGATTCTTTAAGATAGAAATCTGAGTGTATGGTGTTGAATGAAGTATGCTTTGACTAGGTCAGTTGTAGCATGTAATATGCTTTGACTAGGTCAGTTGAATCTGGGATGAGAGATCAAAATATTATGGCATCTCACTAATCATTCCTTACAAGGTCCCCTATATAATCTCACTAGGCCAGATGGCTCCATACTGGCCTGTGTTCAAGCATAGATGCTTGGAAACCACAGCCAAAAGTAAGCCAATCAAACCACTGTATTTTTTGAAATAGTCTTTAAACATTTTGCCATGGGTTTTGCAATTTTAATATGTGTTTGAACGTGGGTGAAATCATCTCACCAAAAAGCTAACTGATGTTCTTTCTCATGGGGGATGAACCTGGCATTAGCATTTCCTCTGGAAGGCTTTCCACACAATTTTCAGTGAAACAGCTTTATTTTAGCTCTCATTATAAAACCAAAAATGTATATTAGGATTTCCTGTAGGAGTTTTTCAGCAAGGTAGCTTCTGAACATGAATTTAAAGAAGTAATGCATTGACCACAATAATTATAGTGATTAATGTCTAATACTTAGTTCTTTTCAGCATTGCAGCGAACATAATGGAAGAAGCTCTTAACATACTGCAGTGTCATTAAAGAAAGATTGTTATACCTGTTAGCATGCTACATCTCTTGGAAACTACAAATCTGTTATTGCAGGACTTGTATTATCAGTGGGCTTTTTAATTAAACTAGATTAAGCCCACATGACACAATTAGACACACAACAATATTTCTGTATCTGTGTATTTTATGAATTTCCCTCCATAATTAGTCCAGTTACACTTAGAATCAATGTCATGTGCTGGTAAACATCCAGAATCTCAAACCAAGTCTTCTACGGATGAAATAGGAATGCTAGAACAGAAATAATATTCTTGGTATGCATGCTACAGATTTTCAAATACATATTTGAATTTGCACAAGTATCAACATGTTTGCTTATGAAAAATTAAGTACACATATTTACTGTTCTGTTCAATGAGCAGTTACAACTAAATACTGCTTAGCAGAAGTTACTAGATTCAGTGGAAAAACCTGAATACGTAAAACACGAAAAAGGAAGGAAAGTACCAAGATCCTCATTTTGTTTTTATCCAATACCTAACTGGGAGTTGAAGTCATGGCTACATATATGATCTCTGAAATAAGACTGTTAAAAGAATAAATGCCTAATACAAATCAGGGAGATTTGTTACATTAGTAAATTGACTCTAAAGGCAATGGAAACTGTCCCCTAAGAACCAGTAAAGAGGAAGGAACTCACTCCCTGAGACAGCAGCTCATCTTTCAACACACACTCAAGACAAAACTCTGTGTGCTCAGGCAGCAGCTCCAGGGCCAGCCGTGGGATTTCCAGCCCTATCAGGAGGACCACCCGTGGTCACACAGCCTCGTGGCCTCCTGCACAACTCATCACTCCAAATTCTGCCCATACAAAAAGGAATCTGGAAATCCCGAGAGCCCTGATTAGGGCAAGAGCTCCCAGACTTTCCAACTGCATGGAGAAGGAGTCTTCAAAGTGAGATGTTTTGGGAAAACAGACAAGTACTTTGCAACAATGTTCTGTTTCGGAAGAAAAAATAGAAAAAAAAAAGGAGTCTGTGCAGCTCCAGACAAGATCAAACAAAACAGCTTTTAACTTCAAGACAAGGCATGTAGAGAAGACTGATACATCCTAAAAGGGCTGAGAGATAAAGTACTGTCTCAGTGAAAGGCTTCAGTATCTGCAGTTCAGGGGGCAAAAGACAACTCCAGAGGGCAGCTGTGGGAGAGAAGCAATGGAAGTGAGACAAAGATCCTGGAAGAAAACTGCTGGAAAAACAACCCAATATTCTTCAGAGAGAGAGCAAAAGGTTGTTAGTTTCTACTCAGACCTTGGCTATAAAAAAACCAACCAACCAAGAAACCCCAACCCCCAAAATCCCCAACAAAGCCCATGGGAATATACACTGCAGGAGGACTGCCAGCGAGGGATGCAATGCAACTACAGAGCTTCTTCAGTCTCTATAATAGTCTACAGATACACTAAGAATTTTGCAAAATACGTATCTCAGTCTTTAAAGAGGTGTTCTGTAAACCTGCTGGATTACTTTAACTTGTACATTATATTCTATAGAATAATACCCCACCAAATAACAACATTGCATAGTCAGACAGGACAGCTGTATTGCCCAGCTGATCCTTCTGAGAGAATTAGGAGAAGAACGTGTGAAAGGGGCATACTGATTCACAGCTTCATGCTACAGACCCTGCTATCTGTCTCCAGCTCTTCTCCACAGGAGAACTGTTGATCTCAACTACTGCAGAATTAAGCAAAACAGGCACTTCACTCGTACAAAACAGTATAGTCAAATAACCATGCTGATTTGTACCATCTGAACAGCAAGGTCTTCTCTGCCTTTAGAATAAAGGCCACTTGAATAAAGAACGTGTAAAGCTAAGTCACTCTATGGCAAACCAAAAGTGCAAACCATAACACCAAATTAGAACACACAAATAATACAAAACCTGACAAAAACCAATAAATACAATAATTAGTACCTATAGTTATTAACAGTCTAGCTTTTAATACAATATTGTGTGGAAAGGGTTTTTGCATTGATTAACTGGCCTTTGGTTTAGCATCTATAAAACCTGTTACTCTAACAGCATACAGGAAACCAGTTCTGGAAGTATTCTGAACTTTGTTGGTGCAAGGCAACCCACATCATTCAGGGTAAAAAAATAAACTAAATAACACTGCAGAATAAAAATATTTATACACTCTGTTGTAACATTAGTTAAAATGTTAATCCTTGGGTCTCAGGTAACTTACACTAAAATGGTTGACATGCAACACAGCTATTAGCTACTGAGGAAACCACACAATAGTCCTTCTACGTCCATTTAGGTAAATATTTCTAAAGCACATATTCCATGTAATTTTGTAATGCAAAAGACAAAAGAATATCCTTATCTGAACCATCTGATAATTTCTTATTCAGTGAAATCTTCTCCCTTGAAAAATAATTAGTGCATTTACCTATAATTTTTAGTTCCATAAGGCAGTGCTCTCAAGCAGAATTTTATGAGCAGTCTGAAAATCCTTTTAATGAAGGAAAAATACTTACTACATAACTGATGAACCCAAATAATTTCAGTACTTTTAAGATATCATTCTTTACATGGGTTATAATAATTCCTTTTAAATACTCAGGTTTCCAGGAAACAGCTGTAATATCTTCAGTTTTTAATAGCTTTTCCTTTTTTGCTTTTTTTATTGTAATAGAGACCAGCAGTCCAGACACAGGCCATTCTGCCAACTGCTGTACAAATCCAGTACATCTTTTTTTGGTGTTCTGGTAACACTTTCAGTCTGGTGGGGTATTTTGTGATTTTTTTTTGTTATTGTTGTTTGATTTTTTTTTTTTGCATTGGCTTTTTTTTATATTTTCGTAAAAACTGACCATCAACATTAAATTTCCACAGTGGTACTTAGCATTATTTCTTTTTTGCTTAATTATTACAGTTCTGCATAACTAGTGAAGAATAAATACAATTTAAAAATACACTCAACTTTTAATTACATGTAAATAGTCTTTTAAACATTTCTGCTATATTTTCAGACTCACTTTATCATATCAGAACTCTAATTATAGCCCAACTTTCTGTTCTTCTATTTGAATGTGAAGAAAAAATTTCTTTACTGAGCTATGACTAAGAGTCTTTATGATACAATAATTTTATAATTATTCTCAGTAACAATGATAATCACTGATTAACATAACTTGTGTTAATATTACATTATTTAAAACAATTATCTCAATTACAAGATCAGTGATGAAAGAGTTTTTACTTTAATAAAAGCACAGCACTGTCCCTTACATTTTCATCCCCTATACAGACGGCACTAACGTGAAAATGCCTGAATTGAAGACTCACAGGTGTGATCAGTCCTAGGTAAGTGAAATACTCACACAGTCACATCACTGTGACAGGACTGAAAACAGAAAAAAACTCAACCTCTATCTAGTCTAGGCTTATTACTTCTACAATAATCTACTGAAAGAAATATAAAGTCATCAGACATGATTTCCCTGTCAGGAATTCAGACTGACAGCCCATTAGTACAAAATGCTGCTGGTAAAACAGTCTTGAAAACTCAGTGCGGCATGTCAGGCTTTCCTCATGAAATATTTTAACAAACAAATTACTCCTAGCAGCAGTGCACAATTATGTCATCGTAGAGCTGCACTGATCATGAAGGACCCCAAAAGTAAACACAGTGGACCAGTTTTTCAGACAAGCTGGGACAGAAGAGTCTCTCCCTGCCCTCCTCCTCCTGTTTAAAATGGGTAACAGACCACATCTTCACTGTTCATGATTTCTGGAAATTGTTGCAATCTTTAGGACAGGGCACCTCAAATGCCAGTGACTGAAGCATTTGGCTGCTGCTGCAGGCTATTAGACAGGGCAGTAGATGTTGAACTACTGAATGTTGGACAATAAAAATATTTTATTTTACTTACTGTGGCCGATAACCAAAACAGATGTAGCAAACAGCAATATCTGTTTGCTACCAAACAGAAAAGAAAATGGAGAGCCAGAAGGTGCACTTTGACTAGAAGTATCAGCCTGAAGAAAGAAAAGTAACAGTCTTGCTGCGATGAAAGATATAAACCTTCTTTCTGATGAAATTCAGAATGAAGGCACTAAAGCCATAACTGAGTGTTCCCAAAAAGGGAAGTTTCCAGATAAGGACAGGTAAGATCTGGAGGGTCAAAGGAAACAACTGCTTACTTGGTCAGCCTGACACCATCAGACTACCCTTGTTCATGCAAGTGTCCTTCTGACCTATTTTTCCCCTGAAAGTCTTTTACTGTTGTTTATTCAGCTTTCTACCTAGTAGGCTGGCTATCAAGAAACACTGTCTGGACCCCAGAGCAACTTTAATCACAACATAAAACTAGTAAATATTTGCATTTAAATGCTAGCCATGTAGCTTAGCCAAAAATAGATGTTAAAAACTTAGAACATTTCTTTGATATGCATTGTGCCTGGATACAAGGAAAATAAAATGTTTTTATTGTCTTACATTAATCTACTGTTCTATATATTTATAAGTTTGCACTTTTGTAAGTATACATATTTTATACTAATTCACAGAAGAAACAGTATGTATATTTTTTACTAGGCTTTCCATATCCAGTCCCCATTAATCTGAATAATGTACCTAAGTCACTTACACAGCTTTTGAATAAATCATTTTTTTATAGTTACATGAAGCTCTAAAACATGAGTGCATTTTCCCAGCAGTAAATTTCTTAAGTGTTGGAGTAATTAACAAACATTCAAGAAAAAACATGCTAGTTCAGGTAAGAGGAGTGCTCTCAAGTGTCAAATGATTCACACTTTGAAATAATGTGAATATTTGTAAAATATTATAATAATACTAATTTGTAAAATCTATTGTTAAAGGGATAAAGTTAATAAGTTTTCCTGCTGCTAAGAACTCCATGCGACATCTCCAGCAATTCCTTTATCCAACAGATAGTTACCTTTCAAATACTAGGGGTTAATTTTAGTTTAGAACTTCCACTAATTATAAAGAATTTAAATCACTCTGTAACAGAACTGTTAAAAGCTACACAAAGAGAAGGCTCTACAGAGGGATCTGGACAGGCTGGATTAACGAGCTGAGGCCAACTGAATGAGGTTCAAAGCCAAGTGCCACAACAACCCTATGCAATGTTACAGCCTTGGGGAGGAGTGGCTGTAGAGCTGCTCTGTGGAAAAGGATCTGGGGATGTTGGTTGGCAGCCAGCCAGGTGAGTGTGAGCCAGCAGTGTGCTCAGGTGGCCAAGAACGTCAATAGCATCTTGACCTGTATCAGAAATAGTGTGGCCAGCAGGACTAGGACAGTGATTGTCCCCCTGTACTGGGCATTGGTGAAGCTGCACCTTGAGTGCTGTGTTCAGTTTTGGGCCCCTCACTACTAGAAGGACATGGAGGTGCTGGAGTGTGTCCAGAGAAGGGCAATGAAGCTGGTGATGGGTCTGGAGCACAAGTGTGATGAGGAGCAGCTGAGGGAACTGGGGTTGTTTAACCTGGAGAAAAGGAGGCTGAGGAGAGACCTTCTTGCCCTCTACAACTACCTGAAAGGAGGGTGTAGGGAGGCAGATGTTGGTCTCTTCTCCCAAGTAACAAGCAACAGGACAAGAGGAAACAGCCTCAAGTTGCACCAGGGAAGGTTTAGATTGGATATTAGGAAAAACTTCTTCACCAAAAGGGTTGTCAAGCATCGGAACAGGCTGCCCAGGGAAGTTATTGAGTCACCATCCCTGGAGGAAGACCTTTTACAGGTCTTACTGCACATAGATACATGGTTTAGAGGTGGACTTGTCAGTGTTTCGTTTACAGTTGGACTCTATGTTTTTAAAGGTCGTTTCCAACCAAAACAATTCTATGATTCTATGATTTACTCTATGCTGCTCTTTAAAAAGAGAAATATTTAAAAAACGCCATAAACCAGGTATTAATCCTAAAATATATGTTGAATGTCACTGTATTTAATATATTCAAGGGGCATGTTATATTCTCCCACAAAAAATTCAGTGAAGATGAAACCAGATTGAAAGCTATTCTAATATATTTATTAACAGTTCAAAAACTCAGTCTGTTCGCTGGAAGGCAACTGAAAGAGAAATTCTCAGGTGAAGCCTTACAACTATCAACAAACCAAACCTTTTCTTTAATAAAAAAGGTCATTTCTGCAAAAATACCCCATCTTATCTGATGTGGCAACTATTTGACATTATCAAAGGATTCTTACCTGCTGGAGACTGTGAAGGTTTCTAGTTTACAGAATAAAAGACATTTTGAAAATTAACCTAAACTTTCAAATCACTTTGTAATAAAATATTTATCAACATGAGTTTATTTTTTCTTTTTAACATGATACACTTTTTTAGTACAAACAGAAGGGTTTTTTTTTCCACTCAACCAAGCTCCAAACTCATTCTCAACGTGTACCAAATGAAAGTGTACCAAAAGAATGCAACTGTGGGAGGCCACAAGCATTAGAAATTCTTACATCCCACTCTTAAGTGGAGAAGCTAACACAACATCAAGCACAGCTTCTGTAAATGATTATTTCAGGCAATAATACTGATGCTGCCTTTCATTTCAGTACTTTTATGTCTACATGTGTGCTCTCACACCTTCCTTTGTGTTTCACATCCAAGAGAAGATTTTTTTTTCTTCCCTGATGGCATTTCAGATTGAACAAGCCTCATGACTTTCAAAGTGACCCTTTTATCACAACTGCTCTGCCGTCAATATAACTGCATGTTGGCATTCAGAGTTAAGAGCACAGGCTGATTTAAACTTTAAATATCAAAATATCTTTGATACACCTCAGGGCACAGCAATGATCTCCTCCGAGTTTTCTTTTGTTTATTCATAATGTCAATTTAACACATGCTGAATATAGAAACATTAGCATGTTTCTATTGTGTCTGTATTCAGCTGTGCTAGGAAAAACTTCACTTACAATCCATTAACCATGACAAGTATTATAGAATTCAATTATAAGACAAAACTCCCTCAAAAAATATATAAAAAGTGAACATTTTTCTGAAGTGGTCTGGTTTGTTAATGTTTCTCAGCTGTGTCTGAAAATGCAATCGCTATAAAAGCTGGTTGAAAAATGAAGATCACACTACCGTAAAATTACTATTTTTTCAAATTCCACCAGAGAGTGAATTTTATCCATTTCCCTTTTCTGTGATGAAAGTGTAACTGGAAACATACCACTGATCTGATTTTGTCATCCTTATACATACTGAATAGGAGCTTATTTTAAAAATAGAGATTGAAGCAAAATCACACTGATTCACATTTGATCCTAGCACACTAAACTCAGCCTTACACAAACTCCACTGAAGTCAGTAGGACTTCTGAAGGGAAGTGCTACTCATCCACAGAAATAGCTACAGGATTTAGGACCAGAATAACTACTTCTAAGATGTTTCACAGCATAAGATAGTAATGTCAGATGCTCTGAAGCCACTGTGTGAGGATTAACCAGACACTCCTGCTTTCTTCCTGCTGTAGTGCAACTGATTTAAAAATAGCAGCTATTGATGTAAATTAAGTCATGAGCTACATGTTCTACATAATGACCAACTAGAAAACTGTGTCTGAGTACATGCTCATCTTTGCAGATGCATGGGCTTTTTGGCAAATGGAAAGAAAGAGAGACACTATATGGAAGATCAAGCATTTCACTTACAAATAAAGGAAGAACATAGGACATGTAGAGAAAGTTATCTAGGGTCAGATTGGATCATCTAGTTCAAATCCAACCCTCAGCTCTTTCAGACAGTATTTCATATAGTCCTTTTAGAAATTTATAAAACTGATGTGTTTAGTTTCTCCTTTGGCTGTTTCCATTGAGAAGCTGATACAGAACCCATCTCCTCTTGTGGCTAGGAGTTTTTTTCCAATTTCTATTCTAAATTTATTCATGGCTAGCTAGCACATAAGTTTGGGTTTTTGTTATTTCCTGCAGCAACATTTACCTTCAGCTTACTCTCCTCAGTGTTATTCTCCCTTCTGCCCATGTATTTAGAAATAGAAATCCTATTCTCAGACTTTTTTGTTAGATACCATAAAGCTATTCTGTATCTCTTCATATAAAAATCTATTTTAATCTTCACAGTACCCCTTCTTTGCAGCCTTCCTAGCAAAGTGCTGCAAGAGCAGTTTTGTGCTCCATCATTCAGCTCTAAGTCTCCATCTCAGAAATGATGACATGACACATGACAACACAATAAGCATTTTCGATATTACAAAACAGAAAATGCATGACAATCTGATGCATTAGGTCTCTAAGAAAATATGTAAAAGAATGTGAATATAGAGTGTTAATATAAAACAATCTTTCAAATGACTTAAATAAAATAAGAAAAGCTATGGAGAAGTTTTCCAAGTGACACTTACAGATATCATTCTTACATTCTCCCTTGGCTAACTGGCATTTTCAGACATCCTTAAATCCTCACACTGTTGCTGAGTTTCTAAGCCTCTTTTTCTCTCCAACTGCCTGCAGTTATACATGTCCTATTACTAGAAATGGGTAAACTGTGAAAGATGAAGTGAGATTTCAAACAAATTACTAATCTTAAACTTGAAGTGCTACAAAAATAACACAAATTTCCTGCACAAAGATGGCTTGAGTTATGATAACCAAACAAGAGATATAAAAGCAACTCCTCAGATTTCTGACACTTCCCTAGTGTTACTGTTTGTTGTAATTAAAGCTGATGTTTTTCCTTCTCCAAGGAACTCCTGGGAAATAGTCCCTGAAAAAAGGAATGTTACTGCACACCTGCCTGGGCACACACGTGCCTGACATCCCTCATAGCTACAGTGGTTGAAGAAAGGGCAACACACTTGTTCTACACAAACACCTTTTACAGATCTTAGTGCAACAACAGGGTCTTGGGTTATTTCTACTTATACCCAGGGGTAAAATAAGTCCAGAGCCAATTTCTGAAAGAAGGTGATAAAGGAAGGACTACTTCAAAGCCAAGTATATTATTAAAACAGTCCACCTTCTCCCACCCTTTCATTTAAAGATAGGCATCATACCTAACTTCCCTCACTACGGTTTCCTTTCCTGTCTCTGCAGCATTGCCTCCTCATAGAATCACAGAATGGTTTGGGCTGGAAGGGATCTTAAAGATCATCTAGCTCCAACCCCCCTGCCATGAGCAGGGACACCCTTCCACTAGATCAGGTTGCTCAAAGCCTCAATTTATCCTCCATTTATCAAAATTGGATAGGATGTTAAACTTCAACAGAATATTCTTCTAGGGAAGAAATATTAATAAATATCTTCATACAAAGATAATGCATAGAAATGCTTTATGCCAAGTTTCCAAAGTTCTCACTGTCTCCCTGTATCTTTGTCACGCTTATTTCCATTAAGAAGGTTATCTAGAAGTCCATGCCAACATTGTTGTAATCCCCAGTTGGAGGGATTTTCCCCACATGTTTCACCATCTGGGGTGAATCTCCTGACACATGGCAGAAGAGCCATTCTCTGGTTCAGAGATTGAACATGTAATTGTTTTATATAATTTGGAACAGCATCAAAAACAAAGACTGAAAGACCCTCACCCGAGAATACATGACAGCCTCCCTGGCAGGTGGGGTCACAGTCCTGCAGGGAAATAAAGAAACTGTCCCTGGACTGGACACATTTTGGGTCAGTTGTTGCTGGTGTTGGTTATTCTGCTTTGTTTTTTAAACTATTTGGCTGGTAGATAAAGGAGGTCAATCTCCAGCAGCTTTATAACACTATGTCAAATCACCTAATGCACACACATGCATATACAGATATTTTTTTCAGTTCACCCAGCAAAATAAAAAATCACTTATTTGCACAGCAACTGTTGCAAAGGCACAGTGGATGAACGGGGAATTCAAGTAAATGGAAAAAAAACCAGCAGAACCTACACTTACTCCGTTTAAGTTGATTTTAGTATGGTTTTCCTGAAAGAGACATAGATTCTGCAAGTGCAGTTCAACATGCTTCAGTGTCCATGAAGAGGAAGCCATGTAGGTTTAATTCAGTAATAAGGGATAACTACTTTTAGCTTTTTCTTTTTCCTTAAATAATATCTAAGACAAGGTTAAACAAGGAAGATACTCTGCACGTACCTCAGCCCATCTATCACTACCCAAATTTTCAAGGAGCTGTACATTATTTACCCACGCAATAAAGGCATTCCAAATCAATGCATTTGCTCATGACACCTAACCCAAACAGCACTAATGCTTTGCAGAGATATTGAAAGTGTTCTCCTACTATTTTTCTTTGATTTGTTTTCTCTACTGACTTTTTTTTTGCTTGTTGTCTCCTTAGGAACTAGAACCAATCTCCTCAGTCATTTCTGTTCACAATTTGCTGGATGGAACTTTTTCAGTGGATAGTTACTTCAGTTGCAAGTTCTTTGGTTGAACTTTAGAAAGTTATAGCAGTACTTTTATAAGCTCAATTCCTCATGTAATTTACAATTTCTAGATGGCATAATTCTTCCAAGTACCAAGACCTCAATGAACATAAACTGAATTCATCCTAGATGAAGATCTCTATCTGCAGAATCATTACAAATCATGTGGGATTTACTCTGGAGAATGCTAAATAACTACAGGAGGAATTAAATAAGATACTGAGCATTAGTAATACCATGACAATAGTACCTGTTTAACCAATACAAATCAATGATGCTCACAACTTCTACAAAAGACTGAAAACATTAAAAATCAGCAACTTTGTAATAAAGAATATGCATGAATTTTCTTGGGGAAAACCCCTTTTATTCCTAAACTTCAGTCTTGTCTCATTAAACTACCAGAGGGCTACAAAAGAATACTAGATATTGAAGTGTGAAATTTTCCTGCTATAGTGGTGACATAAAATATAACTGAGAAGGCAGCAATAAGAAATAGCCACTCAGTCCCGAAAAACCTGGGGTAGTACGGTAAAAGTCTACATGACTGCAAGAAACTTGAAGAGAGAAGAAGGGGATCAGTTCTGTTTCTTCCAAAGTAGGACCTAAGGGGCATCACACAAAGCACAAAAAAGGATGTGTTTGTAGACATGTAGTTTTCTTTGCCAAAGGATGCTAAAATTTTGCAGTTTCAGATGGAGAATGAACAAATCCATGGAAGACTATGAAAACCTTAGAAACTATGTCTCAGAAAGGCCTTAAGCTGAAAAAAAATATGTACTGGTTCTGGAAACGTGTCTCACCTGCTTGTCCCGTTTGTACTTTTCTCCAAACACTAACAGCCACTGCACTGGAGATCTGTTAAAAAATGTGTTCTTTTCTACTTACTTCCTCTTGCTAAACTCTAATGTTAGTAGGAAATGAAAGATCCATCTTAAAACATGGCTAATAAGGGAAGTTGCTTTCATATTCTGAAAGAGAACTGCTCCCAGCTAAGAGGTAGCAAAATAGTTCAGATCTCTTAAATCCCACTTTTTTCAACAGTTTTTTAGAAAAAAACAAAGGTAGATGTTGCCAAGTAGCCGCACTTAAATTGTCTGAGCTACTTATAACACTGGAAGGGAAGTTTTCAAGAACTTCCAAGCCAACATCTGACTTAGGTATTTGAAATGCAAGAGTAGTTCTATTCTACAGAATTCTTCTTTCAAAAAAAACCCTCAATCTAAGAAAAATACAACAACAATGCTAGGGACTTAGCTGAACCTGAGATTTGCCATTACAGAAGGACAAAGGGATTGCAAGATTTTTTGTAGTATTTGCCTGGCAAGAAGAGCTGGAGGTGAGGAACGAGAACAGTCTTCATAGGCCACCTACAGTCCAACATTAGGTGCACTAATGACCCTAGTCAAGCCTGTTTGACTCATCTGTCTTCCAGCTGGATACCATATGCAAAGGAATAAGCACAGAGATTAGTGAAAAATTATTTTCCAAGAAGCAAGGGGAAAAGGAATATTTTGGTCTTCTCCCCATTTTCCTCTAAAGCAGCAGAATTTTTACTCAGCTTTTCCAAAAGAGGATCTACAGAATTACAGCAATGTCTCATTAGTCACATGAAACATCAGCAACTCTTTCTTTCCCTAAATAAACCAAAATCAATTAATTAGATCACTTCAGTGGTGAAAATGTATAAACAGTTGATTAATGTTTCATGTCAAACTCTCTATTATGAAAAATAGGCAATAAATGATGCATGAAAAAACCCAAAGAGGGGAATAAAAGTCTTCCTTTCAGGTTTAAACCTGTGAAAAATTTCCTAAAAGCAGTTGATTTTTTTGCTTTTTTGTGAAGAACAGTTTGTGACAGAATCTTTGAAAATTTAAACACTGTTTTGAAATCTTACTCTGTATGCGAATTGAATTTCAATTAAATTCTTCTTTATCTATCTCCAAATATTTTTTGTTCACATTTCATTATTTGATAACTGCAGTATTTGATTCTGATCAAGTATCTGAAGGCTAGAGGAACACTGTTTAGAGAAATACTAGACTCAGACAAGTAATTGCATATTACGCATATCAATTAAAATGTGTTTTCCAAAGATATGATGCAATTAGAATCACAGGATAAACTAGGTTGGAAAGGACTTTTGGAGTTCAGTCTCTGGTCAAAGCAGGGCCAGTTGGTCTCTTTTAGCAACATCTTCCAGCGCTTAACCACTCTTCAGTGTAAATTTTTTTCTCTTCTATCCAGTCAGAATTGCCCTTGCTGAGACTTCACTGTTGCTCTTGTCATTTCATTCTACACTTCTGAGAAAGGCCTAGCTTCATTACATTTTATACCTTAAATATGTTCTTTGTTAAAGAAAATGAAATACAAAAATTACAACCTGTGAACACTGGATTGTGTACAAAGTTGTATCCATCTCTAAGTAATCAAAATTGGGCTGGGGAAATAGCTCTGATAAACTCATTATGACCTACAAAAAGAGTTACCTGAGGACAGCGGGTTTGAAATGCATGAAATCAGTAAAGAATACCAGACGAGAAGTAGCTCCACCACCAGGACATCTACTTTTTCCATCATCTTCCTAAAGACAGTATGTGTAAACCTTTTGCATAACATTTCTGTATCTTTGGAAAGGAAGAGAAGAAAGGAACCACACACAACTGTCCCCTTCATCTCCAGCAGTGTCACATTTGCCTGGCACTGAACTGCTAACACAAGCACTGATAAATAGAACGCTCAGCTTCCAGTCTGAGAGTTTTTTATGATCTACAAAATCATAGCAATCCTACAATAATAGCCAACATTTTAATTTGGTACTGATTGCAATTTAGGCACTAGCTCTCAATTATTCTAACAGCTAAGTGGAAATGCATGTGTACATGGGTTTGTGGTGGGTTTCACTGGGCTAGCAGCCAACACAGCCATTCGCTCACATGCCCCCAGCCCCAGGGCAAAGGGGAGAGAATTGCGGGGAAAGGGTAAGAAAACTCATAGGTTGAGATAAGAACGATTTATTAATTGAAATAAAAGAAAACTTAAAATAATACTGATATAAAAATAGTAATTATAATAATAATAATCAAGAATGTTACTGTCATCTTCTGTTGCTATCACCTTTTATTGACTTAGACCCTTTGTGGTCTTCAGATAAGAGCAAAGTGAAGTTTCCTACATGCACAGTATCAGGGCAAAGATACCTGTACTTTGACGTACAAAGAAGAGTGAAAAAATACAGACATACCTGGTCCAATGCAGAATGATGCAATGATTGCAAGGATGCAAAATATACTGAGGTAAGGAAGCCAATGCACGGTTTCCTGGGTAGATAAAAGATATTCATGTTAAGTATACTGTACGTATCATCAATATAAAAAAATAAATCACAGATAATAGATGGTGTTTTCCATTATTCTATTTCAGAATTGAGGTTCAGACTACTTTAGAAAACCACAGTATTTCTGTAGAACTTTATTAGTTAACTTGTATTAAAGGTCTTGGTCTCTGTGGAATCCCTGTGGAGAAACACTAGGCAAGCTATTTCACCACAGAAGTCACAACTCTGAAAGTTTACCACTTCTGTGCTGAAGTTCAAGCCAACCTGGGAAAGAGTTTTTCTCTCCATTAAACAGATTCGGTGCGTCCATCCTATTCAGGTATTTCAGTTGTGTTTAAAAAGAACAACTATGGTGGTCCATATAACTTCAAAGTGCACTAGTTAAAGGCTGGGCTGAAGTCTAGACATGAGAGGCTGCCTTTTGGTAGGACAGCTGTATGTGAACCTTAGCAAAGCACATGAAAGCCACAGTCCAGGGATTTTTAGCCCTAATATGATTTTGCAGACAAGGAGGACCATTTATGCAAACAACAGGTACAGGGAAAGAGAACAAACTACAGATAGTTCTTTAAGGAAATTGCAAATGGTGATTACCTATTTTCTTCATAAGGCAAACTTTTTTTCTATTTCAAAGTAGATTTTTCTTTATTCAGACCTCTAAATGATAAGAACTTGAAACACCATGAGCAATTTCCTTTGGGTTTTCAGGACACTGCTTCTTAATCATCTATATGAATGCTTGTTAATAATACTAACAGATGGGAAAACCCCATAGATTTCCACTCAGATCCAAGGTCTCTGAAGGCACTGTTAGAGAGAAGGTGCAAAAACAGAGTAGATACAAATTCCCCTGAGATCAAGCCTATTTGTACCCCGGGTCCTTTGTTCAAAGACATACCTAATCTCTCATACTTAACAAATTGAGACACTTCTGAAAGGAACTAAAACTGGAAGGCATTAAAACTTCAGAGAGTTACAACAGCCGAAGTCCTCAAAGATCAGACTAGATTTTAAAAAATTTGGAAGATAATTTTTTATTGTTTACTTGCAGTAACATCTCTCATCTGAAGAGCTGTCTTACAGCTGTCATGATGGGTACATGAAGTAAAGCTTTATTGTGCTGTATATGGAGGTAAGTAAAATAAAACTTTGCAATGGTGTGGCATACACCTGCTAGTCAAACTGACTTACTGACTTTCTTCAACCAAGAAACAAGATTTGAAAGTCAAATTAATGGCAAGACACAGGAATCAACAACAGAAAAACAACCTGGCGAAAGATCACCCAAAATCACGCCAATGCAGACTATCTGTTTTACTTCACAAAAGCCCTTGGGAACAAAAAGAACCTACATTGTTATGAAAATGGAAGCTAAACAAGGAAAAATTACTCAGTGATTTAGATTTATTTAGATTGGTTTTTTAGATTTATTGGGGGGTTTCATTGAGATTTTAGAACTGGTTTAGATTTATTGGGTTTTTAAAAATTTATTTAGATTTTATTTTTTAATTTAGATTGGTTTGATAATCCTCCTCTGACTATTTGAAATAGCTGAGGAACTCACTGCTAAGAACATCTGAGAACTTAAGTGCAGATGTTCCGCAAAGGCTAAGTCTTTATATTTTCAATAAAAATATCGGTAATGTTACTTGAAGGAAACAGCAAGTATGAAAATTTTTCAGTACTAGAAAAAAAAAATAATTAATGCCTAAGAATAAGAATGACATATAAAGTCTCTAAAAGATTGCATTACAAACCAAGATAAAAACAAGCAATATGGATAAACTATTTCCCCAACTATGGGCAAAATTATCTTCATAATAGTTCATGATATGCATGAATCTTTGAGTTAAGGAGGCTGAACATGACAAAGCCCCTAAGGCTTTTTAATGCATAAGCTGCTATACCTAACCATAGTACACCAACAGATTCACAAAGAAACAAGGGACCTTCAAATCCTTATGTCAACCTGATTAAAAGGACTGGCTTATGTAGGAATGTCGAGGCAAACAGGCACCAAGCAGGTGTTTAAAACAGGCAAAAGTGAGAGTAAAAGTGAGAGTATGTAGTGACTGTAGTGTTACCTGTAAGGTCAGAGAGACAGTAAGTACTGCGAAGAAGACGATCATCAGCCCAAAACCTCCGATGAGAAGAGGCCTGCGTCCGAGCCGTTCGATAACTAAGCCCTGGAAAACAAAAAGTGGCGTTTTACTTTCTTGATAAAGAAACAGGCATCAGAAATAGTGTGGCCAGCAGGAGTAGGGAAGTGATCGTCCCGCTGTACTCGGCACTGGTGAGGCTGCACCTCAAGTGCTGGGTTCAGCTTTGGGCCCCTCACTACTAGAAGGACATGGAGGTGCTGGAGCGTGTCCAGAGAAGGGCAACGAAGCTGGTGAAGGGTCTGGAGAACAAGTCTGATGAAAAGCAGCTGAGGGAGGTGGAGTTGTTTAGCCTGGAGGAAAGGAGGCTGAGGGGAGACCTTCTTGCTCTCTACAACTACTTGAAAACACATTTTGAATTTATATTTTTTATGTACATATATATAAAGATAAATCAACTTCATTAAAAGCAATCACAAAATCTGAAAAATCATCTGGTAGAGCATAACACAATGAAGAGATTCTTGAAAAGCTGTAACATGGAACTGTCTTTTCTTTGCTAGTCTGACTTATTAAGATACAGACTAATACACATATTTTAGGTCATAACATCTAATGTACTATTCCTGTTGATAATTACTGTAATTGCTAATTGCAATTTGCTTTCCTATGAGAAGGAGAAAATAATTTAATGAAGCCTTAAATGTATCACTTCAAATAACCTGAAGTCAGAATCACACAACTGTTTGCCATGTTGTTATGTACTGTATACAAAAATCCCTCTTTCACACCTCCCTCAAGCAAAAGATAAAATGAGCAACTAAAATTAAATCGGGAGCAATACTCTTAATTCTGGGAGATGAAGTGCACTGTTCCACCGTGACCATCTAGAAGAAACATGTTAAAGGACGGTACAAAGTCACCCAAGGAAGAAACACCTTGTGTGCCAAGAGCTTCTCCCACAGCATCAGGTTCACCGGCAGATTGTAGGACTGGCTTCAAAACACGCTGACCCTGCACCCTGCTGAGCTGGATTTCCACACCGGAGTTGTGCAACCCAGAGCCGCAGAACACAGAAAGCAGCTCTGGGCTGAGCTTTAGCATTCTTTATTTCTTTAAATGAGGAAATACAGTAATTCTGACAGTTTTCACAGCTTCCATAATAGAGTTTATTTCAGAGCTGTGTTTAAAATAGACCTGCGCTAATGTTATTAACATTTCACACTGTGCTCATGGGGTTCAAATTTTCCAAAATTGCAACTGCTGCACTGTTAAAACCTCTACAAGATGCTGAGTATTTTCCATTATGATGAATGAATCCATTTTGCAAATACATGTGGCCACACATACACTTAACCAAGAGACATTTTTTATGGCTGAGGAATGAAAAGTTATTTGATGGGTTCGTAAGAAGGCAGAGACTTCTGCAATAGATGCTTCACGTGTAATTTGATATGAATTACAGAATCACAGAGTCGCAGAGGTTGGAAGGCACCTCAGGAGATCATCTAGTCCAACCCCCCTGTCAAAGCAGGTTGCACAGGACTGTATCCATAGAATTATAGAATCATAGATGTATTGGGTTGGAAGGGACCTTCACAGGTCATCTAGTCCAACCCCCCTGCAGTAAGCAGGGACATCTTTACTAGAACAGGTTGCTCAGAGCCCCATCAAGTCTGACCTTGAATATCCCCAGGGACGGGGCCTCCACTACCTCTCTGCATAACCTGTTCCAATGATCCACCACTCTCATATTGAAGAACTTTTTCCTAATATCCAACCTAAATCTACCCTTTTCTAGTTTAAAACCATTATGCCTCATCCTCTTGCTACGTGCCCTTGTGAACAGTTGTTCTTCCCCAGATTTCTTACAGGCACCTTTCAGGTACTGAAAGGGCGCTATAAGGTCCCCCCGGAGCCTTCTCTTCTCCAGGCTCAACAACCCCAATGGTCTCAACCTACCTTCACAGGAAAGGTGCTCGAGCCCTTTGATAATTTTTGTGGCCCTCCTCTGGACTTGCTCCAACAGGTACACATTCTTCTTGTGTTGGGGGCTCCAAAACTAGATGCAGTATTCCAGGTGAGGTCTCACCAGAGCAGAGGGCAAGAATCACCCCTCTTGATCTGCTGGTCACACTTCTTTTGATGCAGCCCAGGATGCAGTTGGCCTTCTGAGCTGCAGATGGACATTGGTGGCTCATGTCCAGCTTTTCATCCACTACTACCCCCAAGTCCTTTTCCTTAGGGCTGCTTTCCAGCACATAATCTCTTAACCTGTATCAGTAACAAGGATTGTCCCATCCCAGGTGCAGGACCCTGCAGTTTTGCCTTTTTGAACCTCATGAGGTTCACCTGGGCCCACTTCTCCGGCCTGTCCAGGTTTCTCTGAATGGTTTCCCATTCCTCTGGCACACTGACTGTACCACCCAGCTTGGTATCATCAGTGACCTTGCTGAGGGTGCACTCAATCCCAGTGTCAATATCAATAGATGCTGCATGTGTAATGTGACATACCATGATTTTCCTTATTTTTTTCAATTCTGGATTGGTGCTCATGATTAAACAATGGTGTTACTATCTGCTGGTGGGTTTTGTATTGGAACAGGGTAAGGGATGAATGTTTCTCTGTCCTGGTTTTTGCTAGGATAAGGTTAAATTTTTTAGTAGCTAGAAGCACTGTGTTTTGGTTTCAGTGAAGATTGTTAGGAGAACAATGCTGATAACTACAAGGACACTGTGCTTGGGCAGTTTCCAAGAAGAGAGGACTGGAAGGGGGGAGTGGAGAAGAAAAGTGTAGTAGTTAATAAAACCCAGAATTGACAGTGGATATGCCAATCAGATATTCCATATCATATTAAGTCACGTTTAGTATATTAACTGGGGCTGACCGGAAAGAAGGGGATTCTCTCAGGAATTGCTTGGGCTTGCTTTTCCACAATTGTGATTTCAGAATTCCTTTTTGCTCCTGCAGGATCGTTATCAGTGGGTGGTGAGCGATTGTACTCACATATATATAGTTGTTATCATTATTAGTCTTATTATTCTTATTATTTTAATTTTATTTTACTCTAATTATGAAATTGTTCTTGTCTCAACCTACAAGTCTCCTCACCTTTACCCCTCCAATTCTCTCTCCAATTCCCTGGGTGGGGGGCAAGGGGGTGGGGAGACTGCAAGTGGCTGTGTCTTGTTTGGCTGCCAGCTAAGTTAAACTATCACATTCTCTTAGAAGGAAGAAGGTTCACAGGTGCCTCCCATACTGAGCAAAACACGGGAAAAAAAGTGATAGATGGTTTTGGTTGTAAAGCTCAAAGCAAAGCAAACCCCAGTAAGGGAGGACAGTTTGGACTAAGTCCTCTGAAAAGATGTGTGTATGCACTTGTGCCTACGCACATGAGAACAAGCAGTGTAGACATATTTGGGCAAACCTAGGCGGGTTGGTGAGGCACTCCTAGTTTAACTGAGACCAGCCAAGCACAGATACAGTTACAGCAGATCTGTGGGCTCCATATCCTTTTTATAGAAGGGAACAGTAGTTTCTAATATATTTAAATTATTTTTTACTCAGACTCAATTTGGGAAGAAACAAAGCAAATCCCATGTGCAGTCATTCTTTTCCCTAAGCTGATACCAAGTTTCCCAGCATTCATCATTGCTATTTATTTAATACAGCAGCAATGAGGAACTTGAATGCTTCAGCTTCTGGGCACTCCCTGCTGTTTCTGGTTCAAAGAATTTACAATTACAATTCTTGGTGACGTTTCTTGTGATTTATGGAATGGATCAACTTTGTTCACTGGAAAAAATAAACAGCACTTTTGTCCTTATTCACAGGGACACAAAGATGCACCAGAATTGCTGGAAATCTTATAATCACTTCCAAAGTTGATATGAAGTTAAGTATGCTGACAATACTAATAAATTTAGGCAATACAGACTTGGAAGGCTTCTCAGACATGATTAACTTGCACAATTATGACAAGAGAAAACCCTACTTCAATTTTAAAGCTAGGGACACCTCTAATTTGTTAAAATGTGTAATCTACCTCTTGTATCACCAGTTTCAACCTAACAAAACACATCTGCTTATGGCATAGATTCAAATGAGTTACACGATTCTCTGCTGAAATGGGATACTACACCAAGTCAAGCTCGTGAAAAGCCAAGTGCAACGATCAAAACCATGTCCCCCACCTAGTTATACATTAAAAAGCTGTGGTCTCGTGAAAGGCAGCACATGTGCTTGCAAAGACATGGGTCTGGGGCTTTGCTGGTCAGGAGGCAATGCAGAAGTACCCCAGGACTCATCAGCAGACCAAAGCTGTTCAACTGGGAGCCAGTTCACACCAGAGAAGCCTCTCAGGAGGCACCATCTTTCAACAAGGCCAAAAAGATTTTTTTTAATTATTTAAGCATACAGACGCTTTAACAGACAGTCTGTCAAGCTGTTTAGGTTTACAGTATTTCTAACTAAAATTTAATTCTTAATTTGATATATTTTTGAGGATATCTTAAGAAAACCTATGACAATACATCAGTACCTCAAATTTCTCTCCTGAACTGTTTGTTCCCCTTTCCTTGATGGAAAAAAGCAGCTCAGATAGATAAACTCTGAAGTTTCAGGAAATACTTGATAAAGAAGGTCTAATGTCTTCTATAAAATAAAGTTTCCCTCGTGAGAAGAATGCTGGTTTTGAGGTTATAAACAGGCAACAACTTCACTTTTAGTTATAATTATACAAGTCCAAAACTTGTTAACTTGCAAAACCCACTAAGATCCTTATGACTCAAAAGAAGTGGAAGATGATTCACCACTTTTCAATTATTTATAGTCCTGAATGCTTCACTGCTATGTGCTGGTAACTGTTACCTACTGAAAACCTAGAACAAGTCAAAATAAACTATATGGTAGAGTAAATGAAATAAAAAGAAAGTAGGTATATGCTCAAGTACAGTCAAAAAAAGAATTTTACAACTGTTTTCTGTGATAGCACACTGAGTTTTTTGCCAAATTATGTAGGCTGATACTTGTTTATGTGTGATCATAAACATGCATTTGTAGAAGCCTGTACCCAGTCATGGTAATTAACACAGCTGAAATTACTGAAAATGTGTAAAAAAATATTGCAACCAAAATTCTCTCAGCAATGGTGATAATAAGGCAACTGATATGCAAACTAAGTTAACAGTTCACATAACTTCCTTTTGTCTGTCAGGAAATACTTGCAAATAAAGTTAAAAAAGCAAATGTCAATCTTTCCACTTTAGTCAGCTGCAGATACCGGGGCTGACATAATGAAAGCAGAGCGCATTAAAAAAGACCAGACAGGCTTCTCTGGATAAAATGAATATGTAAGACGGTTCTACAGCCCAAATAGGAGGTCACTGAATACTATTCCCTACTTATTGCCTGCCCCAAAATTATACAAAGAA
Source organism: Caprimulgus europaeus (assembly GCA_907165065.1). Next base: position 15,511,751 of record OU015526.1, read on the forward strand.
AACCCTATTGGATTTCTTGACATCTCAGCTCTGTAAATAAGTTTGATCTACATGCTAACATCAAGAGTATCCACACTTTTTTTCTCATGTATTTTGGATATAGGTCTGAGTAAGATTGTGCATCTAGATTCAGACTTAATGTGACAAGCTAACTCTGTGTTATTTCCATTTTAAATAGCAGGATTAAAATGGATAATCACATTTATATTGCTGTCAGGTCCATTTATGACCTGTGATTTATGGAATGGATCAACTTTGTTCACTGGAAAAAATGTGTAGTACCTTGCATCCAGGAAAAGGAGAGGAATAGAAGAGTGAGGGTTATAAATTGTTTTTTTAATTAATATTTTAATGTATATCCATTTTATGTGTATCTACTGTATGAATTACACAGTTGTAAAACAAAGAAATGGGTTATTTTACTTAAGTACCTAAACTGGAATTTAGTGAGACCTACCACCAAGTTCAACCACATAAGCACAAGCCTCAAATAAATCTACGACTTCCCTGGCTCCCACATAAGTTTGCCTGTATTTGTGTTAATGCCATGACAGGATAAGATCCTATACATCTCCTGTATGTACCAGGTGAGAGATTACTATCAGTAAAGGGTGGAATTGATTGTTAATTTTCTAAGCTCAGTCTCTCAGTCTGAACTATTTAGCAGTAAAGCAGCCTGCCAGACCAGCACGACCAGGATGTAGTCCACGCAGGGATTCACTCTAGCCATCCACTTTTATCTCAGCAGTGCCTGGGAACAGCCCTTAGGGCTGCACAAAAGCCCCCATTACTTTATCCCAATTGTGCCCCTTCAGTAAATTGCAGGTATTTTTGAAACAAAGCTCCTTCTTTTGAATTCTTTGTTAAAAGCACTAAGTGTTGTCTTGTGTCAGGTTCATGTTATAAAAGCCAGACTAGACCTTGACCTATGACAGATTACCATGGCTGGTGCTTTATTTTGTAGTGATGGTATTTGAATGTCCTGATGCAGGTCTTCTTTAACAGACTGGGGGAAAAGTTAATCACAACCTTCCTTTTTTTAATATTTGAAAGCAGGAGGTATGTCTTTAAAACTTCCAATTTCTGAATATATGCTGCTAAAGGATTACTACTAGACAAATACAGACTCTAAACCACTATGCCTTGGGCCTTAGGAGTGGTGTTATAAGGTAGGTCTCCTCAAGGACTTTTTCTCCCAGAAGGCATTACATTGTTAAGGTCATCGTTAGAAATTTCATTACTTTAACACATGTAATCTTTGTCTATCCAAAAGCTCAAGTGTTGAAAAATTATTAAGAAGAAATAATGTCTTTGTCTAAAAGTGATCCCCATGGACCAGTTGTGGGTTAAAGTAGCATGTTATTAACACAGTTACACTCTGAGATTCCCTCCACACAGAAAATGTGCCCATGTGCACTCTGACCGTTGACAAATATGTCCTGGGAAGCTGCTTGGTCAGTGTCCCTTTTCTGCTGCTGATTCTTTCTGATTACATTTTGCCCAATACAGGGACATAAATCTGCATATTTTTCCACTCACAGATTTGCTCCACAAAGATTGCACATATTTACATTTGAGATCTGAAATGAAGATGAATTTGTGACTAGGGAATAACTAATAACTCCCTGCGTCTCAAAGAATCCAGTATCTTATAGTTCAAATGAATCACTGAGTATTTTTTTGGATTTTACTTACTAGACCTAGCAGTGCTTTCGTAGGACTGAGCAAAGCACACGTAAATCATCTAAAAATTCATGCAATTGAAATCTTGTATCGGCAAAACAAATTAGTGTGGTAGGCAATTTTGGAAGCCAACTGTTTGCTCATGTAGGTAACTATTCATGGCTTCTTACAATTATAGATTATGAGCTGCATAAATATTTCTCCTAGATAAAATGAATGCTCTTTGGTGACAAGTAACTTCTTCCATCAAATCAATGTGCAGTAGCATATTGACTGAAGACTATCTTTTCACTTCACAATTTATTAGTTAAAATGAGGCTTTCATAATGATGATTAATGTATTTACCAGAAATCTTGTGAGCTGATGGCAATATCTGAGAGTGCTGGATCTGGGCAGACTGAGCACCTATCTTCTGTTATGCAGGGAGAAGGAAGAAAGGGTCTTACTTTCATTCCCCCCAAAACACTAGGATGAATTATTAACTGATTAAACATTCTGACAGCAGCTAGAGGAGAATAAGGTGATAAGAACAGTCAAAGTAGATTTGCTCAGTGCAGATTGGTGTGACTTCTTTCACTGTCAGGGAGGAGGCTGAGTTGATAGAAAGAAAATGAAAAACATGATAGATTTTGACTCAGTAAGCCTTTTGACACAGCTCCACATGACATTTTGTATTTGTGTATATGATTTTTTCCTTCCCAAAGTATAGTATTGGGTGCCTTTCCTTGCTGAATTTCATCTTACTGATTTCAGGCCACACATCCAATTTCTTATGATCTACCATAGTTCGTGCAAATACTTTTGAGTTTCTCCCTTTGGAGAGTTTGAAAGACACAGCTGATTATAAAAGGCTCTCTGTTACGTCTCCGATATTAATGGATATTTTCATGATTAATTGACCCAAGATAAATCAGTACAGAATCCCACTTGATATTTCTTTGTCTGACAGCGGTGTTGATAGTTACTCTCTACAAATAGTTTTGCAGTTAGCTCAGCATTCATGGTTATCATTTTATCCAGCCCACATGTACTGTATCTTACATTCTCTAACCACAACACAATGAACTTTTTCACAAACTATGTGTGTATCCCTAATCAGGGAATCCCTTCTTGTATGTTAATACCTATTAATATTAAAAGAAACAGAGAACAAGTTTAAGAGCACTTTCTTGCAACACCCCATATCAGAATAACATCATTTCACCTAAGAAAGTTGGCTTCCTTGACTTCTGGGAGATATTGCAAAGGATTTCCTATATTCTTTTATGTTCTACTAATCAGTTGTACTTAACTCATTCCACACTTCACACAGCTTGTCTCTGTCACAGGCTTTGGAAGGCACATTAGTAACACCTTGATGCATCACCTTATGGGAAATGCTTAAGGCATAATTTTCTCAATATAGTCACAGCCAGTCCCTTTCTGTGAACATTATATAAAGACCAAATGTGGCATCACAGATGGCAAAACTGGATGTGGGATGCTTAATTTGAATAACATTCCCTTTTATTCTATGCCGTTTTCATTGAGGGGGGGAAGAATCTTTTCACACATTCACTTCTGTCTCCCTTTCCATTCAGCCTGTTGCCTTGTCAAAGAAAGGGACTGGCGAATTGTTCTTTTTGTCCACTAAGACTACTCCAATAACTAAATTAAATAACCTCAATTACCAAAAATTACAAAAAAGCCAAAGTAACCAATCTTACTAAAGAATAACTGTATTTTTGGAGTCCTCTTAGCGTAGAATTTAAAGAACAGAGGTGTAATAAAGAAATATTTGCCAGGGAATTATTTATATTCCATCCTGCATCACGTTAAATAACTTACTGCTGTGACACAACTAAGAGTAGGAAAACTATTCAGTATTTAATTCCAGAGCATACCAAACTTCTTCAGAATCAAACTGAAATTAATGGCGCTCTCATTAAATTGTCTAGTCAGTCCTCTAAACTGAATCTGTGTTCAGTACAATGGGTGGAAAAGTCCACAGTTAACCAAAAAAAAAACACGCAGGAAGTTTTTCTTGTCTCTGCAGAGTGAAGCCAGGGCACCAAGTATACCATGCTACAAAACAGGTATTTCATAAAGTAAACTAAGAAGTGATGGTGGTAAGCAAGAGTTGCAGCCAAATTATATGAATGAAAGGAAAATGATGATGCCTGTGTTTCATTTTTCAGTGTCCTGTTTATGTGGCTTTTGCTTGAGAGGAAGAGGAATGGAGCTGTAGGCAAAGCATGCTACTAGCAGGCATATCAAGTGGTCTGAGGCAAGCTGAGCTACAAAAAAGATGCGATGTTGTTTGCCTTTCCTCAAGGACCACATCAACATTATTGCTATTATGCTGCTCCTTCCAGGAGACACGTTAAAGGGAGATGTTCAAATTTCTAAATTTCTCCATAGTTTGAATGATATTTTATCTCCTAAATATTATTTTGCTCCTCTGTGAAATCTATTTATTTCAATCTTTTCCTTTAGCATTCATAGCGGGCTCATCAGTGGATGAATCTCAAGTATTCTTCCAGAGGCACAGAGTCTCTTAACCACCTAATGATCACAGATGTTATATGACTTCATTGTGGGCCTTTCCAATAGGCATTTCATTTACAAGAAATAAAACCTCTACTTCTGTTACTGATACAAGTATTTACTGAAATACTGGAATTTATTGTTAGTAAAATCTGGTTTCTGCTAGCAAGCACAATATATTAAAAAATACCAGGAAAATTAAGTTCTCTCCTAACTTTTTTCTGTTTTTTCCCTTCTTCTTTCTAAGTAGTACATAAGGTATATGCACTTGACTTAATATTTAATGCTGTCAAATACATTCATAAACAAACAAAAAAGGCAAAAAGAGCAGCTGAGAGGTTGGGAGTGGGAGGAAACCCTCCATCCTTAGTCCTAGGCATAAAAACAATTTAAAGGAATTTACTTGTGGAAATGAGAAGTTGCAAATCCTTCAACTGAAAAAACAAATTCATGTTGTTGTTCCTTTAAACAGCAGCAATGAAGATTACTGAAATAAAATTAAGTCTACAAAGCACCATTTCTCTTGAACTGAAAGAGAAATTGGAAGGGAGCGGAGATACCAATACATCAGCATTTCCAGAGGCATAGCAAGTAGTTTAAACAGAAAAAGTATTAAAAATAATCCTCTTAGCATTAAAAAAGTTACCCCACGCACCAGGAACCCAAGCAAACACATCTACCTTCTTATGTATGAACTATGTGCTCTGAATGAGCCCCACAAACTGATAGCACATAAAAAACTCAAAAGATGGCAGATGCTATTTATAGAATGACTTTAATATCATGGAATCACCTCCATGTAATTTTCATTTGTTCTCACAAAAAAGAGGTGTATTCTTCACTTAAATCACTTCCAGAATTATCATTATTATTTTTACATATATCTTAAACAAAGAAACATTTCTGCAGTATCACAAAGAAGAAATTTTAAGAGGTAGGGATCTCCATAATTCACTATTTCCACTTATTAAAAAGAATGTCTCTTTAATTGGAGAAAAAACTAAGATAGTTTACCCAAATATGGATTTGCGGAAATTTACAAAGATCAGAAGAAGAACTTTGTGACCTTTGAGAGTCATAGACTATAACAAAATATACTTGATAGCTGGATTTAGTTTAACATTTTATAGGTCATAAGCAGTTGCTTTGCCACTGGAAATGATTTTTTTGCCAAAATCATCTTCTGACATTTAAAAATGCTTGTCTGGTGTGTCCAGTACTGTGCAAATACAGTTGGTATAGAATATATGAAGATAAGGAAAAATTCTAACGAAGAAAAGAGTATTGACTTGTTTGCAACTTTCCATTCCAGAAACGTCTCCCATTGTTTCTTATTTATTGAAGTGTAAAAATAAATTTTTTTTAGCAATTAATAGTGTATTCACCTACTAAAATTTTCAGGTTTAGTTGGCTCATTTAGTTTATTTTTTTTTCCCTAGTCAACTTTTCCATTATGAAATAGGAAATTAAAAAATGTATATGGGTAGTTTTTTCTGTTAACTTCTTCCTCCATGTTCAGTGCATAGCAAAGGTATAGCACCTACCTGGAAGCTCACGTGTTATGAAAGGATGCCTGCTTGCCCTTGGTGAATGAGATAAAAGAATTCGCCACAACATGGGACAACCTCATCGTAGCACACTGGCTTACCTTTCCAACAAGCTGGGTTACAAACATTTACTCCCATATTTTTAAATGTCTCAAGAATTTTCCTTACTGTTCGTAAACTGCTATAGAAAACATGTCATTAAAACATGTCCAGTAAGACACGTGGCTATTTCTACGATCCAGACTGAACATACCAGCTGTACTATGCCTGAGCCTTGTCCAGCAACACTGCCTGCCTCCCAGGCACACAAGAAGACCCCAAGATGTGAATAAACTGCTGCCAGGTTAAGTCATTCTACCAGGTGAAACCATTTAAGAGTTACCACTTAATACACTTCAAGCCTTGCTGTTCTTGCCTTCTTCCTCTTTGCTCATACAAAGCACCTCAGGATATATCAACTTTTTGTGCTCTTTTTTATGCAACTAAAACTAGAGAGCATCTTAAAAAAAAAATCCCAAGCCACAAAACCGGGTTTAGGATTAAACCTAATATATAGAAATAATATTTTCAACTGCTTTATCAATCATTACACTTCTGTTTATATTTTAACCTGTATAAGGAAATAAAATAAGTAACTTAAATATCAAGTATGTTAATGGATTTTTATAACCATACTTACAGAAAAAACAGCAGCCACTGTCTCAACAGCACCAGTACTTAGAGTAACATAGGGGATTGTTTCATGACTGATCCCAGCTTCACTAAAGATGTTGTTCGTGTAGTACCAGATCTATATCAGAAAGAAGAAAATCAGCTATTAATCATTATGGCTTGAACTACAATATATCAGTATTCAGTTCAAGCATCTGATCTGCTAGAGACCAGACTTGTTAAAACACTGAGCATGCCCAAATGACTGAGGACTGGGCAGCACAACAAGTGAAAGAAAGGTGCAAATTTCAGGTGTATTAGTCACAACACTGCTGTACTTCTGCTTGCAGACCCAGGCAGAATTACAAGCAGCTTTAACTCAATCTAGCTGAATTCACTTTAGGAGTAAATCAAAGAAATTCACTTTAAGCCTGAACAAGAGGATACACAAATAGGTTTCATGTGGCTGAGCCACACCACTTAAAAAGCAGTGTGGCTTTATGGAATACTCCAATGGCATGTAAAAACAGAGAACAGGAAAGAGATGCTGAGAGGCACAGCAGAAACTGCTCCTTTTTGAAGAGAAGGTGTGAGATTTATCTCACTTTAGCTTCACTGCACCACGGACATCTACAGTCAAGCCATCAGCCCAATCTCCCTTTATTATCAACAGGAAGAAAAGATACTTTTAGAGTGACAGATGTTTGGTGAAAAGCAAACAGTGGCTTTTAGGATGAAATGAACTGTAGGCTAGAAGGAGCTGTCATTAATGGCTAGAAACCCAGGAAGCAGCGGGTTACCAGCTTGGAGGAAGACTTTTGTGTTTGGTCAGTAACACCATACCCAGTGGTGACAATATCCAAGTGGAGAATATATAGTGGTAATACTTTAAAACAAGTCTGGTAAGTATCAGAGCCCCACTCACATCACAAATAAAGTCTGGAAACCATATGATATTTATGTTGGACTCAAGGTGACAACAAAGAACTAGCCAAAGATTTTGGCTGCCAAAAGCATGCAACAAGGAGAGATTGCCTTGGAGAGAGAAAGATAACTGATTCACTAGAAAAGATTAAAAACAATTGAAACAACTGATTATCAAAAGAAAATAAAAGTTCTAAACCACAACTGATTGCCTGTGACAACAAAACTGAAAGCCAGAGATAATAATGGCACCAAATATAAAAGTAGCAGTGATATTTTTTCCCATATGCTGTCCATGTGACAAGCCCTAACAGGGCAAGCACTGCTAAAGAAAAGGCTTGCCTGATGAATGGAAGTGTTTTGATCACATGAGAAAAACCCTGCTGCCTGCCAGCATATTATACACACGCTACATCTGTTCATCAAGCTACTAGCTCAGAAGCTTTGTGAAAAAAAAAAAATTCTAAATTCCCAACTAGTTGCTTGTCCCAGATCAAAGAAGGAAATCCAACTCATACTAAAAAAAGTAAAATAAAATACCAAGGACTAAAAAGTCACCTATATCACCTTACAGATAACGAAAAGCTGACTTAAGAATTTTGTGCCTACTGCTGGCACATCAGCTCTCACCAGAACAGATGAAGTGACAGCAACTGACAGCAGCAAACTCATCTGTATGAAGTAATCTCCCTTTGTGTAGCGTGCACTGCTGTAAATTGTGCGCTGCACTGGCCTGCTGCGCACAGACTGAAGTAAAACCAAGGATCAACTCCCAGTTCCCTCTGAAATGTCTATGACAACTGATAATTTTTTTGGGACTCAGTACTCTGACAACCTATTCACCTTCCACAGCCATACCCAGTGACTACAGAAAAAGAAGGTAGCACAAAATCACAATAAAAGTATTTTTTTTCTCTATGCTACAAGTTACAAGATTGAAAAATTCATGCAATGGGAGTTAGAAACCATGTAATTTGGACATTTCATCCTTGATATAAATTTTGCATAGCAGGTAGAGCTAAAAATGCTGGTGATAATGGAGGTACACAGATCTTGAAAGAGAACAAGGAGGCCAAAGAATCAATTAAGCAGAAAATTCCCAAATGCAATTTGCCAAAATGGAAGAACCAGAACATAAGTTGTTTCACAAGTAGTTTTACAGAAGAGCATGGCTGACCATTGATGGTGAGAGTGGCTGTAATATAGCCAGGTTAAAAAACTGACAGAGGAAAGATAGGATGAGGTTCACTGAGTTATCAGCCTCTGCAGCAGCACAAAAATAAAATAGGGTAAAAATTAACAAGATTAACATATTTGAAGAAAATAAAAGCGAATGTTTTTCAGCCTGTGTATTATTGAACAGGGAAATACATTGATCTAGGATATTACTGAGACAAATTTACCAGGCTAATGATGATCACTCTATTTTCATTTATTTTTCTAACATAGTTTTTATTAGTGAATTATTTGGGCTAAAAGTTTTGGAACACAATTGCTGTGGAAAATGGGGTAGAAGGTCCAAAAACCCAGACATAACTGCTGTCTAGTCCAAACTGACACAGGGACATCTGACTTCCAACATTCATGGTGGGTTTCTGTTGCTTCACAAGCTGACGCAAAACTTCACCACTTCGGTCAGCTACACAGCTGCCATGAGGAACAGCTGTACCTGCAGCCTGAGTCCTGTGAGACTGGAAACAGTTTAGCATTCTGTCTGTAGATCACAGTTGGCCACATGAAAGTTGTTTCCTTTGCTTATCATAAGCTTTTACTCCTATAAGCTCTTAGTTTAAAGGGGCATGTGGTATACGTTATCAGTGGTGTTCCCAAACTTTTTCACACCAGGGACCCCTCTAGCATTGACTCAATTTTCCATTCCTTTTATTTCTCACCCAACTCCCTTCATACATTTCTTCTTAAGAAATTCAACTCTTCAACAGGAAAAGAAAGCAACAAAAAACAACAAAAAAAGATGGACAATACCACAGACATATACAGTGTTGCATACTGGAAGCAAGCTCATGCCTTCCTAGGCTACCTGATGCCAGATCTTCATAGCTAGTGTGAAGCACTCTGGCAGGACTTTTGTGTACTGAAAACATGCATTGCTGCATGGCCCCCCTATCCCTTGCATGGTTTACTGCCATTTGAAATACAGTCCCTGCCTTAAGGACAGACCCCACAGAAGCCTGGGGATCTCACCTGGGAATGACTCTTATCAAAGCAATATGCAGTTGATACAAAACAGGATAAAGTTCGCCAATGAGAACTTCAGTGTGGCTTTGTGTCTTCTTTTGAACTGAGATATAATAGTGGAAGATAAATAAATTTATTATGTATCATGGATAAATTTTATCAGATTAAGATAGATTAATAGAGATTAATTTATTTATGTTAATTTAGGTCAGACTATCTGGTGTTTCATTGCAATTGAATACATTAATATGATCAGGGCTTCCCACTGATTTCTGTTCCATGTGGAAACCAACAAATGTACTGTTTTTTTAAGCAAACTCAATTTTTATTGTAAAGTAAAAGCCTTAAAAGGAAGCAAGTGTCCTCAGATACCAGCAGGAGGATTACAGAAGTATGACAGTTGGTAATTTCCCCTGAGAGTGACCTGAGACTCTCTCTTGAAAGAAGTCCAACTTTCCCATATGCCCTACCCAGATGGCAGCTGTGGAAAAGACCAGGCTGACTAATAGGACACTACCAGACAAAGCACATGATGGGAGCTATGAGTTAGAAGGAAGCCCACTGCAGGACGGTTGGACTAAATGACCTTAAAAGGTCCCTTCCAACCCAGAGCGTCCTGTGATTCTGTGAAGTGTTGGAAGCCAGTTAAACCCTGCTGATGCTGGCTCACACACAGCAGGTTAGCTCAGATGAAGGCAGGCAAACCAAGCCCTGAGCTCAGCAGTACCTGTCACACCTGTACCTGCCCCATCACCTCTGAGCTTCAGGCAACTTGAGCGAGATCAGCCAGGAAATCTGTGCAGAAGAGACAAGGAATTGAAAACAGGTCTCTTCATCAAGTGGTCCTACTATATTTCTCTTGAGCTATCTTATAATCTGCTTGTTTTTCTTTGATGAACTATTTAAAAAATCAACTTAAGAATGTTAATTTTGTGGGAATTTATTTTTTCATGCTTAGTAGCATTATATGGGAAGAGAAACAAAGTAATAATAATAATAATAATTTTAAAAAAAGGTATGGTTGGTTTGAAACAATCAACTTGATACAAAGGTTTCTTGAGAAAAATAGTTTTTCTGAGGCATATTTTCAGTTAAGTGGCCACTCTAAAACAACTCCGGTATTCATTTTGGACTGCAAATGTCTCACTATCTCCTCATCCACCCACCCAGTCTATGAGAGTGTGGCTTTGTTCTGACACAGAATACTGGACAATTTCTGTTATCTATCAAATATCTTCAAAGCCACAAAATTCTTCTCTTTCCCCTGAAAATTTAGCTGTGGCATTTTTTTTAGGCAATGTGCTTCATTATTTTAACAGTCTGTCTCTTACTATAAGTGTCATTTTATTTCACTTATGTGTTGATAAATCTTAGAAAGACTGGATGACAAGATAATTCCATTTCTTTTCTTAGAAAAGTATCCACAATGAGGAACAAAATAGCCTGCCATTACCTCTGAAATCCTATAATTAGAAGAAAGTACCACCTATACAAACGTTTTTATAGTTCACTTCACAGTATGAAAAACTCTTCTAGCTACCTTCTAGTAATTCCTTAAAAACTTTTAGATATTAGAGTTCCAATCACATTAATTTTTCAAATGGTCTTGGACAAATTACTTTGTATTAGGAGTTTTAAAGCTATACAGATAACTGAGATAAGTCTGAACTAGTTGTCTTAGATATCAGAAGCATTTACATTTATCACTGATTAGCCCTGAGGGAATGAACTAGCTGAAGTATGCTGTAACACACAAAGCTACAGTGAGAGCTCCTTTCAGCGGTGATAGTACTGCCTTCCACATATATATATATATATAAGCAATTAATGCCTTTGAAATATGATGTAAACCCCTTTTGTTTTGAGACACTTCATGAGAACGTTTGTGTTGTGCAACCTTGAAGCATCTAACCCTGATGTCACAAGCTGCAGCAAGGAAAGTTCTGTCTGGATATAAAGAAAACCCTTTTCACAGTGTAAGTGGTGAAAACACTTGGCATAGGTTGATCAGGGAGGTTGTGGACTCTTCAACCTTGGAGATATTTAGAACTCAACTGCACAAAGCCCTCAGTAGCCTGAGTCACCCTGGCAGCCTGCCCTGCTTTGGGCAAGAGGTTAGACCGGATGACCTCCAAAGATCCCTTCCAATCTAATTGCCCTGTGACCCTCTCCTAGCCAATGCAATAGGGTTAGACAGATGGAAAAGGAGACTCTGATATCCATTAGCCTCAGACACATTAATGGTCAACAGGACTTCTCACTATTGACTGTTTTGTGTCTTTTTTCCTGTTTTGCTCCACTTTCCAAGAAAGGTATATTGAAGTGCAGCTTATTCCTCAAATTGCACGAAACAACAACAAAAATAAAACATCCAGTGTAACCTTTTAAAATAAATTTCAGGAACTTCTGCTGATTTCTGTAAGTACAGAACTGAGTTAATCCAAGCAGAAATGTCTACTGAAAAGACCAAGTTTACCAAACATGAACAAACGTGGGCCATATCAGACCAGATCTTAACACAACCAGAAACAGAGAATCTGAGTATCAGAAGCAGAAGCTGCACACTCTTCCTTTGCTGATCTGTGCTACCTTTTAATGTATTCCTTCAAAGTTAACACAACATGGCTCCCCCTCCTTTTTTTTTGTTTTAAAAAATGACAAATGATACAGCTCTCTGTGGACCTTCCCACATGCTGGTATAACAAAATCATTACTAATAGGAAACAGCCAAAAATAGAAAGTCATAGAGGTTGCTGAATGGTATAGCATAATCTTTGTATTAAAAAGAAAGAAAGAAGCATCCCAGATGATGCTGAAGAAGGACACTTACAGCATTTAGCCCACAGAGCTGGTAGCAGCCCATGGTGACGACCACAGTAATGACCTGCCATCGCACAGCGCGGGTCCTCAGCAGCTGAAGTATCGACACTAACTTGGTGTTTCTTTGGACTCGAGACTCTGCCAAAACTTCTTCTACTTCATGAGACACGTCGTCTTTCCCAAGGAAGGTCTGAAATGCTACAAAGAGAGAACATGTACTTTAGGCCAGACACTTGGCTCTATGTGCATTTGTAGCAGACGTTTCATAGAAATGGAAATGTGTGACAGAACCAAGAGATACACGTGGGATACAACTTAATTATTCTTCTGCCAACAATATTATTCTGCTCTGGGTATGATCTGGCTCATCGCTGCAATTGGTTTCAGAAGCTGCAAAAAGAACAAGAATTATGTGGCACCCTATCAGATCTCTCCTTATATTACTTCATATATAATATAGCCTAAGGCCCAGTGCAGAATCAAAACCCTGTGTAATCTCATAAAAGCATTTAATAGCAAAGCAGTTCTGAACATTACTTGGCTTGGCTACTTTTGCAGCCTAATAGAGCACCCTCCATTGCTGGAAATAGATTGGATAGAGAAGTAGTAACATGTAAAAATGTATGTAAATCTCGTAAACCAAGAAAAGATAGACATTTGAAAGGAAATAGCTATTACTCTTCATATTACCTCCTGTTTTTACTAGCATATAGACAAGAATTCACTTTATCAAGATGATTAACATTAGAAAGAATTACTCAAAGCAGTTTGAGACCCTGTGTTTGTCAACGCTGGAGACAGGGGAGTGAATTTACTTGGCAAATGTACACAAACAAACCACCTCATCTCCCCAGAAAACATACCATTTAGTATTGTATTACAGCACATTGGCGACTTGCTGAAATATCTTTCCATTGTGAATAATAAGAACTTTCCATCTCACACCTCCTCTAAGAGGTACTACAAACAGATACCTCCTAATGGACGTGGTGTATCTTCACCAACCTTGTTTTACAGAAATTGAATATGCTGATGATACTTCTGTCACAATCTTATGAACATACCCCAGGGGTTGGCTTTTTAAGAGACATTTAAAATGCACATCATCTTCAAATGACTACAGAGAAATAATTACGTTACACATACCCCTGCAATAAGGCTTTGCAACCCAGTAGGATGCTAACTCTAAAAATCCTTTACACAGCAGGTCACATAGAACTGTTATTTTTATTGAGTAAGTTGATTTAGTTCTCCAAAGAGCCACATCCATTTTTCTCTTATCCACAGCTTTGCATAGTACTGCCTATAAATAAATGACCTTTACATTTTTCAGTAGGTATACATTATTTTGGATCACAGAAAGGACTTGGATGGTCAAGAAAGCTAGGGACACTGACCAGCCATGGTTAAAACACCTGGGCTCCATTTAGGTTTTGAAGTTACAAAATTTAACTTTGCATAGTAGGTAAAAAGGCCAAGTAGCAGCATTTCAATGTTGTCAGGGATAGGTCACACAAATGAACCAGTGCCCCCCCCAGAGCATCCCTCTCTCCCTTTGGCGAACACATGGCACTGCACACTCTGCCTGGCTCCCAGTCTGGCACTGTGGGGAACTAACTGGAGCTCTGGGCCAAGTTTTTCAGAGGCAGTTAGCACTTCTATTGCATTTTAATGGGCCCTACGTGACTCTGCTTAACAAGAAGGATGATTTTTTAAGGGATGAACACTGACCACCGCTGGGTGTTGAGTCAATTCATAACATTCATTTATTCTGATACCGAGTTTCTCTCTTGGGAGAGGAGAGGTCAGAATTTTTAAATCCCTCAGAAAGAGCAAGAGATTTATCTTTTCACACAGGCCTTACAATCAGAAATGAGCTAACAAATTCAGACCTCAGAATCCAGAATTTAAGCTGTTGAGTTCTGTTCTTGTACCACTGCCCACTTATTATTAAATGACATGCTAAATGCTTGTTAAAATGAGTGTGATGGATTTAAAGGCTACAATAAGCAATGTAAAATTAGAACAGTGTGTGTATATGGTATGTTACAGTCAATGTCTCACACTTAAATTCCATTTTCCTCTGTATTATTAGAGCACTGATAAAGAAAAATTCAGATGAAGATGAGAACAACAGACATATATCACCATATTCTTCTTTGAAAATAATCTCTCAGATTTTTAAGCATCTGGTTTATCAGTGTAAATTAGGTCAGTGCACAATTTATTTATTTTTTTCTGTCTTTAGAATCCTTGGCATTCCTGTAGGGCACACAAGTCAAAAATATAGCTGCAGTCAAGTAAAAAGAAAGCAATCTGTCTTTTCCACACAAGGGAGATTGCTACATCTCTAGAGGGACTAGGAAGTAAAAAATTGCAATTACCAAAATTATCAAGTACAAAGCAGAAAAATATAGACACCTGCTTTACCTCCTGGTATTAGAACCAGAGATGGTATTAAAATTACCAGCAAGTCAAGAAATGCTAAGAAAATGCTAAGCTATACATGCCTAGTTTTGAGTAGAAAACATTCAGTCTTGGAAAAATATATTTTCTTGCTACTCAACACATCTTTAAGTTTCTTCCATTAACAGTTTTTTCAGTACGGTAAGAATCACAATTTTATACATAATTAATGTGGAAATAAATTCTGAATTAGCAGGGAGATGGGAAACCTCAAAGGTCTTTCAGTGTGTGATGTTCAGTTCTATTCATTTTACATTTTAAACCCCTGCATTATTGGCACTGAGAAGCACAGCAGTCATTCCTCTCCCCACTGCAATGACTCATTTTCCTCCATGAATGGTTGCTTCTCTCTATAGGGAAGTCTTATTTTCATGTCATGCTTACAACCATCTAAGGAGTTACAGTTCTGGCAACTTTTACAGCTTTCCCAGATTTCTTTTTAATTCCCTTGGATCAGAAGGTCCTAGATGTTTGTCTTTTGAAAGCTGGTACACTGCCTTTATAAATAGAAAAAGAAGTGGATGGTTCCAGTCAAGGGGAAAGGAGAAAAGCAACCCTTCCATTTACACCACCAGCTTTTATTCACCTCAGCTAAGTGAAGGTGAAACATTTGAAAGTGGTTCAAAAGTCGGAACAAAATCAGGTCGGTACTATCTTTAAAACCAATCAAGTCTTTGAATTAACTGAAGATGGACACTCAAGAACTCAACTACATAGTTGGAACTACTAATTCTTTTTCCACTGTAGTATTTCCATGACTGTGCAAAGAAATAATTTGTTATTGTAAAGACTGAATTAGCATTTAAACTTTGAGAAGACATTTAAAAGGATCAAAATGTTATTGTTTACGGAATAGAGATAGCCCCAGGCAAGAGGAGGCAGAGAAAGAGAGAAGTGATCACAGGAAGTAGTCACAGGTAATAGTTTGGGCAATAGGGCATATGCCTTTAAAAAGCAAAAACCAAAACAAAACAAAAAAAGGAAACAAAAAAACCCCACTAAAAATCAAACAACCCCCCTTCTCCCAAAAAACCCCACTGAGTATTATTTACATCTGTTTCCCATGGATATGTTCACTTTCACTTCATTGATGATTAAGTATATTAAACCTAATGTCTCTAAGACAAAGCTTCATCTAACTCTAAGCTCTGCTTAAACAGCATCTTCTTTGGCCACTGTGGGAGACAGAATCCTGGACTGGATGAACCCAGTGAGGCACCTCCTGTTAACGCTGAGTGCTGTTCTGAGTGGCAGTAGAGACACAGGGTGCCTTGCTGTTTGTATCAGCACTTGCAAAAGGCTCATTCCACTTCACAATGCTTTCAAATAAGATTTGCAGTAATTTCCCTGTAGTAACTTCACATCAATACAAAAATACTTGGCAGAATGAAAAAATAGTATTTTTATATACCACCAATTTTATTAGAGTACTGAATAGCTAGAAGAATAATTTAGATTTATCTTGCTAGAAGAGATTTAAATAGCTATTTAAATCTATCAAAATGTCAATTAACTACTAGCATGTAGCACAGCAAAGTTTAAGAATAAACCTCAAATTTGCTATTTCAATACAGTAAAATATAACTGCCAGCAAAATGCTCAGGCTTTTCCCATGTGGCACCTCCTTCTCCTTGTAAGTAAAGAAACACATAGATCTTCTGTAAATTATCATACAGTTTGGGATTACATCTTTACCTGTTCTTACACCTGGTTTCACAGACTATCAATACAGAATATGCCTGTTCAGATTCACTTGAAACTAGCCAAGATGTACAGGTAAAACAAAATATCCACGTCACCCTAAAATAACACAAGAACTAGTAAATCAAGTTCTACCAAAGGTCCAGTGAACCAGTAGCCTTTGTCAAGGACAGGAGGTTTAGGAAAAACTAACAAGTACGACAGACATATTATGATCACTCCAGCCTTTGACAGTCAGTAAGCATCTGAGATGGAGCATCTACCATAAGCCAGCAAGTCTAGTAGTCATGGCTGTCTCTTACTTTCCTAAGCATAGATTATAATGCTTAGAGACATACAAAAAGCACAGAGAAACAGAAAGAATTTTAATCTACACTTCTCATTATACCTGTTGTAAGGCTTCTTTCATGAGCACAGGAGTTTTAATGTACAACTACTACATACTAGCTGAACAGATTTTATATGCCACTAACAGATGTTACTGTGACATTTTATCTAAATTATTTGACCCTTAAGACATAACAATATTCTTGTTCTCTGTCAAGCTGGGATGCCAGATGAATTCCATTATTGATTTACATGACCTGCTACTGTAGCTGCATTGAAAATGCAGATTTCCTCCTTGTAACAGCATCCTTCAAAAGGGACATGTCAACTGTCCAACTGAAAGTGTTTATAACCAATGTTAGTCATAAAACTACGTTAGTCATAAAAATGTTGTTTTATCACACTACTACTACTACTGTTTTTATTTATGTTGCATCATTGCCACAGTCACAGATCAGAGGTCCACTTGGCATCCAACTATCAGACAACTACTGTCAAATTCCTGCCTTACTGTCCTAGAGCTTGGGTGATGAACTGCCTGATGTAATTATAGAGGAGGTTTTTCTTTTCTTCCTGTCTCTATCCCTGTTACCCTTCACTTCCACTGCTCTATAGCAACTAATAACGATCTCCTCCCAAAGTCCTTCTCCTCAGCCATTTAAATATCCATTTCTCCTCTGCTGTCTGGTGAGTATTATGAAGAAAGATCACATCAGTTAAATGCCAGGTATTTTTCTCCCTTCTGTTCTTACCAAGAGAGAAGAATGTTAGTTATGGGATCTGTAAGGGACAGCCAGGATGGTTCTATTCTCTCTCCATTACCTGACTTTCAGCTTTCAATATACACAAACCCATGGGCCCCGATGGGATGCACCCACAAGCGCTGAAGGAGCTGGCAGAATTGATTGATAAATCACTCTCTATCATCTTTGAAAGGTCTTGGAGAACGGGAGAGGTGCCTGAAGACTGGAGGATAGCCATTGTCACTCCAGTCTTCAAAAAGGGCAAGGAGGATCCAGGCAAATAAAGGCCAGTCAGCCTCACTTCCATCCCTGGGAAGGTGATGGAACAGCTCATTCTTGGTAACATCTCTAAGCAGTTGGAAGAAAAGAAGGTTATCAGAAGTAGGCAACATATTTTCACCAAGAGGAAATCAGGCTTGACCAATCTGGTAGCCTTCTATGAAGTCATCACCAGCTGGGTAGATGAGGAGAAAACAGTGGATGTTGTCTACCTTGATTTCAGCAAGGCTTTTGATACTATATCCTACAACATCCTTGTAGCAAAGCTTAGAAGGTATGGGATAGGTAAATGGACAGCGAGGTGGATTGAGAACTGGCTGACTGGCAGAGCTCAGAAGGTTGTGATCAGTGGTGCAGAATCCAGTTGGAGGCCTGTAACTAGCGGTGTTCCCAGGGGTCGGTACTGGGTCCGGTCTTGTTTAACATCTTCATCAACTACCTGGATGAAGGGGTAGAGTCCAATCTCAGCAAGTTTGCTGATGATAAGAAGTTGGGAGGAGTGGCTGGCACACCAGAAGGCTGTGCGGCCATTCAACAAGACCTGGACACACTGGAGAGCTGGGCAGAGAGGATCCTGATGAGGTTCAACAAGAGCAAGTGCAGAGGCCTTCACCTGGGGAGGAATAACCGCATGCACCAGTACAGGTTAGGGGCTGAGCTGCTGGAGAGGAGCTCTGAGGAAAAGAACCTGGGTGTGCTGGTGGACAGCAGGCTGGCCATGAGCCAGCAGTGTGCCCTTGTGGCCAGGAAGGCCAACAGTATCCTGGGGTGCATTAAAAAGAGCGTGGCCAGCAGGTCGAGGGAGGTTCTCCCCCTCTGCTCTGCCCTGGTGAGGCCCCATCTGGAATATTGTGTCCAGTTCTGGGCCCCACAGTTCAAGCGGGACAGGGATCTTCTAGAGAGAGTCCAGTGGAGGGCCACAAAGATGATGAGGGGCCTGGAGCATCTCCCGTATGAGGAAAGGCTGAGAGAGCTGGGACTCTTCAGCCTGGAGGAGAGAAGACTGAGAGGGGATCTTATCAATGTCTATAAATACCTGAAATGTCAGGGCCAAATGGATGGGGCTGGGCTCTTTTTGGTGGTGGGTAGTGACAGGACAAGGGCAATGGGCAAAAAACTGGAACACTGGAAGTTCCAGACAAACTTAAGGAAAAACTTCTTTACTGTGAGGGTGATGGAGCACTGGGACAGGCTGCCCAGAGATGTTGTGGAGTCTCCATCTCTGGAGATGTTCAAAACCCGCCTGGACGCTTTCCTGTGCAACCTGGTGTAGGGAACCTGCTTTGGCAGGGGGGTTGGACTTGATGATCTCCTGAGGTCCCTTCCAACCCCTACCATTCTGTGCTTCTATGATTCTTGCGGAAAGCAGGTTTATGGATTGCACTGTTGGTCCAGTCAACCATTCTCCCCCTCCAACACATAAATCAGTTCTCCCATATTCAGCAGTGACAGGAATATGGGAGATGATAGCTCAGCTCCTATTTGTCTCAGGGAGTCAGATACAGGATGGTGACCTCCAGCAGGACAAGCACATCTTGGCTGTTAGCATTGCTATTGCATTGCAGAAGGCAACTGCAAGTAAGCCACCATGTCCAAACAGCTTATCAGCCAGACACCAGCTTAGCCACTCACAGCCTGCACTGTTTGCACTGCTGGGAAAGGGAAAGCAGGGAACGAGGTAGATCCGCATCAGTGGAGCTCAGAAGACATCACTCGTCTGAGCCCTCACTACTCCTGTGCTCACAGAGCAGCTTCACTCGAGTTGGTGTGGTTTATATTCCCACATGATGCCCACCTGTCTCAGCCTCATCTCTTCTCTTTTTCATCACTTACAACACATTTTGTTCCTTCTCTTTCCTTCAGTCTCTTATTTGCCACTTAAAGGCATCACGGTCTTTTACACCTCTGCCAAAAAGATAGAGAATGAGGCTGCTTGTATTTTGGTAGTTATAGTCGGTTATCTCCTGAGAGCAGAAGAAAAGGAGGGGATGAAAGCAGGAGCAGAACTTTGTGGAAACTCAATGACCTACATTATCTATTAGATTTTTATTGCTCTAGAATAATTAGGAAGATTAATGTTGTCATCTCCATTTCAGAAGCTCTGATATACATGCACATTTTAGAGTATTTTATAAAGACTAATGTAGTCATCTGCCTTAAATACAGCAGACCTTTTACAAATAACAGTTTTATATTTCTCCAACAAGAGATAATCCACAGTGAAATGTATATTTGCATGAATAGCCTTGATCCGTTGGGGAAAGAAAAAGGATTTAGTCAGAAGAAAAACTTGTTCATTTCTGATATTAATATGCAGATTTAACCTAAGAGGCAAATAATTTAAAAGCATTACTGCAGCCATCATTAAAATGGAGAATACTGCATTGTCATTATACGGCTTACAAGCAGTAGGTTTTTTTTAATAACCCACAAACTCCTCTGGTCTCCCTAATACTCGGGTTTTTCCTCCCTCATTTCTGCAGACAATGCTAATGTCCAGACGATTTTTCTTGATTGTCAACTCACAGTAATTCACTCTCCTATTTTCCGAATTTCCCCCCAATTTGCTTTCATTATTCCACTGCATTACTGCAGATACCCAAGACTTGGCTCGTGTCTAATCTGGATTTCTTCATGTGCTCTGGGGTAGAGGAGGGCTCCAAACCCCCATGTTGGTCTAATATCACAGGTGCCCTCTGCCCTGTCATTCCATGTGTAAACCAAACTCCTTCCCCACCTATCCCCATGCTGAACAGAGATCAGAAGATACTCCCACCTGAAAATCTACATTAGGAGAGGGAGGATGACAAAGGATGTGCAATGGTAAGAAAATTAATTGTGTGCCTAACAAGCTTCGTCATAAGACATGTAGACACTTCACAGCACAGAAGTATAAGATGATATGATCTATGTTACCTTACAGGTGGATTTTATGGATTATGAATTCCAAAACTGTGTTTCAGAATCATTCTTACCTATTTTACAGCTGATATCCTAAAGGCTATCTTGCCTGTGCAACAAGGTGGCCAGTTCCGGTAGCACGGCTGCTTGATAGGCAAGGAATAGGAGGGAAATTCAGAGGGATGTATACACCTCGCTGCCCTACAGTCCTTTCCAATTCTCTGTCTAGAATCATTGGTCCCTAGCTGTTTTGAAAGCTCTGTAGACTACACTCAAAATGAGTTTCACTCTGTACTACAATGTATCTCAGTATTAATTTTTTATTTTAGAATTAATCAGGTCCAAAAGCTTCTATTGATGAGCAGTTACTTTGAAAAAAAATTTGTATCAGCCTCCTCTTTTTTTCCTGAGTGCCTAAATTTGTAGTCTTTCAGGTGGCTCATGAAAGCCACCTTCTTGTAATCAGCACACCAGTTGATAAAGCTCATTTCCCTTTAATTACGAAGTAAGGCACGGGTAACTTTGCTCTCATCCTGTCTTCTACTCCAAAATGCACCTCCAATGCTTCTAAGATTAGCTTTCAAATAATTTTCAGAACATGTATGCTGAAAACAACACAGACTGCAGTTGGCCCATTACCAGAAACAGTAAATGGTGTGAATTTCAAGTCAGGTGGTGTTATTTTACAGTTTTTAAACTCTACCTATGCGAAACCCAGCTGCACTGTCAGTGGGTGAGGTTTTTAGGGACTGTGGCAGTATTTCCAATAGATGCCTATAACAAGTTTGCCATTATGCAACAGCATTGCAGATGTAGATTCTTTGACAGCCGCAGCTCCGGAAATACATTTACAATTTTATCAGGTAGAAATGAGCCAATTTAAACTTGGCACCCAAAGGCATTTCATCCAGCCTAGCCATGGTGCTGCAGAAGTTACTACCCAACAGCAGCCCCAAGCTGCTCAGCACCACATCCGTGCTGGGTGCTCTGACCACAGCTGGCAGGCAAGCCCTTTCCTTTGTGGTCTCTGGAAAAGCTGTTCTCTGCCTCACCAAATCTCTGCTGACTCTATAAAGCTAAAGAACTCTCCCCAAAGCCTTGTTGCTTTTGCTCTCTCCTTTTTTTATTTTTTTGTTTCCTTTTTTTTTTAAACACTCTTCTGTGTCTTCAAACATTTGAGGCTCCAACATTTACAAAATTCTTCATTTAAGATCAAACTGAGACAACATGGGAGTCTCTTCATTAGTGTGCCATTTCTATTTCAGGGTGCTGATCAGAACAAAAAAAGACAGTTTTTCATTTAACAGTAGAAGAAACGGTGTGAGTTGCATTAATTTCAAGCTAAAAGATTGTTAAACTGAAGTTTCAAGGGCTGATTCACACTTTGCAAGTAATTTTACAATTAGTGACTGAAAATGCTAAGGGTTATATTCAAATTAAGTTATTAGGAATAATTTTTGAAGTGCAGCTATATCCTGCAAACATTTTGGTATTATAATCAGACTCCTTCCTTCTTTGTACACTCTTATTTTTAATGTGTCCCTATAATAAGCAAAAACAAATTTTCAACATTCTCTCAACCATAACATGATGATATATTGGATCTTACAACTGGTTGTAGTAATTTTGCTGGGGCAAAGTATACAGCAGCTGTGATCACATAAGCAAATTTTTTTGTACATAGAACCTAAAGTAAGAATAAACTATTCTGGACTGTGTCTGTGAAACTGAAGCAAGCTACATGGAAGAACTGAAAATTTTCAGTTACATAGGTGTATGAGGTTTTTGTTAGATCTACAAAGGTTACTGATTTACAGAAACACAGGGTCAAACACAGTGACTACTGAACACATCCCAGCAACAGAATCGGTATTTTTGTTAGACAAATGGCAAAGATAAGGGACAGTCATGAAGACTGAAAGCACCTTTCACTCCTGAATGAACCCTACATATAGTGGCTGACGCACAACAGCAGGATGATTTGGTTAGGTTTGTAGCATAATGCTCCATACGTTAGTTTGTTGGAGAATTTAGTTTATTTTTTAAAAATACAAAGGAACAGTTATATTTACACAGACAGACAAATAAAAAAGGTGAGGGAAAACCAATTGCCAAGAGAATCTCTCCTATTGGAATACTCTGCTTTTACCATGATATCAAAATAATTTCCCAGCCTGCCTCCCTACAATAAATACCTTTTGTCACAAGAAAGTATCACATCATACCTTTTTCTGCCTTGCTTGCGTTATGTTTTTCAAGTAGGAGGTAACGAGGACTCTCAGGAAGAAAGGGCAGAATCACGACTTGTATCAATGAAGGAACAATGATCGCTCCAAATAAGTAAGGCCACCGAGATTCCTGCAAATGGGTGCAAACATAAGTCAGTGATATTCTCCCATAGTGATACTATGAAGAAAAACAGCTTTGATGGGAAATGTTGTAACTTTTTGTCATTCAACATATCGTGTCAGTGAGCAGAGTGATGCCTTCTGCCTGAGCTTAGTAAGCAGTCTGAACACTTACCCCTGTGATTTTTTTCCTTTCCTTCAGCATCAACAACTATACATGTAAAAAACCTGATATATATATACAAATATATATTCTACAAATCATCCCCACTCACAGTAGTATCACTCATTAGCTTTAAGAAACAGTACAACACTATTTTTGTACTGTTACATATGCCTGTACATTGTTTCTTAGTCTAATCTAATTGATCTAAAATATATATATATACATATACATACATATATATATATATACACACATATATAAAGTCCTCTAATTGTCACAGTATAGGTAAAATCCTGATAACACTTCAGCTAAACTGCAGTTTAGCACAGTTTTGTGGTTCTGGGTGTAATGCAGGCAGTGACCATGCAGCATTTGACAGCTGCTGGGAATGAACCAAGCTGGGCTGAGGTCTCACCACAAGCCTCTTCTACTTGGCAAAACACATTTGCCTTACAGATACAACTAACACACATGTCAGACAGTCTTCATTTCCACTGGGAAGACATACACAGTTCAATGCAATTAGACTGAAAGATGGGTATACAATTTAATAACAAACAAGATACCTGGCTAAGTGAAGTGAGGTTGTCTTTAAACTGTTTTCTCTTATGCCAAATGATTCCACCTTTTAAGCTGACTTCCATGCTAATTTAAGTATAAGAACTGGGTTTCACTCATCCTCCTGTCCAAAATCACAGGACCTTAGAGAAGTTATTGGTTTTATGGTAGTGTAACTAAGAATAACACATTATATTGTTTCCCACTCTGAATTAGCTAACCTGAGATGTTCAAATGAAACACTGATAGCCTTGCTCCCAAGTCCATGAAATAGAAAGTACTTTTTCTATTGTCTTGCAAGTCATCTGCTGGAAGTCTCCAGCAAGGACCTGAACGATGAGAGCCACCTGCAGTGCATCCCTACCAACTAAAGGACCCATGACCCCTCTCTGGCCACTCCCCCATACAGAAGCCAGGCAGTTTTAACCTGCCAGAGCCCCACTGCAGAGCAGGTGAAGAGCACAAGGTGATGCACTAGCCAACACTATATATATGAATCTACTCAACTGCTAGCTGATTTTAGACACAGCTTGACTTTGATAATTATCTTTGAAATCAACTGAAACAGTTGTTAACATCCTCAAATATAGTAATTATTTAAAACCAGCTACAGAGGGTGACCTGAGCAAAGCTCTTTCACGAAAAAGCTGGGAAAGGTAGCAGAGAGCTCATCTAGCATTCGGGGCTTACTCTCAAGACAGGGTATTTTCAAGTGGCTGAAAGAGAAAGGTGGTAGCAGTATTTTTAACTCCTGCAAAATGGCCCTTGATCTGTCCATGATTTTAAGACGCATTCTGTTCCAACTTAGTGCCAAGATGAATTTTTTTAGTTGTTTTTTCCAAATTCAGCGTTCATCAATTTAATTCAATGCTTTCTAATTTGAGACTTGATTCTTAATTGAAAAGCCTGCTGAGACTACTGTTCAGGCATCATGTCTAGCACATTTTCAAAAGCTTGGCTAGATCAAAAGCGGACTGCTCTGCATCCTGGCTGACTGAGCTCTGAGAGGCACTGGGGATTTGGATCCCATCCCTCCATCAGAATGAATCCGTCCACTCGCAGCCTACATTTCCCTAAGCAGAGCTGGATAAATTTTATTCCAATATAATTTTCCACAGTTAGATCAAAAGTCAAAAGCTCCTGAACTACTTTCTCTTGCTAGTTTTATTTTACATTCTCCGACTTCAGCAGTGCAGCTGCTAGAACAGAAATTATTGTATGGTTCAGGACGTAATCCAAGCCTTGAATCCGAACTGCAGCCTGAGATAACTTAATCCCATAGAGCATAGACTATGCACAGTATCTCCTAATGAAACTTTTCACCTGCCCTTTAATTGACAGTCTGGTTTTTTTTAAACCTCTTGGGATGGGAAAACAACTTGAGAAAGGGATTTTTTTTCAAACAATTTAATGCTGAAGGTTATCTGTCCTCCTTAGAGCCTCCACTACCACGAGGACTTCAAGATCCTGTTTCTTCATTCAGATTTGTTTTTTTTATAAATGCGGTTGAGTGGAAAACTTTACCTAATATAGAGGAACCAAAAGTAGTTAATGATCTGTTTATAAATAAATGAGCCTGACTCTTATTTTAAAAACTAGAAAATTAAACTTATGATTTCAAGACCAGTTAATAAATCCCATTAAAAAATAGGTACCTGTTTGTAAAGAATAGCTTAAGTAAACAGGCTGAACAACTGATTAGTTTTAGTCTATGTCTGCCTGGAATCACATATTTCTTTCACACAAAGTCATTAAAAATTTTTCATTGTTTTACTTAATCTCTACCATTATTTCCTATAATATAAATAAACTTGCTATGTACCATAGAAAAAAGTTCAGAGGGTGTTAGAACTTTATACAATACTTCTAGATAAAAATCTTACTGCAGGTTTTTTCCACAATGCCATGGACACTTTTTAAAGGGAAAAAAAAAAGTCTCTTTTGTATATTGTTGTTGCTAGCATTCTGCCAACCCACGGAGACTTACTTGGACTAAGCTTTTATCCCTTTTAAAGTCACCCATAGTGTATCATTTTTCAGCTGGTCACATTTCTCCCAAATAACTCTTCTGAAAACACTGTTTTGCAAAAGCTATGAAGGAGACTGAACTTACCCTTCACAATAAATAACAGACCCTGACAGTACAATTAAAAGCCCTCTATTTTCACCACATAAGACACCGAGTTTCCAAATTTCCTCTATGAAAGATTTGTGTTTTACTTTTTATTATGCTAACTTTTAAAACCTTAAAGGAATACAATCATAAATATGCTCCCACTTGCCATTTCTGGCATGAGTTGATCAGTAAGTCACTGAAGTCAATGGAAACTTTTCCATCTATTTCAAAAGTTTTCAGATGACACCTGTTCAGTGCTATAGAACATGCATTCTACTTGCTTTTCTCTTAATTTACATTATTTATGTTCCAATTCTTCATCCCACTACAGAAAAGAAATAGGAGGACTAAAAAAAAAAAAAAAAGAAATCTGGGGAGATGGACCTACAGGAGCAAGTCCAGAGGAGGCCATGAGGATGATCTGAGGGCTGGAGCACCTCTCCTATGAGGACAGGCTGAGAGAGTTGGGGCTGTTCAGCCTGGAGAAGAGAAGACTCCAGGGAGATCTTATAGCTGCCTTCCAGTACCTGAAGGGGCCTACAAGGCGAGGGACTTTTCATAAGGGCAGTTAATGACACGACAAGGGGAAATGTCTTTAAGCTGAAAGAGAGTAGGTTTAGAATAGATGTTATGGAAAAATTCTTCACTGTGAGGGTGGTCAGACACTGGCACAGGTTGCCCAGAGAAACTGTGGATGCCCCCTCCCTGGAAGTGTTCAAGGCCAGGTTGGATAAGGCTTTGAGCAACCTGGTCTAGTGGATGGTGTCCCTGCTCATGGCAGGGGGGCTGGAACTAGATGATGTTTAAGATCCCTTCCAATTCATACCATTCTATGAAAATGAGTTTAAAAGACCCATACATTTGTTAGTCTCAAACTATAAAATACAAATTGCTGAAAATCAAGATTAATTAGAAGCTATAATTAAAAGAAGAGGGAAAAAGAGGGGTTCCCTGACCTTTTTAAGAATGAACAGGACAAGATACAAACTGGGACAATGCTCAGAAGCAATAATAAAGTAAAGGCAGAAGACAGCATAGAAGACACATTAACACTTTACCTCAGTTGTCATCAGTAAGGAGAAGCACACAGGCACTACTGAGAGAAATGAAAACAACCACATCCAATTTTATCTCAGGAGAAACTTTAAAGAGCATTAAATATTTTAATTACAGGGGACCTGACTCATCACCTGCTCCGAATCAGTACAAATAACATGTCAAGAGGGTAAGATTTTAATTTTAAACTGTCACATTATGGATATTTGCTTAGGCTGAAGCATGGAAAAAAACACTTTTGATCTATTTACAATGACAGTTAAATAGTAGAGCAAGTTTGACAACCACAGACTCATTCAGTGGTTGATATAATAAAGTGCAAAGCTGCAGGAATACAAGGTGGGTGAGGGAATAGACAATGGATAAAGACCGACATGGATTTATCAACTGCAACTTAGACAAGATTAAATTATACCGCAATACAGTACAGCAAACGTTGGGGGATTGGACTAGATGATCTTTCGAGGTCCCTTCCAATCCCTAACATTCTGTGATTCTGTGAAATGTTACTATGCCAGAGATTCATAAGCTAAAGTACAGGAAATGGAACTTACTGTAGCAATTAAAAGGCAGAAAAGAAACTGGCATAGGGAAAATATGGACAGACAGCGCTGAAAGCTGAACTATTAGTCCATATGAAGTTCAATGACCTATTTAAGTGCTGGTTACATCTAATATTTTTCCTAATTGGGAAGATTTTTATAGAATTTGAAGACACTTTCAACATAGAAAAGGCTAAGAATATGCACATAAAAAAAAGTACATATATATATAAAAAATATTTAAAAGGGAGAACTGAATCACTGACAAGGTCATACAACAGAGGTGGGAAGAACTGCTGTACTGCCCTGTATGTGGGTACTCATTTTTTGAAAGATCTAGTGAGACCAATTAAGTATTCCAGTACAAAATGTATGACAGGATAAAAAAGACTGAGTAAGGAAACATGCAACTACCACAGGCTCTACTCTTTTTCTCTCTAAAAAATTGTATTTATTTATTTACAAAGTATAATCTGGATATACATCCCACTCCCCATTCCCAACTGAGTATCAACCCCCACACTGCTGTCAGGCTCCTTGTTTACTCTCTGCCCCTAGCGTGGTTTTCTCTGCTGTGGAGACCCCCACATCCAGCATCCAGCTGAGCACCCCTGACCCCAACTGCCCAGGTCACACTTCCTATATCCCCTCCTCCTGCCCATTCCCGGGCCACAGGGAAACTACTGCAGCCCAAACACCCCCTCCTAGACAGCAGCCTGCACACAGGGTAGCAGGGAGCACTGCCCAGAGCACCCCAGCCCTGCTCTGCATCCCAGCCACTCCACCTCACAGAGCTACCGAGGGCTCAGGTAGCTTTACTGCTTGAAACTGGCAGGAGATTGTGTCAAAATACTCACTCTCTTCCTCTCATTCAGTGCACAGGATGAACCGTGATCTTTCAGCGAGCAGGTCTATTTACCAGTCTCTATTCCAAACTCCTTTAAATATTAATTTTGGAATTAATTCCTTGGGGGGGTGTGGTTATGATGGGTTTACTACAGCACTGAACACTTCACAAACAGCAATATTTTTTTTAATAATGCCTTTCTCATGTAAAATGACATACTTTACTCATTTTATATGTGGGGAGCAGAGAGACAAAAGCCTCCTGCATCCAATGCAAGACACTCAAAATGTCCAGAACTAGTGATTTGTCAGTCTCTTCTTTTTCATGTTCCTATAAGAAGCAGGAACACATTTAAAACTTTAGTTTAGTAAAATATAATCACATACACAAGAGACAAAAAGAATTACATCTAGTATAATTTCTAGAAGCCCTGAAGCATCTTTCCTTGCCACCCGCTGCAGCCCCAGGAGGATGCAGGTCTCCAAGGTCTTCTGTGTCACATCTGTCACTCAGGGCAGGGACATCTAAGGTACCCCAGGACATCAAAATGATACTATATGCTTATGTTCAAGTAATTGTCTTTTATCCTCTTTAAAAGAGAGTTGGTAGGAAAACTTCATGTGTTCTGCCACACAAAAAAATCGCATCCCTGCTCAGAACAGACTGAGTAGGCTTACTCATGTGTGCAAAACTGAGAAGCCTGCATAAGTCCAGCATTTCTCTGTTTATCTATTACAGTGCCACGTAAAATACTCCTAAAGGTAAAGGACAAATTCACTGGCCTGGGGCCAAGGACTGAAAAAGCATCAAGATGGAACCAAGTTCTTTGCATTAGAAGTATCTGTTCTTCCTTGAGTCAAAGGTATGGCACAGTGGTGACGATTATGAGGCAGCTGAGAAATGAGAACATCTTCTATGTCTCTGGCTTCAAATCAGCTCCTCACGCAACATGCAGGACAACCACCTTCCTCTTATCTTCCTCATACCACTTCAGACACCGCTCCACAACCTCCTCTGACTGCAGAAGAGGGCACTAACCTCCCTGACTAAGGGGTGCATCCCAGCTAGACACACTGTTCTCTGTGCATGACCATTCCTGAAACCCACTTCTGACAAAATAGGTTTTAAAACAGAGTTACAAATTGCTTACCTTCTTGTTTAAAGCAGAGACAACCCAGGTAGTATGAGTCTTTCACCTCTGTTCTGCACCCATGTGGATATTTATTTTTGTATGGCACTACTCAAGACAGAGTTCTGACAACAAGATTACTCAAGTCTCAGTGTCTTCCCAAGTATTAAATGGTACAGAAAGTCACAAGACTTAAGGCTGTACAATCCTAATCTGAAATTCACATTTTGTTACTGAGTAAACCACCTCTGGATCAGGACTTAAAAGAACTTTGAAAGTGGTTGGTGTCCAAATCTCATGATCTTCTGTTCATTAAATTGCATGTTGCATCATGTTGTACATATTGAGAGGGAGAATTAAAGTGTCTGTTACAAGTTCCCAAGGTGCTTTTTGGTCCAGCTTTTTACTGAACACTTAAATGGCATCATTTGTCTTCACTGCTTATTTATTTTCGACAAAAGTAAAAATTTCTGAGAAAAGCAATGGGAAATGGCGAGCATTCAAAGGGGATTATTACCAGCAGAAAGCATATATACTTGGACTCCTTTAAAAAGAAGTATTACAGGCACGTTGGAGCTATGCAAAATTTCAGATAAGCTTCCTTTCAGCAATGCAGGTTAACTTCCATAAATAATATAATATAAAATAGCAAATTAAAATAACAGCAAATTAAAATAATTGCAAATTAAAATAATTACAGAATATAAGATTCAGTTGCTCAAACATAAACATATAGTATCATTTTGATGCCTTAAGGTAGCTCAGATGTCCCCATGGGACTGGCAGATGCAATACACTCAACTCCAGAAACCTGCATCCTCCTGAGGCTACGGCAGAAGGCAAAGGAAAATGCTTCAGGGCACCCATCCAGAAATTACATTAGATGCAATTCTTTTGTTGTGTGATTAAATTTTGCCAAACTAAAGTTATAAAGGTTAGACTGAGGTATATAAAAGTTAAGAGGAAAAAACTATAAAAAACCCTCAAAGCACATCTGTTGTTTTTAAAATGACTGAAACAGTTGAATATTTAATTTTGACACTTTTTTAATGGTGACATCTGGTTTAGATTTTTTAAAAAATCTCATTTTAATTTGACATTTACTTCAAGTTAAAAAAATCCTTCAAAATACTAATCACAAATACTACATCCCGATTTTTCTTTTTGCCAATAGTTTCAAAAGCAAACTAAGAAACACAAGTCCAGAAAATGTACCCTTCCACTCAATATGAAGACTGCATGCTACCGTCTGATACTTGACCAATTTAGTGCAGCATTAATATCCAATTTGTAAAGGACAAATTTACATATCAGGACATGAATTTGCAATAATGGGTGATTTTACAAAGGATGATGGAAATTAAAACTGAAACGTTAATCATCCAGAACCTTCAAAAAGGTTTAAGTGGTGGTTATCTCCCCAGCATGTGAAACACACTGGGAAGGAAGTCACAGGTCAAATAATTTGAGATTTATTGCTTAATAACAGAACTGTAAATATTATCAGGTACTCAAGCACTAAGAAGACAGACAAATCTGCATTTAAAAAGTTTACTTGCTCATGAAGTTCTGAAGCAGGGTCTGACTAACATAGGATAAGATGAGGTTTGTAGAGGGATACTGCTGTTATTAGTCAACTACAGTAAGTGAAAAAGTCCACCTTCTAAAGTCTGACAAAAAGTCAAACCTTAAACATACAGACAATACAAACGATTGCTTTAAGCTTAGTTAGCTATGTTAACTATGTTTCAGTGGATCAAGAGAAAGCAGTCTGACAAATTATAAGCAACTGCTCTCAACTTCCACGGTATTGTGAAGTGTTTCTTTACTTCAGAGCTGTTGAAGGACATCTTTCCCTGAAAGCTTGTCTACTGCTTTTCCAACTGACCTAGCTAAACTGAGTACTGCTGCATAGAAACTTTACCTTCTCAAGAGTTAGGTAGGCACTGTTTCAGCTGTGTATGAGAAGCAGTCCTCACTGATGATAAACTTGCATCCAAACATTAGATGCTTTGCCGTTGAGTACATTGTTCAGCAATAAGTCTACAAATAAATAAATATATTTACATTTACAGTTCTCTTCCTTCTGTAAGGAAGGAAGAGAACTGTATTCCACATTCAGATAAATCCTCTCCTGAAGGATGTTCTTCTTCCCAAATGCAAAACTGTAACATTTGAATATTACTTATAGCCAATCAGCCATGTGTTGTTCCTAAAACTTCAGGAATTGAAGTCTCACAGCACAATTTTAATGGACGGAAACTCAGTTGCATACAAAGACTCACAGTTGCTTTCCCATGCATTACTTAATGAGTTCTGTACAGAAAAGGGATGACTAAATACCTCTGTGTATGTCTGGGGGAAGCCAGGTTTATAATCTCCAGTAAACACTCTTCTGGAAAGGCTCTAGCCTTTAATTCAGAGTTCTGCATTTTACTACAAGAATATAAAGAAGCTTTGCTCCTGTGCTTTTAAGAAACACTGTACAAGATCAGCAGTCCAGAGGAAAGGCAGGGACCAGGATAACTTGGAGTCACCTTGCACAAGTCTGTCTCAATGGCAGAGTGTTGAGTTCCTCAAACTCTTGCTCCAAACTTAGGTGACTCCTGATAGAAAAAGATTAAAAAATTGGGGACCAGAACTGATGAGCTAAATTGCTAGTTTATTTTTCCTATGTCCTACACTAACTTTTGCTATTAAAATCTTATTAGGAACTAGCAATATATATACAACAATAGGCTCCACAAAGCAGCACGTTTCTAAGGATATAAACTGTCCTACTGAAATTAACAGGACTACTCACATATTTGGGCATACGGTTTAGATAAAATCTTTGAGCTCAGGTTTAAGAGTGTTAGGAAATCACTCTTCAAAAGTTCCACACAAATAGACTGAAATCTTTGCATTGTAAATTGTTATATACAATTCTGTGTACGCTTAGTATTTCACAGAATCACAGAACCATTGAGGTTGGAAAGGATCTCTTGAGGTCATCTGCTCAGGCAGGGTTACGTAGAGCTGGCTGCCCAGGACGTTATTTATATCAACATCCAGATGGCTTCTGAATATCTCCAAGGAGGAAGACTCCATGACAATTCTGGGCAACCTCTGCCAGTACTTGGTCATCTTCACAACAATAAAAAGTGTTTTCTGATGTTCAGAGGGAATCTCTTGTGTTTCAGTTTGTGCCCACTGCCTCTGGTCCTGTCACCAGGCACCAGAGAAAAGAGTCTGGCTCGGTCTGCTTTATGCCCTCCCTTCTGGTATTTATACACATTTCCAGTTGGGTGCCTGGCGTTGTTCCCAGATGCAGAACTTTGCACTTCTCCATTAAGTTCTTGTCAGCTCATTTTTCCAATCTATCAAGGTCCCTCTGGATGGCAGCATAACCCTTTAGCATATCAGCTACATCTCCTAGTTTGGCATCCTCTGAAAACTTGCTGATGGTGCACTCTGCACCATGATTTACATCATTAATGAAGATACTGAAGAGGACTGGACCCAGTATTGACCCCCGGCATATACCACTGGTAACTGGCCTCCAAGTACATGAGGCATAAGCTGCTTTCATTTCCAAGATACTTCATGCAGTTGCAAGAGTTCACTTGCATAAGTTCTCCTCTGTCTCTTATTACCACAAGAGATCTTCGTTCCATATTCTTAAATAAACTCTCACTCATATCTTGAAAGATACATATCTTTAACTATAATCACTATCATTGCTCAAGGGGGAGGTAATCACATAGAACAAAAGAGCTCACAGAAAAATATGAGGAAAATGGTCAATTCATACTTTGTGTTATCATGCTAATGTGTAAGATTCATTTCAAGAGCAGCTCCAACAGACCATTTTGTCATTACTGTCTGCCTGCAGGCTCTAGGTCCCCAGAGCTAATCTGAATTGCTTTCTTTTTGCAACTATAATTTACTGACAGCTTTTCAGGAATCCTTGAGTCTGAGTCAAGAGTCTTAGGAAAAAGGATCAGTTAAAAAAAAAAAAAGTAAAACACCCAAGGGAAAAAACAACACTAAAAATGAAGCTTTGACAAGTAAAATCAAAGCTTAGTTTTCAGAACAGCCTTCAACTGCACAGGTTGCACAACTACCTGCTCCATCGCTGTCTATTTTAGTGCAAGTGAAGGAGTACTTTTAAAAGAACTTGGTAAGGCAAAATGAAAAATTCCTATACAAACGTTCTTAAATACACAACCACCTATCACTTCAAATATGTCATTTTTAAGATGTCTTGTAAAGAAAATTTGAGGTTGACATGGAATCTAAGAAGTTCTTAGTTTGATTTTTAAAAAAAAGTAAAAGAAAAAACCCACAACTAATCCTTAGTAAGGTTCACTTGTGTAAAGAAGAACTAACTTGAAAGGGGATTCATTATAGAGATCTTTCCTTACCAGACCTATCAATGAAGTTCATTAGTCCTTTCCCACATTTAGCTCATTTTGCTGTAGAAATTGTTATTTATATCAACAACATAATTTCTTTGCTAAAAGAACCAGTGTGGGAGGAGGACAGTTTGGCCAGTATCACCAATTTCCACAGACTTAGTTCCAGCTAACTCCTTTTTTAAAAACAGGTAATCTCTAGCCAGATATGTATTGAAACTTCTCAAATTTGTCAAAAAAGTGGAATGTAAAAATTGTAATGCCTGTTGTTTCACTGAGAAAGACAAAATCCAATTAATACAGTTCATAACCACTTATACAACAGTTTTGCAACATAACAAATTCCAAATGTATTTAAAGAAAGACTGAAGAAAATCTAGACAAAGACAGCATGTCACTTAAAGACAAATTCTGAATCTTCTCTGATGCACTTTGGTTTGCATTGCTTTAAGTGTTTACCCAGCATAGGATTACCCATAAAGACTGCTGAGCTTTAAACCCAGCCTTTTCTCCTCAAAAAGCCACTGATCATTGCTGCTCCCTCCTGTACCTTACGTTGCTCGATTACATTCTTTTTAAAGCAGGATGACCAAAACTACCTGCAACATTCAAGAGACAGACATGTCAGGAATTTTACAGTGTTTGTTTGCTCTACTTTTTTTTGTTTCATGGAAACAACTACAGTAGCAACAGGGATTATTCAGAAAATGTTGCCCTAATAAGTCTTAGGATGCAAGCAAAGCAAGGTTTTTAGGACGACACACTATCCACTATGAAACAGTGCAATATTTAGACAAGCTTGTGGGTGCCTGACCTAGAAACATTTGAAGTGTATAAAATAGGGTTCCCAAAGTAAACAAAATCTATTTTTCCATTGGCCTACCTATGGCAAACAGCTGTTCAGGTCAGAGAAGCGGATAGAGCCAGCCAGCCACTGGGGGCAACTCCAGGGGAAACAACTACAGCTCACTAAAGCCTCACACACCATGGGAAATAATGGGCTCAAAGCAGCAGTCGGAGGAAAACATGGCAACAGGCAACAAATCCAGTTTTATCTGTCCTGAATTCATATACATAATGTGAAAAGAATTTTTTCTCCTCTTTCTTATATCTGTATCCAGATGAAAGAGATACTGAGGCTCAATGTATATAAGAAAATATTAATACAGTAACAACAGTAATTGTATTCATAAACTAAATTATCATTTAAGGAAAGATTAAAGCCCACCTTCATTAAATAAGATGAAGAAACAGAAGAGACAGCATGGTGGTCTACAACATTTAAAAGTTGTTACCATCATAAGGAAACCTTCAGAGTGTGACACAGGACTACATGCAGGAAGAACTAGATGAGCTAGATTCAGACAGATACCAGAGGATACGGGGAATATGCCTGAATCAGGCCAGATAATATTGCCTCAAGATGCTAAGTGTAAATTCAAACTTTTGAAACTGAAGTTGACAATGCACTGGCCTTTGCTTTGGAGGGAGCAATCTGTCAGAAAAATGGGCTGGGTGATTTAATCGCAGAATCACAGGAACAGAGAGAACAGAAACACCTGAAGGGCAGCATCTGAAGAAGTGACAGGTCTGAAACACTTGCTCCTTATCTTAAATATCTGCTTT
The DNA here is from genome assembly GCA_907165065.1 of Caprimulgus europaeus. Next base: position 15,547,301 of record OU015526.1, read on the forward strand.
CTCCTTCAGTCAGATAGTTGGAAATCTGCACATGCTATACAACCAAAAATGACCCAAATTAAATAATCTTGTAGCCAGTAGCAATAACTCAGTGCCCACATTACAGCAGATAACATGATTGCACGCGTGTGGGCCAGCACCAAGTTGTCATCTACAGTTGCCATGGCTTCCTGAAGTACTAAAGTCTTCTAATACTTACAGAAGACTAAAACAAGATGTTAGCACATGAAAATGAGCACACTAGTCTCAGCAGTGAGGGTGATGGAGAGAAGCAGGTCACAAGCACACAAAGTTATTGTGCTCTGTAGTCTGATTATCAGTTAGCTTTACCATCCTGTAGTTTCCCAAACCCAACAGAGACATTGCAGATGTTGTTTCCCATAGTTTATAATCTACAAGAATTAGAATCTTGAAAGAAAAAAAGACAGAGGAAGGAAAGTAAGAATATCAGACTACAGCAGCAGAGGACCATTGTCACAACTGCAGCTTTTCTACTTCAGATAATCACTCTCGGTAAGCATTGCATGCTAAAGGAACACCTTCTTCAGACTCGACACTCTAAAATTAGTACCTTTGGAGACAAACAGAATAAAAGCCTATATATTCAGAATCCAAATGAATGCCCATATTTAAGGTTTATATTCATTATTAGAATTTGGGTTTCATCTGCTCTTTTATACTATAATTTTAAAATTGGATGGAGTAGTGTTTGGCAAGTTCATGTCAATACGGCATGACACAGGAAAAACAAGTAAATGCGCTCCTGCAATATTTCAGCCAAAACATTTCCAGGAAAACCAGGAAGTAAGGAAGTATTTAATAGAATTCTATTTTTTAAAGTATCATTTCATATGGGTTATCTGCACAATCTTGTTCTCCTGCATTCAAATTTAAAACCAGAATTACTACAGAGAGAGGCACCTAAGATGAGATGATTTTAAAGAGCCTGTTTTGCTAGAGGAGATGAAGTAAAACACAAAGATGACAAGTGACAGAGGGAGGAGAAAGAAAGTGTACTGCAGTGGCAGAGGAAGACAGAGAAAGATATTATGGGACAAGTAACAGTTGACCAAAATAAGAATAAGTTGACTGAACTGGCATGAAAAAGTTTTAGAAGGAAATGAGAAGATTGTCAATCCTCAGCACTTCCAGTAGAAAGCTTGGGAAGGCCAAAGGAATAGGAAACAGCCAACCAGGCTTACAACAGGGACATGGCCAGAGCTGACCATTGCCCCCCAGCACCGCACCTGGGCCTGCCAATCTCAGTATGCAATTACTCATTTATAAAAAGTTATTTTGGAGCAACATTGTCCTTGAGATTAAGCCACTCTATTCCTTCTGCACTTCTTCCTTCTTGTGTTAACATGGTGCAGTCAGTTCCTCTCCCTTCCCTCTGTTTACTTGGACACACAAGCAATGTTGCTGTCATCTCCTCTTAGAAGACAGGACCTCAGCCATGCCTGCAGTCCTCCCCACATCCATTCCTGTTCCCAACAGTCTCTTCTAGCAAGATGCTCAACTCTGTCTTTGTTCCTCCTTTCTTCAAAACCATCACTGCTTATACACTGTGGTTAATAATCTCTTAGATATTTGCTTAGGTTACAAGTAATAGACACATGAAAGAGCTCAGGATAAAATTAAGAAACCATGATAGAAGGTAAGTATTTATAACTAGTATTATTTACAACCAACTCTGACAGCAACAAGCAACCAACCACAGAGCAACATAAAAACACTCCTGTAAGGTTTTACACCTAAAAAGCTGGACATTGTTAGTCAGACTTAACAAAGCTGTTTTTCCACGTGCTAGTGCAAGTTGCACAAAACAGTGATAACTGGCAACAAGCTCCTACTGATCACAACTTTCCTGTCTATTTCATTTAAGTAATCTGTGATTTTTATGAAGGTAGAAGTATATCACAAATTGATATATTACAGAATGGTTTAAGTATAACACAAATGACCTCTGGCTTTTGAGGAAAGCAAGAATTTGCTTTACTGTTACAGCTGAAATCATTAAGGCATGATGAATGCATAGCTGACTCCAAAATACGGTGGCTGTGGATCTGGAATACTGGCCTCACTTCAAATCAACAAAGATTTCTCCAACACAAGAAAAGGAAATTAAATAATATGGGAGCAATTTGATGAGAAACTTTTACATCATTAGTGAACAGAAGGCATGACTCAATCAGAGACAAGCCTTCAACACGAAGATAGCCTGCAAAAGTCTCGGAGCTACTTCTGAATGTGAACAAAGTGAAACAAATCTGAGCAAGATGTTTGCTGGGAAGGGGAAAGGGGGAAGTGTCGCTAGGACTGAAGGACTTGGAAGGAAGACACCATGTTTGCTGCCTCCCAGCTTCAAGAGAAGTAAACTTATTACATGTACTCTATGCAGGAATGTCCTCCGGCAACAACTGCTGCTCCTGGTCCAAAACTCACACTGACATCAATGGAACCCTATGAAGCTAGGGAAGAAAACCCTGGCTTGCCTAAAACCAACAAATTTTGATAAAGCCTTCAAAGAAGGATAAGACTGTGCTATGGAATCATATTTCCAACAGCCTGAAAATCTTGGTGCTATATTTTATTAATATATTAAAAGGAAAATTCACCCACACACTCAGCTGCAAAATTCAAGTTGGTCCAATAATTTTACTGGAAATATGTTAATTCATACCAGCCAAAACTTTGTTCCTTTTACATGCTGATGTTACACAACTTGAAAAGAACTAATTCTACAGCTAAAGTGCACTTCTTCTTACATAAATTAATGGCTATCTTTAATGGTATAATATTAATAAACTACATAACAAAGCAGGTTGCAAAAGCACAATCGAAACCTCCGTGCTTTGAGAGTAGAAGGGAGGGAAGGGGAGGAGAGAAATAAAAAGAGCAAGAGTGACCTGAAACCGAGGAGTAAGTATCCCAAAGACATAACAGGGTAGTAAGAATTTTCATGACACTTCACCTTTTAAGGTGTATGCATGTTTCAAAAAGAAAAAAAAAATATACTACCTTAGAGCTAACATATATTCTAAGCAGTTGAATCAGCCTCTTGACATTTAATACAATCATTTGTAACAGAGTAGTTTTCCAAGCAAGAGAAGGGACATCTGTGGAAGCCACACAATGACTGTCAGTGAAAGCCATTTTAAGCTTTTTCCTAAAATCTGTTGCTTTGTTGAAGGGGGAGGAATATGTCCTTCAATAAAAGGTAAGTTCAATCAATTTGCCTTCAGGAAAGCTGAACAGGGTAAGTGAGTCCGAGGACAGAGAGACAGAATAGGAAAGCCAGTCAGGCAAAAAGAAAAGTGTCAGGGAGGATGGTATCATCAAAGGAGTTGAATTTGGATGGACACAAGAGGACAAGCTCTCCTCACTTTTCAACTATTTACTACTTTTGCTGACTGTCAGAAGGGATTCTTAGTTCAGGTTTCATTGCGAGAGGATTGCTGCAGACATTTCTTCCACACTGCTTTGAAGGTTCATATCTGGATTAAAAGTATTTCCAAGTGCCAGCCTGAATAAAACTCGACTTCATTCATCCAGAGTAATGATGACATCCAGTGGCCACCAAGTTTATCTCAGCCTACAACAGCAAGATAACCTCTTATATCAGAAGAGATAATCTCTTTCCACAAAGCTATATATTAACTCTGCTCTTCCACCTCCTAGTCTAAAATTAGGAATGCATTACAAGGAACCCTATAATCATTGAGCAAGAGTTTTCCTATTCAGGTCCTCATATGAACTCTAACCAAGCCTTTTCCAGTTCTGTCTCACATTGAAAAATTATAAATGAAAAATGCAAAAACTCTTAAGCATTTCCATGGTACACAAAGAAAATGGAAATCAGCAAAAATAAACGTACATGAAGAAAGAGGGGTGGGGTGGGAAAACCTGCACACACACACAAGCTGCTCAAGCTGTTAAAAGCCACATCTACCAAACTCAGTCACACATACAGGCTTTTAAAAGATATGGAAGAAATCACTTTTCAAAATGGTTAAAAAAAAGTTTGTTTTCCACTTTGTAAAGAACCCAGTCAAAATATGAAAAGATAACACTTAAAGCATGCATCTGTTAAATACCTACTTGTCCAAATATTTCTGGCAGCCCCAAAACTTGACCAGTGAAAACACCAATACAGATGAAAATCGCAGTGACCTGACCCAATGAACCACGGATTTCCTTAGGAGATATTTCACTCAAATACATGGGAAGGGCACTCAGAGAAATGCCTATAAATGAAGAAAAAACCCATATATAAGTCAAATGCCTTTTTATTATGCCAAGTACAAAACAAACATCTATTGAAAGGAGTCTTGAGTGCTAATCTGCTCACAAGACTGGCATAAAAACATGCAAAGAAGAGAATTATATCTATCCACATCCATATGAATTATCTTCTCTGCGTGACTAATTCCTCTTGCACCATTTAATAACCATGGGACTGAGTACATGTTGCAGATCTACAGTGATGTGCACAGGCTGCTATTTGATGAGAAGCACCAAAGGTTACTCAGAGATGAGAATCACCAGGAGAACAGACCTTATGTTTTAGATTTGTTTATCCCAAAGCAAGCAAAATCATATTAGAACTGGTGCAGATAAGGAAAAAAAATCCCAATGTGTCAAGCAAAGAGAGCAGACACTGTCAGATGAAACATTTTTACTGTAAACAGTATTAGCAGATGTTCCTCTCAATACAAGCTTACAGCTGCAATGAACTCCTAATAGCAGGCATTAAGTAAGGGCAAGAATGCTGCTCAAAGCCAGGAGAAAACAAATGCAAGACCCTGGTTAGCACACTGACAATATTTACACAGCTTCAGATGTTTGGTCGTTTGGTGGTAATCTGAGACAAAAATTAGCAGTCAGCACCAAAATTACCCATGAATTCACATTGCAGTTGATGGACATCCACTTTCAAACAAACATATTTTGGGCTTACTAACAACATAGCCAAAGCTTGCCAAAAAGGGGGCTTAGTGATGCAAAAAATAAAGCACCTTCCATTGTTTAGAATCACGTAATTACACTGAGAGTTTAAAAGCATCTTAATTCATCAAGTCTGTCTTCACATTATACTTTATATAGGTAAATATTTCTCACCATCTAGCAATCTGTGAAGTTGCTGAGAACCTCACTGCTAGCTGCAAGACTGTTTTGGTGCAGCAGTGTCTCCATGATTCACTTTTAAACTGGGAAGACCAAGTTGCTAGGAGCAAATTATGACCTACCAAACTGTCCAATTAATCCTACTGGCATTAGCATGGGATCCAATAACTTTTAAACACAGAGCAGCAAACAACTTTAATAAATAGATAACACTCTCCTAGCCACAGGATTTTCATGGCATGCAGACAGATACAGTCTACTAGGGCTGCAGGAGGAAAGGCAGAGGAACAACCAGGGTGGACAGCAGTGGCTAGCATCCATTCTGGTGTCTTCTCAGATCCTCCAACCCTTAGTCTGCTGTGCTGTCCCAGTGAAACAGCGTAGCTAGTCCCCAAAATAAATCTTTAGTGTAAATAAAGTCCTAACTGAGGGAGAGGAGAAAGATTATGCATGGCAGAAGCATTTCAGATATACACAGCATGTTAAAAGCTTACCTGCATCAACACCCATTATAATGCGGCCCAGTATGAGCATTTCAAATGACCCTGCCAACCAGGAGAGGGACATCAGCAACGCAGCCACCACTGCAAACACATTATTGAGCAGCAATGTACATTTCCTAAAAGGAAAAGATATTTTATGTAGCTACCAGCATTATGACAGTTAAATCCAGTCATATCCAAAGCACACTAGGCTATTACTCTTAAATACACATAAATAAAAACAAAAAATGCTTAACAAACACTGACTCTTAGATGTTGTGTAGAGTTCCAAAATACAATACTATACTCAAATGGATACAGTTCCAAACCTATACCACAGTTTCAAAATAAACCATATCGTAGTCAACCAAAGAGCTGCAGTTCAAACGCATGGCAAGTAGCCATCCTACACATACTAAGAACCCAAGTGCCATGCCCAAGATTCTGTATATGAATATAAACAAGCGTACTCTGGGTAAATGTATGTATGTAGGAACCAGAGAATATAGTTCAAATAGTAATAAGCTGATATAACCACAGGCATTTTTATGCTACATATAGTTTTTACCATTTTGAGAACTTCCCAACACTGACATACTTGTGCCATTATAATTTATCCTTAAACCCATGATATTAAAAACATCCATTGAGGAAAATTACTTACTACTTGTGAGTTAAAAAAAAAAAACCACTTTGGCTCACACGAGTGATAAAAATCAACCCTTTTCCAAAAACTGTTGAAATTAACCAGAGATTTACATTTTCTTCTTTCCAATTTTTAAGTTATTTCATTCTATAGTGATCAAATAAAACATGAAAAAATATTTCTTTAAAAAAAAAAATCTTTATGGAAAATTACTCCTTTGTTAAAAAAAATTAAAAAAAAATCACAAAAATGTATTTTTAAAATTTCGAAACATCTCTATTTCTCATTCGCACTACACCAATAGCTGTATTTCTGATAGTACTCATATTTCACAGCTTTCTGCTCAAGTTTGAGGGACTCATTAATTCAAAAGTGACTCATAAATCTCATAACTTCTGCAGAAGGAAATACTTTACAAAACAAATTATATGAAGGATTTCACAGGTCTTTGACAGTCAGTTTCAAACACTGACATCCAAGGTCTCATTTCCTGAACACATGGAAGAAGAGTGGTTAAAGATACAAGATCAATAGCTCTGCTGCCATGATTCTCTATTGAAAGGTGAAGTAGAAACCCCACCCAGATCTCAGAGAATCCCTGCTACCTACATCTCTTCACAAACACAGATTTAAGTGGCTTTTTGCTAAATTACAGCCTGCAGGTGAATGGCTGAAGAAGCCATCATCAGCAGGTTCAGCCTTGCTAGTGACTGAAGAGCTTCTTATGATTCCCAGACAGGGTCTCAGGGATATCTGCTGGAGATGTGGTGGCCTCTCTACAGCACATCACAATGAGACAGCTGCTTTGCATTGCTTATGACCTAACACAACACAAAACACCATAATTTTCACAATTAGGTGACAAGAGAATGATCATACCCTACGCTTTCCATCTGTGAGTCAACTCGTTTAGCTACACATGGGAAAGCAACGGAGCTTTGTCTTCACTAGGTTTCGCAGCCACATAATTGAGCACAGTCTTGTTTTGGCTCTAGAGGTACAACTCAATATTGAAGCCTCCAATCCCACTTACAACAATGTGTGAAGGAAACAACTGATTTGAAAACCAATTTACCTAAACATCACTAATGATGTAAGTTATGAGAATCCATTAACTTTGACAGTAAACAACACAGACTGAGAATACATCAATTGTATTAAAAAACTGAAGTGGCATTACATTTCTAAGTATTCTCAATAGATTTTCAATCTCTATATATTGTAATTTCCATGCAAAAAAGCAGAAATGACCAGAAAGGCTCTCTACCATTTTCTTTTCCTAAGCAGCTAACAAACCAACCCAGCAGTCATTCTTCTCAAGTTCAACACATAGGTACCAATTGGAAATCTCCCACCCACTGAGTCATCCAGCTTCTTACAACACATCAATACATTTCTTAATAGGAAATATTTTTAATACTTGTATTTTTAATTACTTTTCCTGCTTTCTGGTGATTTTTGAACACTGAATGAATAACATGGTTTGAGGGCCAAAAAAAGAGATACAGCTCATTTAAAGTATATGTTTATACAGCATAGCTGTCAAGAGTGATGATTTTATCATTTGATTTTTCAAATTGATGTAATTTGAGAGGGATGAAGTGATATAAATAATGCCAAAAATGGATATAAAATGTTCATTCAGGTCAAACAAGTGCTATATATTAATCAGAAGATATTACTTTTCTCTTCTTTAAATTAAATAAAACCTATAAAATATAGATCTTTTTAGGAAAAGTTGCCCAGCGAACCCTTATGCTACACAGCAAAGAACAGAAAAGCACAGCCTAACTAACAAAGACAAAAATCAAAGGATTTCGTCTTTGCCAGCCTGAAAAAAATTGAAAACAAGAAAGTAACACACTGTTCCAGAGTGTTACTATATAAAGCACGTAATTTTTTGATAACGAAAACACTGTGCTGGGTGTCTGTGGCAAGGTTTTGGAAGTGAAGGGGCTGCAGGGGTGGCTTCTGTGAGGAGATGAAACAAGAGAGTAACAGCGGCAGTGGAGGAGAAGGTGCTCCAGGACTGAGCAGGTACATCCACAGAGGGACTGTGGCCCATGGAGGACCCACGCTGGAGCACAGGAGAGTGGGAAGTAAAAAGCGGCAGGGAGAAGTTGCTACGCACTGACCCTGACCCCTTGCACTGCCTGTTCTGTCACTGAAGAAAATGAGTGTGACCTGCTGAGGTACCAAGGGGGAGGGGAGGAGCCTGGAATGATGCTCAGCCTGGGAAAGCAGGAGGAAAAGTGTCCTGATGTTTGCCTTGTTTCCCAGTACCTGATCACTAATTAAATATTTATGCTAACTGGCAATAAATTAAATTCCCCAAGCTGAGTCTGTCTTGCCCATGACAGTAATTGTTCAGTGTTTTCCCTTTCTTTAGTTTGACTCATGAGTTTTCTCACTCCTGTTCCTCCTCTTTCTCCCAATCCCCCATCCCACTTCTGGGGTGGGAAGTGACAAGCAGCTGGGTGGATGCTTGGATGCCAGCTGGGGCCAACCCACCACAAAAATAAACAGTGGGAACAACGTCTCATCACTGCTCCTAGGAAAAAAATACAGCAAAACCCTCCGAACTCCCCATGCTGTCTCAGTTTAGTTCCAATCGGGTCATGTTACATTCAAATCTGCTACAATCATAAAAAAGTTGTGCTTTCCTGGTCACATAGAACAAAACTGTAATACCTTAGCAACAAGGCATAGGAAAAAGAAACTAATCAAAAAACCCTGACAAACCACTGCTTGTATAGCTCGACTATAAGTGATATAAAGATATCACACTTCATAGAACACTGCAGCAGACACTTTCTCTTGGGAAAGTCCAACCAATCTTGTCAGATAATTGTGCTCACCACACTTACAAAGTGTAAGCATGCAAACTGCTAAATGAAGCCACCACAAGAAGACACACACTGATGTGTTGGTCAGGCTAATAATTTCTTCAGGGATCACAAACTGATCAAGCAACTGTTAAAATGGTACACAAAACATATTGAAGTGTATACATCATACTGAGTTCTTACATAGCTTATTTCATTTTTCAGTCTTTCTGAAGGTTATAGAGTACACCAGTGTCTCTACTTTTGTAACTGGGTAAACAGAATGGACAGCAAAATGGACTCAACCTAAAGCTAATGTGCAAAACAGTGCCAGAGGTGGGAAAGGCAACCTGAACTCAAGTTCTAGTCCAGAGCCCCACATGGTTCTGCTGCAGCTATTGCACTGAAAATACTAGACTAACATTCATTTAGATATTTTTGTTCCTTCCATTCAAATAATTCAGAATACAATCTGTCACAAGTACCTACATCCTAAGCTAAACAGCAAGTTTCGCAACTTAGTACCAAAACTGGTTCTCTCTACGACTGGCTATCTGTATTGTTGCAGGAATGTAACCTCCAGTCCTGTACTCCAACAGAAATAGTCCTAGGAGAAGTACAATTTGTTCAGTAGAAATCAGTTTGTATAACTATTCCACCTGAGACAGACAGTTCATCCATCAGCCAGACACAAACAGACCTAAGCTTTAAGGATTTTTTCTGCTGTCTTCTTTTTTAGGTATTTTGGATACTGAAATAACTTGATAATCTCTTCCTCAGAACTGTCCTTGGCTTTTTGCAAAATCATGTATGATTGATTAATCTCTTGTGATTTCAAGGTTTCCATTTGCTCCCATGATAAAGGAAAGGTCAAAACAGGATCCTAGAGACTGCATGCCCTCCGTGGCTGCAGTAACTTTAATTAGGGATTTGAATTAATAAACTTTTTGTCTAAAACTCACAACTAGGAAAAAGATAGAATTAAAATTTCCCCAAAACACGTACTGTTGTCTCAAAATTCAGTAATAAGAAAGAAGCTCCACATGGGAGCAAATATGACACTTACATAAAAAGTATAAAAAGGAAACGAGGTGTTTAAATAACAAGCTGACAAAGCCAGCAACAGGTTGAATACTGGATCACCATTTTGACTACAGTAGATGACTTCAGAATAAAAGAAGCAGAAGCATTACTAAGAAAATCCAGATAAATTCCCTTAATCACTTCATACTCAAAATGGTTCACTGTGCTTGAGAGAAGGCCTTGTCCCTCTCCTGCAAATGCCTCCTCAGCAGTGGCCTCAGCAACCCACTGGGCACATCGCTCTGGGTGTTCAGGATACACAACAACAGCTGCTCTTTGGTAGAACAAAATAATCTAAATTATGAAGTGTCAAAGCCACATCTGAACGTGAGACTTGTGCTTATGTGGATGAAGGCTCTCTTTGAAAAAATTACTCATCTCTCTTGAAGTAAGCAGGGCCTAGGAATCTGGTAAGTTGGAAATTATGTCATTACCTCTCCTATGAGGACAGGCTGAGAGAGTTGGGGCTGTTCAGCCTGGAGAAGAGAAGGCTCCGGGGAGATCTTATAGCGGCCTTCCAGTACCTGAAGGGGCCACAAGAAAGCTGTGTGGTATTACAGTTTTGCTCTACATAATGAGGAAAGTATGGCTTTTTTCTGATCGTAGCAAATTTGAATGTACCGTGACCTGATTTGAACAGTAAGGCCAGAGAGAAAGGCACCAATTTTACTCTCAGAAATTCAGAACTCTTAGAAGTGAGCTTTCATAGAAGTGTTTACATTTGCATACTGGTGAAGAGGGTTGGTTGGTTTTTGTTTTTTAGTTTTTTTTTAAAAAAGTAATGCCTTCCAGAGAGATCAAGTTAGAAACTGCTTTAGAAACTAGAAGTTTTCCAATACACTTACCGGCCGAAGAACTTCACAATTGGGGTAACAATAATGGCACCCACAAGGCCACCAATGGCAAAAACAGAAACAGTTATAGACCAGAGGAGAGTCAGTGTGCCTTCATCCACTGAGAAACCATATCTTCTTTCCCAAGTTTCATTGTAGAACTTCTTGATATACTGAAAGAAAATACATAATAATAATAATAATAATAATAATAATAATAATAATAATAATAATAATAATAATAATAAATAATGTAAAAATAACTTTTTAAGAACACTGACAGAAATGGAATAAAAAACCAAAACAAAACCCAGTAGTCTGCTTGCAGGAACCACACTTGCTTTTCTATCTCCCTCTTCTGAAATCATCCCTTCTAGACGCAGCTGTAATACAGAGTACCCAAACCAGTCAAAGCATACACATGCCTAACTACATGCAAGTCATAAACAAGGTAGGGAGAAAAAAAACCAAGTAGACATGAACATAGAAGAGGCTTATATAAGAGAAACTGTAAAGTAAGGATGTTACCATTCAGATTGTCAGTACAACACTAACAACAGTTTGTTTTAGCTTTACTGTGTACAAATATATAAACATTTCAGCCTGAACTGGGACTAAGGGCTCAAGACACAGAATCACAGAATGGCTGAGGTTGGAAGGACCTCTGGAGGCCATCTGGTCCAACCAGGACCATGCTTAGAGGTTTCAGAATATCTCTAAGGCTCCACAACATCATGCCACCATGCTTGGCACAGCACTGCACATCGGCTGAGCTCCGCTCACTAAGCACATATACACTCTTAACCTCAGGCAGGTGACATTTCACATCCTAAGTGTAACAGTTTTTTGGACAAGCCAAGCAAACTACACTGCCTAGCATTTGCATTGACTTTTAAAGAAAGAACATGCTAACTACTGTTAGTCAATCAGTTTGTTGAGTCACTGATCATTAATCAGTCCAGTCTTATGTTTAAGTTTTTTAATGGATTTATAGTGCCAGTAACTGGGAGAGGAGGGAGAGGAGAGCAGGAGCCTCCAATAGCAGGCAAAGACAAAAATGTGTTGAAGAAATTGGTGAACTGGCAGAAATGCAAAGGTAACAAAGAGAAAGGGAGTTGCAACCAATTCCTGCCAGATGGCAACATGACTGAAACCAAGAGAACAGCTTGGCTTGTCTTACAAGACACAACACCAAAAGTCCTATGTTAATAGGTTTGGGAGCGTGTAGGGGAACTTAGGGAATCCCCTGAAAAATTTTTAAAGATGCTTTACAAGTTACAGAAGTAGGAATCCTTTTGGCAAAACCCTGTGCTCACCATGAAACAACATCTATAATCTCTACTTTGTATTTCAGACCTATAATGGAGATCTCAGATTTGCTAAAAATTAAGTGCCTTTCACCAGTCTGTTTTTCCCAAAAGGCCAGTATTGTAAAAGTGAGTGATTCTACAAATCCTTTAGCGTTACACCAGGGGAAAAAAAAAAAAAAAAAAAAAAAAAAAGAAAAAGATAAGAGTGAACTGAAAACAATTGGCATTAACAGATTCAGCAAGGGCGCTGTGTCCATTTTTCCACTGTATTTATGACACTGTCACATCTGGCAGCCATACAAAATCAAGGATCTACTAAGCCAAGCAATGAAAGATAACATTTTTCTCCCAAAGATTTTACAGTCAAGACAAATAACTGTTAGAGGAGGGAGGCAAGAGCTGACAGATGTTGGTTTGATATGGATGGGGGCGGGGGGGAAAGCCCAGAGTATCAGTCAAAAAGATCTAGTTGTCTGATGGTTAAAATTAAGAATCCCAAATCACTTCTTGAAGTATGTTATAGCTTCTCCCCTTCAAATTTACATAAGCTGCTTTTTGAACAAAATTCAGCCTGCTAAACAGAGTAAGCAATTTCTTTTCAGACATTAAAGATGTATCAAACATGAAATCAGACACCTAAGATCCTGATAGGTATCTATCTGCCAGATAGGCTGGTTCTCTTAAGAAATAAAAACCTGAGACTATCTTCTAACCCTTCAGCTATCCCAAGACCTACACTTTTGTCCCATGACAGCTTAATTTCCTTAAGAGCCTTCTGTAAGGGCCTTCCCAGTGTATTTGTTGAAAATTCAAGTGCCTCTTGAATCTCTAGAAAACTCCAAAAGATGTCTGAGTCAAGGTTCTGCTTTGTAAAAGCCATGCTGGCTCTTCCCAAATTCTCACTTCTCTACTACAGTTTCTGCTAGTTTATCAGATACAAATAATGAATTCTCAGCATGTATGTTCCAAATTTTCCCCCTAAAAACTACATTTTTCTCAGAGTCACATTAACCCTCTTAATATCTCTGTTACTGAAGATATTTTAAAAGAAGCTGAACTGTGAAACGAACCCTATATTTTGAGTTATCTTTTTGGTCTTGAACAAATATTAAGGTATTTTTGCAATCTGACACAAAATTATCACTATTTTTATTCAATATCTCTACTGACATTTCAGCTTCTCCAATATATCCCCTATAAAGCAGGTTCCAGTGTGAAACCTCCCCAGACTTTTCCAATCTAAAGCATTAATTCAGGTTTCTTGCTCTGTCCTGCTATTTTCTGAACATCCTTTTTCAGCTTCATCTAATGGCCTCACATCCCCAAGCCCTCTGTCTGAACTTTTTTTTGTGCCTTCAATGTGACAGAGTTTATATTATTTTTCTGCTTTCCTTGCATGAGCACAACTGCAGGTTTTTGAAGGGTGCCTTCTCACAACCTTCCTTCCCTGATGTTTAATTACACCAAAGCTTCTTCATCTTTCTAAAAGGTATAGATGTCATAGCTCCAGTATGACATTTTGACGTAGCCTCTGTATTGCAAGCAGAGACATCGCCTATTTATTTTATTTTCAGTCAAGCTTCCCAATTTTCATGCTGTTCCCATTTTGAAATCAAGGAAAGCTCCGATGCCACTGTGGTGTCTGATGCTTTGGTGAGGATACAGTACCAGGCTGTCGTGGTTTTGGTACGATAGAGTTAATTTTCTTCTTAGTAGCTAAAAAGCACTGTGTTTTGGTTTCAGTGTGGGATTTGTTATGAGAAGAAAGTTGATAACATACAAGGACGCAGTGTTTGGGTAGTTTGCAAATGTAAAGGACTGGGAGGCGGAAAGTGTAGAAGTTAGCAACACACAGAATTGGCATTTGGATATGCCATTAAGATATTCCATATCATATTATGGAATTATATTATTGAGAAGGAACTTCTTTACTGTGAGGGTGACAGAGCACTGGAACAGGCCGCCCAGGGAGGTTGTGGAGTCTCCTTCTCTGGAGACATTCAAGACCCGCCTGGACGCCTTCCTGTGTGATCTCATCTAGGTGTTCCTGCTCCGGCAGGGGGATTGGACTGGATGATCTTTTGAGGTCCCTTCCAATCCCTGACATTCTGTGATTATGTCATGTTCAGTAGACTAAAAAGGACTGACTGGAAAGCTGGGGAGATTCTCTCAGGGATCACTCGGGCTCACTCTTCTGGGATTGTGGTTTTGGGTTTGTGGTTCCTTTTCACTCCTCTGGGATATTGGCAGATGGTGAGCAATTGTACTATGCATCACTCTACTACATATATATATATATATATATATATATATATATTTGTTATTATTATGATAATTACTACTTTAATTTTATTTTACATCGAATATTAAATTGTTCTTATCTCAACCTACAAGTCTCATTACCTTTGCCCCTCCAATTCTCTCCCCTATTTCTTGGGGGGGTGGGGAAGGTGGGGGGTACAAGCGGCTGTGTCATGTTTGGCTGCCAACCAAGTCGAACGGTACCACACAGGCAGACACTACTGCAGAGGGGCACAGCACGCTTGTGTAACGCTGGCACCCGTTCTGTGTCACTGCTCCCCAAAAAGCTCTGCAGCATCACAAAGTTTAATCTTGGCACTTTTCCCCAGTTTCTTCTTGGATTTCCTCCAGCACATCACAGGTACTAACTTATCCTAGGGCAGCCTTTGGCAGGATAAGCCTAACACCTTATTTTCCCTGCTAAAACTAGGAATTTCAAACTTTGGGTATTCTGGCCTTGGAGACATGGACTATTTGATTTGAGGACTTTATTTAGTTTGAAACACCACCTCTCCACCTGCAAAGTATCTAAGAAAGGTGGAGGTAGAATGTACCATTTACTGTCTTCCTTCTATCAAGTTTCTAGTAGGCCTCTCGTGTCCCGAATTAAAAAGTGGACAGGGGTATTTCTCCCATCCTATCTTACATGTTTCTATACAAAGGGTCAGAAAAAAAACACAAAAAAGAAAAGGTCAATTTGGTGCTTGATCAACTTAGCAGAATTTCAAAGTAAGCTTCCAAATTAATCTGCCATTAAATCAGGTAATACATCTTAGCTCTTTAACACCAATACTCATATTACATTTACATTCAGATATCTTCTTGTTTATCTGAAGTTCATTTCTAATAGTAATGAATACAAAGAGAAAACATTTTTAGAACATTATTAGCATTTCTTGATCATGATAATGGCTAAAAATAGTATGCAAATTGTTCTCCCCTTGTGTTAGGACTGATTTTCTCAGCATAGCTTTGTTATTTACATGAAGACACTAAATAATTGCAAATAGTCAAGAAAAGAAAGCACAAACTACAACACTCAACAGTAACAAATAAATGTGCTGGCATGTACATCACCTGTGTCTAGATTCCCATTGTCAATAAACAGGAAGCTAATAACAAATACACATTTTGAGGAGTTAGACATGAAACAAAACAAATCTGATCCAGCAAATCCACTGGATTTGAATCTTTTTAATTCTGTGGAAAGGCTCCTTTGGCTTTTTAATCAGCAGTATACAAAAAATTTAGCCCCTAACCAAAGCCAAAAAGGAATGTTAGCTGACTGATACCAGTATCTCATATTCTGCTGCCTCAGTTCACTATGGTAGTATGCTAGGGTGGGGAATATAAGGGGAATATAAGGGATATGTGTATTTTTTTAAATATAAATATAAGGGATATATTTTAAATGCAAGGGAAATATTTTCCTTGTCTCTTTAGCTGTAAATAACTTAAATCAAAGGAAGAGATCAGTTGGTTTTTAGAGAAGAAAAATTACCTTACCCATAGTGACAAGGGTAACTCACACACAATGACAACTATCGCACTGGCTGACACAGCAGGCTATACCTTTTCCCCAGATCAGCTCTAAAAGGCACGCAGAGCTGCAGCTGCCCACAGGAAGGGGGAAAGCATGGCGGGGCAGTAAGTAGTAGAGACTTCGCTTCCTGCACAGAGCACAAAGCACATCATTGTTCTACAGACTTTGCTCACAACCGGTCCATAGAATGAATTGTAGAAATTAGTCTCAGAAAAGACAGCTTCAATTTGTATTCAATTAAAGCATGTGTCTTCCTACTGCCAAATGCTCCCTTAGATTTTTAATAGATTCTGGAAACTCTTTGAACAAGCCCACAGAGACTTCTAATTCTGGGTTTCTTGTGTGGTCAAGCACTGTGAGCAGGAGGAAGCACACCTGCAACGGGCCACTGCTCTTTCCCACAGAAAGGTAGGGGACTGAGCGGGAAGCACCTCAGCTCTGAGCGGAGCTGGTGCAGTTTATTCCACCCTTCCAACAAAAAGGAAGTTGGACTGACTCTACCTTATGAGGTGACGTGCAGTAAAGTTCACTTGGTGAGAACTGCAGGGGTATTTCCCTGTGGGCTGACAAGCTGGCACAGAATGAAATGTACACGAGAATTTACAAACAGTTATTCAATGCCTCAGCCTTAAATGAACTTTCCCCCTGCCACCTCAGTCATTGAGCTAACATGTTCAGTTCCAGGATCCTGGAAACATCACGTTTTAGTCAATAGTTATTATCAAGCATTTTTTCAACACCTCTCAAAGCATCATACAGTCCTTCTCTGCGGCTGGAAGACTTTACACATCAAAAGGAATTATACTGAAGTAAATAGGGGAAGAATATATGCAACATGCTACAGAGAGATGCTGATACAATGCAGATTGTAGCTGCATGTCACCAAAACAAGATTCTTCCCTTCTACTCTGCTCTTGTGAGACCCCACCTGAAGTGCTGCGTCCAGTTCTGGAGCACC
This sequence comes from Caprimulgus europaeus, assembly GCA_907165065.1. Next base: position 15,564,409 of record OU015526.1, read on the forward strand.
CAACACAAGAGAGACATGGACCAGTTAGAACAAGTCCAGAGGAGGGCTACCGGGATGATCAGAGGGCTGGAGCACCTCTCCTATGAGGACAAGCTGAGGGAGTCAGGGCTGTTCAGCCTGGAGAAGAGAAGGCTCTGGGGAGATCTTATAGCGGCCTTCCAGTACCTGAAGGGGCCTACAGGAAGGCTGGGGAAGGACTTTTCATAAGGGCAGTTAATGACAGGACAAGGGGAAATGGTTTTAAGCTGAAAGAGGGTAGGTTTAGATTAGATATTAGGAAGAAATTATTTCCTGTGAAAGTGGTCAGACACTGGAACAGGCTGCCCAAGGAAGTTGTGGATGCCCCCTCCTTGGAAGCGTTCAAGGGCAGGTTGGATGAGGCAACTGGTCTAGTGGAAGGTGTCCCTATTCATGGCAGTGTTGGAGCTAGATGATCTTTAAGGTTCCTTCCAACCCAAACCATTCTATGATTCTATTTGTCCTCTTAAGTTTATAAATGAAACCTGGCTTACAGCTTTTAGGAATTACTGCACTACCAATATAACCTCTCATAAGAGTGCTGTTTATCTACAGCTAAAAGCTACTCCCCTTTGGTTTTTCTTAGCCACCTCACATCAGTATTCCTAAAGAGTCACCTTGCAGCAGACTGATTTAGTGACATACGGAGGAAACAGACGGGGCAAAGTTTCCTCTTCTTGTGCTGCAAGAAGCACAGCTTTGGTATGGCTCGCTTCTCCCCACCACAGCTACGAGCAGAGCCCAGACTCTTCCCTTCAACTTGGTTGCTGCAGCTCTAGGGACAGGGACAGGAAGGTGGCCTACCCTAGGCAAATAGGTGACACAAATTGTCCTGGGGCTAGAGAGAGGACCAGAGGTTACACTGGTATTTTGTTCTTGAAGTACACAACTACGTATTCCTTCATCTGTAGGACTATTCCTCAGCCATAGCTAACATATAGCTTAACATGAATAAAACAGACACAAAGTTCTCAAACACTGAAACACCATGCTGGAAAAAGGGAGACTTCGTGCCTACCTGTCAACAGTACGATCCAAACCATCATCAGCATGGTGCCCAGTTTCAATCCAAAAGCAACAGTGAAGATTTCAGCAAAATCCTGGAAGCGTTACTAACCCCAGTGCCTGGAATTTAGTACTTGTCACGGTATGGTTGCAACTTCAACCTCCCTACCTGCACTCTGGTCACCACTACAATCTACCACATGGTTCAAATCTAAGTGTCTGAGTGTTGCCAAACAGCATGCCCTATCATACTTTCTTAACTCCTGCAGAAAAGGAGAGCTGTGATTACCAGGACAGCCCATTTTTCAAATGGCACTTAGAAGTTTAGAAATTGGATCATTCTCACTGATCTGTTGACGGTACCGAGGCAGTGCAGGAAGGATGTCTACCATTAGGACAATCGATACCATTGCTCACAGAATTTCACCTTCCTGCTGATTTCTTCTAAGATGTTTATCTTCTGAAGACCGCAAGGTGAACCGATGCCTAGACATGTCATGATAGAATAAACATCCAATTTGTCCAACCCTGTGTTACTGGTACAAAAAGTACCAGGAACTTCAAGAAAATTCCCAGAAGTTACAAAGGGGGCAATTAAAACTTCCTACAGGGTGAGCCTCTTCCTAGTCCTTTGGGTCATCAGTTTATCAAATAAAATACAAATATAAAACAGAAATGAAAAAAAAAAAATTCTTTCATTATTTGCATAAATATTGCATCCATCTTTATTGTGACCAACCTGCCTAGGTGGAAACCTAGCCACACATTTTAATAAGAGATTTCCATAAAAGAAGGAGCTTACATTTGGAAAGGAACTATTTTGAAATGGAATTTAAACAGTTAATTTCCAAAATTTACTAGCTACTTTGCTTGCAACTCCACTGAATTGCTTACTGCTGTGCTTGACTGAATTACAAGGATCTCTAGACAACCAGTGTAAAAACAAAATGTTCAGATTTCCATTTGTGATAACTGATATTTTAATGAAATCTCTCCAAATACTGTAAACTGATTTCACAGTACACTATTCACCCAATCTATTCCATATGTTGCAGCCAGCAGACGGTCAACACAGTGGTTTCAAACCCAGAACCAAACAAGGCATCACCATGGAAAGCAGAAGAAGCCCATTACTTAAGAAGAAGCCAATTACTTAAGAAGAAGACAGAGACATTATTTATCATATCGGTACTGTGCGAATGAAGCGTTGTGCAACCCTCCAGAACTAAGCGATGTGAACAGAAGTTACTGCACACATGCAGAGAGCTACCAAATACTCACCAGACAGAAGACAATTAAAAGTACCTTATCACACAAAAGTGTGCAAGAAGATTTAGTATTAGTCTGGGCTTGGGGAAAATGCAAACCATGTGCACCCACTCGCCTCAACAGCCGCATTTAGTTTCCTAACAGCTACTGAATTTCTGTGAAAACTTCATGGATAGCAGAGAGAAGCTATCAGGCAAAAGAAAGTTACTTTATAAGATTTAACCTTTTCTACTACATAAGGAGGGTTATAAAAGCAGGATGTTGAGGAGCACACAGTGGCTGGACAAGGCTGCCCTCTACTGATACTAAATTCCAGCTCTGTCAGTCACTTACCACTGCAGGAGCGTTCACCACTGAGAGATTGTAACCATAAAGAAAAGACGACCCAAAAGCACCAGTTAAAGAGGCTACGATAAGACTCCCAGACCAATTCTGAAAAACAAAGAAAAGACACAGCCATCGTTAGTACACTTTAAATCAACGTACCTCAGATTTTAAACACTCCCTACACAATTCTGCACAGCTTCTGCAGGCAGATCTCCCTGCTGCAGAAGAGTGGCCTGAAACACTTTGCTGCAATCTGAAGAACAGTAAATTTGAAGAGACAGCATCTCAGTTAACATTTACCGAGGCATAAGTGAAAATCTGATCTCCTTTCAACCTCACAGATTTTTGCTACGAGCATTGCATCAGCCCCCACACCAAAAAGTGAAATGCTGGAGAAGCACACTCTCAGCAAAGGAAACTGTTGGCAAGATACCACTAATACAACAAAGCAATGAGTAGCATATATTTGTGCAGCAGGTCTGTGGGCAGACCCAATTTAGGTGAAAGCCTGGGAGATGGTGTGCCCCCCACTCCCATGAGTATAAGGATTATTAAAACTGTGACCCCAATAAATGTCTACAAACTAGGCTTTGTAACCCAAGTGCAAGTTTCCAACAGTAACTAGCTGCCACACACACAAAAACTCTGGTGGAGGTGCCACTTGCCCTTTTTCTCCAGTAACACCTGTAACTCTCCCTTCTCAGCTCTCCTCCCTCCATCCCCCTCATCCTGTTTTTAGCATGCCTCTGCAAACAATTTCTTCTTCCACATCAACTGTTGCATAAAAGGTTGGGCTGCTTAGATACTGGACTTTCAGTCAGTTAATTTGAGAGATTTTGCATTTCAGGGTCCCTTCCGCCTTCCCCAGTATTATTTTCTGCCACTCAGTTCTCCTGGTGGATTACAGAGAGCAGCAAAGGCAACCACTGCCATTCCCAAGACACGCTAAAGTTAGTGTTTTGGTGGCTGGTCAGTGTGAATGTCATTTTGTAGATCACGGAAGACAACTCACCTTTCTTGACTTCTGAATACATTAAAGTGGATGACTTTTTAACATCTTTTAAATTTAAAAACAGCTCTGCTATGAATCTAGGATTTCAGGCACAGCTCACTGTCATTTTACGCCCAACCTCATCACTCGCTGAAGCCTCAATCCTTTCAAAAGGAGCAAGACTACTTAAGCAGGCCTAATAAACTCAGCTTCAGTTATGTCACCTACAGCAGACACAGCAGGTTAATGAGTCAATACATTCAGCCAACTGCACAAAGCTCTATGTTTGCTCTGGAAAATTAAGATGTGGAGCATGATCTAGGTTTGTGTAGCTAGCACATGGCAGAGCAGCAGTGCTGATGCACCGGAACTAGCTCCACCAACCTCATGATGGGCACAGCTGGGCAAGTGAACACACTGTGGTTGGCAGCACGTGCCAGAGCTCACATTTCCACAGTCATCACAGACTCACTTTGATCCATCAAGAAGGGATGAGACACTTGGGTGCCAGGACAGGGACCACAGTGTACAGCTCAGTGTGCATGGGGTCTGCCATGCTCCACAGCTGCCAGTCCTGAGGGACCATGCTCTGTGGAAGAGCCAAGTGTTTTTAACTTCTTCCACATGATGTGGGAACTTTTTAAATGAGATTACACAGTTCATTAACCAGCCTGTTTTCAGTCAGGTCAGGAGGAAGCATACAGGTGGGAGAAAGCCCTGTGCAAGAAATATATCCCGTCAAGTTCATTACATAAGCCAAATGGAATTTCTTATTATTAGCCAGCTTCTTAAAATGAACCTGCCACACACATACACACAAAGCTTTGAGCCATTATTTTGGTAGCAAGTAGAAATTTTGACACAAGATTTTATTTAACTTGTGATGAACACACCTCATATTAGGTGCCCATTATTTCTCCATTATGCACAAGCGTTCCTGCACTTAGGAGGGATTGCTCCTACTCTGAACTAATGATGCTAAGGAGAATATTCCTGGAGGTCTACCACACAAATCCCAACGGGCTCACAAATGATAAGTGTGAGTTCACAAGAGCTATACACTAACCTTGAGGCAATATTGCTAAAGGGCTCTGCTCCAACAGTGTTAGACCCATCAGAAAAATCCTGCCAACAAAATGATTTAGACCATATAGCCTAGCATTCATTAAAAACTCCAGTGAATGCTTAAACCTTTCCGCACAGGCACATTATGCACATGTGAGGCTAAGTGGAAGATAATGCAGGACAACTCATAGAAGTGCTGCCAAGTTAGAAAACCACATATCCACTCTATTTTCAAGTGTTGCAAATAGCTGGGTTTACAGCCTACCTCAATTTTCAAGGATATAGCCTGCTGCAGAAAACCTCACACTTACTTGATTGAGTTCACAGCTCTTGGAACACAAACTTCAACTTCTCTGTGACCTGTCTCCTCACACACTATTTTAAATATTTGCTCAGGCTTCAGCAATGCCAGATAAAAGATGAAAGTACAATGAAGCAAGAATAAAAAAAAAAAATCAAACTGTTGCTCAGAAAAATACTAACTCTGTGGCAATGTTAACAAAAGGAAAGCAAAAAAACCCCAAAACAATGTGTTTTGCAGTGACTGGGAAACAAGAAGGCAACCACGCCTTCCGCATAGGTGTTTCTTGACTCCCTCACAGGTGTTCCTTGACTTCACGGCCACCGCTGTGCTCATGCGTCGCTGCCGTCAGCGCAAGGGCAGGTAGGTGTGACCGTCACCACAGCAGTAAGTGTTCAGTCGGGAAAGTTGCACGTCAGTTCACAGCAAACATTCCAGATACCTGAGAACTGCTTACTTGTGAAAGTCCACATTTTTGGTCTTATCGCAGGGCACCGTGCTTTGAAAGATGCTTTTCTCAACTCCTGTTCAGCCTAAGATGTGTGTCAGCAACTATGAGTCTTAAATTGCCTTTTTTAAAATACAGGCCAGTTTGCATTTCAGTTTTCAAAACACAGATTAGAATATTGTATTTTGGTTAGTTAGGTATAAATCCCTTCTCAGATTAAAACACAATTGTAAGCGTGCAGAAGGAGATTCTAATACTCTCAAAGGGATACTGCTAAAGCTTTCTACTGATCGTAGGCACCTGGATTTTGGAGCACCTTCCCCGATCCCCTCACCGCCATCCAGCCCCGGGGAAGCACCGCGCAACGCGGGGAGCGGCCCAGCCCCGCGCCGGCCGCTCCCGCAGGTGCCCCCCCCACACGCACCGCGGGGCTGCGGAGGAGGGGGAACCTCTGCTCCTCTCCCCCTGGCTTCGCTCCGTCCCCGAGGACTTGCCGACACGGCAGCCGGTCTTGGGAAGGAGCGGTGAAGCAGAGTGTGCCCTCGCCTCGCTCGGGGTCGCGGCTCTGCCCGTGCGGGCACACAGCGGCTCCGGGCACTGCCCTCCGCCCGTCCTCTGGGTCCCGACTCGGCGGCCGCGGTATTTTTAGCTCTGACCCCACGCCTGCCCGCCGCCGGCCTCTCCTGCACCGGCACCAACAACTTTCCAAGCGGAGAAGGGCTCGGCGGCCGCTCTGCAGCCGGCGCTCTGCCTCGCTGGTGGGGGACAGTTATTCCGGCTCCTGCAGCCGCCGTGCACCAGCCTGGCTTTTCCTCCCTCTCCGCCACGCTGGGAAAGGACTGAAATCACCGCCCCTCTCCGGGGAATCGTCCCCGAGGCGCGGGCAGCGCAGGCCGAGCTCCCCGCTCGCCTGCGCCGCCGGGCTGACTCCCGCCCGCTGCCCGCTCCGCCGAGTACCCACCAGCTCCAACAGTGACTGTCATTTCTACAACCACACACCCACGGCCAGACACCGCCCCGCGTTACTTACGCTCCTGTCTGCGCGGCGGCCACCCCCCTCTGCCCGCGCCACCAGCGTGGCCGCCTCGGGCCCCACCGCTCGGTCCATACCGCCGCCGCATGTGCGCAGCGGCCGCGCATCTCCGGCGGGCAACGCGCAGGGCGCAGTGGGGGCGCGGCCGCGGGAGGCGGCGGCCGCTGTCGGGCGGGAGGGGGGGCCCGCGCCCGGGGGTGCCCGAGCGGGCGGCGGGTCGTGAGGACACGGCTGCGGGGAGGGGGCGGTGAGCGGGGCGGGGAGGGCGGAGGAGCCCGCGCGCGTTTATTTGCGTGCTTGGACATAACCGGAGCTAAACGCGCGTGCCCGGCGCCCTGCGAGCCGCGTCCCGGCAGGCCCCGTCCCTCGGCGGGGAGTTACCCAGCGGGACAGGGAAATGTCACGACAGGGTGCTCGTCACGGCACCCGCCGACTGGCACAGCGGCGGGGGAGCCGATGGGGCCCGGGCTGCCTTTCTGTAAGCCAAGCGCTAGAGGAAGGAGGGAGGCAAGAGCGTTCCCGTGTTGGCGAGGCTGGAAAGTGAAGATACCGCAAGAGTTGTAGGCAATTAAGATGTTAACCACACGGCGTATGGATGTTTCCACAGCCTCGGGAGATTTAGATCTGACACAGCACAGTACTGCTGTGCAACAGCTGCTGATTAGACATTGCTACCTGGGAAAGATCATAGCTTTCGGTGATTACTTTTGAAGGTACTTATTTGCAAGCATGGGGATTGTGAACTGCTGAGGGTTAAACTACACCTTCTAGTTGGCAGTGGAGGAGTATGAAGTGCATCTGGGAGCTATTGCCAGATGTCTGCAGTTAATATTGGTGTAAATCTGTGCTGTTTCCACTTCTGACATGCTTCATACCTCACAACAAGCTTAGTGCTCTCAAAGGCACAATAAGTAATGCCATAAAGCACTGCAGGTTTGAAAGCAATTTATGATGCAGAAACTTTGAAGTGTCTTTGGATCAGATCAAGCTGAGCAGTGCTGGAATAGAAAGCCAGATGCTACACATTACCATAGAATCATAGAATGGTTTGGGTTGGAAGGGACCTTAAAGATCACCTAGTTCCAACCCCCCTGCCGTCAGCTGGGACACCTTCCACCAGATCAGGTTATTCAAAGCCTCATCCAACCTGGCCTTAAACACTTCCAGGGAGGGGATATCCACAACTTCTCTGGGCAACCGGTTCCAGTGTCTGACCACCCTCACAGGAAAGAATTTCTTCCTAATGTCTCATCTAAACTAACCCTCTTGCAGTTTAAAGCCATTAGCCCTTGTTCTATCACTACCTGCCCTTGTAAAAAGTCCCTCCCCAGCCCCTTTATTATAGGCCCCTTTACGTACTGGAAGGCAGCTGTAGAAGTGTTGTACTTATTGAGAAACATCAGCATAGATAGATGATCCAGACATAACTTTTATTCTCTTTGAATATTAATGAGCAGTAAAACAGTCAAGTTAGGAGAATCAAGCCTCTAAATGCATAGAGTGTATTTGAGACAAATCAGACACCTGTGTTTTATTTAGTTTCATTTTAAATTGCACAGTGCAAGTAGTTCAGTTCATGCTTAAATACAAAGAAGAAGGCTGCATGTAATTGATACATAATTTATCACCTTAAGGTACTCACATTTTTTAACCTTTTACAATTGCCATTAGTAAGTTACAGAAACTAAACGTGTGCTACTCTCCACATCCCTCAAATTTTCATCCTGGCAGCTTCTCTTCGCTCAAATCTCCATATTCCTATGGAAAGAAGAATCAGTTTGTTCTTCTCTTACATGTCAGAGCAGAAGAGGAAGAACAAACAGCTTTGCAGATTCTTGTAGAAGGAAGGTGTCAGAGACAACACCAAAGCTTCTTTCCAAAGTGTACCTCCCTGTAAAATTTCCTTTTGAAGGCACAGAAAATCCCCTTCAAAATGTTACCAGTGTCCTCAATGGCAGAGTCCCTGCCATAAAAGTGAGGCTTTAGCCTATCCTAAAGTCACAGAATCCCAGAATGGTTTACCTAAACAGTTTTTGGCTAGTTCAAAACTAGACATACATGTGAAGAGAAACACAGAAAAAAATTGGAGGGCTGTGTTGCAGCTGCACAGTAAGCCCATTAGCTGTCCAGGTACCAAAGGGAGAAAGGAAACAGCAGCTTTCCTGTGTTTAGGACACTGAGCCCATGCCCGCAAGTATTCATATAGGTTCCAAATAGTTACTTTCTGCCTCCAGTCCCCAAAAGCAAACAAATGTATTAACAAAAAATTTGGGGAATTCACTCACCGTTTTTTTCTTCACTGCCTTGTTTTCTTTCATCTCAGCATTGGGTTGCTGTTTGTTCTCCATTCTGTTACCTTGTTAAGGAATAGCTGAGGAAGAAAAGAGGGAAAGTTGTGGTACTGTTCATCTGAGACTTCTTTTTTTAAATAAAATCTGACTCAGGAAGGACTTAAAGTGTGTAAGAAGCCTAGCTACTCCCTTCAAAAGTCAGGCCCTTGTTCAGAAAGGCAGAGCAGCCCCAAACTGAACGCAGTTAAAAGCAACCAAAAATACATGTTAACTGTGTTTAATAGTCTGCTCAGATGGCAGCGGGCTCTTTGGAGAAGGAATAGTAGTTTTTAGCACAACTAAAGCATGAAGAAAAAAGCTACAGTACCAGGCACTTCACTGAACATGCTGTCTCTGTTAGAGTAGGAACATCAGACCACTGCAACTACAAAAGGACTTTATATAGTCAGGTGGAACTACATTACTATGGCTGGGTTGTAGTCAGGATGTTTGGATTGATTGGTGGTGTGATTCTAATGATTATTATACCTTATATTAGCTGGGACATTGCTCGTACACATTTGCAAAGGAGGGTTCCATTTATTTACTGCTCTGTCAAGAAAATTCTTGCCTGAACAGAACCAGATGTGCTTTAATAGTGTTAAACGAAATTTTAATCATCATTTATTAAGAAACTAAACTTATTTCTGGGTTTTTGGAGGCAGTGGATTAACTGTTATTTACACTGTGCTTCATTAACTGAACAGACTGCCCAAGATCATACAATTAGAAATATGGATTACTGGGTTCTTCCATCTCAACACCTTGAGATGACAGTACATTTCAAGATCTCTGCTTGCTTGGACATTATGGTAACAACAGATTCAGTCCTGAATACAAGTTCTCTTGTAGACAAGAGCCCACAAGATAGTGAGCTATGATACATGGGGAGTAACAGTCAATTTAGTGAAACAGCAAGTTGGACTGGAAATTGTGTTGAGGCCATCACACATACAAGAGGTTTTCTAAGAAGAAATTCTGTCTGATATGAGGCTATTATTTCAGATGGTTCCAAGAAATCAGGCTGAGCTTTTAAGCAAGAGGAGCTAGAGACATGACAGCATCCTATAAGCACAAAAGCCAGAAAAATTACCTTCTTCCCTGTCTACTTCCCAGGGCAGTCATTACTGAAAACCTGCAAACAATTCCTTTCCCTTTCCTGCAAAGAGCCTTAGTCAATTCCTGCTAAATTACTTTTCAAAAAGTGCTTTGAAGGCAATTGTATTTCACTTTATAAGAGAGATGCTTAGTCTTGTTATCAAACAGTTCACAGTTCACCTGTCCCATGCCACATTTAATAATTATTACCAAAAGTAATGTCATACTTGCTCACTGCAGCACCCACATGCTATACAGTATTTCACATATAGATAATGTAGATTAATTTAATTAATGAAGATTCTGTCAGAGCATGGGCAAAGCACAATCAAACTGGAATTTAAGACAAAGAGTCTATGGGGCATAACACTGAAATAGAAGTATCACAGGCTCAGTCAGAAACAGTCTGCTAAGCATCTAAAGAAACATAATTGAAGCTCACAGCTAAGCCACTAGCAAGGATAACTTGTATCCGCCTTCCCTCACTGCTTATTTTTTTTTATATGGCTGAATCCTCCTCATGTTCTTTCAGCAATCTTTAAAACAGTTTTAAGATATGTCTGTTGTGTCTGGAACATTTAATAGCTAACAGTGCACCATCTGTGGAAGTGTTCAGATTGAACTGTCCCTCCAATATTTTGGGTAACCCTTGTTTCACAGCTTTTTAAACATACCCATTTGACTGTAGAAGAAGAAATGCTACCATATCCAGGATAGATATCCAATGTGAATAAATAAATAAATAAATAAACCTGGAACTTGTGTGTGGGGAAGAGAAACATGATTAAAGCAAGCAGAAACCTGATCTTCAGATTGCAGTGTTTGAGGAAGATGAAAGTCTGAGATTTGCACTGCTGCTAGTGGTGGCCAGTCACTGAAAAGTTTTAACAGACAGGGCAGAAAAGTGTATTCTTTCTCCCAGAAGTTCATATTGCTAGTACCAGGTAAGTTGCTTAAGTTTTAGATCCAGAAATATTTATTCATTGTTCATTCTTTATCATGGAAGACTAGATCTGTCTGCTCCCTATCTTGCACATTTAGTCAGGAGGTGACCCACAAATCAGGAAAGGCTCATTTGTGTCAGTCCAGGGGCCACCTGCCATTCCAGCATTACAGACAGACCTAAGATTTGCTTACCTACTCATCCAGCAGTTTATTTAGCAATGTATAGGTTGAGTTCATTAGTAGGACATGCAGTCCAACTGACTCCTACAAATTGTTAGCCTTGGCAAGGATGGCTCAGCAGTTCACCAAGCAGGAGCATTATGACTGGCACAGCAAACTGACTTGGGAGAGGTATGAATAAACCTACTGTAATCTAGGTTTGGAACTTCTATTGAACATTCAGCATTCATTAACTGACTGCAAGTCAGGAAAAACAATCTATTGGAAAGCTGTCATGTTCACAAAAAGCAAATACGCAAAGGGAACCTTTTCAGATGAATTCAGATTTTAAATAGCCACATTTGTTATATTAGATGACAAAATTGCCAAGGAGTTGACCACCTCAGAAAAAGCTGTGTTATAAGTCACAGTTATTAAGAAAAAAATCCAAAGTAAGAAGAATATAAGACCTGGAATAGATCAAGTATTGTTGTCCAGTCTGAGTGCAAAGCACTGTTTGGGCCAGTGCCCAGTCAGAGCCCATTTCCCATCTTGTTCATGTGGCCTGGACTTAGACCAGGCCATCGGTCACTCTACCCAAGGCACAACACAAGTAAGCTTCAGGCAGTTTATCTGTGATATAAAAGGATCTGCTAACACAGATTCCTCATGATGGACATACACAGCTTCCATGTCTGTCTCTCAAATGCAAAATAATTACCTCTATAAAAAGAGTGTGTCTGTGTCAACATTGCACTGCTACGCACAGGGAAAAAGTGGAAGTCAGAAGTGCAGTTTCCAGCTGACAAAATTCACTTATAATTACAAACCAGCACAACCATTCAGGGACAGAAAGGGACTGCTTTGCACTCCTCAGAGTAAACCTCCTTCAGGGGTAGAACAGAATAGTTTGATTTCTTTTAAAAATGAGAAAAAGAAGCACTAAAAGAGACAACGATGCAATAGGGTGTGAGTTGCAAAGCTTTGGAAAACACGGTGTAAAAGTAACCCGAATAGACTCAGTAAATCCTATTGGGCCATAGACTGACATCTAATTTTGCCTTTGGATAAGCAAAATTTTCCAACTTGAGGTCTTTGGTTCCCTACCCATTGTACTGGAAATAGGTAGATGCTTCAGATGGCTTTTTTTATTCAATACTAAAACTCTAGTAAAAAAGGATGGAGAAGAAAAGTTTTAAATTTTACTCATATCCCATAGCTTATGTGTTTTAGAGCTACTGCTGCTACCTTTTCCCACTCAACTCACAGCTGAAATTCTCTGTGGCTGACCACTTGTGCCTTTCAGTAAAGGAACCATCCTTGCAAGGTAACAGACTTAAGCTGAGGACTTCCCTCTGCTTCCAGCTAGATGCTTCTGTCAGTAGTCTATGGCGTGTACTTCAACGAATGTGCTCCTCTCCCTGGTACTGTAAATCACACATACACACTCACACAAAAGATATCCACCACTGATTAATGAAAAGATTGATTAACTAGAGCATCTAATGGGAAGAACACGTTTCAAGTTTCTGTGTCTCCCAAATCAGGAACAAGTTATGTATTAGATCACTGATAATGACATAACTATCTGGTTAAAATAGGCGTTCTGGAAGTCCATTAGGAACTAAAGGGATTTTCTTCTCAAGTAGTTTGATTAAGCTAGATCTATTCTGGTGCAAGCAAGCCTGTACAAGTCAATGCTTCTTATACTGTTTATGGAAAATGTCAAACAGTCCCAATATTAAAATACCATTGCTGGGGTCAGGTGTGGCATAACTTTAATTTAGCACATAGAATTCCTATGGTACTGGACCATTTAGCAAGAGGTAATTTCAAATACTGTAAATACCCCAGCTTCTAGAAATACCTGTTCTCTTAAGTAATCAGTTGACAGTGTTCAAAAATATGTATGTCTATCTGTATCTGTAATATTAGTCCTAAAGTGTCTTTACAATACGATGAATCTGGATTTCAGTATTTCATACAAGCCACAATCTGATCTCTTATACTGAGAAGGGGGAAGATTGAATTTCTTTTTCAAAATGAAATGCTGGGTTGTTGGGTTTATATATATACACACATATATATGAAGGGGGGAAAATTTAAGCTATTTTCCATATAAACCTATTGACAAGGAGAGGAAGACAGAGAATTCAGATTTAATGTCTGCTTATAGAGAATCTGAGTACTTGACTAGCACAGGAAATTGTTTGTTTACAAATTTCACAAAATTTGTGTATACCAAGATAAATCTATTTCTCCCTCCCCGAGTCAAATCCTTGAGAACATTGCCAAATTAGAGAAGTTGCTCCAAAGTATCACTCCAACTTGTAGGTGCTACTCACCACTTATCCACAGTATTCTTCACTTCCAGGGATTTCTGAAGTTCAGTGCCGTTCAGAAGCAGCCCTCCTCAGGATTGCTACAGCAGCCCTCTTCTCTGAAATAGGGACTGTTAAATCATTGAATTAAGTTCAGAGCCAGCTTTAACTCTTTTATACCTTTTCAGAAGTTATAAATAATTAACAGTAAAAACAAAGAATAGTATGACGCTTCAGCTGGAATTCATGCAATAAATCTTTCCTACCCAACAGAAAAACTGCCTTGTATGGCTGCAATACATACAAGAGGTCTTTGTTTAGGTTGCCACACAATGTGAAAAAGCTTTGCTTCCCACGTTCAAACCAGTAAGACATTAGAAATGCAAGTGCCTAAGGCTAGGCCTCGCATTCATATACTCTTACTCGATTACAAGTGACCAGGTGAAGGAACACCCACAGCATTCCATGTGTTGTAAATGGCTTTTAACAGTGATGTGTTGGGACAGTTCTCACTACTGTGAGCGTGAGACAGTATGTGGTACTTGTCCGGAGTTACCCCTCTGCAAGGTTTTGAAAGGCTGGGCAAGACATACTGTGCAAAAGAAAAAAACACAGTGGTTTGTAAAAAGATTTATCTTGTCTGGCTGGCTTCTGTTTAAGTACTAAACAAAATGTGGATCAGGACAAGAGTAGCATTTCTGACTTGGCTTTTGCTATCAATTCCTGACATCCCAAAGCTAAGCAGAGGTAAGAATGCTCTTAAGTGTGAAAAAGTGCTCTCTGTTTGAGCTTTTCCTCAGTGGCAAGTGTATTGCTTTCTCTGAAAATTCAATTTATGTTAAATTAGGCTCATCAGCATTTCCTCAAGGACCTTAATAGCCAATTTAATTGTGTTATCTGTAAGCTTGCAAATGCTAAGCTATCCAAGATGCTTTAGGTAGAGGCAGCTGTACAGATGTGAATTGGCTGCAACTGTAAATTCTGGCTGGGATTTGAAGTAACTTTGTTCTTTTAGGGAAGGTGGCATTGTTGATCAAGTGGTTCTTGGTTTGTATTTCAAGTTATGATTGTTCTGGTAGCTCCTGTGGATCACTTTTGACCCTGTTACATAAATCTCAGTGAAGATCTCAAAAAGATATTACCATCAAATTTGCTTCAGCTGAACATAGGCATCTTTCTATAATTACAAGATGCTAATCAAGGAAAGCACCACTTTGGGGGTACAGGAAAAGTTCTCCATAGGATCTACTAGCATATTTTATCTAAAAGTGTCTTAAACTTGTCACCCAATATCCTACAGTTAACAGGAAAAAAGTAAAGTCTTGTACCCTAGCCCATTGTAGCACAAGTGTTACAGTGGTTATGAGGAAATAGATTCTCCCCTCACTGTCTGGAGTGAAAGTGAGGGAGCGGACAGATGAGGTTCAAACATATCTTGTTTCTTAAATGCAAGTGACAGATGATACCTTCCAGACCTATAGACATTTAATTTACATTTTACATAATCTACTTTTCAACTGAAATGTTCACAATTTTAAATTAATATTAAGTGATTAGGTTTGTGGCATCTAAAAGCAAGGTGCACCACTACTTAGTAGCATCCATCATTTGTGGCAAGGACTTGTTGCTCAACATGTCCTGTGATTAGCATAAGGACAGGAAAATAAATAAGACAAGGCTATAAAGCTGCCACTGCTACATTATAAAATCAGTTACACATGGTTATGTAGACTTTGGGAAGACAAGCCTGTTCAAACAGCATTCATTCAATGATTGCTGAAGAGCAGCCCACTCCACACTAAAACTAATCCTTTCAGACTAAACAAAGCTACCACTTTGATCCAAGTTTTCCCAAGTTTTACATTCAAGTTTATAAATTCTGCTTGTATCAACCTGAGCAAGAATACAAAGAAACCATCTCAAGGGCAACTTACGCAGTCATGAAAGAAAGAGCACAAACAGGAACTACTGTGTTAAATGCCACACAATAAAGCAGCAAAGGATTTTTAAAATTGAAAATTAAACACAACAGAAAAAAATAGAGATAATCTTTGCAAGCAAGCCTAAGTTGAAAGCTCACAAACTGAATATTCAGACAGAATTCTGTGAAATTTTAATTTCAGGTTCAAGATGAATTTTTTCATTGTTAGAAACAGAAATGCTGGAGTACATATGATAACCAGATAGTATACAACATCTGGAAATATGTGTGAATGCTCATTCACACAAAAAGATGTAACTGGTTTCTGTGCAGGTAGGTCCCTTTGTAAATTCAGTCTCAAATTGGTAAGCCAAACTGATGCTTATATTTTAGTTCTATAAAAATGCCCTGATGTGGCAAAGCAGTAGTATACAGTTTAGTTTTAAACCTAATTCCATAGGGAAACTAAACATGTAAATAAATACTTTACTAGTAAAAGTGAGAATATCTAACTTCTTACTTAGTCAATCTCCCAAAACTGGATTTTTGTGTCTTTCGTAGCTGCATGTCCTTGATGGAAATGTATCGTGTTCCTGCACTGCTAAAACCAAAGTTTTGAGAGAAAAGCCAGGACACCAACCATTTTTATTTAGTAGTCTTTTCAGCTTAAAAATATTGAAGTTCCCAGTACATAGGTGTCAGTACAAGCAGGTGTAACAGACTGGGGGGGAGGGAAAACTGAACAGAAATATTGAATATTTGAAAATAGCTTTCACTGATTACTACATAACAGTGCTTTGGAACAGCTACAGCAGAGTATTTCCCAGTCCTTTAGAAGAAAAAGTGGTTAATAATTACCCTTTTTTGCGTTGGCTGTTAGTGTTGTTTTAACCATTTTCTTTCATTTATACATGCAAGTCTGGTATGTCATCATTTAGGAAAAATCTTAAGAGCCAGGAGTTTAATGTTATCATTATGTTAGGGTTATTTCCAACATTACCTTCCATGTAGATTAAAGCTAGTTAAAACTTTGCCAAGTTATTTCCAGTGAAGTCAGCCTAGCCTCCACCTGCCATTTAGTAAATGTTGAATTAAATATTGACAAGTAAAAGCTTTTATGTTGTAAGGTCATGGCCTGAATTAAGACCAGAGCTGCTCCTGGGTATGGGTCCTTCCCAGGTGGAAAGGAAATACACTCAAAGTAACTTTTGTTATAAAGAAGGATTATGGCCAAAGTGAAGACCTTTTAGGATGGGAATTTTGACCTTAATCCCAAAGAAGGCACAGTACCTAGCATCTAAGGTTTTTTTTGATTGAACATCAGAGAATTATTTCAATTCCCAAGACTGATATGTTTAAGCAGCTTCTATTGTCTTTGTCTAATGCTATAAGCAAGGAAACTTCTCACCAGAGTACTAAGGGCTTCCTCCTCTCTCATGCAGTCGCAAAACCTACTTCCAGCAGGCAGATGTACTCTGACAAATGAGTTCTTCATGCATCTTTTCCTAAAGCCTCGTTGTAGACATCAGGAACAGGCAGATAATTTCTACAGAAACAGCTTTTCCAATCAGCAGTCCTATTACACTTAGGAGTTGTTTACTACTCCTCTTGAAATCTGCAGAGGAGAACCAGTGATCTCTTTGAAGGATCACTTAAACTGCTAACACATCAGGCTCTAACACAAGGCCCCTCCAGGTGAAGCTCCATGTTCTGACTCACAGCATAATTCTTGACAATATAGTGGCTCTTCCTAGCCTTAGACATTGATCTTGACCTCTGTGGAGGGGGAATGAAACAAAATGCCTTTGCATGCATTGCACTCTTAGCCAGTCTCCAGCTTGCTCAAAACTTGAGTTGCAGGGCTTGAGCTCCAACCCCCTGGGAGCAGCAAGCGTGGCTCAAGCCCAGAGTCCACGCATTCCTCACAATGCTGAATGTGCCTAAAAAGGAGGCAGAGCAAGCCCAGAGTAGAAATATACACTCATGTTGCTTTCTTGTGAAAGTTCATCCTGGAAATCAAGTTAGGAAAATAAACTTTACCAAACTTTGCCCTGTCCAACCTGCCCAGTTATTTTAAATAGCCCAAATCCTGGCTTTGCTTCTAGCTGCCAGACCCTTTTAGCTTGTCTAACTGTAGTTTGAGGTCTGATATCTCATTTTTCTTCATCTAGGGACTAAAAATAATGCAGACATTTGTGTAACAAATTATTCTCTCAACAAATTCATGAAACCTGGCAAGCAGCAGCTCACCATTTATTATCTTGAAGGCTAAGAGATTTTCCAAAGTATTCCCCTCTGAAAATACAGAAACATAATGTAATGTAAGAATT
Organism: Caprimulgus europaeus; assembly: GCA_907165065.1. The sequence continues at coordinate 15,581,970 of OU015526.1, forward strand.
GGCTTTAAAGTGTCACTACCTTCATTTATGTAATTAAAGCTTCATCTCTAAATATATTAAAATTCTGCATGTTGTGAACACAGGTGTTTTTCTCCTACTTTGAGGAACTGGAGAAGGAAAGAATAAGCTAGTGATAGATCCTTCCACCTCTCCCAAGCTGTGATTTTCAGGGGCATTTATATGTCTTTTGGTGTAGCTTTAAAAACATCACAAAAATGTTTTGTCACACTCAGTAGGTTTCAATTACGTGAATGTAAATATGTGAAACTCCCTTACATTTACAGGGGTTATGAAATACTGGAAAGGCTGATGGCTGAAGGGGCTGCTTTGCATTTCAAAAGCTATTGGGGTCAAAGTCTGTTTGTTATTACCATTTTCAGCAGTTCTTGGTGTCAGGCCCCCAAGCACACAGCTTGTTCTGGGCTCAGGATCAGCTTAGAGGATGGGTGCAGGCACCCCACCACGAGGAGAGGCTCGTTACACAGCAGGGACTCCTCTCACTCTTTACACAGGAGGGCATGGGAAAGGGAAGTTCTTGGCCATTGTCCTTGGTCCAGGTTAAACAGAGTTGCAGCTCAACCTCAGACCTGCTGCATCATCATGACTTGCTGACTTGAGCTCTCATCTGAACCTCAGACCTGCCTCATCACCTGGGGAGTTATCTGCAGGTCAGGGTTCTTGGCTCAACCTGGCCACTGCCACCAGGTGGCTGGGAACCAAAGAAAGAAATAGTCCACAAAGAAATAGCAGCTAACATACATAAGAGGCACCATTATCTAGTAAATTCAGGTGCAATGTGGAGCTGCAGACCCATAAAAAAAGAACAAAGAACTGGAGGGGCAGTTGACTTGTCATTACCCACCCCTCACCAGGGTAATACCATCAAACAGGGCTCAGAGGAGCAGAGAATGGGTGAGCTTAACGCCAAGAAGAGGAGCAGGAGCTGAGGAGTATTTGTATACCACTTCTGACTGCATTGTTATTGTCTCTGCCTCTGTAATAAATAGATCTGGACTAATAAGATTCTTAAAATTCCAATTATAGTAACAAGCTCACACTTAATAGTAAGTTGTTAGAAGATCTAAGGTCTGCTTCCTCTTTGCCCATGAACAATATCTTGAGCATAACAGTTTCCTTTCCATGTTTCTGCTCTGGAAACCAGTCATTTGAACCATGATCTCTAGAAAAGGGGGGTGGATGGTGCTAGAAGAGTTTAATACGGCATCTTGATTTGTCAAAACTGAACTCTTTCAGCTGGTTAGCACTAGGACCAACAAAAGGAATTCTCCATGAAAAGATATCATCTTTCCTTCAGTTGCAGTCAAATTGTAAATCAATTTTGCTGCAATGAACTTAATTGACAGTCTTCATTCAAAATGGTAATACTTGTTAACCACCTAATTATTTAAGTGGTCCAATCATTTATTAAAATTATTATGTAAGCACAACAGCATATTCCAGGAAGACATTAGAAAATAAATTAATTTAACTGATTCCAAGTGAATAGGTTATCTTTATGGAATAAAAGGACATAGACAGAAATCTATTGTTTTGGATTCAGACTTTTCCTATGGAGAGGAAGAGTGACTTGTGACAGGTGAACTTACATTGCTCCTCTTCACACAAAGCTTAAAGCTTATTACATTTAAAGACCATTTCTACAAGGAGCTGAGCATGTCTCCTGCAGGGGGGCTGAAGGCTGAGGATGACTTTCCCTAAAACCCACAGGAAGTTATCATGTATTTGGTGAATGGCTTTTAGCAAGAAAGCTCTTCCAGTGAGAAGGTAGCCTACCCTGTAACTGCACAAGTTTCCAGACAGATGTATATACAGCTTCTGAGGTAATCTAAAACCACCAAGTTATAAATATGTGTGACACCCTGTGATAGCTCAATATCCTCTGTTTGGGTTGCTACTGACAGCTACCATATAAGGTTTCTTTCCACCTTTTCCGCTTCACTCATGCTAAAGCATTTTCCATTGTACCAACCTTTTGGTCTGTTGAGTCTTAAGTACTGGCTTTTAAGCTCAGTTGGAGTTGACCTCTGCCCATTCTTGCTGATGAAGATTTGCAAGTTGAGCAAGCTACTGTAATTACATGGTGTAAGCTAGTATATGGAAGGAAGAATGTTGATATAAGGCAAGTCATTAACAGTAAGATTGTCACTAGTTTATCAGAAGAACCTAGGACATTTTCATGAGACTCAAATTTTATTGCCAATTATACCAACAGAATGTAATAGTGACTGAATTATATCCAAGTGCATGACTCATGACTTGTGTTTTGAAAAATCCTGGAACAACACTATATTACTGCATTCCAGTTTGCAGTTGGTTCAAGGGGCGTTACTTTCATGTTAAGACCTATGCTGTTAATTAATAAAATATTAACTTGAGAAATGAAACAGGAATCTATAGGTAGTAAACACTAAGCCTTTGGGAAGAACATACAAAGTTGTGAGCTTATTCCCCAAGTAAATACTGAAATAATTGGTAACTGCATAGCAGAGTTTTGTGTATAGAACCCTTCACCCCCCATTCATGACTGTAAAGAAAAATCAAGGTTTTAAGTACTTTGCATGACCCAGTCTGTGAAAGGTAATTCACTATTACAGACCAGTACAGGATGCAAAAACCTGCTATCTAAGCACACAAGTTATGCAAGCGCTAAAACACCATGCTAAACTGCATATTGATCATACTGCTGAATTTAGCTACTTCTGCATAAAATTAATTCTATCAAATGTTAAGAGTAATGCACAATACTATCGTTATCTGGGAATAGTATTGCTTAACCTTTCACTGAGTTATTTTGAAAAAGAGGGCAGATGTGAGAAGAATGTTTGCATAACCATGTACTGGAAACAGTCAAATCTAAAGCTGATTGCAGAGATCTGTAGAAAGTCACTTTTTTTAAGTAACAGGTAAAATTCATTGTTCATACAGACATATTAATGAATGTAGAAAAAAACCCTTAATACATACACAGTAATGGACTCACAGGTAGCTATTTTAATTTGGGAAGATCTTGAAACCATTGTTGTTAGTCCTACAAAGCTGTTAGTTTAGTTCTGAGGCAGACAAAACAAGCAAAGCATTAAAATAGATCTTCAGAAAAGAGTCCCTACATTGTTGCTGATCCCGACTGCAGCCAGCAATAGGTTCTGTTATAGAACTTTCTTCTCACAGAAGTATTGGGGAGTTAAAAAAGAGGCAGAGAAGGACAGAACTAGTGATGAATGCTACTGTGTGAGACTAAGTACACTAAGGACTCCTTAGCTTAGGACAATGTGCCCTTTCCCTTGAGTTGTGCTTTCCTTGCAGGAGATAGGGATAACTACACAAACAGTCTCACTTTAATAAAACTAGACAGCGCTTTGTTTGGTCCAGCCCATAGTCACATAACGGCTAGTAGCGGATATTCAAGGATGTAATGAGAAACAATGCAAGTATAGAAAAAGCCTTCCCCAATTCACCGTCCAGCTTCTGGTTACTGGTTTCTTAGGAACTTCCTAACTTACAGTATGCATTCAGATCCACTTGCCATGTGCCTGTTTCACTTCTCCAATTTATTTGTTTCTTGTTCTAACATCCTATGGCAATGAATTCCAGAAGATCAATACATGAGGCTGTCAATTTTAGCTCCTTTTCTGATGACTTCCAGAGATGGAAGCTCCCTAATTCTTGTGTTGTGAAACTTATCAGCCATACCCTTCCTCAGCTAAGTTGTGCTGGTTTATATGCACATTTTTGTATCAACTGCTTGGTTCCCTGGGCACATTTCTGTTGTGCCACATTAAGCAATTATGCCTTACAGGCTGTATCTAAATTAGTCATTAAAACAGTTCTCATTTTCCTAAACTTTACTTACAAGACATCCAGTTCACACATTCCAAGACTTTTCTGCCTCACAAGCCAGAACACATCTTGGTTTACGACAATTCAAACAAAACCACCACTGTGGTTGCACCATAACCTTCCCAGTGTGCCCAAGGAATCTCCCCTCATCTAATGCCATAACAGGCAGCCTCAACCTTAGGTTTCTCCCCTCTCAATAGCAGTTTGGTATGTTTATTTTAAAGAGGAATTTTCTGCATGGGATATGTTTGGTAGAGATAATCCACTTCACCTGAGTGGAGTGCTGCAGTACTGCCAGGAACTGGTGCTTAGGACAGAGGCAAAACCAAGCTGGAGCCAGACCCTCCAGGTCAGAGGGAAACGGCACCACAGCCATCACTGCTTGTTGGGGAAGCCAGCAAAGGGGAGTTATCAACAAAATAGAGCACTGCAGCCTACAGAAGCAGCCTGTTGCTAGCATAGTCCTACAAATGCCCTCTTAGAGCAAGAGGCTGAGAGTGGGAAGGAAAGAGAAGAAAAGTCAATCACATCCTGAGGAATACTGTTGGACTATTCTAAGTTATTAATTTGCCTTTGGGGCAATTAATTAATTAATTTGTTTTTTCCTCACCTTTTCTCCACCCTCTCAAGCTTCCTGCAATAAAGTTCCTTGTTCAGTTGTTTAATTCCATTTCAGAATGGGCTTAAAGTTCTCTCCCTTTCACTCTCATCTTATTTGGTAATTGCTTGTGCTGTTTCTGCTTCGGTTGTGATACAGCAGATCTTTAGTATCTCAGAGGGAGAGGGGTCTGAAAACTCCTGGCTATCAATTCCTGAAGACCTAGAACAGGAAATAGTGTAATTATGTAAAAATGTATAGATTCTTGTACTTCACTAGTTTTTGTGGCTGAGGAATACAACCTATGAGAGTGTTAAATATCAAAAGTGTCTGTCATGCCTACTCCCCTTTCTTCCCCAGCCCAACCCCTCTCAGAGGGCTGCATGCACATTAGGGTTTGAGTGGTTTTTGTTCACTGACTTTGCACAACAAAGGTTTGTGCACATCAGATGCATAGGGTGTGCTCCTGAGCCCCACAAGCTGCTGCAATCCCCTTACTCTCCAGTCTCACTGTGGAGAGGCACAGGGAAATTAAGCCTGTCAACTGTTTTCCTTTTGTTTATTTCTATAAAATAGAGTGGATTCTCAATTAGCAAGCCTAGGTCTGGCTCAACCAGGCAGGTAACTGTAGCAGCAGAAACAGACATGTCTTATAGGAACTTCTGAGAACTTTAGAGAGAGAGAATGTAAAATGCCTCTCTGGTCTTATGCACATTTTCTCTTTTTCTCCTCCCCACCCTCCTGACAAATTCTGAACATGAAACTTGCAAGTCTCATATACAACAATAAGAGGTCTGCTCAATAGATGGTTAAATCTAAAACTGCTCATTGATCTTCCATAACACACCATGCATCAACTGGTGAGATAAAGACAACATTCAAATTCTGTCCTTGAAAGAATCTTCTGGATGGCATTTAAGCTTCAGACTAAACAATGTAAAGAGCTTAACAAGATGTTTTGAAGAACCACCAAGAGCAAATAACCACTATGTAGTTTAATAACTGATTATCAACAAATGCTATGACATTTAAATAGAACCCAATACTGTTTTATCAGCTGCACCAGAACAAGCTGATAATCTGCAAGCAAACATGATAACAATGCCACCGCAGTCAGTTTTTCCAACTTTGTACTCAAGATCTTAACAGATGTAGAGAGAAGAGCCACCTTGGAAGAGGTAAACATGATGAATTTGTCTCAACAGAAACTCATGATTATGTTTCACTGGTTAGTACAGACTCTGTTTGCCTCTTCCCTAGCAGAGGACAGATCAATTCTCAAGCAGTTAGTAACAGTTGGAAACTTGCCCGATTGTTTCATTAGGCTGCAAAGGCAGAAGCAGGAACAGCAAAAAACTAACTTATGTAATTACTGTTGCAAAAGAAGCATGCAGACTTCTAGCCATCCTGTAAGAAACAGCTATGTATCTAATGTGCCAGATAAGCTTGACAAACTTTAAACATAGGCACTGTTACTTCTGTATGAATTCTTACTGTTTCAGAGGAAGCAAAAATGATGGCATGCTGTATGGATGGAGCCTCTCTCACTACAGTGAGAGTTAGAACTGCATTAGATGGTACATAAGCCATACAATATAGACATATATGCTATTTCTATGGAATGCATGTATGTTACTCCTTGAAATAGTTCAGTGCTGGTGTCAACTCTAGTTTGATATGTTCTCAACAATCCTCAAGACAGCAAGGTACTGTAAATGCTGTATTCTGCAGATCTGAAAGACTTTGCACTTCTCTTGAATAAAAAATTTGGACAATTTTGGTGACTTCATTCAATCTCCTGTGGCTCTTTTGTCTTACTACGATTTCCCATTCCACCCGTCTGGCATTTGATCAAGGCAGAAAATTAATTCCTGAAGCTCCTTAAGCTGCTGTCCCCATCTTGTCTTTCCTCATCTTTTTGCAAGACTGGACCATGATGTTATCCAAGGCTCTGTTCTGCACCATGGCACCCACATCCTTGTGGCTTGGTTTGTGACTTAATTGTTTTGATTAATATTTGTTTCCCTCTAGGTGTGAAGCACTACCACAGCATCCTGCCATTTGCAATTATGGCAGCCTCAGTTTTGCTCAAAACTCTAGCTTTTACTCTTCAACTCCTTTCTCTGAGTATGAGTAATTTAGACCTATTTCTAGTTGGAATTAATACATAATATTTTCGTCTTCATCTCTTTCTGGGACACTACCTGATGCTCACACTTCACCTCACGATCCAGAAAAGCATATACTGATGCATAAGACTTTTAACCACATCACATAACCCTATGGCATTCAGACCTCATGAAATGACCTCTGTCCTGACCTACATTGATTGATTAAAGCTTAATATACTTTGTGGGATAGGCTATACCAAGGACAAGATAATCTCTCAATTCAGAGGTTAGATTGCAGTACATTTACATGCACATCTTTGTTGTGACTCACACCTGTATACATAGTTCCACACAAGCCACAGCCCTCTCCAGCCAAATCAAGACTTGTTTGTGTTATGCAAGTCTCTGACTGACCATAGATTTTGGAGACAGCAGATTGGATATGATCTTATTCCTCAGATCTATCCTTCTTTGCTGAGGTGGGCTGTACATGAAAAGGTACAGAGAAGACTGACTGCATTTGGACTCTGATATCCAAACCTATCCTAATTCACCATCACCTCTAAGCTGAAGAGATCTTAACTACTGACATAAATTGTTCTATCCAGGTTGCCAAGGAAATGCTTGGAGATCAAAGCGAGGGAGTTTGCAGCTATGAGTAGCAAAAGGCATAATGTGACAGCTTCAAATAACTATGGAGATTGAGAACAAGACCTCACAACTTTTGATTACATGCTGCTTAACTTTTTTTTTTTTCCAAAACCAAAGGAGGGAGGAATCTGGCTGTGACTTTCTTTTAAGCTGCCCTCTTCCCTACATGTTCTTTCATGTTTGCAAGGATTGCCTTGAAATACTGACAGCTTGGCAGACAAAACATTTTCTTAACTATAGTTGCTCCTCCTCAAGATTACTGTTAGGTGTTTTTGCATTAATTGGATCCACTCAGTTTCTGTCGCAGTGTGGGATGACTTCAAACCCTTTGTCTGAGTGTAAGAGTTGATACCTCTCTCCAAAGTGTTCTGGCAATACATGCTCTGTGTTATGATTTCATTCTATCTGCTTCACTTGCTCCAGAGCTCCAAGAAGTTATTTTTTTTAATCCTTTTGAAAACCAGCTTGCAACCAAAAAGCTTTGTACTGGTTTATAGAACCTGAAGTTCATTTTCAGCTGGAAATCCAGGTATCTTCCAATATTACTTATTTGTTCTTCCTTTTAAACTTAAATTAAAAATGTATATTTGTTGTACATCTGCAAAAAACCCTTGCCAATTTGTAAACTAAGAAGCAATAAAGTAATGGAACAGTATTAAACATTTATTCCCCAAACTGTGGTGCAACACCGAATACTTCTGCAATTATAGCAAGCTGATTTGACAACTCCCTAGTTAAACAAATCTCTACTATTTTTCCTTCTACCTATTGGCTGTGATGTTTGTTCATAAAATTTCTTCCTAGTAAAAGTCTAGGATGAGTCAAAAGCTTAACTGACCTCTCCACTTTAACACCAGGGTTAGGAATGAGGAACAACTTCTGGCTGCTAAGACAAAGCCATGAGGGCACCGTGTCCCTTGGTAGGATTCTTGTTTCAGTGCAGTGGGGAAGAGATAGAAAACCCCTCAGTCCATTACTTGTCCATTTCATCTTTCTCATTCATGGACTGATTTGAAAGACAGAAGCAGAGATAAACTCTTTTCAAGCAGTCTGGATTATAGCCTAGAACCAAAAATAAGGAGTTCATTTCTATTTCTTACCTGTCACTGGTTTTACTATGAAGGAGGACTGAAGATTAATTGTCAGTTATTTACTGTGCATTTTTAGAACCTATAATTTAATGTTTTGTTACTATAAAATGAGACTCACTAGGAAACATACACCCTTGAGGTACAGAGAGGTAACCAGTTGGTTAAGGGTCTGACACTGGATGAGGGAAATCACCCCAAACAAAAAAACAAATAAACAAAACCCACAAAAAAGCAACAACAAAAACCCCATTAAAAAATCCAAACCAAAACCCTCACAGATTACCAGAACCCAGAAGCATATTTTTCTGTCCTTTGCTTTTGTCCATACAGCCACCTTCTTCCTCCTCTTCTGCCCTTTCTCTCTCACTGCTATGGCTGCGCGACACAGAAAACCTCATCCTCAGGCTGAGGACCAAAACTCTTCCTCAGTGTGAGGAGGAAAGGAAGAGATGAACGGCGTATACAAGGGTGGCAAGACTAGAAAAGGGGCTTATAGGGAGAGAGCTAATACTGTCTGAGCTAGGAGCCTGGGAGGTGTCTGGTCTTGTTGCTTCAGGAGCAAGCAGGGCTGTGTGCAGAAGCTAACATCAGCTGGCTCTCCTGTTCCCTGCAGTGGTACTGAGCAAGTCAGGCCAACCATTGCAGATATCTGAGACTGTTGGAAACATTTGGATTTCATACACATTTTTTCTCATCCTCTTATATTACAGTTAAATATATTAACTCGGATAGTCTACTGGCACAAGAGGGAAGTGCTTACTGACAAACAATGGTTCTCAGCCAGCCTGACTTCCAGCTTTGCAGCCTTAGAGCTTTGAACTTTATCACCTAGTGCAAGTGGATTTTCTTAGATCTTCCAAGTAAAGTATTTTGGGGATTGAGCTATTATGTGGCACTCCAAAACACTGGGACAGCTAATGAGACCGTTTCTGAAAAAAATACATAGAAACAAAGTTTGAAGAAAGCCCATAAGCAACCCTACAGACTCCACCTCTGGTTTTGTTAGTTATTGCCTCCTGCCTCTGAGGACAGATGCCCCAAAAAGCACTTGCAGGAGGAAAGTATTTTATAGGCATTAGAGAATTTTTCCTTTAAAAGTCTTGAAATGAAAATTTACTCTGAATCAACTAATACCAAAGGTTATTAAAAAGACACCAGTTAGTTTTTCTGATCTGCTTGACAGATTTCAGGCAGTCTGTGATCTTTGCTTGCCTTCCACACCATGTGCCTAAGCAAAGGGTGCTTTCTGGGATTTGCTTTTTTCTATCTTAAGATCCAAAAATATAATGGATAAAAGAGATACAAGATCAGAACCTCAACTTAAGCCTACAGTACTTCCCAGTGTTCTTCAGGAGACCAGCTTAAATCTTTCCTCCATGAATCGCCTCACCTTAAGTAACATATGTAACATAGAATTAGGCTTCTTGATTGACTAAGGAATGTCTTAATTCATTTTAAGAAGGATATGGTACAAAGATTCCTCAACCCTGCTTTCCTGCCTTCCAGTTAAGAAAATATCCTTCACAGTTTTAAAAGTGTATTTAGACCTAAATGAGATCCCATACGATCAAGTGGAGATATTCCCATTAACTTACACAAATATTTGATCAATCCTCTTAAATACAACAAGCAAGGATACAAGAGCCCCCATTTATCTGTTGCAAGTTTCCACATACATTACTACACACTCCAAGAAACCACAATACCTACATCCTTTTCTTCTTTAGATTTTACTGTTGTAAGATTATTTCCTTGTGTATTGATTAGAATACTTATGCCAGACTTCAAGTTTACAACTCAGAATTTGTGCCAAGGAGCTGAAACTCCTCATGATTTATTTTTTTTAATAATTAGCATTTTACTATGCTTGAATACAGAGGCAATTTGCAATGAAGCCACTTCCCAAATTAGCATATGATTAATCTATACTTACCTCAGTTAAAGAAAGCATTAGAGAATTTGTTTTCTCCGAGGAATGCTGTGGTTACAGATCAGTGCCTTCAGGAGATAAAAGATGTAGTATTACATGCACAGACTCCTCTCAATCAGAACATTTCCCTTAAAAACAAACCTTTCTTGAATCAGTAAACAGATGAGGGATTGTTGGACATCCTCCGCTGCACTGTCACTCAAGAGGAATGATGAGAAAATGAAGAGCCTCTTCCTTTCCTCCCAGTCAGCAGAAAGGGCTCAGGAGTATTAGGGAAGACAGCCAACCCCTATGCTTGCAAGTTGGATTCAGTCAGTGCCTGGCTGATGAAGGTGGGGGCAGGCATGCCTGCCATCCCAATTGGCCAGGGACTGCTGAGGTCTCACTCTGTCCCTCTTGAGTACAGTAACCAAATACATCATAAAACATACCTCTCAGCTCCCCAAGAAAACTCTTGCTATGTCCAGCACCTTTGCTCCCTGCATTGGGGTGATAAGTAATTAGCCTTAAGTTTCTCAGAAGGCAAGAAGCAAAATAGTATAAAAGGAACGGAGTCAGCTAGCAGGTGAGGAAATGTACAGCAACTAAGCTAATCTGTTGGTTTAATATTAAGCAATTAAGTGTACTAGAATAAAGATGAAAGAACAAAGATCAATGTAGTAAGTCTTTAGACAAAGCATGCCTTTATTTGCTTTGTTTCATTAATTTTTCTGTCAGTCAATCTGTTTTACTGCAACAAAAGCCTCAGACAATAGCATCTATCTTAGAAGGTCTTTGGGCTAAGAAAAAAAATGAACAAAAATAGTTTTCTATATTAGACCTTAAAACACTAACACAGAATTGGTATTCATTGAAATATCCAATTCTATACTTGCCATTTTTTGTTTTATCTTACCTTATAGAGAGTTCTGAAGAAGATATAAGCTGAATATTTAAAGAATAAGCACACCTAAAAAGTCCTGCATTTTATATCTTCAGTCACATGGGTGCTAATAAATTAATTACATTTGAAATTGACTCCAGAATCTTTCAGAATTCTTTTCAAATGGGTATCTTTCCCTGCCAGAACTTCACTGGAACTCAGCCTTGGGCTCACAACTATCACAGAGATTAGCAACTTCCACAGACTCAGCACTATCCAGCCAAAGTGATCACCCACTGCTTGAATAGGCACTGAGAGAGAACATGGTGTGGTATTTATGTTGGTGCCTCACTTAAAGGACTAAGTGTTCTTCCTCTAACATCTGCCAGATCTTCTGGCTTGGATCCAGGAGACTGTAATTGCAGTGCCAGTAACACTTACGGGTGATACACCCTTTTTCCCAAAGAGCCACTATCACTGATATTAAATATTTACACAGTAGTGACTACAAGCCCCAGGATTAGCATTCTACTTCACTATCCACTAGATAAATAGTTTCTTGGTTGAGCATTCACAGCATTTTGGATGAAGAAAATAAGAAGAGAACAACAAACAGAAGAAGAACAAGTCCCCGTTAGTCATGCGAGACACTTGTATCTCATCCTGCTGGAATCTGCTGACCACCACACAAGAGGATGATGTTTTTCAAGAAGTACTAAACAGTTACAGTAGTTTTCAAGACTATTGCTGAGCCATGAAGAGTTTGCTGGGGAGTTTCTGTCTCAGGACTATGCAAATGGTTCAAAGAAAAGCATAAACCATGGACAGTGAGTGTGCTGCCGAGTTTCTCTTACCTCACGTCATTCTTACTGCTTTGGAAACTTATAGCTCGGAAACCTGCTGTGAGGACAACACCAGCAGCCAGTCTTTGTGGGAACAGACTAACACCCACTGCCTGCTTGTTTTTCCCCTGAAAACCCAGGACACTTATGATTCCAGCAATGCCACTACCATCACCTGTAACAGCCTAAGATATGGGAAACTTGGCTTCAGTTTCTTCCTCAGATAAGGGAATCTGGTTCCATTCCTCTAGTTTCTGCACAGATCAGGGTCAGACTGTGGGACACTTGGAAAGGCACAGCTCCAACCTGTCCTGATAAAGTGGTACTCGGTGCACAGCAGTGAGGATAAGTTTCCCTAGGGGAAAAAAAGCATAGCAAAAGAGAAAGCTTGAGGCTGTAGCATAAGTGAGTATGGCACTCCAGTACAGAGCCAAGTTCACACCTGGGATACACTTTTGCCAAATGGGGGCAAGAAAGACTGTCATTGGTGTGATCTTTTGCAGAGTGACACAGTCCTACTCCCTTCAGCCATTTGAGGGCAACCAACAGCCTGTGACTTCGGGGGAGCAAGCCTTTGTAAGTTGCTGGAGTGAAGAAGGCATTGAAGCTGCTCCTCCAGCTACATGTCCATGTCTGCCTCTTCTTGTTAGGTCTGGTCCTAGCTGCTGTATTAGCGCATGCAGTAAGTGTATCTGCTGAGATTGCTTCTCAGCATGCTCCGAGAGTCCTAGTTGAGACCATTTCTCTCACCTTAGCCCAAACTGAGCACTATGGCTACTGCAGAAGCAGCAGAAGCCTAGAGACAATTACCTGCTGTACTTAGGGCTATCAGCTTCACACAACTGAGTTTATAATAAAAGTTGGCTGGGCTTTTATAAGTTCAGTTTTGGATGCTCCAATTCCACCTAACTCCTGTGTTGAACTAAATCTAATATGGCAAATCTATATAATCCTGTTGAACTACAGTCATTAACTGGTCATCATTCCAGCCTGGAGCCGAACTGACAGGAGATTAGAGTGGAGAGACTCCAAGAAGGTTCAGAGACAAGAGGCAGTGTTGGATACATCAGTCCAGATCAGCCCAGTGGCCGCAGAGCTGCATGCAGGGGCAGGGACAGAACAGAACCAGACCCCGAGACCTCACCTTTCACGTTGGGCTGGGTGGTTATACCATCTCACTGCGCTAAAGTGAGAGTCTTGGCACCGTGCTCCTGAAGTCACTGTAGAAGTAGCTGCAGATAGGAAAAAAATTGTCTGTGAACAGACTGCACTACAATAAATCGTAAGGAGTTTTCCTATGAGTTCATATACATTAATAAGACAAGATGATGAAAAAGTTGAGCTAGCAGGGTAAGTATCAAAGACTGTTAACTCCCCATTGGTCAAGTTAAACTGAAGACCTGGCCTTTAACTTGGTTTCCTTCTTAAGAACTGTGTTAACTATGCACAAATACTTGAATTTGTAAAAAGCACAAGATATTTTTATTATTTCACAATGCAACATTTATGTAAGAGATATTTCTGCTCCTTTCTATGTTTGCATTGATTGTTGTTTTATTCTACTTCTTACAAAGATTATCTGCACCTAAAACAGAGCTAAGTCTGGCATGAGAACTTCCTGTTCTAACACCCCTCTCTGATCCTACTAAATAGATGCTAATGTGAGAGGTAGCATTACTGAGCTAGATTATGCTAATAAATATGCTCCATTATGCATAATGTGATGAACTAAGATTTTGTGGAATAAAAGTATGCCTCTGGGATTTTATAGTAAATGCTAAGTTTTATTGTGGAATAAATTGTGGTTAATTATCTGTCTCAAGTGATGGGACTTCTGGGGTTCTTATTGCTAGTGCAAATAACCACAGTGTCAGTTATTCAGCAGTAGTCGCAACTAGAAAGCTATCCAAAGGAAAAGACCCTGCCTGGAAGTTGTGCAAGTGCTGTAAGCAGGTCTAGGAATGCAAACACTTCATAGTTTTAAGGTCGGTTATAAATAATTAAAAAAAAAAATACTATTGCTTGTAAATGTTTCTTTTTTGATCTAGAAGCCATACTCTGAGTAATTTGAACAGAATAACAGATATGAAGGTGGACATACAAATGGAAAAAAACCTGGATCCTAATGGGAGCCAAGACAATGGTAGCAGATATGGGTTTTTTTTGAAAAAAATGTACACCTTATAAACTAAACCCTTGCCTGAAATACAAGACAAAAAAAAACATATGGAGCATTCAAATACAACCGAAAAGGGCACAAAATAACCACTCATCTCTCCCTGCAGACATACACTCTTCTCCTAACAGTATGCCCCAACTCAACATCCCAGCTTATAATGGACTGCATAAGTATATTCAGGAAAAAACCTCCTATTTTCATCAGTCATAGAATGGTTTGCATTAGAAGGAAATTTAAAGATCATCTAGTCCAACCCCGCTGCCATGAGCTGGGACACCTTCCACTAGACCAGGTTGCTCAAAGCCTCATCCATCCTGTCCTTGAACACTTCCAGAGAGGGGGCATCCACAGCTTCTCTGGGCAACCTGTTCCAGTATCTCACCACCCTCACAGGAAGGAATTTCTTCCTAATATCCAATATAAATCTAGATTCTTTCAGTTTAGAACCACTACCCCTCCTTCTATCACTACCTATCCTTGTAAAAAGCCCCTCTCCAGCTTTCTTTTAGGCCCCTTCAGGTACTAGAAGGCAGCTATAAGGTCTCCCCATAGCCTTCTTCAGACTGAACAAACTCAACTCTCTCAGCCTGTCCTCATAGGAGAGGTGCTCCAGCCCTCTGATTGTTCTGGGGGCCCTCCTCTGGACCTGCTCCAGCAGATCCATGTACTTTTTACATTGGGGCCCCAAAACTGGGCACAGTACTCCAAGTGGGGTCTCACAAGAGCAGAGCAGAAGCCAAGAACCACCTCCCTCAACCTGCTGGCCACGCTTTTCTTGATGCAGCCGAGGATACGGTTGGCCTTCTGAGCTGCAAGCACACATTGCCAGCTCATGTTGAGCTTCTTACCCACCAGTACTCAAAGTTCTTCTCCTCAGGGTTGCTTTCGATGCATTCTCCACCCAGCCTGTATCTGTGCTTGCCCCAACCCATGTGCAGATACATTATTAGATAATCTTTTACTTACTGTATTCTTAATTCAGGGTGACATTTGTTCTCTTACATACTCATCCAACAAGTCTCCCACTCTTCATCTTCAGCATTGCCAGCCCTCTTTTATACTACTTGTCCTAAGCGTGTTAGTCCATCCTTAATTCAGATAAACTAACTAATTAAGCAAAGCAGTTCAGCTGCATTCCCTCTGCTCAAGTGTTCCTGGGAGGGGAGGAACTCTTAACCCCACTCTGAGAGGAAGTTTCACACCTAGTGACTGTTGGGAAAAACAGACCAATTTCCTTGAGCATTTTTCTATAGAGATTGGTCTTGGAAAAAAAAAAAAACAACCAAACAAAAAAAACCAGGAATTATATTAAATTTAAAGCAAAACTACAAAAAATGCTGTTTATTAACAATTTTCAGAAGTTATCTGATTTCAAAGAAAGCAAAATTAGGCAAAAATAAACATTTAAAAAATGGCTTGTGATTTCTGTAGAAACATGATCAGCTAGTCCTGAATTCTTTCATAATGCTTACCTCACATATTTAAGCATTTGTCTATAGTAGGGATTTAGCAGCTCTGAGATACAAATACAGATTTTTCTTTAAACTCACACAACCTAGAGAAATTCCCAAATCAGATTCTTAAAGGAAAATTACAGCTCTGAGATCTTTTCAATAATTCATTAGTTAAATTCTTTAGTATTCAAGGAGATTTCTATATGAGTAAGCAATGATCTTAAAGTGTGATTATAGGAGAAAGACTAATGGCACCCTGGGCTGTAAGTCAAGGGAAGTGGTAATGGATGATGACTTGGCATTTGTGATGCTGCCTCTGCAATACCCTGTCAGGCTCTATGTCCCCTGGGACAAGAGAGAAATGTGAAGATGGGAGCTCAGTTGAGGGCTGTGAAGCTGCTCGGGGGGTTGAAGCATCCGATGTAGAAGCAGAGACTGAGGGAGCTCCAGGCTTGTTCAGTCTGAACAAGAGGAGGCTTAGAGGTGAATTTAATTGCTGTCTTCCATTACCTGAGACAGGGGGAGGCCAAGAGAGGACATAGCCAAACTCTTCTCAGAGGCAATGGTCACCAGGTGCAGAAGGGAAAATTCTGGTTGTACATGTGAAAAAATAATGTTCACAATGGGTGGTGAAACACTGGAAGAGGTACCTGGAGAAGCGCTGGCTTCTGAGTAACCTGATTTAACACTGAAGTTAGCCCCACACTGTTTTTCCAGGAAGCTGGCCTATGTGAAGCACAGAAGTCCCTTCCTGCCTGAATTATTTCATGACTGTGTGATAAAAAATTTGGAATAGACATGGCTTTTGACAATATAAATTATAGAAATTCCCTTAAAGAAACAAATTATACTACCAAAACCACTTTCTAATTGGCATAGTTCAATTTATTTTAGGGCTTTTCCTGAATACAAAGACCACAAAGCAATCAAACTAATAAAACCATTGAAGACACTGTCATGCTGACAACTGTCCACTGGAGCTCCAGTCTAAATCTCTAGTCAGCAGGAGGAGTATACGTTTACAAATCTTATATCTTTCTGTTGAAGTCTAGAAATTAAATACAATCTTGAGGAAGAGACATTAACAGCTACAGAATATTTCAGGCAATTCATCATTTTCCACTGGACTTTGAACTGCTGGATGTTTAACTAATACAAATGAAAAGCTCATTGTAATAAGCACTTCCTACATCTACAAGAAATGGTTAATTCATTGTTTAATGGTTTATCCCCAGATTTCATCCTTACCAAAAACATTCCCCCTATCATACTTTTTTTTTAAATTTCTGCCATACATTATATGCCTAAAACAAGTGGTCTGACATACATATTTTCTTTGCATCTTTAAGTTTGCCAAGGGCAAGTGAAAATTTGATAGCTCCTTTTTAGCAGCTCAATAACCATGGGCAAGTTAGTAGTTTGAGGAGTTAGTTCCAGGCAACTCACAAAATCATCCTGAAAGTAATTGATTCTTTAATAGGTTTAAACTAGAAAACCCTTTAAGGTATAGGAGTTGAAGGATGAGAATGTAAGTTGGTACTTGAATTACTTTGTACATAATTTACTTATCTAAAAGACAGGAGTATCTGTACATCAGGCAAACCTCAAAATGTAATTCCCTGTTGACAGACTTTAGCTTGATTAAGTTTGTGCAGAAGGGGACTGAAGCTTAGAGTTAACAGCTTATATAGATTTTACTGTGTTTGAGGTCTCTGTGCTGACTTATAAATGTAACACAGATTCCATGACCTCAAGTAATGTTTTCTTTCTGCTTCATTTTGTAGCCTGGCTGCACTGCAGATAAAGCCAGTTATTGGTACAGCCTGTAAACATGGCCAGTGATAAGGGTTTAGAAATAGTCTGAATGTTGGAGTTGAATAATAATTATTAATTGTTTTCATATTAGAGATTATTTTGACTACATAGCTGATGAGCTGGAGCAGTTCACAGAAAGAAAGTCAAGATCTGTTCCCACCCTAACATTAACCTATTTCTGGTTTACACTCTCGTGATTATGTGGCTCACCCAATTAGATAGTAATTTGTCATATCTTCTTTCTTTTGTATTTGTGTTTTCAGTCTTCTCTCTTTCTAGTCCAGCTACATTTAAGGCTCCTTCCATATCCTCTTCTCTTTCCTTCCCTAGAATTAGGCACCAACATGCCACACATGCTTAGGAAGAGCCCTAATCCACTGAAGTCCTGACTTTTCTTACAGTGTCATCCAGCTGTCCTTCACCCTGATGATCTTAAGAGTCTTTTCCAACCTAAATAATTCTATGATATTCAAGAAGCTGGGGTGATGGCCCTCTTGGCCATCCAATGCCCTCTGCTCACGATGAGACTCCAGGCTCTCTTATCTTTCTTGCTTGGTTCTTAATTACCTGTCTCCCCTTTACTTCTCTCTTTGGCCCTCTGGGAGACTTGTTGTGCCCATAGGCAGCTTGGTCCCTTTCAGAAGTTCAGTCCCTTTTATTGCCATCCCTGATCTGTGATGGGATGCAAATACTAATTTCTAATGCATTCTGCACACTAGTTGAGGACCCTGGTGCCTTGCGTACATCCCAGTACTATGCTTTCCAGCCGGCGGGTAAAGATATAGAATATTTTGATTTTGTGTATAACAAAGTAGAGTTGAGGGGAGACTGTTCTCTCTGATAGAAATGAACCTCTAGTGGATTTTTAAGTACCTTTTAAATTCAAGAAATCTCCAGGTTGAGGTTTATACATATATTAGACACTTGATTTACACATCATTTAAGTACATGAATAATTTTACAATTATCATCAATCCTTGTTTAGAGATGAGGAAACTGAGGCATAGAAATTGAGAAGTCCACAATTCTGATATTCACTCTCATGTCATACTACGTAAAGACCTAACTGAAAAAAAGGTTCTAAGGTTATGAAAACTTGTTCAAGCCTGACCAGCTTCAAGTGTCTCTTTGGGGCACACACAGAAAACATATTTAGGTCCAAACTCAAAATCAGAGTGTCTGAAAGAAATAAACGTCAAATGCAACATGTGAAGAAAAGTAAAGTGAAAACCAAAGGTGGAAATATGACCTTCAGATGAAGAAATAACTTATTGCTCAAATTGGAAGTACAGGCCAGAATAAACCCCTACTATTTATAAAGACCACCCTGATATCTGTTTCTTGGGAAGAGAGTCACCTGGCACTGTAACAGCCCAGCAAGAGCTCTTAAAATGCCACTAAATAAACAGCAGAGATTCTGAGTCTACATCTGGGATCCTTTCAAATCCTCCTTCTCTGAGTTGTGTATATTGGATTTCTCCTGGTTCATCTGAAAATGATAGCTTGGGAGGTTCACTTGAAGACTTGAAGCCTTAGTGTCTGCACAAACCAGGGCTTCTACAGAAATCCTTGGCATTGTTCCTCAGGCTTTTGTGAACCTACTTTATTTTCCTTTAGTGCTGTCAATGCCCATATACTAAATTCTTTCTTTGTTTTCCTCTCAGAAAGGGGTGTCTCTAATTTATGAAGGACTGTTTTCTGCTCCAGCAACAGATCCCCCAGGGTACTGTCCCTTCTCACAGAGCATGCAGAGAGCATGCAGAGTAACACAACGTCTGATTTTTCCCTTATGGATAGAGGAGAAGTAGGAAACTCTGGAAGATGATGCCAGGAAACATTGGCTAGACTCCACTCACTTCTGTTTTCAGGCTATGCATGCTGCTTGCATCTCTGAGTAAATCACGGATGTTTTTCCATTTATTATAGTTTCCTGGTTATATATGGAGTTTGTTCATTCTTTAAATGTACTTCTCATCCATACAGTCCAGGTGGCCTATTTCTTTTGTTTGTACTTAACAGCCACAACTGAGAGCTGATGATTTCCTTTGCTTTATCTAAATGTGACTCATTGGAAATTAGGGCACTTTGTAAGCACATCAGTCGTGGTATTTACTTCCTACTAGAACCTGGACTGGTCAGTCTGACTCGACATTTGTGAAGACATAAGGAAATGTGTTTACTAGAAATGCAACTGTTCATAATTATATTGTGGATAATTGCACATGGTTCTCAGATTTGACTGAGAAAATATAAGCACAAGTTAATGTGGTTATCGGGCTGGTAATACCTGTGGTTCCCTAAAAACCCATATGCTATTGCTATGGGCTGGCTGGGCTACTTGCATGACTAAACTCAGAGCTACCACTATTAGCAGTGTACTCACTCATTTTAATGTCCAAAATGCATAGAAGGACAAGGACCCAAAGGAACCCACTCTGTGCCTTTTCCCCTCACTGGAAGATAAGCGTCAGGATTTGGAAGAAATTGCCCATACTGAAGGGCCATTGATGTGCAAGAATAAGGCATGACTTCACCTGCACCTTATGATTGCAAAGTAGAATACTCAACTACTCAGACTCAGAAGTGAATGTTGAATGTACCATTTACATTCCTGGGAGGTCTTTTTTGTATGTATACTATGGCATAGTCTTTAACTGTAAAATCATATACACTTTTACAATTCTACAATATTCAGTCTCCCACCAGCCTTGACCTTGTATTAATGGTCATAATATGTCTTAATTCATAGTGCCTTATGAATCCCTATTATTTTTAGAATGCTACATTTTGT
Organism: Caprimulgus europaeus; assembly: GCA_907165065.1. The sequence continues at coordinate 15,602,152 of OU015526.1, forward strand.
AAAAGACAAATTTGAAAATAAAAATACCTATCATTCAGTCATATTGTCCAGGAACTTTCAAACATATTTCAAAATTAAATTATTGAACCCTAGGAGATTTTTTTTTAAAAAAAGGTAATTTTTGGTAATCATCTAATCATAGAACAGCCCAGGAATCAACAGATTTTGCCATAATGTAAAAAATTCTTTGTATTAGCTCTTGGCCAATAAAACATTAATGAAACAGAGCTCAGAGAGAGAAAAAAGAAAAAGGATATTTATACGTTGAAACACATACAAAAAGAGGGTTTTAAAAAAATAACTAGGCCCCACTATATAGGCAATAAAAGCATAAACTTTGCTCTCAGTGTCATTACTTTCTTTTATGTGCAGTTTTTCCCTTTGACATCAACAACCACACACTCAAATTACACTTGAGCTTCTACTTCATAAAAAATGGTTCCTCATTTATGCTTATCCATAAGAATAACAAATGTAGATTGCAGCTGACCTCCATCTTTTATTTCCAGGCTAAAAATAAGGACTTCCCTTAAGCTTTGGTGGAAGATATGAGGACTTCTGCTGAGAGGGTTTTAGGACTGGAAGCTCATGAAGGTTGCAAAGACAATCTGCCTGTAGGGACAGAAGCTCCAAGGACTCAAGCCTCTGGCTTCTCATGTATGAAGAGCATTTTCAATGTCACTGTTTTCACACTACAAAGAGTCAATCTGAGTAGTTTCCCACCCCGCTCTGGCTGGTTTTAGGCCACAGTTATAATCAAAGTAATATTAATGTTAGCGGATACTAAACTTCCCATCTAGGTTCTGCAAAATACTGGTCAATAAAGTATCTAATTAATTCTCATTGAGGTCTTGTCAATGAACGTCTGAAAAGATCACCTTGTGGAATAGCCTGCAATACATGGAAGCTGGATACAGCATTTAGCATGTCAAAGTCTTTGTCCTTATAATTTTCTATGGCTTGCTACATCATTACATTTTGTATATGACAATAAATTATATGCATTATATATTTTAATACATAATTGCAACCATATATTGCAAGTCCAATCAATACTAAAGTATATAATTCACTTCTATATGACATTACATAATGCATTTCAATATATTGCATTATATAAACCTTAGAATTTATTCCAGGAAATATAACTTCAGTTTTCATCTGCAGACTTCAAACCATTTGTTGAGTCTTACAATTTCCTGCCTGTTACTTCAAGTTCATTCTATTCCAAGAAGATCAAGACAGAAATGAAAAGGATTTAGTAACAAAGTTAACTATATTTTTCAGCATTATGGTACAGTGAAAATTTTCTCTAAGTTACCGAAAATAATACAAGGAAATTACTATTAGGTCAGATCTCCAGGTTACAACTTCAATATTCTGGATGAGCTCTGCTGCTGAATTCTACCACTAGCTCTTCAAAAAGTTTCAGGGCTCCCAGGCTGCAAGTGCCTGTCTTATCAAATAGCAATCCTGCCTCCATCTGCCATCTGAGAGACAAGAGTCCTTGATGTAATTGCCTATCCCTGGGTCTAGTTGTAACCAATCAGACTGACAAAGTCCCTTTTAAAGTTTGAATCTGCTGATTTACTGATGATCTCAAGTTTATAGATGACCAATGTAAACAAACAGATGCACACAGATTGTCTTTGGATGGAATTTGTAATTTCTATTATTTTTTGGCCTCAGGATTGGAATAAGAAAGTAAAGATCAGTTAGAAATGATCTCATTTCCAAAATGCAGTGACCCTCTTTCTGTTCACCCTTCACATCTGACTACTTTCTTGAAGCCCAGAAAAGCCAGGTCCCCACTCCTTCATCAGGCTGCTGTAAACACGGCTTAGTTCCTCTGCTGAACTTTTGTCTGGCTGAGGACCAAGCCGTCTGTTATTTTTCTCTCTCTTCTGCCAAAATCTTTCTGTGCAAGATGTACTCCTTTCTCTTCTAACATCTAGTTTCTTTGTTCAGATCCTGATAATGTCCTGTTGCTCCAAGGCTTCTTCAAGTTTATTTTCTGATTTATGCCAGCTCCTGGTTGGTTCAGGTAATTCATTAGCCACGGTGCAATTGTTAACTATTTTATTTTATTTTATTTTATTTTATTTTATTTTATTTTATTTTATTTTATTTTATTTTATTTTATTTTATTTTATTTTATTTTATTTTATTTTATTTTATTTTATTTTATTTTATTTTATTTTTATTTTATTTTTTTCCCTGCAGTAAGAGTACTGCCCCATTATGACTGAGGCAGCACCCCTGAATGGAGCTGTTATGGGGTTTATAACTGAAAGAGAACTCAGGGAGCAGGGAAAAAATACAAATGTAAACATATATTACTGTAAATTGTCAACAGTAGACTGCTTTAAGGCCCAACACAGTGGTAATCTGTGTGCTTCTTTGCCTGACTGTATATTCTAGCTTCAGGATAAGAATTTCCCTCCTGAGAGCTTCTGTTCTTTTTCCCCAACTCCAGCTTCAGGGCAAGGCAATGCAAATATGTGTTACTAGCACAGTGAGTTCTCAGCCAGTGGAACAGGCCATGGGAGTTACCAAGAGCTAGCATAAACTAGAGTAGCCATTTCTATCACTTTTTACTGGATTCAGATCCATGAATTCATGGGTAAGAACTGTCATCGACTCAGATCACAGTCTTTTAAAAACAGATTCAGAAATGTGATACTGTGCAAATAGTATGATTTGGTGTAGACTCTCACAGTCCACCTTAAAAGAATATATGTAAAATTAAGTGCTGCTTAGTTATAGAATAACTCCTTGTAAATGACAGGAGTTGGCCACAGTTTCTAGGGCAGAAACTACATTGTCTATGGTGAGGAAACAACTCACATATTGCTACTTGTTGAGCTTATAGTAGGTTTGAGTGTTCAAATTAAAAGGGTGTATTCGTGAAGATATATAGCAATAAATCATCAAATAAATTATTTAGAAAAAAAGGAACACTGCCTTTGCTCTATCTCTATCTCTCTATCTGCATTTGCAATGTACATTAAAATGTACAGCAAAGGGCCTTTAGGTGCACACCTGACACTGAACAGAATAGGATCAGGGTGTGAAAGTCTATCCACAGAAATAACAAAATTCTTCATCTTCTATTTCAGCTGCTGTGTCTATTACTCAGAATGATAATGTCAAGAATGCTTTACTGCAACATCGTTGGAAGAAAGCCCAGGTTAAGAGATTAGAGCTTTGTACAAGCCTTAGCCACAGGATTTCTCCCTGAAATGAAATTCTCTCCATTAATATACCTTCTTATCTCCTGCCTTTCTTACACTAACAAGAAGCCACTTCAGTGGTTTCCTGTATCCTAGAGAGTGCTCCAGTCACTGTGCTACAGTCTGTCTTCTGGAGGCAAGGCAGAGTTACCGTCATCATTTTCTACTGGTTCTCAATGCAAGTTTAGTTCAAATGAAGATACTTTCAGAAATTTTCAATTTAAAGGCCAACTATCAGAGTGTTCCTACTAAGCAGATGAAGTAATCCAGAAACTTAAAATATGTCATGTTTTAAGATAAATATGACAGTGGTTTTTTTGGTGCTAGTTGAAGAGTAACAGACCTGTGGTGAACACGTAGAGCATGACTCAGGTCTATATCCATCCACCTCTGCTACTTTCCTTGGGGCATTTCCACCACAGTACATCTTGCATTTCCTTCCTCTTACACAGAGAAAATGACACAAAGCACAAATACAGACATCAAAGAAACAATAAGGAACCACTCCTTTTTCCCAAAATTAGTATAAAGACTACATGTTAGTTTCAGGAAACAACTGCCTTGGGGAAAATCTTTTTTCTACCTTATACAACCCTGAGCCTCTTGCAGCAGCATATCATGACGTCAAGACCCTCTGACTGGCTTATGAACTGTGAAACCTAATCCTACCAGCAAGCAGATCCCATTTCATTTATCTTCCTTTTCTTACAGACTATTGTTAATCAGTTAATACTTCCTGAATTGCTAACAATATATAGTTATCCCTGTTTCTATACGTTTGCTTCAAAAGGTAAACTGTGAGTCAGGAAATGCAAAATCCCTCTAAGAAAGGAGTGGGGAGAAGAATAAGCAAAGCTGAGAACAACAAGGAAGTGGAGAGTTTATACAAAGTACATTAATAAGTAGAGCTGCTTTGGAATAGCTTATCTCCTGGTTCATTTGAACTGTCTTTTTTTAAACACCAAAATAGTTATTGCTTTAGTGAAAGTTAGTGCAAAAAGGTGGGACTGTTTTCCCCATTTTTAATGATTGAAATTTTCCTTTGGTTTTGGTATAGCTTTTTAAAGTGAATTCTCAAATTTATGTAAAATTAAGAACAGAATTAATACAGAAAAGTACAGTTCAATAAAAATAAACATTGTTTACACTGCTTCTAAGGATTTCATATTTTTGTGCTATGTTCTTTTTTTAACATCCCAAAAGAGACTCTTAGCTGGGTTAATTTTTCCTATTTGAAAGTGTGCCTTATTAAGTTGAGATGTTTGTTTAAAGAAAAATGTTCTAAAGTAAAGCTGCTTTGAAAAGAGACCTGAAGGAAGCAAAGGGTTGTGGATTGGGGGAGGTCAAACAGCATCATATATTGAATATCTCTCTCTTGGACAACTTCATCTTGTTCTGGGACAATCAGAGAATAGTAACATCTTTCCATACATTGCTGTTGTAAATAAGATGTCTGTCAACTGCATTTGAACTGGTATAACAGCATAAGCTAGGTCTTTTACATGCTGTGATAGCAGATGAGAAAACCACTTGCTGAAATCAGGAACTGTTAAAGGTATTCATAAGTAAGTTGTGAATCTTTTTGTCAGTTATTAAATTTTTAACCTGAAGGCCTCAGCACATTTTCCTTGTGGGACAGACCTAACTATGAAGGAACAGACATTATTTGAAGAACCCCTTCATAAATGATTCAGAAGAATCAGGAGAGACTATGAGAAACTTTTCTTTCCAGAAGGGGAGAAAACAAAGAATATGTTCAAAAGTTTTCTGTAAAAGCCAGAGGCGATGAACAAACACAGAGTCAGTGAGCTATCAGATCAGCAGTCACCTCTATATTGATTTGTGGCTGTAGTGACTGATCTCTCTGATATATAAGAAGGATTTCAGTACTGGGAAGGAGAAATTTGTTGATGACAAAATGGCTGTAACAGCCAAGAGGCAGAGGTGGCAAGTGACTTCTTGTCTAAATTATTTTTTGTCTGTTTGCTGGCTCAGATGTATGTGATATATGCATATTCCTTAGAGATCTGACACACCTCCTTTCAATCTAATGAAATTTGCATCGTCCTGAGCTTCCAGTATGGACTGTTTTATTGTTTTAACATCAGAATATCTAAAAAATTCAAGAAAATGCCAGGAAACATTGGAAACAAAATAAGTTGGTGACATTTGCATAATCTAGTCTGAGTCAGGCTTTTCTTACCATCTAATTGGCATACATCAAAGTTAAATTCTACTACAAGCCATCCTATAAATATAATGATTTTGAATGCAAGTGAAGAAGGCAGAATTTAAATAAAGACACTAGGAGAAAACACAAAATTAGATTTTTTTTTTTTTAATGTGAACATGAAATACAAATCTGCATTGCTCAAATGGTGCTGCTCAACAAGGAGAAATGTCCACGAGTCTCACATACAGTTGAAGTGTGCGTGCTTCACTAGCTTCTACTTTGTATTAAATGAAAATTACATGTTAAATATTAAAAGGAATGCTAAAAGAGAACAAATGTTAACATACTAGCATGTTAGTATAGGACTGTCCAGGCGTATTTTTCTCTCTCCCTGCACCTAACATCTGCTGTGGCAGACACTGTGTTGAAGAGGCTGAGCAGCAGTAACGTGAGTAGGCAATTTCCACAGAATCGCCAGGACAGATTTAATCACAAGACCTCAAAATTGAGTCCCGCTGGCCAGGAAGCACGGATAGTGAAGCTGGGAATATATTAATTCAATGTACAATCTTCTAGTGAAACCCCTGTTGACTCATTAGTAAAGATTACATCTACCATCCCATCAAATACTGTATGATAGAGCTTCCTCACTGTTCTCTGAGTGAAGTGCCCTAAGGCTCAGCTCTGCAAGGAAATGCCCTGTCACAGCTTTCGGGAAGTTCAAAGGCTTGGTTTGGCCTTATATCTATTGTTAATTAATTTGAACAATTTTCTAGAAAATGAGGGCTTTTGACTTTATTTCAATTTCAAATTTACCTTTTTGAACAGGCATTCTGTAGAGTATCCTGATGCAACTTTTCCTTCTGTGAGAGGGAGCATGGGCTGGACAAAATGGTTGCCCACTCTGTGTGGCACTGATGTCTCTCTGGGCACTTCTGTGGGGCAGGAAGCACCCAGGTGCCCTGTCCACCTGCTTCTCCTCCTTAGGGGAGCCCTGAGCCAGCATGGCCTGTCTTCTTTTTCGCCTGAGGCAGCTCAGTTGTCCCTGTTCAGCACCGAAGGGCTCTGGGCAGATCCACAGTAAGACACAAAGACTACAGCATTTTTTTTTCTCACACACAGACTCCAAAATAATTGGAACTGGACACCTGTTTTTACCTTGAATGCACTTGTGGAACTTGTTAAACATAATCTAAGTTTCCTAACAGCAAAGAATTTACCTGGGCGTAAACATGGGCCCGGCTGTCACTTACAGCTCTGAGTCATGCGACATCGAGTTCTCTTTTAAGTAGATTTGTATCTTACATATAATTATAAAGTGCATTTCTGGAGAGAGAAAGACAGAAAGCAAAGAGATCGTTTGCATTTATACAACATCTAAAGCAACAGGATCTCCGGTTTGTGAATCCATGATTTGTGATGGATAATGGAATACAAATGAATGAAAATCAGATTACTTCATATGAATCCTGAGCCTATTGAAACCAATGCACATTGTGTTATGGCATCAATTACATAATGTCTTCTGCATCTTTTCTTACATTTCAGATAAAACACAATCTTTCAGCTCAATTTCAAAAGTAGTGGGAAAGGAACTCAATAAACTCTAAAAATTTGTTGGTTTATTTGTCTTTGTTCAACGCAGTTAAGTGGAACCTTTAAAATTCAGGATGGTATTAACAAGGATGAAAACATTTGGATGGACTCAAAGGTCTTAAAAATCTTTTCCAACGAAAACAATTTTATTATTCTATGATAATAAAATTATAAACCCATGTAAGCAAAACAATTAATTTGATACAAATTATTAATTGAGTTTTACAGATGTTTAGCTATCATAAAAGAATATATATTTATGCATTTTTAAATGCTGCAAAGTACAGGCTTATTTCTGCAGACACCTGACTTTCTCCATGGGCTTCAGAAACACCTCCTCTCCCTCCCTAAAGAGCTTACCAGCTCAGATGGGAAGGAGGAATGCAGGTTTCAGAAGATTCCTTGCCTGCCCTTATAGGAACAGTTGTTTGCTTGGAGGAAAAGAAATGTCATTTCAGGCGCTTACACTAAAATATCCCTCCAAACATAATAGATCCCTCTTTTCTCCAGAGAGGTTACTTCTTTGGGCTCAGAGTCCCTCTGTAGAGGTGTCAGCCATTTCAGTGTTAGTCAGAGGTAAAGGGCCATCTGACTCCAGATGCTTTACTGGAGAACTTATGCTAGGAAACTGCAGAGAATCTCTGCAACTCATCAGTTTGCCAATGCTATCCATATGTTAGCACCAACTAAGAGCACAGAGGTGGTTCCAGTCAATTACAGAGGGTGAAGTTTATATGATAACAAGGTATGACATTGTACGTGCCAGCTCTCTCCTTTCTAACAGATTTTAGGAATAACACATTATAAATACATAGACAAATGCTGTCTGCAGCTGCATGTAATCTCCAAAAATGCCAGTGAGATTCCTTGATTAGGATTAGGAACAGAACTTCCAAATCCCTTATGTTTGCACTCCTGCCTGAAAAGGCTCAAAATTAGTGCAGATTTCTGCTGTTTGGTTTTTGGTTTTTTTTTTTGGGGGGGGTTGTTTGGGTTTTTTTTAAAGGAAAGCAGAAAGTGGAGTTAGTATTCCTTAGTCATATCCAGGGTAAGGCCCCAGCAGCATTTAGCAAAAGCTTAATAATTGAACCAAAAATGCTATAGGGGGTGTGATTTAATTGCATAAACAATAAAGTCACAGAATCACAGAATATTAGGGATTGGAAGGGACCGCGAAAGATCATCTAGTCCAATCCCCCTGCTGGAGCAGGAACACCTAGATGAGTTCACACAGGAAGGTGTCCAGGCGGGTCTTGAATGTCTCCAGAGAAGGAGACTCCACAACCTCCCTGGGCAGCCTGTTCCAGTGATCTGTTACTCTCAAGGTAAAGAAGTTTCTTCTGAAGTTTAAGCGGAACCTCCTGTGTTCCACCTTACACCCACTGCCCCTTGTCCTATCATTGGACACCACTGTGAAGAGCCTGGCTCCATCCTCCTCACACTCACTCTTCATATATTTATAAACATTAATAAGGCCACACCTCAGCTTCCTCTTCTCCAAGCTAAAGAGGCCCAGCTCCCTCAGCCTTTCCTCATAAAAGTCACCTGCTCCAAATCTTTGCATCTTGTCATGTGTGCTGGTTTTGGTGGGGACAGAGTTAATTTTTTTCACAGCAGCTAGTATGGGGCTATGTTTTGCGTTTGTGCTGGAAACAGTCTTCATAACACAGGGATGTTGTATTTACTGCTGTGCTTACACAGAGTTAAGGCCTTTTCTGCTTCTCACCTCACCCCACCAGTGAGTAGGCTGGGGGTGCACAAGAAGTTGGGAGGGGACAAAGCTGGGACAGCTGACCCCAACTGACCAAAGGGGTATTCTACACAATATGATGTCATGCTCAGCATATAAAGCTGGGGAAGAAGAAAGAAGGAGGGACATTGGGAGAGATTATGTTTATCTTCCCAAGTAACCGTTACATGTCATGGAGCCCTGCTTTCTGGGAGATGGCTGAACACCTGCCTGCCCATGGGAAGTAGCGAATGGATTCCTTGTTTTGCTTTGCTTGTGCGCAGCTTTTGGTTTACCTGTTAAACTGTCTTGCCCTCAACCCATGAGTTTTCTCACTTTTACTCTTCTGATTCTTTCCCTCATCCCAACCAGGGGGGAGTGAGCAAGCAGTTGTGTGGTGCTAGTTGCTGACTATGGTTAAACCACGACATTATTTAACTTACTACGGACAGTCTTGGCCTGATCATGGCATAAGGAAAAATGCTGTAACATATAGATACACTAAAAAATGTACAAGAGTTGTAATTCTTGTTTACTGATAAAAAGTCCAAGTTTTTAAAATTGTAGCTCTTACTCTCATGTTTTTAATTTAACAGGTCATTATGAGTCCTTTGCCATTGAAAGTCATGGTACTGGAACTGGGATGGGTTAAGGCTAACATATACTCTCCTGACCTACTTGCAAAGGGCACCTCTGTTGCAAAATTAATAACCCTTTTTAACCTATAACCTGGCTTGGCATTGCCACCATGTATTTCACCTCAATACTTGTCTTAACCTTGATGTGCCATGGTTGCTCAAAGATTCCATAGCTTTCCCTCACTTCAGGTTTCTGTTGCTGTTTGTTCACAGGTATGACCTCAGGTTTGTAGTCTGCTGTTATATTTTCAAGTAGGTGAGAAACAAACCACATACGTGGACAGGGAGCCTGGTTTGCTCTAGAGAAGCACTTTTGGTGTTGTTCCTTGTTATATCTAGCTAATTGTTTCTATCAAGGGCTGCATGAGCTATGTTCATAGTAGTGACAGCAGGACTGCAAACAACTATTGTGTTTATGTGTCAAACTACAAGGTAACAACTTCTAAAGAAGACAAGTTGATCACTTTTGCAGTGAGTGGGGCATCAGGGACCAGTGAACTGTCCTGTCCTGCTTGGTCAACAGGCTGCAGAGGGCAGATCGTACTCTGATTCTGTTGGGAAAGGATATTCAGGGTCTTGGAATCTGCAGCAGAACCCTTGAGTACATAAGAAGGCCAGGCATGGCTTTCAGGGGGGGAATCCCTCCCTTTTTAATGAATAACATGGTCACAGGCAGCACCCCGGTAAGTTACTTAAAGATTAAATTCTATTGTCTTGCTGTTAGTTCACAGTTTTGATTTGGTCACAGAAGTTTTGTGCTGAATGCTGTCATGAATCAAACTGGAGCTGAAAATTAATTGTGAAATTTAGGTTACATTGGCAAAGCATGTCTTAAAAAATACCAGAAAAGAAAGATGAAATAGTATGGTAGACTGTATTGCCAAGAATCCCAAAAGACAGTTCACAGTTTCAAGGAACTGGCAGATTTAGGAAGACCAATCTACACCATGATAGACTTAGTCTGCATTTCCAAAACTGTTTTCCTAGATAAAATAATTTAAAATGTTTTTATGAACATAATTTTTAAAAGCAAATACTCCACAAATGGGTAAATCCTCTGTTTGGGGTCTCTAACAGGGAATCGCAGAGTACACAGAGATAAGTGCTGCTGGAGTTATTAAGTCTTACTCAAAGACACTCAAAGGGCTTGGCTGGGGATGACAAAAAGGACAAGTTTGCTCTTACAAAGAGCCAATGATGAAATTATAATTAAAAGTTATGCATGAGTGTCAGGAGGAAACATTTATGCTACTGTAATGATATCTGGGCATGATCTAAACACAGTACTGGGCAACTGGCTGCAGGTGGCCCAGCCTGAGCAGGGGCTTTGGATAAGATGGCCTGCAGAGGTCCCTTACAACCTCAACTACTCTATGATTATGTATAGATATTATGCATATTAAAAGAGAACTATTATTTTTAAAAGTCAAGTAGTTTTAACGGCTGTGGCAAAGCCACAGTGAAAAAGAGCATGAGGAAACAGAAACAAATAAAATATTGCCTCTATGTTTTTGCTTGATTAATGACTATGTTCCTTCAGTTTTTATATCAGTAAACCTTGACTGACATCAGCTTTTTCTTGCATCCCAGGAGATTTAACATTGAGCCAGTTCCTTCTCTAGCAGATTGTTAAGGAATCAAGGAATTTCCTGTGATGTTTAAGTAGGTTAGTCCTTCATTGAGTGTTGGTGCTTTTAAGAGGAAAAGATAGAATTATTCCATCACCATCCATTTTTCCTTTATTCGAAAAACTTACTGCTCAAAGAAAATCCATCTTTAGTCAACAAAAGGCTTGCATATATGTCTGCCAGGAAGGCATATGACTTCTTCAAGGGTTTGTGAGTTCAGGGTGAAAAGATGTGCCAGATCTTCTTACTGGGTTCGAGACTCTAGATCCCATTTCTGTACTGGTCCTTAATCTGAGCTGGAATCACCTTCTCCCTAAATCAGAATTTCTGCTTGACACAGTTACAAGCTGTCGTTGTGCTGCTAAAAACCAGGAAGAGGCAGCAACCTAAAGCACTGTAGTGACTCTCAGTATGTAGCGTGGTTTTGATCTGTCCCAGTTAGCCCACTATGAGATGATAACTGGGCCTAGTCTGGAATATAGCAGACTACAAGGACCATTCACAGTAGGCATTATGGACAAAACTGTGCAGGTTTGGTTTCTCCACCCTGCACAGTCCTTCAACATTATCCTAGCAGACTTTGTACCCTCAGGTGATTCCTGAAGGCACGCAACACACCCAGGTCATGTCATGTTATCAAACCATGCCCCTGATACATTGCAACACAGCACTTACGCTATTTCAGACATGTTGGACTCAAAATTGTGTCTTAGGAGCCCAGAAACTGTAATGCTCAGGAGAAGTACAAATCCAAGCACTATGTGGACACGAATAAATTGTTCCACTTTGACCCTGCTTTGTCTTGCAGTAAGTAGCTGACCCTGCTTTATTTTGCAGTATGTATGCAGCCATGAGGCCTTTGACCTCCAGGCTTGTTGGTGCTAGTGAGAGCAAGAAATAGTATTTCTGCTGGGGGTAGAGGGAGGGGTCAATCTTCTTAAGCACCAGACAATGATGTAATTTTATCACCTGAAAACTTAATATGTAACAAATAAGACATTCCAGGGTGAATTTTAAATGCTTTTGATATGCATCAGGCCAAATCTGATGATCTAATAGTTCCTTCCTACCTTAACTTTGGTGAGATATGCCACACAGGGAGGTATCTCACCAGGGGTCATGGGGAAGAAAACTACAGCCCACAGAAGAGTGGTCTGAATTGTTTCCTTTAGCAATTTTTTTTAGCATGACATGTTACCATCTTCTCAGGTAATGAATGACTGGGGAAACCTTTTCTTACCTAAGAAAATAAATTATACAGTTTATGAGAAAAAAAGTACCATGACAACACTGTGTTAAATAAGGTAACAGCAACATAACATCAAGTTCTGTAAAATCTACTGGCATGTAGCAATGATTATAATGTAGGTGTTATCTTAGGTGTAACGTGATGGTACGGATTGCAAAAGAGACGTGGAAACTGTGATCTTGTTGCAAAGCAAACAGGAAGTTGTTCCGCTTGCAGCACACGAAGAAAAAATTCTCTTCTATAATCAAATAAACCTGACTAAATCGCCAGGATATCATCAATTGCACTTGATGAATGGCCACTTATACTGTGCAGAACACAATTTTGGCAAAGCACTGTACATGGCAGAGAACCAATCCTGCCATGCTCATGAGGTGGGCACGCGTGACTCAGCAGGGAAATACATTGGTGTTGAGTGACTCTATGATCCTCTTCTACCAAAGCCGTTTGAAGTGAGACCTTTTGTGCTGTGGATGGGAGGGGGGCACACTGTCAGCTCATCTGTAAAAGGCAATCCTTCCAAATACTCTAATATGGTTGCTGGTAGGCATTTGGGCTCTCTTTCTGTCTTGAAAGGGCAAGTACTAATAATGAATGAGAAAGACAACAGAGCAAAACAAAGAGTTAAATGGATAAATAAATAGTGCAGATCAGTTCTGCATACTTTCAATAATACACACTGCACTAGCATCCTTCTGGCCATGAAAATACATCACCTAAATATTTGATACATCCCGCATTAGCCAATAACAGACAAAGCCGTATAAAAATACAGAAAGAAGATTTTTAGGTTTAGAATTCCAATTTTTAAAAAGTTCTGTTCCGGAACAGATAACAGTAAGTGCATTGTTATTATAGGGCTTGCCTAGGTCATGGTAAAGAAGGATTTTACAGTTGAAGAATGTCAACTGTATCCAGGACTGCATCAAGAGAAGCGTGGCCAGCAGGTCAAGGGAGGTGTTTCTGCCCATCTACTCTGCTCTCATAAGGCCCCACCTGGATTACTGTGTCCAGTTCTGGAGCCCCCAACACAAGAGAGACATGGACCAGTTGGAACGAGTCCAGAGGAGGCCACGAGGATGATCTGAGGGCTGGAGCACGTCTCCTAAAGGAAAGGCTGAAAGAGTTGGGACTGTTCAGCCTGGAGAAGAGAAGGCTCTGGGGAGATCTTATAGCGGCCTTCCAGTACCTGAAGGGGCCTACAAGAAATCTGGGGAAGGACTTTTCATAAGGGCAGTTAATGACAGAACACGGGGAAATGGCTTTAAGCTGAAAGAGGGTGGGTTTAGATTACATATTAGGAATAAATTCTTCACTGTGAGGTTGGTGAGACACTGGGACAGGTCCAAGGAAGTTGTAGATGTCCCCTCCCTGGAAGTGTTTAAGGCCAGGCCGGATGAGGCTTTGAGCAACCTGGTCTGGTGGAAAGATGTCCCTGCTGATGGCAGGGGGGTTGGAACTGGATGATCTTTAAGGTCCCTTCCATCTCAAACCATTCTATGAATCTATTCTCTGATTAATTTTAAGCTATTGACTTCCACCTAAAAGAGTAGCCTAAATATAACTTAGTTGATCTCTTTAAGAGCCTGCTTATTTAAGATCCTTGTTTCTATGGAAAATCAAACCACTGTGAGTTGAATTAGGACAACTGTGATTTATGTATTAAGCCCTCTTAAAAGTATAGCTTTTTTTATGTTGCCATTATGATCTAATAATCTAAAGTTTAATGATTTAGTCTGAACTTCAAAATACAATGCCAAAATAGACATATTTATATTCAAAAAGAGTATCTATTATATTTTTCAGAATCTGGGAGCATTTAGAAAATCACTCCTAGGATATGTTATCTTTGACACTCAGGTTCCCATTTGTGCTGGTTTTGGTGGGGACAGAGTTAATTTTCTTCACAGCAGCTAGTATGGGGCTATGTTTTGCGTTTGTGCTGGAAACAGTCTTCATAACACAGGGATGTTGTATTTACTGCTGTGCTTACACAGAGTCAAGGCCTTTTCTGCTTCTCACCTCACCCCACCAGTGAGTAGGCTGGGAGTGCACAAGAAGTTGGGAGGGGACATAGCTGGGACAGCTGACCCCAGCTGACCAAAGGGGTATTCTACACAATATGATGTCATGCTCAGCATATAAAGCTGAGGGAAGAAGAAGGAAGGAGGGACATTGGGAGCAATTATGTTTATCTTCCCAAGTAACCGTTACATGTGATGGAGCCCTGCTTTCAAGGAGATGGCTGAACACCTGCCTGCCCATGGGAAGTAGCGAATGGATTCCTTGTTTTGCTTTGCTTGTGTACACAGCTTTTGCTTTACCTATTAAACTGTCTTGCTCTCAACCCATGAGTTTTCTCACTTTTACTCTTCTAATTCTCTCCCTTATCCCAGCTGGGAGGAGTGAGCAAGCAGTTGTGTGGTGCTTAGTTGCTGGATATGGTTAAACTTGTTTTTCTTTTCCCTAAAAATATCCAGGAAGTTAAAAATACTTGTCAGAACTTACTTAATTTCAGTAAGGGATTGGCAGACTATATCCTACAACCCAGTATTGCAGCATTGTTGCTTAATGTAGAATTCAGGTGTCCCGGAGGTTAATATGTACATTAGTTTAATACCAAGGTGATAGAGTGGCTTGAAAGCAATGATACTTGGGAAAGCAAACTCACCATTCTGTAAATAATGACTCAAAGACAGTCTTACATTTCTGCCTATCGCCAAGCAGAAGGAAAAGTTGTCAAAAAAAGGATTAGCCCATAAATGAGATATCTGTCCTGCAGTGCTGGGTGGATGCTGCATTCCACTAAACCCTCCATAGATCTGGGAAAAACCAGTAGTGAGAGCACATGGTGTACTCTATCTCAGGCTTTCCTTTCATAAACCTGTCAGTAGTGCCTTACCTTTGGCACAGAAATGAGGTGATTTGTGCTGTCCATCTGTTAGCTTATGGAAGAGAATGCATTGGTCAGGTGATTGAGACATGACTCCAGGGAAACAGGAAGAGATGCGATGACCTAAAGAGTTCCATTAAGTAGCTTCTATCTCAGGACAGCATTTCCAAAGGTCTAGCAGGACCTTGGGATGACAGGCTAAGACCCTCTGGGAACCAAACCAGTCACGTTGGAGCTAGCAAGTGCTGGCTGGTCACATCTTGTTTCTCTTGGTGGAGCTAGCAAGTGCTGGCTGGTCACATCTTGTTTCTCTTGGTGGAGCTAGCAAGTGCTGGCTGGTCACATCTTGTTTCTCTTGGTGGAGCTAGCAAGTGCTGGCTGGTCACATCTTGTTTCTCTTGGTGGAGCAAGCAGAATGGGAAAGCAGCCACACGGACACCCAGCCATACACCTGATCTGAACAAGGAATAAAACAGGCATCTAGCAGAAATACTTTAGAAGCAGAGGCCTGATTTTTTTGGTCTGGAAGACTGCTTTTAGGGAGAACCTCTTCTAAGACACACTAATCAAAAGCCATGATCTGGCTAAGGCCTGGCAAAAAGTAGCATATTCTTATTATGGTCAGCATGGGAAACTTAATCAAATAAAATCCAAGAACTTCTTGCAGAAGACAGAGCAGTCTGTTTGGCTCAGCTGGATGTTTTCTGCTACTTGATATTAAAAGATGCTCTCTTTCAGCTACTCGTCCATATGGGTCTGCTATGATGTCTGTTCTCTGCAGATAGGGAATGGTAAAAAACTCTTGTTAACAGCTGGAATATTGGGAACTGATGCCAGATGATTATATAGGTGCTCCCTGCCCCCTCCACAAGCTCCCAATGATTTTTTCTGGGAAACAAAAGTGCCAGGTAAGAAATGCAAAACTCAGCTTGTATAAAACCTACACCCCAATCCCAGTTGCTGTGACAGGAACCTGACTCAAAAATGCAACTGTCTGCTTCTTCCTTAAACTGCACACTGTTGGCACATGGGAAGAACTTTGGCTCTTGATTGTAACACAAATTCAAACTATGGACTTTCAGATAAAGAAATTTTCTTCTTCTGGAAAATGCTGAATGAAAAAGATTTCTAAACAAATCCAGTCAACTCTACATAGTCTCCTCTGGATGCATGGGAAAACTGTCTCTTTCTGTCCCCAGGTGAACCCCCTGCAGACTGCGGTGCTCTCTTCGTGGGGCCTCCCAGCCTACGTGCCCACTTCTGGCTCTCCCAGTGTCTCCACCAAGTGTGCCCAGTTATGGTGAGTGCAGGCACAGCCCTCCTGCCCCACCCATGTGTTCTCCAGGGACTAGGATGCTGTGAGGAACTGGAATATAGACTTGTCTCAAAGATTGTTTGCAAGGAGGGTCACAAGACCACTGTGCTCTGGAAACCCCGACTTGTGAAGGCACCCTGCCCACGGTGGGGGTCTTCTGCCCGGACATGTCCCTGCCCCCAGTGCTGAGGGGCACAAAGAGACCTGCCATTGCTATGGAAACCACAGCCCTCGAAGGGGTATTTAAGGGTATTTAAGGAGGACCTGCATGGGCAAGAGCAGGAGGGAGAAAGAGAGAGAAGAAGAGGGACAGAGAGGAGGACCACCTGACTGCCTGACCGCACCATGCCGCGCTGCACCACGTGGAACAAGCAACTGAGACCTCCTCACCCGCCCCTTCACCGTCGCCTCGCTGCTGGACCCGTGGTGGTGACTGTTCTTGCTGCCCTATCCGGACTCCTTGCTTGATTTCCACCTTTCATTCCGTTCTGTCCTATCGCTACCCTCCTTATTACTTTGTCTATCTGTAATAAGTGGTGTTTTGGGAGTATGGCATTTGACCCCATTTGTGTCTTAATCTCGCTCTTGGGATCATATCAAAACCTTCCCCGAAATTGGATCGGGACATTTGAATGACCCCGACATCAGATCGGGACAGATGCCATAAGCCAGGCAGGGCCAGTTGGCAACCTTCCTCCTTGCTGTCCAGCCAGCTGCTGTGACACTGAGCCTTGTTCACACTAGACATGCAAATCAAGCAGCTGTATGGTCCAGCACGGTCCCTGGCCATGATCTCTCAGACTTGACCTTGACAACCAGACTCAGCTGAGTTTCTTTGCATCCAGTGTGGGCCTTGATCTCATTTCTATTTTGGTGTCTTGTAACCAGGTACAGAGGAGTCCTCCTGAACACCTTCAGAGATGAGCAAAGAGGAGATTTCCCAGAGTAATAAGCTTTTAGGAGAAGGGTCCTTGAAAAGAGACTGGAGTTAGAGAGCAGACCCGGAGGCTACAGCTAAAAGAGATAACCTCCAACCCAAGATAGTCTGTAGGTTGGTATACTCTTGGAGTAGGATGAACTGTTCTGGGAAGACTCTGAGGTGGTGGCTGGAATCACCAGTGGTGGTCAGCCTCTTTTCTCTGTCCTGACAAAAACGCTGTATGTCAGAGGATGACTGACAACATTATCAAGGGGGTCTACTGTGTGTGTAAGCCCTTCCTCTTCTTTGGTCTCTGACCATTTGTGTGAGAGAGAGCAAGAATGGTACATGCACTGGGCAAGCCTCAATTTTCTCGGTCATGTCCTGCTTAGAAGGACTGTTGTGCTTCAGATTTTTTCAGGCATATCTGCATCACCAAGAAGCCTGGAGACAGCTATGGTTCTGGGAGACCCAAGTCAGGTCAGGTGTTTTCTGGGTTAGGTACTATCCTTGTGCCCCTTGACCAATCTGCTGACGGCATACCCCTCATTGCCCTTGGGGTCCTGCCCACATTGCCACCACAGGACTGGCTCTGCAGCGTGACCAAACCATTCAGCTGCAGTAGGCTGCCTGCAAAACCCAACAGCATTCCTCTGCCAAGGAGTGTAATCTCACCACCTTGAAAGACCTTGCCTTCATATCAGTCCTTTGTTGGCTCAGCTGGTCATTGACTCTTGCAGAGTCCAGCTGTGACGTTCTCTCTGCATTCATGGTTACCAGGGTAGGGTCAGCAACTCTTTCCAGTTCCGGCTCTTCGTACAGTTGGTTTTGCTGCCTTGTTATACACTGCAGATTTTACTTCTGCTCTCATTGACTCTGTTAACCCAGATATTAATAAATCAGGTTGTGCTGACCACAATAAAGAGGAATTGATTTAACTTGTTTTGTTGGTAAGTCATAAATGATCTGGTTCGCTGATAAATAAAGGCTTATTTGTTCATATCTTGTTTCAGTATCAAAGCCACTGTTCCAACCTCCACTGTTTTCTGCTTTGTTTTCTTAACTGATCAAGCACTTCACTGATTCTCTTAGCACTGTTCAAGTCCTACAGTGCCCACAGGTGCTAAAGCTCCAGTGCATGCATCTTCTTCCATCGATCAGCTCCTCTCTCCCGCCTTGTGAACTGAAGACTGATCATCTTGTCTTTGATTAAATTTTGGGCGTCACTTTCTCTGCTCTTGTAAGGAAAGTTTGATACATATTTGTCCTTAAAGATAGGTTACAAGTATAGTAAGAATTGTGCATACGTATTTATGACACTGCCTACCTTTTCATCTCTTCATTTCTTTTTGCCTGCTTAAGTTGTAGCCCCCCACCACCACTGTATGAAATAGAAAGAAGTATCTTTGCTGGCATGGTGATATGGTGATCTGACATGTTGTACTGACTATCAACTCCTTGTCAAACACTCTTCTTCCCCGTTAGACATGCTGCCCTGTTCTGTGGGACCTCGCTCACTGATAGTGTGGGGTAAATGAAGAGCAACAGCAGAAAGGTGGGTAGCGCCTATGGACCTAACTTTAATGTGAGCTGTGCTGGGTCAGGGCTGTAAACTACCCTTGTTCCTGTGTGTGCTGCAGGTTGCAATCACACACGAGAATGGGTAAATAATTTCTGAAACAGAAATAATTTCAAAGTGCTCGTCTGGCTGGGACAACCATCAGGAAACAGCAGGAAAAGCAGTAGCAGGAGATGTGCTTGGCAGAGCTGCTCTGCCACCTGGTGCTGGAGCTCTGTCCTGGCTGCTCCTCACTCGGTCCTGGGTCAAACCTGGCCTCTCCTGTCAACCATCACTGCTGGCATTACATCCAGCGATCTAATACACACACCTCATTACTACACGGAACTGTAACAATGTTCTTTAACCCTTTCTGACTTCTAATACCAATAAATATCATTCTCCTTTGCACAGGGCAGTGCTGGTGACTAAACCGTGTCCTAGAATGTGGTAACAACTGGTTGCAAAGATGTAACTACTTGTTAGACATTTTTTGACATTTATAGGTGTTCTTTTCTTTCTTAAAGTCTAAAAAGTATCAAATATGTACATGTATGATCTGATTAGGTGTGTTCTTAACCCCTTCCTTACCTTGCTGTTTTTTATTTTACATTTTTATATGGTGTTTCTGTAGTTGTAAATTTAAGCATGTCTTTGCTCCAAGCATTAAAGATTTGTTTTTTAACTGCTTGGAAGTAGATTCTCTATGAAGATGTAAAAAACACTCAGCAGAGGGTACCATTTACCACCTCCAAATAGATCCTATAAAAAATCTGTAGAAAGACTGTGTCTGAGTACCTTAGCTTTAGCTTATTTGGCTGCAGTTACTTCCCCACATGAATTCCTCATCCTGGAACCACTGTCTTGTGGGGTGGTACCTGAGTGCAGTAGCCACCTCTAGAGTCTCTGCCCTGATGGTGATAGTGAGACCCTAGCAGAGCAGCAGCAAGCCAGTGCTCCTGCCCTGCAGGTCAGTGGATGTGTGATGTACTGACATGAGATGGAGGCAACGTATGCAGCAAGCCCCTAAGTTGTGTATGGGCCAGGTACAGGCTGCATATAGGCAACAGGGTACAGAAAACAAAGGTTAAATATGCGAACCCAGAAGTCTGTGTCATTCTGGCCCGTGAATCACAGCACAGACACCTGTTAATATTCATTTGGCCTAAATATTCACCCCTATTCACCTCTGGCTACCCTGAGGAGACTCCCTGCCTCCCATTTTAATGCTCGCAAGCTTTATGGAGTAAAGCGAACCAACAGGCAAACACTGAGACCTGGCTGACACGTTAAGCAACTCTCAGGTAGTCAGATCCTCTGACAACCCAGCCTGAACAATGTTGATAAGCCATGTTTTCAGGGGTTGCTAAATACGGATGACTCATTTGTTCATGTGGAACAGACTTGCTGGCAATCATGCAGACCAGGCAATCGGGAATGACAAGCATTTCTGGGTACCCAAGAAGAAATCCCTTTCGGTGTCAGGGACAAACCACACTTCAAACTTTTATCTTTCTCTAAGGGAAATCAGAACGGACCGGTCTAACTCACAGACACGTAAGGGCTGACTGCCCACAGCACAAGCTGCCTGGTCAGAACCAAGAGTAAACAACCCCACTGCAGATGCTCCCGGTTCCATAGGCACTATACCTAGCTGCCAGCTAACCTGTAGAACAGCAAAAGAAAACAGCTATGCCTGGCTTGTATTTTGTGTGTGTCTTTCTCAGCTTGGCTTATAGGGAGCTAGTGTGAACCATGAACTGTAGAACTTCGTGAACCTACAGCCATCTACTAATGTCCTGTCATCAGGATGCAATTGTTATTACAGATACATGATTGACTATTTCAGAAATAAAGACAGAAAGCTCTGAGTTAGTTTCAAAGTGAGGCATGTTCCTCAAAACAGATGTACTTCCTGCAAGTCCCAGGCAGCTAGGCCACAAAAAATCAACAAAGTTTCCTCAACTCTCTCTGCTTTAGCAGAGAAAGACAGCAGTGGCTCAGGTATTTCTGACAGTGCACAATACAGTTTTTTCTATTGATTTTCTTTAAGGAAAAGTGGGGGCCTGTTGTTAAATGGATAAAATAATCTGGCACCAGGTGGTAGAAATGCTCAAGTGCTCAACAATTTTTGGCCTTGGGTTTCACAGCCCAGCCTGCTCCCAGACATCAGTGTGTGCCAGTGTGCTCTGAAGGAGGGAGGGGTGGCCACCAGGAGGAAGCAATACCAGGGTCTACCTAAAAACTGGATGCATTCAGGTCCACACAGTTGTGATGGGACCCACCTAGAGCTGCTGAAATTGCTGGCCAATGTGATTACATGTAGTTATCTATCATCCATGAAAAAAATCACATTTGTCATGGGAGGGCCCTGCTGAATGCAAAAAAGGCTGATGCACTCAACACACTGCTGTAACTCCAAATAGAAGGAAGACCCAGGGAACAGGGGCTAGTTGGCTTCCACTGTAGTCCCCAGTCTCCAGAGGGATGAAGGAGCTCTCCCCTTTGGAATTCAATCCTAAATACTTGCAGGACAAAGGAATAGCCAACACAGACTTGCCACAGGCAAATCACACTTGACCACTTGATAGCTATGCATTTCACCACTGATAGCAATGCAGATGAGGTGAAGGATGTAATGCAGCACATCCAGGCTACTGAACACCTCCTCCCACATCAGTCTCCTGTAGAGGCTGAGGTCTAAGGAATGGACCACCAGGCTGAGAGAACAGCAATCAACACCTTAACATCCAGCTGGTGGCAGGCCAGCAGGTAACAGAGAAAGTATTAGGGACACCATCAGTGAAAAAAGAGATACCTTTGTTGCCAGGAGGAAAGAGGAGAAGGGGAGGACAGAGAACCTCAGACACTCAGTTCAATAAGCATGGAGTAGGAGAAGGCAAAGGAGGTCCCTGCAGCCCATGAGGGTTCAACAGCAGAGCAGATACCCGTGTGTAGACCGTGGAGGACTCCACACTGGAGCAGGAAAGCTGAGCCTGAGGGCAAGTGTGACTGAATTGAGACCCCAAGAGTCACTCAATGCCAGAGTGGGGGTGAGGAGGTGCACTGGACCAGAGGCCCATCTGCAGCCCAGGGACGTCCCCATGCTGGAGCCAGCAGCTGAGCCCAGAGATGTCTGTGACTCCATGGGAAACTCCCTTTGGAACATCTTGTTCCTGGACTTCCATGCCAGGAAGAGCAGCAGAGGTGAACTGACTGCAACCCCCATTCCCTGTCCCCTGTGCTGCTGGGTGGGGAAGGTAGAGAAATCAGGAGCAAAGTGATTTGAGCCCGGGAAGAAGGGAGGGGTGGGGAAGGTGTTGTCAGATGTGGTTGCTATGTCTCACTGTGGTACTCAGATGAATGGCAACAAATTAAATTGAGTTTCCTTCCTGAAGTTGAGTCTGTTTTGCCCATGACCATAACTGGTGAAGGAGCTGTCCTTGTCCTTCATTCCTAATCCCATGTCCCCTTTGTTGTGACTCCCATCCCATCTCACCGGGTGGGAGGGGGGGGAGTGCAGGAGTGCATCATCCTACTATGTGTCAAACCACCACACTGATTTCATTCCTGTCAGCAAAAATATTGGTATTTCAAAAGAACTGCCTTTAGTATGCTGAAGAGATGCGTTTATTCATCGCAAACTAACCTCTTCCTGGGGGGCAAAGGAGGGAGAGGCGCTGATCTCCTCTCTGGTGACCACCCATAGGACACAAGGAAATGGAATGAAGCTGCATCAGGACAAGTTCAGGTTGGACATTAGGAAAAGGTTCTTCACTAAGAGGGTGGTTGGTCACTGGAACAGGCTCCTCAGGGAAGGGGTCATGACACCAAGCCTGTTATAATTCAAGGAGCATCTGGATAACGCTCTTAGTTACATGGTTTCATATTAGGTAGTCCTGCAAGCAGCAGGGAGTTGGACTTGATCCTTATAGTTCCCTTACAACTTAAGATAGTTGGTGATTCTGATTCTTTCACTGATTAGCTTCATTTGAAGCCTCTCCAGGAAGCTTTGCACTCTTTTGCACAAGCATCTTCTGTATCTATGATAACTTGTGACCTGTTCACAGCTGTTTATCTGCATCATTCACCTCCGGGGCACAAGGAAGGCACCTTTTTCTCCTCAGTATGCTTTCATCACAGAGATAGCCATGGACAAGTTTCTCATAGGGAAAAGGTTTGATCAGCAAACCCTTCCTTGTGCCACAACCATGAAACAGTATCTGCAGTGACATACTAACACGTGCAATAGGAGAAATTACTGGATTCTCTTCTTAGAAATGTACCTTCAAAAAAATTCAATTTTGGCTTGAAGGATCCCACAGCACTGGTGTTCTACTTCAGAAAAATATTAATGTAGGTAAGATTTTCAGGCAGTTACTCTCACTCTGAGAAGCAATAATGCTTAAGAGCAAAACTATTTAGCAGAGGAACAGAGGTGCCAGAACATCTGTTGTGGGTCTATCCATAATTCTATAATGCGTCCAACTTCTACAAAACAAACAACTTCCATCTCCAAATGGATGTGTGATGTCCTTTACCTTTCCTTTTACCCACTGCCAATTAAAGATCTCATTTAGGATTTGCTGATGATATTCCACAGAACAGCTGCTGTTAGTTTCTGGCTGACAGTATAGACCAGCTTCTTGGAAAGCCAATGTTATGTACAAGTGTGGCAGTAATGGAACAGGGAACCAGGATTAAATCACACTGTTAAAGGGGGAGGGGAGAAGAACCCCTGCAACAGAGCCTTGTGAGGAACTCCTGGTGACATTAGTTCTCCAAATCTATCATTGCCCTAATTAAGCTGCATTTTTGCTGTAAAGCAGGCGAGCTGCCAGTCATGGCGAAGTGAAACCTGCTTTCCATAACTGTCAGCTAGAGCTCAAAAGCAGGTTCATGCTTAAAACAGAAACCTTTAAGAATAATGGGGCTTGAGGAGCTATGTTTGGGCAGGGATTGAACTAGCAGCAAAATACTCACAAACTTTACTATAGCAACAACTGAGGTTTTTTTGTTGTTGTTGTGTTTGGGTTTTTAAAAATTTTCATTCCCACTTGCAGCCTAATTTCATATTCACATCAAATATCTCATGTATTTCCTTTCGAGGTCACTACAATCTGTACAGTATTGCTGAAGGCTCATGGAAGTCAGGATCTCGTGATAGTCCACCCAGTCTATTCCTGCTGTTTCTCTGTTCCAGAGTAGGTCAAGGGGTCGACAGCTTGCCACAAAAGCAGCCTGCCACCAGCTGCCACCTCCATCTTCTCTCTCGCATCGCAGTGAATAGCAAAGAAAAATGATGGCTGAAACAATCACAACTTGTCCAACAGAGAGGATGGCTTCCATTTGTACACATACATGCATTTGACAGTCACTCTGACAGTGAGTAGCTATCCCTGTCATTTTGCAGAGGCTGTCTGCAGTTTTCAGACCAAATAGGGTTACTGAGGAGAAAGCTTAAACTCAGCAGTGCTCTACTTCTACATAGCTATCTCCCGAAAGGTCTGCATTCTCTTTGGAAAAGGTCTTTTGCTTTATACAGCCAAATAAGAGTTCAGGATTTGTTTCCCTCTTAGAGGAAAAAAAACAACCCAAAACAAAAAATCCCCTCCCCAACCCCTGGCATTTTAAATTCTCAGTGGAAGGGTCTGTGCAAGGAAACCCAACTTTAGGGCTGTATGTGCAACTAAGACTAGGAAGCAAGAGTCAGGCTGTAGCTAGGTGCTCGTGCTCTGTCACTGTTTCTTGACTGTCGGTCTAGGACAAATACAAGTCACGTAGGGACCTGATTCAGAACACTACACTGGGCTCCTTTGTGATCTGCCGGTGCTGGATCAACAAGCAGCCTGTGCTGCAACACTTGGTCCAACAGAGGCTATCTTTTCAGTTCTGTAGTCAGGATTTGCTATCCAACTACAAAGACCATATTAGTCCCTAAGTAAGTAGAAGCTCAGGCCATATGCCAATAAACAAATCCAATGGAAGCTGAAGCATGAGCAACCACCTCCACACGCAGGTTACCAAACACAAGTCTTAACAGAGGGCTTCTAGCTAAGGGGCATTCTGCATGAGCATTCTATTACGAGGTCTCCCAGAACCAAAAAAACACCTCATCCTACACATCACCTTTCAGACATGGTGCACAAGCTCTGATGTGCAGGAAAGAATCAACTTGTAGTGGTAGGAGACTTCAGGAAATTATGTTATTTCCCTCAAAAAACACATTTCATGATCAGGCCCATCTCTTACAGAAAGCAGGATTTGACAGTGAAATCTGTTCTTTACCCATAGAACTCCCCACCCCCCCCCGCCCCCGGCCCGTCTTTTATCATTACTTAAATGACAGGGATTCAACTACAACAGGAACCCACTGAGCAGATTCAATAGCAACTCTTCCAGATCAGACTTGAAGAACAATGGATGAATTGCACAAGGACCAGCACAACAATAGCAGAACAAGTTCTAGGGTCTAGCCATTGAGAAGTCTTGTTCATTTGGATCTTATGCCTAATTTCAAACATGTCCTTTTCCAAAACTTCTCTTCTCCTTCTATCGTTAATAAACAGACATGCAAAATTACTAAGAGAGATGCAGTAAGCACAGAAAGCATGATGCAAAATGTTCTGCTTCTTAGATGAGATCTGTATCAGCTGTTCTAATGTATACGTTGTTTTTTGTGCCAGAAGACATCTCATCAGCACTCCTAAAAAGAAACCAACATTTTTTCCTTTAAAAAGATGTTTCACCAAATGATTTTTGACAGGCATTTTTTTCAGCAATTGAGCAATGGTCCACAGTATGAGAAGCAGCAAAAGCATTTTATTTGCTGTATAATTAGTGTCATTAGAAATATGATTGGTAAAAAAACAACACACAAGTCCACAAAGAAAGGAAAGCTTAATAAAAACCAAAGAGCACTGGAGGGGTGGTGGTGAAGACTTAGCAGAGAAAAGTTTTTTTCTGGACAGCAACAAGTTCTTTTGGCCACTAGAGACAGTAACAAATCTTCCCACTACTTTGCATAAGAATGTCCTCCTCTGTCCTCCTCTATGCTTGTTGGACTGCTAGCTTCAAATCACTTACATGTGTTGTAGAGCGTGAGAAGGGAACCAAATACGAGATCATGATCTGTTCACATCAGATAACCGCTTCCATGCAACTGTTCTGCACATGCAAAGGCATAAAACTTACTCAGCAAACATCACCATCTCAAAAAATCACTTCAAGTCAAAACAATGCTTCACTTTAATTCCTGTATTTTCAAAAAGGTGGTAGAAGTACTGCATTTTTTTTAAACAATAACATGCTCCTCCTCCTTCAAACAGAAAATATCTTCAATCTTTGAAACAATTATTTTTTCCCGCTGACATTTAAATGACCAGACATTCTTAATTCATGAAAGTAACAAATGTGTTCCTGAAGCAAGAGGTTGTCACAATGATTATTTGTAAACATTATACCCACAACAGTAAGTACATCAAAACCCCACACTTCCACCTTAAAATAAATCACAAAGCTTTGACATGAAATACATAAAAAGTTTATTATGTATGTACCCCATTTTGTTATCTGGAGGAGAAAATCTGAGGCAACAGTTTGGTGCAGTACAGAGAAGCAAAGCAATATACAGTAGCTGCACACAGCTTGATTGGTTTCAGATCACAACTAAATACTCTTACTACGACCGTTAGTACAGAAATGTTCTGTAATTAGAAAAAATGAGAAGTATTACTCTCATGCTGTACAGTCTCATGTTTCTTGGTTAGAAAAGAACAACTGATTGAGTTTGAATCTTTCACGCCTTAATCTTTCATACCAACTTGCTCGGCTGTTGCCTCTGGAATGTTCAGCACAAAGGTTAAGCTCCAGACATAATTTAAGTGCTTTTCATGTGCAAACTGTTACTGGCTAAAGCTTTCAACGTACATTTAATTACAGATATGAACACCCTGTAAAGATATGAGGATATGATAGCAGACCCAGAGGCCAATACAGATTCTTTAAGAGAAATGCTATGTTCCACTGCAGTAGTTCTAGTCCCTGATTAGGTCCTTCCACAGAGAGGGCTTATTTCAATTGTAGGAGATAGACCACTCTTTGACAGAAGCATCATGGGATGTTGTTACCAGAGTGTGTTCATCCAACCATGCCAAGCTGCTTACGTGATGTAGTCTGTGAGCATCTGTATGGCAGTGCGAAATAACAGAAAAGAATTAAGAAGGCTAGGCTGACAAAAATAACTTCAACACATATTCCAAATGTGACTTTCAGCTGCATTAAATACTAGTAGTATTTTAAAAGTGACTACAAAATAACATTAACAGAAGAGTTCTGGCTATTATAGCTAGATAAGAGATTAACATAAAGGATAAATTAGTCTGGGAACATTCAAAGCCTCCTTCCCATTGGTTCTAGAAAATTGGTACTGTGTTTGGATTTCAAGAACTACTAGCAACTTTCAAAAGTAAGATTTTGAAGGAAACATACCTGGTATCTTGACTCTGGTCTCTGGATCACTTACAGTCCAAACATACACCATCATGTCCATGCCTCCAGACGCAAAATGTTCATTGTCTGGTGACCAGGCAATACAAACAATTTTCGCATGGTGTCCATAAAAGACATTATGTTCCTATTTGAAAGTCAGAGATACAGTGTTATTTCATCAGTTTCAGCTACTTCAGGAAATCACTGGCTTTTAATGTGTAGCATCACAATAAGCTACTGCAAGACCCCAGACAACATACATCTTGGGTGCAGGTGGATGCCCTAAACCAAGAGATAGCTTCATTTTATGCTATGTATTTAAACACTTATCAGGTCAACAAAAACCTTTTGTAAAAAACACTAAGACTTGCTATGAAAGCTGGATCTATAAAGTGCATAGGCAGCAAGTAACTTCTTGCTTAGAGGCTTTTAAAATAAGCCCATAAATGTTTCTAAAAGCAAAATTCTTTCAATTTTTACTTAAAAAATGAACTGTTTTTGAGGAATGGCATCTGGCATTTTTTTACTTCAGTGTGGCTTCAGTCAGTTTAGCTTAATGACTGTACAGGCTGATATACAAACTGACTGCTCAAAAATGGAAATTGACCATTTTTTGGTTCTTGGTTAAAAGACACTAGTTTGAAGAATAAAGCAAGATTCCCTGCCTGAATGTATCATAGAATCACAGAATGATTTGGGTTGGAAGCAACCTTAAAGATCATCTAGTTTCAACTCTCCTGCCATGAGCAGGGACACCTTCCAGTAGACCAGGTTGCTCAAAGCCTCATCCAACCTGGTTTTGAAAACTTCCAGGGAGGGGGCACATCCACAACTTCTCTGGACAACAATCCCTTTCATTGCTTACTTCTTACCATGGAACTGTGTGCCACAGCCAGCAGAATTTTATTGCCAAGTCTGCTTTATTTACTTAATTAAATTTTATTTTACTCCATGATTCTTATCAAATTGAGCCTGTATTCTTCTCCATTTCACAAAAATGCACCCAGATTCTCTAACAGGCACACACATATTTTGTTAATTTTTGTTCCTTTAAAAAAAAACAAAACCCAATACAGAACCTGCATACTTTGTAATCTTTTGTATTTAACTACTGCTAGCCTGTGGAAATAAAACCCCTCCCTGACTTAACTATGTGTTTGTTATTAGCTAGGTTTGAGTGTTTTGCCAGTAGCCAACCAATGCTGTGTATTTCCTCACCTATTGTTATGATCTGGAAGCTTCACATAAAGCTGCTGTGAAAAGCAATGCTAACTCAAAATAGCAAGTAAAAAAGAAACACCAAATATACATCAACGATTTACCAATGAAGTCTCACCAGCTACAATATATCTCCCCACAACAGATTAAGACATGAGATGCCACTCAATTTGTTTTTAAACATACAAAACTCTTGCTACAATAACTCTTACCACATAGCCATCAGTGACATTGAAGACAGTGACAACTTTGTTTGCATCACAGACTGCAAGAAAGGCACCATCGTGTGAATATGCCAGATCAGTAACAGGACCTTTAGCTTCCAAAGACTTATCATCATTTTTCAAAGAGGTTCCTTGGATTGAATACAAACGAACATTCCCATCCTGCAAATTAATAGTAAAAAAGGGAGGAAGGTACAAAAATCTCATCACAACAAAAAGAGGAAGGCTCACTGAGTTTCTGGGACTTTTTGCATCAACTCTATCTAGTGGTGCTTATATTAAGAAATAAAGAACTTGTTTATGATGGCTACAAACCACCAAGCCCAAAATACAGACCCGATTCTAGAATTTGCCTACTTTAAGCATACACTGGGTAAAAACAGTTTGACAATTTTAAAAGCAGCAAATAAGATAAAAAACAAAACAGACGTTAAGGTCACAATGGAGGGAAAACCTGGGGAATGAAAACCCAGGAATACCAATTACACATAGTTTACTTGTTACAATACTGCTGATGTTACAAACTGCCACCTACTACTTCCCAACAAAACACTGCTACTATCATTAATCGATTCTGTTACTAGTTCCAATGTTCAAAGTAGAGTAGGTTTAGGAAGTGCAACCTTACCGCTCCTCCCACTGCGACTGTACCTCCTCCAGGGTGAATGGCTACAGCTTCTGGCTCATAGCCAAGGTCATCAATTGCAAAACATTTTTTCTTATCTTTCATCAAGACAATCTGTAAATAGAAAACCAGAAACTAAGACCTTTCTTCAAAATGCCCAATACAAAACTCTGACTAAGCCACATTGCTTAGTCATAAATACAAATCCACTCTGAATGCTCAGAAGTTTACTATATTCTGATCTTAACATAAGAGTTTCATTCTTTTTTAAAAAAAGAAATGCTTACAAGCAGTGACTAACTAATCTGCTGTACTAGAATACTTATGTGCTCTAAACTAGGTAGCACAAGGCATGCTCTACTGCCTTCAGCTTTGCCTCATTTGGTCTGAACACGAAAGAAACACGAACAAAGTATTTTTAGCAATGCTTAGTCCCTTCCTGGTTCACTGACAAAATTAGTAGCAAGTTAATACTGCAATGTTAAATTTTAAGGGCTATTTTCTATCTAGTTCTATACTACGGACAACTAGAATTATAAATCACATGGAAAATGGGTTTGGAAAACACTGCTGAAAAGTCTCAAGAGTAACACCAGCATTTATACAGAATGCATAAGTCTTTAGAAGTATGCTTTGACACAAGACAGCCCTGGTGCAATCTCTCTGGTTTTGTGTGATTAATCTGAATACTACTGGCAAGCAAGCTAGAGCTACCTACGCTGTACAACAGCATTAGTTAATCGGTTAGTTGGATTAGTAGCAAAAAAAAAGGGAAAAAAAACAAAAAGCAGGAGCAAGACATCCTTTCCCCAAAATCACATCACTGAACAGATCAGCAAAAGCATGATTCAGACTGGTGTAGCCTTCCAGCACAAAGTTTTATTGATAAATTCAGATGCAACCACATGAGGGATCATGCAAAATTTAAATCTATACATAAGACTGTCAGATTGGTAAAGGATGCAAAAAGATAAGACTATCAAGTACCCTGCTTAGTTATGTTCTCTATAGCTCTTATTAGGAAATTCTGCAGATGTGCAAAGTGATCCCACACTAAATAGGTTTGTCAGAAACCATCATGTTACCATACATGACATTATTAACACGACACTTGTGTTGATAATCCACAAGTTAATACTTACTTGTCCAATGCATAGAACTACAGTATAACCACCAGGACCCACAGCTAAACATTTTGGTTGAACATCCATTTTCACAGCGTCCTGGCCACTGGAAGATGTGCCAAGGTGGAGAAGCAGGAAGGATAAAGCATAAAAAAAAAAGTTATTTCATGTCTACCATTATTTTACATTTCCTATTCAAATAATCAGCCACTAATGATCAAGAACATGCATAATTGAACTTATTTTTCTTTTAAATAATCTGCAAAGTTTCCTCCTGTTTACTGTTTAAAGCAATAGTACTGTGATCAGGTAGTACACTTTCAAAGCAAAAGTCAATATTACTGTATAAGAGTTTAACTTCTTAAACTAACTAGGTGATCTAACAGGATTCCCTGAAGTTTTTTTTGCTTCAATTATGGTTTCCATGACAAAACAACTGTGTTCCACCCCTCCTAACCACAGTTATTACCAATATTCCTAGGTATTTATGAGTCATAAAACAGACACCCTTCCCACAGCCCCCTAACTAAGCCACCTGATACAAGGCACATTCCTATGTAACCTGTGGAAGAGATGAAACAAATTGGAAAGTCTGGGATGCATTTCTTGTTGTCAAAGAAAACGGCAAGGGTGGTACAGCAATCATTTCTACAGTTGCCATGGTAACTTAAACCCTGAATAAATTGCAGCATAAAATTCTTTACCATATAAATCAACAAAATACTTGCTGTAAAACTATTAGGGATGCATACTACAAAAAAGCCAAGATTTTAACTAACCTGTAATCCCTCTTGCTAAGGTTGGTATAGCGCACAGTGTCATCCATGCTGCAGGTGACCAGCTGATCCATTTCATCCACTGCCATCCTAGAAACCTGGTTTGTATGGCCTTTCCCAGAAAAGCCATCATTCTCTCCAGTTTCAGAATCCCAATAATGTGCATAATAGAATTAAGGAACATTTGAAGATACTGGTGCAGTTAGATACAGCATCATAAAAAGTTAAATAACAGACAGAATAGCTAAGGTTAGAAGGGACCTCTTGAGCCTGATTTGAGCAGTGAGGTGGATGAAACAGAGTCAGCTACCACAGGCTGCTCATTCATAGAATATCTGGGTTGGAAGGGACCTTCAAAGGTCATCTAGCACAACTCTCCTGCAGTGAGCAGTGACACCTTCAACCACATGAGGTTGCTCAGAGCCCTGTCCAGCCTGACCTTGAATGTTTCCAGGGACAGGGCTTCTCCCACCTCTCTGGGCAACCTGTTGCAGTGTTTCACCACCCTC
The DNA here is from genome assembly GCA_907165065.1 of Caprimulgus europaeus. Next base: position 15,634,049 of record OU015526.1, read on the forward strand.
ATTGTAAAAAAAATCTCTTCCTTCCATCTAGTCTAAATGTACCCTCTTTTAGTTTAAATTTATTACCCCTTGTCCTATCACTACAGGCCCTGCTAAAAAAGTTTGTCCCCATCTTTCTTATCAGCCCCCTTCAAGTATTGAAAGGCCACAAAAAGGTCTCCCTGGAGCCTTCTCTTCTCCAGGCTGAACAACCCCAGCTTTCTCAGCCTTTCTTCATAGGAGAGGTGTTTCAGCCTCCTGATCATTTCTGTGGCCCTTCTCTGGATTCACTCCAACATGTCCGTGTCTTTCTTGTGCCAAGGACTCCAGAACTGGACGCGGTACTCCAGGTAGGGTCTCACCAGAGTGGAACAGAGGGGCAGAAACACCTCCTTTGACCTGCAAGTGCCCATTGCCAGCTCATGCCCAGCTTTTCATTCATCAGTACCCCCAAGTCCTTCTCTGCAGGACTTGCCCTTGGTGAAGCCATGCTGGATGTCTCAAATCACCTCCTTGTTCTCCATGTGCCTTAGCATAGCTTCTAGGAGGATCTGTTCTATGACCTTCCCAGGCACAGAGGTGAGGCTGACAGGTCGGTAGTTCAAAGGTCCTCCTTTCTATGCTTTTTAAAAGTGGGTGCAACAAAAAAGCCATGCCATTGAGTTTTGAGTATCTCTAGGGATGGAGACTCTACAAGCTCACTGGGCAACCTGTACCAGGGTTCAAACAGCCTCACATCCTCAAAATGTTTATTAAATAAACCTATGACATTCTGTAATGAGCTAAATGACCTACCACAAACAGTAGCAATTAGCATTAGGTCTGAGAATAGGAAATACTTTTCAAGGAATTAAGTTAGAAGACCTGCAACATCAGCTTTCCCTGATGTTAGATATTAACATCAGTTTGAACTATTAACACTATACTAAAGCTTTGCAAAGAAACAAGTCCTATATTTATAACAGTTTACACCAGTGTGACACCACTTTAATGCATCATGGCAAGCAGGATGAAGGACAGCAGTTTTATATATAAGCTTCAGAACACTCAAGAAAAGCCAACAATCTTCTAGCTGAACACATCCCAGCCTCACCCTTTGTCCTGGTTTTGCTAGAATAGAGTTAATTTTCTTTTTAGTAGTTAGAATAATACACTGGCAGTACTGAGCTTCAAAGCTGAAGAGAAGCTGAAGGTGGATGAAATGGTGCACCAGCTCTGGACATACAGAGACAGTGTCTCCTCCTCCCTCATCTCAGCTGTAGAGAAACTGTCCCATGAGTTCTGGGAATACATGTCTGACTCCTCTGCATGTAACAAGGTCTCAGCTGATAAAAACAAGCGTTTCTCTGACCAAGAGAAACGGCACATGCCACAGGGCACACTGTGGTGTGTGACCATGGAGAGGACATGAGAAAGTGGGATGGCAAACCCACCTCACCCCTAGAGGCACGTGTCCATGAGCTGCGAAGAAAACCAAACACAAAAGGGAGTTCTTCCAAGAAAGTTACTCCAGTTTCCACTGGTCAGCTCTCCAAACAGCATAGATGGGCTTCTGAACTCTATCTACAAGATGTGAATGAAGACAAGAGGGGTCCAGCCCACACAAGCTGCTCAAACTCATATAATGATGATGGGCAGTCTGATCAAAATTAGAGGGGCCCTGCCTCCAGCCAGGTGGAGGAGGGGGACAACCAAGTTTATTGGACTGTGTGGATTCATTGGCCTGGCACATCTGACCCACAAGAGTATAAGGCTCTAGTGGACACCGGTGCTCAGTGCACCCTGATACCATCACACTTTAAAGGGACAGAATCTATTTGTATTTCTGGAGTCACAGGGAGGTCCCAGCAACTGACTGTGTTGCAGGCTGAAAGGAGCCTGACTGGCAACGACTGGCAAAAACACCCCACTGTGACTGGCCCAGGCACTCTCTGCAAGGACCCAAAAAGGGTACTGGTGGGCTTTTGGCATAGCTGCCTTAGATACTGAGGAAATCAAATAGCTTTCCACCTTGCCCAAACTCTCAGAGGACCCGCCTGTTGTTGGACTGCTAAGGGTCAAAGAACAGCAGGTGCCAATTGCTACCCCAACAGTGCATTGGTGGCAATACTGCACCAAACGAGACTGTAATTCCCATCCATAAGCTGATTCCCCAGCTGGAGAGCCAAGGAGTGACCAGCAGGACTCGCTCTCTCCCTTTAACAGCCCTGTATGGCCTGTGCAGAAGTCTAATGGGGAGTGGAGGCTGACAGTGGACTATCATGGCTTGAATGAAGAGACCCCACCACTGAGCGCTGCCGTGCCGGACATGTTAGAGCTCCAATATGAACTGGAGTCCAAGACAGCCAAGTGGTACGCCACAACTGGTATCGCTAACGCGTTTTTCTCCATTCCTTTGGCAGTTTGCTTTCACCTGGAGAGGTGTCCAGTACACCTGGAATCAACTGCCCCAGGGGTGGAAACACAGCCCCACCATTTGCCATGGACTGATCCAAACTACCCTGAACCAGGGTGGAGCTCCAGAACACCTGCAATACATTGATGACATCATTGTGTAGGGCAACACAGCAGAGGAAGTTTTTGAGAAAGGGAAGAAGATAATCCAAATCCTTCTGAAAGGCGGTTTTGCCATAAAACAAAGCAAGGTCAAGGGACCTGCTCAGGAGATCCGGTTTTTAGGAATAAAATGGCAAGGTAGACACCATCAGAAACCAATGGATGTGATCAATAAAATAACAGCTATGTCCCCACCAACTAACAAAAGGGAAGCACAAGCCTTCTTAGGTGTTGTGGATTTCTGGAGAATGCACATTCCAAATTACAGTGAGATCGTGAGCCCTCTCTACCAGGTGACCCAAAAGAAGAATGATTTCACATGTGGTCCTGAGCAACAACAAGCCTTTGAACAAATTAAACAGGAGATAGTCCATGCAGTAGCCCTTGGACCAGTCCGGACTGTGCGCTACACCACAGCATGACGATGGACAATGGCCCAACTTAGAGCCTGTGGCAGAAAGCACCAGAGGAGACTCGAGGTTGACCCCTTGGGTTTTAGAGTCGTGTATACAGAGTATCAGAGACCCGATACACTCCAACTGAAAAAGAGATATTGGCAGTGCATGAGGGAGCTGGAGCTGCTTCAGAAGTGATTGGTACTGAAGCACAGCTCCTCCTGGCACCCGACTGCCCGTGCTGGGCTGGATGTTCAAAGGGAGCGTTCCCTCTACACACCACGCAACTGATGCCACATGGAGTAAAAGTGGGTTGCACTGATCACACAATGGGCTCGTATTGGAAGCCCTGGTCACCCAGGAGTTCTGGAAGTGATCATGAACTGGCCAGAAGGCAAAAATTTTGGAATGTCACCAGAGGAGGAGGTGATGCAAGCTGATGAGGCTCCACTGTACAATGAACTGCCAGATGATGAGAGGCAATATGCCCTGTTTACTGATGGGTCCTGTTGTATTGTAGGAAAACATCAAAAGAAGAAAGCTGCTGTGTGGAGTCCCACCCGACAAGTCACTGATGCTGCTGAAGGAAAAGGTGAATCGAGTCAGTTGCAGAGGTAAAAGCCATCCAGCTGGCCTTAGACATTGCTGAGCGAGAAAAGGGGCCAGTGCTCTACCTCTGTACAGACTCATGGATGGTGGCAAATGCCTTGTGGGGGTGGTTACAACAATGGAAAAAGAGCAACTGGCAGCACAGAGGCAAACCCATCTGTGCTGCTGAATTATGGCAAGACATTGCTGCTTGGCTAGAGAGACTGGTTGTAAAGACACATCATGTAGGTGCTCATGTGCCCCAAGAGTCAAGCTACTGAAGAACATCAAAACAACCGAAAGGTGGACAAGGCTGCTGAGATCAAAGTGAGTGGGTGTACCACATCCCCTATCATGCACCTGCCTCTGGGAAAGCTGAACGATGCAATAGACTGCTGAAAACCACACTCAAAGCAATGGGTGGTGGAACTTCCAAACATTGGGACACAAATTTAGCAGAAGCCACCTGGTTAGTCAACACCAGAGGATCTGCCAATTGAGCTGGCCCTGCCCAATCAAGACTTTTACGTACTGTGGAAGGGGATAAAGTCCCTGTGGTTCACATTAAAAATCTGATCGGGAAAACAGTCTGGGTTATTCCTGCCTGGGGTAAAGGCAAACCTATTCATGGGATTGCTTTTGCTCACGGACCTGGGTGTACTTGGTGGGTGATGCAGAAAAGATGGAGAAGTCTGATGTGTACCTCAAGGCGATTTGATTTTGGGTGAAAATAGACAATGAATTGCTATACCATTATTGCTATGATTGTTGTGTATTATACTAACATCTTTGTTTTGAGCTTCTCCCCAGGTTAATGCAGACTGACTCTGATGGAACCAGAGCTGGTGCCCATCAACACCTTTGAGAACAACATCTTCAACCTGCAGACCGTGGGCATGGACCACACCAGATACACCAACTACAAGTGCTAGATGCCACATGCAACAAAGACTACACACTATTTTCCTGCTGTGTCCAATGTCACCTACTCCATTGATTGTGCAAATGCCACATCACCTCTACTGCCTTAAAAGACTGTCATGACAGGCAGAACCCAAGGTAATGGACTAAATGAACTCAACAGACATTTTGAAGGGAATTGTATTTGTGCGCTTATGTGTGTATATATACATACATATATATATATACACACATATACAGACACATATAACCCTGAGCATGACATAAATGGTATGGAATAATGGGGGGATACTGTCCTGGTTTTGCTAGGATAGACTTAATTTTCTAATGGTTAGAATAGCTGTGTTTTAGTTTCAGCGTAAGACTTGTTACGAGAAGAACATTGATGACAGTACTGGTGTCATTAGTTACTGCTGGAGCTCAAGGCCACCGTGTCTGGCTGGTTCACAGCTGCATTAGGACTGGGAGGGAGAAGCGTAGTGAATAGCAAAACCCAGACCTGGCATTTGGATGTGCCAGTGAAATATTCCATATCATGTCACGGCATGTGAGTATGTTAACAAGGGCTGACCAGAAGACAGGGGTGTTCTCTCAGACTCAGTCTTCCAGGGTTTCAGTTCTGTCTCTGCTCTGGGATTGCTGGCTGGCACAGGTTGGGTATCGATGGACAGGTGGTGAGCAATTGCACTGTGCACCACTCGTTTGTATATTCTGTTATCACTGTTATCATTATAATTTTATTTTAATTAGTAAATAGTTTTTATTTCAACCTGTGAGTTTCCTTGCCTTTTTCCTTCCAATACTCTCCCCTACTACCTGAGCAGGGGGCAGGCAGTGAGACAGCAGGCTGTGTTTGGCTGCAAGGTACAAGCTAAAAGGGTGAATCCACCCAAACCACCACACCCTTTAACAAGCCATTCAGGAACCAGGCTGCATTCCCAGTGTTTTGCTCCAGAAACCAACAGGACTTTCAGTCTGTTCAGTTTGAGACAAGAGTCTCAAACAAAGTAAAGTTCTCTTCAGTAGTGAGAAAGCCTGATGACATCTGGGATACCAAATAAATAAAACAATCTATGTGTCACAGAACTACCAAAAACACACCTTAACACAAGTGGGAGAAACTAGATTGTAAAGAGAAATGCATGTTAACAGATCAAAGAGACAGGTCACCAAGAGTTGATATTTTTTGCCCTGAACTTCTAAAAAGCAAGATACATGACTTCCAGCACATGCTAATATCTACTTATTGTAAGTAAAAGCAAGAAACAGCGCTATGTATTTTGCCTGCATGCCAGAATATATTGAAAGTTACAAGAGGCTAATGTATATATTTACTTGCTCATCCATACTAACAATCTATTTACCACAAAGGAATGACAACTGAAAGTCAAGAACTAGCTTATATTTAGCAGACAATTTTGAGGTCGACCAGTAAAATAGGCAAGTTAGGGGAAAGCAAAATAAACTTATTTAGACATAAAATATTCACTCCTGTTCAATAAATGTAAGTTTTTGTCTTCATTAAGGCTTTTTTTTCCCCCCATCCTAATGAGCTCTCTCAGTGTAAGGCTATGACAATTATCACCATCATTCAAAGGATATTAATATGACCATCATTACTTCCAGAGTAAATATAGGACTTTCCACCGTTTTTATGCACTGTAAGACACTGAATTGATTTACTATGACCCTGTGAATGGGACACAAGTAGTAATTATTGATGGGCAATTTTTCAACTTAACACATACATAAAATCTATTTGAGAAGAATTACAGGTTATTCAGAAAAAAACATACTGTTTTCTTCACAAGCATTAAAAGTCACCCAGAATACAAATCACTAATTAACAAACAATGCAGTCATTTAATGGTTGCAGCATTGCTATCTCCATGTACTACTCCTTGAAGAGAAGGAGTAGGCACCATGAATATCCTCATTAGCCTGTTAGGCCAAAATACTTTAATGGCCTTTTCAAAGTTTGCTTTTCAGGCATTTTATGATTCAGGGAAGAGGACTAAATACAGTCATGTACCCACACCCACTGCCAGAATTATAGTGGCAATAGCAAGAATCTGGGACATTATTTCTAGTTCATGTAAAAATGCAAGTTCCCATGAGAGTGCTGTGTCAGTGAACTCTTTAATTCCTAAAATTAAAGCTCGACTGCAAAGTAACCCTAGTCACCTTGTTCACAATACACTAGCTCTGGTAGAATGAGACATCACTGGTAGGTTTCCATCTACACTGTATTTCTTTTCTCATCTCAAGAATGCTTAAAAGCTGCTATGAAAGATAAGTTGATAACCTTAACTGAAACCAAAAATCAGTCTATATATGTGCACAAAGCACAGTAACACATATGTAACATTTTAAATTCTTGATTCATGTGACTTGCAAGAGTCAGTCACACACAGCTTGTCTGGCAATGCTAATTTAACAAAACCATTTTTCAAGTTATTATTCCATCTAGAAAACTTCAACCACAAATTCATTTATTGCAGAAACTAGTGCAAGAACAAAAGTTTAACCTACCTTTATGACACGTAAAGGCTTATTTGGATTGTTCTTGTCCAAATAATTGATATAGCCAGACAGGGATATGGTCAGTAAGTGGTCTTTCTGCCACAAGCAACCCAGCTGCTGATCCAACACATTTGATCCCATGTTAAAAGTATTGACAATAGAATTAGCACCAACATCCCAGATTTTAGCAGTTTTATCTCCAGAAGCAGAAAGCAACTGACTACTGTCAGGGCTCCAACTAATCTGTAAAAACAAATGTCACCACAAGATAGTAAATGCATTTATTACTGCAAGACTTAGCAGTCCATTAACTTGATACTGAAACACTACGGACCATTTGAACAAATGAAGTGACACTTACAGCATAAATACCTCCATCATGAGCTTTGCCTCCACCAAGAGCACACACTTTCTCTCCAGTCTTCCCATCATAGACAAAAATCTTAAGAGAGCACACAGACATGTAACTTCCAGGGAAAAGCAGTAACAGAAAAAAAAACCCAAACAAACCAAAACACACCAAGAACTGAAGCACGGTTACTTGAACTGCACAGATCATTTTTATGTTACATGGCATGCTTGCAGGTTTAGCGAACACTAGACAAGTATTCTGCACAAGTGTTCCTGCATTTAATATTTAAGACTAAACAACTGAAATGACAATTGTAAATAATCACAGTAAGCAACTCTGTACATTGGATCCTGACATTTGAAATTCTGGAAGATGTCACATTTTTGATTCCTAGTGTGATGGCAGCTGCTTAGCACTGCAGTCATAGGAATTTGCCTTCTTAGAAAGTGGGAGTCCACATGGAGCTGGGTTGCTATCTATGAGTTCAGTATTTCAGCCAGACTTCTCAGGATCATAACCAGGACATACATATTCCAAAAGTCTGGTGTGTTCCTACCAAAATAACCTGTAAGGGGAGTTAATAAGCTAGGGAGATGGAATGGGTAAAAAAGCTGAGTGAGAATAGTCTGGTTGACATCAGCTGTTACAGTTTATAGGAGGACAGTTAAAAGTTCAAGCCAGTCATTTCTTGGCAAGAAAAAAGCAACACACATTTTTACAATACCAATCCTATTCCCAAAATGCACAAGATCTCATGCTAAAATCACTACAAAAAGGTTCTTTATTTTTTACCTGGCCATCTGCACTAGCTGTAGCAAATCTGTTCCCATCAGGAGAAAACCTCACACAATTCACAAACCGTGTATGGTCCTGTAGGAAAAAAGTACGAATCAGCACACAAAATAATAGACCTTTTTACATGGAAGATAATCCAGTAACAATGAAGTTCTCTTACACGTGAGCCATAAATCAGCAGCGTAGGAGATACTGGCTGTACAAAATTGCTATAGAGCAAGCCTAGTCTCTATCTTAACAGGATCGTGGGGTCAAGAACAGTCCCAGGAAGACAATGTGGCATCAATGCTGATGTAGTTTGAACAACTTAACGTAAAACTAGGTGAACGAGTACTCACTTTCAGGGATAGGTGGGAAAAAACCCTCAGCTGCAGCCTAGATGCAAACATGAGATTCTTCCCCTCTGGTCACTGAATTCTTCTGCAACATTCTCCAGAATTTAACTCTTGCTTCATTGTGCAATTAAGTTTTATACAAAGAAGAGTACTTCATCATTTTTATTGTAATAAACACAGGTATGAAGAATAAAGTATTATTTTACTGGAATTCCATTTCTGGGTGATTGCATTAGTGGTAGCTCTGTGAAGTAACCAGGCAAGACTGATGCATACTCCCCAAATAGAATATTTACAAATAGGAGACTATTCAAACCATGCTAACTAGAAAACGCACGTTAAATAGGGAAGCACCACAATGAGGCCAAAGCTCCCATGCAGAGAGATTTGGGAGATTATTTTTAGTATTATGAAAGGCAGGTTCTAACCCACTTTCTTTAACGATATAATATTTTTTTTTTCATTATGATACCTCAAGCTCTAATCTAAACCATGTAACAGTCTGTACCAGAACCCCACACATACATCAACTTGAATATCAGTTTAAAAGAAGACTGCATCACATACCACTCTAAGCAGCACTGGTAAGCAACTCGGAGTTCAGAGTTCCAAAAGAACCAGCTTAGCAAAATCCAAGTATCAACTTAAGTTCAGAAATATATTAGGCAACTACATCATTTCATTGGATTGCAGAGCTCAAAACAATTCCTTTTCTAGAACTGGAATGGAATCCTTCACTAAAGTCAGTGTATAAAGACTACTCAAGGCACATAATTAAGAACATAAAAGATCTACTACTGTGCTTTTAAAAATAAAATAAAAACTAAACATTTTGAATTTACTACTGCAGTAATATCCAGTATCTTTGCAATAGGTTTTTTTTTGAGGCAAGAGACAAGTCTTCTGCCATCAGAAACAGGTGCAGAAGCTTTTGGCTTTTTATTTTCTTTGGCCTCAAGTAACAATGAGTGTCTTAAATGTGGTAGTTCCAGGCTTTGTTTCATTTACATAAGGTATTTTAACCAGCAGAATAAGAAACAAAAAGTGAAAAGGAATGTAAAAACAGAAAACTGACCGCAGAAGTTACATTCCCATTTCTCACTGTAGAAATCAGTTACCTTTTCAAACATCTACACTCACCCTTTCTAAGCTGCCCTAGGATTTCAGCTTTGAGCACTCTTAAGCAGACTGGAAAATTCACACCACCACGTTTCTTCAGTCAAGCACTCCGGACAGTATTAAGGAATTCTACGCAGGTCTGCACCGGGAAGCAGAGCTCAGAAAGCACTAATAGGGCCAATGAAACATCCTACTAACGCTATGGAACAGGATGAAGAGTCATTAAAAAAAAAAAAATCAGAACAAGTGCTTCAGGTTTTCTTCTTAACCAACCATTTCTTTGAGTTTTCTTGGGCTGAGACAAGCCTTTGGTTATATTCACAGACAGGTTTAAGAAAGCCAACTGACAACAACCATACCTCAAATGGAGGAGCTAAGAACTTGTGTTGTTAACAGCTAGTCGTGACAAGAACTGCAAGCTCATTGGAAAGGTTTTAGTCAACTTGCTGTGCAGTTTAACAGATGTGTCTAAACTTAAACTCACACTTATTGTAAACTTGAACTTGAATGGCGGTCCCTCAAAGAAAGCAGCACAGTTGTCATCACTGCCAGTTGCCAGACGATATGGTCTCGTTTGTTTAATGTCCACGCTATTGATCACTTTGTTGTGCCCAGTAATCTCGCCAACGGAAGAACCACTATCCCACAGGAACACTGCTCCAAATCTAGTCGGAAAAGCACACAATAACTACAATTCATAAGAGTTACATGTAGATTAACTCCTTGAGCATCTGCAAACAGCAGATTTGAGTGCACTCAAAGAATAGAAATTAGGTCATCTTGTTAATCTCATGCAAGCGCATCATAGTTCCCTGCAGGATATTTGAGACCTTGCTGGAGAAAGAACCCAGTCTTCAATAGGAGACATTTGCTGAAGGGAACAGACAAGCAAGTTTTTTGTATAAAGCTTCTAAGATTCAGAGGTACAAAAGATACTCTTCAGTAAATCTTGCAGTTTATAAAAGAAAGCAGTGGATTATTCCATCTGCCTAGTCACTACAAAGAATGGAGCAAGCTAGGATAACAATGACGTCTGATAATTTAACTGATTATTTAGCCTAGATGGGTATCATCATTTTTACAACTATTATTACTTAAAGGTTTAAGGAAGTTGTTTGTTTTTGTCAGTTCTTACTCTAAATCACCTTAAAAAAAAATCACTATAATCAGTACAGTGGCATTAAAATGCCAGAGCTTTGCTATTAAAAAGCAGGTCTATAGAATCACTTCAGCAAAATTCTAGATTGAAAGTACATCCTTCTAACAGGAAACTGGCAGGTTTTTTGAAGTAGGAGAGTAAATTTACACATTATCTAGCCAAGGGCATGTGGAGGTGAAGGGATGGATGGAAGACAAATATCTCTCTCAAATATCAGGACACAGTACATGACAGTAATTAAAATGATGCAGGGGGTCAGGGAATAAGACTATATCATGTTTTTCAGACCTTTAGGCATAAGACTACCTGGTCTGGACTCTGCCTTAAGCATCTGTCAGTCTTTAAGCACTAAAGAAATGACACAAACCTGACTGTAATGAGCACCCCATTTAATCAGACAAGGACAACTGATTGTGCTTTTTTTCTAATTACCATAATAAGGTCTAAAAATATGGGTGTGTTACTGAGGGAGAAAATTCAGATACGCTTTTTTTTTACCTCTTATTCAATCATGTCCTCTCAACTTGGGAGAGGTGAAAGAAGGAGAATTGTCTTGTGGTTGTTCCTTCCTACTCTGCTAGAATTAGACAAAAAAAAATCCTTTAAAATGAGAAATTCTAGCAGAACTGTATTTTCCAAATAGTTCTACAGCTGTCAAATACTCCATAAAGAATTCTGCTACAGAACAGCACAACTTCAAGTATCAACAGGGAACAAGCAATTTTCTTCCCTTGAAGAATTCAAAAGCTTTCTGCAAAGAACCCGCTTTGTTAGAATACAGAAATTTACGGCATATATATGTATATACACACACATGCAGAAGAATTACTCACTTTTCCCTTCCTTCCCCAACCACAGCAATTCTTTTGCTGTCTTCAGTCCAGGCAAGGTCCTTTATTTTTCCTGCAAACGGCTGATACTCATACTTCAGTAGGTGTTCCTTCTGTGTAGTATCCCAGATTCTCAGCTTTCCAGAGACATCTGCCATAATAAAATAGAATATAACTATTGTTGTTCCAGCATGACTTGGTCACATGACTCAGCAATCTGCCAGGATACAGATTTTCAGCAACACTGAACACTTGTACTAGGGACCTATTATCTTACTCTATTACAATTATGACAAATCTCTTGATTCAGGAATGCTGAAGACTACATTCATTTCACTGAATTATGTTTTTAACCTGATATTAAGGTTCGAGACATGCAGCAATGAATATAATGCACAGAGACAACTTTTGAAAACAGATGCAAAAAAATTGCATAGTAAGAGGGTAGAAACTTTAATGTTATCAGCCAATGTTTGAAGTATCTATGTTGCATAAAAAACCACCAAAAAACAACCCCCCCCCATCCACCCCCACTGCTCCAGCAGCTATAAGACAGCTTACCCACGCTTCATTGGGAAGTAAGCCACCCTACATCTACAATAAGGGAGTAATCCTGTGAACAGTGGCTGATGCACTAAAATTTATACGTCAGCTTTTCTGTATCTTCAAAGCAAACGTGCTTTGCATACAAATACTAGGTATAAGTAAACATACAAAGATTTCTGCCCATAGAACTCTATACACAGACAGATTATACATCTTTAATGAAACCCACACAGCAAATTCCGTGTGTATTGGACCCTTTCATAAAAGTTACTGTTTTAGAATAAACCACATGCTAAAATATACACCTCTCACTTCAGGAGAAAGTTTTTTAGTTCTGTCTGTTCACCATTTATTGGTGCATCTTTATAGGACAATTTTAACTGGCAGCAACTCTGTATATTTAGGACCTGATCATGTCTCCACTTCTGCTAGAACGACAGATGCAGAATCCTCCATTTTACAGAGAATTTGTTGTTGAAGCAGAATTTTGATGTGGACTTCAAAACCTAATTGTTTGCCCCATCTATTAATAGATAGGACACATATAGCTTTAACTTTGTTGAATCTCCCATTACTACATCTGTTATGCCTGCAGTAAGAGAAATTACCATAAAAGCCACAAAGCTTATTGCCAAAGGTCTGTCTCATCAAGCACATGAAGTATTAATGCAGGTTGCATGGCTAATGCAGATTTATAGACAGAAATGAATCTTACATGTTATACTTAGAAACAGCTTAAACAGCCTGATGCTATCTTCAGACCCCATGCTCAGCAGTATCACAAAACTATTTATAAACGATGTACAGAAGACACTTTTTAAGGGGAATATTGCAGCCTAAACTCATTTACTCACATATGACAGACAACTGCTGCAAAATGTCAACTGAATACTCCCCTAAGAGCAAGGAGCTTCCTTAAGTGATCATTAATGAAAAACCTCTTCACAGATCAGGCTATGTATATATTAATGTTCTTTTACAGAGGACTGAAAATCTACAAGGCTGCAAGAATAAAATAGATGGTTATTCTGAGGGTTAAGTACAGCACAAACCTAGAGTACTAAGTCTGTAGAATAAGAATGTAAACGGGATTTTAAGAAGGTATTCAATTTGGCACATGGTACACATACAAGACAGCCAAGACAATCCTGGGTTTACTTCCTTTCAGACAGAGGAAGGGGCAGAGGGGGTGGGGAGTGTTCTTAAATCTTCCACAGTACTCAAAAGATACATATTTTAACACAGCTCTCCAATATGCAGGTAGCCAAGGATAGAACGTTTTACATTTAAAAATATATTGCTCCCTTTAAATTGTTGAGAGAGAAACTTCCATTCTACTAAGACCTGTGTATGATCAGTCTGGACTCCCTTCCTAAGGGGTTCACATCAGAATGTTTTCTTTTCAGATATATTACTTGGTATTTCTGTATTTGGGCTCATTACTTGGTTCTGAAGCATTCCTAATTGACAATGGCAAGCAGATTTAAAAAAAAAAAAAATCTACAGATTAACTGCAAATATTTTGAAGAAATTGATATTATAGTACTTCTCAATATTATTCAAGTGTATACCAGTCCTTCTGAAAAAAGATCAATTATTTGAAGCAAGCTTCTATTAAAAAGGGTTTGTTTAGTTCTCTCTAAGTCAACAGAACTGCAGCAATTTCTGCTAACAATCCAGGAAATTCATGCTGTAGAAACTCATACATACTAATTCCTTCTCAGACTATTGATTCGCATGCCTTACGTGGAAACTGAGAATCAGCTTCTTCCCCTGCTAACTTATGAAAGAAAGCTTTTTCAGTTCATGTTACAAATATAAGAAAAGTATGCCAAATTTTGCCAAGTTCAGTCAGGAAGAAAGGAAGAGGGAAAGAAAAGGAGTATACACTTTTCCAGAATCCCTTCCCTGTCACCAAAGTATCAAAGTTTATTAACAGACAGAGAAAATAGTCCTGTATTTCAGAAATAACTTTTCATTCTGCCTCACATACACAAGTCTTCATTACACTAAGATTTGTTCTCTGTAACGCTTCACACTAAGTATTTAAAGCTCATTTCCAGGTTCTTTTTGATCTAAGTGATAAATGTTAAAAAGACAAAGCATGCCACAAAACTCACTGCTTTAGAAAATGATTAGACGAACAACTACAGAAATTATTCCTCCCTCAGGCACATATACATAGTTCCACTGAAGCATGTCATAGTGACTATGTATATTCTGTATGTAAGTGTAAAGCATTACTACTCCGTTTTGTGTCAATCACTAACAGCTCTGTCCATGTATCTCATGCAACATGCGCACTGATACTTTACCTCCAGATGCTATGTAGAATCCACTGGGAGCATATTTGGCAACTACAACCTGATGGGCATGCTCAGTGTAGATGTCAGCAATTGCAGGATTCTAGTTTAAAGAAAAAAAAAAGTTACTACGTTGTATTTCCTGGTTTTCAAAGGAGAAAAATCAGACAGTCTAAGACAAAATTCAACATTTCTCCTCACACTCCTTCTCTCACACCCTTCCTTTCAGCCTAAACTGAGCTACTGCCTAAAACTCAGACGTGCATCACACATTGCAGAACACTGCTGTTCAGTACCACTAAAACACCACACTAATTTCTAACAACCAATATGAAGTATTTCCTCTAACAGCCAGGACTGCTGTGACTCTTTCCTCTCCAAAACCTGCTGAAAGGTAGAAAAACACTCTCCAAAACAACAGGCCAAACATCGGGTTTTCTTTTTATGGGGCTGGCCCAGGTAAAGTAGTTACCTAAGCAGAACGCTGAACACAAGCTGTGCTTTGCACCACACATCCAAAAGTTCTCCTATAGTTGAGTATGAAAATGAAGCATACGGTTAAACCACACTGCAGGTCGTTAATCAGCACCAGGTACTCAAGATCACTCAGTAACCAGTGAGGTGCGCAAGGCTTGCTCTTTCTGGCCGACTGCAATCTGGTTAAAAAGCCAGCAGACTAGCACAGGAAAAGATGTTTTCCCCAGTACTAAGAGCTGTACCAGAATTCTGAAATAAATTCACTGCCACTCCATCACAAGTTTCTCTCTTCAGTCTTAAACATGCTTTCAGATGCTTCAGGTTGGACAATAAAACTGACTGAGTGTCTCAGCAGATCAGTAGCGTTGTACTACAGAGGTGCCACACAAATGATAAAGGATGTCATCAAGGCAAAATCTGCTCTCAAATTAACTGTATAAAAAAGTTATTCTGCACATTTTCCAAATACAGTGTGTATATGCTATAACAGTAACACACTACTCCTTAGAAAATTTTTTCTAGTAGTTAACAGGTATCTTCCTGCTCCAGAAACTTGACTCATATGGTCCAAACGGAAGTCCATTTTAACTGCTGTAATTAATACAGATTTATTCAACTAAACCAGAAAAGTGCCTGATATTATGGTATGACTCAGCCATCCAATCAGGAAAACCTCAAACACCTGCTCTGTGTTAGAAAGCAGTCTCCTGCTTGCAAGAGTCCTTGCTGTTGCAGTACTGTTACATCTCAAGAGACAGAATACAGCTTACTCATGCAAGCAGCAGCTCTTTTTCACTCCTGCTTTTATACATTGCTTGAGTGCATTATAGCCCTACTTAAGTCACAATCATCTGCATTTACAGCATGCACATCACTCTCCATTTTGTGTGCAACTGGATTTTATCTAAGGCAGACAAGATAATGTTTTCCCCATGCTATAGCTGCATCACCTACAAGTTCAGGGAGCGCAAAAACCTCCATGCTTCATTAGTAATGGCATACATAAGTAGCCGTTATTTTACGGCAAGAATCTCCAAGAGTCTAGGAAGCTAACAGGACGAGAGACTGGATTTAACAGACTGATTTCAGGGGTTTAATGAAAGATGGCTCCCAAATTTAAAATACAATAAACAGACTCGGGAAATCAGGTAATAAGTTAAAACTGCCAATTTAAATGCCATTTATTTGATAACATTTCTGCTTGTAAGGTCAGTTTTTTTAACTTGTATGTCTTTCATATCAAAACCCCACTTCTAACCAGATTTTAGAATAAGATTATATTGTTAACTGAGACAAAGGCAGTACCTAATACTAGATTCAACCAGAAGAGTAAGCTTATGTGGCTTATTTCGAACACTGAAACCAGAGCCACATATGAAAGTGAGCAGTTGAAGCTCCAAGCTTCAAAGTAGGTTTAAACCCATGAAGACAATAAAATATTAACGAGGTATGAAACCTTACAAATATCACTAGTCCTTCTGACTCACAGTGCTTTCCAGCACTGCTCCTGGACTTTTTGCTCAAAGACCAAACATTAACCCTGAAGGCTATATTCATCACCACCAGTTAGCTAATACTAGGTAACATCTAACTTAAGACAGGTGATCACTGCATTCTGATGACCTGTTTTTTTAATTAGAACACAACCATCCCACTGGAGGACTGTTCACGGAAAGATTTTACAAAGATTTCCTAGTATTTCATTTGGTTGTATTATACAGGCTTCTGTATTATTCAGAGAAGGTACAGCTCTCAACTAAGAGCCAACACACTTCCATGTCGGGTAACAAACTGCAACATTCTCCAACACCAAAGCCATACCACAGGCTTTGGTCAGTTTTTGTGTCACTGACACAATACATTCTGCAGTTGTCTGCAGAGTGTCACCTGTCAATTATTAACAGTGGCAGACTCTCTGCCAGTTAGGTAAGTCTGCATATCTGCATGAATAACACCATAAAGCCAAAGGATTTATGACTTCCATTCTCAACCTCCCTTGAGAGTTTAAACAGTCTAAATTTGAATTCCCACAATCCCACCTCGCCTGTACTCAGACCGTGCCACGAGCTCTATGTTCTGGCTCATGCTGGGACTAACATTTGTATTGAGCAAGTCTTCAGTGAGCTGATTCAGGAAGATAAAAGCAAATTGTTTTCTTCCAATTTAACCCTCAAATAGGGTCAGATGAGTACTAATGACAATGCAAGGGAGGAGGCCACAACCTCCCCAGGCAAAAACTGTGTAAGCAGAGTGGCTTTTCTCTCTTCTCTCATCACACAGAGTGCCATTAC
Organism: Caprimulgus europaeus; assembly: GCA_907165065.1. The sequence goes on from OU015526.1 coordinate 15,651,218, forward strand.
AATGTTTAACTGGGGCTTCTGGTTTCAGAAAATTGCATTTTTCTTGATACCAAGAGTGAAACACTGTTGCAACCACATAACACTGAGACATTAAAACCAGAGTGCAAGCTCATTTTTGTTTTAAATTGATACATTTAAACTGATAACAAACAGGATATTTGCAAAGAATTAAGTTAGTAGTAGCATTTCTGTATTATGGCATGACAGTGAAGAAATGTCTGAACACAGTGGAGGTGATGAGATAAATCAAGAAAATAGCTAATAAAAATTCAGTTTACAAAGGTGATTTACAGAAGCAGTCATAAACAAATCCACTGTTGCAGAGACCTAAAAATTCCAGGGAGGTATGACCTGCCCCCCTAGCTGGCCAAACCTGCAGTAAGAGAGGAAAGTCAATCTAGGGGAAAATTTTATTTTCTAACGAACAAGCATTTACTTTGAAGAAAAGGTTTGTTGTTTTTTTTAAATCAGTAGCAAGACAATAGCCTAGACACACAACGCTTCCTCCATACTTCTCAAAGGGATGACATCTTTGAAAAGAAATCACTTAAGTAACTCCCTTAACATTTCTCTAGCTAACATCAGAGAAGAAAAAATAAACAAAACCAAAAACAAAACCACCAGACCTCCCCACCACTGAAAACATTAACTGGGGCATTCTAACATTTAATCAATGAGAAGAGTTCCCTGTGACCAGGGCTGATTCAACATGCAGACAGCCTGCCAGAGAGTCAAGCAACTGACAACTGTGTTGATTCCTGGAGTGCAGGGGATAAAAAGAAAAAAAAAAAAGAAGTTATAGACTAATGCATTTAAAGATACATGTTTGCAAGTATCTGCATGCTTCTCTTACAAGCTGAAGGCACAATACAGCAAATAGGGAAGAGCTCATTTATTAGGCAAACACAACACTCAACTTCATAATAGTGATACTTAAGATAAACAGGGCCAACCAGAATATACCAGTTTGATGTCTATAAAGCCCATGCGAAGAGAGGGAGAGACCTGCACATTTCACTGAGATTTTGTACAGGTTTTTGCAGTTGCTGCCCATGGTTTTATGCCTGAGTCACGCACTCTGCTCATTCCCCTACTGCTGCTCACAGATCTGTGACCTCACATGAAATTACCATGTGTGAATGAAGAACAGGCAATATTACAGGAGAGGGGCTGGGAAATAAAATGAAACTTAGCAAAAGCTCTATACTACGAAAAAATATAAACTAGGATACATTACATCAATGTTTCTGATGACGACACATTTTCCATTGGTATAAAGAAAATTGTTGCCTTTAGGATCACCTCCGATAATTTTGGAAACGCCTCGTTCAACCTGCGGGAGGCTGGCGAACACTTTTTCTACAGGAAAAGGAGAAATTAAGGAAAAAAAAAAATGAAATAAGACGTTTAATTTCTGCCCGTCACCGGACAGCAGCCCAGCAGCCAAACGCCAGGCCGGCAGGCGCGGTCACTTGTTGCTGTCAGCGGGCTGTGAGGAACTGCCGGCTCCACGCCCGCCCCGAGGGCGGCGGCGGCTCGCCCGGCGGTCCCCCCACCGGCGGGGCTCCCACCGCCGCCCGGTCCCCCTCCCCAGCCCGGCACCCCGCCGCTCCGTCCCCTCCGCGGGCTTACTGATCTCGTACGGCATCTTCGCCCACTAGTTAGAGCGGCGGGCGGCGGCGCTGGCGCTGGCAGGGAGGGCAGGCAGGGAAGGGCTGGGCAGGAAGAGAAGGGCGGCGAGCGCAGCCCCGCGCAGCGCAGCCGGACCGGCCTCTCGGTCTCCTCCCGCCGCCGCCTCAGCCGCGCGGCGCCCAGCGGCACGAACCAGGAAGCGCCCGCGCAGCCCGCCGCTCTCCCCTGCCTTTGACCATATATAGTAAACTCTGCTCGCGCCGCGCAGCTCCCCGCCAGCCCCGCGCCCCGCTCCCTCCCCCGGAAATGCCGTCGCCTCGGACGGGCCCGGCGGGGGCTGCGCTGAGGCGGCCGCAGGAGCCGGCCCCGCCCCGGCAGGGAGCTGCACGCAGACCGCGGCGGGCGCCACACGGGCGGCTCTGCCCACCCTCCCAGCAGGGCGCCGCCGGCAGAGCTGCGCTTGCGCGGCCCCCTCCCCTCGCCTGGGCCGGCCTAGCGCATGCGCGGCAGCGGCAGTGAGGCTGCGCCGGGAGTGGCGGGGGTTGTGGGGAGCGGTCACCGCTGTTGTTATGGGGGTAGCCGGGCCGGTGAGGGGTGGTGGAGTCGTGAGGGTGGGAAATCCGCGCTCATCCCAAGGGAAGAGGGGGGGTGCGGGGAGAGATGGAGGTCAAGGGACACTGAGGGAGCGGAGCTGGGAGGGGATGTGGGGAAACAGGCCGCGGGGAGCCCCCCGCTTGCGCTGTCCCCTTTTCCCGCTCGCTTGGCGTCGTGGGGTAAGCGGCTGCGGGTCAGCTCCCGCCGGCTCTCCACCGTGAGTCAGCAGCCTCTGACTCCCAGGGCATCACTAAGCATAGCTGCTGAGGGGGATTTGTCGGGGTGATAGCTGTTGTGGGGACACCGGGTGTGCGCCTTAAATTCTGGAGGGGACACACCCTTAGTTTTGCTTGGAAACCATCATACTTGTGAGTAGGGATTGAGTCTGCTGTAGTGACCTCCTACAGCGGAGGCTATGCGGGTCTTGATTTCCTCCTTCTATGGAGGTGCTGGGAAAGTGCTTCCTGTCTGCAATCAGTATTTCCTTGAAGATCAGTCTAAACCTCATCCCTTGGACATTTATGATTGTTACAATTATTAATGTCTGGGGCATATTTCCATAGTTTTATGCTAGACAACACCATATATTGCTTGAGGTGCTTTACAAACTGCAAGTTTAATCTCAGAGTTGTACCCTGACCCAGTTGGATGCCCACTTAAATTAACGTGGACAGGAAGCTGTAAGGACAACCACATGCTACCCTTCATGTCTCCTATATACCTCTGGATAAATTGTATTTTTCTCTTCTTCCATTACTGTTCATAATAAATATGAGCATACCATCAGTTCTGCATGACACAGCAAGGCAAAGCATTTATATCTAATTGGCAGAAACTCCTGAAATGAGTGCTGGTTTCAGCCAGTTTGTCCTTTTGACCCTTAAACTTGCCTCATTCATAAAGTGAGTTAGGTTTTTTTGTATCAAACAGAGAAAAAGGCATCAGGGTATATGGGTATGACAGGTATGCCTTGCACAGCGTGTGAATATAGTAATGGCAATGCTCTTGGTGTGTTCTTGGCCAACTGACCTGTAAAACAGGCATGGGAAGATCTGTGGGATTCTCCTTTGGGAGCTGGGAGAACGGGTAGGGGAAAAAAAAATGAGAGAAATAAAGCTTTAGATTCTGAAATGCAGAAAGAATCAGCATTGCAGTGCAGGGGCGTAAAGGCTTTCATGCAGGCAGGTATAGGCAGTTCAGGATGAAAGGCTGCCAAAAGTCCCCCAAGAACCTGTCTTGAGTTGGCTTGTGTAGCCATTCCATTTAAGGAACATTTTGGGCTGCTCACAACTATGCTGGGATTACTGTAAGAGGTTTCTGTACTTATAATTTCTGCACTAAAAAGATTTGTGTTTTTTCCTTGTCCAATGTGTGGCTTCATAGAGCTACCTTTCCCTTGAGTGATTGTCATGTGCCCAGGAAAAAGCAAATTATCCATATGAAAACAGATTTTCACTTACTGTGATTTTTCAGAAAGGAATGAATCTATATGTATTTATTATGTCAATATTTCATGTTGAAGACAAAATAAAGATTTCACATTTGCCATAAGGTGACTTTGTGCTCCAAAGCTGTGTTATCTCTTATGTACACTAAGAAAATCCTAACGTGCCTGGAATTGTGTTTACTTTTTTCAACTACATTAGTTCATAAAAATATTTTCTCTCCCTGCAAGAGTTGCCTTTGTAGTTTCGTAAAGCTCTGACCTCTGCTCACATCTAAGATTTTTAACATAAATTTGATAATGACTTGAAATGATGTAGCTAATATATTATAGATACCTTATTCATTAACTTCTCATGAACATCCAAATAATGGCGTAGGCTTGGAAGTAGCAAGGAAGGCAGTGGAGACTGCTCTGACTCCAATTTCCAGAAGTTTTTTGTTTGTTTGTTTGTTTTTTTAGGTGCCTCAAATATTTAAGAGGCTAGAAATTCAAATCTGAAGCAGACTGGTGAGACTCAGTGCAGGGCTCCTGGAAGCTCCAGGGCTTCTGTTTTTTAGCTTATAGTACAGGATGAAATTGATGAGTTGTTACTTTTCCCTCTGCAAAGATATGACTTAGTTTTATTAACTTGGCTAGCAAGCCTTAGCATTTTTTTTTTCATGGTTCCACAACTATCCTCACACTTTGGCAGAGTCTTGGGGTTGTTTTGAATGGAGATTTCCAGCCAGCTCAAGCCCTAAATGTTCAGCCTCTTGGGGAATCACAGATGACTTGTATTTGGTGGCAGATTTATCTGGAGTAGATGAAGTTACTGCTCCCAGCTGCCACGCAGCTCCTCTCTTGAATGACTACGTGGGGATCTGCCAATGTCAGTTTACATCAGCACACCTGTGGAGAGGGTGGGCTTTGGCAGAGGGTGGGCAGCATCTGCTAGCTGCTTCATTCTGCCCTACTAAATCTGCCGCCCCTGGGCTCAGGCTTGGCACATATTAAGACATTTCTGAGTATTTTTGAAAGCCAAGTTTTGCTACCTCTTTTTCACGAGTGTGAATGTGCCACCTGCTAGAGCGTGTGCTTCATCTTCATAGCATTGATTACAGAGTGACAACATGGACATCATACTAGGTTGCTGTAGAGAATGCTCAAATGTTATTATTTACTTTGTTGATCACAGATATATGTAAGTGGCTTGTGAAATATGTAATGATCAATTTCTATTCCAGAAGGCTCATAACCTGCAGCCTCAGTTCTCCAGGCATGTAGATGTTTACAATTAGGCATGTGATACCAAAGATGTTGTTCCTGTATTTAGAGCTGAATACTAATGTTATGCTCAAGGCTCTGGGCCAACATTGAGGTGACAATACACACAAATGACAACATTGTGTGAGGAAGGTATGTGGACTTAAGGCTGGACTTCAGACCAGTAGCTAAGAAAGTAACAAAAAATCAAAGATTTTGCTGTTGTATTGCTTAGTGCATGGAATTTCTAAAATTCATAGAAACTTTTCATGTTTTTTAGCTTTATTTACCATTCTCCTTTGCCCACTAACAAATCTGCCTTGAATACTGATGAAAACACGCCCCTTAAATTTGCAACTCAGCAGTATAGCCTCAGGCACATGTTAACAGCTCCTTAGAAAGTATTCCACAGTCTCTTGGTATTTCCACATCACTTAGCATATACTGCATTTATACACAAGTTTTGTCTGATCCTGAGTAGCCATCAGCTTTTCTAAAACTAATGTTAAATAAAATACTTCTTTGTGCTGTGGGTTTGTTTTATCTCCATGTCTTGAGGTCTAAATGGTGTAAACTGCTCACAGATAGTCAAATAGAAATGGAAGAAGTTTGAAATGAGAGTTAATGTTACACATCATATCTGCTGCTATTATGACAAGACTTTAGAATGACAGATGTCAATATATAGGTGCTTTAGATATTATGTATTATTAATAAAATATTTATTACAAATACCAACATGATAAATACTGTTTTGTGCCCTAAGAAATACTGAATTTTGATTCCAGACAGACTCTTATGGGGTTAATGTCAGAATGCTGATCACTGAATCAATGAAAAAAGACAGACTGTGATGAGTATTTTCTGACCCTGACACCCTGAAATAGACGGAAAGCTTTTAAAAAATACAATAGTTTGAGTTACTATCTTCATAGAAATACTATAGCAACATGATCATTCAATATATAAAAATGCAAACATACTACTAATTAGGGTGAAATTCTGTTTCAAATGACCTTTGTAGAGTCAGAATTTGTTCCAGATGGGTGAGGATCCAGTTCCCTGCAGTTTAAGAGAATCTCATTCTGGATTGCTGCTGTCCCTCACTGGTAGTTTCCCCAGGCCGCACCTTATTCCCCCATCCCTTGTTCAGATACTGGTACTTATGTGATCCCATTCCTAGGTCAGAGACCTGAACTGGGCCAAACCAAATAAAATTTTGGCCAGTTTGGTTTTCAATTAAATTAATGCTTGCCTGTTTCATGGGACTGTTAAAGGAGCTCAAGGGTTGGCCCAAAGGGTTGGGAATGTGTGAGAGGAAGGCTGCAAAATCAGCAATACAGTTTTAGATTGGCTCCAGCTGTTAAAGAGCTAAAGCTTGGTTATTTCTCTCTTTTACAGGTTCTTAGCTTTGTCAAAGTTCCAAGGGAAAATCTGAGGGAAAGCTTGAGTATCATGAGACAATTGGAGTAGTAACCACTTGCACACTTCACGTGCCCCACAAATCAGAAATGGTTGCAGAATCTCTATCTCTCTATGGCCTCTGTGTGTTGAAAAGAACTATGGGCGCCCTAAAAAGCCAATGAAAAGTAAAGGCTGTTGACACTTTAGGCTGGGGATCATATATAGACCTTTCTGGAAAGGCCAAAGTTCTGTGCTTTTCTCCAAGATACATAATGTTAATCTCAGATGCTCTGAAATAGGGGGTTATCTGTTAAAATACTGTTGCTGGTCCCTCTTCTCCAGAATCTACATCCCTCTTTATGTTTGAATCAATGCAGCTTTACCTGGAGCTGTTAGTAATACAAGGATGTGACCTTCTTACACTAAATTCTACCTCAACAAAGGTAGTTTTTGCCAGTAACATTGACAAACATGTAAAGATGTATCTCTAGTACCCTCAGCTGTATAAAGTTAAAAAAAAGATATGAAAAAAAACCAAAAAAACCCCCCAGTTGTATCAACCCAGACTGTGTTTTCACCAGTAATATGGCATTCTACTTTGGACATCTTGTCGGGAAATATATCAGAAATAATCTGAGGAGATGACAAAATAATTAACAACTAGGGAAAGAAGGCGTTTTGATACGCGATCAAGTTACATTGCACAGAAATACAGCACAGGAGTATAAAAGTGAATTTCAGAGGGATAGGCAGTTACAAGTGGTCTACAGGGAGACAATTAAATCCTTTTCACCCTCTTAAGGGGACAGACATTGAAATTAAGAGGTAATTGATTTAGAAGTGATAGAAGGAGTGTTGTATAATTAACCTCTGGAATTCTTTGCCACAGGCTAACTTCCAGTTGAATTCCTTCACTGAATTGTCACTTACAAAGAGAACACTTAAGTTGGTATATACATTAGAATACTATCTGTGATTGCCTTCAGTAAGAAGGAAAACAATTGTTTTCCCGATTAAAAGCATAAAGTATACACCACCTGAAAGTAGGTGTAAATTCCTCCATGAGAAACATTACTTGAATTTATTGTGGAAGTTTTATGTCTTCGAACATTGATAGACACCAGCTTTGACTGGTGTCTGCAACAGGATATAGTGGGCTACTTTGTTTTACTCTATTGAAAATTATCCTGACTGAAACAGATGAGATCATGATCTTTTGTAATGGAGGCTTGGGAAACGATATATATTTATACCTCTATATTTCACAACAGCCTAAACCAAATTAAATGAGGCAATTTACAATTGCCAAAGTTGTTGAGCAGTTAAAGCTCCCCTCTTCCTAACAAGCTTAAGTAACGTAAAAAAGGATCTTTATCACATTACAAGACAGAGTTGTCATGTAATGGAACATATTATACATTTGTTATGATGACTGCTATGCTGTAAATACTCTGATGTTAACAAAGTTTCTACATCTACTGCCACACACAGGAGAAGCCATACCTGTGACTCCTAACAACAGAAGGGATTTAGAATTCTAAAACAGGCAAGCTTTTGTTCTTCCCAGAGGTTATACACTGCCTGGAGTGAGACCCAGCTGCAAAAACCACTTATTCCTTTCTCAATGCTCATTGTTGATTTGCTCTGACAAGAAAGGCTGTAATATTTGGCTACAGTGCTGTTATCAAGATGAGGAGAAATGTGAAAGTATATTGGAGACAAATAAAAATCCTTGACTTTTCTCCCCATACAAAGAGTTTTGGCTATTTCAAAAAAGAATTAAGAGTATTATGGCCAAATGCAGAGTTTTTAAAAATGCATTGGCTTCCAGTTGTCACTCATGTAGCTAGGATACCCTCCAGGGTTAGACAGTGACCTTCATTTGCTGATGCTCTTGATGCTGTATATGTGATTTAAATTTGACAGCAGCATTTTATTTTGAGTTGTGCTGTTCTTTCTTATATGTCGGCTTTGCAGCTGATAATTGGCCACTGCATTTATAGTTGTCACATTTTGCTGGTGACCTGGTCTCTGCTCCCTGTATCATACCTCTAATGCCACCGGTAAGAGCTGAAGTAAATTGGACGGCCATGTGACACGGCACACATACAGAGCTCCAGGATGCAGTAGCTCTCCTGTACCAGTGTAGTTGCTTGAATTCAGTGTGCTCTGATCTTTAACAACTTGAATCCAAACTAAAATTGTCAAAGCTGAATGTGTTTAGGAATGCCACTTAAGCCTCTAAATGAGGTTGCCTCATTTTCAAATGTAGTGAACACATGTATGTGCCTTCAGCTCCAATAAGGGAGGCGGGGGGTGGGGTGGGATGTGTATGTGGGTACTACCATAAAAACCAGACCTAAAATAGAACATCTTAAAGTAATTACCTTGAGACACCTAAATTTGTGTTGATCTTCAGCCTTCTGATGGTAGCTTGTATATAGTTAAGATTCCTGTAGCATAGCTAATAACATAAGGAGTATTATGTCATGAGGCATGAGAAGGTTCTTCCTCCTAATGTTAATATTAATCTTGTATTAGAGATTAGATTGCTTTCCAAGAATTAGAATCATAACACAGTTTCCAAGCTCTTTAGGAGGTGAGTTTTGTTCTCATTAGTAGAGCAGAACCGTACTCTTAATTAAGCAAATGAGGCAGACAAAACTGACATATGCAAATTAGAAAGAAGCCCGGTAGGCAAGAGGAATAAAAAGAGGCAAAGGACTTTAGAAAAGCAATAGTGTCACAGAATAATTAAGCTAACTACAAGGAACTACTGAAATGAGTGTGCTGAAGAAAGATTCCCATCAGAAGAAGTGATGATGTATCCAGAAAAAGATGTAATCCAAAAAGCTTTATTTAGAGCTCTGGAAGAGAGGGACTGTCTGAACTCCAGTATGTAAACCACCAAAATGTTTGGTTACATGGGGGATTACGCAGTCTGGTAAAGGGAACTCTTAGTTGTGCAACATTTATGAGGACATACTTAAAATGAACTGCAGCCAGGTCGGTATCATTTTCCATGTAGTGAAAATCCGATTCCAAACTATTTAAGTAGCCTTCAGAGACCTTTGTTTTCCATGCTTCTCTGAGCTTGATTTTTAAGTAGAGTCTGCTAAAATGATCCCACTGAAAGGAGAATCAGAGCTTCTTAACTGAGAAGCTCCTTAAGTGAGATTAGATTAACTCCTTTTGTAACCAACTTGTTAAATGACTATACTCAGGGGATTCAATGTGTTAAATGTCAGGAAACTCTTCCTGTTGCATAGGAAGTGGTTCTAATGTGGTTCTAATCCAAAGCCAAATATATTCAGTAAGAGTCTTTCCAATAATTTTAGGTCTACAAAGTTCAAGGCTCTACAAATTTAATAGTTGCTAGGCAGGACAAAAATAAAACTTTTTTTCTGTTTCAAAGGGCTTTAATGTATGTGCTAAAAATGCAATGTGAAGTGGCAGAACAAAAATTAAATACAGTGGTGAAGTTTCCCATAGGTTTCTTAGCTCTATTTGTCTGTGTTCAGTCATTATGATAGAGTTATTTTTTTAATGGTGGAATTATTCATGCTTTAAAAGTGGATTGCTAAATATAGTTGATAATGGTCCAAATTTCTTGTAGAATTTCTGGATCATATATAATGACTTTCACAGAGCCTAAAGAGCCAAAAGTGAAAATCATCAACACTGGATGCTCCAGAAAGTGATGGTGATCTATCTACTTATAGAAAGACAAAGGCTTACATCCCTAAGGGAATTAAATGTCTAAATCCTGTTTAAATTGTCTTCTTTCCACTGAAACCACTGAGAATTAGGTTTTGAAATAGAAGTTGAAACCTATCTCTGTGGTGTTGCACCAAAGTTATCACCTGCAATATCTGTGTATATAATGGAAACACTGTAAGGAGATATTAAACTGTTTTATCAAGTCATCTATTGATTGTTGTGCAATCTGTGGACATCTTTGGGCTATGTAATAATTGAAAATGGAGAAAAATAGCTTTTGGAACAGTTTACATGTGAGATAACATGTCCGTGAATTACTATAGGCACATATCTCTTTGGGATCACCTCATGTTAGCCAGATGTTATCATATAAGAAATAATTTTGAATTTTTAGAAAGAGAACTCTTTGATGTTGCTGAGGATTTCGGCATGATTGTTGATGATGGCATGTTGTCAGGTGTGTCCTTAGACAGGAAGCTTAACAGTATTTACTGGTGCAGACATTAGATTGTCACATGGGCCTGTTTGTTAAGTGACATCTCACTTAAAAGGAAAAATTCTAGAAATTATTGAGTTGTGACAAAGGGCCTTTCCTGCAGATAGTCACACCTTCACTTCTGTCATGGCAAAACCGTGCAGAATCACCAGCTTACTGAGAGAAATGCGATATAGTAATGGTAACAATTATTTTAAGATGGAATTAATAAAAAAACTGGTCTGCTGATTTCAAGTCAGCTCAATTAAATTAAATATATTAAAAAAGCAGATACATATGGCAATAATGCCTTCTCACATGTTTATTCTTAAGCGTCCTCTCAAAAACACAGTACACTGAACTGTAGTTGCTTGTGTGGGTGTTTTTTTTTTTTTCTTACAGGTTAAACTAATTCCTCTTCAGAAAAAGACAGCCATTGTTTTTCACCTTTTGGTTCTCACTTGATCCCTGCTTTAGAAAGTTTGGATGGTGAGCAGTCCTGTGGTGTTGTTTGACACATATGAATGTCATTCACTCTGCTCTTGACAACTTCCTCTAGAGAACAGGGAGAGAGCAGACAGAAATTCAGGCAGTCCTGGTGATGAGAGACAGTTAAATGAGACATACCTCTTACAAAAAAAAAAAAAAAAAGCTCTGACTACTGAGTAAAGAAGAGGAGTCAGGACATGAAATCTGTTTTTATATACATTCACTACAAAGAAAAAAAATCCAGCTCTTGTAGGGCTCTGTGAGATCCCCTGCTGAATGACTTTTCATAAATGCAGAGAATTATAGTATGAAGTAAGCTGTCAAGAAATATTGTCATGCCATAGAGATCACAGGCATCCCATGAAAGAAGGAGATGTAATTCAGAAGCCTTTATGAACCTGGTGTAGCCTTTGCTAGACTGGCAGAGCTTGCCTGGGCTGGCAGAGAGCAAGAGTGACGTGTTACGATTGACCCTACCATGCAACTGCATCCAGGGTTTCCATGTTACTGAGTGAGGGCCTGACCTGAATGTTTCTCTAACTTACATTAGTTATTTGATAATAAAAAGTTTTTGTTATTGGATAAAACCGTGATTAATTGTGGTTGTTGAAACTTGTTATTATTATGCCTGTCTACCATGCTAACATTAGGAGGATGAAACACTTTCATGGCTGTTTCTTTTGGAGAACTCTGTTGGATTGATGTGGCTTCCCTTGCCAGTCACACCAGAACATGGCTATACTGCAGCAACTATGGTGTGCGCAATTTGGGTGTGCACGTTCTCCAAGTGATAGTTAGAAGACAAAAATGTGTTCATCCTGGCTGTTTCTTTAGAGCAGTTCAGGTTTATAGGAAAGGGGGAAATTAAAGGGCTATTTGTGAGATTTGATACATCTCCTAGTGCTTAAAGTACTTTTGAAGTTAAGACACAACATACATGACAAAGGACACTACCATACACATTCCAGATAATTTCAGTAGAATACTACCTAAAATAAAATTTCAAGTCTTCTTCAGTTCTTTGGCCTCCTTTCTGCACAGGTCAAACTTCTTTACTCACAAGAAGTGTCTGACTTAAAAATGACTATGTATTTGTCTTATCCCAAAACTGAGTTAATCTGTGATGGAGGTTCTGAAAGAAATCAGCATTAGCTTTAGTGTTAAAGGTAGTGGTCTTTGTACTCTTGACTTCCCAAGGAGAAGTAATGAGCCAGGACTGAGCAGTTTTAAAACCCTACTAATAACCAAGAAAGATCTTGGTATGTGACAGAGTAGCGGGAACAGGGCTCAACTCTAAGGGACTCTAGAAACTAATGTTTTCTTGCCAGATTTTTAGAATTTAAATTGCAGAGTTAAGTGTTTTGCAAGAGCTGTTGGTTTACTTAATATATGATGTTAAGAGTTATGACTGTTAAAAGCAAAGCTAAAAGGATAAAAAAACCCCTTCAAAGTTCATAGTTTGCTTTTAGCCTCTAATAGCTAAAGTTAAGTAGTAGTTAAGAAATCTCATCCTCATTAAAAATATAATGAGGGCTTATGAAGGAACTGAAGTGAAACACAGATAATGTTCTAGATGAGTAAATCCCAAGTGCCAAAAAGTCAGTGTCAAAGAATATGGTTATCTGAGGTGAAAGATTGCTTTGCTTGAAAGATTGACTCTTCAGATGTGAACAAGCTTTGGTGGTTTGAATACCGACTGCTTTCCTTTTAATTATTGTAGCTAGTTTTTGAAACAATCTGCATAATACAGTTGTTTGCAATACTGTATTACCTCTCAGAAATGCATGCAAACTATTCATTCATTCATTAGAAGTGCTATAAAGTGTTTCATCACCATCCCTGAGTCCTTCTCTATTAAAAAATAGCAAGTCTAGAAGAGACTTTCCTAGTTGGCTGAGTATCTGAGACAAGAAGTATCTCCTACAAACTTCAAGAATTTCCAAGAACTGCTTCTCACAGCAGCCAGTCATCTTTGTCATTTAAGCAACTCATTCTGAAAGCAGAAAATGTGACTTTGGGCACTATTTTTTGCCTAATTTTCTTCTAAGATATCCTATCCAGCTGCTAGTGAATCTTTTCCATTGATTTTGGGAAAAATTTACCTCAGGAGTCTTTTTTTCTGCCCCATTTCTTCATACTGCATAGGAATATAGGACTGGAAACAACCCTGCGTGTATGAATTATCATCCTTTACTATTATAGACACAGAATAATTAGTTACTTTCAAAACCCAATTTTGTAACAGCTAGGTTGTGGCTTTTTTTGTTGGGGCCCTGAGGGCACCAAAAGGCCTGATAGTCCCTTCCCAGCCTCCTCAGGGCCTCCCCCCACTCTGCCCATGACCCAGGGCCCCATTTCAGCCCCCACCTGGGGCCATCAGTCCCTGCCCCAGTGATGCTGCTGGATGCTGGTCTCCAGCCCCCTGAGCCAGGCCTGTCCATGGGCTGATGTCCTGTCCTGGCCTTGGGCTGTCCCCACGCCCAGGGACGTGCCTGATGTTTGGGGCTGAGGCTGCCCTGATCCCAGGCTGGCAAGGCCCTGCCCTGATGGCTCCCATGGGGATCTCCCACCTGTCCTCGCCATTCCCTGACACCTTCTTCGCATCCTCTGTTGCAGCTGGAAGGCTGTTTTAGAAGATCAGTTTATTTCTTATGCAGAGCTTTTTTCTAATATTCTACCATAAAGCTATTTGTTACAAGCATATAATTATTAGGGACAAATTGTTCTCTCACTTTGACAGAATTTTCCTTTCATAACAATGCAATGAGGTATTTGTAATAAATGTTCAAATCAAATCTCAGAGCTGCTTTGATGGATTAAATAAGCCAAGCCACCCTTATGTGATAGGGTCTCCAAATTCAGGCTCATCCTGGCCATCTTTCAGTTTGTGCTCCTCTTGAGTATGAATGGTTGGAGTGATACAATTTGCCCCAGAGCAGATAGCAGAAATGCTTCACACAATAACATTGATATTTTTCTATCTCTGCTTGAAATACTGTAATTAATACATCCAAGGGTTGTCTTTGCCTTTTTCAGAGTTGCCCTTCATCATCAGTCTGAAGTATCTTGTTATTTAGTACATCAAGATCCTCTTGCTTCCAAAATATGATATCCCAGTCTATAACAACAGTTTGTGTTGTAAGTGCCCCAGGACACATTCGTCCCTCTCTATTTGTGGTCTCCTCTTTATTTTCTTATACTAACAAGAAATGGGAGAATGAAGAAGGCAAAGAGTATAGACAGCAATTCCCAAAGAGTGAGGAGTTTAGGAAAATGACACAATACTCTAGGGAAAGCTGAGCTATAATTTTGAACCGTGTATTGTAAAAAATATTAACATAATTGAGAGAGAATATTTTCTGATCTAAGGGGGAGACTCTCTAGGGTTGGGAGACCACCTGTGGGCTTCCAGTGCTGCAGGCTGTGGAGAGACACTCAGTGCTGTACAAGTGACATCTCATATTAGTCAGTGCATGAATAAGCACTGACTAATAAGCCCATCTTCCTGAGCTTTGCAAGTCTCCTTGCTTTCCTTTTTTTGCATAAATGTCATTTCATAACTGACATTTTAGTAATTTCAAAGAGCATCCAAATGGTTCTTAGCCAAACTCTCTGTACAGGATTGCTGCTGTTCATTCACAGCAGTGCAGAGGCAGTAACTCGTAACTGTTAGTAACTTTCAGTAATCAGGAAATAGCACACAATTTTGATTTTAGTACAGAATGCTTTTTGTGCACACAGAAACACTCTAGATAAACTCAAATTATTATTTTCTTTTTGTCTACCAAAGGACCTTTGAAATTTGAGTTAACAGTTGTTTGCTGGAAGTTCTACAGCAACACACCTGTGCGTGTTAGTAACTTCAGTAAGAGAGTTCAGTATTTGAGGAGTACAAGGAATGAAGCAAGGCACAGCTTGTTCATCCAAAGTGCTCTTTTTTTCTGTGTTTACATGAGACATCCCAGCTCAGAGAACACAAGTACAGAGCCCTTTTTGCATATCACAGTGCAGATTTAGATATTAGAGGTTTCTTCAACTAGTAAGATTGAGGTCCTAGGCTTTTCAGAAAAAAGAAAAGATACTTACTGAAGTCACAGAAGAACATTGTAGTGTGTTAATGATAGAAGTAAAAATGTCTGATTTCTAAGGCTTTGTGTACTCTTTCTGCACTCCTCTCACCGTGTTATATTGGAATTCTCTCGCTATGTCCCCTGTGACATTCTTCACACCTGTAATGCCTCCAGTAACCCTCTCTTAATAGCTAACCATTTCCACACAAAGTCCCTCATACATTTCCTAAGTACAGTCAGGTCCCGTATGGAGCTGTGTTGAAGCTGTTTGGCTTTTGGCAGGGCAAACAGAAGAGAACACTGGCAAGTTTATACCGAGGTCTTTCCTTCAGGGACACTAATTTAGGTTGCTTTCCTCTACCTCAAAGACAATTATGTTCCTACAGGTT
Source organism: Caprimulgus europaeus (assembly GCA_907165065.1). Next base: position 15,666,680 of record OU015526.1, read on the forward strand.
TCATGAAGACTGGTGAAACTTGTAGGAACCTGATTACCTTTGAGATTACAATTCTCTGTCAAACCTGACTGATATTAGGCAACAGCTCACAAATTATGAGAGGGTTGGATGGATGGATGGATGAATGGATGCACACTACAGTCACAAAAGCCCCATTTTTGAGGAAACCAGAATGCAATGACAGCTTGCTTCAGGCATATGTTCAAAGTCTAAAAATGCAGCATGACTTATCTCTTCCAAAAAATAAAAATAGGAAAATGCTGTACTTATTGGTTGTTTACATTTATATAATAGAAAATAAGTCTGCCCCAATGTATTATTAATCAAAAAAAAAGTAAAGCAGCATTAATAATTTTAGGAAGAACAGAGGTAGCCAAATGTAATAACTCCTTTTAAATTTTTGTGGGAACAGGCTTTGCAGTTTCTCTGGTTTTGGGAAAAGAAATGGGTGATCAATTTGTGCACAGACACTTGGGGTGTGAAAGTTACCAATGCTGTGGTTTGCCAGTGGAGAAAGACCCTTGAAAGAAGAGGGGAGAGTCTTGAAAAGAAGGGGGGAAGAAAGGCAGATTTCCTGTGGGTTCTCCATGTGAGTGCTGTGTACCTGTGATCTGTGTGTCTGGGCATGTATACATGTAGATGTGTCATATATATGTGCTCTGTGAACATTTGCCTACTAGGAATACCTCTTCAGCCTTACTACTGGTTGGACCTGGGGACATGGAGGTGCTGCAGCCTCACTTCTCTTGGGCTGTTAGATCATAGAATTGCCTGGTTGGAAAAGACCTCTGAGATCATTGAGTCTAACCATACCTATCCACTACTAAAGCATATCTTCAAGCACCCCATCTAGCCATCTTTTAAATACCTCCAGGGATGGTGACTCAACCACTTCCCTAGGCAACCGACTGACTCCCTATCAGTTCCATTGCCTGAGAACTCTTTCAGTGAAGAAATTTTTCCTGACATCCAATTTGTACCTCCCCTGGTATAACTTAAGGACATTGTCTCTTGTTCTATCACTAGTTACCTGGGAGAAAAGACACACACCTGCCTTGCTACAACCTCCTTTCAGGTAGCTGTAGAAAGCAATTAGGTCTCCCCTCAACCTTCTCTTCTGCAGACTAAACAACCCCAGTTCCCTCAGCCACTCCTCGTAAGGCTTGTTCTCCAGCCCCTTCACCAGCTTTGTTCCCCTTCTCAGGACACATTCCAGTGCCTCAATGTCTTTCTTGTAGTGAGGGGCCCAAAACTGGACACAGTATTCAAGGTGTGGCCTCACCAGTACTGAGTACAGGGGAAGGATGATTTCTCTGGCCCTGCTGGCTACGCTGTTTCTGATACAAGCCAGGATGCCAGTGGCCTTTTTTGCCACCTGGGCACACTGGTGGCTCATGTTCAGCCAGCTGTTGAACAACATCCCCAGGTCCTTTTCTGCCAGGCAGCTCTCCAGCCACTCCTCCCCAAACCTGTAGCGCTGCATGGGGTTGTTGTGACCCAAGTGCAGGACCCAGCACTTGGTCTTGTTGAACCTCATACAGTTGGTTGCATCCCACTGATCCAACCTGTCCAGATCCCTCTGTAGAGCCTTCCTACCCTCAAGAAGATCAGCACTTCCACCCAGCTTGGTGTCACCTGAGAATTTACTGAGGGTGGACTCGATCCCTTTATCCAGATCATTGATAAAGATGTTGAACAGGACTGGCCCCAACACTGAGCCCTGGCGAACACCACTTGTGACCGGCCTCCAGATGGATTTAACTCCATTTACCACCACTCTTTGGGACCAGACATCCAGCCAGTTTTTAACCCAGCAGAGAGTGTTCCTGTCCAGGCCACTGCCAGCCAGTTTCTCAAGCAGAATGCTGTGGGAAATGGTGGCAAAGGCTTTACTGAAGTCCAGGTACACCACATCCACAGTCTTTCCCTCATCCACTAAGCATGATATATTGTCTTCTGACAGTGATACTTAGCCTACAGATGCTGATACTTTTAAATGATGGAACTGGTCTGTACCCAGTGAAATATATTGAAGACTGGATATGTTGCAGCACCACCTTAGCACTCTGAAAGACTTCTAAGCATAAATAACCTCTATTTAGATAAATGTTTAACTTCCTAAGTGAAGGAAGACACTAGGGTAGTTATAGTTTCCCCAAAAAAGACCAGCCATTATTAAAAGAACAATTATAAAAGGTATATTCTGACTGTGAAGGCATATTTTCTAGGAAGAATTGTTGAAAAGAACCAAAACACACCACTTTAGATTCTGCGTAACAGCATTATTTGGTCTTTGATGTAGACAGACACCATCTGATATGCCTCCCACATTCAGAAAGCCTGACTTCTCTGGGGGAGTGGACAGAGGTGATGCTGACAGGCAAGCAAGCACCAGGGAGAAACAGCTCTTGCTTCTGACTTGGGTTTCAGCTTACTCCCAGGGCCTTTCTACCAGAGATACAGGATTTAAAAAAATTTTTAGAACTGTTTTCTTTGCAGATCTGTGTGATTAATGACAAGTGTCAGTCTATGCAGAAATGAGTCCAGGATCAACTGTGCTGTAGTCTAGAAATAAAAGGAGTTTCTTCTTTTTTTTCCTCTTTTTTTTTTTTTCCTTCAGAAAGCAGTCATGAAATATTAACTTCAGCCCAGCAGGACTGTGTGTGAGTGAGGGGATTGAGAAATGCAGATGATGCAAGAACTTGAAGTGTGTCTGATCCAGGCAGGTGCCAAGAATGCAGAACTGAGTGAGTGTGTTTGGGAAGCAGCGGCTTTGCCACGAGATCTCTGTAAATTTGAGGGAACTGGTTTCCGCTCCGTACTGGGCTAGGGATTTTCTGCAGGAACCGCAGCTTCTGTAGACACTGACAAGGGAGCATGCAACTATCTTGCTGGTGTACTGGCAGCAAAGCACAGTAGGCTGAAAACAGGATTTCTTCCTTGTGTTGAAGTTAGGTCAGTCATGCTGACCACAACCATAATGCAGCATTGCATGAGCTGATGTGTCACGTTCTCAGGAACTGCACAAGAAAACACAGCCTTTTGGATGGCACTGAAGATGCATTCTTTGGTCTCTCTGAATGAAGCAGACGAAAGCTTTGCGATGACAGCCACTAGTTCTTGTTTAAAGATGAGGGAAGTATGAGTGTTTGTTTAACTGTGTTACCATGACGTTTTGTTTTCTACAGCAGATTATATACAGTTTACCAAAACAAATCCTATTGGTTAAGCTGATTCGTTTCTGCAAAGAAAGAAGTCTCCATGATGGCTTCTCTTGTATCTTTCTGGAAACAATTAAGTGGCAGGGTGCAGGGCTGGAGTGGAGGTGTTTACTAAATCCCTTTCTTGAGCTGCAGAAATGAGTGAAGAAGACCGCCAGTACTTCAGATCTGGCAAAGTTAATGTACTGCATCCTTATATGGATCAGCACCAAGCCCAGGAGCATCACAGAATGCAAAGGAAAAAAATCCTCTTTAGGGACCATTTAATCTTACACAAAAATGTACACTATGGTATAAGGATTATTTCGAGAATAAAAATAAACATCATGAAACTAAAGTTACAGCTTGAGATGCTGCCAAAATACTGTTCTGCTAGTGTTGCCTGTAGATCAAAGAGCATTAATAAATTAATGAAAGAAAGAGTCCTTCTGAAAAATTAACGAGAGCATAATGGAATTGTCACAGTTTCAGGAAAAACTATCCAAAGGCGAAATTAAGAAATCCACTGTTACAGCTGAAGGATGTCTGCTTTATGTCTCTATACCTTCTTTGAAAATGGAGATGTCTGATAGATTACGCCTGTTATGCAGATGATAAATAACTCGGAATTTTTCTTACAAGTGGTGCAGTGGTCTCTGAGAACAATAGCTGCTGGTGACATCTGATTTATGAAAATTCTAATCCTTGAAAAGATAGCTAAAAACTGCAGATGGCAGCCCTCAACCTCTGAAAACACTCCTGGAGATTTAACTGAGCACTCCAATGATTTTGACTATCTATCTGTGTCATCATTGTGATGAGAAACCCTAACGGAGATCAGCTGCTTTAGATATCGCACACATTGATAGTGAGAGGCAAAGAATTTGCAGCTCAGACAGAGACCAAGGTGAAACAAGGAGTTCTGTTATTCCTGTTTCACAGAGAGAGGGACAAAAGCACAGGGGAAGTAAGGAGTTTTGGCACTCTGTTCCTGTGCTAGCAGAAGCAAGTTTGCTCCCTCTTGTGTGCCAGGCTATCCAGAAGCCAAGGCAGCTGCACTATCATGGAGCTGAATCTCTGCACAGCTTGTGAATTTGAAAGCTGCTATTAGGCCTCCCTTGAAGCTATCTCTTCTCAAGGCTGAACAAACCCAGCTCCCTCAGCTCTTCCTCTTAGAGTAGGTGCTCCAGCCCTAGACCTCCTTGGTGACCCTCCTTTGGGATGCCTTGTCTGTCTTTCTAGTAGTAGGTGGCCCCAGACTAGACACAAAAAAATCTCTTTCAGATTCTTTGGGTTCTGAAATGCACCACTTTAAGTTGAAGGAATTCTTTCTATTGGAGCATTCTTCAAAAGATGGGAGAGAACTGCAGTATGAAACCATGAGTTTCAATGCTTTGCAGGGTACAAAAATCTAATTAGTCAAATATTGGAGTTACTTGTTTTTAAGAATCATTAAATACCTCAAGAGAGTTTTATAGTTTATAAGATCAGTTTTTCTAAAGATATAAATACTCTCTATTGAAACAAACTCCAACCTCTAATTCTTGAGGATTTGATGGAAGTACTTCCTGGAGTTCAGTAAGTCTTCAATCATCAAAATCTAACTTTTTTCAACCTTCTTAGAAAAACTTTGTTAGTGAACAGGTACTGGACTAGTTGGATGTGTCACTGATCATGATGCTCCACCTCCTAGCTGTATAGGATTGTTTTATATTTTTACTTCACTAGCATTTTTCATGGCACAACCATAATGCACCATTTCCAACCTCCCTGGCTACATCTAGGTCAGTATGAGAGAGAACAGGGGAATTTTCTTTGTGCCACACTGAAGGACAATAAATCTTTAACCCTGCATGTGAACGAAGCAGAGACCAATGAAATGCTGATAAGACTGAAGAAGGTCCTTCATCACTCTCACAGAAAAATGCAAGGCATGCTGAGGGTGAAGAGGATGCTGCCCTGTGGCTCTCCACCAACAGCACGCATGAAGTTGGAACAGCGGGAAGCCCTCCAGCCTTCCTGCCAGCAGTGTGCACAGGCAGAGATGTCTATCAATGTATATATTTATGTATACAGACATAATGCAGGGGCAGAGTTGTAGGCATGTGACATCCTTCCTGGTGTTGCAGACTTTCCCAAGGAATTGAGGCCTCTCCATAGCCTCTCTTCCTGACTGACCCTGTCTGCTCTGGCACTAGCCTGCATCTGAAAGGACAGTACTAAAAACAGGCTGAAGAAAAGGGCAAGTGTATTTACAGCAACCAGAACAAAAGGTTTATATTCCTAAATATTGCAAATGACAGGCCTCTGCCAGCAAGGCAGTAAAGCAGCCCTGCAGTGGGAGCCAGCTGTCCCCCAGGAGACGCGGTGGCAACGACATCTAGTGTCAAGAGCTCAAAGAGGAGGTTTCAAACCAGGATCTGCGCCACTGGGTCTTCTACATGAAACTTATTTTAGTCATGTTTTCTTTCAGTATCACACTTCTCCCTTGCCCACTCCTCCCTCCCCCAGCCCCCTGTAATCTTTTTAAAACATTCTTCTAGCAAATATTGAATTTGAGGTTGCAGCCTCCATAGTACATGGAGTACAGGTTCTTTTTGGTGGTGGCTGGTGACAGGACAAGGGGCAATGGGCAAAAACTGGAACACTGGAAGTTTCATATAAACCTGAGGAAAACTTATTTACTATGAGGGTGACAGAGCACTGGAATAAGATGCCCAGAGAGGTTGCGGAGTCTCCATCTCTGGAGGTGTTCAAAACCAACCTGGATGCTTTTCTGTGCAACCTGCTGTAGGGAACCTCTTTTGACAGGGGGGTTGGACTAGATGATCTCCTGAGGTCCCTTCCAACCCCTGCCATTCTATGATTCTGTAATTCTGTAAGGGTTCTAACTTGTGATTTGGTTACATTGCACTAATAGCCTGCACGGATGTGCTTGGTAGATAGATGGGACATGCAGTGCATCCCCAACTGAAGTGACAATTAGAATAATTAGCCAGGTTCAGTATCCATTTTGTTGATGACACATTTTCTCCTTCACTTGGTTATAGAAATTATGACCAGCTACCAGTCTTGCTGGTCTCTGCCAGCTATTTTATTGTTGGTGAACTTAGGTGTCAGGATTGTTCCTCATGTTCCCAAACATATACAGTGCCAATGTTGACCGCATCCAGGATGAGGAGGGAGAGCTTTGTCTTTAGAAGCAAGAAAGGGAATTTGTAGTGGCAGAACAACCACACAAGACAGAAGTGTGCTGGGAAGCTATAATCTCTGTAACCTGATACAACTACCTTATAATGTCTAAGCAACAAAGTCTTTTTACTGTGTGCTCAGCAGAAATGTGGTGTTTTCTATGGGATTCTGTGATTCTATGAACTATTTCCCTCGCACATAATGGGAAGAAATGAATCTGGCACAAGATTTTCTGCAATATCATACCTCTTTCTCCTGTCCTGGAGACGGGCAGACAGTCCAGAAAAATTGACTTGATCCAGTGACGTAAAAGTATCTGGATTTCCTGGGAATTTTACTTTTTTTAGGGATTATGACTAAAAAGAGTAAAAATGAAAACCTTATTTTAAAAAAGTGAAAAAAAGGAAGTTAGACAGCTGAGGTTATTATATTCCTGCTTATATCTACTTGCCATGAATTTAAAGGAAGTGTAAGCTTGGACATTAGCTTGAGCATTATCTGGGGCTCTTTGTCAGAAACCCTAATTTCCAATGCTTATCCTTAGCAGTGACCTTGAAGGCTTTTTTAAGTGATCAGGATTCCAGGACTGGCCATCACCTGTGCTTTGGATCTGGTTCAGTAAGTGAAGATGTGGAAGCCACTTATAAATGTTCCTAGACAATGAAGATGCTCCAGCTGTGAGAATCTTTCTCTAAAAGAAGTCAAAGGCTGGCTTATCCTCTTGATAAGGATACATTTTAGTCTAATTAGTAGAGTACCACTGTGATACACAGATGATGAGATCAGGTCAAAAATGTGAACTGCAAATAGTTTAGAAGCATAAACAGGAACAGCAAATTCATACAGTTCTCCAGCGTGCATGGATTTCTCTTTATATAAGATCAGAGTGGCCACTACTGCTTTATAAAATTTTGTGTTCAAAAATACAACTTTTTTCAAATGTTATCCCAATGTGCAATGAGAAAACATGAAAGATGTCAACCAGTTATTGTCTAGAGTCTTCTCTTGCAAGCAAATGTGACACAATGAAACAGTGAGTTCAGTGAACTGAGAAGGACACATAAATTCAGTTTAAAATGTTCTTGAAATCTGAAGGACTCTGTGGTTCAGATTTCAGAGAATGGTATCATTAATCAGTGCCCATCTGCAGGGAGAGTCCTTGCTCAGAATAATAAGATTCAGAATTTACTCTTTCCCACTGCAATCACTGTTAAATGTGGAGCCAATTATGTATAAAATATTTATAGTCTCTGTCTGCATGCCTTTTTACTGAGATACAGAGATGTTCCAATAGGTTTGATGTTTTTGAACTGGTGCTCATTCCTCTGCCAGTCTCATCCCTGCTTATATTGTCGCCTAGGATTTTAGGCTGAATTTTAGGAACTTCTGCCCTTCTTACAAGGCAAAACTGGTGACACTGTATGTTCCGTGACACTGTTTCCAGGGGTATTCTTGGTACCCCTAGGGGTGTACACCTGGCTTCCTGGAGAAAAGAAGTAGCAGAGATTTCCTCTCTGAAACAATTGCTCAACAACTCCTGTTAACTGTTATTCCTTACAGACCATACCAACAACACAGACATTTTTTGCCATGTCTATAAGTAGTTAGCCTCCTCTACTAAGCTGACTATCTTTTCACTTCTGTTACTAGAATGGCATTATATTCTGTTATTGGTTAAAGGGCTTTCTGCACCCTTCATGGAAGTGGCAGCTTCAGGCTTGCTTGAAGGGCGTTTTGTTGCAGCTACTAATCTAAATGCAAAGTGTGAGGCTGCCTGCTCTGTGTTGAGTAGGGGACACTGCCTGGCAGTGGGTATTTCACTCTTACTAGTAGGGCAGAAAAGATATGGGTCTCTTCTGACCCTATTCTCCTTGTCTGGCATTACCCTCACTTTCAATCCATCTCTCTTCCTGGCACAGGAATTAAAATCTGCTACACATTTATATAATTTGCTGACTGTGATAGTTTAACTATCTGAAACACCGAACACTGCAACACTGAAACCAAAACACAGTGCTTTCTAACTACTAAGAAGAAAATTAACCCTATCCTAGCAAAACCCAGGACACTGGCATAAATGTTTTTGTTCCTACTGTCATCAGAATATGATGAAAACTCTTGTGTTGGCTGCTGTTTGCAGATAGGTATGAGATTTCTCCTCTAAACTATGCTGCAGTTGTTGCTGCTGGCCATAAACTTCTGGGTGGTTAATATTTGGATAGTTGAAAAGACGAAGTGTCTGTTTAGCTTTGGTCTATAGTGAAAAGATTAAGGACAGCTTTGTCAAATGTACTCCCCTATGTAATATTACTTTTTAATTCTAAATTAATTCTGATTTCCAAGTTATCCTGAAAAGAATGGGACAGTGGTATCTTTTAATTTTATTATGGGGACAAAGGTCAGGATTACATTCACTAATGCCTAGTTATATGCTGCACATCTTAAAAGCACCCCTCCAGAAGGCAGATTAAGACATGGAAATATTACTAATTGTATTTCACTGAATGAGGAATAAGTTTGCTTAATTCTCTTTCTCAGTATTTGCGTCTGTTCTTTTATGAATATTTTACAAATTATTTTTATCTTAAAAAATTAGGCAACAATAGTTGTTAGCTAATAAAATCTTCATTATAGGAATATCCTATAATACAATTTCCTACAACACATACATAAATATATTTGAATTTTTTTGATATGTTAATGAATTTTCTCCGAACTGATACTTTATTACTATTTCATATGTAAGATGTGGTACAGGTAACTTGTTTTGCTCTCTATCTGTTGAGTGCCTGATCCATTTTCAATTATAAGGCAAAATAACAGACTCATGATAGGAAACAAAAGCAATCTTGCTTATATCAGACTGCCTAACTGAAAATAAACCAGAAAAGGTTGGAGTTGGATCACAGCAGAATTATTAACATTATTCTTGGGATATTTTTTGAAGAAAAGCTTTTACATTTTTTAGACTGAAATTTTAGGAATACAAAACCTTAGGTCAGAAAAGTAAAGGCTTAAGGTGAAAAGATTCCTGCAAATTTTGCAAAATAAACAAATGTAGGAGAAGAAACTGGTAGATCAAAAATACTGAAGCTCAATGAAGTGACAAGATTTTAAAGACTCAAAAAGCTGAGGTGCAGGAGTCTAATGTGAAGCAAGCACCGTCTTCCTGGTCAGTAGCGAAGACCTTACAGATGTGTGTATGCTTTAAGTATACACTGGAGAAACTGTTTTACCCTGTAGAAAAAGATTCTTGCAAGAGTCAATGGAAAACTGAAGGTATCCAGGAAGGATCCAGGTATTCCACAGAGCTGGTACCCAGCTGGGGCCAAAGACAGCAAATGTTCTAGAGGAAAGAGAGGGGTTCCTGGGATGGTGCTCAACTCACTGTTTTACGTGTTAACCTGAACAACTTCTTCAGCCATTTCAGTTATTGGTTTTTCACTGGTGACTCATGAATCCACACCTGTCCTCACGTCGTGCAAGTAAGGAACCGTAAGTCTGCTGTGCTGCAGACTCTCCCTGGCATGGCAGTGCCTGACTCCCCGGCAGCTCAGGCTTAACACTGGTGACACCAAGCTTCTTATTTCTTGTCCTTAATCTTCTCTCTGCTGCCTTTCTCCGTTGCGGCTGAAAACAGCTTCATCCTGTCACTCAGGCTGAGAGCATGAAGTTAGGACTCCTCCCTCCTTTCTATCCTGACTTGGCTGTGAATATCTTCCTGCTCCTTCCCTCCATTCAATTAAATATGGCTTAACCCTACCTGCGGTCCTTCAGTTATCTCTCCTCCCTTGCTAGAACTTCTTTCCTTGCAGCCTCACTGGGAACTGTCTGTCTCCACTCCCTATCACTCAAAACACAGCACCCTGCCTGTTCCTCCTTTTTGCTCATTTTTACTGTCTGGTTTAAATGTCTCATCTTTATCTTGAAGGCCCTCATAGCTCCACCTTGTTCAGTGGTCTGATCTTCTCTCTTACCTTGCTTCCCTTGCTCCAGTAATGGCTCCATTCTTTTCTCTGTGTTTTCTTCCTTTATTCCTCTTTGCAGGACTTCCACATTGTACATTCAGAGCTAGACCTGCCATCAGAGATTCAAGGCTTTCATGAAGAGTATTATACTTTCATAAAGTATTTCTGAGAAGCTGACAGATGCTGTATAAAACTTCACACACTACCAGTTCTTTAACAAGGTGCTAGTATAAAGGCTTGAATCTCTGATTGATGTCTCCCTATCTTGACCTATATCTGTCTGTAGGACTGCAAGCTTTTTAGACAAGGGCTGGCTCTGACTGTTTTCTCTTTTATGTGCAGAACTGTCATGCCACGCAAGTAACTTTGTGAGATATCTGGTAACATATTGCTATAGATTTTAAGATACAAGGTGTATTTTTTATTATATTGCATATATGAGCAACCTTTTTGGTAGTACTGGGTGACATGTCTTGCTGTGTGGAGATGGCAATTGGGAATGCAAGTGCAGACATCGAGAACAAATTTTGGAATAAATGTCTTACTACCTAGTTGCTGCTTTGGCAATATCCTTTCATCTCAGGTTGTTTGTTTTTTTTTTTTTTTTCTGTAAAGGTTCCAGAAAAGAACCTGAGATATCTCTTTCTCTCCTGTGTTTAAAATACCTTTAAATTTGGGTGAAGTCCTCTGAAATTTCTTCCCCATTGATTCGATTGTATATGCATCTCATAGCTGATGATACCTATCCATTAAGGAAGACGATGCTGCTCATTTGCAGCATGAATGCCATAATTTTAGCTCATTAAAATACTACCTTTTATTGCTTTGCCTGCCAGCTGAATGTGAGATAGTAGAGCCCAGTGACAATTGAAGTACAATAACCAGTTGTGTTCTGCAGTCTAGGAAAGCATTAATGTTTTCCCCATCTATTCTCACTTCCATTGTAGTGTTTTGCCTGCCACATAATATTTAAATCCTGACAATCTTAAGCAAAACATGGACTGAATGTTTGTTCCTGTTCTTATCATGCCCACAGACTCACATGTGGTTCTTATTTCACCATCACAAATTGAAATATGCATGCTGATTTAGCTGCAACATTCCCACGTTACTATGCTTGTACCTGTAGTGTGCCTAGTAAACTTGCATTTAATGAAAATTAAACTGGATTAAAAGTATTTTATTTATATGGGGTTTTTTAGAAACAAATAGGAATTTCAGTAACAGCCATGAAAGGCAACATTGTACACAGCTATGGATGGGGAAGAATCCAAATACAGTACATGTATACATATAACATTGATTATGTAAACATAGAGGTTTCTAAAACGGTATTAGTGCTATGTCTATTGAAGTGGTAAATAATCAATGGAATATTTTCTTTACTAGGTACTGTAATTTATTTTTAAAATCCTGGCTTTCCCAGCCTGGTGAGTTGCATTCCAGAGCAGTCTGTGCTGTTTGCTAGACACCAGTCAGGAACTATGAATGATAAGTCTGTTCTTTACAGTGTGTAAAATAGAGAGCTCACTCTCAGTTAAGGGTGTGCAGTTTCAATTCAAACCAATTTTGTGCATCTGGATGTATTTCCTATCTTCACTTTTCTCTTGTTCCAGAGTTGTTTTTTAAACTTTTTGTTTCTCAATATAGAAATGCAGAAAGCAGAACGTACTTGGTGTATGCTAAAAAATCAATCTGAAAGCACAGAGTTAAACTCTGTGTATTTGAGAGAATATATATGTATTGTGCTTATCATACCAGCCCTGTGTGTCGTTATATTGGCCTGATAAAACAGGCAGCGTTATATGTGGGATTAGAGTGCTGGCTTATGAGTGAAAGTGGGACAGTAGGATGGAGTTGTGTAATCAATGCAAACTCATTGATTACACAAACAAGCATCTCTGCTTGGTCCAGATGGAATTTCCTTCTGGACAGGTGGTGGCGTGGCCTTCCTCTTGGACAGATGGGGTGATCAGGATGATCTGGTTTTAGAAAGTATGAGAATTGGGTTTGTAATCATGTCCTTCCTTCTTCTTTTGGCTGGGTTTGGATCTCTGCTCTTACACAAACATGCATGTAGGGGAACGATGAGCCCAGCAGCCCTGCCTCACTCTGCACGGGTGCCAGCCATTTCCTGCGGCTGCTGCATGCAAGCTCTCATGACATGCAGGGCCAAGCACAGGTGAGACACCTTAACACAACAGTGCTCTGATGGGTCAAATATGGAGTCACTTTGGCTTAAAGTGTTCAAAAGCTGGGTCCTCTAGGCAGACTCCACTCTTTCATATACTGCATGCTCACTGAGCTTTTTAGACCAAACCAGCCTTTTTAACCTGAGGATGTTTTGCTGTTAATGGTGACGTACAGTGTCATACAGCAATGACATCATACAGCAATGGCACCATGTAATTCAAATCGTGGGTTATTTTCACCCAAGGTTAATTCTCCTCAGAGTACACATCGGATTTCCCCATCCTTCTGCACTTGTTTAGGGTGAAGTCCTGCACTCTGAGATGTGAAAACCATTCTAGGTACCTGCCCATATTCTCCCATGCACCTTGCTACCCATGACCACACTGTGTCAGGCCATATTCCTATGTGAAATTCCTGAATAGCTGGTTAACCTTAGGAAAAGCCAGAAACAAATTCTTGAGACACACTGATATGGGAATTCTGATTACCCAAGGATGCTGAAGGAACTGAAGAGCTATTATAGCAAGGCAGAAAGCTCCTCCCCACAGAAGAAGGGGAAGTGTCATTCTTCATTTTGACCATAAATTAGCTCTTGAGGAGGGAAAAGGTGTAGTTGCTAATTGTCTCCACGAGATGGTTCCCGAGGTACTGCTATCGCTGCAAAGGGCCCAAATATCAAGGCCAGTGAACTTTTAGCATAGCTCTCCGAGGCAAAATACAACCAAGTGCTACACAGTACAGCAAACTGCAAAAGCCAAAACTAGCCTTTAACAAACTCTCAGATTTGATGTACTGCAAGAGTTGCATAGAGCAGGTAAAGGAACAAACAAGCCCGTGTTGAGAACAAATGTCAACATTGCAATCAGCAGCTGCTGAACAGCTATAATGACTAGTTCCCTCTAGTACACTCGGATCTAATCTATCATTATCTTGCACACTTTGTGCCCCATGTTGGCTGCTAAAAAGGACTGTGGTGGGCTCACCCTGGATGGCAGCTCAGCACCACACAGCTGCTTGCTCACTGCCCTCAGTGGGATAGGGGAGAGGACTGGAAGGGCAGAAGTGAGAAAAGTCATGGGTTGAGATAAAATACAGGTTAATAAGTAAAGGGATTTAAAAAAAAAAAAAAAAAAAAAAGGAAACCCAAACTGAACCAAAAACCCCTGAGTGATGCAAAGGCAATCACTTCCCACCAAATCACTTCCCACCAACTGACCGATGCCCAGCCAGCCCTTGAGAAACAGCCCACCCTGCCCCGCCCCAACACCCCCCCCACCCTCCTTTTTTTTTTTTAATTGCTGTGTGTGATGTCAGACAGTATGGAATAGCCCTTTGGTCAGCTGGACTCAGCTGTCTGGGCTGTGTCCCCTCCCAGCCTCTTGCCCATCCCCAGCCTAGTCAACTGAGGGGCAGAGTGAGAAACAGAGAAGGCCTCGAGGCTGTGCAAGCGCTGCTCAGCAACACCTAAAGCATTGGTACATTATCAGTGCTGCTCTGCTCACAAATCCAAAACACACCCCCATACAGCCTGCTCTGGAGAAAATTAAATCCATCCCAGCCAAACCCCATACAATAACATAACTTTCTGTTTGTGGTGTCTTTTAGATTTAAATTTGGATTTCCTTTTGGCCACAGAATGAGGAGGGTATTTGATGACATCAGGAGAAAATGTAAGAGCCCTTCCTGAAATACAGCCCTGGCTGGATCCTGTGATGAGGAACAGAGGGTCAGCCCAGAGCCCTACAACTTGGAATCATCCTTGGGTCTGTGTCCTATGCTGGGAAGGAAAAAGGCAGGTTTGGGCATGGTCAGAAAGGCAAAGATCCTTGAATGTCTGCCTTACTGCCTGCTAATGCTCTCATCCATACAATGTAACTTCTTGGGATTTTTGTTTGTTTGTTTGTTTGTTTGTTTGTTTGTTTGTTGGTTTTGCATGTCACATTCGATATTGCTTTCCCTCAGAACTGGCTATGATGAATGTAGATCAAAAGAGATTCTTTCCAGCCTAATTAGTTTTATTCTTTAGTTCACCTGAAATATGCTAAAACACAAATAACCCAAAATATAGCTGATAATTTTTGTTTGCCTGTTCTGCTTCTGTTGAGGGGATTTTTCTTAACACACTTAAAAGCCTCCAAATTCAGAAAACCATCCTCACTTTGGAGCCTAACAAAACATATGAATTAGGACAATTACAGCAACAAGAGTAAGTGCATAAATTTTGAAGCACAGAGCATGCAAATCTTTTGTACAGATTTTAAAGGAAAGAATAATTAAAGACATGAAGCTATCTGGCAAGTAGGGTAAAATGCAATGTTGATATACCAGGATAGATGGCATCAGGCTGTCTTGTTAGCTTTTCCTAGCTTTCTAGAGAAAGGAAATGATATGGATCTCTTACGACTTTCTGTGAGCACTGTGTTATTGACTAATTTCTTTTGTGAAATGTGCTTGGCATTTCTGTTGAAGTTGTTAAGTTCTAGATGGATAGATGCTGTTAGGGTTTATTAATCAAGATTTATTCTAGTCACCTTCCTATAGCCCAAAGGCACTATATGGGAAAGTACTAACTAAGGTACAGAAGATGGGAATTAGTAAGAGAATGGATAGGGAACTGGTGAAAAGGGAGTCAACAGTGGGCTGTGCTGCAAAGGAATGTGTCAGGTCATGAAGCAGTGACCAAGATAGCTCCTTGAGCATCAGTTCTAGGACTGCTCGTTTGAAGTCTCTGATGGCTGTGACTCATTAATTGCTTAAAAATTAAAATTTTTGATTGCATTGGACTTGAATACATTGTCAAAACAGAAGAGGGCTTGAATTTCATAAAGGAATGACTAAACAACCTTTGCTACTGTAGAGTTAAAGCTGGCATGAAATTCAGAGCACAAAATGAGAGTGTAAGGTCTTGTACTCAAGGCTTGACAGACACAAGTTCTACTAGGAGCTCAGTGCTCCATTAGAAACCAAAGATGAAGAAGGACCTGGGAAGAAGAAGGAGCTGGATACATGAGCTGATCACAGGATAGGTATCTCTCATGCATTTTATGTTGCCATGAAAAAGGCAAATGTAATTCCAGAATGTACCAGGAAAAGCATTTCCAGCAGTGTTGGTGCAAATGGCAGTGTGAGAGGGCCTGGTGAGGCTCCTAGAAGACTGTGCTGACAGGATCACTGATGTTTCATAAGGACTGGAAAAGAGAGGCTACTGAGATAGCTGGGGAAGGGAAGGCTTAAAGGAGATCTGTTTTCTTCCTATGAATGCATGTTGTAGAAACTTCACAGGTGAAGAGAGGAGCTATCTGAGGTAAGAATAAAGTTGTCACAAAAGTAGAGCTATATACCCTTGTCCTGAAGATACTTAAGAAAGAGTCTTTAGCTTCTGTGCTGGGTCCATTTACGCCTTGCCTGCAAAGACACCCCAAGGAAGCAGGTTCTCAGCTGTGTGACAGGATGCTTCAGCCAGAGAAGTCTGCCCCGAGCAAACAGTGGCTTTTGAAGGAATGTTTATATCAGCCTAGTCCCTTTAGCTAGCATTAATCAATTAGGGTAGATAAGAAGATTTAACCATTAGGCTTTTGAAGTGTCTTAAAATAATTCAGATTTTTAAAAAAATATTATCAATAATAGAAAGACAGCTGGATAGAAAAGGAAAAAAAACCCTCTTTGTATTGAATATAGATTTCTAGTCACAATAATATAATTTATTTTAGAGATATGACTGCTATTTTTGATCACTGGACTTACAGTTGTAATTATTTATCTCCTTAAGTTAATAGAATAGCATTAAAAGAATTTTTTTTTGGCTAGTTATACAAGAATGAATGGAATTAAATGCCTGAATTGTATGTTAACACACCTTCAGACGTACCCTCATTCATGCAGCAGATTATTGTCTTTTTCTGTCAGTTAAATTGCAAGTTCTCTGAACCGTGTAAACTGTCAGTGAGTATTTGGAAGAAGAAAAATGATAAGTTTTGTGAAAAGGACCAACAAATGGTCCCCCAGTGCCAAACCTTCCCAGAAGAAGGCAAGGAAGAGAGACATGGTCTTCCCTTCCCTACCCTTTCTGAGCATTTTCCTTTATTGATATTGAAAATTTGCCAGACTATATAAATTAGTACATTTTGTGAAATTAAAAACAGTCTATCTTTGTGACTTTAAAACTGTCATTTGTATCTTGACTATGGGTGGGGACGAATAGTGGAGAGGTGGAAAAAACTGTCCACAAAATTGCCGGGTAATATAGCTTTCTTCAAACATAATTGCAGTTGCCCTAGTTCATTAGTCACAGTGTTTGCAGATGGGCTTACATTGAAACAATAGTACTCTGCAATCACTTGACATAAACATTTCTGGCAGAGATTTCTTTGCTTTCTAGACAAATAAAATCCGCCTTCTGTTATACAGTGATTAGTTTTTGAAGCCCTGTATTATTTGAAAAAAAAAATCCACCTTTGAATTACAATCACTGGAACTTCTTATACCCTTGTCTGCTGACCCCAGGAGTTAATTATAAGTGCCTTCTCATCCTGCCTGGATCTAAAATTTTAAAATAAAATAATGAATAGTAGGCCCAGTAATGATCACAAACTTAATTAGGTACTTTCTTCATTACACATTTTTTTTTTCTAAAAAATGACAAAGGAAACAAATTATTTTGCAAGAAATGCACCTTATAAAAGAAAGAAATATCATTATTATGATTACATCTCACTTCCCCATCATTCCTTTCCTGTTACAGATCTCTTCTACCAGCTTATAGTGTTCCTAGTGATAATGCTTCTCTACAGTCATGCCTTTCTGCAGACCCATGGAGGCTGTGCCCTCACTGACTGGCTGCAGTCCCCTGGGTGCTGAACACGGGGGGCAGAGCCAGGGATGGGTAACGGGATCCATCAGCAGTCCCAGAAACAGCAAGCAACAAACCCGGGCCAGGGTTCTGCCCAGGTGTCTGGTGAGCAGCAAAAGGAGATGGGACCAGAGACAGGTACACCTCGCAAGGTAGCTTGGGCAAGGATGAGATGCCCAGGTCTGAGCTCAACTGGAGATCCTGAGTGCATGGGCTGGGGTCCCTGGTGATGCTGGTCTGGGCAGTTAAAGCCTGTTAGTGCACTCAGAGGGCTCTGATTTTTCTGCCTTTTTTTTTTTTTAATTCACCCTTTCTCTTTTCCTTTATACTCAACTCTCTCCATGATGTCTTCAAGTTCAATGTGATCTCATCCAGCAGTGTCAGCTAGCTTGTTTTTGGATCTCACAAAATACCAGTCTGCTTGCCACACCTCAGCTGCAGATGTTGGAGGGAAATAAGCCGTACAGAGACCATTGCTATAGCAGACTAGTGACTGGCAACAAAAAGGCCTGACATCCTGCAAGCCAAGAGATTACAGTGACAATTTCCATGTATCTCATAAAGACAGTCACAGCCTCTGAAGGTCCATTTGCCTTCTGCAAAGCAGCAGCACTCCACTGACAAGCAGAGAATTCATATCTCAATCCCTCTCTGCTTCATGGGGGATGGAACCTTGATGCTTAGGCCAGTCTGCTAGAGCAGGAAGAGGGTGGATGAGAATAATTCTTCCTTGATCCCGAAAATACAAAAGTAGGTGGGCCCTGATGTTTAGCAAAGGAGCAGCTAGCCAGTTTGTGCCCTTCCTCAGTGTATGCCCAGAAACTCACTGCTGAGGCTGATGTTATGATTTATTCACTATAAAATCAGTCATCAACACTGTGGGGAAAACACTTTTTACATGAGGAAAAATGGTTATGTGGCAAGAATCCTGCATCCTGACCCACTGGGAGAAGGGATTTGCATTGCCATATGAAATAGGAATGATAAATTAATTAGAGCTTTGGGCATTAATTATATTAAGGTTGATAGTTCTAAGGTAAAAGCTGCAGAAGAATGATGTGTATATCTTCACTGGAGAGTATTCAGTAACTGAAATCTGTAAGGCCACTGCTACTTCTGTCTTTCATACATTGTCTGAAACATGTCCAACACATTGAAGTAAAGGATAATATTATGCATTACAAGCTTGATTTGAAAAATAGTTGAAGAAATATCCTTTGGACTCCATTCCTTGCCCTTGTTGCATCTTAGAGTATGGAAATGTGTAAACATCCACAGTCGTCTGTGGTACATTTAATGGTACCTCACTCAAAATGATGATAGAGCTATTCCTGTATATAATACATTAAGCTGGTACTTTGGTAATAAATTCATTTTTCTTGTTCTCTTTGAAGTACTGCATCTCCACAGGTACATCATCTTGGTGAATATAAATATTCTGAATGCTTTTAGAGAAAGCTATCTATACTGCAATCCATTGTAGCACTGCTTATTAATATTGTAAAAACAAACAAACTACTCATAAATTATATTTAGATAAGAAACCTGTGTTAGTACAGCACTGGATGTTTCTGTGCTGGTTACTGTTTTTTATAATGCATGTATTATACTTAACATGTATTGTCTTGATAAAACATTAATTAGTTGATTAATCTATTTTTTGATACCCTGGATTGCTGAGGAAGTAAGAGTAAAGAAATGTTAGCATAACTCCCATAGTGAAAATCAATGATGTACATGAGATGAAGGTGTGTAAGATTTCCAGGAGTTCTGTTGTCACAGCTCATGACATCATGACCCAAGTTTCATGTGTCTCAAACACAACTCTGGAAAGGCAAGACAGTTCAGTGAAGACACAGGTGTTCCTCAAGAAGTGCAGAGTTTCTGACTGTGTCCTTTTTCACTTTGGAGTTTTTCGTCTCTGGAGATGTCAGGTATCTCCCATGCAAAAACTAGAAGGGAACTCATCCAGACACCATGGTCACTTGGGTTGGCCACAATACTTTTCCTTCCCCCTATAAGCTAAAAAAGTGTCAACTAGTGGCACCCAGATGATAGGTGCAAGACATACAGTGAAGTGCTGAAGATCAGTCTAGGCATTCCTGGTTAGTGCATGCTTGGGTAGAGCAAGACATTTTGCAAACACTATAGTGTTGCTGTAGCCTACAGTTCTTGAGTGTGTAAAAACCTTAAGTTTGAGAGACAGAATAAGATACTGGCTCATAAATCATGAGCAACATCCAGCCCTCAATAATAAACCATCACTGAGATATCTGGTGGTGTAACAGAGGAGTAGAAAGAGGTAACATCACTTTTAGGAAGCATGTCTTCTTGCAAAGTGGCAAGTAACTGCATACATTAAAAAATCCAAAGATTTCTAAGCAAACAATAGATAATAATACAAGCCCTGTCTTCCTTACTTTAAATGTAGCCTATCTTTGCCATAATGAGTAGTCAGGAATCCTAAGTCATATTATTATCCAGGAGCAGTGTGGAGCAGGATGCATTTTAACTAGTAGCCTCTTGTCCAAAGATGTCTGAATTCAAAGCACACATATTTAGACTCCCCAAACATCCATCACATTAACCATTTTAGCATGCAAAAAAATATCTTTCCTGTCATAGTATACCATTAACTGGAAGAGGAATGTGGTCATAGTTGCCACGGTCATTATTCCCATACTTATAATTGCTAACTGGTTACTGGAGTGACTGATTGTATTCATGACAATTACAGATGGCATAGATGAACAATCTATTGCCTGTTTTGGAGATGTGATACCCTGTAGTGTAGTCTAAGACAATTTTAGCATCAAGCTAGTGTAGTGTCTCCAAGGGTGTATAAAACATGGCAATCCCTCCGTCCCGGCTTCACAGAGTCTTTAGGTTTCATGGTGAAATCTGTGTGTAGTACCTGTACCATTTTCAGTTTGCAAGCCCGTAAATATTTTCTTTCAGCATTGGAGAGTTGTTTGAAGTGTATTTAAGCCTCAAAATGTATTTATTTTTCTTTGTTACATTTTGCCAACCCCTATTATATAATCCAGGAACAAAACTGATGATTTATAGAGCAACACTACACATTGTTGGTCTAATTTTTTGGGTATTTCATTAGTTCAGCAAAATAAGAATGGTATTTTAGGGAGCAGAAGTGCCAAGAAATATCATTCCTCATTAAAAATCTGACCTGAGGAGCAAGTTGAATTAGTGAGGTGCCACAGTAGCAGGGTTATGTCATGTCCAGGATTCAATATGTTTCGCAGAAGAGGTTTGAATCTTTTATTTTTATCGTTAACTGATACACTAGAGCAACCACAGAACTACAAGACTAGAGTTGTCTCATACACACATATGAGAAGCCTGGCTCAAGAAGGCTTGATGGCCTAACTGTAGGCTTGCCATTATTGTGGCAGTTTCTGGCATTATGTCATGCTCATTTTATACATTCGCTATTTAAGCAATGAATAAGCAGCAGAATGTTTTACTCTTCACAATCAAATACATTTTCTATAGTTGTATGAGTTATATCTGAGTTTATAGATTTGATTATATATGAATTCTGTATTTGTTAAAGAGGTTTGATTTGATTCTTTTTCACACTGTCACTTTATTTTTCTGAATCTGCTTCTAAATGGAAATCCTGTATCAAATCTTTATTGATCATGTTATCTAATATTCTTCAAAATAGATTTTGAGGTAGCTTCTGTAGATCCAATATTATGTGTTATACTTAAGTTCCTGTGAGTTAAGGAATTGTTCTGTAGAATTAACAACTCCCACATTCAAAATGCTGAGGTAGTTTGCCCTGTGTAACTGAAGTGGTTGCCAGTATAATGATAAAGGAATGTTACAATTTTGGAAAACATGCCAAAATGCAGGCTCACAGCTGCCTACATTAAATGTTGTCTTATGTTGTCTTAGCCCTAAGTTTCCCAGGAAAGAAAAGTGAATAATAATCCCATACATATGTAAGCCCTGTTTCAGGGCTTGTCACTACTGTACCAAGCAGCAGCAAGCACTGTGCCCAAGCCCCCTTGGGCTAGGCTGAATTAGAAGAGCCCTGCTGCAGGGTGGAGACCTCAGACCTTTTTTCAGACTCTGCTTGCAGTGTTGCCATCAATGTGTGTGAGCTGCCTGCACTGCTCTGAGCTACTTATTGCCAATGTTGCAGAACATCTGGGCAAATTTTCTTCTGTGTTCTCCAGGAAGGTAACCAAAAGCAGAATTTGCCCAGCAGTGTTTCTTAAATGGTGAGTCCTTATGCTCTGAGGCTCACAGAGTAACTGACAGACACTTCTGAAGTTTCAAAAGGCTGTAAAAAGACAGACACATAATTTTAAGAAATTGTGGTCAGTGTTCAGGGGTCTCACAAGGACAGAAGATCAACAAAAATTTTAATTATTCTCTCAAAAAGCTTGAGTAACTTGACAGTGCATTGTTCCTTCTTGTGCTTTTTCACTGCACGTTTTTGGGAAGCTTTGAATTCTGCTCTGAACCACATCCTTCATGCAGTGCTGACACTAATGCAATTGCCACTTTGAATGTAGGCACCAGATGCAGTGAGATGGCTTTTCAGCAGTTGCTAAATGCCCTCAGAAGACAGCAACATCCTTTGATCAGTTTACCATCCAAGCCACAGCTGTACATGATAAAGCTGTGGGACACACACTGCAGCTCAGTCTTGATACAGAGGCAGTTGTAACCAAGGAGTGTGAACGCTGAACAGGGGGGCAGGATTGCAGGCCTTGGAGGAGCAGCGTTGCACCTGCATGTAATTGGTTTCATCTCAGGAGATAAGATGAGGAGATGAGACCACTTCACCAGGGCAGTCTGCACCCAAGTATTCAGGTATTTCAGATGTTCTTCCAGTTTACCACATCATCTGCATAGGCAAGGTCTGTGAAAGTCATCTTGCCAATTACTCTTCTTGAGTTACCTACCCAAGGAGGGTCAGCTACCTGTGTCTGGCATGGCAAAATAATGAAGAAGGATGTAGGAGAAGGCTTCAGCTGCTCATGGTTCCCTTCCCTTCTCCTGACTATTTTTGCCCTGTGGGACAAGATAATGACACTGAGCAGGAAATCAGCTTTCTGTGCCTTGTAGCAACATGTGCGAGTTCTCCACAAAGATTATGCATGTTGTTTTTGAAACATACTCTGCCTGTGTCATATTGAGGCCACAGCACATGCTCATTCCCTTGCTGCTAAAGGGAAAGTAAACAACTACACAAACATGAAAACTGCAATGCTGTGAAATCTATCCATGGCACACAAGGATAATTTAAGCAGAGATGCTGTCCCAAGAGTGATTATTATTCAGGCCATTTACAAGAAATCTGCTATAAGCACAGCATGGAAGTTATTTTTATTTATAGGAATGGCAGGCTGAGCTTTTAGTAAATAGCTCTGAACTAGACTGCATTGCCATTCTGTGGAAAAAGCAGCTGGTGGATCTCAAATTTGGTATTTTAGTTTCCCACGACTTCAACATTTATGGTTCTTCCTGGTACTAATACATGCAATTCTGTGTTTCATTGCTTTGCTGGAAATAGAGTGGGAAGTGAAATCCAGGAGACATTGGTTCATTGCCTTGAGACTTGCAAGGAATTTATTTAAAAAGGAGTCTAACAAGGGATCTAGCTTTCACATCACTCACATTATCTGAATAAAATTCCCTTTAACTAATGAAGTATTTGAATACAACACATTGTTGGCAAGGCTAATAGTAGTTTGAAAATCCTGGCTGTGAAATGGGGATCTACAAGAGGAGGAATACTAGGCAGAAAATGTCGGTGTGTTTTCAGAATGAAATTACACTACAGCAATATCTATCATCAAGAAGTTTTCTAGCCAAATCCACCCACAGTCCTATGAGAAGAAAGGGATGAGATTCCAAAGGCTATGAAGAAACTCTGCCTAGTCTAGGCTTGAAAATAGGCTGTAAGTCATGTAAAAGGAAAGACTCAAATCGTAGTAATAACTTCTACTATTCTGATGATTTAGGACAGACAGAGATTATCTTTCCCTATTAAGAAACAAGTAAATCTCACTATTTGATGTATTGCTAATGTCAGATTCAAAGATACAATTGTGAACTAAAATACTGTCCTTAAATAAATTAAAATCCTCTACAGTTTTACAGCATTTCAGATGAGTATTGCTGGTTCCAGAAGAAGAATTGAAGCATTATAGAAAAAAATTAAGCCAACAACCAAACCCAAGAAAATAGTAAGGACAAATCCATCCTGCATAACTCTGAAAAATCAGTTCATGCAAATATCTAACCAGACACTTATTACTCTCTTGCAAATGGTGCTGTTTTAAGAAACGGCTAATCCATAGCTGTATTATACATTCCAGAACATGAAGCCAGAATAGGTTCCAGATGGGCTGAGGGTAGGAGGACTGTGAATATAAAAGGCATCTTGAATTCTAGTTTTCAGGAATGTGTCTTGTTTGTTAACTGTATTAAATGCTGCAAGTGTTTATTTATTGGTAAAGAATGATGTAGAAAGTTTTGTTCTCATGACATTTCTCCAAACAAGCTTTTAAAGAAAGGAAACCCAAATATTTTAACCCTCTTGTCAAAGCTCAGGAAAAAATGTCTCATTTTAACTCTCTGTTTTCCACTAAGGTTAAAACAGTACCTCTGCTAAGTTATCTACTTCTCTCTATGCAATATCTCCATTTCACCCAAGTTTAGACCTGCCAACAACAGAAGGATTTCAACATTTATCAAATGAAAAAACTGTAATGTAGACACATTCATGGAGGACTTCAGCTGTAAAATGTTACTCTAACTTATATGTTGACTTTGACCTCTTCTGGTAGCAGAAATTGATATTTGGGTATACACATAAGCCAAAAATGTCCATTCAACGTTTTTTTCTTGCTGTGTTCATTGAAGATGGTAAGGATTTGGCAATAGTGGACATGGTTGATGTTTCCAGCTGGCGTTTTAATAGAGCATTATAACATTAACCAAAGGTCAGCTATTCCGTCTGAAAATCTCTGCTGTTATTTTCGCAGGGTCAAGTACAGTTGGTAACACATTGCATCCTGCTGCTGTCAGGGCAAGCCCATTTCCTGCCAGGAGTCCCAGAGTTACAGAAGTAGCTCAGGTGTGTTATAAATAACCTGACATCTGGTAGAATAATCTAACATCAGGCTCTATAATTTACATTTTCTCATTACTAGAAATATCATTTGGAGTCTCTTAAAACTTGTATTGCTTTGCCAGGAACTCTATCAATAAGAAGTCTGTACCTAGGACTCTCTGGGCAAAGGAACAATCTCCCTTCAGTATTAGATCTCTTACCTCTGCAGATCAACTGACTGCTGCTACAGCTGCCATTTGAGTAATTCATTATGATGCTAATCTGTGCCTTCTTGACCGTCCTCCCCAAATAGTGCATTCTCTGTTTCTGCTTCATTTTGCATTAGTTTTAGAGATTTTTTTTACTTTTTTTTTCAATCATTGGTCATTAACTGCAAATTTTGCCTCATGCTTGAGCCATTATTTGTTGTTTGGGGTTGCTGGGGAGTAGGCAGAAGACTTCTGATATACTGACTTCTCATTCCAGTCTCCTCTTTAGGGAAGTAATCAAATTCTCTGTTTTGTTTCTCATACTTCAGTCAGTAACTTAAATTATGGCAACTTTCCACAGCTATGTCCTGATTGCAAATATACATTTATTTGACATTTTGTCCTCATCAAGAAGGTTTTCAGTATGAAATTTTTATTTAATATCAATCCTAATTTCTTTTTCAAATGCACTGCAGCTTCAGTTTAATCATTTGGACAGAATTATGATTAAGGTTTGGTTCTATTCCAAACAAAAATAGATTCCTCAAGTCCTATTCTCACACTGCTCTGACTCATTGAATGCAACTGGTTGTTATTTACAGCTGGCTGACAGTTGTAATATCACTGAGGCCTTCACTATTGCAGTCTGTCACTGGCAGGAAGCTTTTAGCAAATATCCCAGTTGGAACCATAACAAAATAGTTTAGCGATTCTCTTGTTTCTCAGCACACTGCATCTCACACCATGGGTCTGTTAGGTCCCGCACTGCTGGGACCTCCTTTGCCCTGCTGAGGTAGCTGGGCTGAGCGGCGTCCATCAGAGCTGCAGCACAGCAATAAAACTAGAAAAAAGATGCAAAGACAGGGAACAAAACGGCTGGGTTCAGGCTCCCACTGTCCTCCAAACAGCCTGCAGTGGAAGCAGGGCTCAGCGGCACAGTGGCAGAGCTGCAGGCGGAGAGCATCCTCATGGCCCACTGCCACTCTGCACTACTTCTCCTGCCTTTTTCCAACAGGGTGTGAACTGGGACACATTTGTACAATTATGTGTACTTTATTCAAAATATAAAGTGAAACTCAGCAGGATTTGGCTGTGTATTGACTGGATTTGACCTTTATCTTTTCAAATATTTTTTCCTAGTGATTAGCATGCAGTTTATAATGTATTACTGTATTCTTCTTATGAAGTGTTGGAACTTCAGTTCTTTTTTTCTTCAATATGAAGCATATGAAAGGATTTTATCCTATTTAACTGCCTCTTTTCCAAGAAGTATTTTCTTTCACCTCAAGAAAAAAGGTTAAACATGATGAAAGTACATTAATAGTGATGTTTCTTAGACTCTATTTCTGTTCTGAGTTAGTTTGTTCACCATTGGAAATATGTGACAACTTTCATTTAAATTTGACACGCTGTCTCTTTTATTTTCTTTTGTCCACTCTCTTTTATATATCCCTGGTTGAAGCACATGCTCAATTGTTTTGTTTATACGCTAAGTTCTGGTTGTAGTTTCACCTAAAAGAAGAAGCAATGGGAAGTTTTAGCTTGATTTTTATTTTTGTATCATTTTAGTCTAACTTGAGCTATAAGAACTGTCCCTTACTTTAAAGGTAACTTTTTCCCCCTGCTACATTCTAAATACCTATTCTGCTTTGTGTTGCGTTGTAGCACTGTGAGTTTGAAGAGTAGCATAATTTCTTTAGATATCTCAATTCCACTTTAAATGCTGGTACTAAGTAGCTTTGTTATTTAATGCTTATATGTACTTCTTTTAAAGAGGTGACGTGATAAGTTCTAAAATCATGACTGCTTAGTACAATTAACTCAGTAGTGAGTATAATAATGATTACTATATAGGAAGCAGGAGAAGAATTGTTAATTCTTTCTCACAATTAATGCAGTGTGCTAAGCTGTATGAAGAACGAACAATTGCTAGGGACTGCTGAGTGACGGGCACAGTCCCCAGTGTATTACACTAGCCCAAAGAGCTTCAGCTAATCATCAGAAGAAATATCTTTCTTGATGTGATCCTAGATCTCAAATTGGCCTAAGCAGCTTTTGTGAAAAACTATCCTATTACTGTTTGAATATCTCAAAATAGTCTGATGGGAAATAATCTTCTCACTGAAAATTCCAGTTTCCTACTTTTAAGGAACATAACCACCACAGGGCTAAAGTTGTGTAATATTATCCAACGGCTGACATCCCATTTCACTTGATTTAGGTTAAGACAAGTGGAGTGGAAAGTATTTATTTAAAACATCTCAAACATCCAGGACACTTACACAGATACAAGTGTTTGTAAAAGGCAGTGAAAAAATGAAAGAAAACTGAGCTTTATTCTTTTTATACAAAATTTTATATCTCAAGTCTGCCTGCAATCAGGCAACCTATTGTGGGCTCTTTGCTGGCCTACAGAGTCAGGAACTTCTCATCCAGGATTTATGTCAAGGGTTATATTTATCAGAACAAATCTTCTTTATTGGTCCCTTCTTGAAGTTCTCCTTATTAATCTCTAATGTACTTGGAGACTGCTGTGACACTCCTCCCCTAAACTAAGGACTGTCTCATTTCTTTCAACAACAGGTCATTTTGGCAGATATATCCTGCACTTGAGTGACCTATCATGTTGGTTCTTAATAAAGGAGAAAACATTCCCCAACTTGTACTCCAGTGCAAAGTGTGTGTACCTGGTGAGCTATAAAGTTTGCATACTTGACAAGCATTCATAATACAAACATGCAAATGAGATTCATCCATGCAGCATGTCACTGGCTTTTTGCTGAGAACAGACAGTATGGGAGTCACCTACCAGTGATACTAGCATTGTGCTGACTGAACTACAGATCCTATCTTTGAAAGGTGTGGTAATAACAGTACAACTTAAACTGAAGCAAGTTTCTAAGTGTATATCAGGCATAGTGCCAGAAACAACCTTACGAAAATAACTAGGGAAATAATGATGGGTACTGCAAAGGAGGGTGTGCAGGAAATTTCTAGGAGCTTAGCTACTAAAGCTCTCAAAGAGAGTCGTGGCTCAAGAAATGTCTGACTATTTTGCTCTACTGTCAGAACAACTATGCAGGAGGAAATAAGGTTCACTTTACTACATCTGGAAGACTTTTCCATTATATATATGAAGCTTTTTAGGCAGGCAACAAAATCCAGTCCACTCAGCAATGGGATGAACTATCTATGGCATATTGCATCTATGAAGGAATACAGCAACAGTTTCACAGCTTAACACAGTCATTCATTGGTGACTATTGTACATTAGATAGGTAGAATACAGTTATCTACTCTGGAAATGTTTTGTTTTGTTTTTTTTGTCAAAGTATCAGTTTTTTAAACACTATGAAAAAACTAGTGAGATTTATTAAGTCATTGGTTCATCTTTCTCTCCTCTAACAGATATTTTCACAGTTCACTTTGCCATCTTATAATATTAATTTCACTGTTAAACTGTTAAACACTTCCAATACGTGCACACTATCATGACTGTTGTACCCTATTTTACACTGTTTTGGTAAGAAATCACTGTGGTAATAAATCACACTGTCCTGTGGGAAAGTTGGAGCAGAAAAGAGACAGAAACTGTTCTTCAAAGTACATATTTAATTAACCTGATTGTTTGATAAAATAAACCTCTTTACATTCAACTGCTAGATCACGAGCAAAAAGTGGGGGTGTGGTGGATGCCAGATGCCCACCAAAGCCCACTCTATCACTCCCCCTCCTCAACTGGGCAGGGGGAGACAAATATAACAAAAGGCTCATGGGTTGAGATAAGGACAGAGAGAGATCACTCACCGGTTATTGGCAGGGCAAAACAGAATTGACTTGGGAAAAAAAAATTAAAAATATTACCAATCAGACAAGAGGATAATGAGAAATAAAACCAAATCTTAAAACACCTCCCCCCACCCCTCCCTGCTTCCTGGGCTTAATTTATCTCTCGATTTCCACCTCCTCCCTCCCAGCAGCACAGGGGGACAGGGAATGGGGGTGGGGGTCAGTTCATCACATGGTGTTTCTGCTGCTCCTTCCTCCTCAGGGGGAGGGCTCCTTCCCCCACACCAGCGTGGGGTCCCTCTCACGGGAGACAGTCCTCCACCAACTTCTCCAACGTGAGTCCTTCCCATGAATGACAGTTCTTCACGAACTGCTTTGGCATGGGTCCTTTCCATGGGGTGCAGTCCTTCAGGAAGGGACTGCTCCAGAGAGGGTCCCCCACGGGGTCACAAGTCCTGCCAGCAAACCTGTTCCAGTGTGGGCTCCTCTCTCCATGGGGCCACAGGTCCTGACAGGAACCTGCTCCAGCGCGGGCTTCCCACGGGGTCACAGCCTCCTTCAGGCATCCACCTGCTCCAGCATGGGGTCCTCCACGAGCTACAGGTGGACATCTGCTCCACCATGGATCTCCATGGGCTGCAGAGGGACAGCCTGTCTCACCATGGTCTTCACCACAAGTTGCAGAGAAATCTCTGCTCTGGTGCCTGGAGCACCTCCTCCCCCTCCTTCTTCACTGACCTTGGTGTCTGCAGAGTTGTTTGTCTCACAACTTCTCTCTCCTCTCTCTAGCTGCTTTTTTTTTTCCCCTTCTTTTTTTTTTTTTTTTTCTTTCTTAATTCTGTTATCACAGAGGCGTTACTGACTGGCTCAGCCTTGGCACATGGCGTGTCTATCTTGGAGCCAGCTGGTATTGGCTGTGTCTGTAGGGGGGAAGCTTCTGGCAGCTTCTCACAGAAGCCACCCCATGTGCCCCCCTGCCATGAAAACCTTGCCACATAAACCCAATACAGGGGGAGTAGCAAATCAGAAAGTGTTCCTTCTCTACTAAAGGTGAGAGAGGTGGCAGCTGTGGCAGAGCAGTGACATTACTCAGACACAGCCTCCATAACTGGAAGAGATGCTGGAGCAATTCCTTTATTTCTGCTTTTTTCTTTGTTCCCAGGTAGGGACTGTGACTGTTATTTACACTTCCCTGTTATCTTCTTTGTGTTTTCACTGGATATGGGATGTTTTACATATGTTAAATACATCTCAGTTCTCTTTGTGATGCTCTAAACCCAGCTCTGCCCAGCTCCCAAGGCTGCATTCCTGCGCTGATGAGTCATTGACCTTCCGTGGTTTGTGTATATACCACAGCGTGGAACCTGGCCTCTGCTCTTATCCTCCCTCTCGGAGGCCTTTTCGATGCTGCTGTGAAATTCAGCAGGCTTATGGCATATAGTGCCAGATCTTCAAAGGGGAGTAGCATCCCAAAGCTCAATATTAGCATAATAAGCCCAATTGCCCAAGCTCCCTGTACAGTCAGTGCAGGGAGATAAGCCCTCCAGACAGAAATTCACCAGAAGTGGTGAAATTGGAGTTTCATTCCCTTCTGAAGCTCTTTCTGAAGGACCCCAGCTCTGACACTAGAAGGAGCCCAAGATTTTCAGTCGCAGTAGGTTATATCAGCTTTTGAATATACAGTCCACCATCCATCATCCTCCACCTGCTGCCTCCACAGCCATGCTAAGGAGGCATAATTGTCCTGAGGAGCAATCAGTGTGGGATTGCTGTGTAGCACTGACAGGCAATGTTAACAATAAATCCTCCAGTAAAGTAGTTCAGCTAAGGAATTAAATTCAGTTGTTAAAAATACAGAGAGGAACAATAACATTTGAAGGATGTGCTTTAATCCAGTAAAATCAGAGCGGGTTTTTTCATCTCATAATGTTATAGTATCACTACAGTGTAAGTCTTCTTGGAGAACATCTAAAGGACAGAGAGGTTTGTCTTAATTGTTCTCACTCATCAGTCATTCTACTGCTGCATCTGAAGATTTTTGAGTCTTACTGAAATTTTCTCACTTTATTCATAGCTTACTTTTCTAAAGAGTACCTACACCACTAGTGTTTCCTATGCTTAATTAACAAACTTTGTGTCTCTGACTCTAAGCTTCCACCTTTTTTAACATCCAAACTTCACAACCAAAGTCTCTCAAGCTTTGGATCAGTACTTGTAGATTATAATTTTTTAAATGGAGGAATAATATTAAAAAAGATATGTCAGGTATTTGTATTATATAAAATTTATAATGTAATTATCTTTTTTGCTGAATATCTGAGCCAAATATTAATGGGTAACTTAACTTCTCACATGCTAAAGAACCTCAAATACCTTTAGACTTAAGTTACAGTCTTGTTGTATAACTTTCAAAATATATTCCTTCTGCTCATGTCATAACAAACCTGCTATTATGTAAGAAATGCCTATTGCTGATTTTGATGGTAAAATCACCATCAATAGCTTATTATTTAATTATAGTTTACTGATCCCTAGCAACAGCTATCTGTTGCTCCTGCCCTTTCTTTTTGACAAGGTGGAAGATAATTTGTACAAGTTATAAGCACGTAACTTCAGCAGTCCAAGACTATGAAAATGGTATATTAGGCCAAAGGTCCTAACCCAGCAAGCTGCAGCAACCAACAGCAGATGCCTAGTGCAGAGTACAAAACACAGCAATCATGTAGTGATATTTTCTGAGAGTGATGTCTGTCTACTTAGCCCCTCGTGGATATTTTTTCTTGCATTTGCACAATCACTTACTGAATCCATACAGATTTTTACAATGAACAACACTATCACTAGAATTTTTGCAGTTTATCTACTCATTGTGCAGATCACCTCCAGGCGCTTGTTCTGCATCTGCTGCCTCCTTCTGTTTTTGAGAATAATACCCGAGACTCTTCGACTGTAAAAAACAATTGTCCTTTGTTTATTCTCTGGATTGCTAATGGCTGCAGAGGCCTCTACTGTATTCCCTCCTCAGCGGTTTCTTTCTTGTGCTAGCACTTGTTCCTCACAGAGCTGGCCCAGTCCCTGATTATCCCCATTGCCCTTCTCTGAACCCATTCTACTTCCTGGGATGGGAGAGTCATAACATCCTGGAATACTCAAGATGCAGGCACTGAGGTTTCATACAGAGAAAAACAAAAAATAATGTTCCCTGTTCTATTCTTCATTCCCATCTTTGTCATTTCTAGCATTTGATTTGTTTGACCTGGACACTTGAGCACTTAGATGACATTTTCATAAAATTCTCAGTTCTAATGAAAGATATTTTCCCTGAGTGGTAGCAGCAGTCAGAGAGGCCATTATTTTATATATCAAGTTTTCTTGTGTGAATCATCTGTTCTTGTACTTTTCTCAGTCTTAGTTTTGTTCTCAATACTCCTGGCCTTTGTTACCAATAATTCAGTGATGATTTTCAAAATCTTCTTTTGCTTCAGATAATTTTCAGTTACTGGCTGCTTTGCATGTTGGAAGTACATATCCAATTATTCAGTGTAAATCAAAGCTTCCAGGATACTACTCAATACAAATTCTGCTTCAAAGCCATGCCTAATTTCAATAGAAAAGGTCAATATCCCCTCTTTTTATTCAGAGACATATTTTAATTCAGCAAGGTTTTAATCACACAAGACAGTCCTAAGATTTCTCCTTTAGACCATATGCAGTTCTTTTTTAAAAATGAAATGTCCTTATACTTTTTCTCACATTTTCATCAGAATTTTTTGGTCATTAAGATAGTCTTGATCAGATCTCTCATCCTTTATTCTGATGCCACCTTGCTTTTCTCATTCCTTGGAAGGAATTCCTTCATAACTATCCACTTTTCCTTGAGTAGCATGTATATTCCACGTGGTGTGTACTAGGCATGACATTTCCTGAATTTCTCGGTTCTTGTTTTTCGCAAAACTTACGTTGTCATCTGACAAACTGCACTTGGTCAAGTCACATTATTTTTTTTGAGATTCATATATCTTCTAATGAAGCAATTCAGAGTTCACAACATTCTATGCTGTCACTAATTCTCCTGCCATTACCTATCATCTTGTGCATTTCAGGCCCTTAAGGACAGAGATGCTCTTCTGTGGTGCAGTAGACTCTATTGTGTCAGTGCCACAGAGGGGGAAACTGCAGGAAATGTTTTTTTTCCCTGTTTGCCCTGTCTTCTTGCACCACACATTGTGTTCTGGCCAAGATATGTCATTAACTGCTTGCTGATCATACTAAACATTCATTAAAGAAATCTCTTTGGGGAAAAAGGCTATCAGCAATTTTGAAAACACAACAGACGATGTTTGGATAAAGAGAAGATGAAAAAGCAGAACTATTTCTTGTCCTGATTGCGCTGGATAAATCAGTGCACTGAAAGAACATCATACCTGATTCAGATTGTATGTGCAATTACACACTAAAGATAAAGAGGTAGTAAAAAGGTTTTTTAATTTATGTAAATTTCCTTATAAATGTATCTAATTTCCCCACTTGTAGAAACATATTTAGTAATTGATACTGAAATAATTAGTATCTCCTTTTGTGTTGATAGTTGTGACATTTGCAGTAGAAGAATTTTGATTATAACCTTCCTAGAGCTTAACATCAACTAGAATCACATGAAGCTTCTGTATTGACCCTCAGAGGAATTTACTATCATTAATTTTGGGTTACCTTCCTGGACTAAGAGCTGATGTAAATGGTCTTTGGTCTGGAGACAACAAAGCTGTGATGGTTTTTCACAAGGGGACTCTCACCTAAGTTTATGAATGCATGAGATTTAGTCTCTTTTAGAAATAGTGCACTAACATAATAATTTGACTTCTTATCCTTTGTTATTGTGTGTTCCAGAACTGGCGTGCCCACCATGCAATGCCTACTTCATATTCAGCTCTGTTTCACTTTTACACCGGCTGTTTGCTGTGCTTACCCTGCATTTTGGTGCCTCTTCCTCTGCATGGGGAAGCTTAGACTCTCCTGGTGAAAAGATTCATTAAAACTGATGTGACCACTAGCATAGTAAATATTGGCGATGTCTTTTAAAAAGCACTTTGTTTTACATAACCTATGTAAGAATTTAACTGACTATCCACTTTTAAGAAAGATATGTATGTTGGGATAGTAAGAAAACACATGAGACAGTTCAATTACTGCTGCCTTCAGACCTAGAAGGGTGTGTGTGGGAGGAAAGTGCCACACAAAGACGTTGGGCTGTTGGGCAGAGAGAAACAGCTGGAGGCCAGGATTTCCCTAGGTGGTCCCAGAGGACCATATAGCATAGATGTGATACTTAGGGTCATGGTTAGTGGTGGAATTGGCAGTGTTAAATTTATAGTTGAGCTCAATGATCTTAAAGGTCTTTTCCAACCAAAAGAATTCTATGATTCTATAGTCTTACCAATGGGGTAAAACTCCCTTCAAGCTTACAGGTCTTTGCACTGCACTCTATAGCATTGTGGGCACACATCCATTTTGCCAATGCTAAAAATAATTGAAAACAAAGACAGGGAACAGAAACAGCATTCTTAATTCTGAAATTTTCAGTTTTGTAGCAGATTGTATCAAGAGAAATTAAGATCAGAGAACTAAGGTGATGAAATGACACTTGTACAGCAGGTTGTTTCAGGTCTATCTCTTTAAAAGACCTGCCTTTACTAGTGTGCTGTTTCATCAGTGGTTTATCCAGTGTAGTGAAATTAAATGAGAATTTTGACCTGCTTCATCACTTCTGTAAACAAGCAGATTCATTAAGTTTCAGTTTGTTCATTGTCATAATTATCTAGGTCATCTGGAGCT
Source organism: Caprimulgus europaeus (assembly GCA_907165065.1). Next base: position 15,701,008 of record OU015526.1, read on the forward strand.
TGACCAAAGCCCAGTGAAAATCAATGCAAAGACTTCTACCAGGTTTAGTGGATTTTGAATCCTGCCTTTTGGAGCTTGGAATAAAGATTACAGAGAGGAAGAAATCCACTTCTGAGCATAAAAAGAACAGATCATACTTCCATATTTTGTTTTGATCGGCTAATGACTGACTTTTAAACATAGAATTGAATACAGACCTCATGATGTTTTGTGTGTGTAATTATGTTACAAAGTGTCTTGATAGATATCTCTTATAAAGATAATAGGAATATAAATGAAATAAATCTAACACCTGTCACTCAGGTAAAACTGAGTGACACAATGTAAAAGGGGGAGCCATTTGCACTTAATTTTAGTTCTGAAGAAATACAGTTAAAAGTACTAGCAAACAATACAGTATTTTATGTTACTAAATAAGTCAGTGATGTGAACTGCCTTTAAAGTTCTGTTGGTAGCTAAAGAGGCTGACGGGGTCTTGGGGCCATTCAGAAATATAAGCACTGAAAGACTTTAAATAATCCATTTTTTGAGCTCTTAATAGTAAAAAAAATAGTAATAATTTAAATAAATCAGTGGTTGTTGAATATTGCTCTATAGTTTTTGTTTTTAGGCAGGACTCCCAGAAACTCTCAGTAATAACACGGATCCAGACTAGCTCATTGCTTCTGGAAAAAAACTGCTGTTTAAAGTTAGTTACATTTCTAAACTCAAGAGATTATGCAGAGTCATAGTTCACTTTCAGGACTTAATGAAATGAATTGTTTTTAACTCAGGGACATGTTTTAGCAATATCAGTGCAGAATAAAATGCACTATGGTAAAGTAACAGCATGAAGAGTGTCTCCATTGGAATCTCATAGTTGTTGGTTCCCTTTATGTAGAACGGTTTCCAGGAATGGAGATATAAAACTATATTTTTCTTGAAAAAAAAACATCAATTTTCAGCTGCTAGGAAATGTATTCTAGTCTTGGAATTCTAATTTGACTAAAGATTTTCCTGTTGCAAACCTCATTATTTTATGAAATTATTTACTGCAATTAAAAATATCACTAAGGATGTCCATTGAGACATCAAATTGACTTCAAAAAGCCAAATAAGCTCATTAGGTGTATTCAAAAGATTAGTTGCATCCATTATCTGTTCAAAGTCAATTAACTGACTTTTATTTAAAACCAGAAATCCTTTCTACAACTGTGCACATTTTTTTCAGTGATGATTACAAGACTAAGCATATGTAAAAAGGTAATCATACTTTAGAATACATTTATATCTAGGTCTCCCCCCATCAAAAGCTGCTCAAATAAATCTATTTCCTTCCAGTGTAGCTTGTAAAAGCTGCAAAAGAAATTCAGTGTATCGGTCCTCAAACAGGAGTCTCCAGGTATCTAATATTCTGACAGCACTGTTCTCTCACAGTTTGAGTAGCTCTCTGAACTGTCCAGACTGATACCATCAAATGAGACTTAGGCAGCTAAATGTTGAAGCCTAAGAGATTCCCTTAATTACTCATCCAAGCTCTTTCATGGCACCATTTTTGGCCCTTTGAGCTTGTCTATAGAACTAAGGAGGTTTAAAGCTCAAAAGGGGAAGAGAGAGTAAATTTAAGCATATGGGGCTGAAAGTGGTTATACTAAAAAAGCTTAATTTTTAGAGTTATCTAAAGTAATTTATTGTCTACCACCTTTCTCTTCTAGGTACATTTAAAATAAAAATATCTAAAGCTGTAGTGTATAGGGGACAAGTGTGATAGTATTTATCAGATCTAATGTCTGAAAAACAGTAAAGATAACCCAGAATTTAGAGCATTCAGAATGTTGTATTTGATGTTTAACAAATTGTTTTTCAGATTTATGAATATCCAAGATTTTTGAGGCTCTACTTTGGTAATGTGATGCAACTACATCCTCTCAGTACACTTGGGACTATGTCTGAAGATCAAAGAATTTGCTAAGATTTATTTTGTGACTGTACAAATCTGAAGAATTTTTTTTTTTGTTCCTTAATATTAGATTGGAGAGAGTAAATTATTACTATAAAAGAGCAATGAAACTCTTTGAATGGGAATTGTAGTTCACCACAAAGAGAGTTTAATAGACACTTGTGAGTCATCAAAGGGGCATTTAAAATGCATTTATAACTAAATTTGCCAGAGCAGCAAGAAACTTTAGAACCCTATGGGTCTCAAGTATGGAAAACCCGTGATTCTGTAGTATTTTCTAAAATTCAGGCTTTTTTGCATCAAATGATAAACAGGGAATAAAGTCTACAGGAGTAGGCTTGTTGGAAGGCTGTTCTAAAAACTACACTCTTCTCTCTTAAATTGTATGGGTTCAGTGTTGGCACACTTAATTATGAGATGTATGAGGTACTTTCCAGCAATCTACATGTTCAGGAAAAATTTAAGCCAGAAACTGTATAAACTTTCAATCGCTTTCTAAGATAAGAAATTAAAAGATGTCCCTTAAATGTGATTTTGAGAGGATATCCAGAGTGAGGCAGTATGCAGTTCTCAGGCTTGACTGAAAAAAGTATTTACTGACTCTAGAAGGTTGAGAATGACTAAAAATATTTCCTTCTATTAATTCATCATCTTTGCCTTTTCAGGAGTTAAAACTCATAGACAAAGAAGTGAAACACAAACAGTAATGATGATCTGAATTTCTGAGCTATGGGAGAAAACCAAACCCAAAACTGACTCCAAACTCTTCTTTTGTCCTTCTTCGTTTATTCTCAAGAAAAAGACACACACTGAGCAGTTTTCTTCTGGATTTACATGTACTCTTGTGTATCTTTGTTAATATGAGACTAGAATCCTTTTATAAAAAGTCATACAGAAAAATTATTTTAAATAAAGGAATGACATTTAAGGCCTCTATAGCTTTAACAGCATTTTAAAATCTACAGATTTAACAGGGATGATCTTCCACCTGTCTTTAATTTCCTCTTATATGGCATAAGAGAATGGCTAATTATCTGAAAAAACCCCTCTTGCAATAGTTACAATACTTAAAAGACAAGTCTAAGGCACCTTTGAAATTCTGGTAAACTGGGGGAATGAGGCCTCTATTGCAGTGGGGCAAAAGTGTTTTTGCGAAAATATGAAAACAGCTAATTTCTAAAGAAAAATATGTGAGGTTTTGTTATCACACAGCAGCTAGCATTAGTGCAGGTAAGAGAGCACTCACACTGATATTACCCTCTGTTTGCTCATTGCTGTGTGGTAAGCATCTCCTGTTTCTCCCAGACAGATACATTGTGCCTTGTGTGAATCTGAAAAAGGTAACCTAGGCCTGGGGAGCCAGTGTTGATGGCAGTGGTTTCTAGGAAAGCACTGGGTGTTCATGAGATATTGGAACAGGTTTACTGCAAGGTTTGTTTTCACCAGATTATAGCACCATACAGTAATAATGGAATGTATTACTGCATATATATATGTTTGGAAGAGAAAAAAAACATCTAGCAGAGTATTTATCCCACTTAAAATATAGTGTATTGTTGGTGTTTTGGTGAACCTGCAGACTGATATGAAAAGCCTGAAAAGAATATTAAAACAAGTTAATGATAGCTGGCTAAGCACTATTTGTCTAATTTCTGTGTAAAACATACAATTCCATTTCAGGTTTCTCTTACTGTATCAGTTTACAGGATACATCTTTACCATGAGCACATTTTGTTACTTAACGAAGACTGTTACAAGGAAGTTATTCTAACCTGTGGTAGTTTAAAATGTTTTTAAAGAATAGCTACAAACCACAACAGAAAGTGGTGAGAGAACTAGTTTCTTGTAATTCTGTGTGTTTTTAATCTAGTTGACCTACTTTTAATTTTTGTTTCCACTCACTTCTTATTTCCTTCCTGTTTTCATTCAGGAAGCTTAGGGGAGCACTGGGATATCCATCACTGCCTGTTGGCTTCCGTCCTGGGGGCTGCCACTGGAGGTCTGCTGGCTGACCATGGCCATCCCTGGGTCCTTACCCCAGGGGTTTTTCCCAGCTCAGCTATGAACAGGGAACACAGTGCTAGAAGAGGCTCTGGCTCAGCTTCGGTCTCTTTCCTGCAGGTAATCATTGCATACGCCCTTCACAAAAATTACCAAGTCACCTCTAAATTAATGATTTATCACACTCTGTCTGTTGAAAAGCCATTGCAGAAGCTCCTGTCTCTGGTAGTTCATAACCTTGTTCCAGTGTCATCCCTGACCATACTCTCAGCTGGCTTTTCTCTTCTTTGCCTTAACTTTCAACTCTTAACCTGATACCACAAGGGGACAAGGCTTATGCGATCACACGGCCCACAGCTTTCACCCTCATACTTGAAGCTGTTTCCCAAATGAAACGGTTTTATAAATGAGTAGAGGTTTACATGAGAACGAGTGCCCTCTAAGACTGTAAAACCTGGTAGTTTGCTGGAGGAGGGACAACTAAAGTAACCCAACTATTAGCTATTCTGTCTTGCTTGCTACTAGCCCATCAAAAAATGTTTTGCTTGGAGAAAGGCAGAACGAGGCACCATCACCTCGCTCAGGAACAGGGGAGCAAGGCTTTGTCTGTATACGTTTTGGGGTTGAGAAATGAGATACAGTCTGTGAGTTGGTGAGATCACTGACAAATAGAGGTGTGTGTGGAAATACTGTAGGGGAAAGAGAAGACAGAAAAATGCAGAAGAGACATTTTTTTTCCTTCGCCAAGGCTTGAAGTGTAAATTTCCTTAAACTGAATATCTGCAGATGAGTTTATAATGTTACAGTAATACACTCTGATAACAAAACATAAAGGCAATCTTCTAGAGTATAGCAGCAGGGTTACACGTTGGCCACTAGAGAGCAATAGATACCCAGCAGTGGAACGCTTGGTACAGCAAAATCAGCATCCCCTGGACATGTAATGCTTTTAAAAATACAGATGCAGAAATTAACATAATAATGTAATATTACCCTCTTGACACTTCTTAATAGTCCTAATGCCCTCCAATCAAACAAAATATCAGGAGGAAACACTCTAGTAATTAGCAGCAACCTCTAGAATGCATCATATAATGTATGCACTTTGCTTAGCCACTTGAAGTGAGAATGTATCATACAGCATTAAGATTAGCTGCAGAAATACAAAGCAACAACTAAGCTGGTTCCTTCAGTCTCAAAATCCAAGCCTGCATTATGAGGGGCTGGGAAACTTTCAAAATTGAAACTTGTTTTGCTGCTATTTTAAATCCTGAGAATTGTCATTGTATGCTCTGTGTGCTTGCGCATTTCAAGAAACAAAGACCAAATTTTTCTTTTCTAAGTGCTCTGAGTGCCTACAAAGTAGTATGTTTTCACACTGGAACCCAAAATGTTCCACTCAACATAATTCAGATCTATGAAGTACATTCACAGAATGCATACCCAAAAGAAAGTCTTTCCATTCCCAGAGTTCAATAGACTGTGCTACTGCATTACTACAGCACATAGAGTGAAAAACCATACCCACCTGACAATAATTATGATAAGTGTCCTGAAGGGGACAGGAGAAGCTGCTACGTGAAGGTACTGCAATGACTTGGAGAGAAATTCTGTATGCCTCCAAAAAGTGCCCTTTTTCATTTTCAACTTGGGTTATCACTGCTGGTTTTCCAGTATGTTGCTTTCTTATTTTTTTGAGGGGGTTTGAGAATTTAGTAACACACAAAGCAAAACTGTTCCAAGAAAAGCACCCAGGGCACCTTACTCACCCTCTTTATCCTCTTTCCTCCTGAGCCTTCTCCAAACACAGCTGTTTTGAAGTTTTGCAGTTGAGCTGCAAACCTGAAGCTCCACAGCAGCAACTGTCTACCTGTGGCTCTCATGGCTCTACAAGCCACGATCAGCATTTCATGTCAGATAATCTTGGAGAGTGGAAGGAGATGCAGGCTGATGGCAGGACAAGCAGCAGCAGCAGCAGAGGAGTAGTGGTGAAACTCTGGGTGTCCCACATGACAGTCTCACAGGGGCTAGGAATAGTGCCAGGATGCACGAAGGACATTGTTCCCTTGCTGTGGAAACTAGGACTCACTACAAAGCAACACAGGCTACTTGCTTGGATGCTGCCTTTATTTGCCAATTAGTAGCCAGCAGCATCTCCTACCTAGGTAACAACCCTGACCATTACTAAGTGATGACCCTCCCCTTTAAAGTCCTCAGCACGGGTGCTCAAAAGTGCCTAACTAGCACCGCAGGGTGGGTGAGTCATGGGACAAATGGAGAAGGAACAAAAAACCTTTCAAGAGCTGGGAATTCAGAGGTCACCAAAGATTGGCAAACGGAAAACAAAAGGGGAGTGATAAGGTGGTAACTGCGCCAGAATTACAGCCTCTCTGGTAGTCTAAATAGGTTCAGGGCTGGAGACTTATTGAGAAAGAGGAGCTAGATCTGATCGGGTCTGACTCATCTCCTCGAAGACAGCATTCACATGACAGGGAAAGGAAATGTAGTAGCTTTGAACGCAACGTTAGAAAATGGAGGGAAAGGACTGAATTTATGTATCTGGAACACACTGAGGGAGATGCAAATTGACCCTCAAGCTTTCCAGAATGAAGACTCTTCTGGATGATTTTGTTTAGTCTGGCCTTATTTAAATACTGGATAACCTATTTGCATTTGTGACAGGCAATTACCTTTCCAACTTTAGAGCAAACTAGCTTCATATATCTGAGAAAAAGTGGTAAAAGTGCTTAATCAGTGCTGTGTATCAGATGAGTGATTACCTTTTACCAATATGAAGTATATTTATTGCACTCTGGACTGTTTCAGATACAGATAGATGAGCTGAGAAAAAAAAAAAACAAAAACAAAAACATTTTCACCAGCAAACTATTTATTGAATCATTACTTTTGTTACAGAATATAATATTTTATATTATTAATGTTTCTATTTTTTCTGCTTTTGAAGAAAACGATCTGCTACTTGTAGCTCACTTATGAAAATTTGCAACTGGCCCATGCCAGTGGAGAGAGTACAAAGGATACAAAGTATAGAATTACAAGGGTAAATATTTATTCATTAGTCAGGAGGTGTGCCAGCCAAACTGGGTCACACTGAATGTGGCTTTATGGAGGGTTCTTGTACCCTTCAAACATTCAGATACAACATTTGACTAAGATCCACACTACCAATTACTAATCATAACAAAACTTTGCAAAGCAACTATATCTCTGCAGCACTCTTGCTGCTTGTCTATTGATCCAGTTGTCCCAGGAGTCAGTCTTGTTAGAGTTACTTATCTATGATGCCAGATGACACCCGGCAGAGTTTCAAAGACGTGTTAGAAGGGCTAGGATGCTGGCTTTATCTGAGTTGTCCATGGATATCCTTTATCCTTTGTGGACAGCTCTAAGCTTCCAAGAAGCAAAGTCCTTATTTCCAGGTCTGGGCTGTCCTTTAGTTTGTTTTATTTGAGCATGAGCAATACCAAAGTTGCCAGTAAAATTCCACTACCTACACTGCAGCATGTAATGTGAACTAACATATATTAACAAAGTTAATACACTTTCATATCATAAAGACTGATTGATATAATAGTTGGGGAAGTGAATAAAAAAAAATAACACTACATAATCACCTCTGCAGAGCAGCTGACATAAGTCAGTAAGTGCAAATTGTCCCTGGTGGCTTTGATGGGATCCATAAACACAATTCCCACCTATAACTGTTTACATTACAATGTACACTCACGATTTGTTATAGCAATAGTAACCTTTTTTTCAGACCGACGCTTACTTAGTTGATCCTTACATTAAAGTTGAGAACAAAGTATCTTTGATCATCTTTTCTACATATCATTGAACCTTTTTCACTACTACTCTGTCTTTCCTGAGCTCAGGGAACTTGGAACCACACACAGCTTTCAAAATGTGGTCAAATAATTAATTTACACAGCAGTATAAGAATGCTTTGTTTCTGTTCCTTTTCAAATTTCAGCACACAGCTTGTTTTTTCTAAACTCTATTAAGCACTGAAGTGAGGTTTTCACAGAAATGTATTGTAATTTTGCTCCTGCACAGTACTAGTCAGCTTGGAGCTCATGATTTTATATTTGAATTTAGGATGTTCTTCCTCTCTGTGCATCACTTTTCATCTACCCAGAATGTAATCTACTATTTCACTGCCTAGTTATTCAGTTTCATAAGGTCCTTCTGTGGGCTTTTGTCCTTAAGTTCCTGAGTAGCTCAGTATTATTAGAAGGCTGTCACTTAAGTGCCCAGCTCCTTTTCCAAGTCACTTGTATGTTGAGCAGGTCCAAGCACAGATCACTAAAGCAGTGCACCTCTGACCTCCACACTACAAGTACCACACACTCACTCCCACTCCCTGTGCTCCGTCTTTAACCAGTTATCCATTCCAGGACATTTGGTCTTATGCCATTACTGCTTAGTTTCTTCAACAGTCTTTGTCAAAAGCCTTCTAGAAATCTCAACAGGCTTTATCATGCAGAAGACATTTTAAAAATGTTCAGTAAACTACAATGTTCCAAACTCCACCGTTACCAGTGTTTTCTCACACTGGTGATCAAAAGATGTAACAGATTCTGAGAGCAACACCTCATTTTGGAACTAAAAAATTCATATTTGAGAGGATTATTTTCCCCCAAAGTTACCTGTCCGATAGCTTTAGCTTTCCCTTTCCTTTTCTGTGACTCAAAGAGTCTATCTGAAAATCTGAGATCCCTTAAGATCCATGTTCATGTCTAGACAATGGTAAGGTTAGGTCAAGCCCTGTTTCCAGTCATTCCAGTATAGAATTGATCGGAAGATGTAACTTAGTTGTGGTTTCTCTTATCACACAGAATCCATGCTAAAAGAACAATCAGCAAAACAGAATTTAACATTGAAGTCATGTACCAAAAAGCTCCATTTTAAGGACAGCATCTGGAAAGACTTTAGGCCCTATGCTAAATACAGTCTCCTTTTTAAACAGAGCCATTAGCTGCTGCAGTGGTGTTATAGGTACTTTTAGAAGGCAAGATGCTGGCAGTTAAAATCCTTTTTTCTGCCTTCAAATTTGAGTAGGAGTATTTATTTAAGGAGAAATTTGGATTTTATAGGGAGCATCTAAAAATACGCAACTACCATGTCATCGTGCTTCTTAACTGAGCAGTCCCTGTGAGCGGTATGCTCATGCCATACACCAATAAAACACGGTGCCGTCGGGAGGAATGTAAAGAGACTGCGGGTGACAACAACTCTTCCTTTGGCCAGTTGTCCTGTCACAATCCTTGAAGGACGGCCAGCAGGCTGCAACCCGACGGTGCACCTTCTTACATACGCCTGCCTGCCACCTCGCAGGTGTCTCCACACCGGCACAGCCTCTTCCCCCACGGCTCGCACTGCGTTCCCCGCGCGATACTGGGTCCCACACGGGTGACAGGTACCCCCGCGTGTGCGGGCTGCGCTCCCCGGGGGCCCTCGAGGCGTCACCTCAGGACCAAAGCCTCCCTCGAGGCGTCACCTCATGGCCAGAGCCTCCCTCGAGGGATCCTCCACCGGTCCGGTGCGGACAACGCGCCTGCGCCGCCGCCGCCGCAGCGCCCGGGGCGCCTCAGTAGAGCTCTACACGGCGCCGCCGGCGGGAGCGGCGGTGCGGCGCTGGCCAATGGGGCGGCGCGGCGCCGTAGCGGCAGCTGAGGTCAGTTCCGTCGCGGCGGCGGTGGGCGTGCTGAGGCGGTGGGGTTGCCCTCGCCTTCGCTGGGGTAAGTAGCTCAGGGGAGAGCGGGAGCTGCGGGTCAGGGAGGATGAGGATCGGCGGTGCGGTTCTTGCGCGTCGGGAGATAAGGGGAGCGGTGGCGGCTGGCGGGGTGTGCCCCTGAGGGAGGCAGCCCTTTCTTCTCTTCGACCTTCTGCGACCCAGGTAAGGTCCCTCCGCCCCCGGCCCGTGCCAGCCGGCCCAGCGCTGGGGCTGTCGGCTGCTCGTCGCCGCCCTACCCGGCCGCCTGCCGGCGCGGGGAAGGGCGGGGGTCCCAGCGGCGAGCGCGGGCTGTGGCCCGGTGGGCCGCGTGGTGCTGCCCCCTGCGGGCAGGCGGCGGTAGTGCGCGGCGGCGCGGGCGGAGCCGCCTCCTCGGCAGCGGCGGCGGTGGCGGGCGGAGGTCTGCGCGGCCTGCGGAGGGTCCGCCACCCGCTCGGCCGCCTTCGCCCGGGCAGCGGCGGGCCTCGGCCTCCGGAGAAGGGCCCTGAGCGAGGAAGGCCTCTCTTCCCGGGAGAGGTGGCAACACTTGTGCATGGGTGGGCCGGACGCCCAGGAAGATGGGTTTGTGGCTGGCGGATGCTGCTGTCTCGTGGACGCCATCAGGCTGCTGCCTGGGGCTCGACTGGGCTGTGAAGCTGTTGTCCAGGTTTGTCATCTTGGTCTCCTTCCTGAAGAAGAGAAGCTTTCGGGTCAGTAACTATATTTACTGAGCAAAATAGAACATCCTGTATTTTGCATGTAAATTTTATTCTTTAGAGTGTTTGGGTGTAAGATTCTTTCAATTAAATTCTACATTAAATTTTGTTGCAAGAGAATCTATCATAAAAACGTATTACATTGGACACTTAAAGATAATTTAGGTGTATAAAATGACTTGGATTTCTTCTAAATAAATGATCCAGTGTTATCACAAATATAGCCCCAGTGTCCTGAAATACACATTTAATTAAAAAAAAAGTCTGTTTTAGTATTAAGATGACTAATAGTATTGCACAGGGTTTTGTTAGCATTCTCTTCTGCATTGTTACTACAGTAAAAGGTTATAGTCAAGGTTATTTTCTTGCAGATACCTATGTATGTGGCTAATCTTAGCACAAATGAAATCTGTAGAAATGAATTTTAGCATCTACATGAGTGTTTGGAGAACTGGACATGGAGGAGTATGTACTTTTAATGGGACTCATCCCCCCTCCTCTCCCATTTTCTTTAGTGCCATACATCCTTGCTTTATTGCTTACAGGCCTTAAAGCTTAGAGTAAGGCAATGCCGGCTAAATACTAATCGGTGTACTTTGGATGTACAGAGAGATTTTTAAAATGGTTGTAAATTCTGTGAAATGTTGAAATGTACAGCTTGAATTTAGAAGTTGAGGATATGTGTAATGATAAACAACTGTATAAACATCTCCGAGCACTCTCTAAAATACTAGTTTTGATGTAGTAGTTATTTAAGAATGCATTGTTTAGGTTATTGGAGGAAGACCACCAAGCAGTTGAATTATATGTCAGGAATGTGTGTCTTTCAGATACAAATAAAGCTAGGCCTCACTCCTACAGCTGCAGAGAAGCAGACCTCCATTTCAGTAGAATACTGTGTAGTGCATATATGTACCTGCCTTCACACAATGCCAATAAATGTCAATAAATTGGACATTTTGTCACCTATGCATTAAAAAAAAAAGTAGTTAATTACTTTTAATCAGTATTTTGCATAACTTGATATTACAAGTAGTAAAAATTTTGAATGTAATTAATTTTTTTCTGTAGAGTGAAATAACTGTATATTCTGTAATAAAAATAAGCTCTAAAAACCTGATGCATGGTCTTTGCTCTTCTTAATTTTCTGCATTTACACTCCTCATTCATTTTGATGGAAAAACTTTATGTGAATTTAAGATATAAAACATGTATGACTGTGTGATTAGCTGTTACTGTGAAACAAACATCTTTAAGAAGAAATAATTGTAGATAAAATTTCTTTAGTGTATTTGAACAGTTTGTTTTTAATACAAAATAAATTATTCTAATTAGTACAATATGTTATGCTTGAGTGAAGCACTTTGGATCTCTCCTTTTCATTAGGCCTAAAATTAGTGACTGATAATTGGCAGTTACATAGTTGGGTCAGTAGAACAGTTAACTCTGCTTAACAGAGATAGCCAGTTGATGTTAAATGGGTAGTGTATGACATACATACAATTGTAACATACAGGCAGGATAATTTTAAGCTTACACAGAGATTTAAGTTTTTCGGAGACTCAGATTTTACACACTGCATCTTCCTGATAGAGTGATGCACAGTGTCTTCCAATTCTGTTTAAACTTCTCTCTTAGGAGATGATTTATCTGGGCTTTTCAATACCAAAGCAGGCCTTGATACAGTTGGTTGCAGTCTGTGAACTTACTGCATGAGAGCTGTAAGATTTGCTGAAGTCTTTTTTATTTGATCACATATGATAAATGTGTGCTGCTCATCACACCCATTTCATTGATAGCAACATATAATTTGAGATTAAGAAGGGAGATAAAACACTGGAAAATAAATTATGTTTCTTTGAATGATGAACAAAGTATTAATATATTTGAAGTAAATGGAAATTTCAGGAGTATAGAATAATAGGAAGACACTGACAATTCCTGTCTGACAGTGGCCGCATCAGTGGTTTGTAATCTGCTGCAGTGCAAAAAACCTTGTCCAGCATGAATCTGGCATAGTCAGGCTAAAGAGGATGTTTCTTCCTGTTTTTCTTGGTTTTAATTGATCTTTGTTTTCTAACCTTTATGTACATGTGATATCCACTGTTTGGAATGCTTTTTGCCTCCTGCACGTCTATTGTTCTCTGTGTCTTGAGCAGCAAGGTTCAAGATATACTAGTGTTGTCTGAAAGGCAGGAATATTTCCTTTTATTAAATGTCTGACTTTTTAATGTTGCTGAATTGCAGGTGTTTGGTAGAAGGAGTGAATGAGAATGTTTGGTTTATCTTCTTTTCTGTGTGCCTCTTAAGTTTTCCTAATTCAGGTACCTTATTGTATTTCAGAGTATTTTTACAAACTTTTTCTAAATCCGTTCCTGTAAAGACAGTGGCTGGAATTGATTTTAACACTCCTAGTATCTCTTACTCCATTCTTCATCTGTCCTGTTATGTTTGCCATTCAAACTCCATGTAGACTTTCAGATCTTCCTTTAATGATATCTTTGGATTGTTCGGTGTCCCCTACATTTGATTGTGACTTGAAAAATCGAGTATGTGTCTTTTAATTAAAAATCTGAGGCATATCTCTGTGAACCCTTTAAATATCAAAACAAAGCTTCAGGGGAATTCTTTTCCCCCTTCTCCCTTCCCCACCCCTTCACTGATATGGGCTGAATGAATGTTGGATTGCACCACCTCTCTGTGTACACTGATCTCATTTTTCTGAAGCAACTAGAAAAAGCTCATTATTATTTTTTTTAAAAATGAAATTACAATGTACTTTTGGGCTTGTTTTATTCAAAATTATGATAAAGTGGAGCTACTTGCATCAAAACTTTTCTTATTAACTATTCAGTGTTCAGGAAAGATTGGTGAATAACTAGCTAAGGAGACAATGGTGATGTCACTTCAGCATCAGCTGGTTATTCGGTTCCTTTTCACCTTGTACTGGATCTGGCTTTAAATCAGTGTTGATAATACACCAGTGTTCTGCCTGTAGTTGAACAGTGTTTGCACAATGTCAAGGTTTTCTTTTTCCCTGCTCTGATTCCACTACAATGGGTGTGCATGGGGTGGGCAAGAGACTGGAAGGATACACTGCTGGGACAGCTGGCCAGAACTAGCCAGGGGAATAGTCCATACCATGTAACACCATGCTTGGCAATGAAAGCTGGAAGTAGAGGAAGAAGAAGGGGAGAGGGAGGTTGGATTCCCAGGTGGCTGTTGCTCATAGACTGGCTGGGCATCAGTCTGCTTGTAAAAAGTGGTGAGTGATTTTTTTTGCATCACCTCCCCACCTCTTTCCTTTATCTGTTAAACTGCTTTTGTCCCAATCCATAAGCTTTCTCGCTCTTTTTCTCCAGTTCATTCCCCTTCCTACTCAGGGAGAGTTGGGGAGCCAGCCAGTGGCTGTGTGGCTGCTTACCTGCTGGCTGGCATCTAACCACTGCACATCTGAAATGCAGTCACAGTAACTCCAAAAATATTTGAAACCTGGATTCTAGCAACATAGTATTTGTCACGGGTCTGAATGAAAGCTTGGGGGTTATATACCTATTTGTTTTCACTGTAATGTATAAAGCTGTTTGAATTATGAAAGTTTAGGATTACTAGCTTGTTCTTTGAAATGCCCCTTGTTAAATTTTTCTAGTGTCGTCTTGGACTGAGCAACCTGGATCTGTCTGGTAAACTGAAGTGTTCTTAAAATGTTTGACAGTGTTTCTTGTACTTTCTCGCTCTTTAAAGGTGGTGGATCCTTTTTCATGTTGTCACATAAGATGAAGTTTACAGTGTTAAAAAACATTTAAAAACTCTCAGTGTTTTTAATACTGTTTTTTTGTGGTCAAAGATGTTGATGGCATAAAGTGCCATCTGTGCTTATCTTTTAGTCAGTTCATATGAAGGGCAGTTTCAGTATCAAAGGATAGTTGTTAACAGCGAAAAAAAGCCAAATATTGATCTAACTTCACCCTTTCCTTTCACATGCAATTTTAGTTCTTTCTTAAAGAACTCTATAGAAATTTTCAAAACATCTTTGGTCTGGATCTTGAGCTTGTCAAGATCTCTTATTATCTTTCTCCTGAAATACCAGTGGATCTCCTGAACCTAGGCTTACCATCACGCTTGTGTGTCAACAACGTTCATCTTAAGTCTAAAAAAATTATATTATCAGGGGAAGAATGGTCCATCTGAGACTACCAGAAACATTTGGTTTTTTTTCCTCTTTAGAATCTGGATAACAGAGGGCATAATGTCACCAGTGTTAGACTTGTTTTAAAAAAAATAAAAATCTTTAGATCATGATACAGCAGTTGTGTATACTTTCTTCCTGCCTGGGAGGCTGCCATTGATTTTTTTTTTTTTTTTTTTTTTTTCCACATTGGGATTTTTCACACAGGGATATGCAGCTGTCTGCATTGCAATGGGGTAAGATTACTGTAGTTCTAGGAACTACCTACTGAGGAGTTTTACGAGTGTGCAGCCATCCATCTGCTAAAGAGTAGAAAATCCATTATGTTGTCCCTAACCAGTTTTCTAACTTATTTTTACTGCTATTTGAGGTTACATCAGTATACTTGCTCTTTGCAGAGCCCCATCTTTAGAGCAGCATTCCTGTAGCAGTTAAGGATATTGGCAGATGGAGCACAGGTTGATGCAAGAAAAACTTTCTGGATCAGGTACTTACTCCTGTTAAGCCATTGTGGAGATGTACCATAATGTAAAGTTTTCATCATTCATGTAAGACTATTGCAATGGGATGCTACTTAGGTGATCTCAGTGCTGTGCTTTTGGGAGCCCAGATCAGGCCCTGCTGTCTGTAGATAGGTTTGGAGAGGAAGTGGATTTCAGAAGCAGAAAACTTCTGTAGGATGTATTGAAATCTAAAGGAATCTAGAAATAACCTCATAAAATAGGGTCTATATGTGAAGGCAGATCTGTGCAACAGTTTGTATGTAGGAAGGAATGGTTGAATAAGAAAAATGTTGAGTAGATTTTATTTGTTGTTATTAGCTTTGGACTTTGTTTTGCTTTATGTATGTCTCAAAAGGCTAATTTAATTGTTTGTTTTCCAAATAGCAGTGGTCTCATAGTCTTGGCAAAAGCTTAAAGGCTGAGATCTTGTTCTTGTTAAATATAGAAGAGAGACTGTAAGAGTGCTGGAAGCTGTGGGGCAAATCAACTGCATAGGTTAATGTGGTTTACACTGATACTACTGTTCTCCTTCTGCCTTCTATTGCATTGTTTATTTTGCTTGATTGACACATTCTGTATTACTGAGTTGGAGTGAATTATTTATATATTTGTCCACATACACAGAAGTGATTACACTGTGATATTAATAGAAGTGAAAGTAATTAATTTTGCAGCCACAGATTGTTTTGACTTCATTATTTTGAGAACATGTGAAGTATAAATCACATCTTGCTATGAATTAGTGTTCAAGACTATTTAGATCTGAAATAGCACTGATTAGAAAAAACTTCCTTCTGTACTTCATGAATTTCCACACTAACTACAAAAATCCTTATAGTTAAAAACAAACTCATAGTTGTGTGTTTTAGTAACCATTGTAGTCACTCTCCTTTTCCTGCTGGGATTCACAAATGAGTGGCACTTCCCAGTATTTCATAATATCTTTTCCCGAGTTAAAGGTTGTATATGAACTGAAATAACATTCTACTGCTCAGTTCTGTTACCAAGTGTCTTTCTTGTTAGGCTTATAAATACATTTCTTAAATGTATTTTTTTTCATGATATGGAAGAAATAGAATGAACTCTTTAGGTTCTGATGCATAGCAGATAGTTTTCTGAATTTATGAATATTGTGACTAAGAGCAAATGTTAAAGGATTATTTGATTGGGTATATTTTGCTTAGAGTTAATGGTTGTATGTGCAGAATAAAGTCAGTGGTGTATTAACAGTAGACCTGCACTCTGTAATTCAGCTGTAGTCCACTAACAGTTCGATTATTAGTTCATTGTGTTTCAGTGATCTGTGATTTGTAACTGACTTAATCTTCTGCTTTTTATTCTTTAGTGCTGCAAGTTGGTTGAATAAAATTAAGAACATGGAATATAATAAGGATGCAGTTGCTTGAGCACCGTTTCTTCCGTGTATTCTGCAGATTGGTGGCCTGAATGATTGATTGATAAGCAGCATACGCAAGACTACAAGAAAATATTGTCTGTTGCTGCTGTGTTTGGCAAATCTGGTGCAGAGTCACGTGTTCTGAAATGCAGTTGAAAAAAATGAGGGAAATTTTACCCAGATTGTACCCTGGCCAAGTTAATGATAACAATAATTCCTTAACTACGTCCCCAAAACAATCTTCTCAGGATAAATCAAATCCATCAAAAGAGGATGATGACCAGAACTTCTGTTACCAAGGGACTGAGGCTGAGAACAATAAGTTGTCACTGCTAAGCTGTATAAAATGCAGAAGCGTTCAGAAAATTTCAATGCAAGATATAGAAAAGCATAAGAAGCTTGGATGGACTGAAGACAAAAACTTCATCTGCAAGAAGTGCAGTCATATTACACCACCAGCTTTCCATTTTTTTCCTGAAGGTACCAATGCTGTAGACTTTGAAAAACATGGAAAAAAATCCCCAAGTAAAACCCAGAAAACATTTAAAGTTAAAAACTTTCTGCCAGGTAAATACTACTGTGATAAATGTAGATTTTCAACAAAGGATCCTTTACAGTACAAAAAGCATGTAGGTCAACATGAAGAAATTAAATTTATTTGTTCCCACTGTAGTTATATATCCTACACCAAAGGAGAATTCCAGAGACATTTGGTGAAACACACTGGAACTTTTCCGTATCAGTGTGAATACTGTGAATATGGTGCTGTTAGACATGACTATATAGTAAAACATACAAGAAGAGTACATGAAACACCCACAAAACGGCTGTCAAATACTATCATAAAGTACAAGCAAAAGAAGCAGAGTCAAAGCACTTTATTTGAAAAGCAGATATATGATAAAATTCCTTTTCAGAATGATCTTTCAAATTCATCTTCCAATATGGTTTGTGAGATTCGAAGTAAAGCAACTAAAACAGTCTGTTTGTCACATGATGTAGAATGTAGCATAAACACAGCATCAGTCCAGGATAAACCAATATTGGAACCATCTGAAATAACTGTCTGTGAGAATCAAAGTGTGGAAGTTGAGGTTTATTCTCCAAAAACAGAGCCTTTACAGCCTGGGATGCCTTTAACAGTAATTGCACCATCTGAACTTGTAGTTCCTTCTAACTGTTTAGCTCAGATAGTAGAGATTAAAATAGTGAATGGAGCACAACAGCTGGTTCTTAAACTAATTCCTATGAAGGAGGCAACTGACAAACCTGTGAGCAGTGCTGAAGAGGAACTTGAGAATCAAAGTAGAGAACGATCTGCAGGAGGAAAAAGAAAATCTGTGTCTCAAAATGAGTTACTAACCATGGAAGTGAATGTAGACAAATTATCCAGTGTTAGTAACCAGCTTAATTGGGATAGTACGTATGACAAGAATTCTGAATGTCTTTGTTTTTCTGATTCTCAACTCTCAGACTCTAACTCTGTATCTGTTCAGAGGGAAGATGCATCAAAAGTATGTTTTCATTTGGTGAAAGGTATTGATGTCCATGCAGGTGTTATAGAACTTTGTTCTCCGTCTTTGGTGATGAATACTACTGAAAAAAAAAGTGATCTTAAATCCTCAAGGTGGGAAGTAGATGGAAAAAATAACTTACATTATGACTTGTATTGTTATGAAGAAGGTGTGGATATTCCCCTCCAAAAATATGCTGCTATTTCTGGAGATAAAAGTTACAAGAACATTTCAGTAGAGTCTGCTCAGGAGGGCAAAAATTCTTCTGCAGTCCTTAAACAAAAGGATACATTGCCTCTAAAGAGGGATGACAAAGAATGTGGGAATCTGCCAATCAGCTCTACAGAAACACATTTAGCTGGTAAGGGTTTTGATAAAAAATCTGTTACACCTTCTGAAGCAGGAAAAAACTTTCATGTCACTAAAACTCCACCTTACGAGGACAATACTTTTGGCTTTAGTGAAGTGAAGAGAGCTGAAACCATAAGTCAAAAGAACAATCTTCTTCTGGAATCATTGGAACTACAGAACCTGGAAAATAAAGGCAACCCTTTTGAGGGACCTGTTATTTCATCTGTATTTTCTCTTAGCTCTGGGGCTGAAAACGTTCCAGAAGGTGTCAGATGGGATGACAGAAGATGCAGTAAGAAGTCAGCAACATTGCTGTGTAGAAAGATTGCTCAGCTAATGTCCGCTGCTGAATCTAACATGAAATCCATGCCTTTGAGATGTCAGGCTTCTACGAAAAAGGTGCTTTTCCCTCAAGAAAATTCAGCAAGCTGTGAGAGAGTTGTTCCTGCCACTGAAGGGGAACAGTCTGCATCTTTGCCTCAGGTGCATGGTGGAAACGGTGTCATTAGTAGTGAAGAACACTGTAAAGATCAGCTGCTTACCTTTGCAAGAACATCTAAAAGCAGGGTGACTAAAAATTCCCATGTTGCTACTCCAGTGTTTATCCCCAAAGGGACAATGCTGAGAGTGCTGAACGCTACTAGCAGTCAAAACTCAAATGGGATAGAAAACAGGAGTGAAACATCAGCTCCTTCTACGTATTGCAGTGAAATGTTTCTGCCTCGCCCGGTTCCTGTCAATGTTTCTGAGACACTTAGCAGTAATTTGCCATGTTTGCCTAATCTGAATGAACTGAATGCTGAGTCTCGAAGTGTATCACTCAGGCAAAGACCAAAGCGAGAGGCAAGCATTAAAAACAATAGCAAACAAACTGGCGTGCCATTTCAGAAAAGCAGTGATGTGAGTAAGCAAAGTAAACCCTATTCAAAAAGTCAGCTAGGTTCCAAAAATAAGGCAAAACAAACAAGCTTCAGGGAACTTCCTAAGAGGAAAACAAGAACTCAGTCAGAAACCAGTTCAAGTTCTGACATGTCATATCTGTTGACAGCAAGACGTCTTCGGCTTGTCCCTCTGAAAACGAATCAGTTGATAAAATGCCCTCGTCGTAACCAGCCAGTTGTGGTACTAAACCATCCTGATGTTGACTCACCGGAGATAATTAATGTCATGAAGACTATCAACAAGTATAAAGGTCAAGTCTTGAAAGTAGTTCTGTCAGAAAGGACAAGTAGTTGTCTTGGTGTCAAACGTTATCGAAAGCGTCTTACTCTTCAGAATGTTGAGACAGGAAACCAAGCAAAAAAGCAGAGTATGCTAAAAATGAAACTAAAAAAGACCCATAAGAACAACTACCAGGTGGTGGAAACTTCACCAGCTGACACACTTCAGTGTATGTTTAAGTGTTGGTTTTGTGGAAGAGTATATATGGACCAAGAAGAATGGATAAGTCATGGACAGAGGCACTTGATAGAGGCAACCAGGGGCTGGGATGTTCTTTCTCTTTCAGCAAAAAAGCATTAATTGAGGGATTAGAGGGGAAACCCCCTCTATTATTAATGAGTACTACTAACTTGCTTGGAAAGTAAGATTGAAATAACTGCTTTATTTTGCCAAAAGGTCTCTACTGTTAGCAAAGTGGGAGAGGAGAGCAGAGTTAGAGAGACAGAGAAGCTGATAGTGAGGATTAAGCACTACTTTACACTCTCATAATTGAGATTTTTATTAGAGGTCAGCTTTGTCTGTTCCGTAGGATAAATTTGAAAAAGATTTGCTATGCAAGCATCTTTCTAGTAACCGTTCTCTGTACTAGGATACTGTGCTATAACTGGTTTGTGCTAGGTCTGTATGGATTAAAATCTTAGATGATGAGATCGTTGTAAATTTAACAGGGTTTAGTTTGCTTTATTACAGCGTGGTGTTTCAGAGATTGAGTGTATGTATACTGAAAAGCACCTTTGATCCTCTGTGGGCAGCAGGTGTATATCATAGGTTTTAGTGTCAAAATAAGCATCATGCATAAAAAAAGTAAAACTTAAGTGCAAGTACTCTGTTTCAGTGAAACAAAACCACTTCTGCTGACTTCAGAGTTGATACAAGGGAATAAATGAAGAATCTGTGGGACCAGAGTTACGCCCACTAGGTCAGATAGCACTAAAAAGTGTAATTTTGTTTAGTACTTAGTCTTTACCCAGTGTGTTTTGTGTAGATGTGAGAAAGAGCAGAACACTGTCGGATTTCTGTACCGTCTGTTCTGAACAGGCAGAGCCAGAGATATTATCAGCCTTGGACCAACAGGAGAGAGAAGCTTTTCTCTATATGGTCTCAAGGCTGTTCTCAAATGTAGGAAGTGATAGGCAGACATAAACCCTCCACCACTGTGTGTGTGTGGCCTGACAGAAACGCACTTGCAGAATTGGGCATTTGGTTAGAACTCCAGTTGGTGAGTTAATGCTTATTTACAGGGGGAACTTGTTGAAGATGAAGACTTTTCAAAACGAAAAACCATATTGCACAGCTTTTACATTGACAGTGTTGAACCAGATTCAGTGCAATCTTTCATCCTTCTTAGTCTTAATTAAATGCTGTTAGAATATATTTTTTGTAGGCCTCAATTTATACAAGCATGTGCCTAATTACATATGTACATCTAACGTGTATCTCCTGACTTCAGTACAGTGTAAACATTGCTCGGTTGCTTAAGCACTTCCAAAATCAGAGCCAAATTTCAAGTTTTTAGCACAGAAGAGGGATGGATGATACTGAAGTCTAATGTTTTTCAACATGAACAATAGATGTTTTTCTTCATCTTGTAAATTTTAAATTGTTTTAAAATCATATAGAATGAACTATATTGAAGCACACACTTAAAATTGTAAATCACTTCTTATGTTTTTACAGATAAAAAAATCAATAATGACTCTAATGCTGGATATGTGTTCTATGTTTGAACTGAAATTACTCTTGAAAAACTGTTAGTTCCTAACTCTTTTCACAGTCATTGCATTTTTGTAAACAGTTGAAGCTGGAAATATTTTTAGTATGCTCCAGCAGATTATACATTGTTTTGATAAAGTATGTATTGTATCTGTGTTGAAATGTAAATATTTTAAAACTACATCTGACTGAGGCTTATTTTCAAAACCAGTTAAAACATTGCTTTCCAGTCATTTTGCAATACAGTGTTAAAACCCTTCAGATAGTTGGTGCTTTTAAGTCAGATCTTTTTAATTTTTATATCATTTTTATCAGACTAACCTGTTCCACAGAACAAACTTCCTTTTGTCTGTTTTGTCAGTAGTAGTGAAATGACAGTTCTCATTTTGTATTCAAATGGAATTATATTTTTTTAGATGGGTACAATAGAGGGTTTTTTTTCACTTCATATACTTTGATGCCAAACCTAACAGTACTATTTGCAGTTTTGATTGTGAAAATCGCTTCCATTTTAAAATTCTGGCATATCATATAATAAATATTGAAATTGTTAATGTGAGGAAAAACATGGTTAAAATTCCACCTTTGTTTTAGCTCCTTCAGTCCAGGTTACTGTATGAATTAATTTTGTTTCTGTAGAAGCTACTAAATAAATAGTTTTGAATTTGCTTTGTAAGAGTTGTCACTGGCAAAATTAGAACGTTCCTCATGAAAGCTGTACTGGGGGGGTGCGGAAGTGTTGCTGCTCAACATTATAAAGTTTAGGTGGTTTAAGAATGCTAGTAATGCTTATCTTTTATAAGCAAGTTTACTATTTAAGTAAACATCTGCAAAGCTTTTTATGTCATTGTCGTGATCTGCTATCTAAATTATTAAGCTGTGGGGTTTTTTGATGGATTTAGTTTAGATTTTTTTTTTTGTTTTAACATGAAAACCTTTTGTAAGTTAAGTTGTATAATGGCTATGATTCACAGCAGATTGTCATGCCTCTTTTTTTTTTTTGAGATCTGCCAAACTGCTTAGCAGCTTCTGTTTTGTTAATTTTCAATCTATTATTAGATAATGTCATGTCAGAATATTTTTCTTCAAGTTTAACAGTCTCAGTGGTTTGAGAGAAATAATTATAATGCAAGTTCTCTTGCATTTTGATCTAATACTGAGAAGTAAAAAGGTTGCAAGGAAATAACAACCAACTGCTAAATTTTTTTAGAACTAGTTTGTGCCACTGCATACACTACATCATAAATTGGGTTGGAATGCCATGTTTTGGGCTTGAATGTTTTTATTCTTCTTGTTCCTATTCTGTAAGAGTAAAGTAACTAAGGTTGCTTTCTTGGTATAGTCTGCTTACCTAGTCAAACTTCTGACTGTGCTTAGAAAGGAAGGTTACAAATGCTTTGCAGAAAAATTCTGACTTTTGCCTTTCGTCTTTATAATGAATTTTGTTAAGCCTCCCAAAACTCTAATTATATGAATAAATATTATAATATTTTTTGCTGGAAAAATATTACCTTCTCGTCATCTTTGATACACGCTGAAATGTGTTTTTTTGCTGAGTTTGAAGCACATCTACTGTTCCTCTGTATTTGCACACGGTATGAATGCAAAGGGACTGTTTGCATAATGGTCCTACTATGTAAGTGTTTGAAGGCTTACATATGGAATATAAGTATCTGCTAAAGAATAAGTGTTAAGTAATATAATTCACATAATTAAAGCTAGCTTTATAATCTGCTCCAATACCTATGAGCACCAGCTGACACCCACTGACTTCAGGGACTGCTGAGCACAGCTTGTTACTCTACAATCACGTATGCACACTGAATGAAGTTGTTAAACACTGAATATCCAAGTAGTATTTAATGTGTATTTTTAAAAGCAAGAGTATTTTTTATGTGAGTGTAGTATGTATTATTAGATTTTGCTACTAACTGAGCTTCATTGACAAGGTAAGCAAGACTGAGTTTGATTTTCATCTTGTGTTAGAAGGTACAGTGCAAGATAAGCAAATTAATCATTGTCAAAGTATCAGGAATCAATCTCTCTTAATACTTTTCTGTGAATTAATGCAGTAGTGTATACTTTACCTGTATCCTCAAAGTTAAAAACAAATTGCAAGAATCAAAAAATGGAGTAGATCTGTATTCTCAGTGGGGAGGTAAGTTTTTTTTTTAGTGGAACATTTAGAATACTTCATAATATTATGGGGAGCTCCTCACTGAAAGGTTAGTCTGATTTTTAAGACATTTAAATAATTTTTCTGTTTACATCTATACAAACAAATTGGTGACATTAAGGCAGAAAACATCTTGTACGTGACTTGAACGGATATGTAAGGTAACATTGTTCTCTCTGGATTCCTGCTTTATCCTTTCCATCAATGAGTGTGATGGGAACATATTTGTAGAAGTCAATGATCTCTTTCACAGAATTAAATTTCTGGGGGGAAAAAGAAAAAAATGTAATCAGTGACTGAAAATGAAATTGCTAGATGGATTTATCTATAACATTAAAAGGCTTGCAAATCACAATATTAGAAATAGGTAATATTTTGCATAGAATTATGATTAGATTAAGTGGAAGCTATCATAAAAGCAAAAGCACCAGATTTTAATCCTCTTATTTCCTTTGTGTGTCTTTGTCTTGTGTAGGAAAAAGCAGCTGGCTGCTTAGGACAAAAGAGGAGCATGTGTAAGCCCTGAGAATGCAGTATCACCTGTAAAAGTTTGTGATGGTAGATGTGATGATATATTTTGAAAAGATGAAGCAACTATAAATCATTGCTAACTTTACCCTGTCAAAAGTTACACTTAAATTAGCAGTACATGATACTTTACACTGCAGGGTTTTTTTGTACCTTTTCAAATGTACCTTTTGTTTTCCCATTCAGTTTCCTGAGAAAGTTGATATAAAATCCCTTTAAAGTATGGAAAAATAAGAATCTCAGCGGGGTTTTAGTTTTGTTCTCTGGTGTTCAAAACAGTGACATCCTCCAAGCCCATTCCTAAAATTATAAAGGTGTGGTTCGAGGTTCCTGAACTGATCAATCAGCAATGGAAAGCTGTCCCAGGTATTTATCCTCATTTATCCCGCTGTTCCAATGGGTAGCAGTCCTTCAGTTTAAATAGTTCTAATCACTGTGTGTAACTTTTAAGCTATTATCACACCACTCTTTCTCCACTTGAGCTGTTCTTTGGACTGACTGGTATTACATGATTAGAACTGTACACAGTAATGCAAGCTTACTGTGACATGAATAGTTATCCTGTATCTATATTATATCACATTGACTGCAGTCATGGGCATTGATTGTGTATGTGCTGGTATCTTGTGGTAGGGTCTATCATCTCGACCTGATCTACGCCTAGTTTGTAACAAGAGAATCTGATTAAATCTCTGATTTGGTGAAACTGTTCCTGTTTTACTTTAAGATTTTAAAAGTTATGTTTTGATCTTCTTTTCTTGTATGCATTTGTTTCACTTTGCTGTTTTGTCTTTGACTGATGTTCAAGGTCACTATTGCTACGAGAAATCTAGGCAAAACCGTGGTTTGTATTTCATGCTACACCAAGGTAATCCTAACTTTTTTTTTTAAATTCCAGACTTACTCATTATCAGCACAAATTTTTTTCCTGTTTTCTAATATTAGTTTTGTTTGCAAAGTTAAGAGTTTTACTGTAATTGCTCATCTGCTTTGGAAATTTAACTTGGCTTTGCTTTGCTAATGTCATATTGTTCATCACTGTACCTTTAAGCTGTAGCTCTTTGTTAATGAGGGGAAAAATGTCTCAGATGTTATTTAAATCTCTCTTCCTATTTTATTTCATCCTGTACTCTTCTTTGAGTTAGTGAGATTTAAAATATTAAGCTCTGAATCTCTTCATCACTGCTGGAGCATGAAGCTGACTTAGACATCATAGTGATGAACACTGATGTTCCAGTTTTATGTCCTCAGCTCTTTTAATGGAACGTCACACTTTGTAAGGTGTAAAGGCACCTAAAGGTGTAAAGATGAGTAAATTTCAATGCTACGGATTTCTTAATTTCCCTTCACTGTCTGAAGAGACTCAGACCAATCTCTGCTGTCATAGAAATGTCCTGCTGGTCTCCAGACTGTTCTGAGGAGATAAGAATAGTGTCTGAAGGATTGCTTGTGAAAGGTGTAGTTTTGAATTGCATTGAGGTGGTGGTTGGGCTCTGTACTACATTGCACATACTGAATGAAAATGGTTCATCCTTGAGCTGTCATTTAAGCTGTGGACAAGATGATTACCTTGTAAACATCTCTCTCAGTTGAAAGTATTAGCATTACCTGACAGGTCACTGTGCCCAGTTTCCTGGTGGTAACTTTTGACATAACTCTGTCAGTGAAGGAAGTTGTGGATGTGCTCCTTCATCTACTCTAGAGTCAGGCCAGTGTAATGGCTGATGAAGGTAGTTGGTGCTAATCGATTTGACTTGCTTTCAAACTGAGTTGAATTGATGTGACTTGTATGAGCAATGGTTTGAAAATGAAAGGTGGCTGCAAATAATGACAGGAAGTGGTGAGGATGGAGAAAATATTTATGTCCAGAATGGTGAGATCCAGAGATACACAGAAGTTTACAGCACAGCCAGATGTGTAAAACAGACACTGAGTTAAAGAGGAGCCTACTTCTGACCTTGGTTTTTAGCTACTGCATTGTGAATTGAGCCTGGTGCTGAAGACATGCTAAGAACATGTATTTTGTGGCAGATCTAGTATTGGAAAGGCGGTAAGAAAAATATTTAAATTTTGTCATGATCGGCTTTAAATGTGAGTGAGGTTCTGAGTTCTTTACCTTAAAAAGAACTGTGTAAATGAAAAGAAGCAGCATTACATATATCTCTGGATCTTTAATATTGAAAACTGACTGGAGTGGAGGAAGGCAACAGCCAAGTAAAAGGTGATCAGGACAGCAGTTTTAAATGCAAGTGCTTAAATTCAATATTTGTCTCGTTTGGGGATCTGGTCTTTATAGCTTTATGTGATTTGGCCTTTAGTGAGCTCAGAATAATATATGAAATATGGATGTAGATGTGAACATCTGTGGCTAAATTCCTAGCAAAAGATATAGCTCTACTAATAGCGTTTTTTTGGTGTTTTGTTTTGTTATTTTTCCTCTGCTTATATTCATTTTATTCCACCTTGATACTAATTTAGCTGCACAGGAGTTCAGTTACTTGTCATTGATCACCATCACATTAACATAGAAGTAACAATTCTTTAAATTAGACAGAAATACGATTTAGAAAAATATTTTTGTCATAGAAAATGTTAACACCTCGTAAACTGTATGAAAAATCAAGAGTTGCAATCAGATAGGAAAAACTTTGAATAATTATATATGAGAAAAAACAAGTTTTTAATGGATGGAAACAGACTAATCCAAACGTAAAAACATGTTGCAGAAAACTTCTAAGATTGAACATTTGAATAAAATGAACAACTGGGGAGAAATGTAATAGGTCTGCACCTGTTTGTTGTTGTTTAAGTTGCATTCTCTTTAGCTGGTGAAGAGGAAATATTCAGCTAATCTGGTCTGTTTGCATTGCATAGTGCAAAATGTGGTGTAACAAAGGGTTTCCCTGTGGAGGAACAACACAGAGCACTCTGGAAGACATTTTAACAGGCACTGGAAAATTACAGGTAGCATTTTGCTGTAATATACAGCCTTACATATTGTTTTCACCCTCCTGAGATAAGAACCTTAAGTGAGAAGTTGAGATGTCAGTTTTCAAGAAAGAATGTTTTTGGGGAATCCTTTCAGGCTGCCTGAAATGGAGGTAGCTCTGCTGAGCAAGGTTGGTGCTGTTGATTGTTCATTATTGCACATGTGCTTCGTGCCCAATCCAGTGTTAAGTTTCTTTTCATGTCTGCTGCTGAGAAGATGCCTAGAAGTGGGGAAGCTGCTATTTCTTTGGCTCCCTGGTACTACACAAAGCTGACTAGCAAAACAATTCTGAAATTTTCTGTTGTAGTTGATCTACGGGAGGATTTCTGAATTGAGGAGAAACAATGCTCTGTTAAATAAGAAGGTTTAAGATAATATGTCAGAATTACAGATTTTGGCTGGTAGAGCCAAGTCTAATATATACTGTTGGTTATTAACTAGATGCTTGAAATCCTTATTCTGGCATTGTAACTTTCCAATTTGGCTGTTGTCAGACCAGACCCACTGTTTAAGATACATACTTTCTGTGCACAAGTTGGAACATGCAACAGAGTAATATATTTTGGTATTTCCTGAGATGGGAAGGATTGTGTTATCTTTCCTTTTAGTTCAGTAAAAATTGTTCAGGTAATTTTCTAGTTGCCTTAATTAAGTCTGTTAAGATTATGAAAACTTAGTTGTATGTTTTTAATATAGTACGTGTATGGTAAATTATAGAATATCCTGTAGTGTACCGTATTTCGGTTCCATTCAGGTTTTTTTTGGCAGTCTAATCTGAGCCTGTTTTTATCAGGGCTGTTACAAGAAGGCTAAACAATGTAAGAACTACAGAAAACTAAACTTGCTTTCTCCGAAGTCATACTAAAACTCCAGGAAATTACCTGGGAGGTTCAGTTCAGAAATGCAGACAATATTTTACAGAAGACTGATGGTTCACTACACCAGTGCCAGAGTGATGGTACCTGCAGTACAGTTCTCGATTTGTTCTACGCTTCTGCTTCCCAAACTGTTTCAGTGTGCTTGAACAATGAAGAATATTTTTCCCCTCATTATTATACCAGTGCTCCTGAAGAACAACTTGTCAGTTAGCCTCGCTCCTTATCTCTGAAAGCTCATGAATCCTATTCCACGTTTTCTACTAAGAATCCAAATGTAAATCTTGGACCTGCCAAATTTATCAAGTTAGCTTGTGTGAGTTTTGATTTCAGAGGTTTTTTAAGTCTGTGTATAGAAAAGGTAAGTTTTAAAACTATTAACATGCATGAAAAGGACATAATTGAATATTCAGCTACAGAGGCCTTGCTGTTTCTCCTTAGTTGGATTTCTGTCTGTTGTTTACATAGCTAATAACCCTCCTAGTAGTTTGTTGCTTTGCTTTTTTGCTGTGCAGCTGGTCCTCCCTTATGCTGAATTTCATGCTCAGCTGAGCATTCTTTGATTTTTATTATTTTTTTGCAAGTATCACATGTTTGTAGAGATGACTGTTTCAGTTTTAACTTTCTTGTGTGAAAGACATGCAGATACAGTATTTGTTATTTAACCATATAGGTAGAATAAGAATTAGACTCATAATTAATATAATTGAATTTAATTATGTAAAAAAGTGTTGCTAATCTAAACGGAATTTCTAATTTAAATTTACCACAGCTGAAAGACTGATTGGTGGGGACCCACATGATTTAATAGCTTCTGAATATCCAAATGACAACTTTTGTCCTATTTCCTTGGTTTTTTGCTATATGAGAGACAGACAGTAGGAGACATTATGCAGCAATAACGGCAACAGACCATGCTGTCAGGTATGTGGAGTTGCATATATTTTAAAATGTCTGCTTATATTATAACAAGTTAAAAAATATGCTGAAATATTACGTCTGCCTGGAAAGGGAGGACTTTCTTTCCCCTTTACTTTGCAGGTGTTGCTTAAAGTAGGTGAAGGTACTTAGGAAATTTTTACATCAATTTAAAATCTGAATTTGAGCAAGGTATGTAAAATTCAGTTTTAAATTGTTATCTTTAAGTTACTTGAAACTTAGAGACATACTTGAAATAAGACTATGGTAAAAGAAACTTTAATGAAACAGCAAGTTATGTGGGAGAGCTTATAACTATTCTTTTAGTGTTAAGAACTTGTGAAGTGCAACATAAAAGCAGTGGACTGTAACATTAGAGGGGATTTTAACTTACATCATCTCCTCTGAGTCCTGTTCCCAGTGCATATTGTTGGCTCTCTTCCAGAAAACGTACTTTAATGTTGTATACTCTTCTTCCATAATAGACAACCAAAACATACGGTTCAGCATTTGATTTCTTTGAACAATCTCTAACCAAGAATGTCTCATCCTGTACAACACATTTAAATTATGGATTGTACAGTTAGTTCCCAATAAAACCTTCTAACCCATCGTGGACAGTTTATAGACATTTCCTCCATGAGTTAACACTCCAGTTTTTGAGATAAATTGTACTTACAGTGTTTTCCTGTAACAGTGCCTGCTCTGCTTCGTGGCGATCATATTCTCCAATGTACCATTCGTATTTGCTTAAATCCTTAATGTTAACATATTATAATCAGTGTATAGAAATTAACCACAGCTGGCAGAAGCAGAAGCCAGTGAAAACAGATTATATCTAATCTGCATTTAAAGCAAGTTTAGCACAGTTTATAAAAAATAATTGTAATGCATCTATATTGAGAAATCCTGTTAGGAAATCTGAATAAAATTGGACATCTAAATTCTTATCTGTGATTTCAAGAGCTCACATTGGGCTGTTTTCAGGGGTTCTGAATACCCACAGCTGTGAGACCATTTAACTTCTCGGGAAAATGTTTTCAGTAAACAGCAGTTCTTATGAGGGTGGGTGGGTGGGCGTGTGTGTGTGTGTGCCATATAGTGATAATCCTGTTTTCTAAAAACCTGTCTCCTTATGAATGGTTGGACTCAATTATCTTAAAGTCTTTTCCAGCCAAAGCAATTCTATGATTCTATCAACTGAATCACTCTTTACCTTTTCAGTGGGTTGGGAGAGAGATTGCATTTCCTGTTTCACAAGTGAATGTTTTGATTTATTTTTGCATGCTGTGTGCAGTGTAGGAGGTGGTGACCACTTCACTGGCGGATTCTCTACATTTAACATGGACCCTGTAAAAGTAAATTCAGAAGGAAAAAAGTTATATTTTTTTCAACTTAAGTTATAGTTTGGTTTTACACTATCAGTTTTACTTAGTAAGTCTGAGAATAGCATTTACAGTTTAGAAATACAGTATTGTGAAATTTAACCATTAAAATTCAGAGCTGTCAGTTATGACTGGTCTTGTACTAATGCAGCACCAGTGGTTTCAGATTCATGCCCCAAAAGGTTTAACACATTAGTTTCCTAATGTTTTTTAATTTACATCACTCTTCCAAGTTCTTGCCCACAGAAACATAGAGAAATATTAAAGATAAACTACTAATGAAATAGCAAATGATGAATAAAATAATAAATATGTGACTTTGATATTCTACAAGTGTAACAGTTCATTCTATTCTACTTTCAACTTTTCAGGCCCTTGTATTTGTGTTGGATCAGAGCTACTGTTACATTGGATCATATTAAAGCCCCTTATTATCCCATTGCCAGCTAACATTGTTTCCACCAAGCTGTTAAAACCCTAAAGGATTCAGAGGTTCTGCCATGTAGATGGATTTCAGTGTGCTCTGCACCTTGGTTCAACTAACAGATTTAGGACCAAGCAGGGAGGTTGCTCTTGCATTAACATGAAGGCGTTGGTCCTCTGCTGCGTGTTCCTGCTCCATTCTGCACGGCTGAGAAGGCAGCCACCTGAGGGAGCTTAGGTAGCTGGAAACCATCCTCCCAAAGCAAATGTGATTTGCTTTCTGTTGACTTAGGGCTGCCATTTACCAGCCAGCCACGTCACTGAGGAGCTGTGTGAGTTCAGGGGGATGGGCAAGGGACACCAAGTGAGGGGTAGTGTGGGAGGCTCAGGCTGAGTCAGATGAGGGTGCAGCAGAAGCAGCATGAGAAAAGCAATGGTGTGCTTTCAATGTTTACATCAAATAGAGTTTGCAGGCACACTACATGGGGAAAAAATGGTTAATTGAAGAATAAAACCTGTCATATCCTGCTCAACAACAGAAGGCATTTTTGTTTGTTCCATGCAATGCTGGTGGGAGAAATGATCTAGTGTCTATTGTAAGAGTAAATGAGAAAAATGTGATTATCGATGGCTTCCATCTTTTCCTTCTGGTTACTGTCACAAGAGACAGTACTGTTTGTCAAAGCGGTATTTCATTATGTTTTATCTATTGTTCATGCTTTATCAGTTTATTATTTTTCTGACCATACATAGCATAGGATGGAATATTAAAGAAATTCAGCTTGGAAGACATTCTTTTACGGAAGTGTAGTTTTCCCTGCATTTCACTGTTTCATTCATATGTGTACCATGTTCTGGTTTATAACAGCATTACATTTGTTTGTAAGTCAGTAAACAATGTCCAGTGTTCAGTAGACAAACAGCCATGATCTTCAGCAGGCAATCAGTGTGTTCAGAAGTGAAATCACTGTTCAGAGGATCTGGGACCGGATATCTACATGGTGTTTCTGCAACCAGTTTGTGTTGTCAAAATGCAAATAAGTCACCATTCAGCTTATTGGAACCCAAATGTCATTTTGGCATTTGGGTTCACATTGCACTTTTGCTGGCTACCTCCAGATACTTTATTTTTAAAAAGAGACCTCACAGCTGGGACCATGTTTGCTTTGTCATTGGTGCTGTGGATGTTCTGTAGAATTTTTTATTTTATTTTATTTTATTTTATTTTTTTTCCTGGTATGTCTTAAACTGTGGGACAAGAAGTGAAAAATTCTCTTGCAAGGCTTGTGGTCTGGGTTTGTCTGGAATGGAGTTAACAACAGCTCACTGAGAAATTAGAGTGTGTTAGATTTTTGAACAGAAAATAATTTGTTTTCAAAATAAAAGCTGGAAATATCAGAGAGAGAAATATGTATTTTCATAGGGTAAAAAAAAAATATAAATTTAATAAAACTAATATTTCTTCTTTAAGAATTTTTTAATCCAAACATGGACCTGAAGGGAAATTGTAGGATAGCAGGGGGAAAGACCATTTGTGTGTTCTCTCTCTGTTGTTTCATGAGGGTAAGGAATTCACAGAAGAGGAAAAAGAGATTGTGCTGTTCCAGAGACCCTGAATGACCAGCAGCAGTGGCAGGGATGATGGGAAGTGTCTGAAGTGGAGGTGGGTGTGGGGCACCTAGGAAAAAGACTGAGAGGCTGCTGAGAACAGCAGGAAGCAGAGACCTAGATGAGCTTTGTGTATTCTGTAAAGACAGATTTTAATAGCTATCCCATGGGATAGCTATTGCACCTCCAGCACAAAAAGGACATTAATAACCAGAAGTGGTTCAGTAAAAGGCATCCACCAGTCAGGGAACTGGAGCCTGTGAAACAAAGCTGGGGGAGGTAGGCTTGTTTAGCCTGGCAGTGGCTGAAGTTAAGGTGAATTCTATTTTATCTGAACCAACAATACAGTTTGTATGTTCTTCCTGGTGTTATTTGCTTTTACCATAAATTCACATTATGCCACTCATAGGTTCTTGGCACAGCTTAGGGATTTTGATACAGAAGGGCATTTGCAGAGGCAATTAAGGAAAAATATAAAAGTATAGTAAGTGTAGTCAAGGACAGTAGGAAGTTACCAGCATGGATGACCCCTATAGGGATATCCATAGAAATTTGGGGTTAGATACTCATGAGGCCATATTTTTCTACCTCATTTCTTTTAGAGTGGTTGGTGGACAACAGATACAATATGATATGACAGCAAAAAGCTAAACAACTTGTAATAATGTTTGTAGAAGTATCGTTGTCAAGATTAGGCAGACTATATGCATGTGAATCAAGTGATACTGCTCCTGTGTGTGGCATTAGGTTCTGGGAATCTTAAAGAAGTCCAGGGAAAATGGGCAGAGGGACATTGTCATGGTTCCTGGATAAACCATGGCAGGGCTTGGCAGGGCACCCCACCAATGTTAATACTGGCTTCCAGAGTGTTCCCTTAGGTAAAACCACACAGTCCAGGGATGTCCTATTTCCAACCATAATAATTTGACAGACCTGCCTGATAATGGCACCTGCAAGTGCTTCCTTCTAGGAATCTGGGGTAAGTCTAAAGCAATTTCTTCAGAGATCAGTGTATTTGTTTACACAAAGGCATTAAACCGATAGTAGCTGTTCTATGCTGTCCTGAACATCTGTAGCTTCTATTAAGCCCAGCTGATTGCATCTTTGCCTGGAAAAGCAGAGACTGTTGTGCTCACAGCATGGCCTCTCTCTGAGTGTCTCTTTGTATGCCAAATTTGTCTTCTCTTCCTCTCCCCATTGTCCTTCAGTGGCTTGTCCCCACCCCTTTCCTTTTCTGGGTGTGGAGATCTGCAATGGTTTAACACTTGCATTCTTGATTGGTCATTTCTTAGTTTGAACCAGGCATGGGTGCAGCTAAGCAAGTAACTCTGCTTGTTTCTTTACTGCTACTGACTGTGCCATTGTTTTCCTTGTTTTCTGCTTGCTTTCTTCAACAGTCCCTTTGCACTAACTCTGTGCATTGAAAATCCCCAGTGCAGACATACACACGTAGAAACACAAATCTGTTTCTTATTCATATTTATCCCAGCCTGGTTTAGTTTCCAAAGCAATCCCTGGTTCTTACCTGAGCTGCAAACGCTTCTAGAGCTCCGCATACATTGAAGGCTAGGAGAAAGCAATGAATGGAAGTAACATCAGAAAAATATTTCTGTTAGTGGCAAGTATTTAAGCAAGAGTCAAATCAGAGTGCAATGCACAGCTGTGCTTCCCCAGAATACCCCTTCCTCCCTCTGCAGATTGCAGCTTTGGGCCTTCCTGGGTTTCAGGTGGTAATTTTGTATTTAGCATCTTTTGACCAATTTCCATTAATTTCACCAGTGACTTTTTGAAGTTATATAAATTTTTACTCTCCACAAGTGTCTTTGGCAAGAGTTTTGCATTTTAGCAAAGCACAATTTGCTTTTGTTTGTTTTGAGCCCGTTCCCTGCTAATTTCGCCTGATGTTCCCAGTCCGTCTGTAGGATGACTCAGGGAGCAGTTGTTCCCTGTCCTTTCTGGTTTTCTAGGCTGCTGCTGAGGACCCAGCTGCTATTTTATTGTGCTATTAATTAGAACGGTTACACTGGGAAGAGCACGGACCAAATAACATCACATAACAGAACCACTGGTACCATACTAGAAGAAACAAAATACTAGGGGTCACGAATACTGCCACATTTGTTCCAGACAATAACTTTATCTTGGTGAAATGCCATCACTGCAAACAAAGCTAGATGAGAGATTCAGTATTTGTCTGGGAAAGATGTAAAATAATTCATATGCTTCCTGTACTTAATCCTATATTTTTATTTTTTGTTGAATATTTTAGGAGAATATAGATGTTAAAAACCATTTAGAAAAGAAAGATTTGTCTTGGTTAGAAAAGAAAAATAGGAGCAATTGTGGCTGATTTCTATGGAAGAATAATTGGCCTTTGGAAGGTCAAGTATGTATTTTTTGTATATAAAACCAGAAAATAAGTGGGAGAGGAAATGCTGAGACTGGAGATGGCAGAGCTTCTTTATACTGTATATTTAACACCCTATCACAGAAAGTGAGGTGAAAATGTAATACAGTAGGATGCTATTAAAGATAAAAATTGAATGTGCAATTAGAGTAGCTTGAAAGCTATTTCCAAATGCGGTTATTGTCATGCATTGAGGCAAAACATAATATATCACTACACGACATCAGAAAGCGATATCATCTTGCTTTTATTGTGTAGTGAAGTATAATTTTCTAGGGCAGAATGTTTAGTCCTTGAAGCATCAAGTACAAACTCATGAAATTCTTGTATTCCTACCTGACTTCAGGATGGTGCTTTGGTTTATGTGCTCGAAAAGATATTTCAGGTTTCTTCTCCAAGTCTGTAGCTATTAATTAAAGGAATAAGAACTTATTATTTCCTCTTATGTGTAACTTTGATAGTATCTAGCAACTACTGTGAAATAAATAAATTAAATTTGTATATGAGGGGAGGCAGTTCAATAGAAAGAGCTAATAGGCTACAATCAGTCTGGCTTAAATGAGTCAGCTAATGATTTCAGTGGAAAACATTTATACTAGTACTGAATGTTACGTGGTGAATGTTACCTGGTGAACGTTACAGGTTTTGCTGATGCCAAATATGACTTAACATAATGGTAAATAATGCAGAATGCTGTACTAGAAGTATACAGAGGGTTCATAAATCCTTTTTATGGACAGGATAGATAGGCATTGAATGTATTAATGCAGTCAATACTTTTTCTAGTTGAAAATCAGGAAACTGTGAATAAAAAGGAAATGCCAGAGGAAATTATGAGCTCATTAACACAGAGGTGTAAACAGCATAAAATCATGTAGCCTGTATCTGTCTTCAAAGTATTTCAGAGTAACATTTTTTTCACGCACACATACACAACAAGTGGCTTAAGCTAGTTTTTCCAAGCTGTATGTACCCCTGAAGAACTGACATGTTTTTTTGGTGTTTTTTTTTGTTTTTTTTTTTTTTTTTTTAAATAAACCTGTGTTTTGTAGCTTTGAAAACCTAAAGCTTTTAAAAATCTTTCTTTAAAAAATCTCACCCTCAAATTACAGGAGAGAAGCTAGATGGAGAGAAGGGAGATATTCTCTGTGAAGACCCAGCCTTTTTTCTGCAGGATATCCTTCCCTCAGTTTTTTTAGGTTCTAACAGTCTTATTTTTCCCCAGGGTTTTGAGTCTTTGATTTGCTTAGAACAAATGTGATACCCTGGTTCCCCACATAGCTGCAGCTAATGCCAAGTTAAATTCCTTTTTTCTGCTACATCCTCCACAACTGTTGAGGTCACTCTAAATCTCTCTGTTCTCAGTAGGTGTATACCTGGGGGATCTCTCTTACTCATTTAAATATAGAGCCAGACGACCTGATATTGTGTAGGATAATAGATGTCAAGTTCCTATACTGATTACTTCAGCTGGAGTTTATCATTAATAGAATATTTTGTTCTTGGAATATGAATGAAAGATAACAAATTAATATAGTATTATTAAGTACTAACCTTGTTCTCTTCCAGGTTCCTATATAAAATAACATAGACAGTAAATATTTTTCTTTTGATTACCAACTTGAACTTACCCTAACAAACACAACTATCCTTTAAGTTTAAAATGATTTATAGACGTTCAATCATTAATATGTAATCAGGTTGTCAGAAACTCAAGCTGAATGTTGATCGCAGTCCACTGAAAGCAGAGAACTGAATTTTTAAGGATATAAGTGAACATATGGTTTATCACAATGATCACCATTTCATAATGACTCTTGTGCAAATTTAACTTACAACAGGGTTTTCCATCATTGATCTT
Organism: Caprimulgus europaeus; assembly: GCA_907165065.1. Next base: position 15,737,455 of record OU015526.1, read on the forward strand.
GTATTAAATCAGGAGATTGATTGTGATTGATTGGAGATACACCATCCAGAGATTAAAATCAGTCATTTCTTTTCAGGCTCCTCAACTGACAGTACAGTTATTGTTACTGTCATGGCAGATACTTCATTCAAAATCACTGTGTGGAGAGTCTTAATTCAGCATATTGTGTTACAAAGGAATGAATGATAGGCAGGCATCTAGAGACCAGCTTTTGACTCGGAAACTTTCACTGTATTTCTATATTATTTGATTTACACAGGAATAGTAATAGTTTTGAGTAATTTGATACACACAAGACTATAATACATAAATGGTAAAGATAAGAATTTTTTTACTCTTTGTAGATGTTGCACTTTGAGTCTTCCTTAAAAGTTACTTCCCCAGTAATGTTTTCCCATTACTTGGAAATTCATAGTCTCATTCAGGTCAGAAGAAACCCAGGCAGATTTCTAGTCCAAACTCCTGCTTAAAGCATGGTGAGCTGTGAGATGAGGCTTGAGCTCGGACCTTTGTCCAGCAAACCTCCAGAACATAATTTCACTGTTTCTCTGTGCAACCTGTTCCAACACCCTCATAATTATCCTCATAATTGTTTTTTCGTTGTTGTATTTGGCTGAAAACTCCCTAATTTTAAGATCGTTGCCTCTTGTACTTCCACTGTGCACTCTCTAAATTGCTGTGCTCCGCCTTCCTGATAATCATGTTAGGCACTGGCAGGCTGCTCTTAGGTTCCCTCAGAGCCATGCTGCTCCAGCCTGAGGGAGCCAAGCCCTGTATACCTCATCTCACAGGGCAGGTGCTGCACACCCTGACTGCACTGGTGACCCTCTGCTGACCTGCTTCTCTCTCTCATCCTTGTGTGGGACTCCAGGTGCTACCTAACGAGCAATGAGTGAAAGGGAATTGTCCCTTTCTTTTTGCTCAGCTAGGTTTCTCTTGATACAGCTTGATGCTATTAGCCTTTATGGCTACTGAGGACATGCCAGTGGCTTGTGTTCATTCTGTGGTCCCCAGGTCCTTTTGAGCAGAGCTGCTGCCAAGGGAGTTAGTACATCCTGGGGCAGGATTTTGCATTTGTCCTTTCCAATTCCAGGAGGCTCCTCTTGACCCTTTCCTACAGCCTGTCTGGTCCCAGTGAAGGGCACTCCTGCTCTCAAACCTATTGACTCACTGTTTGGTGTCCAAAACCTGGATAAGGGCACACTCTGTCTCTTCCTCCAGGTCACACTGAAACTATTTATGTCTTCAGAGCTATATGAATGGGAAGTGATCCAAGTTGAATTTTATCTTTTCCATGTTCCGAGAGATACAATTTTTCTCCTTAAGATGTAGCCAAACTGAGAGGCTGTTAAGATCTGAAGTATTTGTGCAGCTGTACAGTGCCCATCCAGAAATATTAATTACAGATGTAAGATATTTGTTTTTTGTGGGGATGTTTTCATATTTGGTTTGTAATGAGTCAGTATCTAGCATAAGACAAAGCTTTTTATGTTAAAATAATATCTTTCTTGCCAATATCTCATTTAGATGTTAATTACAACACTGCAATCTAACCATGTTTTGTAATTATCTTTCAAACTAAAAGGGTTTTTAACCATGGGAGGACTGTGGTTCTGGGACAGTCTTGCAGTTAGAACTGTGGAGAAGAAAATCTCAAAGGATTTGAATGTTAGAGTTAGACCAGTCTATAGATTTGTGCTACAGCCCGCTGTGACAGGAAATGGCTGGATTTAACTAGTATAGAGATGCCTTTCTTCCCTCTGTTCCCTTACAATGAGATAAAAAGCAATAAAAATAAAAAACATATTAGTGCAGTAAATAGAACATGCAGTGAGAAATACAAAATGCCATACATGATTATAACCTATCTCTGAATTTTACAAACATCCTTTAACACTGCATTATTGTAGTGACTGTATGTCTTAATCTTATAGAAAATCACTTGTTATAACTAAACCCTTTTTAACTAAACCCCTTTATTGCTAAACCCATTTCCTTTGCTTTATTTCATTGGCCCAAGTAGAAAGTGAAGGAACTTGTTAAAAACTTTTAACAGAAACTGGGATATGGAAAAAAACAAACCATAACCAAACAAGCAAAAAAACCCAAACCAACCACTTTCCTTTACCAGACTTGATGTAAAAGTTAATTGCTTTCTGCTTTATTTACACCTGTAGGAGAATTCCCAGCATTGCCTCTTGGCTTCTGCCCTCTGGCCACAGCTGGATGGTGCAGGGGTCACTGGCAACGGGGCTGCAGGTGGTTGTGCTGGGAGGAGAGGTGCTCAGCTTGGAGGTGCGGGGAGGGATGGAAGAGTCCTTTTAGCTTCCCTCAGACAGGGGAACTTGGAGCTGCTGCTTCAGCATCGCTGGCATTGTCAGTGGTACCTGGAGCCTAGAGCTGCCTGTAGTGGAGCTTTGCAGACTGGCTGTGAGGAAGGTGGGTTGTGGGCCCTGGAGGATGGGGCCAGTGGGAGATGGACTTGTGGAATGTACTGGGGCTTGCTGAGCTACCCATAGTTCAGGAGGTTTGAGGACGAAGCGGAGCGTAGGCTTTGGCAGGTGGGCTGTGCTGTACTGGGCTGGGCTGCCCATAGTTCAGGAGGTTTGAGGACGAAGTGGAGTGTGGGCTTTGGCAGGTAGGCTGTGCTGTACTGTGCTGTGCTGGGCTCTGAGGGTGGTGAGGACCTGTGCATGAGGTGTGGCTGTGGTCCTCACCTTGCTGGGGAGGGCAGGAAGGGGTTCAGCTGGGGGAGCCATGCGACCACACAGGCTCCTGAGCAGCGGTGTGTGGCCCCCTCACACATCCTTGGTTGCTGCTGGAGCTGTTTTGCAGGCAAAGGTGCCATTGGTGTGAGGGGATGGATTTTGCGGGACTTGTGAGAGGCACTAAGGAAGGAGGAGGGGGAGGAGAGGGAGAAGGAAGCTGGGGGATAATAGGTGAGGTTCATTCTGGGTATAGCATTAATTTTTTTACACTGAGAATACTCTTCTTGAAAAGGGTCACATTGTTTTTGAGGTGGCCTCATATTTACATCAGAGTAATACTATTATGCTGCTCTATTAACCTTATAATTTCAGTTTTCTGCTTTTAAAAATCTATGTGGAATGTCTGTTTCTCTGAAAGAGTGTTTCTCCTGCTGCTTACCATTTGTAGGCATCCACAGCATCTGGCAGCTATGAGATTACACTTTTATGTGGATACTTGGGAAGGTAGCTTTACACTCTACGTATATTTCTATTTCTGCAAGCAACTTCAGGAACTTACCTTGCCATTCACAGAGTAGTGGCATTGTAGATGCTATACACATCAAAGATAGAAACATTTATGGCCCAAAGCTAATATGATTCTTATAGTATTTTTACCTTATAGGCTAAGATACTCTTACCAAGAACGGCTCTGCAGCCACAGAATGTGTATGATTTTTATGGTCATAATATGTACAAAGATGATTACTTACTTTATTTAGTTCCTTAACAGATAGATGTCTGGAAAAGAAAGAATTATATGCAAAACATTTCAATATAATAAAATAAAAATCACTTTGAGTACTTAAATACTTTGATTACATCATCACTGAAAATTAACAGCCCTTGGCAAGGGAAGGATTTTATTACTACTATAGAAATTGAGAGGCTATTTTTTTTCTTACATAAATTATTTATGAGAAAAGGTTATAGATGTCTGTAAAAAAGAATAGCATCCACTGAATTCATTATTGTAAATTAGAAAAGTCTTTGCTAAGGATTTATTCTCGGATGAAGGGAGAAGAGATGTGAATGATTATCAGCTTTCTTCACTACTTTTAATCCCCTGTGAAAACGTCTTATTAAAAACTTTGAAGTCAGCTATAAGTGGAGGTAAATTCCTTGAAGAGTTTCAGAAATGAAACATTGACAGAGGAAGAATGGAAAGTGCAGAGGAAAGGAGGTGCAAACCAGGAAAAGAGAAATAGAGGATGCTCCTCATGGTCCTGATTCAAGTAGGTGTTTAAGGATTTTTCTGCCTTCTCCTGATATACCTGATCACCAGGAAAATCTTCCTTTCCTGAAAAGGATCATCAGAAAATTTTTTCCCCCAAAAAGGAGAATCTATTGAGCCTGACATCCTGGGTCAAACCCTGATGTCCTGGCTTTGATGAACACTCAAGTGTTTTAGCAGTTTGTATCTCATAATAAAAGGCTTACAGGACCTGATTTTAGAAGTTATTCAGCAACATAAAGTTTGGGTAGACATCTATTCGGTTTTTGAAGGCTACAGAATTTAGTCCCTGCTTAGCTTATCTCCTGGGCAGAGAAAATACAACAGTGAGTTATTTTGCTAAATCAGTCAGAGAGAATGCAAAAAGAAGACATGGTATAGAAAACCCCAGGAGCAACTTTTTAGCAGTTGTTCAGTGAGAAGGGTTCTCTTCCTTGTGCCTGTGCTGAAAACCTCCACATAGAGGGTTAATAAGGCAAGAAATTTGTGAATAATCTGTTAGGGGAAAATTTCTGGAAGGCTAAGAGAAAGGAGAGGAACTGTTTTGGCTTTGGATAGTTGCTTTTATGTTAGCTTCTGCAGTTTGTTAGGTTGGTCTGCAAGGTCATTATTTGATGTATGAAAGCCTGTGTTCAAGACATTGGGTCCATGGCAAAGTCAAGCGATAATAAAGGTGTGCTTGCAGGGCTGGCCTCTGCCACGAGGAGACATGCCTCTTGTGTAGCCTGCTTACCACAGACATGTAAAAGTTTAAATATCACCAAAGTGTCTCAGATACATTCCATGACATGTATATGTTTTTTTTATGAGGCTATTTATAGACTGTATAAATAATTATGTGTTTAGTTTTATAAGTCTTCCAAATCTTGTTGGAAAACAGGACTTGCACTGCTAAATCACGTCTGCAGTTTGGCAGCTTTGCTTACAGTCTGACAGATAACGGCTGTAGTGCCATACTCACACTGCAGCTCATACGTATGTTCCCTCCTTACAGAGCTGTGACTGGACTGAAGATGAGTGAGAAATATTTTGAGTGACGTGTTTGTTTTGGAAATTTGTGAAGTGCCTTCCCCGGATCATGTGTGGTCTTAGTCTCTTACTCATGTGATTAAAAAATCCTAGTCAAATTAAATCCCAGACCTCTCAGAAATATTTTTTATCTGTAACAGCAGTGTGGAGTTTGGTGGTTACAATTTTTAATTCTAGCATAAGAAATTATATGTATTTCTGTTACAGGTTTTGACTCTATAATAGGACCTTTCAAATCCAAGTGCTTTGCATACTGATGTCTGCTGGCAAACACAGCTTATAACAGTTCTCAGCAAGCTTTCAATGTATGTGCTGTCCTACTGAGGGAGAGGATCAGTCATGGGATTTGGAACTTTGGAGCTCTAGGTCAGATCACATGTCTGAATATGAAACTACTTCATATTAATAAAATGTCTTAACAACCAGCAGCTTTTGGAACTTAATCCATGAAAGAATTTAAGCACCATTCAGGAAAACAAAACATACTTGGAGCTCTCTCCTTAAGTATATGCCTAACTTTAAGCAGAAGATTACTTCATTGATTTGTTAGCTTTTTCCCTCCCCCATGGGATTTTTGTAAAATGAAGCAAAATTCCATCCTGTTGAACTGAAATTGAAACTATTTATGGAAGGATGGACAGGATTGGCACAGCTCAGTTGTGCTCAAGCTTCTGGCTGCAGTAGGTTTTCATTGAGAGGCATTTGAGCGTGATACCCTGTGGCCCCTGGATGTGCCTCATTCCTGTTCCCAGCATGTGTCCACCACCATCCCCATTTATGAATGTGCATTTTGCTCGGCACAGCAGGAGCACATATGCTCACACATGGCAGTGAGTGCCATAGATACATGCTCATCTGACTAGATATGATACAGCTGGACACAAGAGGTTTGTGCTTCAGGACTCTGCACTCATCCATACTGCCATGGCAGGATGCTGAATGAACATGGGTGTTGTATGATGGAGGAGGAGCAAGACTTCTGGCTACAGATTAGTCATTTCTTTCGGTGAATGTGACATCTTCGGGATGTGGAGTATTTCTGTATCTCTGCTGTCGTTGATGTATTTCCCCATCACTTAGTCCACTAACTGTGCTAAGCAAGTGCAATTGTTTCTACTTAGAAGTGATTGCAAAACTTCTAAATGTTAGTAAGAAAAAGCAGGACAAAGCTTAAACAAAGTGTTCATGAAAGTTCTGCCTACTTTTCTACTCCTTTACTTCTTTAGCATTATTTTGGCAGTTTTTTCTTTAAAAAATGCTAGTGTCACATTACACTAAATACCACTTCTCTTAATCATTCACAGATGTCTAAAGTATAACTTTTTTTTTTCTTAAGTAAAAGCAGAGGTGTGATGGAGGTAAAGTCTTGTGGTTTGACCAGGTTGAGTGTTTTGGTTCTCAGGGAATGAGGATGAGGAATGCACCCGTACCTTGTGACTTTTGCTGATATTGGAAAGGTATGAGCTTGGCTGAGCGTTTTCCTCGTTTGAAGGAACTGGCTGCTTATCTTTGGCTCTGGAGGAAGTGGCTGATACTGCTTTGGCAGTGTCTTCAGAGGCCTAGAGAAGTCAAAGGAGAATTTGAAGAATTAGGGAATAAAGGAGGCGGAGGGACTGTGTTGTAAGTGCAAGCTCGAGTAGTAAAACACTGGAATTTTCCAAGACCATTTAAATGTATTTGTGCTGAGCTTAGCTCAGGACCAGGATCTTCTTGGGGTCCTTCAATAGCAGTAGTAATTTTGGATAATATTCTACATTTGCAAGACATTACTGTGTTATGTGCCACTGAATACTGCTTTCGTGCGCTTCACCAGTATGGGCCGAGTACAGCTCTCTAGACACAGGAAAAAATGCTTTTAATCCCAGAAAACTCACAGCTAACACGTGCCCAGGGTTTTCTGGCAGATGTGGCCTGTTCTGCCCATGCTCTGAGACCAGACCAGCCATTCACAGCCCAGCTCCAAATGAGAGCTGTAGCACAGAGAGCTTGGTTGAGTAAAACTGGAGGTGCCTTCTGTGCTGTGCTGCAGACCTGCCCTTCACTGGTGGGCTCCTAGGGAGGGAGCCTTGTGCCTTAGCATGGTACAGACCAAAATTAAGTTAGGTGAGAGAATGAAGAACCATTTTGGACACTGTAATACAAATGGAAACAAATAATGAAATTTTGTAGAATAATGGAATGAAAATATTCTTTCTTCTGTGCTTTTACAGTTTGGAATTTATGAAGCTACTCTTGTGCTCTTATTTAATATTTTAACTTAAGGAATAAATATGTCTGTAATGGTAATCATATTAAACTTCTTTATAGCTTTTGCAGCAGTCAGTGTAGGCATGAAGGAATAAGCTTGTCAGTCCTGGGTGACCTTTTGGAAGGATGTCTTAATAATTGCAGCAATTATTGTTTGGGGTTGAAAGATCAAGAAGCGATTTATTTTTTGTTTGTGGGCATATCATAGGAAAATACGTTTGTGGAATAGGGCTCGGTCCATCTTCTGTGGGAGTAAGTGGCAATATTCCACCTGATTTCTATGAACATGATTTAGATTTGTAGCCAAAAAAAAAAAAAAAGGCAGAAAGATTTAAGAGGCAATGAAGTCAATATTATATTATCATGGTGAACAGAGTCTAAGGCACCAATAAAAACTTATGGAAAATCTTTTTCCCAACAATTTATATCTAGGTGGAACCAGATTCAAGATTTCTAGGCTTTTAACTTGGTTGTAGGCTCAGCCAAATTGATTTTGAAGAAGCCAGCCTGAGTTCCTGCAATAAACACTTACAGCTCATGTTTTATTCTCCCTAATTTCATATCAGGACCTTAAAAAGTCCAAACAGAGCCAGGTAGTAAAAGGATGCTAGCTCACTTCCAATCATCTCAATACCATGAGCAGTACAGATGGATATGAGCATTCATTAGCACTGAGTTCCCCAAGGACTTGCAGGTAAGCCATGTCTTAAGTGATCTTACCGTGGGGGAGGCACAGGGTCCTGGAAAAGAGAGGAAACAGAAATCTGTGTAAGCTTTTCTCCTTGTTTTACTAAGAGAAATGTAAAGAGTTTAGATTAAGTGGACACGCCTGTGTCAACAATCAAAGGGTTTTTGTACTCTGCAGCACATAACATCGTACTTTAATATGCCATTTTAAAATCACTGAGGGGAAAAAGATGTCTACATAAACCATAAATGCAAGTGAGATAATGTAGGACTTCAGATTTGGGTTCTCTTATCCTTTAGTTAGTACTAGCAAAATTGCAGCCTGCTTTTAAAAATAAATTAAGTGACAAAATGATGTGTAAAAATTTTAGTTGATGAGAGATTCTGCTTACCTGGCATCCATGTATTTTCATTCTTTCTCCTAAAAATAATTATTAATAAATCTTAATAGAGTGCCACCCATATAATTAACAAATAAAGATGTAGCTTTATTCTGGTATGGTTGTTGTTATTCTTGGCAGTCCCGCCCCATTCCTGTCCCTGACTCTGCCTCCAGAACTCTTTGCTCCAAGGTCATGTTGCTGTCCTCATGGCATTCATCCTACGTATCACACCTGTATCTCTATAACTTGTCTTGCTACTGAATGGGGAACATTAATTTCTGTAAACCTAGAAGGTGGAAGCTTCAGAGGTTCAGTGGGAGGTTGTTATATAAGGAGGGATGTCACAGCCTAGACCTGAGGTGGAGGTCACTGCAGTGCGTATTTTCTCTGTTGGCTGTTCTGCACATGAGGCCAATGGGCTCTGAATGAGGCTTATTGGAAGTGGAGTGGATTTGGTTTGATCTGTACTTTATTTAAGTTTTTGTAAGGATGGGTTCACAGATGTATTCAGGTGCAACTTATTCTGAACTATTCGTGCTTCTCTCCGTATGAACCACTAAATGTACTTAGATAATTACGGTGACCATAGATGTCTTGAGAATCTTCCTGTGCTGTAGCCAATAAATCTTTTTAATATCATTCCAAAATATTAATTTCATAAGAGACATAACTAAGAATCAGCTAAAGTTAAAGCAGGAAAAAACAAGTATTTTAGATTTTTTTCAGCTTAAATTATAAAATAAAGGAAATAAAAATCATTGTGATATTTGATAAAACCAAGTGAACTTTGGTTTTACCTCCGGCTTTCAGAATGAAACATTTGAGGGTGATACTTATTCAGGTATTGTAAGTTTAAATATTGTTCAGAGACATATATATATAGCTTGTCAAGTTGTTTGGGAGGCATTTCTTGTCTGTTTTGATTTTTGTATATAAATGTATAAAAATCTTGAAAAGTAATGAAAGTAAATATTTTTGTTTTCAAATTTTCCAAAATATAACTGATTATTTAAATTAACATAGGACATCTTACTGATAAAACCCTTATCTTACTCTCTGCATTAGGTTTTGATTTTGAAACTATTTTTGTAAATTCTACATACTGAAATCCTAACTAATGCAAAAAGATTTAATATATCTTGCTCTGAATAAAATAATGGTACCTTACATGTTTAACAGTTCTAGAAAATAACTGTTGACAAAAATTCTTCTGTGCTCTCCATGCCATCTTGTGGCTAAGCCATTTAATAGCACTGTCTGTGAGAATAGACATTAAGATACATTTATTAACTGTGTACTTATTATCTAAAAATGATAGTCCTCTGTAAGCACTGTTGGCTCAGGATGTACTAAAAGTAAGTTGCATTCTCAGACTACAGAGTTTAATTTACCTGCCTGCATTGTCTTTGGTTCATCTTTCTTACTGTCAGCACTCGTCATGGAGGCAGACAAACATGTAAATGGAACCTACTAAATCCTGGTGGAATTTGAAGCTTTATCTAAACTAGCAAACTGTCAGTGGGACCTTGCTACCTATTTCTGCATGTTTTGAAGCTGGCTTACTCAAATTTCTCTCAATTCACCTTTTTTACAAGCTGCATCAGGTTTTGCTCACAAGAGTCAATCTAATCTTTCATTTTGCAAAATTAATAGTGCTTTCTTTCTGATAATCTGTAGGAATTATTTGGCTCTGTGTTTTATATTACAGAATTAACTAAAAGGACAAAAAAATCAAACAAATAATCTTTTGCATGGAATTCTTTGCATTATTTTTCTGGCTGATCAAATATAATATTTGATTTGAAAACGATTAGAGAAAAAAATATTCCCTTTCAAGGTTAATCAGATATTTAATCCTTCAGTAGCTGACTTCATATGATATTGCTACATCTAAAGTATAAAAAATATTAAAAAGTATATAGAAACCTATTTTAAAATAATCTTAAGATTGAGTAAAACTGTCAATTACAGGATTTAATAGTTGGACAGCTCTTGAAGAATGAGATAGCACTCTACCTCAGGAAACAAAACAGAACAAACAAAAATTAAAGGTAAATTTTTGACTCAAAATTACAGTATTTTTAAGCAAATTTACAGTTAAATATAAAACAGTGGAGAAAAAAGTATACACTAGGTGATATACCACATAATTAGCATATTCTTAGTAGAACATTGTCAGCTAGCTTTTGTAAATAGCTACCCCAGGATGTAAATCCGTAATAGGAATTGGTAAAGTTGATATTAGTATTTAAAAATAGTTATTAGATTATGCTTTACCATATATTCATGCAAAATACCTACGAAGTATAGGGAGCCACAAAGCATGAGATCGTGAGAAGTGAAGCATAGCAGTTATCTTGCAGCCTTTTGGTGGAGGAGTTCAGGAGATACAGGCTTCCTCCCACAACTCTCCTTATGTCCTTATAATTGTAGAGAAAAGGAAAACCTGACTTTTAAATTGAATGACTGTTTTTTCCTCCCGTTGAGGAACAGAGAACTCATGGAACAAAATATCAAAATATATATATCCTTTTGTAAATAATTACTTTGATGTTAGGTAGTTTCAAAAGTATTGCAAATTTTGCAATATGATTGTTTTGGAAAGCAGCTGCTGTTCTGAAAACCATGTCTATTTTATCAATCATCTGCAATCTGTGCTTATGTACAAAAGATAAATATGGAAGCAACAATTTCTATTTTCGATTGCAGAAATGGATAGATTTTTTTAATTATACCTCTAATACTTGGCATGCTCCTCCCCTCCAGAACAGACATGTGTTTCTGTTAATAAAACAAAATAAAGATGTGATGTTAGTCATAATCCTTGAAACTGGGGCGAGTAGAAACAGCACTGCTCCTGACTGGGATGTCTCTAGTGCTTGGTGGTCCCTGGCAGTTGACAAGTGAAAGTCAGTGACAAGGACATTGGCACAAAGTGAAAACGGAGTTGCTCACAGGAACTTGGGCGACCTTGTACAATGGACTGTTATGTGGCTAAGACTTTAAATAGACTGCACTTTAAATGATATTACAGAAAAGGAGAAGGCTATTTGTGAATAGGGTTTAAGATCTGTACTTACAGGCGAGTGCTGAGGGGGCGGAGATGTGTGCTGCCTGTGCACTGGGGAAGTGGTACCTGAGGGCCTTAAACAACGTTTATCTGTAAAAGAGGAAAAGAAAAGCAAGCCTGAGTAATTCAGTAATACTATGTTTTAGGAAGAGGTTTTCATGTTCAAAATATGTTTTTCAGGTCAGATCTTGCAATTTTTATAGCATTTAATTTTTTTCCTTTTTGGAATTTAACTGTTATTTTAGTAGCTGTCTTGAGGGCATAAGCATGACCTTGGTGATAGCCTGATGGTTAACTTCCTCAATGTGGTTAAAAAACCCTGCCTTCCTAAGTTGGTACACAGTTAAGTCAGGCATTTGACCTAAACTGTAAATAGATTTATAAATTTGTTTTTAATTTGTACCTTTGTTCTTACAAATGCTGTTGTGCTGTTCTGGCTTTGCGAGGGGTGTGGGGGAGTTTACTCTCTACAGAGATTTTTAATTTTTACTTTAGCTTTTAATGAATACTGCAGCCATGACCATCTAAAAGAATTGCATAGGTTGTACACTAGCATATGTTTTTGAGTCATTGATTTTGTTTCTCAAGGGCATTGTTATTTGTCTAGGAAAGATGGCAAAACAGAATGTTAGCATTGAGTCTTGCCTTTCTGAAATACATTTTCAGACCTTTCCTCACTCTTGTATCCTGCACATTATAGTTACTGGGCATAACACACAGGCAAAAAGCAGCTTTTTGTTTAATATGTTTTCTCTGAAATCACAAAACAAAAATGGTGTCTTTTTGGTATTTCAAGACAGTCTTACATAAACAGCAAAAGATACTGACTGCTGACTGAAAGTCGTTACTACTAACCAAGATAAAACCACTACTTGGAATTTACTTCAGATTTTCAAATAAAATGCACAGATGACTCTTTGGAATATAATGTAGAATATCTGGATGTTCAGGCTGATTGTAATCTGCTCACATGCTGATAAATTTACTCACATCTATTTGGTTTAGACATCAATTAACTCCTACAAAAATCAGTAGAAAAATCTTTGCTGACTTTGATGTGAACTGGAGCAAGCTTTCACACATATATTGATCCTGTATTTTCAGATATTTTTGGTTTCTGGTTTCCATTCTTTCTCATCTACAATTTCTCTCAGTTTTTAGTGATTTAAAACCTTCCCAGCGTGTTTATAATGGCTTCAAACAATAGAAAGCTAGGATGATATTTCACTTCCTGAAATGGGATATTAATTGGCCATGTATTTTTGGGCATTAAATGTGACTTAGAATGGCTTTAGTAAACCAAAACTTGATTAATGCAGCTGTCTTGCAAGGTTAAGAATGCCTGAAAAATACACTCAAAGTAATTGCTTACTGCTGCTATTGAAAGCAGCAGAGAATGCCTTTAAAAAATTGCTACATTTCTTCATCTGCAAATTACCATCTGGGGAAAAGTTTCTTGTATTCTTTAATATGTTTTCCATCTTAAAGGTTTTTAGGTTTAAATAGCAGTTGGCTTTTCTGAAATGATTGTGGGTTTGACCAGTCATTTTTTTGCACTTTCCAAGTGGAATGGGATCACAGAATTTCTCCCATGAAGGTAAAATTAAAATTACAAAATCAGCATGTAAGTATCCATTTGACATAATCTAATGGAAATAAGGGTAACACTTGAATATGAAGATGCAGACAAAACTTTTCTATTGTTCTTGCCCACCAGTGTTTTATTTTTCAGTTGAACCATTTAATTTAAAAATATCCAAACTGAAAACCCCAGGTCTGTACTGTTCCTCTTTACCTCTAGGCTCGGTTCACTTTCTGCAGACAGCAAAAGTTACCTGCATATTCGGATTCTTGTAGAGGTTTAGCAGGAAGGATTTTCAACGCATGGATGGCCTCCAGAGTGGAAGAACTTACGGTCTCATAATCATCATCTTCCTCCTCAGATACCTTGGAGGAATACTGTAGGTCACTCTTGCCCTTCATTGTCAAATCTTCATTCTGGACAGAAAAAGAGATATATAGCTAAGTTCAAGATTAATTTCATATTTGGAAATGTTTTATTACCATAACCAGACGTTTTGGTGTACAGGAAATTTTCTGATGGAAATTGAATGGTTGAAAAGTAGTTGTGCAAGGGTTTTGAGGATCTGAATTTTTAATTTAGATTCGTAAAATAGCCATTTGGGAGACTGTTTAGGTCTCTCTCTGAGTTTGGCCTGTTGCTACTCTTGAAAATATAATGAGAGTGTTTAATTTTATGATCGTTACAGACATTTGAAACTGTGCCTTTCATTATAATATCATCCATGTGGTATTTGTATTGTACTGACTGTTTACATATGTTACTTGCAAGAATATATTAACTAGCTCATCACAAATGTCATGTTTTGAAATAAAAACATTCACTGTTTTTGAGAATTTGTGCTAGCAAATATGCAGTCCAAGTGAATGCAGTGATAGCAAGTATACATTGAACAATGGAGTCCACGGAAATGTGGTGCTGAGGGTGACTCAGGAAGTCTCTGGATGTGTGTATACACTTGTACTAGCTGTGTTCAAGATTATTTTCTGCAGTGCTGCTCCACCCTTCCATACTCACTGTTTACATGCTGGAATATAACTGGTGGATTCCGTCAGGAGGAGACATGCACAAACAGCACAGAGCTGAGATTACTGCCGAGTGAACTCAGCTGAAGGCAGACAGTGTCTTTGTAAGTCTGGTTACCAGAGATAGTATAGGTGCATCCATGCACTTGGATCTTCCCTGATGTTTGTTTTAATCATTTCTTGAACTCACTAGTAATGGGGAATCAATAGCTTCCAGAGGTGTCTTCTTCCACCAGTCAACTATCCTTTCAGTTCATGTTTTTTTTCTTTTAAGTGGTACAAATTAAACCAATTTGTTTTACCCTCCAAGGACACTAAAAAATTTGATTACTATCCACTTTATTTCAACATTTATTATGCTTAATGCCTACAATTGTATTTCCTTTTAGTCTTCTTACTAAGCAAGTACAATTCTTTAAAGCTTTCCGGAGTTGTCAACCAACTTAAAGATTTTGAACCTCATATCCCCATTGTTACTTTCCTGTGAACTCTCCCTGGGTTGTACCCATCTTTATTACAACATCAAGCAGACCTCCAAGAAATGTTCTTGACAGTACATTTCAGGGTGAGGCTTGCTTTTTTATAACAATACATTAAAAAAATGCCACCACACCCTAGACAGACCCCTGCAGAATACCTGGGTTTGCAGGCTCTTCTGCTGCATAACTCTTTCCAGTTCAGTAGCAGATTACTGTCAGCTAGGCTGAGGGTGGGCATTTTTTCAATCAATTGTGCAAACATTTTACAAACTTTCATCTAGACCGGGTTTCCAGGTTTCTACTTGTGAGACTGTCTTCTGGGAAATGTCAAAGACCTAACAAAAATCAAGATGTAGCACATCTACTGTTTTCTTCCTCCCCGTTATGACTGTATTTCTTCCAAGAAGGAAATTACTTTGGTCTGAGGAGTTGATGAGATGTTCTTCATGTTCACATTAGCAATTTTTTACATAATCAGTCTTATTATTTCCAAAGGATGCTTTCAGACTGACTTTGTTTAATAGTCTCTCCAGAACCCTCAGGATTTGCTTGCTTTCTTATAAGAAATTGAGGTTACCACTGTTCTTTTCCATTGCTTCAGGAACTCAGGACTCCTTGGAGAGTTCCCAAAGATAATCAATTAATGTCTCAGAAATTACTTAAAATACTTCCTTAAGTACTTTAGCATAAGTAAATATTCTCCTGGCTGTTCTTTCCCTGTTCTGCTCTGCGCTGTTACTGCCTTCTATTTGGTATTAATCTCATATAGCATTTGATTGTAATTAACCTTTCTATGAAAACTGAAGCAGCTAAAGTATTGATTGCTTCAACCTTCTTTAGTCATCCTTTACTTGTTCATCTTCCTTATTAAGCAATAGACCTGTGCTTTCTTTTAATCTGTCTCTGACTTGTAGGGTATTTGCAGTCTTTTCTTATATGCCTGAGCTGAAACTCAAAATGAGCTTTCAGGTGCAAATGGAAAGGCATTGAAATGTGTACTGTTAGCTCTTCAGCTTTCATTTGCATAGGTCACATATTAAACCTTGAAGTTTATCACTTACGTACTTGTTCAGCTTAACTCCTGTTATTTTCACATGATCTTATGATAAAGGTGTATTTTAAATTCAGACTGTAAATGGAGAATTGACTAGTGAGTCATTTCACTAATCTAGCTCCCACTAAAACAAAGTAAAAGTTCTCATATATACTTCAAAATGATCATGCTTTATTTTGCATTAACAAACAGTGAGGATTACGTTTTCTGTTAACAGTGTTATAGCCAAGACAATATTAACACACATCAGGAAGTGAAAGAAAAGTAAAATTTTAGGAAGAACAGTGTGGTACTTACAAAATTATAGGTATCAGCAGGAATAGTTCTTCTGTTTTCTGGATGAAATGGAGAAAAAATATCAGCAGGTGTCATTCTGTAGAAAATGATACAATAACTAATAACTTATAAAAAGGAATAAAAATCTGCCAACTGCACAGTATTGTACAGATACTGAAACAAGGGATATGAAGTAAATCCACTTGTGAGTTTGTTGACCTATGCAAAGCATGAGGAAATAGCTCTGTGGAAGTGGGATTTACAACCACTAGCATGTCTAAGCCCACCCACAGAAAATACCCTGAGAAGGATGTGCTTGAATGCCTTTCTCTCTTCTGAGTTTTGCTGCTTGGTGCAGAACTGTAAGAGCTCACCCTGGTGGGCTTGGGGATCCTTGTCTGGAAATCCCTCTTCTGAATAGAAACATATCTTATTCCTTTAGTGGCAGAAGAAAATCTGACCTCCTGCTTTCAAGACTGAACGGGAAAATGAGTTGTGCCGATGCCTTTTCTGTAGTAGCACAGCACTTGCCCAGGAAATTGAAATACTGGTTTCAGCTTCAGAAGCACCAAATTAATGTTTCCCAAAACTGAGAACACTCCAACTACCAGACTGTAAACTATTCTAGGTAGTAGCTGTCTGTCCATGGAAGTTTTCTCATGGTATATCTGGGAGGGTACAAGTTACAGGGCCAAAGAGCTGGTGAACAGGAGAGTGAGTTCACTTGAGAAGGGGCTCCCAAGTTCTGCTGTTAACCAGATTTACACATTTAATCCAGTGACTGTTTAATGCAAAACAGCCATGGTATGTCCTTGCACATATGTGCTCTTGTGCTGGGCTGCTGAAGCAATCCTTTCTTAGGCTTGCATCTGTGGCTACACAATAGCCTAATTTCAAAAGCAGGGCATGAAAGTCCTTCTATTAAGCCTAACCTATAACATGTAATTACAGCATGCTCTAATGCTTAGGCAGAAGGGAGAATTATGGACTGGAACCTTTTTGTGCCAAGTTGAGACTTAAAACCAGACTCACTCCTTTCCCAGGTGTTGTACCTGGTGCAAGTGTGCGAAGGATGGGATGGGCAGCATCCCACAACCCTCCCTTGCAGCTGTGTTTTGAAAGAAGCCAGTCTTTACCTAAACAGCCTCCTTACTAACTCTCACTATTGTTTTTTTAAGGTCTGAATACTGCATGAGCCTGATATTGCAGAGTTTTGTATACTCCAGCAGATGGCATTAAATGTTCATTTATTCAATATATGTAGTGGGTCTCTGCTCAGAGGGTCATGGGGGGGGATGAGGGGAGGAGGGCAGGAAGTGTTATTCATGCAAACTAGTTGTCTGATTTTCTGTTTAGTTATGCTGCTGCAAATGAGAAGTAAGCCTGGTTAGATCAATGGCATTGCAGAGGAAAGGTGATGCAGATGAGAATAATTAGGTGGCACCATTATACTACTGAAAAAAGGCAGTCAATGTCTTAAATTGTAGCCTTTTAACTTCTGTTAATAAAAAATAGTTATTCTATCCTCAACAATAAGAAATAAATAACAGTGGTAAACACGGAAGATATTAGCCATGCATTTCATGGCTTAGTGCTAAAAGAGGACAGTTTTACACAAGCCTTTAGAGTGATTTATTGCTATCCAATATCAGCTTACAATTCGGTGTCCAGGTTAGTTTATAATCTGTTCTGTTACGCAGGGATCACCAGTTTTTGGAGGACTCCAGCTGTCCCTCTCCTTTTCTTCTGACACCTCCTTTGCACAGTGTGAGCGAAGGAAGGGGCAGCATTGCAGTATTCCTTTTACATAAGGTGAATGCCCAAATACTTGCTCTGTGCTAGCTGAGGAGTGCAAACTAGCTAGGAACTACTCCTTGTGTAATTTAAGGATGACATTTTAGTAGTGAAGATGGATATTTCATTCTGTCAGCTATGAGAAGTGCTGCATGCCATCCAAGTGGTGGAAGACCGTTGAAGATGTTCACTGCTTGGAGGGAGACTATTTCTGCTATTTACTATATATATCACCCTGGAACATCCAATTTCCTGGCTCCTGTTGCACTGGCTGTTGTACAGGGATGAAAGAGAACAGACTCTTTGTGCCAGGTACTTGCAATCAGCAGGACATTCTGACATCAATATTTTTTCACTGCAAGCTAAAGATTTACAGCTGGCAGGAATCAGAGTTTTCTTGAGCTATAGGAACTGATTGTATTTTATTCAGTCTGAAAATTTTTGTTGCTTTGGTATATCCTCTGTGAAATTACTAAATGGAGTATATCAGTTATCATAGAAACACAGAATAGTTAGGTTGGAAAAGACCATTCCAATCATCTAGCAGTGCCAAATTCACCACTAAAGTGTGTCCCCAAGTACCACATCTACATATCCTTTAAATACCTCCAGGGATGGTGACACCATCACCTCCCTGGGCAGCCTGTTCCAATACTTGACAACACATTCAGTAAAGAAATTTTTTCCTAATATCCAACCTAAACCTCCCCTGGTGCAAATTAAGGCCATTTCCTCTTGTCCTATCACTTGTTATTTGTGAGAAGAGACCAGCACCCACCTCACTACAACCTTTCAGGTAGTTGTAGAAAGCAATAAGGTCTCCCCTCAGCCTCCTCTTTGCCACACTAAACAATCCCAGTTCCCTCAGCTGCTCCTCATCACACTTGTTCTTCAGCCCCTTCACCAGCTCTGTTGCTCTTTTTTGCACACACTCCAGCACCTCCACGTCCTTCTTGTAGCAAGGGGCCTAAAACTGAACACAATACTCAAGGTGCAGCCTCACCAGTGCTGAGTACAGGGGCACAATCACTTCCCTACTCCTGCTGGCCACGCTATTTCTGATACAAGCCAGGATGCTGTTGGCCTTCTTGGCCACCCGAGCACACTGCTGGCTGATGTTCATCTGGCTGTTGACCCTCAGGTCCTTTTCTTCTGGGCAACTTTCCAGCCACTCTTCCCCAAGCCTGTAGCGTTGCATGGGGTTGTTGTGACCCAAGTGCAGGACCTGGTACTTGGCCTCGTTAAACCTTATACAGTTACCTTGGCCCATTGATCCAGCCTGTCCAGAGCCTTTCCCTGCAAGAGCCTTCCTACCCTCAAGCAGATCAACACCGCTGCCCAGCTCGGTGTCATCTGCAAACTTGCTGAGGGTGCACTCAACCTCCTCATCCAGATCATTGATAAAGATATTAAACAGAGCTGGCCCCAAAACTGAGTCCTGAGGAACACCACTTGTGACTGGCCACCAAGTAGGTTTAGCTCCGTTCACCACAACTCTCTGGGCTCGGCCATGCAGCCAGTTTTTTACCCAGCAAAGAGTACACCTGTCTAAGCCTTGAGCCACCAGCTTCTCTAGGAGAATGCTGTGGGAGACCTTTATAACAGTAGTAAGGTGTTATATTTCTATGGCATATGTGTGGGTGTGTTCCTGCCAGTTGACAGAATGCCTGATGTCAAAGGACAAAATGGAATAAATTAATTTCTCTTTAATTTGCACAGGAATAAAATTGTGTGCATTTTGTGGCAACCTTGCCTGCTTTTCATAGTGACCTAAAAAAAAGTCTGTTCAGAAGTGTGGCAGATTAGCAATTTGTATGTGAAACCGCAACGTCAGAAATGTAGCCCTTCTTTAAATGAGAAAGCAGAAGATAAATCTGTTCCCACCTACTTCTGTGAGTCTATGAATGCACAGTGTTTTTTTACTCCATGTTTGTGGTGTTTCAGCCAGGGACAGAAACAGACAAAGTATTGTGTGTGTTATATATTAATAAACCCTGTGATGCTGACAGGGTGTCTCCTGACCACTTTGATAGAAAGAAATGAGGCTGGAAATGCTGCAAGGAAGAACCTGCACAGGAGTTTGCAGAGTCACTTTTTTTCTGTCTGGTCCGAAAGTATGGTGTAAATACTTGTCCTGTTAAATGTATTGGCATCTTCCTCTAGCCTCTAGAGGGGTAAAGCAAGACAAGTAGAAGCTTCCTGAATTGTGTAGGTTTAATTCCAAGACCAAGCAAAAGGTTAGGCAGGCTTTGCTTCAGACTATGAAAAAGGCATATGAATAAATGCCAGTTATGGTGAACTTTTATGATATGGCCAGCTATCTGTAGAGAATAAAAGACTTGCAATAAGATGATAGACTGCTGTGTTTTATTTTTACAGAACTGCTTTTCCAACCCTAAATCTAAATCTTCTGTATTATACTGATATTGAACCAATTTAAGCAAACTTCACATAGCACAATAAACATATGGTATACCAACTAAATCTGTCTAGTTGTGCCCCTATTTAGTTAGATAATTTTATATGCTTTGCATTAAATATCTCTTAGCTCAGCTACAGTTGTGAAATATGGTATCATTTTCCACAGACTTAAGTAGAAGCAATGTTTTACTTATGAAATCAAGCTGATTTAAACACATGCTTTCTTCTGACCATAATGTGTGATGGAATTGGATTTGGAGATCCTGTGTCATTGTCCTGTTGTTTTGGACCAGGAAACAGTAAAAAGAGAGGAGTCCTTCATGAGTAGCAGCAGAGGAAAAAGGAAAGTTCTCTTAGTCTCTTTCTAGAAGTCGTCAGCCAATGTAATGTTTTTCAGTCTCCAACAAGAGGATGATTTCTTGATGGCTTTTTGCAGTGTATGACATCATGAAGCCAACATTTTTTGGGGGCACTCTGGAAGTAAACAACCTTTTGCCTTCTTCATTAGTGGGTATCCAATTTCCAGTTAGTGGATATCCATTTATTTTCCTTTTATCTTACAATTAATTTGATTTTCTATGATCTTACAATGTTCTGATCCTTTATACCTTGCATGTTCCAAACTATCACTGACTCTGAGTAGTAAGTATGGTAAAAAGATATGCTATAGCATTTCTTTTTCAGTACTGAGAGTATTTTACCTTTTGGCTGTATATCCAGATTCATTGCTGCACATATGTTTGGGCAAGACCTGAAGACATAAAAGAAAAACCCAATCCACTTTAATATTAGAAATTGCCATTCTTTTATGAAACTTCTCAAAGAGTCTAGCCTAACAGAATGAGTGAAAGCTGCAAGGGTAATAATTAAATTTGAAAAATTTTTTGGCAGATTTGGAAATCCAACAATCTTAGGTCAGACCTTGTATTTTGTTCACTTTGTAACTGCAACAAACTCCAAGTTTGTTGCAGTTACAAAGAGCTCCACTCATTTTATGAACATTCATTTTTAACATAAATATTGTAACGGCCTTGTTGACGCTTTAGCATATTCAGTATACTGTTTGAGGGATGAATTTGCTCTGGAAGATAGGAGCTAAACCTCTCTTAGCATGCAGATCTGCCACTGCTCATGGCTCCCTTCCCATTTTGTCAGCCAACAGGGTAAATATAACAATTTCCCCCCCAGTCCTGATTCTTCCATCCTGCAATTACTCTGCCATAGGGAATATATGAGATATATTGACTCATAAGAAACACATAAATGGGTCTTGACCTTACTCTGGTGTCCTGGATGATAGTTCTCTTACCATCACCCTCTTTACCCCCTCGACCTTATCTCTCTATCAGCCTCTTCAGCAACATTTATGGATCATTTCAGTAGTAGTACTTAGTATTGTGAAACAACAAGATATATTTTGCAATTAAGATGCAGCCAAGGACTGCATTAAGGCACACTTATTTTATCTAGTATTAAGCATCCACCCTTGGAATGGCCCAAAGTTTGTGAAATACCAACATAAATTTCTGAGTTTCAACTGCCCCACTCTTAGAAATACAAAATAATTTAGGTTAGCAGCAGCTTTTGAACAGAGAGTGAAGCTGAGTGGTTTCCTGTTCAGTGGGCAGGCTGTAAACCACACTAGTCATCTGGTCTTCTGCTGTCTGCTGCTTAGAGCACAGACACATCAATAATAAAACTTGTATTGATGTTACTTTAAAAAGTAAATTATTTACTTACTTATTTTTTGGCAAAGTTGTCTTCCTGCTGTTTGAATCTACTGGGTGATGTACTATTGTTTTCCTGTTAGATCTGACACGAGAGAACAAAGCTTACTGTTAGCAAGCTGAGCAAGTTGGGAAGAAGTGTGAGTGCAAGCAGAGTGGAAAAAAAAAAATTTCAAATGTGGGAAATGCATATATGTAAATGATTCCCTTTTTCTTTACCTCAAACATTTACATTCTCTGAATATTTTGCTGTTTTTCTTGTTGTTTTCAACTATTTGGAAAAAAGAACAATGATTTCCTGCTGGGTGAATCAGCTGGAAACTGAATTCCTGCATCCAGTGTTTTGGTTTCTTTGGAGTAGGGTACTTATTGAACTCTTGTACAACTGAATAGGAATTAAAAGCCAGGGGCACCTATCCAAGGTCTCTGTTGCTAGTAAAATACTTGCTAAATACCAGCGGTGTAGCTATCAAAGTAACAGAGATCAGTTCTCTTGGCCTCTCTACTTCTAGCTGCTCTTGAGCTCCTTGTTTTACTCGTGTGAAACACTACTGATCTGTAAATTCTTGAAACAAACACTGAGATGATTTCAACTTTTACGCCTTTGACTAGCAGAGACTTCAGTGTTATCTCATCAAATAATTCCTATAGAGTGTAAGATGGTCATGTTCTCTTGAACAATGTCACTTGGACCTAGTCCTGCACAAATTCCTTTAAACTCATAAATCCTATTATCAATGTTGCCAAATCAATTTCAATTTTTATTTATAAATATGCTCCCAAATCCTATTAAAAAAACCCCAAAACAACACCCTCCCCCCTCCCTGCCCCACTTTAATCAATATTTGAATGTGTACATTGATAATTTTTCTAATTATCGGTGTGGAAATACTGAAGGGCACAAATACAAAGATGCAAATTTTAGAAGAACGAGAAGACATGATTTTATTTTCAGTTGTGGAGTTAGCACAAAGTATATGCTTGAACAGTTGCTGTAACTATAGAGAATTTTGGCTAAATGGTCAAATCTATACTGCTGAGTTATCATCTCTCTGGAACATCAGTAATACAAACAGGTAACTGATTTCTGTCATCTCCATGGTCTTTATCATTAATGTATTTTTTTGTCATTTTAAAGAACAATTTCATTATTTGCAAAACTCTTCCCCCAGCTCCCCCTAAGGCAGTGTTCCTTATGAATGCAAAAGTTATTGCATATGAATGTTATACATACAGTGAGCAGGATTTTTAGTGTGTTTGAACTTACTGCATTCCTCCCTGACCCTTCTGGTAGTGAATTTCCCACCATGCACCTTAAAAGTGACCTTCTGCAAGTTCCCTCTTGCCTGCAGCAGGGAAATATTTTAGTCTGCTTAGTCTGTTTTTTGTCTGTGTGTGAGATGCAGCACTGAGGTTGAATATTTTTGCTGGCTACCCCATAAGTCCTTCAGAACTACATACATGTTACTGATAACTAGTAGCATAAATGGCCCAGAAGTACAGGATTTGCCAGAAACTTGTGGGTTTAGACTGTGAATACATTCAGCACTTTTTGGGTGATCTATGTTGCTAAAATCCCTACCCTGCCTAAAAAAATTTTAAAAAGCCTTCTTCACCATTTTTGCTTTAAAATACAGCTATGCCATTTTAAAATCCCTATGCCTAATTACAAGGCCAAAGCATTTTTCCTTCACAGCATTTTCTTAATTCTCTGATCAATGCTACAGCAACATTGGTCCCTCCTTCTGCAAAAAGGTGAGATTTTATCTATATGGTTTAAGACATTTTCACCTCTATTAACTTAAGAGGAATGTGGAATTTCATTTAACTGGGTATGTTCTATGACTTTTACCATTTATAATACTAGTTCCAGACTGACCAGATACAAGACCTGTCATTGTGTGTCTGTGATTGTGCAGATAGAGCAGCAATACCCATTAATCTCAAGATTCAAGTTACATTATGTATGGCCAGAAGACATGCTGGGGAGAAAAACCAAGGGTAGGCTTCATTTTAAGTGGTGATTGACTGATATTTAACTGCAGACAAGTTGTAATGGAGCACCTACAGAAATATGGATGACATTTACATTAATGTCAACTGAATTAATCTTGATGGGTTCTGTTGCAATAAATTATGATTAATTTATGATTAAATGGATTTATAAGTTTCTGTTTCAAAAATCTCAAAATTTCATAGAGTCATGAAATTATTTGTAGTATACTTACTTCATTTGAAAATTTATTTACTTCACAGCATTTAAGAGGATTATTACTAGGGTAAATTTTACTTGCTGGAAATAAACAGTGTCTAAGTCAATAACTGAAGTACCTATGGTAACAGAGAGAAAAGTCCATTTTGTCTTTATTCTCTCTCTTTTATTCTGTTTCAACGGTGAAACAATAATAACAAAAAAGTAGCCATCATGTTAAATAGCTCTCCTCTGACTGCAATACTTTATATAAAACAGTTCAATACTGCCTGATGTTTTGTTCAGTCAATTACTACATTCCAAATGCCCTGCCATACTCATGTCAAATCCTTCTTCATGAGAGACTGTAAATGGCATAATTTGGCCCAAAATATTCAGAAGCAGTTCCCTATTGGTTAAACATTATTGCAGTTATCTGTTTTTGTAGTTATTTATTTTTGCAGTTACTTATTCTTGCAGTTATTTGCATATTTATTTGTTTTTGTGGAAATGTTTGAGAACTCCTATCATAGAAAGGATCCTCACTGTGCCAGATGATTCACAATCAAAAAGTCAGTCCCAGTCCAAAGGATGCATAAAATGAGAGAAAACAGGTGGATGCCACTAAGAAATGAGACTTAAGACAGCAAGCTGAAGGGAAAAAAGTTTTTCTAGAAGGAAGGGAATAAAACATAGAGCATGCATCTCTGTGCTGGCTGTAGATGTCTGAAGGAAGTCAGTCCCTAGTTTGAATATCCAGGCACCTATCAGGCCCATGGAGAGAGAAAACCACCTTTGTATCATTACTACTGTTGGAAGAGGTCAGTAGGATATGTTATAGGCTACTTAATATAACAAGAGGATCCTACTATTTATCACTGATCATTGCAGTTCATAGCTTAAAGCTATTTTCTAAATAAATGTTTACCAAGGTGATTATTAAGGGATGCTGTCATTCAGAAACTAGCTTGTTTCCTGAAATGATGGCTGAAAGTGGTGTATGCACTGCATGTGGCAGTGTGTTTGGGTTTTGGGGGACTTTGCAATCAGGTCATTCTGTTACATGGTGGTTTGAAAGTGCATTGTACTCTTCATTTTGTTTCCTGGCAATATATGTCTCTATAGATGCTGTTCCTTAATAGTAGGGTTTGGTTTGGAAGAAGGCTTACCCACCTCTGCTGTCACCTTGATTGGGCAAATCTGAAGTCAGTAGGGCAGAAGTAATGCTTAAATCTAACAACAGATGACATGGTCAAAAAACTCAGAGAGTGCATAGCAGAACTCACTTTTGGAAGTGATAGAGGCAAGTAAGAGGGATCACAAACCTGGCTTGATTGGGGTATCTCACTATTGAAGATAAGCTCAGATTTCAAAGTTGCCTGAACACAGGTGTGCCATACCATTTTGGGTGCCTTGGCATATCCTGGCCTCCAGATGCTGCCTGGGAGGGAACTAGATCTTTTGCAGATCTTGGACTGAACTACTTTGACTGGTGCCTGTAAGGTTAGGTATCTCAAAGCTGGGTCCAAAATCTCAAACTTTCTGAATGGAGCTGCTATGAGCTAGTGAAGAGCAGCTGCCTGAAATGACAGCCTCAGTGGTTGCTCAGGCTGCAGAGGAGGTGCATCCCTGTACTTGCAGTATGCAGCTAGGAGCATCAGGCAGACACTTTATTTTGAGGAATAGTGAAGGGTAGCTCTCCACCATATTTTTAATGAAATAATTTAGCAATTAGAGGAGGTATGTTGCTTAGTATCTCAATCATTACTGTGTTCTGTTTATATTTCTCTCAACTGAAAAGAGAACATGGATACAAGAACCTGGTGTGGGCTCCCACACCCCAGTTGAACATGTACACCTCTTGGTTCTTCACCCGCAGCCTGCTCTGCTGCCTGTGATGAAGGAGGAGTGGCTTTTCTGCATGGCGGTTGGGCAGGTGATCAGCACTTCTCACCAAAATACCCTGCAGTTCTTGTTCTGTGGATACTTTCCAGAAAGGAGGCTTGGATCCCGCAGGGATAAGTTCAAACCTCCCTTTTCCTGAACACCATAACCGTGTGCAGAAGGGCAGTGGTGGAGTTTCACTACTCTCACCATCCCTCCTATGGGGCAGCAATCAGAGGTGACTTTGGGACCGATCCTGCCAGTGGATGGGAGGTGCAGATGGGGAGTGCATGTCCAAACAAGGCTGTTCAGGGCCTCGAACGGGCAGAGACGGAATCTCCATATCCTGACTTGCTTGTGGTACACACTCAGCTTTTAACCTCTTTTGAGGTAGCTTTGGACAGGCACGGAGTTGCCTTTCTGTGTATGTGAGAGAATTTGCAGTGCGCTGTACTGGTTCTGGCTGGGATGGAGTTAATTTTCTTCAGAGCAGCTCAGATGGTGATGCGCTTTGGATCTGCAACCAGAGCAGTGTTGATAACACACCCATGTTGTGGCTGTTGCTGAGCTCCTTTTCCCAGGGAGCGGGCTGGGGGTGGGCAAGAGGTTGGGAGGGGACAGAGTTGGGACAGCCAACCCCAACTGACTAAAGGGTTAGCCCATACCATATGACATCATTACGAGCAATAAACACCAAGGGAGGGGTTTTTTTGGAGGCAGCCACTGCTCAGTGATTGGCTTCACACCACTTGTTGTGTTTTGTTTTTGTTTTTTCCCTTTCTCTTTCTGTTTTTTATCTCAACCCACAAGTTTTCACACTTTTGTTGGCCTATCTCTCCCCCATCCCATGAGGTGGAGGGAGCAAGGAGCTTTGTGGAGCTCTGCTGCTGGCTGGGGCCAGCCTGCTGTATGCACACAGGCTGGCAGAGCTAAGGGGAAGGGATGGAAGAGTCCTTTGACCTTTCAGCGCTTTCAGGATCACAATTTTGATGCAGGCATATAAGCATTGTCCATGTCTGAGGCAAAAGCCTAACTAGTTATCTGAGATATGTCTCAGATACTGCCCTTAAATAGAGCTTTTTTTTTTTTTTTTACTTTTAATTCATAAAGGTCAGTTTTGTGAATCAGGAATAGCATATGTGGAAGCATTATACTCAGTGCTGTGACATTAGAAAAATACTCCATAAAACAGATGCTCATGTGATTAACATATTTAAACTACTATAGCTGTGGTCTTCCAAGTGTTTGATGTAGGAGGAGACTTGTTCTGGGTTTTTTTTACCTAAATTAAATGTTAGGAACATAATAATAAATATTAAAGGCTATATTCTCCTAGCATAGTTATGTAACTGATCACTTGCAAAACTGTTTAAAAATTATGACTGACACAATTCATTTTAATTATTTTCTTCAAAAAAGGGTGTTCTAGGTTTCCCTGGCAACCTTTAAAATGATATATATAAACACACCAACCAATCAGCATAATAGCAACCCCACAGAAACACAAATGCAATGAACATTAATTATTGTACTGGTTAAATGAAGATTTTAGAAATGTTGAAGAGAAACATTTCCTTAGTGCCAAACTGCTTTAACAAGCTGCAAAATGCCAGCTCTTTGCAAATCCACCTACGACATAGTAGACGATATTCAAACTAGCTTTATCAGGGAAAGAGGTCCCCTGGTGAATGTGTTAAGAATCCCACTTCTCTAGTACTGGTTAATACAGGTATTCAGGCTGACAATTAGGATACACTGAATTTGCTTTTATTTGTAATACAGCCTCATCTGGTTTGGGGTTGCTGTAATGAATCCTAGCCAGGTGACTTTGCACTGGATGGGAGAGGTTAAAAGAGAAAAAATGATAACCCATTGTGGCGCTATACCAAGGCATGTTTCAAGCCAAATGTTCGTGATCTTGTAGGAGAAGTAAATATTTTCTCAACCTTAATTGCAAATACTCACGGAGACTGGCCCTTTTAAGCCATTACTGTTGCAAAACTGAGATTTGGGTTTTGTTATTGTGCACGATACCATGCTGTGCAGAGAAATGCCTGGAAAAGATTTGGTATTTGGCACGGTTTTCTTCCCACAGCTCTTCTATTGAATCAGACAAAACATTCACACAGCAACAGAGTGGTTTGGGACACTTCAAGCCAAATGCTGCAATGTAATCTCAACCACACTGCAGAGATTCCTCAGGGAGGTGTGTCATGAAAATGTTCCCCTGAATAAAAGAGTATGAACCATGAGCCTGCCTCTTCCTTGCCTTACTCTTCCTGTAAATCTCTTTAATGGTACATGTTGCACAAGGCAGTACCACACAGCTTCATTAATAATATGCACTTGTTTCAGCATAGCACCTGCCACCTCAGTCCACACACCTGAGACCAGCATGCATTTAGTCCAGTTCATGTAGTTTGAACCACTAATAAACTGTCAGGCAGTGACTTGCTGGCTGAAGATATGCTGTCAGGAGAGACAGGGGCTGTGAGTACCTAAAAAGTAACCACAGGCATTTGACACTTGGAAAAATGCTAGTGGGGGGCTTTGGTACCTGTGGTTACTGTTCATATTACGGTACATGTTTATGCCAAGCAGTTTCTCATACAGTAGCAGATCTGCCACGGCAGTACAGAGCAGGGACACTGGGCAAACAGTGGATTGAAATAGAAATGCTTATTAAGTGCAAATAAAAATAGTCTCTCAGTGACTTTTGCTAAACTCACCTGAAATAATGTATTCTGTGAGAAGATGAGGAAAGCATAAGTGAGCCAAATCCATCATGTGGATAGGGTTTTCACATTTTTCAGTCCAAGCAGTTAAGTACTCAAGTGAGTGGGCATGACCGAGGGAAGTCTTTAATGCATGTAAAATGGTTTATAGTAACATAGTAATAATAAAAAGATGCTGTTGAAGCACTGTGGTTTGTGACTATAGAAATGGGAGTCATTCAATTACAGTGCCTCATCTGAATTTGTTCCTGGGATGATACTAACACTTCGTAGAGGTTTAGGGTTGTGTCAGTACAGCTATCTTCATTTTTACCTTTCTTAGCTTCTGTGCAACCCCTTGAGATTTTTCACATCTAAATAGTAGAGAGTATCTTCTGGAATAAAAAGCAAAGATGTGAATGAGAAAGAAATGTGGTTTACTTTTTGATGAAGTAAACCTTCCTGGTAACACAGACACTCTCAGAGGACACACAAAATTTGAGAACATTCCATCTAAAGATAATTCTGCCTGTAATACATGTCTTTCAGAATATTCATATATATATATATATATATATATATATATAAGAAATTATTTTCTCTTTTGCCTCTCTTATAAGCAGAATAGTTTCCAAACGTGTTCTGTGTTGTTACCCACCAAATTATTTTATTGGCTTTTTAAGTAAGGATATGTAGATTATCTCTGCCTTTGCATCTTGTAATGAAGACTGCAAATCCCTATTCACCTGGGGGAGTCAGATGGAAAATATTTAACTTCTTAATTCTCCCACTGGTGCTTAAAATCTTGGGGTTACTATCTGCCAGACCTTTTGGGAACTGCTTGGTGTGAAAAGGGAAGCTAAAGCCTTCTAAGCTTTCCACTTGCCTAAAGAATACCTAGGTATCTGTCTCAGCGGTCAGAGGAGCTGAAGGTTTATTATCTTCCTCTTCCTCCGGAGGTGAGCAATATCCTGGGAGCAGACAAGAAGCCAGGCAGATGATATCTTATCCCAGAGGATGTGGTGGTGGCTAGAGCTACTTGCCAGAGAAAGTGGGGAGGTATGGTGCCACCCAGCACTGCCCAGGGTATTGTCATTACATGTATCACTCTTTCTGGCATATACTTGAGTCTGGCAATCTTCCCCACAGCCCTAGGCAAACCTGCTGCTTCAGCAGGCATCTGACTCAAGAGTAAAATGCCTGGATCAAAATTCCCTCCTTATTTCTGTTATACCAATGGTTTGCTGCTTCTCTACAACAGTAAATCAGAAAACAACCTGAGCAGACCTATTGAACATGAAAGGCAAGTAATGAGATAGAACTCAAGGAAAATGCTCTCTCTGTCCTTTGCTGTCTGTTGTCAGGGAGGAGCTAATAGATAAGGAGCTTTTAATTTAATTTCAGTCTAATGGAGTCAAGGTGGAGTAATCTGCATATGAATATAATAACCCAAGTGCTTGAGTCTAACCTGAAATATGTCTCTCAGTATCCAGGGAGAATAAAATTACCCTGCCCAAGGTAGAAGTATGTGTCGAGAGTAAAGAACAGCGTATACTGAAGCACTCCAGTGTACAGCTGCTGCACTGCAAACCTATATCCACATCCTTCGTATCTGTGAACACAACAGCATTATTATACTGTGGTTACAGGTTGCCAATGAAATCCAGTTTCTAAGTGGATGAAAATGGTAGCTCCAAGTGTTCTCACAGGAGTGGTTTCCATGCTGTGTTAGAGGTAAGTATAGTAATCTTTTGAAGTAAAAATGAAAGCAAGTAACTTCATAGCTGGTTCTTTCATTTATATGCATATTGTTGGAATTTTTGAGTCATTAGCAAATAACAAACAAAAATAATGAATTTCACGATTTAAAATAAATAATTTAAATTACCTCTGAGTTTTGTTAGGAGAAGCTGCCATCAATATTTCCTAAACACAGTTCTTAGTGGAGAACAAAAAAAATAGTAAAACAGTGGTTTCTGTAGGGGATCTGACTGAAAAATATTATCTATTAATTACCTGTAAATTTCACAAGATATTTTAGTGTCTTGATTTCACAATCTGTAGAACTTATACTGAAAAATCAAATGTAAGAAACGCTACAATTTGGGAGAAAGAGAAGGAGCTTTGCTGAATAGGTTATATTTTCTTATTTAAACTTGTATATCACTCAGATTTGGGTCCTGAAATATAAATTACATGTTTGAATGAACCTGCTATTGACTCAGTAGGCATTCATGTTTGAAAAGACTGGCTATAGGTAGTGCCTCTGAAAATAAAAAAAAAACCCTTCCACTTAAGAATTTTTTTTTTCTGTTTCTTTTTCTTTCAATTATCCAACTTGATGTAAAAATCCATGTTCTTGACCAGTCCTAGATTGCCAAGTGTGTCTGTTTCTGACTAGCCACAGATGAACCATCTTCTTGCTTTTGACCACTATTCTACTGTTGTACCCCTCTCTGGAGGATATAAACTCTGCAAACATCACGGCTGGATATCTGCTCAGTGCTGCTGGCTACTCGAACCTTTGGCTTCCTGGGATTTCCATTCATGCTGCCTGACAGCTACAGATACATACTTAGGTGAAATGTTGGATGTCTACATGGAAGGCTTACTAAAGGAGAGGGACTGGGGTGGAATAGACCAGGCTGTTTCTGAAGCCTTTGTGAGTAAGTGCCTGATTCTTGTAGCTGGCACAGATAAAAACGGGACACATTTCACAAGCAGCACAGTATTCTTTTTAGAAAAGAATTCTTAAATCATCACTTTCAACTGCAGCCTAATATTTAATCCTTTTCCCAGTTCTTCTCTCCTTGAAAGCCATTCAACAGAAGCAGAAACATCCAGGAACCACAAACAAAAGATTCTGTGAATAACTGGGAACACTGCATTTTCATAATGAATCAGAAAAAAGTTAGCTCAAGTTTGTGATGCACAGGGATCTGAAGGTGATCCAATTTAAATGGTCCTGAAGTTGTCGATCTCTTGTGCAGTGAAGTGGTCTTGGAATCAGAAAACGTACAGGGCTTAGCTCCCCACTGGGCTAGTTATTTTCTTCCAATTATGCTTAATGGATTATTTTTTATTTCTGTATGTATTTCTTGCAGGTAGCATCTTTAGTTGCTGTCAGACATTGCTCAGAGCAGCAGAGACCAAACATAGTGTTTTTGTATCTGGGGAGAGCACAATGGCTAGGCTATTTCGGTAAAAATCAACAATGCTAACTTAATGGCATAACCTTCTCAAAACACCTCTTTTACCTCTGCTACTTCTGTAGTTAATGGCAGAATCATTAATATTACATAATTTCATCAGCAAGCTAATTCATAATATAATGAATGACCTAGAGCCAAATAAGGTTATGGGAAATTTCCTACTGATTCCAAACGAGTTTTGATTAGATTCCTGTAATGCCTTTCTTTGCAATAGATGCCTATAGACATTGTAAATATACTGCATTCCCACCTTGCCATTTTCAGCAGTGGTACCATTGCTGCATGCCTTTGTTCTAGCACACCACAGAATACTTTCATGTGCACATGCTATTGCACAGGTATGCACATTGGCTCAGTTAAGGAATACAGCAAAATGAACTAGAGATTCACCAAACCTCCATTATGTGACACTTGAAAAAATGCTATCCCAAGTGCCTAACACTGACATACTGTGTCTAGTGAAAACAAATCTGACCTCCATGCCTAAATTAAACAGCACAAAGCTAAATGTCAAGGAAGCATGTCCAAAGTATCTGTGAATATAAACTTATGCTGGGAAAGGCAGTCAAAGGAGAACTGGTAGCATCCACTGTAGGGAAAGTTATACTTCAGCAGTATCTTTGGTGAAAGCTGTAGAGAGTTCTGCTAGGTTTTAAAGTAAAGCTTAATCCATTTAAAGCAATTGAAAGTTTAATTCAATAACATCTATAAATCCAAAATGACCATTTTGGTTGTTCTTTTTCCAATTAGAATATTGAATAGAACCTAAAGAAAGAAGTCCAGGAGAATAATAAAAAAAGCACAACATTTACCCTCATCTGTCTTGACCATCACTACAAACTATTCTACGAACTCGATACCTTGCTCAGTATGTGTATATGCTTTTTCAAATTAATTACTTTCTGTTAACAAAAACATCTATTTTCAGGTTGTTTGATTTTGCATTTGTATTCACGCATCAATTTTTTTTCTTCTTGCTGTTGAGGTGTCAGTGATAACCACAGAGATATTATCTTTTGACAACTATAGAAGTTTCATGTTGGAGGCAGAAGAAAAGTCTTGTACTTTTCTCTGAGGATATCACCAGTAGCATCATCAGGATGCTACCAAAAGGAGAAGGAACACTTTGGCAGCCTAATGGCTGCCAAATGTAATCATATCGTGGAAGAAGGGGAGATGGTTTTATTTTACTAACATGAATTAACATACTAAAAATTTGTTTGTAATAATACATTTTTCCATTATTAATCCTGTACCATAGTCCTATAATACAGAAGTCTTTAATACTTCTATAATATCTGCAGTAAAAAATGAACAAACTGAACTTTAGTGATGCCCTCACAGGAACGCTAGATTAGTCTGAGGAGCTACTCCTTCCTTCCTTACCAGACAGAACATTACTTCACTTGCTTGAAGATGGTTTTTTTTGTAATGAAGGCTTTCCATACTTCGATCAATTTTTTCTGTTGTGACAGCAGACTCAAAGGTTCTCTTACTGGCTATGTAGAACCCTCTTTTTCTTTCAGTTAACCCACTGCCAACAGTATTAGTGCAAGCTTTGCTGCTTGCCCTTGCTGACCTTCAAAATGCTCCCAGCAAAATGACTTTCAAGCATAATGTCAGTAGTGCTGTACCCAGGCAGCTTTACTATGATGGTGTTTCCAAGGTGGTAACCTAAGCAAAATCCTGTGAAGGACTGGCCAACTTTCCATCTAGGTCAACAGATCACTGGAACTGCTAAAGCCCAAATGTTTTGGTTTCAGCTTCAAACATAATATTAGTAAAATCTAACACTCAATAATGTCAATTACAACCAAAACCTCTTCAGAGGGAGTTCCACATTCAGTATTTGTCCATGCTACATTGGCCACTGACACCCCCCCCCCACTCCACACTCGCCTATTTTTCTGAAGCAATAAGTATAGCAAAGCCCGTCATTCTTGCTTTCAGCTGATCTGCAGCTCATTCCTGTTCACACCCACACAAAAAACCACCAGAAAACCATTTTCTTTTTTTTTTTTTTTTTTTTTTTTGCCACTTTGGCTTCTTAGTAAGCTTAACCTATACCTGGATTTTCAGTCTCAGTTGACAAAAAAAATGTGTCTTAGCCCTCTAGAGAGACACTGCATGACAATCTGTACTTACCCTAAAACTAAACACAACTCATTCACTCATCCAGCCACAGCTCTTCTCCTAGCCTCATCTGATCCAGCAATAAACAATGCCTTTTACTATACCACTTACTTATTCCCTAAGCATAACTTAGCCTTAACCATACTTGAGTGGTACCTGCCATGGACATAATCAGCTGCTGCTGTCAGCCCACATCCTACTTCTGTGGGATTTTACTTGACACAGTTAAAGCTATCTCTTCAATCTAGGTCTTCAGGCTCAATCCCAATTCTGAACCTTAAAGGTAGCTCAGAGGCTCTTATAAGTACTCATCATCATCTATTGTCAGGGCCCTGAGGCACTAATAGGCTTTAATGACCCTGACCAGCCTCACCTGTTGCCTCTCTCCACCCCTGCCCATGGCCCAGTGGCTCCATTTCAACTCAGCTGGGGGCCATCAGACCCTACCCAATGAATGATGTCATAGAAGTTTCAGTCTCCAGCTCAGCCACAGCCATTCCCATGTCTGGCCATGGACAATGTTGATTCAGTCTCCAACCCACTGAAGGACTTCCCAGACTGACCTTGAATCTGCCTAGCAACCACTGGGCTCAGTCTGACTCTGATTACCCTCATGAGACATGATCATAACCCTGATCAGCCAAATGACTTCCCAGCTTGGTCTTGGCCCTGTCTCATTGCCATGAACCTGTCTGATCTGGACCCATGGCTGAACATGACTACCATCCCTGGATGTGCCCTGCTTGTCCCACTGGGGTGGTGTGATGGGCCCTGGCTGGCAAGGCGCCTGTCCCGATGGTTCTGTCATCCTCTTGGGTCCTGGCTCTGCATCTCTTGGGGTGGTTCTCATCCTAACTCTAATGGTCTGATCACATCCACCGGCATATTAAGTTCAGTTCATGCTCATCTAATTCCCTCATATGTGCTCCAGATGTTACTGTGTCTCAACAAACCAAATCCATCTGTAAAGTTACCTTCAAGAATATGCATTTTCTGGTCCTGTGGTTCTCACTGGCATTCAGCAACACAACCACCTTTCAGTTCTTACACTCCGAGAACTTTACACTACCTCCAGTCCTAGTACAAGTTTTAATATGGCCTCAAACAAACATAAGCTATTTGTCCATAGCAGCAGGAGCCTTCATCTAACTGCTAATGCTTTGCAGAGCCCTTATAATAAAGAAGTTCTGGTTACTTTAATCTCAGACTCCAGTGCTAGATCTGATTGTGTCCTGAATTTAAAAAATGCTTCACGATCCCATCACCACACCTGACCCATCAACAACTGGATTCACACTTCTGCTTCAGCCCCCAGTTCTTTCCCTGTAACTGCAGTGTCTTGTCAGACTAGTGGATCCTTGGCTGTATTTGAGACATTTGGCCATACTATTATAAAAGAAAGTGGTGATGTCCACCTAGCCCAATTTATTACTTAAGACGTCTTTGAGTAATTAGCTTCCTGTTGTGAACAATTTCATGCTTTTAATAATTTGTCCTGAAATATCTTCAGTTTCTGAATATAGAACTAGAGTGATGCTGCATGTAATAAGGGAAGCAGCAAAAAAATCAGGAAATTCCAATTCTGTGCTAAAGCTTAACGACTGATGCCCACTAAAGCTTTGCTCTCCCAGACAGGGATCCTGTCTTGCTTTTCTGAGGGCCAGAGATGGTGTCAGCACTTTGAAAATAAAAATGTTTGTTTAAGTGCTTCCATGTGAATTGAAAAGTGAAATTTTAAGCATATAGTTTTTGAAATATAAATATTTAGTATGCGAGGGAAAGCAGATGAGAAGGAAATAATGAGTGTATTCAGATCAAAACTGCAGGAGCATCAGATGGTCTACCAGTTGCTGGAACGTTGACCTTAGTAAAGCTACGACAACTCACACAAGCTGAGCTCTGTACCACAGAGCAGGGAGAGACACAATGGCTTTGAACTGTATGTTTTTCCTCCTCCTTAATGCAGCCTACAGTTATGTTGGGCGTACATAAACGGCTCAGAATGAAGAAATAGAATGTAAAAGAATATTCAATTGGGAAAAAAAGGGTAATCAGCATTACAAGCTTGTCTTTGCTGTGACACAGTAAAATAAAACTAATGTTTAGTATCATTGTATTATATTTTTGCCTGCTCCCTCAATCATATACTATCTAGAAAAGCATTTTGCAACAACTCATAACAATGCCTTACTTTAAACTTTCAGTGTTAACTGGGAAATCCAACGCACTTTAATAATAACAGATGGCTATGAAGTGGATACAGTGCTCTTTTTCACTCCTGGGGCTTTGGACTATTCAGAAGCCACTTGAGTTACATGCTCACGGTTAATAACATCAGCAGAGCCACTCCAATTAATTACAGCCTTATATTTACTCCATAGCTCTCTATTATACTTTAAGTCACAGTAAGAAAAGGGCAAGCATATAATCCCTCCAAAGACATTGTACTGCCCTTGTTAAAAAGCCTGAAAAAACTTCATAGCTGTAGACAAAATGCAAACCCCAGTATGGAACAAGAGATATGCTTTAATGCCTTTTGCACAGAGCAGCTTAATTGACAGTGATTCCAGACTGGCCAGATAGCAAACATTGTATTGCTTCTCATCATGGGCTAGTAAAATGGAGTAT
Source organism: Caprimulgus europaeus (assembly GCA_907165065.1). The sequence continues at coordinate 15,773,972 of OU015526.1, forward strand.
TGCCTCTTGCCCACAGGAGGAAGGAAAGAAATGGGAAGTGTAATGAATATGTAGAAAGGACTTTTAAGAAGCACTGAGCTGTCTCCAGTTTAATTTAGTTTTTCATCCTGATTTCACCCCATTTTCTAATTTCTTATCCTCTTTTAATTTTATTTTTGAGGGAGAGGAAATGTAAAAATAAAGCCAAATAAACTAGAATGCTTTGTTCATCAAATAATTAAGACAAAGTAGAAAAAAAGATACTTCAAGGAAATCTTGAAAAGTTTTTCAAGAGACTTTTTGTCAGCAAGGCTGTAAATTATTGACTTAGTGAAACCACCACACTTTTTCATTAAAAATAAAAGGGAGAGCTCTTAAGAGTACAGCTTCATTTCAGAGGAAATAAAACCCATGACTAAAAAATGAAATTGACATCCCCCCAAAAGCCTGTTCTTAAGATACTTTTCCACTCCTTCTGTTGGCTCAATATCCCCCTGTAGACAATGGATCAGCAGGGAGCTTTCCATTTGTGTCCTTTGACAAAGTCTAGATCTCCTCTCTAGACTCCAAACTCGGAAGGAGAAAGAGAATGGCAGAACCACATATCTGTGGATCAGGAATAAGATAAGGGAAGTCTGTGGATTAATCAAGGAAACACTATTTTAAAAGGTATCATAGGGATTTGTCTTCTTTTAAAAATATTATAAAACCTTTGCTTTCCCCCAGCATGAACTGAGCTTCCCCTGAATGCAGTGTCTCTGTGGTGAGGAGCTTGTTCTCACCTGCCTCGCCACACTTACAGAGTGGCAAAGCTGCAGTCTCGCTCTTAGCTCTCCCTTCATGTGCCAAGCTGTGTGATTGAAGTGTTTTGGCTATTTCTGAACAAAGTCTGGGGAATAATGCTTTCTCTATATATAGCAGCACTGGCTTTTTTGCAGTGAACACTACTTAGTTAGGTTGTGAAGTCATTCCTCACTATATTGTATAAATATTTCAGAGGCCTAGATTGATCATAGGAACAGTTCTACCTGACGTGCTAATAAAGGCAAATCTTTCTGCTCCTTACAAAACTACAGGAGATATATTTGTGATCCTTTGGAAAGGAAGGCCTCTGACAAATGTAAATAATTCACAAATACTGAAGCCTCCACTAAATCTAAATGATTTTTTAGAGTGTAGCTATATTTGAAATTGAAAATTAGTGTTATAGATGATTTCTAATTTATTAAAATGTGTACATTCATAAAACTGGTGCTGGAGACTTTTGGATCATAAAAGCTAGCATGTGTTGAAGATGGCGTCTTAATTCTAGCTCTAGTTCCAGCTGTGGCATCTATGCCTTTGAAGTACTCACAGCTGGGGTTGAAGCTCCTCTCTGCAGACAAATAAACCTGCTGTCTTAAAACATTGGCTTTACATTTGCTGTAGCTTAGTTGAAACTTGACTTAAAGACTTGTTTGTCATTGCAGAGACAGCTCTGTATCTACTTCAAAGGCAGATGATACCACAACATCTTCAGTGCCAGGTGTAGTTAAAAATTCACTCCCATAGCAAATGTAAGCCACCAGCCTCAAAATGCAGGTCAAAATTCAGTTTATGGTGATGTTACAGTTAGGAGAAAAGAACTAATTAATGAAATCAAATTGCTGCAAAGCTTAAATTTGAGCCTCTTTCCCATGCAAAATATAATTTCAGCAACTGCAATATTTCTAATGTACCTATCACCTTCCTATCTGAACACCTCTGCCGCTGCTCAGCGGGAGTTTTTCCAGAACAAGCAGAAAGTAAGCTCTCCAGGTTCAGGCTCCTTGGTTTAAAACAGCAGGGCTTTCTCTGCTGAGCTGCCCCTTCCTGTGCACACTTCAAACGAGCATTCACAGCAGGGGCTGTAGCTGAAACTGAAGGTGGTGGTTTTATCCAGCATGGGAGGTTTCATGAGTCTTTAGCTTCCAGGGCAACTTGCTAATTTAAAAAATATTTTTTTAAAGTGATATATCGCATGGCTGTGATAAGACCTTGAAGAGGATAATAATAGGCAGATGTTCTTTCCCTCTGGTCAGCTTTGTGAGAAAATGAAACAAACTAACAAACAAAACCAAACCAGAAAAGAAGTTGAGTGCACTGTTCCAGAAACTCTGTGTTAACCCCATTTCTATACTGCACCCCCAGAGCAACAGTATCTGGAAGGGTGAACCACAAAAGTTATTTGTTCTCTTTGATGTTATTTTACGATGTACAAAGACAGTAACATTTAGACACTATTTTCCTTCATGGTCTTAGTAAAAAATATCAGGAATACTGGGGTTATGCCTTTGCTTTTTGTGCTGAAGGACTGACTGTCCTAAGGTTTTGGAAGATTTTTATAATGTCTTTGCTTGAGGATGAAAGAGAATGTTGACTTTAACATAGTTCAAGCTCATGGATTTAAAGGTATTTAGGTATTCATTTCCCATTGATTTCCAAGCTAGAGATAATAAACAACTTTTTGTTTTTCTTATGATAGGAGAAAAAAGAATGTGCATCTCTTATGTTTTGTATTATTTTACTGACTATAACTTTGACATCACAAATGCTAAGTGACTTTATACATATGAGTTTTTTCCATAAAAATTATATTGGTCAGGTCCACAGTCATGTGTTTTACTGACAGAAGATCTAGGGACTACAAGAGTTCATTCAGTGATTACTGCCTTTCTGTATTTACAGAATGCTGTGTGTCATGGTCCAAATTCATACCTTAACATAATTTCAGATTTTTTAAAAAACACTTTCAAAATTATAGACTCACATTTGGTGAGTCCTGTCACAGATCAGTCAATCTCAGAAAGGTAGGTAAGCCAGATGGAGAGCTGACTAACTACATATATGACGCCTATAATAGTTGTAGCAAAGGATATATCCGATAAACCTGGCAAGACCTCAGGAACTCTTCTTAATTTTCTAAATCAGATTTGCCCCTTCTTGTTCTCAAGTCCAGAGCTCTGTGAAAGTCTAAATTCCTAATATATGCATTATATTTTCTTTGACAACTCAGAAAATGAGTATTTATGAAGTTTTCTCATTTAGCTAAGCCTGAGCTCTGAGAATTGAAAGTCTCCCTTTCCAGAAAAAAATTTGCAAGTGGAGCATAGGTATATTTTTTCAGACAGAATGACCTGGTATTGGCTAGTATTTATGCAACTTTGAATGAAAATTAATTTGTGCTAAGTTATTATGTTAGTGCTCCTACACCCCCACAAATTCAACCCTCTACCCCATGCATAAAAACTGAGTATCTTTAATTCAGTTACTGGAGGGACTTCAGCCCAGGTGAATCTAGTAAAGCTAGTTTTAAACTGAGAGCTGCAAGCCTTGCCTTCTTACAGTAGTAAGTACTACAGTGGTTAGTTTTATTGAGCAGTGAGCTGTTGTGGCTACGTTTCTGTCAGTTGTGAGCTACCTAGTTTAAGCTAGGTTAGCTATATCTTTACAGGATCTTTACAGGATCAGGTGATTTCTGCAGTAACATTTTATTGGTGTCTGGAGTGCCCAGAAATAACCACAACAGAAAATGAAGTAGAAACTGAGCTTTTCTATGGAAAAAACCATTTTCACAGATCCTTATCATTTCTACTGGGGTGGTAAGCAGAAGCTGTAGGCCCCCCACTCTTTGTGGAAACGTCATGAGGCGATCTTAACTGATGGACCTGAGCCTGAACAAAGGAGTGCCATAGCTTAAAAGAACTCCAAGCATCCCCCCCTCTCCAAACCACAACCTCTTGCTGCTGCTGCTGAAAATAGCGTCTTCTGAAATATGACTTCAGTCGCAACAGCTGTGACATACAAAACTTGAGGGTTTTGCAAGCCTATAACTAAGAAATTGCATGGCCTCCTTTATGTCCCCTGTGATTTTAGTTCTACCCTGAAGCCAACAGATGAAAAAAGTGAAATGTGGTTGTGTCCCTGGGAGAAAACTACTGATTAGCAAAATTCAAAACTTGAAGCCAAATTAGAGGCTCGAGTATTACTGCCCTGTGAACTGCACAGCTCCTACACCAGTCACAGGGTGGATTCCTCCATCCAGGCACGTGCACCTGCCACCACTCTGGGAATGGCAGGGGCATTAAAGTACATACAGGAATGCAATAGCATCCCTTCTAACATGCTGTTAGAAGAATGGGAAAATAATAGGAAAGGAGAGTTGCAGCATAGTAGGATTTGCATAGAAAACTGGCCTAGAGGGTTGTAATCAGTGGCACAATGTCCAGCTGGAGGCCAGTCACTAGTGGTGTACCCCAGGGCTTGATACTGGAGCCAGTACTGTTTAATATATTTGTTAATGATCTGCATGATTTGACAGAATGCAGAAGATACAGTATGGAAACAGAAGTTTCAGAAGATTCAAAACTGAGGGGAGTGGTTGATACAGCAGTTGGGTATGCTGCTATTCAGACAGCCTTTGACAGGTTAGAGAAATGGGTAGAGAGGAATCTCATGGAGCTCAGGAAAGGGAAATGCAGAATCCTGCACCTGGGGGGGAACAAGTCCATCCACCAATCCATGCTGGGGCTGGAAAGCAGCTTGGCAGAGAAGACATCAGGGTCCTGGTGGACACCAAGCTGAACATGAGCCAGCAATGTGCCCTTGCAACAAAGAAGGCCAGCTGCATCCTAAGCTGCATTAGGAAGTGTTGCCAGCAAGGTTGAAAAAGGTGACTCTTCAGCACTGGTGGGGCCACACCTGGCCTCTGCTTAGCACTGTTTCCATACCTTGAGTATGGAACTTCAAGATAACCAGTAAGAGAAAGACATGGACTTGCTGCAGTGAGTTCATTGAAGGGCCACAAAGGTGATTATGGGATTGGAACATCTTTCATATAAGGAGAGCCTGAGAAAGCTGGAACTATTCAGTCGGGAAAAGAGAAGATATCTTATAAATGTTTATAAATATCTGATGGGAGAGGGTAAAGAGCAAGCCAGGCTATTCTCAGTGGTGTGAAGTGACAGGACAAGAGGCAATGGGCACATGCTGAAATACAGGAAATTCCATTTAAATACAAGAAAAAACTTCCTTACTCTGAACATGGTCAAACACTGTCACATTTTGTCCAGAGATGTGGAGTCTCCATCCTTGAAGATATTCAGAACTTGACTGGAGAAGCCCTGAGCAACCTGTTCTAGCTGATCCTGCTTGAGCAGGGGGGATGGACTAGATAACCTCCAGAGGTCCCTTCCAACCTCAACCATTCTGTGATTTGTCCACTTCTATATTACAGCTAATTAAAGCTCTCCAACTGTTGAAAATACATTTTCATATTAGTAGTCACAGGTTCCTACAGGCTAACTCTAGAGTGCTGTAGCTGTTTTTCACAGGTATTGGAAGATTCTTAGGTTTTCTTTTTTTCTAGGGGTCTGCTCCAGGTTGCATATGTATAATTTGTTCCCGACTTCACTGCCTCCCTGCATCCTATTGAGAATGGCAGTAGCACTGTATGACTAACATCAGGCTAATGGCTCTTTTGCCTTATTTCAAATCCCTGAAATGCTCTGCTAGAAAGACAGATGAGGTTTATATAATGAATACTAGACGTAAGTAGAATTAAGGACACCTTTCAGAAATCATCCTGGAGGAGTGATTTGAGAACTAGGACATAAAGCAGGAGAGGACGGTTTCAGAACAGACAAAAGTAGAAGGCAGTAACAGATTACAGAAGATGTGGAAAGACTGTGAGACTGCCATGTAACCTTTAGCATGAGTGAAGCATAAAATTAACATCAATAATCAAATGCAATAACAGCTAAGTATAGAGTGCCAAAGAGGGTTTGGCAAACATTAAGGCGTTGTACTTACTCCAGGTTCATGATTCCTGACTCATTGAAATGCAAATCTTCAAAAGAATCTGTGATGAAAAAGTAAGTATGTTGTTTATTTAGAATCTTAAAAAGATATATGTGTTTGTAGTCCTTTTTTTTTCCCTGAATTATTTTTGCTAAAGTAGAAAAGAACTTAATTGGGGTTATCATCTCTTCTGAGGTGAAAGTGCTTCAATTTTGACAGGAGTTAGTCTGTCTGAAGATGTGATGATGGCTATGACCAGCATCAGAAAATGTATAGCGTGGTCACATTTTTAGAGGTGGCCTTAATCATGGGATCATTTAAGTTGGAAAAGACCTTTAAGATAATCAATGATATCTCCATTTGTACGTGAACCATTTTTCATCGTTCTACCATTACCATCTGTGCAGTCAGTAATGGAATTTGTACGTACAGGTCTGTATTTATGGGAGAATTTGTGACGTGAGATTTAAGTTTTGCAAACCAAGAGTAAATTTTGAAAAGGATCTCTGAAAGCTGAATCTAAACATTATGGGTCTATGAAACTCCTCGGTCACAAATGAAGGAATTAAAATATACATGTATATATACACACACACTTTAAAAAACTTTGGTTTTGAAGTTTTGTTGAAGAAATCTAAAATTCTAAAAGCTGCTTCAGGGTTGTCAGCTATTGTATTGCCATGTCTTTTAAGTTGATGACTCAATCAATTTTCCAATTCTCTGCTGCCTGCCTGATATTTCCTAATAGAAGCCTTAGTAGTCACATAATTTGGACATAAAAATGGAATTTATAACTTTTCAATTTACTCTGTCTCTATCACTATCCACTGCCATTAGTTTCTCTCAGCTTAATAATTGTAGTGAGAGTGAAAAATAGTCTTATTTTCTTCTCTCCTAATGTACAACTACTTGTCAAATGGCAGCGCCTTGCAACCTTATGTATACCAACTCTTACTGAGCTTTCTACTATCCTTGTCCTATTTCACATTTTCATTTTAAATTGGCCTTAAATTAACAGACAAAAATTCTTAAGGTTTCTATTTACAGGGGAGTGTGCACATTCAGTTTAGTTTAAAATGCCTTAACCCAATTTTAGCTATTGCTGAACGATATCAGTAGTGAACCAAAATGTTTTATTTTTCTACAGTTAATTTTCTCCTGCTGTTTTTCTGTACTGATTATATTTACTCAGTGTTTGTGGAATACTTGGTAGATTTCTATGGCAGGTTGCTCCCTATCTAAAATCAAAATAATGTGTTTGTGATATAGCTGAAATAGCCCACAGTAGCTTGTGATTTACAGTAAGCAGTCACAGTAGAAGCAGATGGACATCTGGTTGAGAAAAACTGTTCCTTGATTAATTCTGGAAGATGTGCAGGAAACAGTGCTTTTGTCTAAATGACTGCTTTTAAAAAAAATCACCAGCGAATGTTGATTTCTCTTATCGTGTTACAAGAGAAGAAAAGCAATTTTTCCTGCCTTAGATATTGGACGTTATGCTTCAGATATGTGAAAAGAGCTTAATATTCTGAAGAAACCTACCTGTAAATTTGGTATTGAATGTGAGATATAGGATCAAAAGATCATTTATAGAAAAGCTTGGCCCACATTTTCTCTGTTAGGGTCTTTGCATTTTTTAAGCTTGTTAGATTTGTTTCAAAATTTTCTAAGATAGCATGAGCCAGATTATAAACTTTTAATAATTCCAACAATTACCAATAACTCACAGTGTTTCAAATGATGGGATTATTAGGAATTTAATAGTTACATGGAGTTATGTAATAATCTATTATTTGAAATATTTCTAAGCATTTTGGTGCAGAATAGAGCTTAAAAGTACAAGGTATAAATTAGAGGGAGGACAAAAAGAGAAAGCTCTCATGAAAAAAAAATCAAACCTCACAATTTTTCTAAGGCTTTCTTTGACAGTATTGAAAGATTGAGGTTGTCAGTAGTGGGGATGTAAGATGAAGTAGGGCAAAACCATAAAAAATGTTAGCGAATTCATCTGAGAAAGATGCCAGGGATCTCTAAGTAGAACTCATCTGATGGATTATCCAAATCCTATTCAGATAATTCACAGAAATACTTCCTTATTTCTTGTAACTAAACCTAGCTGAAAATCACTCATAGCACAAAAGTAACACTATACAAAATTTCCCTATGCAACTGTTTTGATAAGCCACTTTTTTGGCAGCCTACACCTACTGAGTTTGGGTTGCTGCCTTTACTGTGGGCGTAGGGACCTTTGGAAATAAAAATATTGGAATAAAAACAGTTAGTCAAATTACCAGACAGATCTGTTATTGATTAAGAAAAGGTTTTGCTATCATTTAGATTAGTAAACTTGGCCCAAATTGTAAATGTAGATGTTTCATGGATTAAAAGAGGAGTAAGAAACAATGAAACTGTAGCTTTGTGTCTGCTTTCCAGAAAGACCACAAAAATCTTTTGCTGGCCATCAAGATGCTGGGGCCTCATGATGTACTTTTCCTTTCTCTCTTTCTCCGTCAAATGCAGGGACACAGCGACATGCAACATGTTGTGCAGGTGCCAAGGAGAGTGTCTGCTTGTCCTAGCTAAAACCTTGCAGTGCAAAGGACCCTTGGCAAGCAAACTGATGCAGGGGCACATGCCAGTCAGGCCCCTGTCCTAAGACCACCGTCTTAGTCAAAATAACCAAGAAACTCTACTCTCCTGTGTGCTAGGCTCAGACCGAGTGCTTCCATTCAACTTAAAAAGCAGCAAGAAAAATAAAAGACCCCAAGCCACCAACAGTTTGTAAAAAGCATAACAAAGTGTAATGAGAAAATGAGAATTAGCTTTTATGTGCTGTCTGAAAAAATAACTGGTCAACATATGAAGCATGGTTAAAAAGCCAGCCAAGTACCAACTTTGAAATATTCCTACTTGAATGAAATTTCAAAATGAAAGTCAGGGAAAAAATTGTGAAAACCTTTACCCTTGTTTTGTTTTAGCTCTCTTGCACAAAATGCAGCAGATTTCCTGGGGCCTTTGCTTCCAGAAGAAGGATGTGCAATGCAAACAGATTTTAGGCCTCTGCAAGAAATTTAGTGACTTGTTTGTTCAAACTTCAGAATGGAGCAAGTCACAGGAACCTGCAGTATTCTTGGGGTGACCCAGTATCTTAAAATGCTGAGCAGAGATGTTTCCTTTTAGAACTGAGAAGGTCACTGTTTCTTCATATGGATAGTTAGGGATGTTTTTTTTCTAAGAACAACTTGCTAGACAGTACGTCCTAGTTAGTACTTTAAGTTTATATGCCATCATTATTTGAATATGGAGAAAATCTAAAGGTTCTGCAGGACATTTAAATTTTTCTTTAAAAAAACCCCAAACCCACCAGAAAATAACCAAAAGAAAAGCTACATGTCATTGGTGCAGAAAAAAGGGACTTTTTCCCCAATCAAAGGTGAGTTAGCAAGCGCATAATTTGCATCTGAAAATGGGACATAAGCTTCCAAATCATTTAGACACCTTTGAAAATCAGATTTGAAAATCCAGCTGACAGCATAGCCAGATTTTTAGTCAGGCATCTGAAGAACTGAAGAATTTGGTTTTCAGTTCTGTAAATAATTAACTCAATCTGTCTTTTATATCAATTCCTATAAATAGATAAAAATATCTACCAGGAGCCAGATCTTCATGCAGAGACTGTGGCACTACAGAGGCAACATGGAAACTTTACATTGGTTGTCCTCGCTCATTCAGCTGTCTGTATTCTCACAATAAAGTTTAATGGAAACGGAGGAAAGTTGCTGTAGACACTACTATATGCCTGGTTGAGAAAATCAGTTGCAAGCTTACAGTTAAGGTGCAGGAAATGTTGGGAAGCTTAATTTTTATGCTGCGGGTGTTCTGTTCCACCTCCTTTTGAAATGCTTTGTAGTCCAGGCCAATTGTATTTAGTACAAGAGGGATCAGTGGTAGAAACTGAAATAGTCATTTTACCAGCAAGTCTGAAGCAGTTGTCAAATGGCATTGTCAAGATTATTTTCAAAGTCTGTCTTCACAACAACATAAAACAGCCACATGTAGGAGGAAATACTTATTTAACTGATTTAAAGGAATACAATCTAGTTTCACTAATTTACCTCTGGCAATAATTAACATGTTGCTCAATTTGTTTTAATGGCACATTAATTTGATTCTTTCTTTTACCAGAAACGCAACCAGAAGCTTCATAGTAACGAAATATATCTCTAATAGGAGCTGCCAAAGGTCTCTGTAAAGACAGTTATTTAGGAAACTATTTGCACTGGTTTACTAAGTGTAACTTTATAATGCAGTTCTAAGGCATTACTTCTACCTGGAAACATAAATTAGTAACGCAGAAATTAGGCAAAAAAGGCCCAGTTTCTTGGTAGAGTCTCTATAGATTTACTTAAGGGAGAAGTGGAGAAAACAGTTTGAAAAGGCAGGCACAAGCTTTTGCTGTATGCCATGAGGCTGTCCAAGGTGACAGGCTATTTCTAGGACCTGCATCCCATGCAATCCACGTTTCAAGTCATAGTAAGCATCTGCTGGAACAAAAGCACACTGTGGAACACAAACTAATCCCTTGGTTAAAACTTCTTTCTTCAGCAGAAACCTTTTAAAAGCAGAAGAGCATAGAAAGAAACAAGGGCAACTCACAGATGCTTTCCTTCAGGGCACATGGGTTCGGAGCTAGCAATGATGAGATGGTTTCCCCTGTAAAGCAATTTTTGGGCACTCTTGCTAAATGCTTCACAAAGCTATCTGAAGATCAGTGATACTGAGGTTGAAACAGTGCAAGTGGAAGAATATTCTGCAGGTTTTTGGTGAGTTTCCTGTGGACAACTACCACGTGCCCAGGCACCAATCAGCACTATAAGACCTGACCAGTGGATACCCATTGTTTCCTCTCTATGAATCTGCTTGAAAGCGAGATAAGACAGAGAACATACTCTCTCACTCTTCTCCGTCTCAACCCATCTTCAACAACTCTTTCCCTGGGGCAATAGCCATTTCAAAAAGCAGCACTAAGAAAAATTTATTTTGATAGAATGCTGTTTAATTTTAATGAAGGAAAATACTTATTCCTCCTGATTTTCAATTTTCTCATCTCAAGATTTTCAAAGAGCTTATAAATTATTTTAAGATATGTTTAACTATTTTTATCTATTTCTCAAAATAAATTAATATTTCAGGAACAATATGCTTATTCTTATGCTACAATTTCAGGGGATTTCAGCAGATTTTTGTACCTGTGTATAGGACTACTGTGTAGAACATGAAGAATGTTTTCACTTGTCTTTTATAACGTAAGACCTATATGTAAATAGAAAAGATGTATGTGATTTCTAAAAGTAGATTTTTTTTCTATTAGAAATAACGTTTTGTGGAAAAAAAAAAAAAAGTTTCTGTGGGGGAAAGGTGTACATCCTGAAAACATCTGTCCATACTATATAGTGAGGAATGGTGTCCAGCATAAGAGCATGGCAGCACCTGAGAGAGCCCAGAAATTAGCATGCATAGGGCACCCACAGTGTAGCCTCAATAAATCTTTGTAATGGAATTTCCAAAACAAATACTTCTGTTGTAAGCTGACTCCCACTACAGCAGCTTTGCTGCAGGCTTGTTGTATTTCTTAGCAAAAAAAGGGTGTTTTATCTGAAAATCTGCTCTTCATGCAAGAAATCAGTTAAAAATTGAATACGTAATTTCAGTTCCCAATTAGTTCAGCATATGGCCCACAAACCAATAGATATTTCAGCTATATTTGGAAAGCATGTTATATTTTTATTTTAGATTTTTAATGCAAATATTTGAAGACATAACATTTACAGTACTCTGTGTATAAATACAATATTATAACTAAAATGCTGCATGTTGCATCATGGCAGATGGACAAATTTATAATTATGTGCTGCAGAGAGTCCTGATTTATCATAAACTGAAGTCAATAGGAGCCCTACTGTTCTCTTTAGTTCTTTTAGAGAATGGAGAGGAACCTTATGACTTTGTAAAAAAGATGCAAATTCAGTTTTCTTCTTTCTTTTCTTACTGTGCTCAGGGGGGATAAACATAGGAGTTCTTCGGAATTTAATGGAGGAACAAAGATGGCATGGTGCCACTAACACCATCCATTGCAGCATGGACCTTTGTGGTTGCATATTGCAGGAGTGCCTCCGTGGCTGTTTGCTTTCTCCTTGCTTTCTCTTCAGATTAAGGTTTCGTCTGACTGAAGCAGTGCTAATGTGACTTATGTTTTTGTTCCAGAAGTCTGCCCTTGCTCATGTTCTACAGAATAGAAATTTCTGGAGCTGTGAGGCAGTTTCTTGTGGGATTGTGTCTTTTGTGCTGTGCTTGTGATTGGTCATTAGGGTGAGGTTTTTTTGCCTGGATTTATTTGCTTTAGTTGCTGATAAAAATAAATTCATTTGACCCACAACTAGTTGCAAACTCATTTATGACTGTGTTGCACTAATAGTTCAGCTGAAGAAATAGTGGGAAAATAATTCATCCATTTTGAAATATTTTATTTTGATATTTCTGAAATTAAACATTTGTTTTTTTTCAGACTATGTTCAGAAAGTTCCCGTAGGTACCATTTATAAAAGCACTATTTGACTCCAAGGGCACAAAGCTACCTTAATGAGTTTGTGCATCATACAAGAGTATTTGTGACAAATATATATCTTTTTAAAGGCTGAACAGCAAGGTACGTGCCACTGCTGTGGAGTGACCAGTCTCAAAATTTCTTTGTGTGACAGTTATCCCAGGGCAACAGACAACAACAAAGCCTCAGTCTGTAAGCACTGAGTTCCTATATCAATCAGGGGAAGTTGAAAAATTTCACTTCCTTGGAAAATTTCTCAGCATCTTGAAGTGGAAGTTTAGCTGCTAAACTCCCTCAAAGTCTCTTTTCTTTAGAAAAAAGTTCTTTTAACATTATAATTAACATTGATATTACTTTCCCTTTAGTAAATGGTATATTGCTACTTTAATATCCAAGCTGTTCACTGTAAGAAAATGTCTTATTACAGGGGAGAGACTCAATGGCAGTGTCTTTATGCCTCTGAAAGAGCAGCATCCCAGGACAGATGTAAACACAGCAGGATTGACCTCCTGCAAGCTACCCATCTGCATGGCTGTCTTGGCACAGAGCCTGCAGACTGCTTGTGGGACAGGCTTGATGTGCACGAACACACTGGGCATCCTTGGACCTACAAGTCCTTGTGTACTATGGAGGATGCTTTCCTGTCCCACATAAAGCTGCTCTTGCAGGCCTACCATATTGAAGAGCTGAGGCTTAACAGCACCAGTAGAAGTGCTCTGTAATGAACTGTATAGACATAGAGCATTTTTCTCTACGAGGCAGAGAGAAGAATGGATTATACATTGCCTTGTCTGTTTATTCCCTTTAGTTCTGGGAAGAAGAACTAAAAGCCCTACACTCAGATGTCCATTTTACTTCCCTTTCATTTCTGCACCTTTTATTTTTCTTCTTAGTCAATTATTTTATTAATCATTACAACACTGGGACATCACTCACATTTTGAAATACTGCAGGTAGCCATCAACACAGGGTGAAATGCCAGAATCACCAAACTCTGTTACTAACAACATAATTATTTTTGGTGTGTTAATGATGATGATGGTAAAGAAAACACAAAGAAATAGCTTTTACAACATAAATTAGAGTGATCTAGAGAAAACTGAATGAAGAGTAAACTCAGCTTTGAGATATACAGAATAAAAACTTACTCATGTCAGTGAAAGGGCTAAAAAAAAGGTTAAGAGTATGGATGCTTAGGGGGAATCTTCTGTCTTACCTGGGTACCTCCAAAATCTGTGTTGAGGAAAGCTGGAATAAGTAAATAGTGGGGCAAGACCTATTATTTATATGTTATTTATGTTTGTGTCCTACAGGTGACATCCTGAAGGACAGACATTGTCTTTGTGTTTCGATCAATGAAAAAAAAAAACCCACAAAATTTTTCTATCATCTCTTTTTTTTCCAGTTCATGTTTTGATGATGGATAGTTTTATGAATAAATCCTACATGTCTTTTCTCCCAGGTAACTAGTGATAGAACAAGAGGCAGTGGCCTTAAGTTGCGCCAAGGCAGGTACAGATTGGATGTCAGGAAAAACTTCTTCACTGAAAGGGTTCTCAGGCACTGGAACAGGCTGTCTAGGGAGGTGGTTGAGTCACCATCCCTGGAGGTGTTTAAAAGATGGCTAGATGGGGTGCTCAGAGATGTGGTTTAGTAGTGGATAGGTATGGTTGCATTTGATGATCTCAGAGGTCTTTTCCAATCAAGCGATTCTATGAATTTCTAGTACACTTGGAACATGTATATTGTGAATCACTTCCCTGAAGCAATAATAAGCTGCCTGTAGCATTACAAAATTGTATTTAAACCTTTCTAGGAAGGTTATTTTTCAGTTGCTTGTAGATTTTTTCACCATTCTCTTGCTTGTGGTATCACTTTGAAAAGCAAATTATTTCCGTCTATTTACAAAGTGTTTTGCTGATTTTTTGGTTTTACTTCCTATATGTTCCTCAGTGTCACTTACAAGGCCAAACTACAGACCGGTGAATCCTGCTGTATGTTACACTAATATAAATAAGGTTGGCATATCTGTTTGGGAAGCTCTGTGTACAGCGTGCCTCTGGTTATTTTTTTTTTTTTTTTTTTGAATGGAGACCACCTCCATATTAAAATGTCTGTGTGTTATCAAGGTCACAAAGTTTGCAGTAATAGATCAATTCTGACAATATAAATGAGGACAGAGCATATCTTTTTAAGCTACATGTATTCTTCTTCCAAGCAAAATTAAAAGATCATAATGCCAGGAAAGCCTTATGGGAGCCTTTGCTTAACTACTGGTAAGGTGAGGATGCAGTATACAGCTGCTACTGTACTTTCATATAGTTGTTAGGGAAATTATGTCAATAGAGCTGGAAAAAATTTTTCTTTGATTGATTGAATGATGAATGAAAATAAACAGGAAAAAACTTGCATCAATTCAAGTCAAAATGAAAGAAAAGTAACTTACTTCCAAAGAAGAGAAAAAGCTGAAATTTGGATGCACAATGACATGTTTAGCTTTGTTTCAACTGATAACTCTGTTTAACCTTTTTCATTTGTACAATCTAAGCTCTAGGTGCCAAGCTTAACGACTGAAGTAGAAGACCACTCTATGGTCAATGGAGGGAGATTGCGTTTTCTTAACAATTCAGAGCAGCACCTTTTTATGACTTCTGAAGTGCTCTGACTGATTCCATTCTCTGTGCAGGGAACCTGGACAGAATGTAAATTTCCAGTGCGGGTCCGTATGAATCTTTTTCCACTAATCCTAAGTGCTCAGAAGTTTCACTTTGTTAAATTGAATAAAAGTTTTTTTCTTGGAAAAATACATTTTGCCATTTTTGGACCAGGGCATCACACTTTGATCAAATTTATTAATATTTTTGGTCTCCTTCTTTTCATTACAGTCATCCAATTTCCTTCAAGTTGACTAGAAATGTGGTATTTGCAGATAGCAAAAACCTTGTCTGTCTGTGAGATACAAAATTTTACTGAAATAAATGATACAGGTTTTGACTGGTAACAAATCAAGCTTTCATTGCTATTCAGCTGATTAATTTGTGTGGGGTTTTTTGTTTATTTTTTAATTTTTTTCTTTTTCTTTTTCTGAGGCACAGTGTTTGAAATCTCCACACTGTGCTGCCAGGAAGCCTGACCTAATCCAAATGAAGGTTTTAACACTGGTTAAGAAATGAAAAACCCATCAGGCCTGGTGAACAATGAAAATAGTCTCCATTCATATTTTATTCCAATTCAGCTACCTTTAGAAAGTATGTTATTAAAATAACCATGTTCTTTACAGTCATGAATCAAGAATAATAGAATATACTAATTAAAAAACTTACCACAAATCATTAGTAGCTTAGCTCCTTTCAACTGAGGTAGTTGTTTGTACTCAACTTGTGGTTTTGAATAACACAGCTGTGCTGGGCTTGAATAAAAGTGGCTGAAATAAATTCCTTTGCAGAAAGAAGGTTTTTGGATTAGGCCTTGTAAATTGCAATAAATATCTCTCTGATCAAGCCTGAGTTTGGAGAAAAGGAGTTAAATAGTAACTATGAAGTAAACCCAGAGATACCATTTTGAAATATTTTGAAATTGCTCATCAGCTTAGGCAAGCTTTTGGGAGCAGGCGGTAACGCGCAGGACGCACCCTGTTGCGTAGCTGTTGGTGTTAATGTGGGACTGCCAAAAGGATCAGCAAACTGTTGCTGATTCCTCTGCCTTTAAAAACCTGAAAAAAACTATTTTATTTCAGATTCCTTCAATTCAGCTGATATGACAAGATAACTTGTTCAGTGTCTCATGCTTAACTGGGGCATGAAGGAGCAACTGAGCAATTGGGGCAGTTGATTTTCTGTGTCTTTTCACTATTCTGTTTCAGTATCACTATCACACTCCTCAGGCATTACAGAAACATGTCATATGTTGCTTTTTCACTTTTTCCTAAACAAAGTTAACCTGGACTCTAACTTCCAAAGATGAGAACTACAGTTTCTTTTTTTCTTTTGCTTTTTTTCCTTTGAACTTCCTATGCGAGCTCTGAAACAGTTTCCTATGAAGGACTCACAATAAGTTAAGAAGCCTTCTTCTGTGCATTTGCCCACCAGTACCTTGTGTACCTCAGTATCAGGTATTGCAAACATAAATACAACGTTTCATCAATACAGCCCTTGTTTTAACAACATCCAGCATAGATGCACAGCTCTCATTAGGCATAATATATGTGCAGTTCAGAGGATCACCGTGACAGTAGCTGGCTAATGGCTTTTTGTCACCCTGAGGAGCATAGGCTTCTGGCCTGGCGTGTAGCTGAAAAAAGGAGTTAGATAGGACTTGCTGCCTGTCCAAAAGGCAATGTCCAGCTTCAGCATGACAAAGGTTTTCAACTGTTGCCAAGCTCAAAGCTCAGCAAGAAGCACAAGTCAGGAGCCAAGACAAGACACTGTTTACCAGGTGATCACTTGCCTTTTCCTTTGTGAAATGTAACACTCAATGGGCTGAGCTAGCCTGCCTGTGAGTAGGAGAATTCAGTACCTCTCGTTGGGTTCTTGCACCCATTTCCGATTCAGCTGTTTTCCAGCAGAAGTGACACTTGGCTGATGTTCTTCTAAGAAAAAAAAAAATTAGCACTGCTTTTGTGATGCAAGTCTACACCTTAATTTTACAGTTTTTTTGTTAACAAATTAACATATCCTGTGCTTGAGTCTGTCCCAAGACTGAGTACTTCAAAATCTTACTGGTGATATATTTAACCAATTAAAATGGGAGCAGACTAATTCTAGAAAGAGAGAAGTCAGTAAAAGCTCACACTGCAGTTAAAAATCTTGAAGACCTCTGCATATGCTGATGCTTTTTATTGGTACTTTTCTTTCAATTTAAACTTTTTATGGTTGGTCATATTTCCTGAAGCACCATACTAGAACTAAGCTTTCAGTTAATAAAACTACTTGCTGAATGAATGTTCACTGTAGAGCTTAGCAGCTACATTTTCATTTAGGTAAATATAGAGATTAAAACATTACTGGATGTGTGATACATAAAATAAATTAAATAAATATAGTAAACCACATTTAATGATGTGTTTCAATCTCTGAGAGATTTAAAGGTTCAGTATTAGAAAAGCTTTGTTGAGGTTGCACAGTCAGCACTTAGAAGTTTAAAAATGCCATAATTTTGTGAAGGCAAACATTCAGATTCTGTCTTTTCCAGTTTAATTTCTTTTTTACATGAAAAAAAAACCCCAACATTCGGACACCTTACTAAATATGTTCAGTAAGTGGGATTTTTTTCAGAAACACTTTTTATTCTTTCTTCACTAGTTTGTGCCTCATCTTTTTACTGCATAATGGTGGAAACCTGCTTTGAAGATAGAGTAATTACTTTCTTGACAGTCTTGACATACTTTCCTATGGCATCATCACTGTGCTATTGAGTGCTTCATAAACATTAACTAACAAAACTTCACAGCACCCTTGGGAGGTCATGGCATGAAATTACCCAAATATAACTGACTAGAGATTCAGGTAAAAAGCTTCCGTTAATTTTGGGAGTCCTCTCTAAGATGACAAAAATATTTTTTTCAGAGTGCTTATCCTTCTATAGCACTCTATTTATCCAAAGCACTGCTCTCTTTGACTTCAGCTAAAAAACGTAGTCACATTTTATTATGCTTTTTTTCTTTTTGAAATAAAAAACCCCTGTTACCCTAAATGTTTCATTTGAAACCTCTCATCTTTGAGAAAATATCAGTAAACACAACAGAAAGCAGACAAAATTATGGTGGGTTACATGGTGGTTCTACAGCTGTGTGAGACCCACACTGGATGCTCTGACACAAGGTAGCCAGCAGCTCTGAATCTGAAATCCTCGGGTACCTTATTTCCCAAGGGAAACACTGCATTCTGGAAACACTGAGTTCATGCTGGTTGAGATCTGCCCAGAGGCAGGCAGCCTGGGAGCTCTGGTGACCCAGCTCTTGGGCAACATACCTGATGTGATTCCAGAGGCCACAACCTTAGGCAGCACCACTTAAACAGAGCCTCTCTGACTAAAGAACCCAGGCTCTAGCCACTCAGCTCAGCTCTCACCTTCACAAAAGGGAGCCTGGGACCACTGAAAAACTCAGCATAAGTCACATCTCCCAGTTTCTGGACTCTGCTATGGAGTTGGGACTTAGGACATTGGAGGACTCTAGAGCAGTCTGCAAGGAGGGGACTTCTCAGAGTCACAGCTGGCAAGATTGCCATAGAAGATGCTTGGGAAACTTGCATCTCAGTATATCTATGAAACTATAGATTTGTGGGACTATTTAGTTTGCATAAAATTTTGGAAAAAATTACAGTAGAAAAAAGTATCTGTAACATAAATGTAATTTCTGTCTCCCATCTTAGGTCCTTTCTTTAAAGTCTATGTGCTGAAATACTGGATTTGTATATAAAATGGTGATTTTTTTTTTCACACAGTTAAAATGTATTTAAAAGTGTTTTTACATGAGCAAAATATTATAATAAACCTTAGTATCAATCTCAGAAATAACTGAGGCATTTGGGTCAAGGCAGGAAATGACAAAAATATTTTTCTTGGTTTAGACTCTAAGTTTCTAAGTGCAATAGTGAAAAGAAAGGGATTAATAATAGCACATAGAGAAATCTGATCATATTTTAGTAGCACAAGGAAAAGGAAGACTGGGTTAGTAAAATTGCTCTACTTAGGCACATTCATCGTATATGCCTACATATATGTGTATGTAGGGGTTTTATATATATAAAATTCTCACCTTTTGCTTACACTGGGCAGATGATAAATGCAATTTTAAAAAGACTTTCAATTAATTTAATTTAAATTAATTAATTAAGTCAAAGACTAGTAGTCCATGAGAACATCTTTTTTGATCTTGTTTATAATACGGATCATTAAGCAAGACCAAATATTTCAGTGCTCAGAAAATAATTTTTTACCACATGTAACAATGAAGCGAGTTTTCTGCAGTGACAAGGAGATAGAAAGAATAGAATTACTCTTTTTAAGTCAGAAATTGTGAAAAATGAAGGTTTGTGCTATTCTCACTGGAGAGGAAATTTATTTCCCTACACCAAATTCAATTATTTTTATTTATTTATTTATGAACAATACTCGTTGCGAGGCTTGGAGGTTCATACTTCTCCATGTCTTACCCTTCCCCATAGACAAACTCTGTTGCTTCTGAGGGAGGTAGGAACCCTTAACCCCTTGGCACCATATCAGGTGTTGAGGAAAAACTGTTTTAAAATCTTTACAGCCATTTTGACAAATCCCAAAGCATGAAATCTGTAATCCTTATCTTAATAGAGAACTACAGAGCATATGGGGGATGTGCATGAAGTCTCGGTCTCCCTGGGGTTCAAAAATAAAATACACGACTGATATTAATCAAATCCAGAGTTCAAACCCAGAAAGACTCTCCAGCCTTACTCTTCCTTTCATAACATAATTACAAACCCAGGAATTTCTTCCAAAAGAGAAATTAATTCTGTTTTGAAGAAATATATTTAATCTCACTTTACAGGCTCAAGGTGTTAGTGAAGTTAAGTTGTTTAAGTATTTAATCGCTGTCATTTTCATCTTTTGTGAAATTTCCACTACTTTGAAGTTGTGTTGTTTAATTTCCATTTCTAGTCACTGGATCTTGTTATGTCATTGTCAGAAAGGTTCAAAGGACTCCCACTATCAAGAAGCTATTTCATGTATTCATGATCAAGCACTTGTTTTATAAGCTGAGCTCTTTCAGTTTCATATCATGGAGCTTATTTTTCTGTCCCCTAGTTCATTATTTTGGCTCTCATTCAAACTACCTTTGCATTTTCACATCCTTCATCTGTGGACAACAGAGAAGGTACAGCATTGCTAACAGTGGTCTTAGTAACACTGGGAGTCAGTCCATAATTGTTTGTTGACAGAGCCTCTAATTAGTCTGTCAGTATTGGCAGAGTCTCTGATGTACTATTAGTGTTGTTACATAGAATCATTTCCAATATAGCTTTAATATTCCTCTTTTAAAATATAGAGGAAATACCACTCTGGGGGTCTAGCTGTATACAATGTAGTCACTATTTTGCAAGCAAACCTACAGGTTAGCTTTATATATTTATTATTGCCTTACATTTTCTTTACTTATATTTGCTTTATATATTTAATATGTTAAAATGAGTCTGTAAATTATTTTAATCTCCAGTATGTAATTCCCTTCTGTGTACTACAGGAAAGGTAATTTTTCTAACATGGTAGTACAAAAGCTAAAAATGCCTACCATTATACTAAATGAGGTCAAAAACATTTATCAAACCAAAGGAGAACGAGTTCTTCAGTATAAACCAGAATAATAAGTGTGTCAGTGTCTCATGCTGATGCCACACATGTGGTTTTAACTTTTTATTTTGTTCTTCAGAATTTTTTTATAAGTTTAGTCCTTCAAGACAATGAAGGACTACTTACCACTGCCGCTTATATAAGACGCTGCTTCTGTGCAGTTGCCACAGCAGTTTTCATCTTGGCCCACAATTCTCGGTGTATACATGGTCTGTCCTGGTCACCGGGTGTAATTCAACAATATCCTCCACCAAAAGCCAACCCTTCCCAAATAACAAGCAATTTCTGAACCTCACAAGGCTTCTGAGGAGACAAATTTGTTGAACATGTTTTCTAGGACTTTGATGTCCGATACTTTGAGTTGAGTGATTGTATCAACTAATTGGGCAGTGGGTGTATGTATATGTGTCAGCAATACACACTAGTGAGCAGTAGTGTACTTTACCACTACATATATAGTGTAAATACAGACGTTTACTTGAAATAGCCCACAGAATGATTCCTAGAAGTGCATGGAATGAAATAGTGATAGAAAAGAACAGGGGTTTTAAGAGAGATGACTTCATTAAGATTTCTCTGAAATAGTGGTCTGCGGAATGAGAACTGATTTGGAGAAATGACAGTGTTACTGGAGGAAGGTTGATGACAAGCTATCCTCCTGTAAATACTTAATTCCACTACCAGTCTGTGTATGCCAGAGACTGCTTTGGATAATACAAATTTTTTTACTATATTTTTCACAGATAATGATTATTGCTTCTGGACACTCAAATAATCACTTTCATAAGTGTCTGGAATTTCTAAAACAACAGACACATCTGTTTCAGATAGCGTATTTTGTTGGAATTCTCAAGTAGAACCTAGCTCAAAGCACACTGAAATAACTGAAAAGTAAACTCCTTAGCTGCATGCCAAAATAAGGCACTGTGGTATTAAGTACCTTAAGAAAAACACATCATCTTATGAACAAATAGATAGAGTGTGACTCTCAATTTCTTATAAGTTATGGCTTACAATTATTATTTTATGATGTGACTATGTTTTATATTATGAAAAGCATAACAAAGCCTCACATTTCTTATTCATTTTTACATGTTAATGCTGCTGCCTTTAAAAATCCATTTCTACAGCTTAATAAATAATCACTAGAGATACATGACATGAGGAAAATAAAATAAGAAATAATGTTTGTCTTGTCTCCAACAGAATTACTTTTACTGATATTCAGAGAAGCTATTCTCTTAAACAATATTATTCATATTTGTCTACAACTTTCTCCCTTATTCTGGTTTACAGTGACTATGTCAACTTAGATTGGTGTGTACACTGCATATAAACAGACTTGTATACAGCAGAGACTGATAGAATATTTGTCACATTTTATTCTGATTTTATATATTTGATTCAAAAAATTATGTTATGATGTCTGAAAGATCAGCATTGCTCTCACTGCTGCCAATTCTCATGAGCAAGTCTTGCAATACATGTTATTTTTCTCTAACAGGCCATAAATCCAAAGTCATGTGGTTATGTGAGTTTCAGCTTTCCTTTAAAAGGGAATTTTGTTTTCAACTTTCAGAGGAAAGCTTGAATATATAAAGCCTATATTATTTTAAAAAACCCAAACACTACCCAAAATAAATAATGAAGGTTTTATTTTTTTTAAATATGTTTTTTAAGTTTTATTTTAAAGGCCATAGAATACAATTTTTGTGACAGACAGATTTGCAATCATGAGGCTAGCAATAGAGAGAACCTAAATAATAATAAAGATTAATTTGCCTAATTACAAGAAAATCTAGAAATAACTCACAGCAGAAATAATATTCTTTCAACTTCATCTTTAAGGTTTTCTTAGTCTAGATAGGTGAAGAAATCTAGGGTATGGAGCTTGATTTTCTACTACTTTATATTTCTTAAATAATTTCCAGATATGCAAAAAGGTAGTAAAATGCTGTATGCAGGTGGTTTGAGCAGAGAGTCAGGCTAGTGGTTGTTAAAGGGATTGTATACTAACTTGGAGAGACAGAAAATAAAAATCTATTTAAAAACCTTCAACAAACAATGTTCTCTAAGTGAATTACAAACTACTCTGGCAGCCTTGAATGTTCAGTGATTTTTTCTCTATCCAAAATCCTTCCAAATGCTTCAGTTCTTCAATGGCCTCTTGTATCAATGTTGCTTTGAGTGTCCAGATGTGAAGATCAGTGAGGCTACCTACAGATGTACAGACACATAATGCATACTCCCATACTTTCTCACTCCTTGACTTCATAGTTGTCAAGAAAATGGGAAGTGGCATGGGAGGGTGAGTTCAGAGCTGAAGATGAGGTTTTCTGTTTTTTTTTTTTTGTTTTGTTTTGTTTTTGTTTGTTTGTGTGTTTGTTTGTTTTTAAATAAAAGGGCAGGAATAACCAGGGATAAGCAGGAGTAAAGGTTTGGAAAGGGTAAAAGAGGATGAAGAATGGATCTAGGCTGAGCTGGAAACTGAAAAACTGGCATTGAAAAGATCCAAAGTTTAAAACTATTTAGTTTTACCTCTACCAAAATTAGCCAGTCTTGACATTTTGTTGCTTTTGCTTTGAATCAGGCTGAGGAAAGCTGAAATCCTTATGTAATCTTACTGAGAAAAGGCATATTCTGGAAATGGAGACATTGGCTTTGAGGTAGAAGAATGTGCTTTGTAGGTCTTTTTCGCCCTCATTTTTTTTTTTTTTCTTCTTTCTCCCACTTTAACCTAGCCCTAGCAGTCCCATCTCTAAACCATGTCCCTAAGCACCTCGCCTATCACAGAATCACAGAATGTCAGGGATTGGAAGGGACCTTGAAAGATCATCCAGTCCAATCCCCCTGCTGGAGCAGGAACACCTAGATGAGATCACACAGGAAGGCGTCCAGGTGGGTTTTGAATGTCTCCAGAGAAGGAGACTCCACAACCTCCCTGGGCAGCCTGTTCCAGGGCTTTGTCACCCTTATTGTAAGGAAGTTTCTTCTCAAGTTTAAGTGGAGCCTCCTGTTTTCCAGCGTGCACCCATTGCCCCTTGTCTTAATCTGCTCCATCAACTTCCCTGGCGCTGAGTTCAGACTGACAGGCCTGTAGTTGCTTGGATTGTCCTTCCAGCCCTTCTTGTAGATGAGTGTCACATTGGCCAGCTCCCAGTCATCCGAAACTTCCCTGACTTGCCAGGACTGCTGATAAATGATGGAGAGTGGCTTGGTGAGCACTTCTGCCAGATCCCTCAGTACCCTGGGGTGAATCCCACCTAGCCCCATAGACTTGTGGATGTCTAAGTGGTGCAATAGGTCACTAACCATTTCCCCTTGGATTATGGGGGCGTCATTCTGCTCCTCAATTCTGTCTATCAGCCAGGGGTCTGTGTATTCAGAGAGCAGGCTGTCTTTCTGTTAAAGACCAAGGCAAAGAAGGCATTAAGTACCTCAGCCTTTTCCTCGTCCTTTGTCATAATGTTTCCCTGTGTATCCAACAAGGAGTCCCAAAGTTTGTGGACCCAGTCTCAGATCACTCTAACACAGACACATCTCTATGCTTAAATGAAGTTTCATTGGCCTTGAGTTACAATGCTGTACCATGATTGGGAATTTTTAGTCATAGCATTTTATCCCCCAAAGTCCGGGATGTATTATATTTTTTTTTTTCCCTGATAGCTGCTCATTCAGCAGAACAGTTAAGTACCTCTTTAATTGCTGATGTGAAGCATATAACTTGTTGTGAAACAGAAAGGCATATGTGAAACTGGGCATAAAAAGGTTTGGTAGGAGATATCTACTTGTCTTCATTTTTTTGAAGAAAAATCTGGTAAATTCCTTTACAACAGATTACACGGTTATGGCTAGAAGTTTTAAAAAAAATTTCTCACCTTCCTCTGGAAAACAGAAGATAATGACTTTATAATTCTGGAGAACTCTCAGTTTCACTGTGCATTTTTTATCAGAAAGCTCAAAGAGTTTAAATTTTCATCACTTTTCCCTGTCATTGATAGTTCTTTGCTAAAATTTGGCATAGGGTGGATGTGGGTGTGTTTATGTCACCATTATTGTCTGCTTGCTCATTGAATGATCTTAAGTCTAGAATTACAATGCTCAACTGCTACTTTCACATTAGATGGTTTCCAAACACAGATCCTTAAGTGAATATTGTTGTAAGTTGGTGGGGAGCAAGAATGATTCCTAGGATCATAGCTGGAAGTCTATGCACATGAAGTTCATGGAAAATATTGAAATGCAGCATTTAAGGAGAAGGGGAGAAGATGCATATTGGATGAAAATAAACAAGAACAGCTTGTATAGCAAAGTCTGTGAGGAGATTCTCTGTACCAGGATAGAAAATAATAGGGAGGGAAGAATTACTTAAACTCAAAAAAATTGTCACAGGAAAAAGTGTGTATGAGTATATACATTTGACTAAAGTTAGAAGGTAGTATAAATCAGTGAAAGAGTTTGTGTAACACTTTCAAAAGGGAGAGCAGCTGGCGGGAGAAGCTGTCTTCTTTTAAAATGGTAAAAAAAATCATGTTCCGCAAGAATCAGCTAGCTGCTTAAGAGGGGAAAAAACAAAGTAGTGCTATGAAGCATGTGGGAGCTGAGGACACACAGAAGTTGGAGACCTCTAACACAAAAGAAGTGAAGCTACATATTGCACTTCATAGGAGAGAGGCCACCAGCCTTTACTATTTTTTTACTCTTCCCTAAGGACCACTTCACAGAAGAGAAATGAAAGAACTTTTTGTCACAGAGGAAGATGAGGGGTTAGTTGGCACTGCAGTAAATATCTCTAAATGGTAACAAATATCTGTGATAAATACATTTTTTTCTTTTTCTTTTTTTTTTTTTTAAATAATACTAAGGTAAAAAACACATTTAAAAATCCAGTATCCTAATGGGAAACTCAAAGTGGATAAAAGAATAGCCTGTTTTAAAGGACAGGAAATAAATTCAATACTTATTGTAAAGCTAATAAAACTTAGAAGAGCTTAGCTGAGTGTGGATATGGCTCTGCCCTGAGCTTATGACTGCAGAAACTTATGAGATAAAATTTTCCAAATAGGAAAAAAGGCACATGTATAATTACTTAAAGGCTGGAGCTATTTAGGTGGAATGTTTTTTATTTTGTTTTATTTGTGCCAGGGAGGTATTTGGAGGTATTTCTGTGCAAGCCAGAGCACAGAGGAAAAAAACTGAAGATGCCAAAACTTGACTACAAAAACACAACCCTTGAGAGAGTTTGTAGCAGAGTACTGACTAAAAGTGCTTAGTAGCTGTAAGACAAAAACTCATCTCTATTTCTTTACCCTGAAAGGCTTAAAAAAAATCCCCAATTCAGTTGTTTTCAGAATCCAAATGTGTTATTCAAATAACAAAGGATAATACTGTATTAACTGATCCAAAATTTGTTTATTTATCCAAACCTATTTATTTTGAAATATTAGCATTATGTCCATCTTTCTTGGATATTGATGAATTGTTTAGGGATGCTTTTTTTCAAGAAAGCAATCTGGGATCTGATACCAGCAGTGTGCTGATCATTGCTTTCTTCCCACTGGCATCCCCTCAGCTGCCCTAAAAAAAGAAGGAGTAACCTCCATTTTCTAGGTTTCCTCAACTCAGACTGTACATGCTGGGAAAAAGAAAATGGAGCAGCTTTTCTACCTGCTGCCCACATATAACTTTGTAAAGGATCAAAAACCATCTAAACTTGTAGTAATTGTGAATAAACAAATTAAATAGTTGCACAGTCTGTAACAGAAAGGGTGTGAGATTGGAAAACCTTCTATTCTTCTAAGCCTTGCAGCTGGGTAAACAAATGGGGATATGAAATAATGGAGTGACTTGCTCAGGGTCTATTCTGTGAGTATGAACTATCATTGCTTTGGGAGATGTCAGTTTTGCAGGGAAACCTGTGTAACATTGAAAAGTAATAATTTATTTTTAAAATATATAAAGATGTTTCCAACAAAGATGTTTTGTCCCTTTCAGCCCTTTGAAATTTGTTATTCTTCCTTTTTTCTCCTTTTGATTTCAAATCAGAATTTAGGCTCGTGTTATAATCTTGAACCATCTGGAAACGGTAAACTGAGAAGGAAAAATCTGAGTAATTAGAAGAGCATAACATTCCTAAAGTTTTTTTTTAAAAAAAAAAAAATAAAAAATCAGCTTTTCTATCTGGGAAGAAAAGGATTTTTATGCTTTTTACACCCTAGTGACATAGTGTTCTTGTGATGACACTCCTTGCTTACCACCAGCTTTCTTCAGAAAACTTACCTTATAGTAACGGCAGTTGATTCTAGTTTGTCAGAAGTTATATTTGTTACTTAATCACTGAATTTATTGTTAGAAGACTGGGTTATTGGAGTGCACATCCCTGACTCCACCCGTGCAGGACACTTTGATCCTGCCACATCATTTTCAGTAACATTTGCCAAAACTGATGGACTAGACTTGTAAAGGGAGTAAGAAAGACTTAGATGTAAATTTCCCATTATTTATGATGCAATAATGCACTGGTATTGGCTGTCTTCTATTTTAACGTCTGTCTTAAGAAAACTGACAATTGGCAGTGCTTTCATATGCTAAAACAACAGACTGGCAAAATGCTTAAAGCTTAAATTATTTCTCAGAATCACTGAATCGCAGGGCTTGGAAGGGACCTCTGGAGATCATCTAGTCCAACCCCCCCTAACAAAGCACGTTCACCTAGAGCAAGTAGCACAGGACTGCATCCAGGTGGGTTTTTAACATCTCCAGAGAAGGAGACTCCATAGCCTCTCTGGGAAGCCTGTCCCATTGCTCTGTCACCTGTGCAGTAAAGGTTTTCCTCATGTTTAAGCAGAACCTCCTGTGTTCCAGTCCTGTGTTCCAGCTAGTGCCCATTGCCCCTTGTCCTATCACTAGCCACCATTGAAAAGAGTCTGACCTTGTCCTCTTGACAAATTAATAAGGTCCCCTCTCAGTCATCTCTTCTCTAGGCTAAACAGATCCAGCTTTCTCAGTCTTTCCTCGTAAGAAAGATACTCCTGCCCCTTAATCGTCTTTATATCCCTCCGCAGGCATCTCTCCAGAAGTTCCCTGTCTCTTTTGAAGGGGGGGGGGCCCAGAACTGGACATAATACTCCAGATGCAGCCTCACCAGGGCAGAGTAGAGGGGAAGAATCACCTCCCTCGACCTGCTGGTCACACTCTTACTGCACCCCAGGATACTGTTGGCCTTCTTGGCCACAAAGGCACATTGTTGGCTCATGGTCAACTGGTCATCCACCAGCACTCCCAGCTCCTTCTCTACAGGGCTGCTTTCCAGCAGGTCAACCCCCAACCTGCACTAGTGTCAGGATTTATTCCTCCCCAGGTGCAGGACCCTACACTTGCCCTTGTTGAACTTCATCAGGTTCCTCTGTGCCCAGCTCTCCAGCCTGTCCAGATCTCACTGAGTGGCAGCACAGCCTTCTGGTGCATCAGCCATTCCTCCCTGTTTAGTGTCATCAGCAAACTTGCTGAGGGTACACTCAGTCCCTTCATCCAAGTCACTGATGAATGTATTGAATAGGACTGGACCAAGTACTGACCCTTGAGGAACACCACTAACCACACGCCTCTAACTAGACTCTGCACTGCTGATTAAAACCCTCTGAGCTCTGCCATCAAGCCAATTCTTCACCCACCTCACTGTCCCCTCATCTAACCCACACTTCCTGAGCTTACCTATGAGGATGTTATGGGATACAGTATCAAAAGCCTTGCTGAAGCCAAGGTAGACAACATCCACTGCTCTCCCCTCATCCACCCAGCCAGTCATCATAGAAGGCTATCAGACTGGTCAAACATGATTTCCCTTTAATGAATCCATGTTGACTATTCCCAATAACCTTCTTTTCCTCTACATGCTTAGAGATGGTAGCCAGAATGAGCAGTTCCACCTTCCCAGGGATGGATGTGAAGCTGACTGGCCTGTAGTTCCCGGGGTCCTTCTTGCCCTTTTTGAAGACTGAAGTGACATTACCTTTCCTCCAGTCCCCAGGCACCTCTCCTGTCCTCCACGACATTTTAAAGATGATGGAGATTGGCTCTGTAATAACATCCACCAGCTCCCTCAGCACTTGAGGATGCACCCCATTGGGGTCCATAGGTTTATGGGTGTTGAGTTTGGCTAAGTTGTCCCTAACCTGATCCTCCTCGACCAATGGAAAGTCTTCCTCTCTCCAGAATTCCTCTCTGACCTCCAGGGCCTGGGATTCCTGAGGGCCGGCAGTAAAGACTGAAGCAAAGAAGGCATTCAGTAACTCTGGCTTCTCTGCATCCTCCGTCACCAGGGCACACCCCTCGTTCAGCAGTGGCCCCACATTTTCCCTCGTCTTCCTTTTGCTGCTGAGGTACTTGAAGAAGCCTTTCTCATTGTCCTTGACATCCCTTGCTAGATTTAATTCCAAGCAGGCCTTGTCCTTCTTTGTTGCATCCCTGCATACTCTTGACAATGTCCCTATATTCCTCCCAAGTGGACAGGCCCTTTTTCCATATTTTGTAGACATCCTTCTGACTGAGTTTTTCCAGAAGTTCCTTTCTCATCCATGCAGGCCTCCTGCCTCCTGTGCTAGATTTGTTACTCTTAGGTATTCAACAATCTTGAGGAGGAAGTGTTGCTTGAAAATTAACCAGCTCTCTTGGGTCCCCCTACCCTGCAGAGCCTTAGCCCATGGGATTCCTCCAAGCAGGTCTTTGAAGAGGCCAAAGGTAGCCCTCCTGAAAAGGAGCGGCCTCCTGCTCTCTGTTAATTTCCATTAGAAAGTAGATGTTAGTGTAAAACAAACACTGGCACAACAAACAACACTATAAAAATACTGGAAATACCAGTTTTAATGATTGATAAAAATGAACTGGTCTGTGTCATATAGGCTAGACTTATGTTAGAGGGATAACAGGGGCTGCATAGTCCCAAGATCAGGTTAACATATGGCACTGGATAGTGGGGTTTTGGCACAAAGATTTAACTCTACCTGAAAAACACATGGCTCAAATCCACTGCTGGTAAATATCTCAAAGTAATGAAGGTTTCATATGTAAAACATCAGTTCATTAGTTAGTATCCCCTTCTAAAATGCCTCACCCATGGAGACTGATGACAAAATAATTCTTCCAAGCATGCCCTAATAAATTTCTCAACAGTATTTTTGGACAAGGTTTGTAGCAATCCAATGATCAGTGCCATGTCTGGCCATGTAGTTCCCAAATTATTCTATCCTGGCTATTAATGTTTGATAGGATACTGGTTCTTGTTTGAATTTAACAATCAAACAATACATGTTTGTCTTTCAAAACAAAAACACAGAGCCTCTCCAACTAAGTGACAGCATGTTCCCAACACATCTTGTGGTAAAACTGCAAAATGGTAAGTAGGAAACTTATTTAGTAAGAGCTGCGTATCAGTAATCAACCTGAATTAATGGTGAAAAAACATCAGCCTTTTTGTCAAAGCAATCAGAGGTGGAAGCTAAGGGAAACAGGGAGCACTTCTTCCTGCTTATAGTATGCTTGTGGGAGTGTCTGACATTATGGACGTATATAAACAGAAGCAAATACATAATTGTGCTTATAATATCCTAAAATCTAAAGCAATGTATCCTGGAGGTACATAGTTAATCTTTAAATATATTATAGCCTTATAGATATACCATATCTACATTACCACTGTTTTAGAATATCTAAAGGAAGTCTTAGAAAATAAAGTTTTCTTCTGAAGAGGCTTTGGTAGAGCAAACTGGGAAGCTGAAAGCTGTATTTTAATAAGAAAAAATTAATTTTAAAAATCTGATGCTATCACATGACAAGTTTCAGTTCTAAGGGTAATCTCCTGATAAGAAGAGATCAATAAAAAATTTGAGCTTTGTCTTCTGATACCTTTGTTCTGAGGTTAGTTACTGTCTAGCATCTCTAAGTCTCTCATTTCATCCCCTTCTCCATTACTCACCTCTGTTGCACTGCTGATTTGTCATGGTGCTACAAATAATTTTAATGTCACATTCATTATTTACAAAAGGGAGGCTCACTTTTCTGCATTTCTTGCACTAGCTGATTCTATTCAAGAACCTTCTGTAACAGCTATATGGATAGATCCTGGGACAAGTTTGTCCATGGAGGGAATATAATCACTTTCTAAAATGTGCATGATTTTTTTCCTATTTTTAATTGTATGCTAATTTTAATTAGTAGTAGGATTTCATTGTGTGGATAATTCTTCAGAAAAGAGAATCTGAAATTCAGCTACTCATGCAGGATTAAAGGTATCTCTATTTATTCAGAGATTTAAGAATAATCAGGCTAGATGAGTATTTGTACAGGGAATAAGGAATAGCATTGGCAACACCTTTGGAAATTAATTTAAAAATTTTATAGGTAATTTAGTTGAATCACGTAATGAACTGTGAAGAGCCATGGTTTTAATGCATGTCAGGAGCATTTGGGTATTTAATTGTTGTCCCAGCTGATCATTCATTCATATTTTCCATTTTTAAAATACTTAAAATCGCCTTTTAGCCATGCAAGAGCACTCTACTCTTCATTTCCACTGGCAGGGGATTTGAGCATATTTGAAAGACTTAATTCCCAGCAACTTGCTATTGCAGACCCATCAGAATGAAACTACCTTTTTAATGGAACCACCGTAAGCTCACTGTTTTGTGTTTTGTCTCTGTAATATGTCAAAATGAAAGGCAGACTATAGATTTAATCAAATTTAATCCATTTCTAGTGACACAAAACTGAGTTAATATAGTAATGGGAACCATGCAAAATTCTAAAATTAATTATATAATTACTAAAGTAAAGGCACATCTAAATTTAATCTGATTTACTTCTATGTTATGATAGGTATTCTTTAGACTTTTATGCAAGGATGGAATGGGAAATGTAAATAAAAAAAGTATTCCTGGAAGTGTTACTTCCATTTTAATCTCAAAGGGAAACAGATGCCACTTAAAATAGACATTTGCTGGCATCAAATAATTGTTGAATTTTTGAGGTCCATAGTTTCTAATTTTCCATTTTGACAACTCTACAAAACTCTAGAAAGTTTAAAGGGGTGGCATAATTGTCATGTACTACAAAGCAAATTAATTATAATTAGTGCTAACAGAAATATATGAAATTTATGCCAATTGTTGACAAGCAGGACTGAAGGAGCAATTAAAAATCTTCCATTTTGAAGTCAGGGCTAAATGAAGACACATTTACTAGGTTATATAGTTATCATTGCCAAATCTCCCTTGTGATAAAAAACATTCTCTTTTAAGAGTTAGTCATAAAAGATTTAAACATACAGAGTTCCCCTTCTACTTACCAAACTAGAAGGTGAAACCAGCTTTTCAGCAGCTCTAATGCACAAAGTTCTTAAAATAATAGTACAAAATAGCAATATTTACAGGTCAGAGTGCTAAGGCCTTTTCAGTTCTAAAATCCGTTATGAGTAAGGCAAGCATTCCACTAGTTAAATAAAACCAGTGTCCAGACTGAAGTGAGATTTTTTTCTTATCTGCCACACTCTTTAAAGAGGACTGAAAGTTATCATTGTTTTGATAAAATTTGTTGATTTTTCCCCAACTGGAATTAACATTGCTGATTTTGTTACAGAATCACAACTTTAGCTGAAATGATACTTTATCTTGCCAAAGCATATTTGCTCATGTAGTGCACCTGCTTCATCACTGATGTCAGCTGAGCCCTGGAAAGGGTGATTTCCAGATAAAATCTACTGTAGAACCAGCCATGCTGTTATAAAACTTATGGGCAATTGCTTTGTTTCTATCAGAAAAAATAAAGGAAAGAAAACAGAAGGTTTGAGCTAGTGAGACTGTTAGTGCAGCATTTACCAGCGTTACAGGGGAGTTGTTAACCACCCAAGGCACCAGTATTAATGTTTTAACTGCTGAAGTGGCCCACAGGAAGTTAAAAATCTTCTCTGCACTCTCACGCACCTCACGTGTATCTGACAGCTCCCTGTGAAAGCGTCTGGGGCCTGACCTAGTTTGCAGGGCTCAGTTAGAGAAGCTAAGTGCGATGTGAAAGGCCTTGCAGCTCTCTGTACGCATGCTAGGTAAGTCCTCAAACGTGAGCTAGGTAGCAGGAACACAACGACCCTTCTGAGGTTCTAGCAGATCCCGGTGCGCAGTGAAAGACAGGGGCCTTACTCTAAAGACCACTTCTTCCTACTATCTTTGGCAAATTCTCAACAATCAAGAGATAAAATGCAGTCATTTAAACTCAATGAAATGTGTTTCAAATCTTAACTAGTGAAGCAATGATTCATATTGAGAGAAGTTCCACTGATAATCAAATTATTAATAGATGTATGCTTGAATATATTAAAAAACAAATTACAAAACATTGAATTTTGTTTAAAAACATCAAATATTTTTTTTCTTTTATCTGTCCTTTGCCTCCCCTATTCACACTTCTTCCTGTTTACTTTTGCTTGCCTTATTCCTTGCCCATGTAGAAGTGCCACTGAGTACTGACAAGCATTGTGAACATAAAGCCAAGGTAGTCATTCCAGCCTATTCAGCTATCTGTAGTGCGCCACTTTCAGGTACAAGCTTAAGAAGACTCTTCTAAGCATCTTAATATGAGAATTAGGCTCCCTTAGACTTGGATCTGATTATTAACATTTATCAAGTGCATATTATTATGCTCCATCCCACTGCATCACCTCCTGCCACAAGCTTTACCTGCACCAGTGTCCAAAGATCACACTAACCCCATAAAGCCTTTCTGCTTTATTGCTGAGCAGCACCACAGACTGTTTACCAGCACTCACTGACAATAACGTTACAGAATCACAATTATGGTGGAAAGGGACCCCCAGAGCCCATCTTAATCCACCCCCGCCCTCGGACAGGCCTAGACTGACTGGGTTGCTCTGACCCACGTCCAGTTCTGTACTGCCCCGCCGCACACACCGCGGGCACAAAGAGCGTCCCGGCACCCTCCCCCGCTGTGCACAACGTGGGCACGAACAGCGTCCCGGCACCCTCCCCCACTGCGGACACCGTGAGCACGAACAGCGTCCCGGCACCCTGTCCCCCTGCATACACCGCGGGCACGAACAGCGTCCCGGCACCCTGCCCCGCTGCGGACACTGCGGGCACGAACAGCGTCCCCTCACCCGACCTCGCCGCACACACCTCGGGCACGAACAACGTCCCAGCACCCTGCCCCGCTGCGGACACCGCGGGCACGAACAGCGTCCCGGCACTCTGCCCTCGGGAGTGGCCCCCAAGTGAGACCTGTCCCGGAGCAGCCCCCTTGCCATCCCGTGGGACAAGGAACCCACCCAGCACCCGTGAAGCAAACCAGGTATGAAAGTAGCCCTGACTAAATCCAGTCCTGACTGCATGGGCAGCAGAAAAGCAGCAGAGCATCGTTGGACAAACCATTTCAGGCCCAGCCCTCCTCTGGTCTGCGAGTGCTACTAATTATGCTCCTGAGAACAGCAAAGTATGGCTCGCCAACTGAGAAATAACCACCATTTCCTTTGGTCTCAAAGAGGAGTTAAAACAAGTTATTCTCAAGGCATGTGGCAAGCTGTTCTTTTAACTTGCCTGATTTTACATTGTTTGTTACCACTGTGTTATCGCCTAGGTGGCACTGTGTGTCCCCTAGGCAAAAGGATGCTACTGGTGACTGGATCTGATGAATGAAACATATTTGACAGTTAACTTTTCCCCACCCCTGGAGAAGAACAAGGTATACAAAAATTCATTAAGAATTTGGGATACAAATGCTGCCATAAATAAGCAAGTCTGCAGAATATTCTTGAGTTTGGGTAATCAGAAAGATACCTGTAGTTCAATTAGTAGTGTTATTTATGACAATATTTGGTATCATTCAGTCAAAAACATTAGAAGTAGCAAAACTTGGCTCTTTTTTTTTTTTTTTTTTTTTTTTTTTTTTTTTTTTTTTACATTCAGTGCTAACAACTAATAACTGAAGGATAGATTGTTTTTCTTTAATTAATGACCAGACCAAGATTAAAGCTTCCTCACCATTACCTGTTCTGCGTGGTCTTTTACACAAGTGTTTTCCTGAAATACTGTTTATCCAAATCCTGCCCAGCTCCATGGACTGTTAATGTGCTGCTGGCTGGCATCAGTTCAGTAGTGCAGAGTGGTCTGCTAAAGGCACAACCAAGGTCCATCTCATTCTTCACCTCTCGTTTGCATTTGTTCCAAAGAGGAAAAGAGAGATAATTAAGCAGAAAAACATGATGTGATTATTATCCATGTGCCTTTGGATCTGGAGTTACAGGGAGGTTTTTACATCTTCAAAGCCAGAAGCATAGGCCTGGGCAGGGTAAGTACCAAACTAAAACTTAAAAAGTTATTCCAGCAAAGAAAAGCAAGCTGGTAAAGTCTTTCTGTTGAGCTAAAACAACACTTTTACTAATTACTTAATGCAAACTCTCCAATAAATAGTGCCTATAGATTGACCTTTTAAATAGCCATTAACAGTAAAAAGATAAAATTGAAAAGTGAAAGAGAATTAATGAACAGATATTTTACATCTCATGGACCACTGTTAAGGCTTTTAAAATAAACTGAAATACTGCATAATATATGATGCAGGGTTAAAACAATCTGTTTCAAAAATTCAACAGAGTTGAAGGGTTAGTAGAAATTTATTAGACTTGAACAGAATATGGCATCTTTGAAGAAATTTGTATTACGCTAAGTAAGGAATGTTACTGAATTAAAATTAATGAGCAGAGAAAATGTACTCATCTGTACTGTTCCCAGTGATTGCAGGTAACCTGAGATGAAAGAAAAATAAATGAGTTTCTGGAAGTTCTAGTCATTTTTGCTTAAATTAATCTTATTTTATTTCAGCCATCAAAAAAGATACAGCTCTAATCTAGGGTAGTTATCTAGGCTCACTCTCTACTCAGTGGAGAGAAATAGCTATCTCCAGATAGACATCTTAAAATGGATGAGATGAATTACCATTTTCAGTGTCCATTTCTCTTCATTGACTACAGAGGAGTGTAGATGACTATTTTAGACTAAGAATGGGATTTATTACCACAGTTCTTTGTTCTCCAAAATCTAGGTTTCTAGTGTAAGGATTGGTCTACAGCAATTCAAAGCTTTTTACTTTTTGTGAGTCTAGAAGGCAACCCAGTGAGGATTTCATGGTTAGCATCTCTACAGGCATCAGTCCAGCATCCATCAGTAGGGCTTATCTGGTACTTACATAACTTCCATCCAGTGCACTGAATATACAGTTAAATCCCTTCCATTACAAATGCCGACTGGATTATTGTTATTTTGAACCCATATACTCTTCTAGCCTCTCGTGCAGCCTGTACCTGCCATGCTTTCTGATTTGAGCTACGGAACTGGTGACAGAAAGCGCTTATTTGAAAGCAAAGAAGGTGAAGAGGCCATGTGGCTACTCCATCTGCTGCCTCCTGTTTCCTCCCTCCCCCACAGTACCAATGTAGTTATTTTCATATAGGCTCTCTGTGCAAACCTCCTTCTGTATTTTTTCTGTGCACCAAGAAAATGAAGACTATAAATGCTAATGACCAGCATTTATTTACATTTACCAATAATTTTCTTTTTCTTCCTATAGCAGATTTCACTTCTGGTGATAAATTAACACTTCATCTGTTAGTGCTAATTAGCTTGTGTCGTGTTCTGTAATCTCACTTAGGAAGCATGTTTTTTAGGAAGTTGAGTAAAATGTCAGATGTTGAAAGTTCAGATGAAGACCAGTAACCCAAAAATTGACATTCAGCCACTCTTTAATACCTTAATGTTTCTGCTTAAGCATCTGATTTCTAAAGACAGATACTTGAAAAACCCAAACCTTCAGCTTTAAATTGGTATTTCTAAATATCAGTGCTTTAATGGTGTTTAAATAAAAATGACAGTGAAGCATGAATGGACTTTCTTAAATCTGGCATACCGTGCTGATAGGGCAAACAGGGCAACACAAGAGCAAAACAAGACTGAAATAAATCAAGAGTCTCTGTGTAGAATGATTAAATTCTCTCTTTTCCCTACCCTTTTCCCTTGGTTGTATAAAACTCAAATTCATCAAGATACGAGCAATTTTTTTAAATCAAAGGGACATTTTGGTATGCAGAAGGAGTACCCATCAATGTAAGAAAGTATTATAGTCCTTATTTTGAAAAGATTTCCAACATTATAATTCAGAGCTTAAGCTGTTCTGTTAGTATTAGCAATTGGGGTCAGGCAGAGAGAGCACATGCTGTGGATGGACATTTTATCTGACCCAGCGTGGAAATTCTTACTTTGCTTGGATTGTTGGGTTGTGCAAGTTGAAAATTGAGGCAGAAAGACTTGATGTAGAGGCGAGGAAGAGGGGAGAGAAGGAAAAGAAGTGACATATGAATTGAGTATAGAGTATGACACTTCTGTAATAAAAGAAAAAGGGAACATAACAAGGTTGGTAGGAAGATATTAAGTAATTCTTTACCAAACCACATCCTAGAAGGAGAGGCAAACTATCCTTTCCATTATCTTTTTCCCTCTTTTGTCCCACAACTCCCACTTATAATTTGTTTTCAACAAGTATGACAACTCCACAATTTTTATATGCCCACAAGGAAAATTGCTTCAGTAACTGATGTCAGGCCCAGTCCTCATAGTCCCTGCATCTCATTTAGATTTGGTGACTTCAAAATTATATAGCAGCTGAATAGCAAAGTGCTCTGCATAGATCACTCATTTGTGCTGTTGTCTTCTGGAGTTTCAACAAAGATTCTCTTTGCATTACACTCTTCAAGAAAATCAACTCCTTATCACCCTCTGCTAGTTCCCATGCTGAAACATAGTCTGTATGACACCTGAGCAGAGAACTAACATATCTGAGACTCTTAAGCAAAATTTCTGTTGCCAACGCTAAATTCTCAGATTTAAGATGAAAGTTATTCTTGCCTAAGTGAATTTAACTGCTAACTAGTGCTGAGTTCATGCTAAGTTATGGTGGTTCACAAAGTCTTTTTAGAAGTTATATGAGTAGAAATCTTGGGCAGTGAAGCTGCCTTTCTGTTTATTCAACTAGACTGGGGTAGAAAATTCCTTTATTTTGGAGCTTCTATCAGCATCTGAGTTAAATAACCCATCTGGAACACAGGGGGTTCCGCTTGGATTTGAGGGGGAACTTCTTTACTGTGAGGGTAACAAAGCACTGGATCAGGCTGCCCAGGGAGGTTGTGGAGTCTCCTTCTCTGGAGACATTCAAGACCTGCCTGGACACCTTCCTGTGTGATCTCATCTAGGTGTTCCTGCTCCGGCAGGGGGATTGGACTGGATGATCTTTTGAGGTCCCTTCCAATCCCTCACATTCTGTGATTCTGTGATCTAGACAAAGCAGCTTTGAAGCTGCTTTTTACCTTGTCTGTCAGTGTAAAGAGCACTTCATTCTCCACAGCAGCATTTAAAAAATGCATTCACAGGTGACCTTATCTCCAAACTCCTGACCTTATTCCTGAGGTCTGCCATAATTTGCCTTAATTCATTTGATGATAGTCAAAGATAATCTTAAAAAAGCTTAAATAAATACTGGTAAAAGCTTAGCAAAGCTTAAATAAAAGTCGCAAATAATACAGCCCCAGTTTGTCTTTAGTTATGAAAGTAGGGAATCAGATGACAAGAAACAGTAGTCAGGAAGGAGAACCACAAATAACAAATGATTCAGGACTTTCCATAAGCAAAGACTGAAAGGCAGCTTGATCCAAAATACACCAATAGTTTTTAAACATGAAATAATTTAAAATTAGTAATAAATGTATTTATTTGTCTTACGTAGATGAGAATCATATAGTAATATTCAGTTAGCTCATTTCAGAGTAAGAAAATAATTCTGTATTAGACACAGGATTATAAGAAAGTGCTGTGCTTTAAAATGGCACTTGCTTTGCCCTAAACTTACATTCAGGAACTGGCTCCAGTTTCCATTGTATTCAATCTTCTGGATCTTTGAAACTGTCTCTCTAAACTGAAGTTATCTGCTTTTCGAGTGAAATGGCCATTCATTAGTGACATTCAAGTTAATATCTGAAGTTTTGAGTACAAACATTTCTTTTTCATTTATTATCCAAACACTCAGGTTTTATACTACTTTTGTATGTAAATTATTTGTGTTTTATCTGCAACGCACTATTCTTTATTTATCGTTGTATTATGAATTTATGATTTTAAGGGAATTTCTTTGCTAGT
The DNA here is from genome assembly GCA_907165065.1 of Caprimulgus europaeus. The sequence continues at coordinate 15,812,939 of OU015526.1, forward strand.
CTGATAACCAGGTCTCTCTCCCATCAAAGCTCTTGATGTGCAATATATCTGCTAAAAATAGAACAATCAGAATGCGTGTTTTTTTAGATAGTACTCACAAAAGAAATCTCTTTATGCTGGTTTCAGACTAATTCTACTCTGATCTCTACTTTGGAGATAATAGTGGAGGAAGGGTATAATTTCTTCACATATCCTTGGAGGAGGCAATGCACTCTTAACACAAACTGCTGAAATATAGCCAGAAAAAACTACAGTGTGTGCGATACTTATTTGCTAACATTTACATTTCATAACTTCCAGGTAAAATTATGTAGCAGTGATACTTGATAAGTGTCGCTTTCTTGATTTGCTTGGATGTTGTCTAATCTATACATTCAGTCCATACTTTATATGTAAAATATATGCATTTAAATTACAAATTAAGAATCATGTCAAAAAAACTCCCACATAAGCAAAAGCTATATTTAAAAGCATATTTTCTCTTGCATATAGGGAGAAAAAGGCATAATAATGATAATCTTGGTGTTATGTAATAGAAAAATTAGAAATATGAGAAATATGCATAATCAGTGTATCCTTAAGGAGAAGTAGTAAATGTTGGTGACCATTTCAAAATGAGCGAAGAAGTGCCTAGATTGTGGACATAAGTAAGACTTGCATGTGAAAAAGGTACTGAAATATTCAGGCTTGTCTGGACTAAGATGCATGACACACAAGTTTCTGGGATACTTTAATTTAAAAAGATAAAAAGGAGGAAAGTATGGATTTCAGGATTTTTAAAGTCCTTCTGTTATCGCTGGGACAGTCACTCATGAGATAAAATAACAGGATGTAGCGTGTAGCCCTGATAATTTTCAGGATGTATATACATTGACATATACAGTATATATACTGCTGATGCAGTTGTACTGAGTGTGTCACAGCTATATTACCCACATTAGTAACTCTAATGCAGTCATTGCTACTCCTATGCCGATAAAGTCAGATTTGACTCACAATCCGTAATGGGGTTCCACTGAACCGCTAGAAGGTGACACGATCCCATATATACTGAAAGTTAACTGATACAGTCCTCGCATTAAAATAAATGCTATCATGAAAGGTATGCTCAGGAGGTGGAGAGAAATGGATGTAGAAGCAAAAGGAGGAATAATGTAAAAGTCAAAGTAAATGTTACTGTTTGAGCAGTGATAAAGCTAGCAGTGATGTTGGTCAAGTCCAGTGAATGCAACCTTTTGCAGTATGGATAATAGTACTTTGGAGCACTGGAGTTATTGAAGACTCTGAAATACTCAAGCTGCCAGAGTGAAGAAATACATGTTAGATAAACCATGCAGCTTAGGAGTATATCTGAAGAGTTTCATAACTTCTGGTTATGAAAACAGGCCCTACTTCGTAAACAAATTAAGTGTACTGTCTTTCTTGGCCTTTCTCCTTCTTATGTAGGATTATAACAAGATAAATGCAGACAGGTGAGGAGGAAAAGCAGTATGAGGCATTAACTCTGTAACAGTGGGCTTGCTTAGACAGTGAAAGAAGTTAGAGGGGCAATCTCTAACCTGTTAGGTCACAAAACACGCTATGTGCTTTCTGAATTTTTTTTAGCTGTCTATCAGAAATGTTATGAAACAGCATTGTATCGTTAGTGTTTCTACTTTGTCAGAAAACAAAGCAGACTTGTTAGTAAAACATTCATTCTAGCTAGCAGTATTCAACTCTGTGATAAGATGACTTTGCATCCTTAGTTTGTCTGATCAGATAGAAAAACTTCCCTCTAGCTCAAATGTTATAGCTATATGCTTTAGAGGTTAAACCAATCCCTTGAATTTCTATGTTGTCCCTACTGGAAATAAACAATGAGGAAGTTTATGTAAAAAGCTTCATCTTTTTCTATATTGACGCTTTGATTTAGAACAAGATATTTTTTTTAACTGGACATAAAATTCAAAGTTTCATCAAACCACATGTAACTATACTTAATGGCTTCATTGAAAGTTATCTGAGTAAGAGGTCCAAAAAGCAAAGTAAGTTTAAAGTCAATCACACAGCAGAAAAATATCTATATTGTTCAAAAGGTTCTTATATTCTCATTAATGCCTCACCTAAAAGTTGTATTTCTTTTTTTAATTACAAAATTAAAAATAAAGTCAGGTGCTCTAACCAACTTATTAGCTGCAAGGAGTAGACACCTACTGGAAACAAACAGAAAAATTATTTCTGTTTTTTTGACAATAAAGAAAAATTATATACCACATAGTTCTGTTTCCCTTAAGCTGAGTTAGGAAAATATAACAAATCATTTAAATGACTGCATTCAGTCGTAATGGTCAAGCCTAACGGCTATCTAAATCTTCTGAGGTCTTGCCTATACATGGAAGTTGTAACATATTAACTGCAGTCATAACAGTGAAAAACCTCCTTCGGGATATGGTTAATCTAATATAATACTGCTCTGAGTTAATATAGCTTATACTTCCTTCCATATGGAGATTAAAATGTTTGGAATGGTGTAATTGCATCTGTTTGGTGTTGTATGAGTAAAAACGGATAGTAAAATATCTCTTTCTAAATGGCATCATGAAACTACAGAATAATCCTAAATAAACTTTCTAGGATTTTCCAGCAAAGGCTGCATATATTCAAATCACAGCAATTAGATGTTGATAGCATTACAAAAAAGTAAGAAAATCATAACTATACTGTCTTTAATGAGGTTCCTTCTTCATATGGTGTTCTTTTTACTTTAGCTTTTAGGTAGAAAAGGAAGCCTCAAAGATGTTGAAAGGCATGAATCTGGCAGCAGTGGATGGAGTTCCTATTAATGGCTGGAAAGTAGAGTGAAGATCAGGTGGAAAGAAGGCAGAAAGGTATTACCAAAGGAACAGAAAGGATGTGGACGTAAAATGCGAAAAATATGAGCAAAATACTAAAAAAAGAACACCCCAAAAAGGTGAGAACTGGGGCAGGATAAAGGATAGGAGGAACACCTGATGGAGCAGAAAGTATGGTCCTCTGGAAGCAGTCCAGAATTAGAAATAACAAGGCAAAGGAAAGGAGAAAGAGAAGCAGAAACAATAAAGAGAAAGTTAAAACCCCAAACTAAGCAAACCCTCAAAACCCCTAAAATGTGTAAACCAGAAGCTGCTGCAGTACAGAAGAAAATTTCCAGAGATGGACAGAAACTTATTGTAAAGAGGATAATTAATAACTAAACTAAAAATGAGTGCAAAGATCAGAACTGTAGAGGGAAGATGGGTGAGTCAGAAAGAAATAACTGCTGTGTCAAAGTGGGACTTGTTAAAAAAATTAGCATGCTTGAATATTCCTATGCAGACCTAATTTATTCTGTTATGTGAGGTCTGTGACCAGCCACATGTAAATCATCAGTGCAATACTTATTCAAAACAAACACTAATTTTCAAAGGTGAATTTCCTTCCTTTCTGTGCCATGCTTTTCCCTCCAAATGTTTTGTGCTACCCTTCCAATCCCTAACATTCTGCGATTCTGTGACTCTGTGCTACTCAAAAGTTTTATGCTACTAAGACCTGAATGGTCCAGTACTGGACATCAGCATTCAGATTAGAGGAGTCCAGTTCCTGTCCCTAATGTTATTTTTGTTATCTATGTTATCTATTAAGCCTGGGATCTTCAACCAAGCTTTCATTGTCGCATATGAAAGATAAAGGCCAGGAAGAGACCTGCTGTTTACTGAAATCAGAAACTGCTGTTTGGTTAAGGTGGTGGCATATCCTGTTTACATCCATCACCTTCATGTAAAACTTACAGTTTTAGGGAAGTGGTAGTGCCACACATTCTCAAATTCACTCTGTCAGTTTTAAAAGGTCATTATTTCTATTACTGAGCACTGAACATTCCATACAATTTACATCATGACTCTTCACAATTTCAGTTGTCACTTTATTGGGAAGTATTTCAGATGTAAATGAACTTCTATAGCTGTTTAAACTTTGTAGGTCGAAGGACTGCACTCAGACAATGTTCTTATTTTCGTCTCAAAAAGAATCATAAAGCTGTTGAAAGCAACTTATTAAAATGCTGAGATGAGCATATTTACAGCTTTTTAATTGCCATATTAGTCTACAAGAATTTGATGTAGTCCTGTGCAATGATATGAATGGGCTGAGTTTAATTTGGAGGTAGAGTCCTGTGGTCTGCAAATTGCTTTCCTGAAAGGCCTGGAGCTGTCAGGGTTTGTGATCTCTTTGGGCTGTGTTCATCCTACTAAGTAAAGGAGGGCCAAGAATTGACCATTAGTCCTGTGTATAAGTGCCAATGACTGAATCATGTCTGAATGCCTTAGGACTTGTTCCCTCTGTCCAAGAGCTGTCTTGAAAAGAACTAGTTGGAGGGATCCAAAGCAAAGCCAATGCTGTCTAACATTGATCTGGTGCAGGTGATTGCGTATCCACTCCCTCTTCCATTGTGTACTTTTTTTTTACATTGCCTGCTCAACTTTCTGAGTTGCTGAGCCTGCTAAATCTGAGTTGTTCTTATATATAATTTGTTACTGAGTTTTTACTATTACATCTATTACAAATAGAACAAAACTGTGGTTAAGTCAAAGCTGTACTTAAGATTCACTTACGAGATCAATGATTCCCATTAGTCACATCAGCAAATGGATTTAGTGGATAACCAATTTTGTTTTGATTATATGGTTGGAGCTGAAAGATAGTCCATCATTTTAATCCCCTCTCGATGAAATTTAAGGAAGGAATTCCAGATACAGTGTTCTAAATCATGAAGATGCTGACCTGGTGAAAGTATTTGCAGATCGTAAATTTCCACTAGATTATACTTTATACTTAGAACTTGAACTGAGGGGTTAAAGATTACTGAATCCTCCAGAATGGAAAGGTTTTAAAGGAACTTTGGATCCTCCCAGGTCTCTCAAAAAACTTGGCTTGTAGACTGCTTCTGATGACCGGCTCAAATGTGTTTCCCCTGAAGACAGTATGGTAAACTAGTGACTTGTCTTCAGCCTCAAGAGCAGGAGACACTTATTAAAAGGTGTATGAAACTGAATACCTGTCTCCTTGGAAGACTAACCATTAGAATGTGGGAATTTGAGGAGACTGAATTGTGGGAGGAAAATGAGAATCATTAGAATTGAAGATTTCTGTGACTGGGAGCCATTTCAAAAGTTGACCTTAGGTGAACTTATGCTAAAAATCTCTAGTCATAGAGAGCTCTGCAACTGACATAATTTCAGTATTATCACTAGTTTTCCTTTGTTTCTGGTAAAAATCTAATGCTTTGGGGAGATCCATCTGTAGTAGAAATGTATTATTCTATCTATGGATTTTCTGAACTACACTTCAAACACTTTCACTCCCAGAACATACTAGGTGAGAGAGCAAGCTATGGAACTTGGGCAAGTGCCTTTATTAAAGTTTTGGAAAAGGGTTTTTAGCATCCCAGTTAGTGGTGCACAAAGAATCTATACCCATCCAATGCATAGTTTGACTGTGTTTAGCTGAAAGCACAATTCTGTTGTACTGAAAGGTAACAAATTGGGAGTAAAGGCAGAATATAGTGAGAGGATGTTCAGTAGTTATCATTCATGACAAGTGATAAGAAGCCAACTATATAAAATAACCAAGTCTTTCCTTTCTTCAGTAAATTCATACATATTTACGAAAAGGGATAATCTCAAAGCTATTTCCACTTTCATGGATTGTTTGATTATTGTCAGTTATAATCCTTGCAGTTTTATGAAGGTACCTCATACTGTGTCCCTTATCCTAAATCATCAATACAATGATTGGTATGAGTTAAGTAAGATTAAGATTGCATTATCTAATTGGTATTACATGCTAATTTCTTTGCTTTGTAATTTCATTTAATACATTTTCACTTGAGGAAGATTTTTTAGAAAGAACAGTACCAGTAAGTTGTTTTGCTAGTTATAGCAAGTGTGGATATGTGATGTGTGGCTTTGAGCTTTTATAAATGTTGGTGGATACTATTGGTGACTATTAGGAAAGAACAACACCACTAACTGGAGCAGTTGCAAGAGGTCAAATAATTGTGGGAATTGCTTTGGTCAGTAAAAAGTAGTAAAGTGGAAACTTGTTTACAAATATTTTTCAGTTTAGAAAGGGATGTGAGAGAATATCTAATCCAATTTAAGGGTAACAAGGAACATGAGGCAAGCAGAATACCACAATCTGTCCAGAATCAGCCTAGGATACCAGTGATAAAATAATGAAGAAAAATCACACAGTAACTTCAGTGACTGCTAATGATCAGCCACTCAGTTTTATTTCTAAACTGAACGTGGAACAGTGTCTGTGATACCATGGGATGCACTTGTTTCAGCCTTGACCTGTGTTTTGTGGTAAGTACTCAGTGTGTGTCCAAGGTTGCCCAGGCAAATCTGCTATGATCTATTCTGCAGGTTTGTGACAAATTCTGGAGGACTTGTGACTGGGAAAGCATGATACAGCTGTTAAGGACCATTGTTTTTGACTGCTTCAGAATTGCTGGTCCGGCTCCTCAAAACAGCATATTGCCTCCTCAGCAGCAGCTTGAGCTGCTGTAAAACATTTGGCTTGCCTGCATGGCAGAAGAAAGGGTTGCTTTTCCCAGCAGAGGGACAGATTACCACCCCAATTCTGCAATGCTTTTAAGAGGCAGGGATGCAGCATATTCCTTGGTTAAGCCAGGTTTCCTAGTTTTCTTCTCTCTTTGTCTAAATGAAGGCTTAATGAGGAATTAAGAGATGCAAAGGAATAACTAGTGAAAGACTATGCGATACTTTTATGAAAACTATGTGTATGTGGTCTCAGGCTGTCTAGGCACTGATGACAGGATCTAAACCAAGTGCACTGCAGAGTTCTATTAGGTGAACAAGGACATGAGACCTTGAGTTTGAGACCATGCCTTTGGCCAGTCAGACTAGGAATGCTGACTGATTTGTGCCTATTCTCAATTGACTGGGAAGCACTTGGTCCTCTGAGTGTAGGTTTTTCCATGCCTGATGCTATAAAGATCAGGGATAGATCATGCCATCAAACATATATGAATGTAACAGAATGTAGATTTCTTGTTTTGTTTCTTTCTTTCTTTTCTGTTAAAGGAAATAATTTGGTTTAATAACATATAACATGCAGATCTTGAGACAGACATTTCTAATTTATTTCCACTACTTTATTTCCAATCCACATCCTTCCAACTGAATTGTACAGGGATGTGGAGCATTGTTTGGTTCTGAAATCAGCTGAGAACCTTAGCAATGTCTAGGAGATTCACCCATCTTAATTTACAAGCACATGAGAGACAAAAGTGAAATCCTCTTATATCAGGAAGGGAACTTTTTATAAGTTATATCCCTTGCTTCACATTAAAATGCAATTGTAATTGGCAACCCCCTTGAAAGGATTTTTTTACTCCATTAAACTGAATGTAACAGAAGTTTCCAGGCACAGATACACAGTTGGTTCTGTGGGCCTCAGTGCGTTAATGCATTTGATTCAAACACAGTAGGAAAAGGTTCCAGTTCAGAGATGAAAAGGATTTACCTAAACTCATTTAGCTTTTTAGAGATGTGAAGTGCTGTCTTGGCACAAAACAATGGCCAAGTGCATCCTGAGAATAATGCCATCAATTTACAGTAGAATTGCACCATGGATTTAATTTGGCTTACTGCTTTTTCTGTAAATTGGTTATTTGTAGCAGAATTGCAAAAATATACTACTATTTTGCAGAAGATATGTTAAGAAAGAAAATATTACATGGGTAACTACTTTCCCCACAGTTTTTAAACATGGTATTGGAGATTTAATTTTTTCCAAATTAATGTGGACTTGAGGAACAAAGGGAAAATGATACTAAACCATGAATCATTCTAACAATAATTGCTCTCAGGGTGCATGCTTGTTTTCTAAAGGTTCAGATGTTAAGTGTGTAGTGATTTTCAGCATAGTCTTAAGAATCATGTTAAAAGTAGTTTAGTGTTCCAGAAATTTCTCTCTGCAGAACTTAGACAACCTGCCCATCAGAACCCACTGATGAATTAACCTATCACTTCCTTTAAGTTGTTATCAGCAGTAAAGAGCACCACCATCCACCTGGGAAATCTAAAGGCCATTGCACTGTCCCTGCCTTGTGCATGCTGAACTTCGTTATCACTGAAATGGTTTTGTGGGCCAGTGAACTGTGCTCAGGTTTCCTGGAGCCACTGTTTAATTTTATAGGATGCGACACTGGAAATTTTGGCATTGGACTTTGCAAGTAGTGGTGTATGTATTTATATTGGTATATGTGACAGCAGCAGTGTTGCTTGTGAAAGTAAAGAAATGCATCTTAACTGTCCCTAAATAAGTGACAGGTCAAGGTCTGTGTCAATAACTGATAATTTGATTTGTTAATACAGAGAATTCCTGCAAGAACATAGGTTTAGCTGTCTCAAAGAAACGATAGAGCAGTGAAAAAAGGATTCCCATTATCGTTGTATGGAAATTCATGTCTGAGTCAAGGAAGCTAAAAGTTCATTTCTCAATATAAATTTTCTTAAAAAATTTTTAATATACGTTTGCTTAAATTGTGGGATTTCTGGATTGTACAGGAGCTCCTATAGTATGTCTGCAAAAGCCTTGTATATTAGATTAGAATGTGCTCTCAAATGTATGTCTGTCTTCTTGCTGAAATGTAGAATTCCTTAAGGAAAACATCTGAATATCTCCCATATGGCCCAACTTATGAAGCTACAGAATAATTAGTAATTTTCATTATTAAATGAGTTTATATTTCATGTAAGTTTAGTACTTTATGTAGATATGTAGAGAGCTTACAAAACATATTGTAATATAACAATATTACATACCAGAGATACTTTGACACTGAAAATATTATTTATTCTTATTTCATTAGGCTGCTAAATCTTAATGACAATATATTCAGATCAAACCAAAGTAAGCAGCTTATTACCAATACTATCTAATGGCAGTAATAATAATTTTAAAAGCTAGAGAATATGTAAAAAAAAGAACAAAATAAATATTTTCAAAATTAATTACTGATCCATATTACCTCACTCCATCTTTATTCTATTATGAATGTTTGTTTTACTTCGTATATTTCAATCAACTCTCAGATATTCAATCTGCAGAAGATATTTGATTTGGTCTGTTTGCTTATTGTCCTGGTTTTGGCAGAGATAGAACTAATCTTCTTAGTAGCTAGAATAGTGCTATGTTTTGGATTTAGTATGGGATATGGTGTGAGAAGAATGTTGATAACATACAGATGTTTTTGGTTACTGCTAAGAAATCAAGGACTTTTCAACTTCCCATACTTTGCTAGTGTGCAAGTGCACAAGAATCTGGGAAAGAGCATAACAAGAGCAGCAAACCCAAACTGGCCAATGGTATATTCCATATCATACAACATCATGCTCAGTATATAGATGAGGGTTGGCTGGGAAGCTCTCTCTCTTCCAGTAGTTTCAAGATTTTCTCTTCTCTGGGATTGCTAGCTGAGAATAGACTGACAATTGGTTGGTGGGTGGTGAGCAATTGCACTTTGCATCACTCATTTGTCTATTTTATTATAACTGTTATTGTAATTATTTATTCATTCATTTATTTATTTATTTATTTATTTATTATTCAACCTATAAGTTTCCTTACCTTTACCCTTCCAATTCTCTCCTCCATCCCTGGGGAGGTGGGGAGAGCGAGCAAACAGCTGCGTGGTGTTTGGCTTCTGGCTGGGTTAAAACCGCAACACTTATTTTCATAACTTTTTCCATTTCTAATCTAATAACTGTATCTATCACTTGTGTTGTAGCTTCTTATATTATTATCTTCATGCTAATACTTGAGTTGTATGTCATGTAAAAAAGAAAAAGTTATCATAACTGAATATTATAAAAGTTTTTCAACTATTAAGTAACAATTTGTTTAATCCTATGAGTTTATAACACGACAGAGGAAATTTGACAGTTACCTCAGCAAGATATCTGAAATTTGACCTATTACTCAAGCCTTTATTCCTTTCATCCTTCTTGAGGCTGGCACATTTATTTTATTTTTCATGTCAAATGATGTCTGACTGTTTGCCCCCTGGTATCAATGCCTTTGTTCTTGTGAGGGCCCTAGGAGAAAAGCAGTCACATAATTTTACTTGATACAAATCTTTTTTTATTTTCCTGAACTCCTACTGGGATAAAAGACATTGGCTAGAATATAACAAAAACCCATTCTATTTGTTTCCTAGATAGCTGTATCTATTTGTTGTGCACTGTAACACTGTCAAGATAAACATACAGCTGTATCTGATGCAGTTGTTATGACCACTTATATTTCAGCACTGGCAATTAACAACACTCAAGACTACACACAAAATGTTTCTCTCAATCAGAAAATACACGCATTTCAATGGAATAGCTAATTTATACCTTATTCCTGAAATTGTACTCCCCAAAGGCAATAGACTGAAAAGGTGGATGTGAGTGAGGGGTCTGCTTATTTATTTTTATTTTGGGGAAAACAAATGGGAAAATATACCCTGGTATCATGGTGTGAATGTCCTATTGTAACTATTATGACATTAGCAAGAACTGCAGAATCTGATGCTGACTCCTAGTATTCACCACACACAATTTTTAATCTTGTTATCTCAATTAATGCAAGATGTTTAAAGGGGTGATGCCAAAACCAGAAGGATTTTCTGAGGATTATGTTTAGTAAGACTTTAATAGCAAGACTCCAGAAAAATCTTGTAAGACTGGGAACTTTCAGGTGATAAAGCTGAAGCAGGTAATTTCTCCATTTGCCCCCATAGGAGAATGCATCTCAGAGGAATGCTACTACGGCTCTACCTTTTACTGAAATTTGGTTATGTTAAATTTTGCCTGGAGCTTATCCAGTCAGTTGATAGTTTAGCAGAAATAATTAATAGCTATTCCATTTGGTAGGAAAGGAAAATCTAAGCATCCTAAAAATGCCCAAATATATTAAAACAAATGCTCAATTTTCACAGAAGTAATTAAGTTATCTATCGTAAGTTGTTGCTTATCAGTGAAGTTGCTGACAATTACTGTTCCTCTAGGAGGCAAGTAATAGTTTCTTCTTGAAAAGTGAATGTTGGGAATCATTAGTATACTGTTTAACAAATGCACAGCAGAGCAGTCTTCAAAAGCTGAATTTTCAAACTGTTTTAAGGCTACTGCCCTACCTTTTAATTTTAGTTTTACTGATGTGTGAACAATTAAATGATTATCATCTTATTATGATAATTCCTGTCTTCTCTATTTTGTTTCTATCATTAAATCTCAAAGCAATTTGCAGTGGAGGTCAGTATTATTATTACTACTGCTTCATAGGAAAAGCAGAAGTGAAATGACTTGTCCAGCACACCCAGAGGCTGAATCAGGAAGGGACATGTAAGTGCATGAAATGAAATTAGATTCTGTTGTGTAGTAGGACATGCTGTCTCCCATGCACAACAGAGCACAGGGGAAAAAATCCTATTTGTTTAATGTTATTTATGTCACAGGATAGGTGGTTCCTCAAAAAAAAGTAAAGGTTTGATTCAACAGCCCATACTGGATATAGAGTGAGTATAATTTTGGCATGATAAAGCACTTTGACTATATCCTGGTTTTACATACCAATGCTGTACATCTGATGTCATCTTCCAGTGTTTTAACCTGGATATTTTAAGAGAGAAACAAAATCCCAATCTAATTTCCTTAGATCAGGTTCTGATTGGACATTTACGCTTTAGTTAAAAAACCACACCAAATAATTATGAGATTTATGCCTTTACTACAGTAGATGAGTAAGTGGGACTCTCCTTTGAAAAAGTACTCTTTTAAGTTAATGAAGTGAAAGCTTTTGCCCACCACTGATTTTCCTCTTGGTGAGAAATTCAGCAGCTCTCTACTAGAGCCACTCAAAGAACATTATGCCCCTTTGGCACAAGCTAGTAAACAAGTCCCACAGAGCTTGGAAGATTATCAGCTGCTGAGGAAGCAGACGTTTGACTGTGAGCCTGCAGGCATACACAGCAGGGTGCATAAAATAAGGTAAAAATAATCGTGCCAATGTGTCTGGTTGAGAAATTCAAAATTCCTGCAAGTGAGAAAACAAACAAACATGTGAGATGGAAAATTGTAGTAACATCCGAGTGAGGTGGTTTGTAGATGAGCTGCTTGAGAGCACAGTTTTGTTCTTGGTATTATGCAGGGAAGAGCAAAAGATAAGTGTTGTGGATGTATGAGAGAAAAAGAGGAAAAAGATGAGAAGACAAAGTTGTAACTGAAAGTATAATTTATAATAAATGTAGATGTGAGAGAGAAAGCAGACTTAAGACATTGATCCTTAATAGGCATGAATCAACAAAAAAATCCATGGCCTGATCTATACCATTTATACCAATTTTTGTAGTTATCCTTCTTAAACTCTATCTCCAGAGAGAAAATAATAGCATTAGCTATATCATAAATTTTGAGAGGAAAATAAATCCATGAATTAAAAACAGTAAAGAAGACACTTTAAGATTTTTCTTTTTACATGTCACAGGTAAGAAGATCTTTTGCTTCATGTACTGCAAAAGGTGTAAGATTTTCCATGGCAGTGCTGTTGAACCTCTACAGTTTGTATTAGAGTAAGGGGAGTGGTATTGAGAAGAGGCTGTAGCTGAGATCTCAGACATTCTGTTGTATACATTGCTACAGAAGTATGCAGTCAGAAGAGACAGAGTGTGAGACCTTCAGGCTATATAAATATTTATTTTTTTCTACACCATTCTAGAAAGCAAAGCACAAGCTTGTTTAGGCTTATTAGGACTTAATGGAATCACCAGCACATGGTGATATGACTTACTTTAGTAAGTCCAGCAAAGGACCGCAAAGATAATTAAGTGTTTGAAACATCTTTTGTGTGTAGAGGGGCTAAGAGCTGTAACTGTTCAACCTGAAGAGAAGGCTCAGGAGGCAATCTTCTTATCTGTTATGTGTATTCCCTCCTGATAGGAGGCAATGAAGGCAAGGGAGACAGGCTTTTCTAGGTAGTGCCCACTGACAGGACAAGAAGCAATGGGCACAAATTAAAAAATATGAAATTCCATCTTAACACAAGAAAGCATTTTTTTTTATTCCGAGGGTGACCAAACACTGGTGCAGGTTGCCCAGAGAGCAACTAGACATTGCTCTGGGCAACCAGCTCTAGGTGACCCTGCTTGAGTAGGGTGGTTGGAATTAGATGATCTCAATAACTCCCTTCTAACCTCAACTATTCGATGAATCTATGACTTCTTGTAGTTCTTTTCCCTGTGTTTTGTGATTGATACCTGCCTGAAAGACACACTAAGTTACATCATTATTCTGTAATTATTTGTTAATAAGCAATCGTTTTACCTAGTAGTCCCGAAATGTTCTAAATCTTTTTTCCCATCTCCATTACATCATATTTACAGTTCCATGATAATCTTTTTTCAGATCAGTTCCATATAATCTTTGTATATTTGTCTTTTATTCAGGAAACTGATGTTAATAGCACTCATAATCCTGTAAATGTAGTAATCAAATCTCACAAAGTCAACTACTTGATTAATTTCTACTCAGCAAAAGCATTTAGAAATCCTGCATTAAGCTGGCTGTGCTAGTCCTTTCTGAAATAACCAGTTGTCAGCAGATGTTTGTCATTTCCATGTTAAGATGACTGAACAGTATAAGTATGTGGTCCTTTCCCTTCTCAATTCTTGGTCTAGTTCTGTAGTCTTATCTCTGTTATCTCTTTCCTTGCTCTTCAGGAAAGTATTGACTGTGAATTTTCCCACTGTGTTTCAGTCAACCTGTTTTTCTAAAGGCAGCTTGTATGTATTACTATAATAGCAGTAATTGACATTGGTATCTTTTGAAAACTAGATGTATCAAGCAGGAGTAGAGTTATACACAGGACAGTGACTATGAGTTTTGTTTTTCTGAAAAGTGCAGACAGTTTGCTGCTAGACTCATGCATTTTTTCAGTAATATTCCATTTTAAAGGAATTTGCTCATCAGTATTACTTATTGATGTACTTCTTAAATCACAGAAATGTAACATTCTAAAAAATCTCGAATGCTCAAATAATATTATTATTTACAATTTGTGTATCACAGGTAATTGTATACAGCTGCTAACTAAGGAATGGCGCAGATTAATGATTGACAGTAATACTGGTTATTTGAAGGTTTCACACATTTCCAAGGGCATCAATTCTGTGCCCTTCACAACACTTCTGGGGGTGTGGATGTGGACTGTTGTTGCACCTTTCTTTGATCAAGAACTGAGGACAACTCAGCTTTGTATAGAATTTGAAATGGTATCTTTGGCTTGTAGTAAAACTGAATGGCTCTGGGGTTGAGTATACAATTTTATGCTTATTTATTTATTTATTTTACACAGGTTATGAATTTTCAGGAACAATCAAGCATATGCTAGAAGAAAAAGGAGATACTTATACCATATTTGCAATGTTGTTTCTAATACCAGATTAGTTAATGAGATGGAGTAGTTGAATATTTGCAGTGAAGCTGAAGTTTTGGAAACTGTTCAGACTTTTGGAAACGTTAATATCTACAGCTCCCTCTTGTCTCTCCAGAGTAGAATAGTTTTGGTATCAGTAGTTACACTCTTTGATCTCCAAAGCCTATTTGTATATGGCCTTGAAGAGCATTTGAGGTGATCCCAGTTATCCCATAACTGAAATGTGAGACATGACAGGAAGTATCCCAGCCCACCTACATATGTGATCACACACACAAAAAATATTTCTATGTATTGCGTGAATTTTGGTCTTTGGCATAATGATAGTTCAAAATAAGAAACACATGAAAGACCAACACAAAATAACTTGACATGTCAAGTAGAATACCAATGAATTGTTATTTTCATTAGCTTTAAAAGCTGTCTACTGTAAAACTGCAAGACATTTACAATATAAACTTGGGATAAATTTTGACAGTATTTTTTTTTCCTTATTCTTATCAACAAAAGGAAAAAAAAAACCCTGTGATATTATGTGTCACTTAATTTTATATATTTTAATCCTTCACTTATGTTCCTGTTACCATGACATGGAAACAAGAGTCAAAGTATGGGTCACTATCCAGAATGAACAGGCATGAAAGAATTTGTTCCTTTATCTGATTATACAAGTACAAGTTGGAACAAACTAGGCAGAGCATCACCAAACTGAACAGCAGTGATAACCATTGGTGGGGATAAGGAGAACAAGAGAGATTTAAACAGTATATTAAACAATAAAAAGGAAACGCAATATATGGCTTTGGGAAAAGTGAGCAAGAAGTCGAGTTGTAGCTTAATTTGGTAAAAAAATTAAATGTTTTGGAGTCTTTATGTCTGTTGATTTATCTGAAATGCGTTTTTCAGTTGCTTTGAACCATTTGGAATTAGTCAGGTTTTCACAGTCATCTTAATGCACGGTGTGGTGCAGTAGAACAGATGCTCTGTTTCAGTGTCCTAAGGCTCAGCATATGGGACTCACGGCTTACTGAATTAAGATAACCAGTCATCAGCTTGTGGAGTGTTTTTAAGGGCTTTCTGCTGTGATCTGGGAGGATATATTCTAACTGAAATACAGATCTACTTTTATACTTGGGTGTCTAGACCTAGATAAAAGTAGATCTAATCTAAATAAATGTATCCTATATTTCAGCAACATCTAAAGAATTTGTATTTGGAAAAAGAGACTTTGATCTTCACTGAAATGAAAGTTTCTATGAATAGTATGTCAGAATATATGGATTCTATAAAAATACACAAGTGAACTGGCATAACTTGGAAGATGTTAAGGTTGTTGGTTTCTTTTTTTTTTTAAATCTGTTATTAGTCTATCAGCAAATGCAGAATAACTACAAATTCATTATACAGTTCCATACTAGGTTCAGTTACACAGAACTTGATGCCAAGCCACTCCTGTATGACTTGTACCTGATCACTGAATCAGGTACAGATGTTATCAGCAGATTTCCTTCTGTAGTGAGGTTGTCCTCATGTCCTTCATGATAACTCTCTGCTAATATTATTTTTTTTCTTGCTCTTGTTCCTGCCTTTCCTTTCATTACTGTCCTGAATGCTAGTGACACGAGAAGGGTGTCTGAAACTCTGGTTACTGAACAGATTTTTTCAGAACTGAGCAGCACTACACTATGTGCTCATAGAAATATACAGCATTTGTTATTACTAATGACTACTCAGTTTTAAATTTACTGAAGAAGAGAACAAACATTGTCATTGTGCTTTCAGACAGTGTTCTCACAATTTTTTTTAATCTGCTGTCTGAACATCTTTATTTTTCATGTCTGTTTTCCTACCATGATGAAAGAGAGATTAAATCTTAATCACATTTAAAAAAATAAATTGATTCAGCAGCAGTCTAGGTGTTGGTTTTTTGTTTGTTTGTTTGTTTTTTAAATCACACTGTTTATTTTAGACTCTTCATTTAACAACAAATCTTTATATCTATTGAACTCCGAGCATTTTGATTCCTAAAGTAGAGACTCTGTGGCCCTCTAAATGTACCATTTCTGTTTGTAAATACTCTTTATTTTCTGCCTTATATTGTCTTGCATTTTGTTTTTATTGTTAAAGGAAACCAGATAAAATGACAATGAAGTAGAGCACTGTGCTCTGTAGAAGAACACTGTGTCAGGACATGACATCAGCTACAGGGCCCTAAACTCCGTGTTCTTCTTCTGCTTTACTTTGTACTATTCATTGACTTTACTGCTTTACTTCATATTACTCATGGAGCTATGAGACAAGTGGATGGAAAGATGATGCTGATTCTTCTTTAAAGTCTTTCTATCTATCAAAGCTATTGTGAAGGTGCAGCATTACAAACTTCCTGTTTCCTGATGATACTTCTTTGGTCTTACTCTCTTTCTTAATGGATTTTTTTTTTTTAAATTTCTAAACAAATACAATGTATAGAGAGTCAGGCATCAGCACTGCAGCATCCTCTCTCTTTCTTACTTTGTAAGTCTCTGTGATAACCGAAGTGGATTAAAAACAAAATCAGAAAAAGATAGGATGAAACATTTTGGCCATCAAAACCAAAATACTCTGTAGAAAAATGATAGTTCTGATGACCAAATTTGGAAGGATTTCCACACTCAGGGTACGAAGATGAGAAGCTCCTTCCCATTCTCCCTTCAAATATGTGAGAAAAGGTATTTTCTGTTCTGCTTGGTGTGAAGGGGGATTTGAAACTGGCTCTGACAGCTTCCCTTTAAGAGAAATGAAAATATGTCTTGGTTTTATGTTGAATAAATTGACAACAACTGTAAAGATCTTGCTGTTTTTCATGAAACAAAATTCATTTTTTTCCTGAAGACCTACAGATAACACTGTGTAAGAGTGATTTTGAAAACAAGAATGACCTTCAGTGGCACAATCTCCCAGTTGCTCTCCTATCTTTCATTTTATGTTTGTCTTCTTGGAGATATGACAAAATCAATGGATTTAGAGATGGAATGTGGGGACCATCAGCAATTCTGCATTGGCACCACAGTTTGTGAAAGTGAATGGGAGGGTAAGAGATTTTCTGGGGATTGGAAGAGTTATGTAGAGGGAGGAATTCTTGCTGGCGGCTGTCAGGGGGACACAGATGGATGTCTGTTGAAGGAGATATAGTCTTTACATTTCTTTAGATTAAGGTGCGGGTCTGGATCACCAGATCACAAAGGTAGCTTACATGAGACTCCCTCTCTCTTACTGACTCTGTTCTGTGAGGAAATAAAGGCTAGAGCCAAAGTTCCCAAAAATCAGATTCTACAGGGTTCTGTAAACAGTTATTTATTTCAATAATATTATTTTGATTTGAATTACATGGCAATTAAAAAATATACTTTGTCTCCTAATTTAGATGTGTCTAATTTCAGTTTGTTTTGCATTGGTTTTATATTGGTGTAAACCAGTCTCCTGTTTCCTTTCAGCCTAAGTCTGATGTGAACGAAACCAACAAATCACAAACCAAGAACTTGCACTGACTTGTATTATTGATGAATACTTGACTTATTTGCCATTATCCATATCCATATCTCGAAGCAGTTGGGTCAATATTATCTGTTTAGCTGTTACCTTTTGAGCTATCTATCTGTGAAAGTACCTACATGAATTGCCTATGAGTTTGCAGTAGTGACTTCTTGTATCTTACCTCCCACTTTAAATAGTAAGCTCTTTTGATCTGAAAGCTGTTTTCATCCTTATGTCTACATCAGGAGTTAATTATCCTGGTCACTATTTATAGTTGATATAATCAATGTAGTGTGTTTTCAGATGAAAGTAAATCTAAATAAAGTTACATGAGCTGTGTATCCAGCAATGCCTCTTTCTACTTCTTAAGATAAAGCAATGCTAAGAAGCTATCTTTGATGAAGGAAGTTAGAATAAAGGAAGGTGGATCCTACCAGATCTGTCAGCTGGTTATTTTGTGTGGTGTTGTACACATTTGTTCTGCACACTGAACTGCTGGTTTTAACACAGGCTCCTGCAACTGATCAAGCAGAAAATGCTTGTCCTTTTTCATAGAAACAGAATCATTTGGGTTGGAAGGAACATTAAAGATCATCTAGTTCCAAACCCTCTGCCATGAGCAGGGACACATTCTTTTAGACTGGGTTGCTCAAAACCTCATCCAACCTGGTCTTGAACACTTCCAGGGAGGGGGCATCCACTCATCCACTACTTCTTTGGGCAGCCTGTTCCAGTGTCTCACCATTCTCACAGTAAAGAAATTCCTCTGGACTCACTCCAGTAAGTCTGTATACTTCTTATGTTGGGGGCTCCAGAACTGGACACAGGACTCCAGGTGGAGTCTCATGAGAGCAGAGTAGAGGGGGAGAATCACCTCCCTCGACCTGCTGGCCACACTTTCTTGATGCAGCCCAGGATATGGTTGGCCCTCTGGGTTGCAAGTGCACATAGCCAGGTCATGTTGAGCTTCTCATCCACCAGCACCCAAGTCTCTCCTCAGGGCTGCTTTCAATCCATTCTCTGCCCAGCCTTGTCCACCTCATCCATCCCCAGGCAGAGCTCCACGCACTCCAGCTTATCAATGACATAGAGGGCAATATTACCTCCTTCTGTCCCCCGCCTGTCCTTCCTAAAGAACCTTTATCCTTCCTTTTCAACACTCCAGTCATGGAAGCCACCTCACCATGTCTCTGTGATGCCAATCAGGTCATAGCCCTGCAGGTGTGTGTACGTCACTAACTTCTCTTGTTTATTCTTGTTTATTTTGTGCAAAGAAAATTAATTGAAAGGGGCAGAAACCATGTAAATAACCATGACTTGTGTCCTGAGAAAAGGTCAATAAATAATATTCACCTGCTATCTAGGGAATTTAACAAAGCCTACCCAGAGAAATATCTCATTAATTAGATTTTCTTTATCTAATTTAATCCAAGACTTTTAGGAAACATCAGTGTAAGGTCTAAGCATGTGAAATATTCAAGACCTTGACAAAACACTTCCTCTAAGCTCAAGATCACTGCGTCCCTAAGAGTAAGAAATCTAGCAAAGGAGGCAGGAGGCCTGCATGGATGATCAAGGAACTTCTGGAGAAAGTCCAGCAGGGGGCTACAAAGGTGATTAAGGGTCTGGAGCATCTCTTTTATGAGGAAAGACTGAGGGAGCTGGGTCTGTTTAGCCTGGAGAAGACTGAGAGGGGACCTTATTAAGGTTTATAAAAATCTAAAGGGTGAGTGTCAAGAGGATGGGGCCAGACTCTTTTCAGTGGTGGCTGGTGATAGGACAAGGGGCAGTGGACACAAGCTGGAACACAGGAGGTTCCATTTAAAGATGAGTAAAAATGTCTTTACTGTGCCGGTGACAGAGCACTGGAACAGGTTGCCCAGGGAGGTTGTGGAGTCTCCTTCTCTGGTGTATTTGGTTTGCATGTCAAGGTTTTGGTAGTGGGGGGAGCATGGGGGTGGCTTCTGCAAGAAGCTGCCAGAAGCTTCCCCCATGTCTGACACAGCCAATGCCAAGATGGACCCGCCGCTGGCCAAGGCTGAGGCCATCAGTAATGCCTCTGTGATAACATAATGAGGAAAAAAAAAGTGGAAGAGGAAAAAAAAAGCTGCACAATTTGCACCTGGAGAGAGGAGTGAGAAGATGTGAGAGAAACAACTCTGCAGACACCAAGGTCAGGGAAGAAAGAAGGGGAGAAGATGCTTCAGGCTCCGGAGCAGAGATTCCCCTGCAACTTGTGGTGAGGACCATGGTGAGGCAGGCTGTCCCAATGCAGTCCCTGGAGGTCCATGGTGGAGCAGATGACCAACTGTAGCCTGTGGAGGACCCCACGCCGGAGCAGGTGGATGCCTGATGGAGGCTGTGACCCTGTGGGAAGCCCGCGCTGGAGCAGGTTCCTGTCAGAACCTGTGGTCCTGTGGGGGACCTGCACTGGAGCAGTCTGTCCCTGACGGACTGCACCCCATGGAAAGGACTCAGGCTGGAGCAGTTCATGAAGAACTGTTGTTCATGGGAAGGACTCATGTTGGAGAAGTTTATGAAGGACTGTTTCCCATGAGAGGGACCCCACGCTGGTGTGGGGGAAGGAGTCCTCCCCCTGAGGAGGAAGGAGCGGCAGAAACAATCTGTGATGAACTGACCCCAACCCCATTCCCTGCCCCCCTGTGCTGCTGGTGGGGAGGAGGTGGAAATCAGGAGAGAAGTTAAGCCTGGGAAGCAGGGAGGGGTGGGGGAGATGTTTTAAGATTTGATTTTATTTCCCAGTATCCTCTTGTTTGACTGGTAATAAATTTAAATTTGTTTTTTTTTTTTTTACCCAAATTGAGTCTGTTTTGCCCATGCTAGTAACTGGTGAGTGATCTCTCTCCGTCCTTATCTTGACCCATGAACCTTTCCTTATATTTGTTCCCCCCTGCCCAGTTGAGGAGGGGGAGTGATAGAGTGGGCTTTGGTGGGCATCTGGCATCCAACCAGGGCCAACCCACCACATCTGGAGATATCAAAAATTCACCTGGATGCACTCCTGTGCAACCTGCTCTAGGTGAATGTGATTTGGCAGGGGGGTTGGACTAGATGATCTCCAGAGGTCCCTTCCAACACCTACAAATCTGTAATTCTGCAGTTCTGTGAAAACTCTGAGGCTTTTTCACAGTGGGATTTCCATTGTTGCCCTTTCATGAGAGCTAGAAGACATCCTGAGGTGTCAGAGAGCTTCTGTTTCAGGCACAGAGAAGTGTCTGCATTCTGATCCCATCTGATGGGCATTGCAGCTCTCGCATCTGCAGCAGTTACAGTGGGCCCACTTTGCCCTGTTTCACATTTAAGTTAGGTACAGAAGGTAGTGGGTAGTTGAAGATCCAGAGACTCCCTTGCTACTGAGGAGGAAGTATGTTAATCTGTGCTCTCCTACAGCCATGAGGTACTTTGCTTCTAACCAAACAGAGCTTTAAGAAACAAAGACTAAGATAATATGTTTGTCTAGAGTGTGTGACAAAACTGTATCAGAGCCCTCATAGAACCCTCAATCCTCCAAATACTTAGGTGCATGCTTCCCTCTTAAGCACATGAGTTGTACCAGAGGTGAAAGTATGGCCTACCATGTACTTGGAAGACATAGACTGCAGCGGTAGAATTTTTAAATATGGAGAAAGCTTATGGTTAAAAAGTTTTTATGGAGAAGTAATCTTCTTACCAGTTACATCAATGACAAAAGTCTGTCTGACTTGAAGACTGCCCAGTTGCAATCAAGCATCATATCTGAGGGATAGTATATGTCTTGAGGCATATGGATATGGAAAGAGAAAGACCAAATGCATCATTACCTTGAATTAGAACTGAAAAGAGGTGCTAAAAATGTTTGCATATGACACTGTTAACTCTCCTGAAGCAATATTTGTAAAAGCTTTTAAAAAGTGTTTGTATCAGGTGGGAAAATGTGATGCCATCTGTTTACCTCACACAAGCACATGTTGGTGTGTGGAAACTAGTTATTATGGATATTCTAACTGACTTGACAAGCAAACACCTGTTTGTTTCTACAAATACCAGTACTGGAGTATGCACACACTCCCACAGACACAAAGAGGCCATCTGAAAAGTGAACTCATGCTGAACAAGAGCAAATGAAGACAGCATTAAGTGCTGGCAGTATAGTGGTTTCATTATTGACCAGAATTCATAAACTGTACCTATGTGTATTCTTCCAGTTGTCAAGAAACAGGTTTTGTTCCTGATCAGGAAATGGAATAAACTATACCAGAATACCAATGTAATCATGCCATGTAACTCTATTAATATAGGTAAGAATACTAAATCTTTTGTGGAAACATCAAACTTCATGAAAAAGTGGTAACACTGTTGAAAAGTCTGTTAAGTGGACCAGATATTAGGGTATAACAAGAAAGATGCTTCAAGTCTTCAAGTAATTTTAAGGGATGAGACTAAGGAAGAAAGTGAATTATTTCCCACTGTCTTGACAATTGTCTTGATTCCTACTCTAATGGAATCCCTGTGCTCTCTTTATTTTCCTTTTCTGTAACTCCTTATAACCCACTTTCTTCCCCCATGTGAATGACCACAATGAAAAACAATGGTCTTTTGTACAGGGTTTAAGAATCCTGTAATGTACATATTGCCATAGTTTTACTTAGCTGGCAGCCAAACAAGACACAGCCACTTGCAGCACCCCTCCCTTTCTCCCCTCTCCACCCAGGGAATCGGGGAGAGAATTGGAGGGGTAAACGTAAGGAGACTTGTAGGTTGAGATAAAAACAATTTAATAATTAGAGTAAAATAAAATAAAATAAAAAAATAAGAACAAGAATGATAACAACAATATATATATCTATGCGTGATGCACAGTACAATCGCTCACCACCCGCTGATAACGATCCTGCAAGAGCGAAAAGGAACCCTGAATCTGAAATCGCAATCGCAGAAAAGAGAGCCCGAACGATTCCCGAGAGAATCCCCCGTTTCCGGTCAGCCCCGGTTAATATACTAAACATGATGTAATATGATATAGAACATGGTATTGGCATATCCACTGTCAATTCTGGGTTTTAGTAACTACTACACTTTTCTTCTCCCCCACCCCCCACCTTCCAGTCTTCTGCTCTTGCAAACTATCCAAGCACAGTGTCCTTGTACATCATCAACATTGTTCTCATAACAATCACCACTGAAATCAAAACAAGGTGCTTTCTAGCTACTAAGAAGAAAATTAAGCCTCTCCTAGAAAAAAACAGGAGACATATACATTTCACATTAGACTCTTGTATCTCAGATGTGAATCTTCATTGCATTATTTACAAAAGATTTTTGCATTTTCTCTGAAAAAGTGGTATACTAGATGAAGAGTGGTAGTTTATATTTATAAATGAAACTATACTAAAGTAATCTATTTTTCTAGATAAATTTATGTTTCCAGTTGTGGGTTTTACAAGATAAAACAGTTTCAGAGACTAGTAGCCAGTTATTGTCCCTGCCCATGGACAGGGGGATGGAGGGTTGGAACTAGAAGATCTGTAATGATCCCTTCCAACCCAAATCATTCTATGATTCTGTGCTTTGTGTATTCTTTGCAGATTTTTTTTTTGCTGTGGAACAGAAAATATTAGTTGTGTTTTACACAACAAATAAAAGCTTCTTGCATAGTCTTTGCTATCTATCTGCAAATCTTATTTTCTAAAGCATAGTATGAAGCAGATGCGTCCTTTCATCTTTATCCTCAGAGATACTGTTGAGGGGAAATATTTATAAATAAAAGTTGTCATTAATACTGCATCAATTAATAATAATTTCTGACCTGAGGACACAATGAAAGTGGATTAAATGGCCAAGATGAAAGTGGAAACTGGAGAAGAATGCTGCACTGCTGGTTTTGCCCCTGCAGTATGCCTGTTTGCTAGTCTCTGAACCAAGCTGCCTTACTGAGTGGAAAGAGATTTCTCTTTTAGAGAGATATCTCCAAAATCTGAAAAATGCTGAAACCCTAAGCATTGAGTGCACCCTCAGCAAGTTTGCCAATGACACCAAGCTGAGTGGTGCGGTTGACACGCTGGAGGGACGGGATGCCATCCAGAGGGACCTTGAGAGGCTTGAGAGGTGTGCCTGTGCTAACCTCATGAAGTTCAACAAGGCCAAATGAAAGGTCCTGAACCTGGGTTGGGGAAATCCCAAGCACAAGCACAGGCTGGGCCATGAGTGGCTTAAAGCCAGCTCCAAAGAGAAGGACTTGGGAGTGCGGGTGGATGAGAAGCTGAACATGAGCCGGCAATGTGTACCTGCAGCCCAGAAGGCCAACGGTATCCTGGGCTACATCAAGAGAAGTGTGGCCAGCAGGTCGAGGGAGGTGATTCTCCCCCTCTGCTCTGCTCTCGTAAGGCCCCACCTGGAGTACTGTGTCCAGTTCTGGAGCCCCCAAGAAAAGAAAGACTTGGACCAGCTAGAACGAGTCCAGAGGAGGCCACGAGGATGATCCGAGGGCTGGAGCACCTCTGCTACAAGGAAAGGCTGAGAGAGTTAGGGCTGTTAAGCTAGAGAAGAGACGGCTCTGGGGAGATCATATAGCGATCTTCCAATATCTGAAGGGGCCTAAAAGAAAGCTGGGGAGGGACTTTTTATAAAGGCAGTTAATGACAGAACAAGGGGAAATGGCTTTAAACTGGAAGTGGGTAGATTTATATTATATATTAGGAAGAAATTATTTACTGAGAGGATGGTCAGACACTGGCCCAGGTTGCTCAGAGCAGTTGTGGATGTGTCCCCTCCCTGAAAGTTTTCAAAACCAGGTTGGATGAGGCTTTGAGAAACATGGTCTAGTGGAAGGTGTCCCTGCTCTTGGCAGGGGGGTTGGAACTAGATGGTCTTTAAGGTCCCTTCCAACTCAAACCATTCTATGATTCCATGTTTGATTCTGGAAACCAGAAATTTTCACTCTTTTCTGAAATCACAATTTATATGAGATAATAAGTCCATGGTTCACTATAGTGACCTCTTTGCCACTTCCCAGCAGTTACTCTCCCTACCTCTTCAGCTTTGCCGGCTTCTACTGTCAATTTGGCAGCTTTGGTACAGAGACTGGAGTTTAGATACCCTCTTGATTTTAAGCCACTATTTTGTTCTCCTTCCCATTATCCTTAGCTAGTTTCTGAGCCACTAAACCCACCATAATCAAAGTGGGTCACAGCCCTGAAGGTTAAGGGTGCCAAGGTTTAAGAATATTGTGGACAAATGCCTGGCTATGAGACTCTTGATAAGACATGTTTGTTGTGGGATAAGCAAAAAATCACAGAGAAAGCTGATTCCATAACAAATGATAAAGGAAAACAGGAAATTATAGCTGCAATACATTCCCTTTAGTGATGTCTTCCAAACACACTGGTGTATCTGAAGATGTGCATGAACTCACAGTAGACAAAAAATCAGAGAGCTGAGCTAGGCCAAAATAGTATAGGTCTGGCAGATCTTGTTTGTACTCCTTTGCCATGTTTCACCAGATGGGCACCACTGTAGTACAGAATAGAAACAGAAAAAATCATCTGTGCATAGGAAGGAAAAATATTTTAAGTTATGGGCATTTCTGTTTCTTACCCATCTCCCTTTTTATTTGATCACAGCTGGCAAAGATAGTTATAAGGTGTGAAACCCATATAAAACAAGTAGTAATTAGAGGGAAGTTGAGAAA
The DNA here is from genome assembly GCA_907165065.1 of Caprimulgus europaeus. The sequence goes on from OU015526.1 coordinate 15,838,638, forward strand.
ACAGAAATGAACAGGCAGTGAATCTTTTGCCTTCCAGTCTTCTGGATGTATTTATAAAAGTACAGACACCAGTGTTGAAATTAGAGAGATCAGATTTCATTATGCTGAGAAATTTCTCCTGTGAGGACATAATTTGTCATCCTGTAAAATGAAAACCTGATTTTGACAGTTCCATCTGTAAGTAACACTCCACCATGGAAATGTTAGGCTGTGACTCATCATGATACAGAAAACAGACCTGCATTTTTAGAGTGGCTTTCCACATTGTCTTACGTACTCACTTTTTTTTTTTAATTATCATTTCTTTTATTAAGGAAGCTTCTATTCACCATTGTTCAGCAAATAGGATGTCATCAAGTGCATCATCTTCATCTTGACAGAGCTGATTCAGGAGCTATATTATATACCAAGTAATTGGAATGACCTAGCAGAGAATGTGCTTGAATTTATAAATAGGATCTGAACTCAAATAACATAGAACTAGGTAATAAACCCATCTCCAGATTTCTTGGTAAAGTCTCATTATCAGTATCTAACACCCCTTCATTAGATTGTTCTCCTGGTATAAAATCCAGTTTATTATTTTCCTTTTAAGTAACAAATAATTCTATTGAGCTCAGTCAGGAGTTTGTAATGGAAAGATTCTGGGAGTTCTTCTAGAGAGACTGGGATTGCTTTATTAATCTTTTACTTTTTATGTTGTAGCATGACATCGTAACAGGGGAAAAGTGCATTATTTTTTTTTAAAGTTAGCTTTCCAGGTTTCTATTGTCAGACTATCTTTATACAGAAGATATTTTTCCTGAAATTCTCCATGGAAATGATGTATTCTTGGCTTTTCACAATATGTTTTGAGTATTATCAGTTTGAAAATTTTCTGAAGATATGTTCTCAAGACTATTTTCAAAGTTCAAAATTTATTCTTCATGTTTTCTTTATTACTGTAGTACAAAACATGAGATTTGAGAATATGGAAAGTGGTTGTAGGCTGGATGAGAGCTTAAGGGATAAGAAATGACTGAACCTCAATATTCTGCTTGTATTTCACTCTGTTTTAGTTGTCTTAGGGAGAGCTTTTGCTGCAAAGCAGACCTAGATGCATAATTTCAAGGCATGCAAAATAAATGACTAGGGAATCTATCACGTGCTTTGGTGTGGACAACTGTGGAAGCTACAAATTGTCAAGATGTGTTCTGGGGTTTCCCCCCCCCCATCATTATTTGGGTTTGTTACAGTTATAAATGTAGAAATAATGGCCCAGAGCCCTGAGGGTTGTAGAGATTGTTTGGTTTGCATGATTTGCTCACCTTTTTAGGTTTGAATGGGTTAATTGAGCTGCAGTCAGAAAAAAAAAATATAAATGTCCTCATCTCTAGCAGAATCATCTGGCCATGTCACTCCAATCTGTTCTATACCAGCCATGGTTATGAGTGATAATTGTTTTCTAATCTCCTTCTGTTTAAAATTAAGTGGAGTAAATTTTGTATGGAAGGAGGTGCTTTGACAGATATGAATCTCGAGAGCTCTGGACTATCAGCAAAACTGCAGTCTGAAACTACAAATAGTGGCCAAGAATGTTTCTATGTATGGTCTAGACAGTCCCAAGGTTAGTTCTGAGTTTTTTATTAAGATGGGATATCTGATTGCAGACTAGAAATGAGTATACATATTCTAATGGTTTCTTTTCTCCTTGCAGTGTAGGAAATAGTATATTGATACTGTACTTTTTCTACCATTTTTTGAACGTTGGACTTGATGATCTCAAAGATCTTTTTGAATCAAAATGATTCTACAATTCTATGAATAACAGAGTTTCAAAAATATGCAAAGTCAGTTTTTATCATTATGTGGCTGATTCAGTGTGATTTAAATGGTTATGTATATCAACATACATATACAAATATATGCATTATTTATGTTAGCAATTCCTGTTTATACGTTCAAAAGAGCTTTCCATAAAACTTGAACTTCTGAGTGACTATATAATTTATAAAGGAAGCCCTAAGTCACCAAGTCACTTCTGAAACATTGCAACTCGCGATTACACTGCCATAACCTAAAATCAGCCTGCACTTCTCCTTTAAAGACGTGTATATGTGGTGAAACAAGAATGTAGTAACTGTGGGATTTATTTCCTGTGTCTTATTTACCCCTCTAAGACACTGCCAATTTTCCTATGCAGACAGCCTTGGGATTCCATAAGTTGGCTCCTGTTGAAATTTAGCCTTTCTGGCTCACCTTATACTTTTTCCCTGAGAAAATTGTTGCCCCATCTTTACTCTCAAAAGTGAAAACAGTGTCTTTTGGTTCTTCAGCTAGCAAAAACATTTTGAAGAATAAGCTGCTAACACTAATACACAGAAGTGTTTGAACGCTGTGGTACTATATAGGACCTGTCAAAACCCCTAAATCAGTGACTCTTCCCACCACCACTCCTGCAGGGGGGCACCTGGAGACAATTAATTCAGATTAAAGAGGAAGGAATATATACTACCTCTGGCCTTCCCCCCCCCTCCCCTCCCTATAAAAATATAATGTTTTCTCACATGTGTGACTAAAAGCTGTCAAACCATGGCAAGTATGTTATTTATTTATTTGATCTTGTAGGTTTCTAGCTTCTATTAAGTTTAAAGGTCCTTGGGGGGTGGCTGTAGAAAACATTGGAGAGGAGAGCTCTGAGCTAACGTTTTGCTGCCCTGTTCCATTTTACTAAATGAGAGAATGCATGCAGTTTAAGACAGATGGAAGCTCTTGACATATGGTGGATAAAGCTAACACTGAGAGGTTTTTTTGGGCTCTGTGTGTGGTCTATTGCAGTTAGGGATGTATAGTACATTAGGCTTGTTGCTGTATTAAGGCTGTACCTCTAGATGTCTTATAATCTGATAGAAATCCGAGGCTGTGTTCATTTTGTTTACCTTGTAATTTTCTTCTAACAAAGAACTCTTTTTTTTTTTCCTTGTTGTTATGGCATTTGATTTTGACAGGTTTTTTGTTTTGGTTTTTGTTTTTTTTTTCCATCCAGAATAGTTCAGTTCCTCTGGCAGTTATGTAAATAATGTAGGATGAACCCATTTTCAATAATACTCCTACTTGTAGTATAAATAATTTTTCTGTAAAAATTCTAGTTGAGAAACACCTACCATAAATATATTAAAAAGTTAAAAATCATGCTGATATTAAAGTTTAGCTTTTCCCTAATTAATGCTGTGAATACTCCTGGGATGAGCAGAATTGTCTTCACACTCTATAGAGTTGCTAACTTCAAAGAGAAATCTATTTTTTTTTCATTCTTATATTACCTAGATGTTGCACTATTTTTGTTTACTGAGTTCTTTAAAAATATGTCTAAAAGAAAATGAGATGAACAGTTCCAAATAGGGTGAAAAGAAAGCACTATAAATGGTAAGATGCACATAAGATTTTCTTTTATGAAACTGTAAAAAAGGGTTTTCTTGTGTAATGTTTGCTTGATAAGTATTAACTTTGCTGTTCCTAATGTGAAAGTTTGTGAGATTGTGAAATCATGTATTTTTACTTTTAAAAAACATTTCTACTTATTTCTATTGAAACAAGTAGGAAACTTTTTAAAAACTAATTTGTAATTTATAATAAACATTGTCAATTTATGCTATATATTTTGAGTCAAAAAATAGTACTATTAGCATTAATTTAAGATAAAAGATAGTGGTTGAATGTCAGTTATTCCTGAATTGAACATATAAACCTGGGGAGTTTATAGTTAAAATAATTAAAACCATTTGAGGAATAGACTGAATAAAATATTAGTGTAGATGTCCCTCATTAGAATATGCAAACCCCATTAATTTCTGTACTTTTTACATAACTTTAGATTAAGATTTTTTTTCTGGAGTTCATGGATGACTTTGAAATTTAACTATATTAATCCTGGGAATTCAGACCTATAACTTGACTACAGGAAAATTACTCTTTTAATTATGTTCCTTATGTTATCAACTTTAATTCTATTTGCATATAATACTTTTGTGGAAAATTGTATTTTCTAAGAAACAGAGGATTTCATAAATAAACACTAATGCTAAATTTAATCTGAAGAAAAGGTTAAGCTCAGTTATTTCTAATAACTTCCATAAATGCTCTCAAAAGCAAAAAACCCAACTTTTTTATTACAAGATTACATATATCTTCCAAAGTCCTTTTTGTGTTCCTGGTATTGCTGTTTGAAGTGCATCAGCTATAGAATATAATCACAAGTTTTGAACAACAGCATTCATGGTAACATGGAGCCCAAAGAATGGCAAACAGGAGAAGCAAACTATCAATAAGAACTCTTGACAAGTGTCTTCAGTCTCTGCTATATTGCTGAATTATCACAACAAACAAACTTGCTGATGCAAATTATGAGTAGAAGAAAGCCTGTGAGTGGCTGGGTCTCCTTCCAGTCTCCTTTTTAATAAAATTGCTGAGCTTATGTATACCATTATAATAAGATGAGCAAGAAATTGTTAACAGCTTAGCTTAATTATTTTCTAAAGTCATAAATTATAACTGAACGTAAGATTTCCAATAAGAGTTAAATCTGTGGTTGTTCGCAATGTCACTAGAGGGAAAGATGAAACTCTGATAAAGGGCCTTTCCCTAAAATTAATCAAAAGATAGTTGTTAGTTAGTTTCAGTAACTCATTCTGGTCCTGAAAATGAAAGCTGAGTATTTTGGGGAGATAGTCTAACGAAAGGGCTGCATCACTGTTTTGAGTAGAGAATACAACTCAGTCATACCAAATGTCACAGTTACTAACTCATTTTATTGTATATTTCATGTGGGTACATGCACGTACACAGAATATTCCTGGGTTAGGAAACAGAGAAACAGGGGAAATGATACTTCAGCTGAAGACAAACAACTCCAAATCAGAAAGTGATGGAAGTTGTCTGGTCCTATTTTAATGTATCTAAGTGTGTCTTCCTGTTTATGGGTGTATATGCAACATTACAGGTTCATATGTTACTCTGTTGTCTGTTTTGGCCTCAGTCAGTACCATTCACTGTGTGCACCAGGTCTTCTCCCTCATTAGTGCTTTCCATAGCTTTAGTCCCAATCTATCACCTAGGACCCTTATTCTCCATTTTCTTTCACCTCTGATATGCTATGTTGCTCTAGACTGATGAAGGTAGCTATCTACTTTTTGATGTTGCTTAGACAGAGGCACTGCAAATACTGAACAGATCTTTTTTCTGTGTTCATTTTTTCTGTTTCCATTCTCTTGGGTCTAGAGCCTGCACACAGCAGAGCCGTCAGGAAATGGAAATTCGTACAAACCCCTTAACAGTTGCAGCCACAATTTGCAGATAATTAAGTTACCAAAGTCCAGCAGGATTCTAATGACCATATGCAAGTTTATTTTTTTTTTTTTCCCAGTGATGTAGCTACAGCAAGTAGATGGAACTTCTGATTCTTTCAACAGTAGTCTATAACACATTGTAAAGAGATAAAATGTGATTAAGAGAGATTCAATTACATGTAATCAAATGCTGTCAGAGTGAGTGAAAAGAATATGCAAAATAAGCTTTGTAACTCTCTGCAACAAAGCACACAGTTTGTAAACCTTAAATGGATGATTATTTGGTTTTGGTCAGTTTGTCAAGACAAGCTCTCTTACTCTGATCTTGTTTGGGCTAAAACTTTTCTCACACATGTACACACAAATCACTTGTCACGCATATTTGGAGCATGGAAAATTCCAGCCTAGATTACTTCAAAGTTCATGATAGCATGAGCAGGTAAAATGTAGATTATTGCTTGGGAAATTTGGACAACGTTGTTGGTAAACATTGTCACAAGCTCTGTTCCTAAGAATAAAGACAGATGTCTTTCCCTTTCCATTACTAAGATTGCTTTCTTATGTTAATACCATTATCTGAAGTAAAATGTTACACAGGAAAAGCAAAGAATGTCCATGAAATTAAAAGCTCAGTGTTATAAAACAATACACTTCAAATTACCCCTTTTATCAAAGTCTATAGAAATAATATATGAAGCTTCCTCCAATCCAATAAACTATTCCTTTACAACTAAGCTCTGCTATTGCATGTATGTGATGCTTTCATTGTTTTGCTGTGTATAGTTTGCATTAGGCTCAAAATTAGACCTTCTTTGTTAAAAACATTTGAAATTAAAACAATGGAAGTAGCAAGAAATGCAGATGGGGAGGAACCTTGTTTTTTAATAAGTGGCATTGGTAGGCTTTATGATCTCGGATACCTTTTAGTTATATTGAGTTTAAATGCTCTTAAAATTTGCATGGAGAGACCCCAGCCAGTTGGCTGAAGTGCAAATTCTACTATTAGCCCCCCAAAACTGAAACTGTCCAAAAAATGGGTCTTCTGCCTGCTGATTCTGTTTCAAGGGATTGTGAATGTCAACTGGCTGTTGGGGAGTTTCAGTGGTAAAGACTGAAGCAGAATACACCTTCCTCACACACAAAAACTCTGACTGTTTAGCTTGACAGTCTCAGTTTCTCTCTGCAGAAATAATCTCCTGTAACATGTTCACGAGGCATACCACCCCTCAACAAATATCCTCCTTCCAACAGAGTAATCTATTTCTCACTGCACTTGCAACATAATCTAAGACTAGGATGTTAATGTGTCACCCCTACTTGAAACCTTAAGTGCTGTTTCTAGCACTAGAGAACTAGATTTTGCATCAGATAAAAAAAAAATAAAATGTAACTTGCTTGCTTATGTTCAAGCTTTTGGTTGTGCATCTTGATGAACTGCGTCTATTGCTGCAGACTGATTAATCATTTCCATTAAGGAACTTTTCCATTCTGTTTTTCATGTGGTCCAAAAATTCTTTTTCTGTGGATATTTGAACCTTTTCTGGCACATTGAAGCCTGCTGAAAATATTGTGACTTTTAGAGATAAATTCACTACTCTCTTAAAGTAACTTAAAGTGGTCTGTGAATTGCTGATTGAAGCCTGATAGCCTCAGGAGTCTTTCTGTGATCCTCAGATCTTGTTGAAAGTAGCCTAGTCATTCCCCTTCTCAACTTGAGTGAGCCATGTTGGTTCTGCTGCTTCCTCTCTGCCCCACCCCTGCCTCTCCAGAAGCCACAGATACAAAACAGCCTTTTATCATTGTCAAAATAGGTACATGATCTTAAATAATGATTTTTATTTTTTTTTAAATGTGTGGTGAAGATAACTTGTAAAGAGTTGTGAAAAGGTGCTACGTTCTTTGTAGTAAACTTTCCTAAGTGCATCATTACTATACCATATATAAGGTGTTTCAGATTGCTGGCTTTAATTTTTTTAATCTAATTCTTTATTTTAGGAGATTTCAGTGGGACTCTAGCAGCTGTTATGGATCTGTGTTGCATGTACCATGAGGGTATGTGATAATTTTAAAGGGATGGCAGTGGAAGTTCTCATTTGGTCGGTAAGATAAACTTCTACATACAACAAACTATATTTGCTGGTAAATTGTGGCTGTATGCACATAACTTGTTACCTTGCTTGCTTTGCTTGCAGAAGACTTGTATGTTGCATTCTGAATATGGAGGCATAGTTAATAAATTCTGACATAGCAAGGACAGAGATATGGAATATGGGGGGACTGAAAGTAGGCAGGGACAGGATTGGGCCCTGCTTTTCAGGAGAAGGAGAGGTAAAGAGGATCATGCATGTGAAATTGTAATATTGAGGGTACGGAGTGATACTGATGTGCAAATGTGGGATAACAGCACAGTTATGTACTGGCACATAGTTGGGAATCCATGCTGTTGTTGTTGCCTAAATGTGCTCTGTGCAGCAGCTTCTGCCTTCAGAATCTTGGCTTCTGTACTTGTGGGGGGTGTTTCTTGTTTTTCTGTTTGTTTTTTAATATTATTTTGATTCTTTTTGACATGCTTTGTCACTATTAATTTCATTTGAGATAGTTTTCTTGTTTGAAAAAAAAACTCTTAACATTTGCAAAATAATACAGTGGCATTCAGATTTCATGCTAAGATTTTTCCAAGGAATGCAGCACAGAGCAAGTTATTGTATAATAAGTTGTTCATTAAGCTTTGTAAAACTAAGAAAGAACTACAGAGGAAGTGTAACAGAGGACAGCAGTTTTATTTATACAAAAAAGAGCAGAAATGTAAGAAGAAAGTACATTTTATCTTCAGCCTAATTACCAAGATAGAAGAATACAATCTTGATTGAATACATGCTGAGTTAAGTCTTTAGTGTAGAAAACTACATTTGTTTCTGTGTGTTTGTGCAGCTGTGAGTCCATTCAGTTAATTTTCCCATCTTTCTATCAGTAAGTGGAAGCCCATGTGATAGATGAGTTTATGTGCTTGTACAGGCATCCACTTGATTGTTTTTTTTACATCAGGAAGCCATATTTGTCCCATGGGCAACTATTTTCTAATTTTTTTGTCTAAGATTTTATACAGCTTTTTTTCCAGAGTGAAGGAGACACTTCGCCAGCCACTCTGTGTGTGTGTGTGTGGATGCATGCACACGTGTTATTCTTTAGTGCATGGGAGGGAAGGAAGATAATTTTAATTTGGCCTAGTATTTTGGGCCACTATGCCCATCTTCTCAGAGATGTTATGAGCTATGAATACCTAAGCATACTCCAGGATGTACATTATTAGACTGTTTCCTTCCTTTTTTCAGTCAAGAGTGGCATTCAGCAAGCTTGAGATACTGTGAGAAAAGAATTATCTTTTAGACCTACAAAGTAGAAGCTGGGAATGGATTTGATGTTTTTCTCTGACTTTAAGTAGGACTGAGACAAGGATGCGGTTAAGCTGTTTAAAGCTCACCAAAAAACCCAACCAAAAAACCCCCAAACCAACAAAAAAACCCTCCAACCAAACAAACCACTCCAAAAAGCAACCCAAGAAAAAAAACCAACAACCTTAGCCATGGAACTAGGTGTTGTACAGACAAATTCTCTAATTGACTTTCAAAGCCTCAAGCAGATATTCTTTGAATCTCTCTAGCTCAATAGCAAAGATTCTTGTTCCAGCAATATTAAGTGTTCTGTTAATCTTGTTGTTGGAAACAGAATTTTTGACCTCCTTTATAAAGCTTGCCCCTAGATCTCAGATTTTCTAGTGCTCCATTGTGTTTGCTCTTCTCCTCAGCATTTCCTTCTGCAGTTATATCCCAAGACGTTCCTTGTCCTGTTCTCAGTCCAGTCACTCTTTACCATCACTGATGATCCTGGATGATTTTATTGCTTTCTTTTAGCTTCACTCCTGGATTTTTAGAGGAGACTGAAGTCATTCTATTATGATTATACTTCAAAGTATTAAAATGATGATTCAGAAACTAGATAGCTAAGCTATTTTCAGTAACTGCAACATAAAAATCTTTACTGTAACACTAGAAGTATTCAAATTAAAGAGTGAGGCAACTGCATCTTAAAATTGAAGACATTTACTTAATGAAGTACCAGGCTTACAAAATCACATAACTTTGCAAGAGAAAGCAACCAGCAAGTCTTCATCAGATACATGATGCTGTTTGCTATACATCTTTAGACTTTTAAACCACTCATCTAGCAGGAAATACTCCACAATCTTAACATTTTGTTTTGAATACAAATGGCTATAAAATATGCAAGAATAATAGAAAAGGGAGGATAAAATGAAAGAGGCAAATGAAAGTCAAGTTTATTTAGTAAATAATACATTCTAAAGATAAACACATGTTAGGAAAAGTCTGACTCTTGCATATATTGTAATGATAGAGAGCTGCTTTCTGCCATAAAGTATCAACCATCAGGGACTTCATCATTCTAGTTCAGAAGCCCTTTCAATACTTTCAGAAAGTCTTTTTGCTGCCTTTGGATAAATCAATAATTCTTTTGCATTGTCATAAACATAAAATAAAATCAGTATTATGATTTTTAGAAAGGCATATACTCTGGAATACTCTTGATAGCTTTAATCCTATTTTGTTTGACAGAAGTCTCCAAGGTGATTTAGGGGACAGTTAGATTTACAGTACTTTGAAGAGAGTGTATATACTCAGAAGGGAGATGGAAAGACTCAGCCAAACAAATGGCCTTAAAAGGTAGTAATTTACTTATACAGTCCTCTATAAATTTGGCTACAAATACAAGATATATTTATCCAATTTGCAGATAACTTCCTCATCTCCTCAAAACTCACTATATAACTGCAAGGTAACAGTAAGGTAAGAAGATATAAACTCTAATGAGCTGGGTAGCAGCTCTGAGTCTGTTCCACATTAATGGGTTTCTGTGAAGGAATCTGGGTTCATTAGATCAGTAGGACTGCTGAGGGCACATGAAGGAACAACCTGTAAGCCATCAAGTGTCTTTTAAGTAAGGAATTGTTTCAGTGACAAATGGTAACACACCCAGTACTGTTGGTAAACTTTTCAAATCTGCAAAATGATTAACTTACAAAAGAAGAGGCAGGGTAAAGCAGTGTGGAAAAAAAAACCCAGCTCTGTGAAAGCTCACGCCTTGACAATGCTCATGCCAGTAAAATCAGCCGGGTAAGCTTCACTTTTGTGTTTAATTTTATTGTGGGATTATGTTTGTATTTTTTCTTCTGCTGGCTTGCTACATAAAAATAAATTGTTCATTATTAAACTCTGAGTCCACTGCAAAGATTATGCTCAGTTAATCCAAACCTGTGGCTGCTTTTTTTTTCACTTTCCTGAGCTACTGCTTCCTGCTAAATTGTATTGAAATATATTACAGCAAACATAATTTTAATTGCCCTGTAGAAAACTGAACCTGAAACAGTGAACAAGACATAGGCAATGGATAGATGATATTAATTTTTTTGTCTTATTAAAAGGAAGCAATGATTTACATTGATAATAGATAAGTCCTTGCTGCAATGGCTATTTTCCTACTGACCTATTAGAGCACTTCAACCAGCTAACTGGCCTTTACAGTTAAATTAATAAGCATGAGTGTTATAAATCAGAGAGGTCCAAAGTGAAGACTATCAGTGCTTAACTTCTACAGAAAGATGAGGGGTTAGGAGAGTGTCACTTCATCATCGAAAACATGCATCATGCTGTCACACACACAAAAATATCCATGGATTTCTTCAGAATTGAATTGCTTTAACTCATGAGCAGAGTACATAAATTATCTGAGACACTCTCATTGGCTGCCAAAATGCAAAATTCTTACTAAAAAATGAGGACCCTGTATCCGACAATACCTCATGCATGCAATACAGCAGACAAATGACACTGAACTTGAGCTGCTCAAGAGGGAAAAAATAATCAATAGTCCTTCAAGAAATTTTGGACACACTTATTTAAGTTACATGCATCTGTAGAGAGTTACTTTAAATAGAAAGCAAAATATCTGGCTTGTGTTGCTTTTTCTGGAAAAAAAAAAAAAAGATGTTGTACGTATGACAACTCTATAATCTCTAAAATGAAAAATAGTATATTTGTGGAAAGTACCACCTCTCATTACTAGTTAATAGATCCCTAAATTATACCATTATTAATTAGAACTAATAATTGGCAGTCTGTACTCCAAAAAGCTTGCTTTCTGAATTCTCACATAAATCGGAGAAAGGAAAGTTTAAATGGGAAAGTCAGACCTAATGAGATTTTGACTTATCAGAAGATTTGACTTCCTATTGAAACAGTGTAACCCTCTGTTCTGTGAGCTTATTTTTATCCATATAGCTCACTACATATGGGAAAGAGAATAAAATATACATGTCCTATTTATTTTGCTAGAACAGTATTTGTTCTTTGGTTTCTATGGACATAGTTACATTGGTGCATTATTACAAATAAGCTTGCCAAGCTGGTGAAGAGAGCTTTAAACAAAAGTTGCTGGGCAAGGGGAGCCTCAATCCATCTCACTCCTACCAATTTGATGCCAGTGTCTGCAATAAATGCCCAGAGCCTGGAGAAAGATCACAGGCAAGCAGGAGAGTGCCTGAAGAACAGCACAAAGGAATTTCAGTCACTCCAACCAGTAGGTCAACTTCTTCTGGGGCCCACCTTATATGCCTCTATGCAAATGCACATAGCATGGGGAATGAACAAGAGAAGTTAGAGAAGTGTGCATGCTTTCAGGTTATGACCTTATTGGCATCACAAAGATGTGGTGGAATGGCTCCTATGACAGGAGTGCTGGAATGGAAGGATATAGGCTTATAAGGAAGGACAGGCAGCAGAGACGGGAAGGGGGTGTTGCTGTCTATGTCAATGGCAAGCTGGAATGCATGGAGCTCCACCTAGGGATGGATGAGGAGCTAAGTGGGAGCTTATGGGTCAGGATTAAAGAGAGGTCAGACAGGTGACATTATAGTGGGGGTATGCTACAGGCCACCTGACCAGGAAGACTGAGTAGATAAGGCCTTCTATAGACAGATATGAGTAGCCTCATGTTCACAAGCCCCAGTCCTTTTGAGAGACTTCAACCGCCCTGATATCTGTTGGAGGGAAAACACAGCAGGGCATAAGTAATCCAGCAGATTCCTGGAATGAATTGATGATAACTTCCTTCTCCAAGTGATAGAGACGTCAATGAGGAGGACGAGAAGTGCTATGCTGACCTTGCTCTCAGCTACAGGGATGAGCTGGTGAGGAATGTGAAGGTCAAGAGCAGTGACTATGAAATGATGGAGGAGGAGAGTGCACAGCAGGCTCACTACCCAGGAATTCAGGAGAGCAGGCTCTGACATCTTTTAAACACCTCCAGGGATGGTGACTCAACCACCTCCCTAGGCAGCCTATTCCAGTGCCTGAGAACCCTTTCAGTGAAGAAATTTTTCCTGACATCCAATCTGCACCTCCTTTGGTGCAACTTAAGGCCACTGTCTCTTGTTCTATCACTGGTTACCTGGGAGAAAAGACACACACCTGCCTTGCTACAGCCTCCTTTCAGGTAGTTGTAGAAAGCAATTAGGTCTCTGCTCAGCCTCCTTTTCTCCAGGCTAAACAACTCCAGTTCCCTCAGACACTCCTCATAAGGCTTGTTCTCCAGCCCCTTCACCAGCTTAATTGCCCTTCTCTGGACATGCTCCAGTTCCTCAATGGCCTTCTTGTTCTGAGGGGCCCAAAACTGGACGCAGTATTCAAGGTGTAGTCTCATCAGTACTGAGTACAGGGGAAGGATGACTTCTCTGGTCCTGCTGGCCATGCTGTTTCTGATACAAGCCAGGATGCCGTTAGCCTTCTTGGCCACCTGAGCACACTGATGGCTCATATTCAGCTGTCTGTCAACCAACACCCCCAGGTCCTTTTCCTCAAGTCAGCTTCCAAGCAGTCCTCCCAAAGCAAATGCAGGACCTGGCACCTGGTCTTGTTGAACCTCATACAACTGACCTCGGCCCATGGATCCAGCCTGTCCAGATCCTTCTGTAGAGCCTTCCTACCCTCAAGCAGATCAGCACTTCCACCCAGCTTGGTGTCATCTGCGAATTTACTGAGGGTGCACTCGATCCCTTCATCCAGATCATTGATAAAGTTGAACAGGACTGGCCCCAACACTGAGCCCTGGGGATCACCACTTGTGACTGGCCTCCAACTGGATTTAACTCTATTCCCCACCACTCTTTTGGCCTGGAATGCAGCCAGTTTTTATCTCAGCAGAGATAAATTGGCAGCCAGAATGCTGTGGGAACATTGTCAAAGGCTTTACTGAAGTCCAGGTGCACCACATCCACAGCCTTTCTCTCACCCACTAAAGTTAGTCAGGCAGGACCTGCCTTTCATAAACCCATGTGGACTGGGTGTGATCACCTGGTTGGCTAGTATGAGCTGTATGATAGCACTCAAGATGATCTGCTCCATCATGAGACACCACCTGTAGTACTGTGTTTAGTTCCAGAGCCACAACATAAGTAGGATACAGACCTACTGGAGCAAGTCCAGAGGAGGGCCACAAGAATGATCAGAGGGCTGGAGCATGTCTCCTATGAAAAGAAGCTGAGAGAGTTGCGATTGTTCAGCCTGGAGAAGAGAAGGTTCTGGGGGGACCTTAATGCAGCCTTCTAGTATATGAAGGGGGCCTACAGGAAGGTTGAGAAGGTATCTTTTACAAGGGCATGTAATGATAGAACAAGGGGTAATGGCTTTAAACTGGAAGATGGTAGGTTTAGATTAAGTATTAGGAAGAAATTTTTTACTGTGAGAATCATGAGACACTGGAACGAGTTACCCAAAGAAGCTGTGGCTGCCCCCTCCCTGAAAGTGTTCAGGGCCAGGTTGGACGAGTCTTTGAGCAACATGGTCTAGTGGAAGGTATCGTGCTCATAGCAGTGGAATTGGAACTAGATGGTCTTTAAGGTTCCTTTCAACCCAAAGCATTTTATGACAATATGATTTTTTTTTTTTTTTGTAGGTTGACAGGGATAAGTGTAAGCATTTTGGAAATACTAACATATAACAAAAATACTAGTTAAGACTTCTAGGCAATTGATATGCTGATCACATGCACAATAGAAATTATATTCAAGAAAATACCTGATTTTGGCCAAAGGTATAAAGCAAAAATAAACTGTTCTGCAGATAACTGATACCTGTTCACTCTCATCTTATAAAATTAGAATTTTTTATTCCATCTGTGCAGAATTCCCATATCTGTATGATAATGTCTGCTTTATGTGGTTCTTGGAGACAAGAAAGAAGATATAAGGAAGTGAGTACTGACACACACCAAATATACCTATTTGAGCTGTAGTTGCATGTGAGACTTAGACACCTCCTTTTCATTGTGTTAGACTAGACACAAGATTTTCCTCTTCATCCCACATTTCTTACATTGTCTTAGTGATTTGGGGGTTGGACTAGATGATCTCCTGAGGTCCTTTCCAACCGCTATGATTCTGTGATTCTGTGATTTGCACAACAAAGGCTTTATTCTTAAACTAGAGAAGAACAGATGGTTCTCTACTTGATAAACATCCCTTGCTTATATATAATATATATTCAGTGCTTTGGTTCACCTTTCAAGAACTCAAGGACTGGAATTGGGACTGGACCTAACTGTACAGATAAAAAAATTAATTGGGGTCTAAAAGTAGTTAGGCCTCAAGTTCTAACCAGAAGTCTCAAGTGAGTCAGTTGTGGAAACAGCTGTTACCTAAAGGTCTGTGGTTTTTATTTACAGACAGTGAATTAAACTATTTGCAGATAGATTCCCTCAAAGTTTCTCAATTCATCTTTCTTTCCCTCAGGATCCTTGGACAGGCATAGAGAGACAGTGAGAATTCCCGCAAACAGCAGAATGCACAACAGTTACATCCGTACGTGACACCAATGCGGCAGGACCTGTTTTTATAGCCTTGTTACTTCCTACAGACTTTAGGTATTTCCTGACTCTGACTGCCTTTACTTTCTGTGACAAATTAAATGAAGAAAGGATAGTAGATTGTTAACACTAGACTATCAGCCACTAATAGTACAAGAATAGACCACAGTAATATTGAAGATTGTTTGATGCTAGTTTTGCATTTTAATGGCTTGAGTGGAAACAACAATTAAGTGTTATATAAATTTCTTCTGATCTAGAAATGAGGTCCCAACTATGCTGAATGGCACAGCTAAAATTTGTGATTAAACTTTGCAGTTGAGATGAACTTCATAGGGAATGCCATAAGGAATCAATAGTTATCTTTAACAATGTGGAACAAGTAAGGCACTTGAAGTGGAAGGAAACAGAGTGTTGAATAGCTTCTTCCTAAATGAGGGCTAAACGATGCAGGACTCCTATTTAAAAGAAAAAAAGTAGGTGATCATATGAGTAGTCTATATCAGAATTTATAAATAGAAAAGGCAGTGAATTAAGTGATATCCCTAACTCAGTTACAGCATCTGCAAATGTTGAATAATGACTTTGCAATCTTAATGGTGTTTTTTACCACAGTGGTTTGGGTAATGCTACTATGTATGTGCCATTACTGAAGGCAGGCAATGTGGCCTAGTAGATAAGGCATTTCGCTCAGCAGGTATGGCAGGATATAATCCAGGCTCACCACTAACATGGAGCAAATCAGCTGAGAATGTTGTTGTTCTTGTAACCAACAGCCTAAGGATTCAGCTGAATGAGATTCAGGCCTAGTTTGGTGCATGATGCCTCTGTGACTAATGCTCAGTTTTACTGAGAAAATTGTTATTAATAAGTAAGAAAGTATGTGAATTAAAGTTATGCAAGATAAGTAAAAACACAGAAAGTGCAGTAGCTGAGATAGTAGTAGTCAGCAGCTCAAGGATACGAGAGGAAAAATACTGATATGAAAAAGCATAAAACAAACAAGACAAAAGCAGAGTATTAGAAGACAGCAGCTCAGCATCATCAAGAATCAGTCAATTCCAAGAAATGACAGATCCAATCCTTCCCCACTTGCCTCACAATTCCCTGGCTGGAAGAGTCTCATCATCTGTATGTGTTCCCCCCAGAGAGTGGATAAGCATATGAATACTTATGCTACTTGTATATTAGTCCTTGCTATCTACTATGTTAGGCAACAAACAATATCTGAGTAATCTTAAATGGTGTACATTATGTGTGCAAGGTAAAAGGTGCCCAAATAAAAGTAACTTTAAGCAACACAGTTAGGCACAATCCCACTCTTGTTTACCCACTGATAGCACTCAATGGTGCAGTGATATCACCAGTCCCAATAAGAAAGGGACCCTGCTCTCAGCTGGGGCTCTGCTTCACTGTGGTTCAAATAAAAAAAACGGAACAAAAATATTAATGTTATTAATTGTTCAAAAATTTTACTGAAAACTAGAAAAAATGGCTTCTTGTCCTGAACAGACTGCTGCCTTCATTAGGGATGACAGGTGATGTCGTCAGAGGTCAACAATGAGAATCAATTTTATGTGATGAATGTTTTAAAGAGGAACCGAGATTAGAGGCTGTTTTACAAATAACATGCAGGTAGCATGGATGCTTATTTTTGGTATGTATTTAATATATTTGATAAACCATGTCCTTTTTTGTTGTATTGTAGGGTAGATAGTATAAAAACATGCTCTAGTTAACTATTTTGTGCTGTTGAACAACAACATAAAGCAGAATCTCTGCTGAGGAAATAAAAAGGACCTGTGAGTCAGACAACTTTGTGTGTAATAAATTCAGCACATTAAATCTGGCAGCAGCAGATCACAAGAAGCAGAATTCCCACAGAGATGCAGAAAGATGCTCCATGTGAGTTTTTGCTGATCTTCTCATTTGGTGATGAAAAGAAATTGCTCGGCTCTATTTTAACCCTGAATATTCTCATTTCCATAACAAAATATTGGCAACTCCTTTATATAATCTTTATCCTGTGATATTAAGATTACTTATCCAAAATGAATGCCTGCCAGGCTGATATGACACTCATAAGATTACAGGCTTCCATGTGATTTGTTGTTTTTCATCTTTTAGACTACTTTCTGTAAAAATATTGATTTTTCCTGTATGCTAGTATATTCTAAGTATTTACTGAGAATCCAACTGCTGGCATGTTATTCTTCCTTTTTGATATCTACAGTGGTTCAAGAAGGCTGTAACATACTTCAACACACTCAGTTTAATTTGTGCATTTTTTATAACTTTAAAATAGAACTTCATAGTGAAAGAGATTTTCAAAAGTTCATGAGAATTTGCATCCAAAAGTGAGATTTTTTGACTTACAGAAGTGTGTCAAAGAGCCTGATTCATAAAAAATTTTTGAGTCTGAGGTACACAAACTCCAAAAATCTGGGTTAGGATATGTTGCCAACTCAAGTAGTGAAAGTATGCAGCCTCTTATACTCAAGCAAGAAGAATGAAGACGTCCTGTTTCCATATCACTATGAACAGGGAAACTACCTGAAGATGGAATAAATTAGTTCTAAGGGTTATCAGACCTCATTAGGGTAAATCAAGTTTGCTAATGTCAGCTAGTCAGATCTCGGTCCCAGTAAATATAATGAAGATCCAAAGTAATTTATTTGACCTCAAAAAAGAATTGCATTCTTTATCTTCCTCAATGAATCTGAAACTTTTAAGAATCTTATGCTTGGAAAATATTTCAAGGGTGTATGTACAAAGTGTAATCTGGATAATACTCCTGGTTTTATACTCCTTTCCTAAGTGTTTGCTTTGCTGCCATTGTTGGAGATGAGGTAGATACTTAGATGTTTTCATTTAAATGTTTATTTTTTTATTTTTATGCAATGCAGGACAAAATTCTGTGATCACTTCAAAATATGAACATTTTAAAAAAAACCTAGTACATGTGCCAATTTCATTTTTCACAAGTTATCTACAGGCCAAGAGTTAATTGTTGATGTTATTCTCAAGCAACTCGTGTACAGAATTGGCAAAATTTAAGTGGCTAACAAATGCATAAAACTCCTGTCTTAGTTATATGTGTAAAGCAGCACAGTAGACTCAGTTTTACCCATCAAAATTCCTAGGTGACTTCATTTCTTCTTTGTAAGCAAAGAACTGCTGCCCTCACAGCAGAGCTGTGTGCTTGTTACCTGTCTCTCACCTATGGCTGTCTGAAATTTACAACTCAGCCATCCCTGAGCCTAAATTCTTTGAAAGGTCTAAAATTGACGTCTCTGCTTGGAATACACATAAAAATGACAGCACAGAATCTATCAAAAAAATTCCTGCTGTGATTGATGATTCCCAGCCTTAATAGGATAAAACCAAGAACCTTCACTTGGATTTACTGGCTGCCTTGAGGAAGTTTAGACCCTTATGTTCTGCAAGGCTGCCCTTCAACCAGCCTTTAGGCAAAGACCAACCCACCTGTGATTTTGCTGACAGGTTGTTGTGAAACAAGGGGTTTACTATTCATAGTCCCTCTGTGTTAGACTATTCCTACAGTTAGCTAATGGCTGTTAATACAGAAAGCAGAAGTAAGGCTGGGAATAGAAGTTCCACTATCTCAGTGTTAGATTCTTAATTGGTGGACCTTCATGTCTTATTAATTTGCCTTTCTTTTTTTAGGGCCATTTGAAATAGGTGAGTAAATAAGCTTCTTGGCAAAGCATATGTTTAAGATAAGGACCCAAATATTTTACTTCTACCTAGCCACCTGACACATCTTTTCTATATCTGTAATTCTCACTGTTTTGAAACAAGAAATTATTTTGTTTTATAAGACTCCCTAATCTCTGTACCTAAAAGCATGTCCTGAAATCTGTGAACTCTGGAGAAAAGGAACAAGCTTTGAACACAGTACCTGCAAACTGTTACAGAGCCATCTCCACTGGAGGCAGTAGGAATAACCAGACACATATGAAGCTAAAGATTTAATCTTGATGCTGGTTAAATAAACATGCACAGATGTCCTGTTTAGTAGAAGGAAGCTGAAAGATAAATACCTCTCTCTGCCCGAAAGAATACAAGAACATAAAAAGCTTCATGATTTAAAAGAGAGAACAACAAGGAAAGTGTAAGAGAAGCAAAGAAAACACATAATATTGTTTTAAGCCAAAAGCCCATGGTTGCATGCAATTTAAACACAATTTGTTCAATTGGCTCTGATTAATGATTTTCATAATTATTTTAGTTGCACTCACAGCAGCTGTAAATACTTTATTCCTCATAAGAATGTGCACTCTGCACCTGTTTGAATAAGATTAAACTTTATTAGCTTTCTACTAAACTGTGTTAACCTTATCAATCATTTTTAATATATAGCCACGTTAATAATTATAGCATTAAATACGATTATATCCTCACATTGAGGCATTAATAGTATCAAAGATATATGAAAATTTTTAAGAGGCTTTAGTGCTTCTTCAAGGCTTGGGTTAATGGCACTGGGAAGCTCAATTCTTTAATCCACAGATCATCAAGGCCAAGTTTCTTTTCCCAGATAACATAGCTGAAATATTTCTCTGTTAAGTCCCTAATTTGTTCCTACAAGAAATTTCCACAAAGTGATTTGGATTTTTCAGTTTCCTAAAGGCAGATAAATACAGCAAAGAAGTCATATAGCACAGCAACCTGCAACAAGTAGTTTTGATCATCTAATGATTTAGGTCTTGTGGAACAAAGAAAGATACCTGAACACTCTTAATCTGTACAAGCCCATTGCATACGGCCACACAAATACTGGTGTCAGCTTCATCTAAGAAAGATGAATTCCAGAATATACTGAATATTCTTAACATTTTACAATGAATTAGTATATTTTAAGATTTAAATAACTTAGAATTCATACTTGAAACCAGCCATATATCAATTTAAAATTATTTCTAATATACTATTCAAGGCCGTAGCCTTTCCTACAAATGCTGAAGAATCTGTATAGCTCAATTAAAATTAAAAAATCTTTATTTTAATAATACTGAGTTTTTTATGTATTTTACTAATAGGTAATTAAGTTCTTTCTTTTTTTTTCTTCTTAAAAGGTCTAGAGCAGAGGTTATATTATACAATTTATGGTTCATGTTGCATGCAAACATATATCACAGGATCTGAATGTGATCTTTTTATAGAAGTTGTAGTGTTAGATAGAGAGTGGATATATTTCAAGATGGAACTAGCTTTATGGAGGAAGTGTTACCAGGGTCAACAATTCTTTAACTTTTTTGTCCACTTTCTGAATATTTTTTATCTCCTCAAATATGTTTATATCTTTATTTCCACAAATATTTTGGCTAGTAAGTACAATTTAAACAGCAAATTTCATTTAATTACTCATTTCCTTGACAAGTTTAATCATTAGTGCAGTACAGTAAATAAATTCTTACACCGTGCTTAGTTATATTATTCTCCTAAGATATCCTTACAGAATGGGTATTCGGTTCTTGCACTATAACCCCAAATTTCAATATGCTACATGCTCTGGTTATGAATCCTTCTTTAAAGCCTATAATGAAAAAAAGTCTGAAGAGAAGAGTTGTTCGTATGTGATGCATTTACCTGTTTATTCTTTTATGTTGCTACCTAGCTTTAACTGGATGTACATCTAATTTCATCTGTTGTCTTTGTTTTTTTTAATGTGTGAATGACAACATAACAGTAAAGATGATGAAAACAATGCTGTTTTCCTTGTAAGGATTTTAGCCCATTGAGCCCATGTATTACCTTACTAATTCAGGGGCACTCCTTAAATTTGAAAAGCTAGGGGTTTTTCTTATGGCTCCCATTGTCTTCAGTGAAAGCCTGAGGATGCAATTTGAACTCTGACCTTCACTCTGCAAGAACTCCAAATCAACCAACTGGGTGCAAACATTACCTGCAAACACATGTTTACCTGCAGGTAGAAATGACACACTGAGGCTAAGAAAAGGGATAATACCAATGTCTGGTGAGGTGATTTGTAATGACAGAAGTTTGACTAAGCAACACTTGTTATTGTATATACACTGGTGTGGCATTTATTTGGCTTTTACTTTGATAAATCAGAGCTCTGAAGAATATCTCAGTGAAGCAGTGATGCCTGCATAAGATAAAGAAATAATATTCCTCTTCATAGTAAAAGCAGAGTTAATACGTAGCAAACATTTTAGGAAGTCACTACAGCATGTAGTGTAGCAGCAGTAGAAATTGTATATCACGCCAAGAGTTACTTGCACATGGCCTGATGCATTCCTAGCCTTTAATTGCACACTGAAATTTCAACCTCCACATGGCTAATGATCTGGAAATATTTAAAACTGGTAACTAATTCAGACTTTACAGAAATGTGACTGCATTGACCTTAATAGTCCTATTTTTTTAGTTTATGAAGACCAAATGCTGAGCTAATCAATGGTAAAGGAAATACTAAAATGATAAGTGCACCAATCTGGGGTACTAACACTGAGTCAATAAAAGGAAGAAAATGGTATTGCACCTCACCTTCCTCACCAGTATTTCCTGAGCACTCAGCCTATGGAAAAGGCATTGTAAATTTGCATGCTTACACCTTTGGTTTTGTATCACAAGAATTTCCCAGTTAGCAGTATTTAAGTATGTGTTTATGTTTAGAAAACTCAAACAGATTCACTGGTAACCAGCTCATAAAGATTGTATTTAAATGATTGTCTAAAGCAAAAGTGAGGGCAACTATAGTTAACTTCTTTTAAAGACTGTCTTGAGATCAACAGTTGAACAAACTATAAATACGAGTGGTAAAAAAAAGAGTAATATTAATATTTTGTTATTATGTCTCTTTTTTGAAGACATAAATAAATTAAATATCTATAATGAGAATGTGTTCACAGTAAATTAATGACAGCTTTATTTTACCACTCAGAGTCCAATTCCAGATGAGTGCCAGTGTGAAGGGTGTAGATTAGTTTATGTAGTAGAGATTAAAAAACCCATCAGACTGAATCCGTGCAAGGATGACATAGCTGAGAGTGAGAGAAGAGCTTACTAAAATTTACAGGCTATTAAATACATTGGAAAGAAACTACTATTAATATTATGTTGTCTCCTGCTATCACTGAAAATAGTTTTTTTTCCCATGATTTGTGACCTCTAATTTAATTAATTCTTTTTTACCTGAGTTCCTTGAGTCCTTGTATGGAGAAAGGAATTATGAGGAAAGATACTATTTACTATTTTCTGAATACGGCAGAATTGATCCAACATGTTCACGGTTTGCACAAGGAAAGGAAATGTTGAAAATTTCTGGCAGAAGAAGCAGATATATGTGAGAAAAATTTTTTAGAAAGGAATTTCTGTGCACTGCTAAAACCAAGTGAGTTTTGATGTTTCTAAGGGAGAAAAGGATAAAGCTTCTGTAAAAAAGGCTGAGTTGACATAGGTTACAATGATCATTCAGAGTTCGTAATTCCTTTACATTTTAAAATATGCCTTTGAGAGATTAAGAAACTGCTGACTACAATGTAAATCTGTGAACGCAGATAATGTGAATGGCAACTGCAAAGTCTGCTACTCTGCTAATTAGAGAACACCTGTAACTGATCTTTGTAAATTGTGATGAGAAATAGTGTTTTAGCACAAATTCTGGTTCAAGATTCAGATTTATTTCTGTGGTATTTGCATACCCTGAAAAAATTGTGTATTATGTTTTTTTTAATCACTTCAAATACAAAAGACAAGATAGTATAAAGAAAATACTTTTCATTAAGTTTCTGCTGTGGGTAGATAGACTCTGGCATCTTGTTGTAAATAGAATTCAAAATGAAGTTTAGATATCTTAAGTAATTTGTATTTTCACTACTACTTTCTCCCATTCATAAATTAGATCTTAACTCTGGAAAGACTTGTGAATTGTTTTATTCACTGAAGTAAACAAAACTGACGAATATAAAAGTAAGCATGTATGAGCCTTGGCAAAAATGGGACATTGCTCTCTAATTCTCATTCAATGTTATTTGCTGCAGTGTTCTGTTGTGGTTTTTAATTGTTCTTTGCAAGATTTTCCAATTTTAAAAAACAATTTATGTTGATATACAGTGTCTTTTTTTTTGAAAGCTAGTAATCAGATGAAATTTAGCTTCTGGTTTATAACATTAAACATCACACACTTGGGGGGAAAAAAAAATGAATTAGGTAAGTATTTGCACTGATTTTGTTTTGAAGGGCAATAATGTCCTTAGTAGCTCAGGAAGGTGGCTTACACTTATCATTGGAACATTTTATTGCATTATGCACGGTTTAAACAATCTGACTCAGACTAGAAAGCCAGTTGGATGTCTACAAGCAGTACTGTTTTTTTTCCTAACATTTTCCAACAGCAGTTTCACTACTGAAAAGGTTTCTTCTCAGACAAATTTTTTCAAGTGTTTTGTATTTCAACATAGTTGTAAATGTCTGCTTTTTTTTCCTGTTCTCACTCCACTGATCCTGTTCTTTTTTGCTGAAAGAAAGTGGGAAAATACTTCTACTTCCCTCAGGAATGTGTTAAAATCTAACTAAAAATATATTTTACTAAATATATGCAGGCAGTACGTTTCAAGGTGAAAGTAAAAGGGAAAGGTTTGAGAATTCTAAACATTTTCCAAAATAAAGCTTGAAATAAAGACTATCTTCGTATGTACAGAAGTTTAATATTTGAAAGAAACAAGCATCTGAAAAAAAAAGGGGTTTTTTTTATTTGTTTAAATAGAGAGCTTACAAAAGAGCATGTGTATTTAAAACAGAGATACAAGGGGAAATAGTTTGGACCCTGAAATTTCATTATGAGATTCCCTTTTGTGAAGCGACAAAATATCATTTTAAATTGTAGAACATAAAGATATTTCAAAAAGCAGGGAACAAATCAGCTGAAGGCCAGTAATACTCAGATTTTCCTGTATCTCTTTCTCAAAAATAAATGTGAGATGTCATTCCATTGATAAATAGGAATTCCCCAATTTTAGCCTTCTTGTATCTACTATAAGACCAAAAATTATGTAACATATACCAAAGGTAATATTATTGCATATGTATTACAACTTGGAATATTCCTTTAAAATATTAATAAAAGAAAACCTATTCTGATTTGCATATTTCTATTTATTAATAGAGTTATGAATAATTTGCATGCAATATTTCACTTTTATTTTTTAGACTTCTTTGGAATTTGAAAAAAGGTATCTCAGTGTAGTGCCATATTTGTCCTATAATAATGAAAGGTAACTGACAGGGTCTGAGAGCTGCTGTTTGCCTACTTCTTGTCACTTCTGTCAGCGTTAGGACAGTCCAGCTTTTGGACTGCAAGATTTAATTAACTTTATTTTTAGTATGTAGGAGATGTTCCTATCTTTCAGCTTTTCATTTGTCACATTTAACTTTATTTCTTAACTGTCCCTGTGAAAATGTCAGTATTTCTGCCCATGTCTTCCCTTTTTTTTTGTTTTTTGTTTTTTGTTTTTTGTTTTGCTAAAATTAGGCTGTCTGGGGTTAGACAGAAAAGTAGTAATTCTTGAGGGAG
The DNA here is from genome assembly GCA_907165065.1 of Caprimulgus europaeus. Next base: position 15,863,457 of record OU015526.1, read on the forward strand.
AAAGACATAGAATGTCAGGGAACCTGAACATTTGTGACCCTAGAATCAGAGAGCCTTATCATTTCCTTTTGAAGATAAGTCCCTTGAGGAAAACTATGGCAGTGAAATACTTTACTAAAAGGCTTAGAGAAACAAAAGTTGTGCAAGACTCATGCTTCTTATTAATGTCATGATAAATATGATGATACCTGAGCTCAGATGACTTGTATTGAGATAAATTTTTATACTGTTGCACTTGATTTTTATTTGTTCTCTGTTAGAATGCAAGCGAAAAGATTCTCTCGGTTGCTGTTATATGCAGCACAGGATATATAGCACAAATCTGAGGTAATCCGAAGGGAGTAAGGATTTTCCAATAGCCTAATGTATTTGGAAGGATGGAGGGAAGAAGAAGAAAAGCTATTGGGTGGCACGAGGAGAGATTTTAGGAAAGGTCTGGAGAGGTGCTTGCTTTCGTAAATGTATTTTTCTTAAGTGTTGCTAGGCTCTAAACTTTTCCAATAGCAATATTAATGGGGTACTTTGCAGTTCACCACCTAAGCTGGATGTATTTACTCTTGTATAATTCATAGATAAGACCTTATGTTCCTTCTTGCAGCAAAATAAACCTGAACACTGACACTGTCTTGTATCTCCCTCTGGTATATTCACATCTGGAGCAACTTTGCAATTAGATTATCAACTTCCATCAAGAGACAAGTTTTGATTCCATCATCATCTCAAATTAATTAACTTAAGAGACTTTTAATCATCATATTCATCAAACTCTAGGATCATTATATTTTTCTTGATCCTTAAAATTGCCTTTGTCTTAATTGTCAGGCTGGAATTTCAAAGCAGGGCTGTACAGTTCTGGATAAAACTTGAACTGTTACCTATGAAATGTTACCTATTTTATGAGGTGCTGGTTCTCCCCATTCTGGTTTAGAACTGGCTTTTAAGGACACCTGCGTTCTTTAAATGATGAGACTACTTTCACGTTTTCTCCCAATCTTTACCATTTTTCTTCTCATATAATGCATTAGATTAATTCAATTTCACTCTCACTTTCTTAGTATGTAATTATTTTTTTAAATGAGCATTTACATTTCTAAGATCATTTTGCATTCTAACTGAGCCATAATACATTGATCAGAACATCCAGTAAAAGGGCAGAATTAATGGCACATGCTGGATTTAGTAAGTGGGGGATTGGAATAGGTTGAAATGGCTGAAAAGGTGCTCCAAATTTAGGTATAGTAATGATGAAGAAAATAGGATTATATGAAGGGAGGTGCAGAAGAAAGGAAAAATCAGCACATGATGTTCACAGACCATGAGATGCACGTGGACTAGTATAAATGAAAGAAGATATGATACAGGCAAATTAGGCCTGTGTCTTGATATGCATTGTAAAATATATATCCCTTTCAAGAAAAGAGCTGAAGAGGATTCTGAGAGCTAGAAGGACTACCAGACTGGAGGGCACTTTCATACTTGCTCCTTTCCATAGCATATTAATAATCTTTTATGAAACTTTATTCTAGAACCTGTTTTTCAACCTTATTTTTGTCTAGATTTTCTGACTACTGAATCAAAGACACTACAAAAGGAAAAGACGAGTCTTCCTTGACTGCTGTTACAGTAGGATAGACACTGACACAGAATCGTAGGGACTGAAAAGGACCTCAGCAGATCATGTAGTCCAACCCCAAAAAGGATCACCAAAGAAAGTACAGAAATGTGACTAGAAAACTCAACACATTTTTTACATCGGTAGGAGAGGATGCAGGAGTTATTTCCTCTATCTAGCTCATTTCTGGTAGCATCTACTCTATTTGCCTGTATCAGTCTGTTTCCCCATGTTACTCACACTACTTGTCCTTGGTGTTCAAAAATAATTTGCACTGATGTTAAGAACTGAAAATATTGAATAAGAGTTTGTAGTATTGCAATCTGTATCTGCTGCTACCTTTTGTTCTGCTTGCCTGTCTTTGTCTATTGACACCTACCTCAATCCTTGTCTTTTTGTACAGTGTAATACATGTATGGGTACCAGTTACAATTGCTTGATGATCTTGGTATTTGACTGTTTAAGATCTAAGATGATCTTAGCTAGTAAGAGAAGGGGACCAGTCATTGCATATTTATGACTCTATGCACACTATGTGCAGCACAGGCCATGGAGCTTTCTGCAGCTGGTGGGATATACACCATATTTGTGTCATGGTGATCTCAGAGCTATGTCTGGATGCAGCTTGTTCACCTTTGTATAGCCATTATTTCTGCTTAGTCCAGAAATCACAAAAATCCATATAAATGCATTTATCTTTTAGATTCACATTAAATATCTATGACTGATTAATGTTTTTCCTTTCTCCCTGTCCTGTCCTGTTCAATGTACTCTGACTCTTATGGGCATATTAACTTCACTACTGTGCATGTTCCCCTCAATAGACAAAAGCCTCTCCGCAGGGAAGTGGAAGATTGAAGAGTAAGTATTTCTTTGAAGTGCATCAGTCTGTGTTCATTGGGTAACTTTACTGCTGAAACTTGAATAGCAACAGGTGAATTACTGAGGATATTGGTGTGCCCTGTGGGTTAAATACAGTTATCAGCAAACGGAAGTTTGTCAAGGAGCACTGTGACTTATATGTTTTCTCTCTGGGCTTGAACTTGAAAGGTCAAAGAGAAGTTCTGTAGAATTCAGGTATTGCACTGAAGAAGGAGGCTGGTTCATAGTATCAAATTACCAGGGAAGCAGATGTAGTGCAGACATAGCCAGTACTTTAGAGCTTTGATTGGGAAGGCAGTACAACCTGCTGAACATCCTGATAAAAATGGTTTTGGTGTAACGAAGGAGGAAGTGCAATGCCAACCATCATAAAAATAATTGAGAAGAACCCCAGAAAATTATTTAAAATGCTTATTATTCTGTTCATGGCTAATATCAACCACATTGCTATTGTATAAATGTTGTAGACAAGGAGGAACATTTAGTATTTTTCAGCAATATGTGTGAGCAAGTACAAAAGAGAGGACAGAAGATAGATAAAGTATATGCTTTCTGAGTCAATGAAATTCTACATCTTCCAGACAGTAGTTCTACTAAGTCAAATCAAGACAAAATCTATAGATCTTCATAATACATTTAAATTCTTCCCTTGAGAGCACATTGTTATATGAAAAGAAGAGCTAATCAGAACTGCATTATGCAATGTTGGCTTTGTTCTAGCAAAACACAAATTCTTTTTTTACTATGGCAACTATTCTGTGTTTTGGTTGGTTTTGATTTGGTGGGGATTTTTTTTTTTAATTTGTTTGGCTTTTTTAACTCCCAGAAGACTATAGTTAATAACTTTTGTGCAATATGTTGCACTCAGCCTGCTGCTTTTCTGAAATAATGCAGCTTTTTAAGGACAGGAACTGCTGTGCAGCATGAAGTTTTAAACCAGGAATGACCTATTTTCTTGCTTCTATGCTCTCTGCTACTTTCTTTTTACTGCCTAGAGCTACAAAAAGAGACTTAGGAAGGGAGGTATTAAGAAACCTTTCCTGAGGTGGAGTAGCCACCTCATCATTTTATTTGTTGCTTTTCCTGTTAAGGCACAGGGTGAACACTTTCCCTTACTGAAGCCTTACTTTTACACTAAGAATTATCTTTCCATTTTCAGCTGCTTAGCTTAAATAGACATTACATCATGAAAGGAATGAAGATGCAAATGAAATATGTTAACTTCCTTATATGTCAACATTTGGCAGTAACGGGGACAATCAATTTTACCTTCTATACGATGTTATTTCTGGTCTGTTGTTTGGATAAGGGAGTGAGGAAAGGGAAATGAAACTAACTTGCCAGAAATAAGATGGTGGATGTGAAAGGAGTGGTTCATAAAAACAATGAGAAAGATGGGTAAAAACTCAAAGGCATAAAAATAAATTAATAGGTTTATGAGATTTAAAGGATAAAGTACATGTCACAAAATATGACTTGGGGATAAGATTACAGATACTGCAGAGAAATAAGTGTAGGCATTTAGATAGAAAAAAAGCCTAGATCAAAGAAATGTGTTCTGGATCAGATTCCCACAGACAGTCTGCGTCTTTGCACTGCTCTGGAGATGGAATCTCACACTCACTCAGCTTCCCTTTACAGCTGGATTGCATTATCTCTGCAGCACCGAGGAGCCAGGATTTGTGTAGCTCTGGCTCCTTGGTCCTGGAAGGCCAGTAATAAGTGTTGGCACAGGAAAGAAGTATTGTGGGATCATTTTGGAAGCTAAAGAACTCACAGTTTCAATATTGTTATACAACCTAAAATAGTTTAGTTGATCTAAATATTAGCTTATATTTGGAGAAATAAAAAAAAAAGAGAAAAACAATGGAACAATAATTTAATAAGCAATGGAAGGAGACCTTAGTTTACCTTCTGCCACCATAATTCTATGCACAGCAGGACACAAAGAAATAAAAATTAATGGTTATGCACCGTAAATACCCACAAAACCAGAACACTTTATATACAAAAGAAAATATTTTTCTGTAAATATCTTCTTAGTTTACCTTTATTGTACTTTTGAGTCCAAGTAAAAAAACCTGAACAACTCACCCACACACACTCCCCAGAATCCTCCCTCTATCAACATAGATGTCATATTTTACACTAAATAAGTACACAGAAGTCTTTTCAACTAGTATTTTGAAATTTCACATACCTTGTACTTTATAAAATCCTAAATCACTACATTTAAACAAATACATTGTTTTTATATTGCTGGTTTTGTAATTCTATTCTGGCAAAAAAAAATATTTTGAGTGTAAATGTCTTTACTAGTTTAAGGATGTCTCAAAAGAACAAATGCATCCATCTCTGGATTTGAATGAAAGTGATATATAGAGCTGGAAGTAAACTGGAGGTGATACTAAATTAGTATAAATGGCAAGCAATTATACTTGTGTAAATCAAATTAAACCAATTCACTCTGATGCAAGTGAGTGATGACTAAGATCTTACGTTACAGACTGCAAATTTAGATCAAAAGTTAACAGAAATAGTAACTATTCTAATTTTGCACAGCATGTATAGCTTTCCAGTGAGTGACATGCAGCAAATAGTGATTTCAGTCCAGGTGCCTATGGTCACATCACTCTAAGATGTAAAGTATTTTAAAGTATTTATCATAGCTCAGAAAGATGCAGTTGTATGCTTTGCTAAAGTCTCAGAGTGTCTTCAGGAGTAAGCACTATGATCGATTGCCATACTCTTTCAGAAATACACAGAAATATAGTATTGTATTGGGTGTAGGTGGAAAGGTTTAGATAGTGGGAGGGCTGCAGTGGTGTTCTGTGTGGGAAGAGGTCAGAGACTGCCCTGTGCTGGACACAGCTGACTCCACAATGGACCCTCCGCAGGATAAAGCTGAGCCCATCAGTAAAGTTGGTGGTGTCTCTGGGGAAACATATTTAAGAAGAGGCAGAAAACACAGGATAGAGAGTGAAATGTGTGGGAAGGGGGAAGAATGAGAAACAGCAAAGGGAAGACTCAGGTCAGAGAAGGAAAACTCTAGATCAAGCTCCTCAAAACACAAATATTGTCTGTTCCAACCAGGACATCAAACAAATGTGGCAGAAGGCAAGTGTGGATGAATAAGGTACTTCTCACTGAACTCTTCTCTAGTAAGGCCTGCTTACAGATTCCTATGCCAAGTGGCAGTCTGAGGAAGTGAAGTATTGCCCAGCTGAGTACAATCAAGTTATGAATAAGTAAGCAAATAATGTATGGAAGGCTTAGATGCTGTCTTAATTTCCTTTAATTAATAGTTATAGAGAAGATGGAGCCTCCCTTCTGAGAAGTGGACAATGAGAGGGCAAGATGCAGCAAACACAAGTTTCAACAAGAGAAATTCCAATAGAATCTAAGGAGAAATTCCTCACAGCCAGTGATGAAACAGCAGACCATCTCGCACAGGACAGCTGTGGAACCTTTGTCCTTGAAGATACCTGAACCCTGGCTGGATTTGGGTAACCTGATTTAACTTCAAAACCAGCCCTGCTTTGAACAGGATAAGAGATGAGATAACGTCCAGAGATCCCTTCCAATATAAATAATTCAGCAACACTATGACATCCATCAGATGCTCTAGCTCTAGTAGATCACTGAACAGCCTGCTTTCATATAACCAATTCACAGGAGTGTAGACAGGAATCAGGCAAGTTTTTACACACTGAGAGGCAGATGCTGCCTGGATCCCTATCAGTAATACTTGTTGGAAATGGAAAAATGACCAGGAGGAGGAAAGCTATGCCTTTCAGAACAAATGGAAACTTGTTGGAGGTAGAGGAACTAGACAGATACTTTTCCTTTGGCTTGTGACTAGGGGAATTAACCGGGGCGTATTGCTGATCTCAGAGTGGGCCCAGCTTGGTGCATAGGTTTGCAACATGTACTATAGCTTTAATGAAATGGTTAGGTATATTCTGATTAATAATCCTGCATCAAATAGCACTGTATCAAAACACAGAATTCTAAATATGTCTTCAGAGTTAAGTGTATATTTTTGACTAACCTAAACCACAGTGTGCATATGTCTTGCTGATTTTTTCATGAAGTGATCCCATTTCTTCAAAGTATACAAAAGAAAATGTAAAAGAAATTTGCTACAGATTTATATCAGGAATTCATAATTTCACTTAAGAACAATTTTATGAACCTTTTATTTGAAATTATGGAGCAAAAGATTATTATGCAAAAAGAATCATGTAGTGCTCAGGTGACTTTGCTTAATCTAGTAGCCAGTGTTCATCCCTCGTCACTTCTTAGAAAACTGGCTGAGAAGGGATTTCTGTGGAGAAGGGTGTAAGACATACCCCCAGTCCCGCATATGTGAAGTTAATGAAATATATGCAGTTAGCTTTAACTGATGCAAAGACTAAATGGAAGAGAAGGAAGGTAAACAAGGAAAAAAGATAATAAATATTTACATCCTATTCTATGTTAACAATGCTTCAAACACTATATAATTCAAAAATAGAGGAAGATAATACAAACCTCCCACAGTATTAACTATGTATATAGGTCTGAGTTTAAATATATGTAGTATTTTCTGCAAGAACATTGAATTTTTCAGCTGCTATAAAAATCTGCTTTTCTCCTGTGTAAAGATTTATTTCTATTCTGCAAACAAAACTCAGAACATAGTTTTTGGTTCACAAATAACCAGATTTATGTTAAAATATAATTGCTGCTGCTTACATAATAGCTATTCTATGAAGTGTATTCCCTGCAGATTTGTGCATTTCTTATTCTCTCAGGTGCTTCAAGCTTCTTCCATCTCTCAATATAGAAAACTTCAAGCATGTTATAAAAGTGCACTAAAAAAAATCCACATAACAGTTCAGCATATGCTGCTTCTACAATATGACTAATGTTTTTACATCAATATGTAGCGTGAAAGTGTCTGCCACAGAAGACTGAAGGGAAAAAAAACCAAAAACTAGTTTCTTAATTTTTCACTTGTAAAAGATACACTTCAGATCTTGTTGAAGTCAAAGGATTTTTGGACAGCCATTAATGTGAAGCAGAAATGGATCAAGGTTTTCAGTAGGATTCTGTAAGGTTCTGTGGCAAGGCAGAGCTCTCCCACAATTAAGGTCCATGGCTGAGACTCAGAATAGGACAGAAGAGTGTGCGAGGGGAGTGGGGGTTTGTTTTCAATTCTGCCACAGTTTGCTATCTGGCCTTGGGCAAATCACCTAGTTTCACTGTCTCATTGAATATATTTAGAAATTGGAATGGTTTCCATATTGTTTATAGAGAATCATAGAAACATAGTGGTTGGAAAAGTCCTTTAAAATCATCAAGTCCAACCATAAACCTAATACTACCAATTCCACCTCTAAACCATGTCCCTAAGCATCTCATCTACCAGTCTTTTAAATACCACCAGGGATGGGGACCCCATCACCTCCCTGGGCAGCCTGTTCCAATGCTTGACTACCCTTTCAGTGAAGAAGTTTTTCCTAATATCCAATGTAAACCTGCCCTGGTACAACTTGAGGCCATTTCCTCTTGTTCTACCACTTGTTATGTGGGAGAAGAGACCAACTCCCACCTCACTACAACCTTCTTTCAGGTAGTTGTAGAGAGTGATAAGGTCTCCCCTCAGCCTCCTTTTCTCCAGGCTAAACAACCCCAGCTCCCTCAGCCCCTCACCATAAGATTTGTGCTCTAGACCCTTCACCTGCTTCATTGCCCTTATTTGGACCTGCTCCAGCACCTCAACGTCTATGTAACAGGTAATCCATGAGGTGGCAAACTTGAACTTGTTTGTGGTATTGTATCCTCTGTTAACTCTATAATCATTCTTCCATCACCAGCTTTCTTTGACTACAAAATATATCCTAAAACAGAGTCCTAATCACTTATTTTTCCTGTTGTTTGTCTTTGTCAGAGATAGTCCTTTCCATTGAGCCATTTCCTGTTGCTCCCTAGAACTGATCTCTACTCTGGTCCTCAGCCTGGAAGCATAAGTCCAAAAAGAGAGTAGGAAGATGAGCATTAAGAAGTACCTCAACAGGCTTGGCTTTTCCTATATTTTGTACCCCGCTTTAGACTTGTGCTCTAGGATATAAGTTGTTGAAATTTGATTTTCAACACCTACCAGGGCACCACTTATAGAAAAGTGTAGATAGCCTTAGATAGCCAATAAAATCAGGAGAGTGTATACAAATAAATACACGAACCCTGCTTCATATTTAAGAGGCATAATCACTGCAAGCAGGATATACTAGAGTTGTTTTGCATTGCTTTTATTGTATTAAGAGTAAAAGAGACAAAAAAGAGTGTAGGCCTGTGACTGAGTCTTGTGAAGCTCAGTGTAGAGAGGTTAATTTCTGCTTCTCAGCATTTTGTATACCCATACACAGGGAAGTCACAACCTGTTAAATTCCTTGGGGCACGGGTCTGTCATTTTCATTTGTTTGAACTGTAATAAATGCTTCACTGGCAAAATTTCATTGTCTTTCACTGTATGTAATAAATCATATTACTCCCTGTGATCTTTATAAAGAAACTTTTTTAAAAATTCAAATTTGCTATCAGTTTCCATGGAAAATGATAGTAGTTATTAGTCTCACTAAGCATCTGTTAATGATGCCACATGAAAAATATAAAATCCACATTAACAACTTCCACTTTTTTCCTAACATTTCTAACTTCTGAAACATCTGCTTGAGCTCTTTTTCTCCTTCCATTTCAACTGATCCACTGAAGTAGAGAGAGGTGAGTGAGCAGCTTGAGACTTCAGTTTGAAATATATTAAATAGGAAAAGCTCAAAGGAGAAACATCTGCTGAAGTGAAAATGTCTATGCAGGGTTGGAAGGAGGGATTTAAAGGCTTAGGAATAGGAGAAGGAAGCTTTCATGTAGTATTTAAAATACTATCTATCTGATTTTTATGGTTCTTTTAGGTTGTTCAAGTTCAGTACCTGAGTCAGACAGCTATGTTTACACAACATTGTTTAGATGCCTTTTCCTGTATATGTGTCTATTACTTCTGACTTGAAAGCCAACGCCATCTAAATTGGATAGCATCCAGTTAGCTTCAGAGCTATCATTCACTTATTGCTGTGGCACATGAGGGAGAAGCCATGAGATAATCTTGTACAAGAAACCAAGCTGCCTACTGTTCTAATCAAATCTGTTACACTTCAGAGCATCTGTACATCAAGCAGTCCCATAGCATCTTCCCAAGTCATCCACCTGAATCTAAAAAGGGGCTGTGCAAAAGATGGGCATGCTAGTCCGTGTGAGTTCCCACAGTCTGTCCACAGCAATGAATATTCACCGAACGTATACAGAGGTAAAAACACCACTATTTATTCAGTTCTTGACATATGAAACAAAAGGTTACTTTTCTGTATTCAGTGCATGATTGTAAGATTATGGATCCTTGTAGTATGGCTGGTCTGGAAGAAATTGAATAATGTATTCCCAGGCAAAGCGTTTTTATTTTTACATTAAAAAAAAAAGAAAAAATCCCAACCCTAAAGCCCCTGAGGCTGGTCCTAGCCAGTTGTTTTAATTTTAGAGGACACATCTGTGAAAGATACTACTTTTTTTTTTTCATTGCCAGTAAAGTGACAGCACACTGACAGCATTCCTGGTCAGAGGACAGAGTCACAGAATCTACTGAGAGACAACATAACAAGAGAAAATTGTGGCTGGAGAGCTAAATCCACTCTCTTTTCACAGAAGGAAACTAGGAGTATTTACATCCAGAGAAATGCATGGGTAGTATCATAAACAAGAAAATAAACTAGATCTACTCTCTTCATGACAATAAAATCATCTACCACCTGTCTTAGTCAAGGATCACTCAAGTATCTTTAATTTCAGGGTCCCTGAACATAGTAAAAAGCAGTCATCTTTAGCAAAAGAGGGGTGGAAAATACTTGGGGTAATCTGCAATATCCTAGATTGCCTTTAACTTGCTTTTTCCACCTTTTCCACTGGAGAACCACTCCAGTAGTTGAAGAAAAGTGGTTCTTTCTGGTTCATGTAGATATAAGATGAGCCAGTAAGGGAGAAGAAACCTCAGCTGACACAGGTGATATCAGATTCCAAAGGCAACCATACCTGTAGTCTGTGGGCTGTGAGGACTTTCCTAGATGTTATCAGAAGCCGTTAGATTAGCTGAGATTGGCAAGAAGAGAACATATGTTGCCCACCTGTATTTCTTTTGAAGTGTTATCTATGGAGGACTGAAGATGATTAATTTTCAGAAATTCATGATCTGTGCAAAAAATTAAGAAAACTGAAAGTCTGTTTATAAAAAAGCATAATAAATATGCAGACTACTGTGACACAATACACACATTCAGAAAAAAAACTATGATAGATTTACTGAGCATCTGAGAATAGAATGGCTTCCAAAGTTCAAAATTAGTGGACAATTCCAGTGATTTATAATACTTATGATACTAGCAGCCAGCTGGTGCTTGTCTCCTGCAGCATAATTACCCAGGCAAGGAATAGTGACTCTACAGACAAGCGGTGCAGAATGCATGTGAGGAGCTAGGGACTGGGGACATATTGTAGGAGAATTTTTGGAAGCAGAGCAAGAAACTCAAGGCAGACATTGCTGGGGAGGGTGAAGGAGGGGCAGGAAAGTGCAGAGAAAGATTTGTTTAGGAGCATTGTCCCAGAAGGGCCTGCAGGAAGAGGTTGAGACAGGGCTGGGAATGATGCAGAGCTAGACTGATGGACCTCTACTTGAGGTCTTCCCAGTTTTCACACTCTCATCTAATTGTCCCACAGTTTGAGACATCCCACAGTCCTGAGTGTCAGGGACTCTCAGATGGGGAATGGAGGAGGCAACAAGATAATGAAGTGTAGCCTGGAGAGAAAGTAGAGTATCTGTATGGAGAACTACAGGTGAACACTGCAGTAGTTTATAGATTCATTGCAGAGAAGTGAGAAGTTTACCCATGGCCCAAGGGAGGTACTTGTTTTGACCCCATTTTTGGCTGAGGTTCAGAGGGCCTGATGGGATCCACTTGCAGGTTCTTAAAGAGCTGGCAGATGTCATAGCGAGTCCTCTCTCAATGGCTTTTCAATGCTTTTGGGAATCTGGGTTGACTGAAAGCTGGTAAAATGTTGTCCCAATCTTCAAGAAGGGCAATGGGGAAAACCCTGGTAATTACAGGTCTGTAAGTCTCAATTCTTTCCCTGGCAAAAGAACATTATTCTGGGAGTTATCAAAAACCACCTGGAAGACAGGTGTTTTCTCTTCTCTCGGGTGACCGATGACAGGACCAGCGGAAAAGGCAGGAAGATGTGCCAGAGCAAGTTTAGATTGGACATTAGGAAAAGTTTCTTCACCCAGAGGGTGGTGGAGCACTGGAACAGGCTCCCCAGGGAGGTGGTCATGGCACCAAGCCTAACAATACTCAAGAAGCATTTGGAAAATGCCTTTAGACACATGGTCTGAATCTTGTGACTGTCCTATGCTTGGGTAAGAGTTGGACTCGATGAACTTTGTGAGTTCCTTCCAACTCACAATGTTATGAATCTATGATTCCATAGGGGTTATGTTGAGAGGGGAGCTTGAACTGAGGAGCAGTATGCCCACCTTGCCAGGACTATCCCTGCAAGGCAACCCACCTTGGTAACTCATTTCTTTGACAGTGGCAGGATGAAGTCTGTTACAAGTGTTCTCATGCCTTTGCAGTATGAGGAAAGGGTGATATCATGCATCTGCCCTTTATTAAATCAGCTTCCTTCCTGCTTTAAAGCCTTTCCAGGGGTAGAGTGCAGGCAGTTCCAGGGACCTGATGTGGAATAAGTCTTACTTCTGTGAGTGGCCTTACAAGGTAAGTGGTAAACCTAGCTGGAATTGTGTTCCGAGCCTGTGACAAGCACTTTGCTTAAAGACAGAGGAAACTGTCTCTTTGTTCTGATCAATTCAGTAATGACTAAATCAGAAGATTTATATTAAAGGAACAGAACTCACAACCCCCTTAGTAACTGTGCCTTCTGCTACCAATGTGGAAATGAAACAAAAGACAAACAAGGCAGCTATACAGAAGGCCTAGTTTTCTCCTCACAGGAAAATGGGCTAACATCCTTTCATGTCCTGTCACTATTAAAGTGCCCTTCTTTTTAGCGGTATTAAGCCACTATTATGTCAGTACATAGAATTTGCCACCTTAAAATAAGCAGTCTTCCTTCCTTGGTGTATGCGTGTACCTTCTCTGTCACCAAAGGACACACTAATTTTGAGAAGAGCTTGTTTTGATGATTTAAATTCAGTAATATTTTCATTGCCTGTACAAGTGTTTAGAGTTTCTAGCACTCATTTCAGTTAGATAATGCTACAGTGCCAGCAGCCATCTGCTTAATTTTACAAAATGTTTGGATTAAAATTTAAGACAAGCTTTTTAAGCTTTTTACAAAAATACAGTTTCCACTAGACTCCTAGACTGAGGAAGGAGGCTGCATTTATCCCATTCTCCTAAATATATCATATGTTAAAAACGTCTATCTAGAAATCAAAACAGAGGAGGTACATAAAGCCAAGATATTTATAGAACACATTATACTAAAGAATGATTAGCCATAGAAATAACCAAATTAAACTGGTTTTCAAAATGTAGTCATTTCTCTGGGTTAGTACAGCCAGTTTGATTTTGAACGGTTGGTGTCATTTTTTTGATAAAAATATTGACACGATTTCTCTAGGTGGGAGTTCTTATTTTGCCTTACATTTTGAGCCCTTGAAAGGGTCAAGGGATTTGTTAAAGAAGAAAATATGGATTCCCCTCCCTTGCTTCTGGTTGAGATAATTTTGAATCTGGTTCAGGCATTAAAGAAATACTAATCAGTCTTTTTAGACCAGAGAGAAACTTCCAGGAATATACTATACATGTAAACTCCCATATAAGCATGAATATAATAACATCTGAGTAAAAGGGCTGTGGTGGGTTGACCTTGCCTGAATGCCAGGTGCCCACCAAGCCGCTCTATCACCCCCTTCCTCAGCAGGATCAGGAGTGGAGAAAATAAGATAGAACAAACACCAAACTTGTGAGTCAAGACAAAAGGCAGTTTAATAGATACAAGGCAAACGTGCATGTACAGAAGCAAAAGAACAAAGTATTTATTTGCTACTCCCATCAGCAGGCAATGTTTGGCCACTTCCCAGGACGTAGGGCTTCATACACATAGCAGTTACGCCGGAGAACAAAATGTAAATAACAAATGCCCACCCTTTCTCCTCCATTCTCCTTGCTTTTATTTCTGAGCAGATATCATATGGTATGGAATACCCCTTTGCTCAGTTTGTGTCAACTGTCTTGGCTATGTCCCCTCCCAAGACCTTCTCCACCCCCAGCCTACTGGGGAGGGAAGATGTTGGAGAGACAGCCTTGGTGGTGTGGAGCACTGCTCAGCAGTAACCAAAACACTGATGTGTTATCAGCGCCTTTCTAGCTACTGATACAAACCACAGTGCTCTGAGGGCTGCTATGGAGAAAATTAACTCCATCCCAGCCAGGCCCAATACTAAGGTACATGAGATAGGGAAGTTTTATTTATTTTTCTTCAAATGTGAAGATGAACAAAAGATTTTGCCTGAAATATGAAGGTTGCATAACCCTTGGAAAAGTAGTTTTATAATCTGATCTTGAGTTATTGATAGTGGCATATGTCTATTGTTTATGGGTGAAAGATGATTATCCTAAAACTTCCCTGTCCCTTCACAAGAGTTTTTCTTTTCAAGGTAATGGAAGACTTTTTCTCTGCTCTCACATGAGAGAAGTTTAGTCATATGGACCAGAGAGGGGAAGGCAATAAGAGAGAAAGCAGAATGCTTCCCAGAATATTTCGGTAAAGCATGTGGATAACTGTACTCTTTCCTTCAGGTAAGCAAGATTGTTCGTTTAACTAAAATCAAAGAGTTATATTAATCATAGTAACTTGTGTCTGTCTTCTGTTCATTGTAACTAGTAACTGTTTAATACAAAATCCATGTGGGAACAGTAGCTGCACAGGGGCAGGGAACACAGGTCTCTACTTCACAGTCCACTGCAGCATCCTGCTCTGCTCACCACCCACATATCCTTCGGTAAATGTTGGTGCAATTTCAGCCTGGCTCATGCCTCTGAAATAAAATTAAGTGGGAAAATGGAGCGGTTTTAGTCTATGAATCAGGCTATGAACAGCAGGAGCCTCTGAATCTGTGCTCTCAAAGGGCGTGATTTTGGTTATCTTCCTGTCTAAGAACCCTTATTGGCTAACAGCAGGCTTGTCTTTACTCTGTGTGCCAACTATTCTGGACCCCATTCTGAGATAGCCAAGTTTATGCCTATTCTTTTAGGAATAGGAAGCTCTATTTCTTTTTCAAGAACATAACTTTGCTGCTGCACTAGTTTTAAACACATAAACCCTTTACTGTGTGGAATCCTAGGTACCTGATAATAAAAAAGGAAATACTGAAACAAAAAGAACATAAAATATGTATTATGAAATTTTCTAACTTGTGAGGAAACATTCTTGAATTCCAAGTCAAATTATATTTCATCTAATTTGCATCCAGAAAACAGAAGCACTAATAACGTATGTGTCAAATTAGTGATGAAAATAGCTATGCAATAAAATGATATAATGATGGTATATAAGTGAAGGTGACCTACTAATGAATAATGTGGAAAGAAAGACTGACAAAGTGTTAATTGATATGTCAAACCAGTGATGTCAGTCAGTTGCATAGTGGAAGATAAATTAGTTAGTGTAAATTACGTAGTAACCATCAAAACATGCTGAAAGCAATTTCAAATTCCTCAAAGAACTTGACAGATAAGATATAAAATTACAAGGAAAAAAAGTAAATATACCATGTCTGATTTACTGCTTGCTCTAGATATCCAGTAATGGTTCATCCAACGACGCCTTTTAATGTCTGTTATAAGAAAATATATTTGTATCATCTATGTACCACAGTAATCCTCAATTCAATCTGTGAAGCTTCATAGCTTCTCTTTAGAGAAAACAATTAAAATCTACAGTGTATGATCCATATCTGCCGACGGTGAATGGCTAGTGAGTAGCTGAAGTGAGATAAAAAATGTGTGTGTATGAATTTGAGTTCAGCAGAAGCTGGGGGTCCCTGGTCCTTCATAAAAAAAACAAAAAACAAAAAATGAAAACCAACAGAATTTTAAGATAATAACCTCATTTGCACTTTCTTATAAAGTATATTACACTAAAGAGGTGATATTTTCTAGGTAGAATTTTTGCTTAGTTTGCCTTTTAAAGGGACTTTTATGCCCTTATTGACAAAAATCTGGGAAAACCACAACTATTATCTTGGAATTAAACAGTCAGATCAGTGCCATGAAATTGTAGTGGGTCATTCCAGCCAGTGAGAGAGAAAGTTATGTATCTTTGCTCACACGGTTTATTCTAGAAGCAAAATTATATATTCATTATTATTTTTTAAAAATAAATCCTTTTAAAATTAATTAAAATTTTAATTTAATTTAATTAAAATTGAAATCCTTTTTTGGATCATAGCTGCCTGAGAAATTTTAATATTGTATTTCACTGTCTTGAAATATATGCACAAATTCTCATTTTTGGATGGTAAGATGTTGTAGTTATTTTGTCCACTAGAGGGTAGCCAACATATTTCCAATCTTGCAGTAGCAAGCATGAGAGGCTAAGCAAAGAATTAAAATCAGGTCAATTCATTTTCACCATATTTAATAGTAGAGCTTATGTTTTATATAATGAAAAGAAATTAATTTTAATTTTCTGCAGCAAATAACTTCCTATAGCTATAGAAATTCCTAGATATATTTTTCATGATGGACTATCTCTACACAATTTTTACTTCTCTTAATATTATCACAAGAGAGAGGCCATAGTCAACAGAAATATTTAATGGTGTTTCTTGTGGTATGGGATTTCTACTCCTTCTGAATTGCAGATGAAAGTAAGATCCAGTTTTGGAGTTAATCTCCAAAAATTTAGGGTGTAGGATTTAATCTAATTTAAATACCTTGGGTCTGAATTTGCAGTGGTTTGCATTTCAATATCTAATTTGTGATGATCCCTAAGAGGAAACAAACAAACAAAAAATGTCAAGGTGTTAGCAAAAGAAGTCTGGATTTTATATTAGCTCTATAAGTGACAGTTTTGTTACTGCATAGCTCAATTTTAAGGTGTTTACCTTTATTTTTAAAAGAGAGAATTGAAAAAGCTTTCCATCAAACTCAAAGCATTGAATAGGCCTTTTCTCAATCCAGTATAATTACCAGTGCAGTTTTTCATCACTACTGAAGCAAAATCTGTCCTTCCTGTGAGACTTAAAAGTGGGTGAGTTATAGAACAGAAATGTTTTCAAAATTGATTGTTCATGCTAGTTTGAAGCAATTTGTGTTGAAATAAAATTAAACAAATTAAAGTAGGAACTGAAGTACGCTTCCTTTACATGTATTTAGTTACTACTATAATCAACTGAGGAAAGCTGAATTTATCAACACTTGAAATCTTTACCATGGTGGGGCTTAAAGACATGGACATGTTTTCTTGTTGAACCAGAAGGTCACCAGCATGATGCAGAATTTAGTGAATGGGAATGGAATGCTTCAGTTGTGACAGTTTAACTTAGCTGGCAGCCAAACAAGACACAGCCACTTGCAGCCATCTCCCATACCCTTCTCCCCTGCCCCCTTTAGGGATCTGGGGAGAGAATTAGAGGGGTAAAGGTCAGGAGACTTGTAGGTTGAGATAAGAACAATTTAATAATTTGAGTGAAAATAAAATTAAAATAATAGTAATAATGATAATAACTATATATATGTATGAGTGATGCAGAGTATAGTTGCTCACCACCCACTGATAACAATCCCAGAGGAGCAAAAAGAAACCCCGAAACCAAAGTCACAATCCTGGAAAAACGAGCCTGAGCATTTCCCAAGAGAATCCCTCCCCTTTTCCAGCCAATCCCAGCTAATATACTAAATGATGTAATATGATATGGAATATCTTATTGACATATCCAACTGACAACTCTGGGTTTTACTAACTACTACACTTTTCTTCTCCACCACCCTCTTCCAGTCCTCTCTTCTTGGAAACTGCCCAAGCACAGTGTCCTTGTAGTTATCAACATTGTTCTCATAACAGTCTTCACTGAAACCAAAACAAGGT
Organism: Caprimulgus europaeus; assembly: GCA_907165065.1. The sequence continues at coordinate 15,881,149 of OU015526.1, forward strand.
GCTTTCTAACTACTAAGAAGAATGTTAACCCTATCCTAGCAGAAACCAGGACATCAGTATGTGTTATCATGGAGTCTATGATCAGAGTGGTCTCTTGTGGCTGTAGTATACATATACACTATGTATGATAACATGATAATGAGTACATGCTTAGCATTGACCTGGAGAAACTAATTTGTGGGATCCCAGAGAACACATCACACATGTATTCTGGGCATAAGATTGTGTTTGGAAAAAAACAAACAAACAAAAAACTAAACCCAAACAGGTTTATTGGGAAATAGTTAATTCTTCTTTCACACCTGCAGAAATCCACAGTTGACTCTCCTGTAAACCTTTGCTCATAATGTTTACTATAGTAAATCAATTTTAGACATTTATTTCTGGTTTGTATACATTAAAAGCAGTTGAACAGAAGAACCTCCATCAACTGGTCCTCCAGATTCTGCTAATTCTCCAGAACAGATGCACTTCTCAAAAATAGGTCCTGTCAGGTTATTTTTATTTTTTTCTGGGTTTTACTATTCTTAACAGTATTGTAGAAATATTGACTCTTTGGAATAGAAGAAATAATCAATTTATAACAGGTTTTCTTTTGCTTCTGCATTCATTAGCTAAGGTTGCTGCATACTACTTAAAAGACATTGAAATAAATCACTCTACAAAAGTAAAGGGATTTAGAAGAATTCAACAGTTATAATCCTTGTGAAACTCCTTCAAAAATAAGCTCACAGGAAACTGCAAGCTTAGCTCAGATGATGCTGACATAAAATTCCAGTTGTTTAAGATATTCAGGTGTTCAAAGAACTTTCTGGCCTAAGAAGTTAACAAAGGAGTCATTACTACTACTCTGAGAGTCAACTACAACCTGGGCAACAGCAAGTGAACAACATCCTGGGCATACCTCTCTTAGTCTAACAATGTACAAATAATGTACATGCACAGAAGGAAAATGTACTCCTCTCTTCATCAAAAATGAAAATTACTTACTTTCTTTGTTCCTGATGAATGTCATTATATACTGTCATTGCTAAATCACTTGTCTGAACTGACCTTCCGTAATTCAGTATACCTCAATGCACGAAGGTTGGCTGTGAGCCAACGGTGTGCCCCTGTGGCCAGGAAGGCCAAGAGTATCCTGGGGCACATTAAAAAGAGTGTGGCCAGCAGGTCAAGGGAGGTTCTCCTCCCCCTCTACTCTGCCCTGGTGAGGCCACATCTGGAATATTGTGTCCAGTTCTGGGCTCCTCAGTTCAAGAGGGACAGAGATCTTCTGGAGAGAGTCCAGTGGAGGGCCACAAAGATGATGAGGAGCCTGGAGCATCTGCCTTACAAGGAAAGGCTGAGAGAGCTGGGACTCTTCAGCCTGGAGAAGAGAAGACTGAGAGGGGATCTTATCAATGTCTATAAGTATCTGAAGTGCGGGGACCAAATGGATGGGGCCAGGCTCTTCTCAGTGATGCCCAATGACAGGACAAGGGGCAATGGGCAAAAACTGGAACACTGGAAATTCACCACAAACTTAAGGAAAAACTTCTTTACTGTGAGGATGCCAGAGCACTGGAACAGGCTGCCCAGAGAGGTTTTGGAGTCTCCATCTCTGGAGATGTTCAAAACCCACCTGGATACTTTCCTGTGCAACCTGCTGTAGGTGAACCTGCTTTAGCAGAGGGGTCGGACTAGATGATCTCCTGAGGTGTCTTCCAGCTCCTACGGTTCTGTGATTCTGTGAATGCAACATATGAGCGCACTGCATTCAGACTATCATCTGAAACACACATATTAGAAAATAAGCTTGTCATTTGTGTTATCATATCGTAGCAATTAGTCTTACAATGAGGGTTTAATCATTTGCATCAATGAACAGAGCCTTGTATTCCTTATATGATCAATGACAAAATATCCAATCCATGGTGACTAGAAGGCAACAACTAGGTTGTCTTTGGCTTCTGTGGGAATTAGTTTAAGCTTTACAGGTGTAACTGAGTAGAGGAAAGCCCTAGAACTGTTAATTCTTGAAACTCACTGCCTCCTTGTTGAACATAGTTGAGCATTATGAGTATGATCCTATAGTCCTTATTCAGGTCTTATATTCATGAAATCAAAGACTGAGTGATACCCCAGATCATATGTTTCAGCCCACTTACTATCATCTTCTTTATGCAGAAGAGCTTGTGAGACAATATTTTAAATTTGTCTCATTGTTGGCTTAATTATAATTTTCCAAAACCTCTGTAGTTAAAGATACAAAATGTTGCTATTACTGCTCTTTAACCCTCTGTTAGGTCTTTAAAATAAGGAAGATGTTTCTAAAATGCATCAAAACTAGAATAGCTATCAGGTATTCCTGCAATGAGAGAGGGAATTGCACACAGATTTTTTGCACATAGACATTTTGTCGTTTTATGCCAACATGCCTATGCACACATTCTGATGTTCTGCTTTCTCAGCATAATGAAGACATTTGAGACCCAAATATTCCATGTAAATATTTTGCACTCTGTCCCTTCTGGCTACTTATTAGTGTTCATATTCAAAGAGAATTACATTCTACTGCAACCAGAAATATTAAGAGCTTGGTCCTGAGTGGCACTCATCCTGGTACATTGCTAGCATTTGAGAAATGTAATCTTCTAGTGTCTACCCTAGTTATATTTACTTTTTTTTTCCCCAAGATCTATTACTCATACTTTAGTAGATGAGTGGATTTCCACTATGTAAATGTGTATATAAATACATAGGAACAGTAGTCCAAAAATTCCTCTTAACTTGCTTCCTAACAAACATTAGTTTCTTTCCCCCTTTCTAGGAGGAAAATTACAACTACTGGGTAACATTCTGTTCTCCTGTCTGTTTATTGCTTTGCTAGCTAAGTCTCAGTGCTACTGATCTGATACTTACTTCCTGGTAGGAGCAAATTTGCTTTTAATCCAAGCACTCTGCCCTTTCACGGATATGCCTGCGATTTCTGCTTTGTGCTTTGCCAAACTCCACCCAAACTTTCTTTCCTTTCAGGAAGAGTTTTCAAGGGTGTATCCTGTGAGTTTTCCTGACACCTGGCATAGAGCCAGCATAATATTGTTTTTTTACAAATCCATCTAATTTCACCTTCAACATTTCTTTATTTTCCTGTTGATGGAAGTGTTAAGTACTATGGCAGTGGAGGGCGGGGGGGTGGGGTGGGTGATAGTTCATTCGGACAGATTTTTCTTCTTGTAGGACATTAATTCCCTGCAGTTTAGTACTTTAATGTGCATACACTAGAATGGCAGACTTTGCTCTACCTTAAACCCTCAATGTCATATATGGGTATAAATCTTAATACGACTTTCTATTGCTATGAAATTCAAGTTCTGTTCCTCATGTTCAGTTGTGGTGAGTGAACCTTGCCCACCAATCTGGTCTCTCACTCCCCCTCCTCAGTGGGATGATGAGAAAATAAGATGAAAAAAATAATAGGTTGAGATAAGGATAGGAAGATTGCTCACCATTTACTGTCATGAGTAAAACAGACTTGACTTTAAGAAGATTAATTTAATTTATTGCCAATTAAAAATACAGTGGGATATTGAGAAACAAAAAACAAACTAAAACCACCTTCCCTCTACCTCTTCTCCCCTTGTTTTCCTCAGGCTCCTTCCCCCCTTTACTTTCTACTCCCTTACCTCCCCCTCTCCAAAGGGTGCAGGGGAGATTGCGAATGGAAGTTGTGGTCAGTTCATATCACTTTGTCTCTGCCACCTCTTCTTCCTCACACTCTTCCCTTGCATCGGTGTAGGGTCCCTCCCACAGAATACCGTCCTTCGTGAACTGCTCCAAGGTGGGTCCTTCCCATGGATCTGTAGTCCCTCAAAACCTACTCCAGGATGGGTCCCTTTCATGAAGTACAGTCCTTCAGGAACAGACTTCTCCAACATGGGCAACAGATCCTGCCAGAAAACCTTCTCCTGCATGGATTCCTGTCCATGAGCCGCAGCTGCCTTCAGACCATCTCTACCTGAGGCAATATGAGGTCCTCCATGGGCTGCAGTGTAGATATCTGCTCCATTGTGGTCCTTTATGGGCTACATGGAGGTAACCTTTGTCACCATGGTCTTTACTATGGGCTGCAGGGAAATTGCTGCTCCAGTGCCTGAAGCACCTCCTTCCTCTCCTTCTTCAGTGACCTTGATGTCCACAGGGCCATTTCTCTCACATTTTCCTTATTCCTCTCTCCCATAGCTGCTGCGCAGTACTTTTTGTCCTTTCTTAAATACATTTTCACAGAGGCTTCACCAGTGTTGCTGGGTCCATTTTGGAGCTAGCTGGAACCACCTGTCCAACATGAAGATAACTTCTGGTATCTCCTGCCACCCACCCACTACCGAAACCTTGCCACTTAAACAAAGTACATCAGATCATACCTTTTTTTCACTAACTCATACCATATTCACTGCAAAATACCTATATGCCACTCATATGTACATGCAACTTCAAAATTATATATGTTACTATAATTCTCTAAAATGTTGGGTTTCTTCAGGCAGCTCATGACCCAGGGCAGGGGTAGGGCATGTTTTAAGCTTTCTAGGCTTTTGTAATTGCTATTGTTAGGGACATAAATAATCTGAGTATCAGTTAATTTTGCTCTATTGTACTTTAATTATTATTTTCTCATCATTCTTTTTTATCCTTTCCCATCTCACCTCAACCCATTTCATCCCATCTTGTCCCACCCCATGCTTGCCCTAAAGGTTTCTGTTACGCAGAATTAGTTTTATCTCAGACACTTTCATTCCTGTTGAGCTTTCTGCTTTTCATTCCTGAACTTTCCTTTCTCTGAGTCTCACAACATATTCCCCTCATTCACCACCTTTGTTGTAACCCTGAGTTCCACCTGACCCTCCAGTATATTTTTATAAATAAAACAGTGCTTAGCCAAATAGATATAAGGTAACAGAATAAACATGGTAATTCTTGAGTAGCAAGCTTTACCTTTACTCTGTTGGTTTTTTGTTTTTTTTGGGTTTTTTTTGTTGTTTGTTTGTTGTTTTTTTTTTTTTAAATAATTATAGGTTGTATGTATTCTCTCTGTTTTTTAGTGTTTTAGTTTTTTTAAAAGGTTGATTGTTACTATACCGAAAAAGAGCACTTGACACATTTATGCTCCAGCTTTGATTATGACTTATGAAAAAAAAAAAAAAGGTATTTGATGATATAAAAGAAGTGGGAGAGGTTCCAACCCAGTTGCAACATTTTTCCTTGGCGGTGGCTGATGCTAGTCTCTTCTGTTTTTTAATATTTTTGTACTTTCTATTTTTTTACTTTGCTATCTTGTTCACTAAGAATGTTTGAGCAGAGTAAAACAAATTCAGTAATATGTGATCTTCCAAATCTGCTATCTTTGTTTTAACAGAACATCCTTCCTAAATGAAAATTTCCTGACTGGTATAGGTCCATTGTACATGAGGGAAGTTTATTTCTTAACTGATCTCATATATGAAGTATGTGAAAATAATACTTGCACTGCTTAATAAGTTGTTGTTTAGAGTGAGGTTTTATATTTGGTTTCTCTTGATTTCATGATGAGGAAAAATGAGTTTGTTTATTTTTCTGGTTGCAAATAAATAAATAGGGAGTTATCATCATCACTTTTTTCATGGGACTTCTCTCATGTGTTGCGCATTAACTCAGAAGCTATATAATAGTACAATGCCAGAGCATGGAGATAATTTATCAAATTAAACTTTTACCAGTGAAATGACTGTTCCTTATTTACACTGCATACATGTAAGTTCAGAAAACCAACCTGTTACCACTAATTATTAAGAGAATATAAATGGTGTGAATTGGAAAAAAATCATAGCATAGAAGTAAGAGTCATAGGCTTCAGAAAGATTAACAAAAATAAGCATTCTTTATTTTTCAAAATACAGTGTATGTCTGAAGACATGAATTTCACAAAAGGTGCTAAATACTGTAAATGCATTAAAATAATCTAATGGAGACAGTGAACTGTGAAATAAAAGGTTTTTTTCTAAAATGAATGAAAAAAAAGTGTATTCAATTTCACTGATATTTGTAATTAATTGGAAAACATTATTAAAAACATCTGTTACTTAAAGCTGCATCAACTTTAACTGGATATTATTTTTAACCTTCTCCCACTTTGCATTTTTCCCATAATTGATCTCACTAGGTATTGATTTCTGTGTGTAGGAACTCAATAATATATGATATTGCAATACACTATATTTTAAAAACGTGTGGGTGTTTTATCATTCATAGCTTGCAAAAGAAAACCCACAAAAGGGTTTTGGTCAAATGGGTTAACACAGATGACCTCTCAGGAGTTTGAGTGCTTAACCCTTATGAAAGCTGAGTCAAAAGCCTGAGCTCTTTAACAGAACCCCCACTTACTCTAAGTTCTAAGAGAAATAAGAAAATAATCATTTTCTTTTTTTGTTACCTGGTGTGGCAGGAGATGCAACAGGTCCTCTCTTCATTTCTTTTACTGTGGTCAGGACAATAGCTTTTTCCTAGTGTTCTATTCATAGGTCTGCTATAAGAATATCAATCAGCTAGGATTCGTGAAGAACAGTCTCGTCTATGTCAAGGCAGGAGACCAAAGAGGTTAGTCCCTGAGAAACACAAAGTCAAGTCAGACAGTCCATAAAATGAGATGGAAAGGATATCTGACAGGTTCTGTGTGTAGTTTCTTACTTCCCTGGAGAGATAATATTAAAGATCTTTAACTATGTTTTTCTAAGGTTGCATTACTAGTAGTGTCTTCTCTGAATTTTGATTTCTTCATCCTTTTTTTCTGATTGTGTTCTATGTTCAAGAAAATCTGCAGTGTTTATGAGTCAATGGATTGTCCAGGTTTTTATGTTCATAGCCATGTCTATGCCTTGCAGGTTTCATTCAGCTACATTTTGCAGGGGCTCTCTGCTTCTTAATGTTTCACAGTGCAAGCTCTAACTCAACAGCATTATTTTCCTCCTGGCTATGTTTCCCTCCCTTCGGTTCTACTTGCCCACCTCTTTTCTTTTTGAAACTATGCTGTCTCATCAGTAGTTTTACTGTTAGTAAGGTAGTTGAAATGATGGCCTTAGGTTTTTTTGGTTTTTTTTTTTTGTCTGTCATGTTTTCCATTTGCCCCTCTGCAAAAGACAGCTTTTCTGATATACCACCAAAACTACTGTTGCATTTCAGGAGGAGGGCAACATCATCTGATGCAGCTGCTGACTTCAAGTCTCTTCAGATTAAATCACATTAATTTACTGCAGGATCATTATAAAGCCATTCATGGATGCTTGTATACTCAGAAATCACATTTACCAGTTAACTGAATGGATGAATGAAGAGGAAATTACAACTTTCTTCTCTGAAATCATAGACCTTTTCCACTTGAACAAGAGAATTTCTACTAGCTGAGTGCTATTAGAAGGCATACATTTGAGCTCCACATAATTTCTGTAATGAGCTCAAACCATTTAAAATACACGGATTTAAAATTTTATTTAAAATCTGATTCTTGGAAGAGATTCCTACAGAAAATTAGAAACAGAATGACATTATCATGAAGAAGAGGGGGTACAGCGAACACTAGCAACAAACAACAGAGGTTAGAGAGGAAGGATTGAAGGAAGATTAAAAGAGCCAAATATATGCTGTTTCAGTAAAAGGCTATTGTAGGATTGCATGACTGAGCTCTACAGTTGTCTGAAATGCTTCAGGAGTAGAAAATACTTTCTATGTAGTACAGAGGGAGTACGTATAGAAGCAGTTAGGTAAAATATAAAAAAACCTAACACCAACAAAATGTAGTTTAAATGTTGTAAATCTTTTTCTAGCACCAAAAGATCCATTGCAGTATCTCAAATGAGATATATACTTTGCAAAAAAAGTTCTGTACGCATCCATTTTCTACTCATAATTATATTTTATTCACTAATTTTGAAGAAACATTGAAATGTTTTCACAATGGTTATGTAGGACTTTGGAAACAAGACTGGGTAAAGCACCAAAAATAGTAAGGATAGATAATACTGTCACTGTGCTAGGTTATATGATTTAATAAATCTATTCCACTGTTGATTTCCATTGGGCTACAATTTCTTAAGAAATTTAAGTTGTTTTGTAGTTTTGAAGTCCCATATTACATCAGTGGGAAGTCAACTGAAACTTGCAATGAAGATCTTCACTGTCTTTTTAGCTGTGTTTGGACTCAAATAACAACCTGATGATGAGAAAGCCTGGGGATGCTGGGATAAACTCTGGAAATTCATTCATATTTCATCCTGCCTTCCTTTCTGGTCAGTCAAAAGAACCTGAAACAATTAGAAATCCCATTGTTTCAATAGAGTAACTCTTCAGGCCAGGGAGTGCTTCACTCTTGAAGGAACACTTTACAGAATGTTTGTCTGCCGGTGTCCTCATGAACCACCTACCTGGCAGAAATCTGATAAATCGTTGATTGAATACTGTAAATAAATATATAAGTTGATTACTACAGTAATTTTTTTTAAGAAAGACTTTATTTTACTATCTATACCTGACAGTGTACAAACTTCGTGTACTTAAGTAGTGTTACTGCCTAATATTGTAGAATCATAGAATGGTTTGGATTGGAAGGGACTTTTAAAAGGTCATCTAGTCCAATCTCCCTGCAGTAAGCAGGGATGTCTTCAACTAGATCAGATTGCTCAGAGCCCCATTCAAACTGACCTTGAATGTTTCCAGGGATGCGGCTACTACCACAACACTGGGCAACCTGCTCCAGTGTTTCACCACTCTCATCATAAAAAATTTCTTCTTTGTGTCCGATCTAAATCTATCCTTTTTCAGTTTAAAGCCATTTCACCTTGTCCTATCATAAAAGGCCCTACTAGAAAGTCTGTTCCCATCTATAAGGAAAAACTTTTTCACTGTGAGACTGACAAGACACTGGAACAGGCTGCCCAGAGAGGTTGTGGATTCTCCTTCTCTGGAGATGTTCAAAACCTGCCTGGACGTGTTCCTGTGTGACTTACTGTAGGTGATCCTGCTCTGGCAGGGCAGTTGGACTAGATGATCTTTCGAGGTCCTTTCTAATGACTAACACTCTGTGATTCTCTGTGATCTTTCTCATAGGCCCTCTTCAAGTATTGAAAGGCTGCAATAAGGTCTCTATGGAGCCTTCTCTTCTCCAGGCTGAACAATCCCGACTGTCTCAGCCTGTCTTCATAGAAGTAGTGTGCCATCCCTCTGATAGTTTTTGTGGCAATCATCTGAACCTGCTCCAGCAGGTCCATATCTTTCCTGTGCTGAGGATCCCAGAAATGGACACAGTACTCCAGGTGGACTCACACCACAGTGGGGTAGATGGGCAGAATCACCTCCCTTGACCTGCTGGCCACGCTTCTTTTGATGCAGCCCAGGATGTGGTTGGCCTTCTGGGCTGCAAGTGCATATTGTTGGTTCATGTCCAGCTTTTCATCCAACAGTACCCTCAAGTCCTTCTCTGTATGGCTGCTCTCAATGCCGTCATCCCCTAGCCTATATTGATGCCAGGGGTTGCCTCGATGCAGGTGCAGGACCTTGCATTTGGCTGTGTTGAACCTCATGAGGTTCATATGGGCCCACTTCTTGAGCTTGTCCAGGCCCCTCTGGATGGCATCCTGTCCCTCAGGCCTGTCAACTGCACCACTCAGCTTGATGTCATCAGAAAACTTGCTGAGGGTGCACTCAATCTCACTATTTGAGTCATTGATGAAGATATTAAAACAGTACTGATCCCAGTATGGACCTCTGAGGGACACCACTTATTACTGATGTTCATCTGGACATTAAGCCATTGACCACTACTCTCTGGATGTGACCATCCAATCAATTCCTTATCCATGAGACAGTCCACCCATCAAACCCTTATCTCTCCAGTTTAGAGAGTAGGATATTGTGGGGGACTGTGTCATAAGCCTTACAGAAGTCCAGATGGATGACATCTGTAGCTCTACCCTTGACCACTGATGTAGTCACTCTATCATAACATTTATTGCTGTGGCTGACTGAAGGAGTGGAACTCAAGGATTCATTATACAGCCATATCACAAAAATAACTACCTCTTTTTAAGGTTTAGAATATAATTGGTTTCCAGGATGTAACAAGTAGAACAAAATGCACAGTGTTCTGGCATCAGAAGGTTATTTTAAAAAAAAACAGAGGCTGGCAGAAATGCAGAAGTTACAGGTCAGCATTTGTCTAACTAAAACAAGAGACGAGCGAACTGTTGACTCACAGCAGTGCTAGAGACTGAGAAAGACCCCAGTAGCAGCTTGAGAAATTGATGCTGATCTTTTCCCATGCCAAGAATGGGAAAGTCATGGAAGAGGTAGTAGGGTAAGTGGAAAGTTGACTGAATTTGAAGTAGCTGAGAGAGCAAAAGTGGGGATAATAAAAAAAATGTGCACACACCCCAATCCAGAAAGGAAGAATAATAATTAAAGCATTGTAGCACCAGTTGCAGAACAGTGAGATATGTCTTATAGTTAGACATGAAACTCACCAGACATAGGTAACTGATTTCATAGAAATATTGTTAAGGAAGCTACTGAAGAAGAAATTTATTTCTATATGTATGAGTAGCTTTATTATATATCCTGTAGGATTCTTGAGATTCATTAGGAGAGAAGATCTGTAGATTTTTTTAAAGACCATCTGTTTTGGTTCTGGGATCATCACCTTGTCAGATTGTGAGGAACGCTGTGTTCAGTAGAAAATAACAAATACAGTATTAAAATTCGTAGGATGTATTTTTCTGATTAATAATGCAGATGATTTACTTCTCTCATTTTAAAATCTGTTTCAGGAAACAACTGAAGTCTTTCATTCCATTTTAAAGATTTTTGTTTCTTTGAGGAATGCTGTCTTGAAACCAGGAATAGTCTTTCTGTACATCTAAGCACTGATTATTTTTTTTCTCCAAATCAGGGGTACCCCCCCAACATTTGATTTCTTGTTTGTGCCTTTCAAAATCTGACTTGAACACCTCATAAATTATATTTACAGAATTCTCATCACTTTGTGATTTATAAGATGTAGGTTATGATATGTGAAAAATGCATTGACATGATTTATTTTTCTTTTTCAAAATGCAGAAACATAAAAGACCTTAATGTTATTACAAAACATTACTGAAGCAATTATATTTTGTTGCTCTTCATTTTTATTAAGGCAGAATAAACATAAAACTTTGAAACTTCAAGTACAGTATTCAAATCATACAAAGAAATCTTGGAGGGGCAGTAGGGGTCTCAGCTCATGGTTTACATATGAGCACAACATATTTCTCATTAACGTTAATTGCATTTATACGCCTGCATCAAAGGAAGCATATAGGCTTAAAAGTAAGATTCAGTCATACTCAGATCACACTCCTCCTTTGGCCTTTTGTGCATTTTCCTAGAGTCTTTCTCAAACTCAATTTTGAACTGAATGTAAGTTTAATGTGGAGTGTAATGATGTATGATTTAATCAGTTTATCAAGTTCAGCATAGCGAGTTCACTCACATAGAGGCACTTGTTCTTTCCTAACCATATTCTGCATGCTTTATTGCAATTCACCTGCAGGCATTTTTCTGAATTACATTTATAAATAAAAAGATTTCTGTTCATTTGCCCCAAAATCACTGTCATGCTAGTTTGATCAGAAGCAAAGGAAAACAGGTGGCTTCCTCAGCATCTTGTAGTCCACCATCCCATCCTCTTCACCCTTCTTTCAATACTGGAGATTAGGGAAAAGATTTTGGAAATTAGTACTTCTAATGCAATAAAACAGTTCTTCTAATGCATATGTCTTCAAACAAATGATATCAAATAGCAATACATCTGATTGAGAGTATAGGCAAGACTCCATTTTATACATTTCTATCTATAATTACATGAACACATTACCAGTTTGCAGTATCCAGGATCATATCAATATTTATATTGATATTTAATTATACTCCTTAGGCAAAGGGAAACCCATTGCCATCCTGATTCCAGGAGCAGAAGGAAACAATGGCAATGTCTGGTGCTCCCTTTAATTGACCATCAGCAGATGGCTTCCCACAAACACTCAGTTGTATCATGAGAGAGAGAATGGGAGTTATTCACCAGCAACTGCTGACCCACAGCTGCAGTTATGGCTTTGCAGCATCAGATACTCCTGAAGAGGAGGCCATAGCCCTTAAGTGTCCTGCCATCGTTTAAGTAGGAGTCTGTTAACAAGGTCAACTCCTTACCTATGGAGGTGGTTATAGAAGTAGAAGTAACTGCACTTCTGCAGATGCAAACAGCAGTTCTATATGTTTTATGTATCTAACACAATTTCTACAACAGGTTAGAATTTAATGCTAAGTGAAAAATAAAACAAAAAATATTGCAATAGAGCTACATGCACTATGGTTTTTGGATTGCAAATCAATTTTAATAATAAAACCTCCTGTCAACACACGGCAGCTTGCTAGAACCTCCCTAGTTACAAATAGATATCACAGTATTGAACTTCTATAAAATGGACCTGAAGTATGCACTGAACTCTTCTGCAGAGCTCCTTACACCTTCATAAATTAAAAATCACTGGGTAGATTTTTCCTCTTAAATGTTTCTGGCTTTTTACATCCTCTGTCCCTGACCTCTTACCATTCTGTTGAAATCAAGAGGAACCTTCCCCTACATAGTGAGTGAATAGCATCCCCAGCAAGCAGCTACACCAGTGGTCTATCTGGGGCTTCTAAAGTTTTGTATTTTAAGCAATGTGATACCTTTCTGTTTTGTTTTGTTTTTTCTAAAATACAAACTGATCTTCCAATATATTTCTTGCAAAATATTGTCTTGAACTACAGATATTTGTCCAAAGAGTGGAGGGGAGAGTATAGATAATGCATTGCATCTCTTGTACAATGTAGCACAATTGTGTAAGTAGACATGTTCAAAATTGTTGCTGCACCACACAGTACTCTATTCCTATGTTGGTGAATAGCAAAAGGATCAGACCTTTTTCCTTTCACTGTAGACCTAGTTTTGATAAATTTACACTTTCAACATGTTTGTAGTGTAGTTAATCAAGGACTAAATACAAAGTCACCATATATTTGATTCAGCCCACATCTTTTATGTACCATAATCAAATGAATACCTGTCATACTTCTTTCTGGCAATCCTGAAAATTGTTAAGCACCTTATATTCTCTTATTCTGATAACAATTGGCCCCTGAGTCTTTGATGGCTTTGGGTCTGAGACTTCATTATAGCTTGTGCTTTGAGAGCTGAGTTGGTAGGACCACAGATCAAATTCCCAGCTAGGGTTTGGACAGTTGTCTTGGCAAACTTCAGTGTCACTGGAATTAATAATTATCAAATCTTGCCATATTAAATATTCAATTGCTAGGGGGGTTTCTATAAAATTTCACATTTTTTTTTCTATGTTGATGAGACTTTCAATTTTTCTATGTTTACTTATCATCCTAGTCCCAAGAATTATTTTAAAATTCAAATAAAGTAGTCCCATGCTAACATGGCTAATTCAAAGATACACCATTTTATCTTTCTCTCCTAGCCCTCCCTTAGAATTTCATATAAATTTGTTTTTTTTTTTTTACTAACATTTTAAAAAGAAGCCTGTACAAAGCAGTTTTCACAGTTATGATCAGGTGCGAATGAGGTAGGATAGGTCCCTTTATGTAAAGGTGAAGCACAATGTTAAAGAGAAGATGTCACAGATGTGCACCTCAAGATCAAAAAGAAAAAAATATGATGGGAAGAGGAGAGTTGTTGGTTTTATGTCCATGAAGAATTCTTCACAATGTGCACTGATGCATCTGTTGTAGAATTGCCTACATTTTACTGACAGCTTTAAAGATATTTATGCAGGTGAACATCTGTAGATAAAAGATCCTAGCAGGCAGCTGTGAGGTGAAACAAGGGGGTGAGATGCTCCTATCATAGTTACATATTTAACATAATAGGAAATAACGCAGAAAATGAAAGGAGTTTTTCAGATATTAAACAGCAGACTCTCCCCCCACAATACTTTTTTAATATTTAGCTCCAAAATGCCCTTATTTTTACAGTAGTCTACAAAACAACCATTGGCAAGATTCTGTCCATCTCTGCAGAAGATATCTATGGCAAAAAAGGTTCACTTTTAAAAGTTTATTATTAATTTTATTGTTGAAATGTTAAAAAACCTAATTTATTTCATATCATACCAACATTAGATTCAGATATGATATTTTCACTTTTAGCTGATGTAAGATGAATAAAGATGTATCACCCTCTTGATATGATAATTCGGCATGTCTTGTGGGGAGGAAGAGAGAATCTTTTAAACCACATAGCAACATAAATTCATTCAGTTTCTTTTCTGTTTTTTAAAGATCACAGGAACATGTATAATTTCACCACATACTTCTGCATTCAACAGCACCTCTACTAATGAAAACTGTCCTTCATTTCTCTCACAGAACACTATCATAAATCCATTTCATTGTTTGATACGGTTGGCTGAATTACAAATTATTGCCTCAGCTACAGTCTGATTTCAGGCAACATTATGGTCAACCTAGGTGCCATCATTGGGCATCTCTGTCTCACAGATGGTTGTCACAACAAATCCAGAATGATTAAATAGGTTGTTTAAAGTTTACAGTCCATTTTATGTGCACTGACCTACCATATAATAATAATGAAATAAAATGTAGTACAAGATGAGCTGTAGACCTGTGTCCATATCATGATATTATTTGATAATATAAAATGTGAACACATGTAAACATTGTAAGAATGTCACCTACAGGTCTAGTTCAACAAAATCTCTCCATGAGTTGGTGCTTTGCTCCTGTCATTGCTGTACTTTCTGGAGCACACATACTGATCAGGGTCGGGGGAAGGGGGCTGACGGCATCACAGCATACCATTCACCACCAGTCTGTTGCTGATGTCACTAACCTTAGATACACTTTGGTGTATTTTCATCAGTGTGACTAAATCTACTCCCATTTTACATCAGTGCTAATCAGGTCACAGTTGATTTCCACACTACTGCACTACTTCTATTATTCACCACATGAAATATATGGTTGCAGGGTATTAAAATTGCCATATCAGTTACCATTAATTCTATGAGATCTACCTATGAATCACTATCTAGGGGATCCAGAATTATCTTTTTGATGAAAAAGAAGGGCACAACTTGCTGAGCTAAAATCTATTTAATTTTCCCAAATGGATAGCCATTTGCAAGTTGAAGGAATTTTAGTGCTATCCTGGATTTTTTTAGCAGAGATTAAAAAGGAAAATATTTGTTCAACACATCTATGGATTTTTTTTTTCTTTCAGACTCAAGTGAACAAGTTTCTTCAAACTGCCAGACTCTTCGTCATTTCACTCTTTGGGCCACAGAAATAAAACAAGCCTACAGAAAACTCTGATAATATCAACAAGCCAAAAGGAAATTCATACCTCATGTGTGTTACAATGTCAAGCCCTGAAACTCCCTTTCATTTCATCACCAATCAGAGGCATCTTTGAGATTCAGACAGAGGCTGAACCAGCCTTTTGACACACCAGAAAACTCTGAAGCCATCTCAGTAGCAGTTCATGGCAAGTGAAAATTATCTCCCCCAAAATAAGATGGAACATAGATACACTGGATGTTCAAGAGAGTAAGCTGTATACTACTCCTTACAGTGTTATAAGTATCGAGTAGACAGCACAATTTCAGTGACTATAATTGCTGATTAGGTGCTTTTGAGGATGTAGAGTATTCCAGGAATAAATTCCAGTAACTCTGCAATTTAGAATGCATAATGACTGTGGACATTCTGTACTCTGTCACTGATAAATCTGCTGCTTTATGTAACTTTGGCTTTGGCTGAAGAAAAATCTTTAAGAAATTAATTTTAAATATTTTTTTTACCAAAATGGCATGAGTTCTAATCTGGTAAATCATAGGAGGGCTGCATCACATGTTGTGCATGTTTTCTATATATTTGAGAACAGTGATGAATCACGATCCTGAATGGATGCTCCAGGTGGTTCTCTGTATCTTGAAAATAACTAGACTGAGAATGTAATGCATTAAAATAATGACTGGCCATATCATGTATGTCTAGATTTTGGTGTATACCAATGTATATCTTTTTGTCTTTCCCAGAAAAATTCATTATGACAGTATTATTCCATTTCATAGGCCTATTGCCAGTATCTACTCATTTTGCATGTTCATTCATATACCTTGATATAGAAACAATGGGTTTATTTAAGATTAAAAAACGTTTTTCTGTGTCCAAAGTACAGTAACTAACTATACTCATAAAAGCATTTCTTATAGAAGACTATATGTGCTTACTCAGATATTGCAAGCTGACTTTTGCATGCCATAAGACTCCATTACTCTTGCTTTTTTTTTCTCTTAAATTCTTAGAGGCGTCCAAACTGGAGGGCCTCTCTCTGTAGTATTTGCACTGCTTTGGCATGTAGGACCTGCAGAATCAAACCAATATCTTACTGAAGGAGGCACTGAACACACAGCTATTAGAAAAGAATATCCTGAGATTGTTCAGTTCTTATCTTGTGATTAGTACATTCTATAGAGCCTGTATAAATGTTCAGTTACAGTGTTTACAATCCTATGATATGGTTACATAGAAGAGTTGAACTGAGATGTTTTGAACTTTTAAAATTAGATTTTTCAGCTGTGTGAACCCTGTGTGAAGCAGCTGTGTGAACATTACTGAATGTTTGGTCACAAGGTCTAAAGACTCTAGTGGCTAGTGGCATTAGCATAAAAGTCAAGATTTTGTGTGCTGACAACTTGCCCCTGTGTGAATGAGCCTTTATTTTTAAAGCCCCCTTAACTATGCTGAAGCTGAAACATTTGACAAATTGCAGCCAGGAATGCAGAAAAACTTTTGTTGGTTATTTATTGTTGTTATTTTTTCTTGTTGCTCTTTCCTTAAATTATTTGTTATAATGACTAATACATATAATTCTCACAGACTTCTCACAAGAGATTTTTATGTATTTTAAGAACATAACTAAAATATCACAATCTTGTTTTTGAAATGCTTGATGGGCACTTTTAAAACCAGCTGTTATACTTACAATACAATTTGTATTGATCTTGTAGACAAATAAACAAGCTTCAGACTTATAAACATATATTCTATTCTATTCTATTCTATTCTATTCTATTCTATTCTATTCTATTCTATTCTATTCTATTCTGTTCTGTTCTGTTCTGTTCTTGTTCAGTAGTCAAAAATATTTCCCTAGTCAGGGAAGATTTTAAATATATACATTTTGCCCAATTCCTTGCTAAGTCAAACCCAAGAATGTCTGAACATCTTTACTGGATGTATGTTACCCACAGAGCACTACCATAACCTCTAGCTGGGGTATAACACAGGTGGAAGTTATTAGTCTTATCCAGTCAGAGCAAGGCCATGAGCATCAATCTCTCTCTTTCTAGGTAAGAGACCTGCTTGTGTAGACTGCTGGTCTCATTTCTTCTGATCAGAAGTTAGTGCTAAGCCCAAGAAAGCTTTCCAAAAGGCTTGCAAAATCTAGCAAGACAACCTAATAAGTCAGGATTTTGCAGCATTCAGTTTCTGTCAGCTCTAGAACTGAGTAAGACTTATCTCAATATGTGAAGCTGAATGCCCACAGCATCTGTTAGTTCCTAAAATGCTTTTATCTTTGAAAGGTAGAAATTTCAAGTGAAATTTCTGAGGACTGTGCGCTGGCCCACCCTTTTGGGAGGGTGGAAGATATTTCATTTTTACTGGAAGTTTTAGTACAGTCTGACAGAGAGAAGATGGAGAGCTACCTTCACAGTATCAAAATCTCTTAGACTTGTACTTCTATTGACAATAGTTTGCACCCATCCATCCCCGGGAAAAGGACTAGAAAGATACAGAGGTATATGGGATAGGCTTCTTCAACTTCCATTTCTATATTTCCCTTTAAGACTTAAATACAATTTGGCCTTGTAGGGTGAAGTAGTGTGCCAAAAACCTCTTGAATTCAGAAACACATACTGAAAATGTCATTCTGTACAAGTAAGGTTCATTTTTTACTCTCAATCGTATATAGTATCTGAAAAGTTTAATATGAAAGTATTTAGCATCTGATAATTAAAGAAAAAAAAAAAGTCAAATCTCTGCCTGTGTAGCATATTTAAATAGAAGCTGTGCAAAACCTTGCCCTCTTCATTTCCCTGTCTCTCCTCAATAAAAATTCCTCTGTTCCTGAGGAATTTTGAAAGTTCTCCCTGTTTGAGTGTTTTTGTTATTAAATAAACCAGCATATCTTTGATTAAATAAGCACTGATTTAATGAAAGCAGAAAGAATAAGACTGTTTAAAAACAATAAATCAACCCCCCCAAATGCAAGCATGTTTTATGGATTAATATCTGGTATATGTTAATTGATATACTCTCTTGTGGATTTCAAGAACATGCAGATTATTCTATCTAAAATGAAAGCATGTGTCATTATCTCTAAGAGTTCCCAGAAGCCCAGTAACAGTGCTAAATGACAGCACAGTGTGAATGTGAAGCAGTTGTGAAAAGCTGTTTAATACTACGCAACAACATAGAAAAACTAGCTCAACTCAGAAAATGTCCATTGCATTTTCTGTTTATTTTTCTGAGTCATTAGAAAGAGTAATAATAGTAATAAAATCCCCCAAACCCCTTACCTCTCTTCTTGCATCCTTGCATTGCATGGCCTTTGTCATATTCAGTTTTCATGTTGCAGAAATAATTAATCTTGCTCTTTTACGTCTTGCTGACACAAGCATGTATGTGTACTACATTATTAACCCAGTTGTCTCACCTGACTGGACTTTAAGACAGAATTTACTTGTAGGCAAGTGAAAAATATTTCACCTCAAAGGGGAAGACCTGACCACTTGACTGTTTGCAAAATATGTGCTGAAATTCATGCAACTTCTGAGACTGCCTAGCTGACTTTGTGCTACTATGTTATGCCTGTACTGTTTACCAAAGTACTGGAAACCTTCCTAAAGTCAGACAAGTGTCATGGAAAGCAGGGAAGAGTAGGCTTACCTTTGACAGATGCTTCTTTCTGAACTGGTTCTCAAAGACATTATCTCTGTACCTAAAAGATGCCTTTTGGTGACTGCTTATGCCCCTTATATGCTGTTGGTGGTTGTGCTCAATGCAACACATGGTGACAGGAGTGGGATGGAGCTTGCCAGGAAACAGAGGAAGGGCCAAAAAGATTGCATAGAGCTAAAAATTGTCCATCAGACAGCTGAAGGAAGAGTGGATGGCTGAGTGAAGGTGGTATCATGTTGCTTAAGGCATTAAGGGTACTTACACTCTCCATTTCCAGAGAGTTATATGTTGCTTTAAGTACCAGTGAGAAAACACTAAAAACGTTTCAGAGAGAGACAAATTGATGTTTTTGGAGACACAATGAACACAGAAACAGCATTATTCTCTTGACCACCAAATTTTACATCTCCTTGTTTGGGAAGAGTCACTCTTTGCCTACCTACTGAGGTTTTTCAGTTTACTTAGAGGTTTGCAGCAGTCTTCACAAACTGACTTCTATGTCCTCTTCATTTGATGTAGCATAGAAAAATGAAATTAAGAACAAACTCTTTTTTTTTTTCTTTTATATTAAGTGCACTAGAAGGAAATGATGACACAGACTGTGTATATTGATTAGTAGATGTTCCTCCAAGACATCTTATGGCAAGATAATACGGAGAGATAAATGAAGATCCAGGCATGTCTTCCCTTGTTTTAATAGAAAGCTGGAGATATATTAGTCTACTAGCACTGACAAACAAGTTGGCATTTTCCCACATGTAAGGACTTGGATGTTTTTTTCTGGTTTAGGATGGCACTGAAAGAATTGTATGCATTTCTGTGCCATTTTGTAGTTGTTACTTCACTGCATTGGGCTAGTGGGATGTGGTCTTTAGGAGCTGAAACAGTCCTTCTGTATGCCGACCTGCAGAGGAAAGAAAGCCTAAATGACAAGCAGTGGTTCATCCTGCAGCCCGTTTGAAGGACAGAGAAGACTCATGTCCCCTCTCTGTCCTTGTGACAGGATAAGGTTACCTATCTTCTGGGAAAAATCCATTAAATGGAAGGTGAATATTCTGCACCAAGGTTTGCATGTGTGTCAAGATTTGTACTGTTCCTGGAACTTAGAATTCCTATTGGAAAGCACAGCCTTAGAGATACACAGAAATATGGAAGCTCATCCCCATCCTGCTTTGAATAAAGATATGCTGAAATTCTGGCTGGTACCAGAGAAGATTCATGTTTGGGTCAATATGGAACTCAGAATATTTCGGTTGTGAAGAAAAGTGTGTTAGTGAAAACCGTGGGGTTTATATGTCTCTCTTCAACTTTCATTCTGTCATTGATCACAGAAAAATTTGAATAACTGTGAAATCACTGCATATGTCTACTTTTATTAGCAAGGTCTAAGGCTTCCCCCAACAGCCAGTTTCAGGCCATTCAGACAGTGACCTAGAAGAAAGGCCTAGCCCTGTCCAGAAGACCCCTTCCAAATGATTCCCATCTATTCTCTGAGGAGTACAGTAACAAACACCACTGTGCCACCCAAGGAGGCTATGATACCACCACACTACTGGTAGCAAGTGAGAAGAACAGAGTTCACTCTCAAACCCCTTTGGAACCTCCTTGCCACGTCTTTTCCTCAGTCTTATTGACTCAGTTTCAAGCTATTCTTTGTCTATTTGGACAGTGGCCCCCAAAGTCTTTACATACCCTGAGTACCCATCTGCTGATTCAGACCTTTGCATATTGCAGTTAGCTAAATAATAGGGAAAATATTCTGGAGAAATAAGCTGACAAAAAAATCAGAAAACCTCGTTTTCCTAAACATTTATTTGAATTAATTTAGGTCTTATTAGGGCCATTTTTGTACTTATTCAGTCCTCAGAGCAGCCAGGCACCAGTTCAGTCTGCATAATAAATTAGAAAAATTTCACAGCACATGGACATTTGGACAAAATAAACTCCCCATTGACAGCTCTACAGTTTTTTCTCTTGAATTAAATAATGGCATTCTGCAAAATAAAAGGCTACAAAGAATGAATGGTAGTAGTCAATAGTTTAGCTAGTTTAGTCAAAAGCTAGTAGTCAATAGTTTCTGGAGTTAACTGGAGTTAAATCCAGTTGGAGGCCAGTCACAAGTGGTGTTCCCCAGGGCTCAGTGTTGGGACCAGTCCTGCTTAACATCTTTATCAATGATCTGGATGAAGGGATTGAGTGCACCCTCAGTGAATTTGCAGATGACACCAAGCTGGGTGGAAGTGTTGATCTGCTTGAGTGTAGGAAGACTCTACAGGGGGGCCTGGACAGGTTGGATCAATGGGATGCAACCAGCTGTATGAGGTTCAACAAGGCCACATGCTGGGTCCTGCATTTGGGTCACAACAACCCCATGCAGCGCTACAGGCTTGGGGAAGAGTGACTGGAAAGCTGCCTGGTGGAAAAGAACCTGGGGGTCTTGGTCAACAGCCAGCTGAACATGAGCCACCAGTGTGCCCAGATGGCCAAGAAGACCAATGACATCCTGACCTGTATAAGAAACAGTGTGTCCAGGAGGACCAGAGAAGTCATCCTTCCCCTGTACTCAGTATTGGTGAGGCTACACCTTGAATACTGTGTCCAGTTTTGGGCCCCTCACTACAAGAAAGACATTGAGGCACTGGAGTGTGTCCTGAAAAGGGCAACAGAGCTGGTGAAGGGTCTGGAGCACAAGTTTTATGAGGAGTGGCTGAGGGAACTGGGGTTGTTGAGTCTGGAGAAGAGAAGGTTGAGGGGAGACCTTATCACTGTCTGCAACTACCTGAAAGGAGGTTGTAGCAAGGTGGGTGTGTGTCTTTTCTCCCAGCTAACAAGTGACAGAACAAGAGGCAGTGGCCTCAAGTTGCATCAAAGGAGGGAGGTACAGATTGTATGTCAGGAAAAATTTCTTCACTGAAAGGGTTCTCAGGCACTGGAATGGGCTGCCTAGGGAGGCGGTTGAGTCACAATCCCTGGAGGTGTTTAAAAGATGACTAGAGAGGTTGCTCAGAGATATGATTTAGTAGGGATAGGTATGGTTGGACTTGATGATCTCAGAGTTCTTTTCCAACCAAATAATTCTATGATTCTATGAAAACAGAGGGTACAGTTCATATGCTTGAAGGCACTCTGCCTTTGAGGTTACTGAGAAAATAGAGCCGGGGTCTTTATGGAGGTACACAGTAGGGGAAAAAGAGACAGTGGTCATACATTGAATCAGGGGAGGTTCAAGCTGGATATAAGGAAAAAAAGTCCCCATAAAAATAATTAAGCATTGGAACAAGTGGCCTGGAAATTCTGTATCCTTGGATACAGCATTTCAGGACCAGACTAGACAGGACCTTGATCCTGGTTTGAATTCAATGCTTATCTTTCTTTGAACAGGACATCCTATGGTCTTTTCCGGCAAGAATGGTTCTGGGATTCCAGTGGCATTTTCCCCAGAGGATGTTGATTATAGTTCTGTAGAAGGAAACCAGCAGTGTTGTGAGCTGCTTAGCTCACACAGTTCTTCTCAATTACTTCTCAGGATGATGCAGAATGAGACCTTCAGCCTGAGAAGCTAGAACTTACTGATTGTGATTTTGGAACAGATTTCCTAAGAAGAATTCTGTGCCATTAGAAAGGACCTGTAGAGAACTGAGGATGCAGTCAGCTGTAGTCCCACACTGAAATACAGCTTTGGTAAGTTACTTTAATTGATTTTTTTCTTTTTAAAAATAGTATTACAGTTGGGAGTGATTGTGATTAATAGGGAGTTTATGTGGAATAATTTACAAATGCTGACAACTATAGGTCTTTAAATAATTGCTTTTGTTAATAAATGTGAGCAGCTTTTTTGGCCTCTGACAAAGACACATAGGTTCTCTGAGCACCCTGCCTGTCAGCAGCCCTTTCTGAATATTTGCAGAACTGGCTTAATAATGGAAACCCATAGAATTCCCATGAAAATTATGACACTGTACCACCATTTGGGTAAGCAGTTCTGGCAAAAAAATGGAAGAGCAGGTATGTGTTCTCTGCTGTCTACTTGTCATAGAGTTGCATGAGAAGCAGAATCTTGTTGTTTCAAATAATGTTGATTTGATAATGTTCATTGCTATTTTGTATTCCCTGGATAAGAACAATGGAAAGCTCTTTCTGTTCATACAAGCCTGAATCATTTGAAAATAATATTGTTTTTCTGTAATAATGAACATATTTATGTGTGTCTCAGATCCTGTTAGAGGCTACTTAGCATATGGAATAACTTATAATAATTAAGAACACCAATGTGAATCTGAAAGGAAGATAAAAGTGAGAGACTAAAGTGGTTATTTAATTTAGGTCTACCTGCTTAGGAGAAAATTTGACTGTGATGGGTGTGTCTAGGGGATGAGCTTTTAATAGCTAGGGTACTTAACTAATGGAAAAATATACAAGAGTGTGAAGCAGATTATCTGTTATTCAAAGCCCTACAAACTAAAATCATATTCTAAAATGTATCCTGTGGCACAAGGTGATCCAAGGAGAGAATGGCTGAGGTTCTGTGGGGTGTCATGCTGTCTGATCAGATGGACAATATATTGCCTTCCATTCTTTGTATTGTACATCAAAAACACTTATGAAAAATGAATGTGCTACTGCAATGTTCAATAGAAGTGAAATGTACAGTGAGATATTTCCCATGGCTACCTCTAAAGGGAGAACAAGCCCACATGTAGTTAACGTGAATAAGAAAATATTACTGGAGCATCATGACCCCCTGCAACTCCTTTCCAGCTAACAGATGCTACTTTAGCCAGAGAAATATCATATGCGTTTGAAAAAGGAAGGCAGTCTGAACCTTCACAAGATTTTTATAAGCTTAGGCCAAGAATTTACAATGTGTTATGTGGCTGACATATATATTATATGAATCTATGGTCTGAGCCTACTTTTGTTGTATGAGTATTCTGCTTGCAAAAAATTATCTTGCATTTGATGAATGTTCCACTTTTAGATTCACATCAGAGATCTTTGTCACTGGGCCTGTGTTGTACAAAATGCTGCTGAAAAGTGTTGGTTCAGATTAGGATGTGATTTATCCTTCTTTAACATTGGTTTTCAGTATGACAACTGATGGAAATGGTGTGCAGATGATGATGTCAGAAAAAGAAAACTGAGAGGGGTGAGCTCTATGGCAAAATGTAACTATGGATACACGTACAGACTAGAGAATGAGAGGCTGGAGAGGGACCTGGGGGCTCTGGTCAATGGCAAGTTGAACATGAGCCAACAGTGTGCCCTGTCTGCCAAGAGGGCCAACAGTGTCCTGGGGTGCACCAAGCACTGCATGGCGAGCCAGTTGAGGGAGGTGATTGTCCCACTCTACTCTGCACTGGTGCAGCATCACCTCGAGTACTGGCTGCAGTTTTGGGCATCACAGTGTAAAAAGGATCTAAAGCTCCTGGAGGGTGTCCAGAAGAGGCCACAAAATTGGTGAACGGCTTAGAGGGGAAGCTGTATGAGGAGAGGCTGAAGTCACTTGGTTTGTTCAGCTTGAAGAAGAGGAGACTGAGAGTAGATCTCATCATGGTCTATAACTTCCTCACAAGGGGAAGTGAAGGGGCAGGTCCTGCTCTCTTCTTTCTGGTGTCCAGTGATAGGACCAGGGGAAGTGGCAGAAAGATGTGTCAGAGCAAGTTTACGTTGGACATTAGGAAAAGTTTCTTCACCCAGAGGGTGGTGGAGCACACGAAGAGGCTCCCCAGGGAGGTGGTCATGGCACCAAGCCTAACAATATTCAAGAAGCATTTGGACGAAGCCCTCAGACCCCTCAGACAATCTTGGGATTGTCCTATGCTAGGGTAAGAGTTGGACTCGATGGTCCTTGTGGATCCCTTCCAACTCACAACATTCTATGATTCTGTGATTCATCCTGCACCACTCCTTTGACAGGGAAAGTGTGAAGCAGTGTAGGAAAAAAGGAGGTCAGGGTAAACATGATTATGTACATCTTGGAGCCCAGTTTGATTGCATTTGTGATGTCTCCTGGAATCTTTTGAAGTTATGGAGAATCTTATGGTTTGCTAAGAAAAGGTCAAAGAGTATGTCCAGTCTGATAGCTCTGACTGTTTTCCCAGGCGTTTTTTAAATGTTTGTCTTAGATTTTGGATTAAAAATCTACTTTCCGATTTTTCATACCATTGAGAAAGAGACCTCTATGAAATACAAAGTCTCTTTTGAGCTGTATGTCTGGTTTGGGTGACTTTGTTGTGAGTTTGCTTTGTTTTGGTTTGGTTTGTTTTCTGTTTTTTTTTTTTCTCCAGTGGAATTGGAAGAGGGAAGATCCCATGGTTTGTATGGAACTTCAGTCCAGTATTTTATACCTGTTTCACTCATCTGAGTTTAGATCTTGCTAATACAGAGATATTTAACAAACTTAAATAGAAAAGGATTTTGAACATAATTAAAATAAAAAGTTTTAAAAAGTTGTATGACAAAGAAATAGGTTGTCTATTACCATACAGCTATAAAAAAAAAATTCTATAGGAAGCTAATAAATTGTATATAGACATGTATCAAAACAGTATTTGACATTATGATATAAGAACTACATGCACCATGGATGTTCATTATCAGTTTCTTTAGTTATTCTCTTTTTTAGCCTGTGTTGCATGCATACAGGGTTTAGTATTGGTTTCTGATAAAAACCGTAGAGTTGGTGACATTCCACTAAATTTCAGCAGTATTTCAAAGGTCCAAATGGTACTATTTTTCACCTTCTAAAATATTCTGCCCATTTGTTACACGTCTAAGTGACTTAAGATAGTAGTACCAGCTCAGTGTGAAACTGGGAAAAATAAATTTAGTATGTAGAGGAGTGTACATTCATACAGTTGCCAAGACTATAAAAAGGAGAATATGGGAAAATTTTGAATAAATTAATTTTAGTCAGTACATTCTTTATCTTCTTACAAAAGATACCAAAAATTCAAAGCACAGTTAACAGAAACACTTGGATGGTCTCTGCAAGATGAGACAGTTAATTCTGGAGAGGGTACAAATCTCATCATACATTTATGTGAATAATAAATAAAAGTTAATGGCCCATTATCACAAATATACTTTGAGAACAAAGAATGGTTTATTAGGTTTACCTTGTTCTGTCATTATAGCTTTCTTTTGAGAGGGCCATTCAAGCATGTAAGCATTGTCAGCTTTATAAAAGATAATAAAGTTTATTAGTATAATAATGGGCAATGAATAATACTTTAGAAATAGCAAATAGGTTGTAAAAAATTCGATAAGGTCAAAACTGTGTTATCAAAAGCTAATGTGGCTTCTTTAAAAAAAGGGGGGACTCTGTGATCCAGTCTTTTTACCTAGTATAGTATTTAATGGGTGAAAAAAAAAGATAGATAAATTAAAACCAATTAAAAAAATAGTATTACATTTGGATTATTATCCTGTAGGAGTTTGCTCACCACTTTGTCTGGTCCTCGTTTGATGGCTTTTTCTCATATCGCTGGAAGCAGTCTAGAACTTTTTGTTTTATGGTGGCCAAGGAAAGAATGTTGAAAAGGTGTGACCAGCTTTTTATACTTGTATGCTTTCCTCTTTAATGTTTCATATTCTTCCACTTAATTCCTTGCTTATTATGAAGCAACTCCACTGCAGACAATGAACAGCATACTGTAAGATTGGATTTTTTAATTTCTTATTTTTTTGTGTCTTTGAAGTTAATGTTACCTCCAACTGGTGAGAATTCCATGCTTTTGAAAGAACTGTCAGGTCTCACAAAGACTGGATTATCTCAAATATTTTTCTCCCTTCATGTGGGAAAAACTCCATAGAATAAGAAAAAGGTCTACACTGGTCAGAGTTAGCAAAGAAATATAATGGGTGCACATCACATTTATCAGTCAGTTGCAGCTTGAGCAGACTAAGATATTTTTATTTTTATCAATTATGACAGAGTTTTGTATTTGGCTTAGGTAATACTTTGCAAAATATCTGTGAAACATACTAGGAAAGTCTTATACTCTCATGAAAATTGGTATTGGCTACCATAGTAGCATTCAAGCCAGATGAGATGCCAAGTAGGGGCCAATGGCCACAGGTGTGATCAGAGTGGTAATTGAAAAGAAAGAGAAGGCAAATAAAGTAATTTTTAATGCTAATAGCAAGTTCAAATTCCATCCATTTGAACTGGCTTTCAAAAATAACATCAACCTCCAAGATTTTAAATAAATTCTCTCTTAGTTGAAGGAGAAATATGTCGGAAACTTAAAAATCTCACTGCCGAGGGGTGGCAGATAGCAGAAAATATTTTCACCTGTTTCTAAGACTTGCCTTGCTGTCCTGTATTATGGTATCATACAACTTTCCAGATTTCACATGTGGACTAATTGTACTTAGTCCACTTCCCCTCCCCTGCGTTATTTCTTCTGATAAGTTGTACCTTGGGTACTTTCTGCAGAAGACCAGGTAATGTATTTCTTGCATCCGTAGGTTTTGCCATTGTAGTATGGGCTGTTACTTTTCCTGTTGCATACATGGTTCTGTTTTAGAGTAGTCAGTTTATAAACAGACTCCATTCCTTACATAAATAGGAACAGTACTAATTGAAAGATGAGCAACAGATGAATAGCAACTCATTATATGGTTAAAACCATAAAGTAGATACTACACACTAAGGAAAACAGAGAGGAGAGCATGATAATAGCTCCTAGATTGTCTCAGAGCTGCACTGTGAAATAGGAATATGGTGTAGCAGGGGTCTCTTGACTAGCTCCCAATAGCAAGCTCAGCAACCTCTCTTGGCTCTGTTCTTCCCATAGTATATAGATATATAACAGTTTTATGCCAGATGTGTACGTATCCTTAGAGTAGGAGCCTCTTTCATTCTGTTACCATTGTTCTGTGCAGCATGTTTTTTATCACCTAAGGTAGCAGGAGTAAAGTGAGAATTATGTGGCATCTAGGATGAGTTGCATTCCTCTAGGATGAAGATACTGTAATGCTTTCCAGAACAGTTCAGCTATGATAATGGTATTGAGACCTGATGGTCCATGTTGCATGAGGTACTACGTAAAACATCATTAGTGATGTAGACAGTTTCAGGGCAATGGCAGAAGAACTTCGTGGCAGAACATTTATTTTTGATCACTTTTTTTTTCTGCTAAGTTTCTCATCACTGAAAAGTCTACATTTCAGTTCCCAGCTTGTATAGCAGTATCACATCTGCCTCCTGTACTGGCCTGTTTTATGATGAGGCACTCAAATACTGTTGTGTGATAAATAGATGGTTGACAGGGTTTTTTTTGTTTTTCTTGGGAAAAACAAAAGCTGAGATCTTTTTAGCTTCCTGAAGTACCATTCTACAGTATCTTCAGATAGAATAACCAACAGTAGAATAATCAAGTAAGAGAGATTAACATTTCTTTGTGAAGCACCTGAAAGTTGTGGTGGCATGGAGAGCTGACCTCAAAAAGGAAAAATAAATGTTGGAAATAATACAATATGATATATTAAACAATAAATTTTTTTATATTAAAGCCAAACTAACTTAATCCTACATGTTAATCTTGTTTTGATGACTACTGATATTAAAAAGACTGTGCTGGGTTTTCTACTGATGATGTACAAACTTTCATTAAAAATGTATGGAAATGTATAATGAAAACAGAACTTGATTTTTACCTGGTTTCATTAGCAGCCCAGCTCTTGGGAACATTTGACCTAGATCCGCCTGCTAATAGACAAACTTCATAATGACTCAGGACAAATTTTCATACTGGAGGATGTCCATTTTTGCACTGAGGCCTGAACATGATCTATATCCTTCTTAAATTCTACCTTTCCAGGCTTAAACAGTATTTGATTCAACTGCTGGCCTCAAGTTGATTATTTTATATGGAGTTGAATTTGCTTGATGTGAAGAAAGGTAGTGGAGGGGTTTTTTTGTTTGTTTTGCTTATTTTTTTTCCTATTTGATAAAGATACAGTAAACTTTCCATAGAGTATATATAGAATTTCTAATAGGCGGAGATTGGGAATGAAAAAACTTGAATAGATGTTTAGAGATTCATGTGAACAAAGCTTTTTCAGTCCAACCATATTCCATACTGGAGAAAAAACAACTGTTGTGTGGATTGGAATGCATGGAAATGAAAGGCAAGGCTGTTTATCACCACTGGAGAGATGCTTGCGCTTGGTGAAAATTCACTCCCAGGTAGAAAATCAGGTAGGTAGATGCACTCTAACTATCCAGAGTACCACTTTGGGAAATAGGTTTAGAAACAGCTCATTTAAAATTCTTCTTCTGACTCTCTCATCTGTGGGAGCAGCATATTTTCTACATGCAGGCTGACTGACTGGCAGTCAGGGCTAGGTTTGCTAACAAAATAAATTATAATGAAAAATGTAGAGGTAAGTGGCACAAAACGTAGCCCTGGGATAGGGCCTCTGTTGTGTGCACTGGCACCAGAGTGCTGCATAATTACTGCAATATCTGCAAGTGAGGAGTAATTTCAGTACTGGCATCTTAAAAATATTTTCAATGAAAGACCATGGGAAAAAAATTAGTCTGAAGGTAGTGTTTATCTGTCTTTGTGGCTCAAAGACTAGATTTTGATCTGATGCTAATTAAGGAATTACTTCCAAATCAGGATTTTTTTGGGGGGAAGAGGAGGACGGGGGAGTGCTGGGGGTTGGGTTACATACAATGGGGTTCATTCTGTAGATTCTCGGTTTTGTGAAAAAGGACCTACTGGGGATATTACTGGGGAAATTTCATGAATCACAGAATCCATGCTTTATTTTAGACAGTATCACAAGGAATAAACAAAGAAACAAAATCTTGTATCTGAAATCTTGGAAAGGAATGAAGATTTAAAGAAGGAAACATGCCTGATTCTAACAGCTGGAGAGCTGGTGAGATGGAAAGATCTGAAGGCTAGTTTAGAAATGCAATGTATATGGTAGAGCTTTAATCCCAAAAGGGGCATCAAAGAGTTCTAACAGTCCAAAAAAACAGAGAAGAATAGGCTTGAGTTCATGTTAGTGAAAGCTTGTGAAAGCTTATGAAAGAAGGGAACTAAAGAGGTAAGTGAATAAGCTAAAGAAAAAAAAGTCTGTTAAAGTGAAATATCATAGAACTGTTTTTTGTGCATAGTCTGTATCACAATTAACAAGTGGGTTTGCACCCATTGAAGTTCAGTTTGCTGGTGTTTTCATTGTATTTTCCTGGGGGAAGGGGGGAAATAAAAAATAAAATAAAATTGAAAACCTGACCTATCAGCCCAGCCAGTTAAGGTATAAGATTGTGTTTTCTTGCTCGGGTATTCTTAAAACAGAATATCTGTTCTCATATTATAAACCTTCAAGCACATGCTAAGAGCAACTTTAACCCTAGCTCTGGGTCTTCCTTAAGACAGGCCCTGGAAAAATTTGGCTTTTTTCTTAGAATTGTAGAATAATTTAGGGTGAAAAGGATCCCTGGAAGCTATCTAGCTCTGTTGGAGGCAGATTGATCTAGGTCAGACTTCTGAAAGCTTGTCCATCTATTTTCTGAATATCTCCAAAGATGGAGGTTATGCATCCTCTGTGGAAAACCTGGTCCCATATTTGACCACCCTTCTGGTGGAAAAGTTCCTCCTTACAAGCAAATAGAATTTCCTGTTTTGCAACCTGTTTCCTTTGCCTCTTTTGCTATCACTGAGTACTCAGAGAAGAATTTGTCTCTGTCCTTTCTACATACTCCCGTTTAGTATTTGTAGGCAGTTAGAAGCTCCCTTTAGTCTTCTCAAGTCAGAACAAACCCAGCTCTCTCAGCCTCTCCTCATACTTGTAGGTCTTAGTGCAGGTTCATGCGATCTGGATAGATATGGTATGACAAGGACTGAGTGCACTACAGCCCAAGGAACCAGATTTGTCCTGAGTTCAACTTTTCCTAAGTGTAGCAGAGGTAGTTTTCAGCCAAAGCTCAAAATCAGTAAACAGGAACATGAACTAAGTATATTCCTCAACCCAATTACTCTGCTGTTATGACATTTCCTTGGCACTGTTGAATTTAATAATATAGACATGCCTGAGGTCTTTTCCCAGAAACACCACTTAAATGTATGTACTGTTATACTGCCAGAACATTCCCTGTCTAGCTTTTGGCCCAGATCAAACTTTACGCCTTCAAATATTTACCACGAACTAACTGCTCGGAAGTTAGCCTAGGTCAGGGACCATTGTCAATAGCTAGTTAAGATATCATTGCTCATTTTAAAATAGTGTTTAGTAACAGGAACATGGGCTATTCTATGACAATTGGCCTCAGTGCTAGTGAATGGTCCCACATTCAATTAATTTGTTGCCTGGGATATAACTCTAAACTTGACTCTGCTGCAGCAGCTCAAGGTAGCTTCAGTCCAATGTCAGAAATCTCTACTGAAACTGCATTGAAAGAGGGTAGTAAACCGGAGCATGTGGGAATTAAGAGTGAAATTGAATGGTGAAACCAGAAAAGTATATTTCAAATAGAAACATAGAAATATTTTTTCAGGCTTCTTTTAATGTCCATTTTTTCTACCAGAAAATTATTTTTAAACTGGGCAGGAGGCAAGCAAAGGAGAGATAGAAACAGCTGAAAATTTAGAAAATTTCAGGTGCTAAGGGATTTATAGCTTTCAGCTATAATTTCTTTCCTTGCTATTGACTTGTTAGCTGTTAGGTTACGTTGTTTTTGCATTTCAGCACAACTTCATGGAAAATCATGCATATTTCAGAGTAATCTTGATTATCAAAATGTTCAAGAGAAAATACAATCTGTGTCTGATTTGCTTGATTTTCCCACTATACTTAGGTTATAGTTAGATATGAAGACTACGTCTGATGGAATGTTCCACAACCCAGGCACTGATTATGGAACCATCTTACACTAAATTTGTAAAGAATTCTGGAAAATACTATGAGAAACAAAAAAATAACAACCACATATCAGAGCTGATTTGGTATTCAGTATTATGATCTGATCTGATCTGATCTTGTCTGATGGCTGACCCTGCTTTGAGCAGAAGGTTGGAGTGGAGACCTTCTGAGGTCCCCTCCACAGAATGATTCTGTGATTATGATAATTATTAATTGCACCAAATCTCATACAAATAGTTTAACAAAGGGAAACAGCATATCTATCACTCAGGGGCTGATTTTATGAGCTGTCTTCAAATGCTAAGTGCTCTTAACTCCTACTGATTTTGACAGGAGCTGAGATAACTTGGCAAGTTGTGAGATAAACATCAAAAAGTTCAATCCAGTAGACATTTAAATCACAAAGTACACATCCTCTAATTTCAAAGTGGGTCTAAAATTGCATTAAGTGTAATGAAGCATCGAACTCTCCAGCTAAAGATTTGCCTAAAAGCAGTTCCTGCTGTGGTAAATGGGAAATGTTGTTCAGACTGATTATGGAAAAGAAGTTACTAATGGGATGGGCATTTAATTCTCCATGAATCACCAAACTGGGGATTCAGTGCCTTAGTGGAGATGATAGCTATACAAAATGTTCATACCACAGATAGGCACCAATTCACTACCATAGACAAACTTGAGCTTTTCTGTACTTGAGACAGAGATTAAGATAACTGAGAACCAAATTATTTTTTTTGCTACTTCCAGCCTTACCTTCCAGCCTTGTTGACAGAACAGATGACAAAACCTACTCAGAAGGAATTTACGTTCAAATATCCAGCGACATTTTGTTTCAGAGCCATTAACAAGCTGAACCACAGGAAATCTATGCAAAATAGATGGGTTTTCATATGTTTCAGAAACAATACTTTTAGTGAGTAATATATATTGATTTCAGGAATAAAATATAGCGCAGAGTTCAGTGGCTGGAGGAATGTCATACAAAATTGTTTTCATAAAGTCTGTAGGTTGACAGCACTTCATTCAGTGGTGTCATGGTCTGCTCTCATTCATCAGGTTGATTATTCTTTTTACTCTTCCTTCTTTTCCCAGTTTTGCTCCTACCACTATTTATGCAGCTGCAGAGTGAACTGGATCAGAGAACTGATCAGATTAAACCCATTTTCTTTTTTTGCTGAGTTATTTTTAACCTGGCTAGTTCTCTGATTCATTGCTCAGCTGCACAAAGAAATACTGGTACAGCTGAGTGGGCAACGCTGAGATGAGGTACGAACAAGTCATCAGAGGGGGAAAAAGGTGAAGCCATTAAACCTGAAGCACCATTACAGAAAAAAGCTGGTTGAGCTACAGCCTGAAAACATGGTTCCAGGGCAATTTAAACCAAACTAAAGCTGAGCTTGCATAGTCCTAGCTTTTTCTTAACAACAAAACAGTGTGACCTAGCTTGTTGCGTGAGCTTAATCTGGTGGCTTGTGGGGTAGTCACAAACTGGAGAAGGAATGCTCCAGACCAGATGTTATCAAGATAAATTCCTGTGGAACCACACCTTTTGTCATCAAAGTGACTTTTACTTGTCATCAGGAGAAGGAGTTGTTACCAGTTGGTGAAGTACTGGAGATATCAGCAGTCTGAGGTAAGTGTAACCTTTGATTAGACAGATTCAGATCACTAAGAGGTACTTCAGCTTCTGAACAAACTATTCCTACTCAGCATGTTGGTCCAGGTTGTCCTTGGGAGAAATGGAATGCATAAAAACTGTATGTGCAGTTTTAAAAGCTCGTATCATAAATGCTAGAAAAGAATGAACTGTATTTCAGTAATCATCAATAACTAGTACAGCAGATGGTAAACCTGATTATGCAGGCCAATAAACCAAGGTACATATCCCAGAAAAACTTCTGGCACTTAAAGTCAAGTCCAGCTGGGGACTTAAAAGGCCCATTTCCTTCCAGGATATGAAACAGAGCTGTCTCATTTGTTATCACTGAACAGGAAATTCTGACTCAATTTGAGGCTACAACTAATTTTGCCATTAAGAAATAGTAGAGGTTTGAGGCAGTGCTATCAGAACCCCATAGGTTATAATTCTGCAGCAGCCAGCAAAACAGTCTAGCTGAGGGAAGAGCAGACAGTTTCTGAAAGATTTGACACATCAGATGCGTTACTACTGTTGTTCGATTTCAGCAAATTGGCATTCTCCAAAGGAAAACCATTGATTCAGCTACCACTAAGTAATGGATGCTGTCTTCAGAGCTAACATTTGCACCTTTAAAAGGAGGTTGACAAATCTGAAAGGGTTCAGAAGAGAGCCATACAAATTAGTCAAGGTCTGAAATATTCTGCTTATCATGTGAGATTAAAACTCACTTTATTTGACTTGGGAACAAGGAGTTAAAGAGCTGTCTTGCTATAAATGTACCTACGTAAGAAAAAGTCTGATAGCAGATGCTTTTGTTAATTTAGGAGACAAAGCAAGTTGTGGGACACTGAAGTGAGATAAATTGAAACTACAAACATGATGTGACTTTTTTGTTAATTTGTTTGGTTTTTAACAAGGTGAGTTATAAATCACTGGAGCAGCTTATTTCAAGTTAGAGAGGTTTCTCCATCACTTGGATACTGGAAAGACTGACTCTGTTCCTGATAATTGTTCCTAAACATCCACTAATGCACTAGAAATATCTCTAAGTGAAGGAAGAGCTGCCCCTTCCCCCACTCCCTGCCCCTAAAACCAGCATCCTTGCTAGAACAGGCTGTTTGCTATGATATGACTTTTTTATTGGGCCTGCTCACATCAGAGCTGACAGCTCTTGTTCAGAACTGAACTGCTGCTGCTTCACTGGCATGAGACACTGGGCTCACCCCTCCGCAGCACTGGGCTGGCTGTGGTCGCACGCTGGGTAGTACATGCTGTACCAAACTGGAACTCTAAGAGAAGTTAGTACACTTTCCAGGATAACAGTCCAAGGAAGAGTGTGGCTTTGTGCTACTTATCCCAAATGGTATAATTGTATACTATGGTTGAGCCTTAAAAGTTGGTAAGAGGGGAGAACATGAAGACATGGGAGAAACAGAGAACAGAATCAGTCTTGACTTCTTGTATCAAAAATTATATTTTGGTGTGTACAAAATTACTGGGTGTTGGGAATGGCCTTACCTGTCAACTTCAGTAAGCTTTGCTGATTTACTGTAGATGAGGAACTGTCCCTTTTGTTTGTGTGCGAGTTTGCTTCTGTGATGTGCATTCTCAGTAGAGAACAAGAAAAACATAAAAAAGCAGCATGGATGAAAAGTACATTTACAACTCTATATCAAGTTAGGTGAAAAGACTGAATGGCTGAGACATGAGAGATCAATGGAAGGAGACTAATCTTATTTAAACCTCTATTAATGTTTTGGGAATTTGCAGGCTGTTAATGAAACATCCAGGGAATAAATTAAAAGTGTTAGGAGAAAGAGCACAAAGAAGTAGTACTCTTTCTAGAATAAGATTCCTCTGGGACACTGCTGGCTGAAACTTGCAGGGAAGTATGGGAATAGATTTAGCCAGCAATATAAAATCGAAAAAAAGGTAAGAAACGTTGATCCTCAACTAACTTGAAAAGTGAAGGGGGTTGAAAATTAGATCTGACTTTTCAAATAGATGAGGATGAAAAGCAAACAACTGAACTCTGTTAATCCGTTAGCTAGGTAGAAGTCTACCAGCTGACTAGTGTTTTGTGTTTCCACATTCTCAGATTCTATTTTTTTTTTTTCCTCCAGTCTTCATTCTAATTTTGACAAAGGTAGGACATTTCTCAGAGGCTTAAATTTCAGGTACATTTTTTGATGGTCATTATGTCTCTAATTTTGTTCCTACTATATTTTCAGGAAGGAATATCTAACTCTGTAATGTCATATATAGTATTCTGTTTGCTGTAGGCAATAATTCTCATGATGAATTTGTATGTGTGGCATGAAATATGCACATCAGCTTCATAAAGTATTCCATTAAAATTGGACCACAGAGCTCAGTGACACACAGCAAATTGCGGTGGTGAATTTATGTTAAATTGCACAAATATTTGGATTTAGGTGCATGTTGGCAAGCAATCAATTAATTTTATAAATGGAAGGCCTCTCTGTACCAAAGGAAGACCACGAATCTCTCCTCTCACCATACTGGGAGGAAAAATTATGCAGTGAACCTGCTAAAGTGGAAATAGTTTTGTAACTAGCCCAAAGAATGTGAAAGGTAGCTCGAGGACAACAATATTGTTTTGTAGCAGCTCATTATATTTCAAAATTTTATTTAATTCCATGTTAGAAGCAACTGAAAACCTTTCAATTTTTGGAGAGGAATATAGCATTTAATTTTTTAAAATTATTCTTTAGAGTGAGACAGGTCAGTTTTTGTCTTATTGTCTCTTCACAGACCTTGGATCACAGAAATTTACAGCTGACAACTTTGTTGAAACAGATTTCTCAGATTTCTGTTTTCTTAAAAAGCTATAATAGCTCTACTGTGTTGGTGGTTAGTTGTTAAAGGTAGTTTTCCTACATGGTTACTCCAAGGACACTTCAAGAATTCATGTAAAAGAAGTGACTTCTCTTCTGATGACTTTTTCAGAGATTATCAACATGAGAAAAAGCACCTACTACATTTACAAAAAGACATAGAAAAGAAATGAGATACAGTGATGACCCAAGATGTCAAATTGAAAATTTAGATTCTTCACTTTTAAAAATAATTATCCATTCCCTTATGTGTTTACAAGTTGGATGCTCAGCCATAGTTGACAGAAATGTAGCCATACTGGAATTCACAGAAATGTCCTTATTTGCACTGGTTCAAGTTCACTACACCTCTTCCTATTTCCTGTGTCCAAGCTATTTCTGCCTTGCCTTTCTCCTTTCTTTCTCTGGGGTCCAATTTTCTTCTTTCCTCTTCCTGTTCCCTTTTTTTCTCTTCGTAACCTAGCTTTTAGGTTGCTTTTGGCCATTTGTATTTTCTTGCATTCCCAGATGTGGCTTTGTCCCCAGAAATTCTGTATGCTCTGCTTCAAGTGCTGGCAGCGAAGAAGAATTTACTCTAATTCTGCTCACTGATGCACCAGCTCCACATAGCCATCAGTATTTGAGTAAATTTCACTTTGCTGCCAGCACTCAGAGCAAAAAGCTGCATCAAGAGAAAACAACAAAAGCTGTAAGCTCTAAAAGGATTTTCTGAACAAGAATTAGTTCATTTATATGATGTACCTAACATAATATCAAAAGAAAGAACATAGCTGCTGGGCTATTAGGTTCATGATTCTTCTTATACTTATTCAGTACTGTAGAAGCTACTGCCCTGACTTTATCTCATGCCATTTTATTGGTATGAAACAATTCAATTTTTAAGACTAGAGCATTAAAATCTTTTTTACTATGGTCCTTCTGTGTTACTGGATAAGTTAATGGTGTTGCTTCATTTTTCTTCATGTAAATGAAGATACAAAATTTTAATAAGTTGATAACATTCAAAATATTTTTAAAAATTTTGCTGAACTGGAGAGCAAAATTGCAGCTGGTATGGATGTGTCAGAAGTGGAATAACCAGCTCTGGTTGCAACAAAAAAATCTATGGTGGCAGCATAGGTATCATGATCCTTTTTGGAGCCCTGGGAAATATTTAGTGGTAGAAATTTACCTTACGTAGCTACAGTGCTGTCAGTACAGGACTGAATTTATACAAAGCTGACCTACCTGAATTACAAACAAAAAGTGGGGTTTACACATCCCTTGGACTCCAGAGACAAGCATAATCTCTAATTCTGCCTTATAAATCACGGATCCTTCTTGGGATTAGTCACGTTACTCAAATAATATTTTTTCTGTCCTGTAACTGAATAACTTCAGCTACTTCTGGCACCAATATGGAACATTTCAGGCTAAATAGAGAATTCATTCTCCCCTCAGGCCCCCAGGAGTCTTGTGCATACAGAATTTTCATAGACTGCAACTAAACACAGCCAAAGCAAAACAGTTTCCCAAACGAGATGAAAATCCATGTAAATACTTTTGTGGTGTTTGTTAGTCCTTATCATGTGAGTGACTCCCTGACAGATGATGCAGTCTGCAACAGGGCACTTTGGGAACTTATTTTGTAATTGGCAGCAAGATTCTCTGCAGACTTATGCACAACTTTATCAGCAGCTGCTTCAATTTTCAGCTCCCTTTCCCATTCATTGCTTCAAAGCAACAGAAGAAATAACCTCTTCTCTTGTGTGCTTTCAGTGATATAATTCTGCCGTGATGATGGAAGAAAAGAAAATCAGACTGGTCTAACCTGGGAAATACAATTCCTGAATTACTTAGTAACTGAATGTGTGAGGTTTACAATGAATATCAATGTAATTTCTTCTATTTTTTATTTTTTTTTACCTGTGTGATACCCAAACCCAAATGTCTAGTCTTTTCAGGTTCAACAGCACACAAATGCAGTCCTGTATATGAAGATTTTGTACCTTAAGAACTAGTTAGTGGTATAAATGATTTTTACTGTTCCTAGTGCAATAGCTTTTAGAAGATCCTTGCTCCATCCTCCAATGGGTTACCATTCAGTAAGTCACTGTAATGAAGGAAAAAGTCTTCTAGTGAAATATAAAATGCCAAGATAAATAAGATTTGAAAGGAACAATAATGTCTGCCCCCATTTATTGTCAGGGTTAAGAGGCACAGGTCCTAATGTGCAGCTTAAGCAGTATTTACATGATTGGTTCAGAACATTGTCCAAAACCCTTTCCTTCATTCCCTGTTTCCTGTACCTAAATCACTGCAGTCATTTAAGCTTCTGATGACGTCCATAGGTTCACAGGGTCTTGGCTGAGCTAAATATCAAAGTGCCTATGCAACACTTAAACTGGTTTGAATTCATAAGGAGGTACTTCTAACCTGTGATCATCAGTTACTAAGAACATTAGGATTTCAAAGAGAACAAAGAGAATCTTCTTAATAATTACCTTGTGAAGATGTGTGTTGTGAGCCTGCCTCAAAATCTGAGTGCCTGAACTGACACTCTAAGCAGTCCTCCAAATAGCAGGTTCCAGATGCTAGAGGAAAATGTTAGGAAGAGCCCAGGTCTAAACTGTTGAAGTGGGGAACACTACCATACTGTGTGACTGGCATCGTATAGTATCATACTGGGATTCATAATCAGTGCTTGGCCCTGGCCAAGGAAAGAAACTTGTACAAAGGATGTTAAGATAGATTCACTTGCACAAAGATTATTAGCAGTGTCTGATATAGCTGATGGCATACATTGACTAAAATGGTGAAAGTAATTTTAGGGAGAAAAAACCAAAAATTAAAAAAGCAAAAGAAGCTAAAAGGAGAGTAAAGCTTCTTCAGGCCAAAGCCATCTAGCATAAAACAAAAAGGACAAGAGAGTTGTTCCCAGATACGTGTCCTCTCCTGGGTGTCCTCTACATAATACTTTCCCCATAGTAGCTATGTAGTTGTCGTTACAACACATTGACTCCTTTTTGGTAGTGCCTTATTGTGATGCTGTTAGTATTGATTGAAGAATGCTTTGCTAAGGGCAACTGCTGCATGCTGGTAAATAATTAAGGGTTGTGCAGGGAAAGTAGTGGGTCTCCTAGTGTGAACCAAAAACTCTAATCAAAAGGTAGGAAAACAGTGGGGAAGAAGAAGTGATTCTCGGCCAGTGGCAATTCGACAAGTTCTTTTCCTGGCTGAGTGATCTAAACAGCAGACTGCAGAGTTAGACTCCAGCTTGTTGGCTACCAGGACTCCAGACACCTGCAAAGGTCTGTGGTAGACATTTTGACTCAAAGAGTCACTAGAACTTAGTCTAAACTGTCAATTAGGGGTTTCTAAAGGAATCATGGTCTTTTGGCCTCATTACACACACACACACACACATAATTAATTTATTCCACTCATATCACACAAGCACTTTTTTGCAGAAATAGTAATGAAACCTTTCCAAATGAGTTCAGATGAGCAGCAAGTGGACAAGGTGCAGTCAACCACTAAACTTTGTCAGGTTTTGGCATATAGAATTAAATGATGCTGAATGATGACATCATAAACATCAGCAGGTACTTACAGCCATGTGAATGCAAAGAAAGGCACTCATAATTACTACTGTAAGTCTACCTGAAATAGTGATAAATTAGACAGGAAGTATTTATTTTCCTTATAAATTAATTATGAAAACAATACTTCCAATAGTCCTAACGACATTAAATTTCTACTTATATTTCCCTTGAGACTGATCCCTTCCTTCTCAAAAACGAATTTGTTTAGAAATGCTGGTCCCTGATATTTTAAGCTTTTTGATCTTTAAATTTATTCAAACACTGAGAAATGTCCCTACTACCATAAAAGCCTTAAAAATTGTGGATAGAAAATCAGAGAAAAATAAAAATATTGAATTATTGAGAAGGGAATATAGTCCATGGCACCTATTAAAGGCAGTGGAAAACATACAAAGAAAATTTTATTCCCTACAAAATGATATCTCTGATTTTAGCCTAAAAATCCAAAGATATTATTTTCAGAATGTTAAATATAGTATGAAAACATTGCATTTCTTAAAGAGACATGAATTATGGAAATACTTATTGAGCCGTGTCCAGTATTCCCTATCAAATGCTTAATTTTTCGTACCACATCCTTTACTCAATATGATAAGTAGGAGCACTTTCACCCGTGTAGTTGATTAATGAAGCATAATGTGAGAGAGTTTTCCTTGAGACTCAGCCTAAACTTTCTTTTTACTCTTTCTTTTTCATTGTATTGCCCAAGCTCATCACTTTACATATTTCCTGTGTTATTATGGTAAATAATATCTGTTCTTCCTCATTACATACTTTTCATGTTGAAATGCGTTCCTAAACTAGAATGGAAACTGTTATTGGGATTGTGCTATTAAAAATTATAATAATGCTATTCTGCTTTCCGCAAAATCTACTCAAAGCAACACCAAGAGATCAAAAGCACAGAACCAGTAAGTACAACAGCAGAGCCTTTCCAAAAGGCCAGCTCAATGTCTGACATGAACAAGCTGTCAGGAGGCAATTCTGCACCTGCCTGCAGAATTCTTCTGAGCCTGCACCTGCCTCTCAGAACCCCTTTCCAGCCCCATGCCAACTGCAGCTCTATGCTTTGACTTTCCCAACCCCAACCTATCCCTAAACCCCCAATCCTAACCCTAAAGCCACACTAAGCCTGAGACCAGGCTTCCCAGCTACACACAGGAATAAATTCTCAGGGAAGAATTGCTTTTGCAGTCCATTTCTTCTTCCACTCCTTCCCTGCTCCAACTGTAGTTTTATTATCTTTCTTTTTCCCAACCTTGGCAGTACACCTTAACACTATACCTAGGATGCTGCTTGGGGATCTTTTGAGCCCATGTCACCAATTTCTGTCACATTGCAATTGTCACTCTATGTTCTGTCTCTATTGCAACTCCTGAGCTGAATGTTAGGGGGTTTTTTGGTATTGTTGGGAGAATGAAAAAGCCTAGAGCAATAACTTGATTGGGACTGGGAAGAGGCTTTCAAAGCAAGTACTTAGCTTCACAGTTCTCTCCTGAGAATGTTTTCATCTTGCCATGGATAGGGTCTTGGGCTAAGACCAAGCCCCAGCCTCAGCTCTAGGTTTAGGTTTAGGATTCACATTAAGGTTAGGGTTCAGATCAGGACTGGCATTTTGAGAGAAGGAAAGCGCAGGGCAGCACCCAAACTGACAGTATGAAGGAGCTTTCAGAGGACAGACACATGGAGGGATTCAGGAAATGTATGGAAAACATGGAGATGGAAATTTTACTGAAATCTTTACAGTTATTTGTACCTCCATGCACTGGAGCTTGCATTGGGTATAGAATGAATTTTTGTGTAGCTGAATGTGCATAGTATATTGACTGAAAGACATATCTTAAATGTAAGAGGCATCTCTGCTTATGTTGTCTTTGATGCAATATATTCCTGTCTCACTAGCAGTCTTTTACTGAAACAAACAGGATATATATCAATACATATGTTCCTGACAGAAAAATAATCAATGTAATGGAAGAAGTTTATATCCCAGAAGAGGTCTTTCTATCTGAGAGATTCCAGACCATGGTAATGGACATTTATCATTTTTGCAGAAGCTTTGAAGCAGTCGTCTTCCCCCCCGCTCCCCCTAGTCATGTCTCCTATTGAATGTGCATCTAATCAGGAAGAGATTTTGCAATATAATGAGCTGCAGTGCCACCAATAATTAATGCCATTCAACTTTGCAGCCATGATTTTCTATTTCCTTTCATCTTTGGTAGTCATTTACCCTTGTGCAAAGTGAGTATAACACTAACAAATCAGATTGCTTCTCAATTTACATATATACAATGTCATTGCTGAAGAAAACAGTACTTACATGAGTAAATGAACAGTTAAACATCTGACTTAACATTTGCATCTGCAATCATAATAATGGCTTGCAGAAACTAACTGTGCTATTGTGCATGTTTTTGTGTATGCACCTGCCTTATGGTTCTCTCTACCTCTGTTACACATGTATTTATGAAAATTTAGCATCTAATGTGTTCTGGTCTCCATTTCTGTTTTTTATTTAAAAGATGACACCTCATCAACACCAAGTTCCCAATTATCTTGGGTCGCTTATTCAATCAGTGTATAGTCTGAAACAAAGATACCGTCTAACAGTTTATCACATCTTTTCTCGTTAAAAAAAATAAAAAGAATATGTTTGATTTCTCTCAGAGAGTTATTGAAAAGGATCAATGTACAACCATATAGTAAAGCATAAGTAGCTGGCAAAATTGTAAAGAAACTGACACAGAACTGCAGTATTGTAAATTAACTCTAAGGACTGATTGTTACTTAACTGTAACTGTTCCATCATCTGCCAGTTACACAGTTAAAGAGTAGTATTCCAATTCACTCTATGAGTTGCATGCATTAGAGGAAAAACTGCTCTTCAGGATATTTTGACCAATAGCTTAAGCTACAGGTAGTTGTTTAAGCATGTTACAGAATCTACCACATAAAAAGGCCATGCTTAGTGACCATCTACAGGCCTTCATCAAAGCTGATGAAATCAAAGGGAAGACTCTCAGGAAGTTCAGTGTATTTAAGATTTGCTTCTAGTAGACACCACTAGCAGATTATAGAAACAGACCTCTGCTTGTGGAATGATAAAAACAATCCTATTTCAATATAACATTAAATGTTGCTCCTCATAAAGCTTGTGGAAGGCAAATATTTCAAAAGATTAATTTATTTAAGCATTTCACAAAGATACACATTTTTGGCATAATTCAGGCATAATGTACCTGTACTTATTACCTATAATTATTAATCTATAGTTATTTTTTGCATCCAAGTATTGGCTGTAGAAATCCAGTGAAAAGTGAAATTCAGGCAACAGGCACATGGTACAGGCAGAAATACACCTGCTAGTAGTTACCATTTCAAGTATAACTTTTTTTACAATAAGGAAAAGGTCTTTTCCCCTGTTATCATTGACCAGTAAAAATAGGCATGTAATTCTTCAGGTTTTGCCATGGAGAGGAGATTCATTGCTCCTGGAACAGCAGATTATAACAAAAATATTTCCTATTTTTTATTTGTTTTGTTCAACAACAACAACAAAAAAAACCTCAACACCAGAAGTATTTTTGAGCGGGGGAAAAAAAAAAATCATCTGGTTCCTAGAGAAAACTGGCCATCAAACCATCAAAGAAGACATAAGGAGGATGAATCTGAGAAAAGAGCAAGGAAATTAATGTGAGCGGATGAGCAGAGCAAAACTCATCTGCCTAGGTCAGACAGACAGCTCTGGGCAGGAGACTGGGATTCAGGAAATTGTGCTGCCACTGGTACCTCAGAGAGGGTAGTGTTTAAGAAGTTATGATTATAATGCTGGTGGTTGAGAAGGACTGCAGTTGAGCTATAGCATGTGATGAGACTGAACTGGAGCCCAGCAGGAAGACTTAAGCTGGTAGACATCAGACAAAGCTTGTGAGATCTTATTCTAAGTAATGGAGAAGGGACTACTTGTCTTCTAAAATTGACAAAACTGTCTTTATTCAGTGGAACATAAGGAAAAGGTAGGTTTTGACCATTGTGTTTACTATATTTCTTGTGCCTTTGAAGAATGGGGAAGGAAGCAGGGAGCTGTTTTTTAGATAAACAGGTTTCTTTGGGGTAAAAGGAGGAGAGCGACAGGCAGCAGGTACATTGCTAAATGAAGCACAATAATTTGGTTACAAGTAATGTCTTAGAAAATGGTGGGAATGGCTACAAAATCTTCTGAGAGGTTACTTACACAGACTCTAGAGAGTCAACTAGTGTGAATAATCTTTGAGACCTGGACTGATATGCTCTTGCTGTAACCAACTCATCATTTTGAGTGTCTAGCATGGAGAGTATTTTAACTCATCCTACACTATTTCTCTCCTTTAAGGAATACTGTTTTCAGAATCAACAGAGTGCATCTCTATGTCATCCTACCATGTAACTGTGGGAAGGCTTTTCCTAGCACCTCTTCCCTGTATACTGCACAGAACCAATGGGCTGTCTAGCCTGGGTTCTGGTTCCACATGTGGATCACAAAGAGGCACTAGTTGGATTTTCGTAAGTTAGGATTTCAGGATCAAACCCAGTATTCATGACAAAAGCTTACTCACCAGTGGTTTTAAGCAAACAGTCATGATGTTAAGCATGCTTATTGTCAACTGTGCAAAGCACATACACAGATGACTAAATATTGTGTATTTGGACTTCAGAAATACAGTCAGTGGAATAAATTGACCTTTTAAGGGGTCTTATATGGCTCATCTGGGTCTGTTATGCATTGCAAAACTATTGTTAGGATGAGTGCTGTGTGCTTTCCCTGTATCTAAGCCTGCATGCTAAATCAATTAAAATATATAAATTTGTTCCAAAATCAGTATCCTTGCTTTTTCCTTCCTGACTGAAGCAACTGAAATAACACAGATTTTTGGATTTATGTAGGGATTATACGGTATATTAACTTTC
Source organism: Caprimulgus europaeus (assembly GCA_907165065.1). The sequence goes on from OU015526.1 coordinate 15,926,148, forward strand.
TTCTTATCCTCTGCAGCAAGGTGAATTTAATCCTTTTAGGGTGCATACAAGGGATGTTTTTTTGATCTGCTGTATGCTGCTTCATTACTGTTGCTAATAATAATGCTATCTATAGTAGGTAGATGGTCAGTTTATATCTCCTGTATCTTTTCTGTCTTTATCTGGAAAATAAATTTTAAGATCTGTCTCAGATATTTTAATTCCCACAAGAATCCATCAAAATCAGCATATTCTAATATTATTTTGATTCTGGCCATACAAGGCACTTTACTAAGTAAGTTGACTTTTGTATAGATCAGGACTTAAAACACAATCCTTCAAAGAGGAATCAAAGGTAGTACCTAGCAATCTCCTCTATTTTACATTTTACTGTTCTAATAACTACATTCAATGCTGATGTCATCATTCACAATGGCAAAATATAAAGCAGTAGTTAACTTTGTCACAAATTTTAATCAAGTGATAGTGTCCTTTCAACCCACATCTAATTATACTAAGTTCAGTAACAAGTTATTAAAATTTTTATAAAAAGATATCAAAACTGAATGCTAATACAATAAATTTTCTTTATGCAGATGGTATTGAATGTGAACACTGCTCCAATGATATCATATACTGCATTCATTTACTGAATAAAGACGCTAACTCAATATGGAGTTCACTTACTGCAGATGCCTTCCCATTGAGAAATGAGACTTACTGTATTTTACAGTTTTGCTGAATGTTCTAGTTTCAAATTAATTATAAAGGGGGACAAAGAAGTCCACCTACAGCAAAAATAGCCCATTGTTATGACGACTTTCGCCAATGTAGTAGCAGCTACATTTGAAAGAGTAATCACTGATTCCTTTGGGGATATAATAACTCTTGCCAAGATATGGAGCAGCCTCAAGGAAGCTGACAGGACAAACTGTGAAATGCAGTGACTGCTTATATAAAGAGAAGTCTGGAGACTCTTAAGGATGACATAAATGTTAGAGGACTTAATAGAGACATGATCAGTCAATTTGCATTCACCCTAGAAAGTACACTTACCATACCTGTTTGGGTTTTTTCAAGGAAAAAAAAAAATAAAGCTTATCATTTTACAAACAAAATATATATAGTTATACTGGCATGCTCAGAACATGGTGCCAGGCAATTGGAAACTGTTGGTTAGTAGCTTTGGCAATGGGCTGATATTTAAAGAATCCAGGTCTAAGTCCAAGTTGGTGTCTTTTCAGGTCATTTAGCACTGGTGTCTCAGTTTCTTGTTTCAAAGAGGGAAATAATATTGTTTATGTTGTAAAGTCCTTTGGATCTATGAGAGAAAGCAAGCTATCCATGAGTTTAGTACTGTTATTGTGTCTCTGCATGCAGTTTTTAGTACTTTTTTATTATTATTATCAAGCACAGTCTGACAAAATGCTCACTCAGTAAGACGCTTCTTTTAAAGCAAAGGGATTTCTTTCTGAGTCGCCAACAATAGATATTGGTTATTAGCATTAGAATGAAGACTGTTCTTTTTGGCATCTGATTCTCCAGACCTCAATTTGTGCAGCTTTTAGCAAGGAAATTATTTCCTCCTAGGACAGGCTTATTGCTTCTAAGCGAGGCTTTTGCAGCCTCTTCACTGTCAGGTCTTATGTCCTTTTTTGTCTTGTTGATACACTTGAAAAATGATGCTCTTCAACAATCATTAAACACTTGTAATTTTTCAAAAAATCCTTCATTTACACATAGGTAATTGTCTGGGACAAAATGAGGGTTATGTATCTCTCAGTATGAAAATGAGAATTTTAGGAGAATATAAAATAGTAAAAATAGTAAGCTAGTTCAGAAATTTTTTTAGTATGAAAAAACAGTTCAGAATTTTATAGATATTTTTTGTCCCTGTTATGGTACTGCCTAAGAATACAAGATTCTCACTGTGGTAAGAAAGTGTCCATTGCGTCTTGTCCTTTCACTGTGCACCTTTGCGAAGGGACTGTGCCTCCATCTTTACATCCTTGCTTTAGGTTGTTGTGCATAACAATACAATCTCTCCTTCTTCTCCTAACGCTGAACAGCACAGCTCCTTCAGCTTCTTCTAATAAACCACGCACTCCAACTCCCTGTGTATCTTAGTGGCTTATCTCCTGAACTTGTTGCGGCATGTCAACGTCTTTCTTATCTCAGGGAACCCAAAACTGGATTGCAATATTGCAGATGCAATCTCACAAGTGTCAAATAAATGAGAATTGTCAATTCCCCTGACCTGTTGTCTACACTCTTGAAAACACAATCTGGTATGCAGTTGGAGTTCTCTGCAAGGGCAAATTTTTCTTCCATTTTCATGTTAATGTTCATATTGTATGTTACAGAATTGAAGCTTAAAGACATAAACTGCACATTTATTTCAGCATAAGCTAAAAAAAAAACAACCCAAACAACAAACCAAAACTAAACAACCCAACAATAAAACCCTGATCCTTCCTGATCCTTGATTAGTCCTAGACCACAGAGTGGCTACTGTATAGGGATTACATGATATCTTGCTATTTGCAGACCATTTGAGATGAGTGAGAAGTGGATGGTGTGTTTTGAAAATGCCAGATGAAATTTGATGAGAGGCTGTTTCGTGTTTCATGTGTTGGTAATCTCAAGACAAAATGTCATCTATTTGTTCATGTCAACTACTTAAGAATAGCTGAACCAAAATCTCTGGGTTAGTCAGTCCAACATGTTGTTCTATTCTTGACCACAGCACTAACAAGTTCACTTTTGAGATGCAATCTGAAATAGAAAACCTGAGATGCTACAACACCACATAAACATTTTTAGCCCTGTATTTTGAAGTACTGCTCAAGCAGTTAGTACTCAAAACCATCAAATATTAAGTGAAGCCTTACGTTTAGTGTTGGTCTTGACATAACTCAAGGAATTTGGCAACCAGCAATAAAATCAGTTTATAGAATGCCTATCTGTAACTAATATAATTAAATTCAGTATTTTAACAACCTAGGAATTTACTGCTCAACTCATACAAATGACATTTAGAATAGCTCACCAGCTTTTTATCATAGATGCCTGATTCACATGGCTACTCTAGTTTACTATTTAAATAACTGCCCTGTGATTACATCCTTAGCCTTTTTTTGTTTATTATTTAAATTTTTTCCAAGACAGTATAACCCTAGCTCCCCCTATGCTTGTTTGGCAATTTCCCATTGATTTTTCCTAATAACAAAAAAAGTTATTAAAATTATTTGAGTAACAAGCTGAACATTTTCTCTGAGTATTCCTTTATTTCTATATTTCTTATATATTCCAGTCTATACAATGGAATGTATTTATAGTATCAGACCAGAAGGCATCTTATCAAGTACCTTTTCTCTAAGTGACTACATATTACACTGAGAGGTTTAAAGAGAAGTTAAATAGGATATTGTTCTGGACAAATTTTTCTCCTAAATCTGGGCAAGAAATGAAAAAAAAAAAAGTTTTTATAGTATCAAGTATCATATGTTATACCATTGAATTTTGTGGTAATTTGAACCTGAATCCATATTGTCTTTTTGGCTACCTTTGTTAAAGCCATCTAAATTTTCTTTAGTTTTAACTTGCCTAAATCCAATTAATGCAAATTTTTGTCTTCTGCAAGCTTTGTTATTTACTCTCTTTTTAGCCTATTTGTAAATAAACTACAACATTGAATGTTTCCAACACTGTTAACACCTGCTGTGCTAACCACTAACCCTTTCTTCATATAATCTGTCATTACAGTCCCATTAAAAAGCTGTATCCATCACTCAAGGCAGTTTGATTTCCTGAATAACTTTTCCCAGACTCTTAAAAAATCCAAGTAGATTTTTTTCCGTTTCTTTTTGTACTTTCAGCTAATAAGTCTTCAAAAGTTCTAAATAATTAAGAGGGACATTAATTTCTACTAGCATAGCCATCTGACTTCAGGAGAACTTACCTCATTCTACATATTTAATACTTAGAAACATGATGTGAAATATTTATACAATGCTGAAGTAACAGACACAGTTTTGTAATTCTAGAAATCAGCCAATGTAATATGTAAGAGAGATGTGATTATACCTATGCTTTGGCTCTCTGATGTGGTAATAGATTTTCAAAACATAGCTCTGACAGCAGGCTGGCATGCATCACTTTTAATTCCATCAAATTTAGGTTCATGTATTGACAGTAGCAGTCAGTAGGTTGGCCTTTTGTTGTAGCAAGGCATGTTCGTGTACATAGCCTTCTCTTCTGCACTGTGTATAAGCATGTACATGTCTTAATCACATATGTAGCCTGGTTTGTTTGTTTGTTTGTTTGTTTGTTTTTGTCATTACTAGTAAAAAGCCTCAGGCTTTTTATGGACCTAGCAATGCAGGGTCTTAAAACTTCTCTGTACTTGTCTTAGCCTTAGCTGATTTTAGCTTGTTTTAGAAGTGTGGAGATGTAGTTGGTAATAAACATCAGGCTTTTCTATTAACTGGGACAAAGAAATAAGGTTGCTTTAATGTCCTTTTGAGTAAGGCTCCTCTGTTCCATTCTTCTGGAAGGGGAATAGACTTCTGGAAGTCTGGAGCTGTTGACTTTAGGATCTAGAGGAGCATTAAAAGAGTGTGAGTAGCATTAGAGAAAAGGGGCAGGTATTAGGAAGATAATATATAATTTCCTGTAGTATTAAGAGAGTTATTCTGTAATACTTAGATAATTCAAGACCTATGCACTGGTATAATTCTACCTGGGCAAAAAATAACTGGATGTTGTATTTTGATTACACTCTAATATATTAATTGGACTAACAATAAATTCTTAAATGTGTATCTAAGGTATGTTCCCTTTTTTTCTGATAACAAGATTTTAGTATAAAACATGAACAAGCTTGTCAAAGGCTCAACGCTATGTACATATCAAGCTTTGAAACCCTAAGTAGTGTCATTGACATTAAAAGGGACAGCTCATATTCATTTACAAAGGCACTCAAGTTTGGGTTTTTTACTAAATCTTAACAGGATGTATCTTAATTCTTAATGGAAAATACACCTCTACTTTTATCAAGTGCTAAATGCTACTGTTCAGAAAGCTGGAGTCTCCCTAATGAGTAGTATCTGAGCTTGATCACATAAAAAATTGCAAATGCTGGTTTTTGTCTAATGTCCTAGCAACTCTGTCAGTGTGGTTGCTTCTTTTTATCTTTATTTCTTTACTCTTCTCTCTTGGTTTCAGTTACTACAGTCTCATTTGCACTCGCTTCCCTAACATCCTTTAATATACAATCATTATACAACATGAGCAGTTTTGTAGAGTTCAGAAGGTGTTTTTCCATCATACTAGAGTTAATACTTCTGCCTCTCTTTTCTATACTTTTCTCAAAAGTAAAATGATGACAAACTGTTCCCTGGACACCAGAGTGGTGATGGTTTACATAACCCTGGCTATATCCAGTCAGTATGGCAGTCTTGGCTTTATTCAAGTCCATTCATGACCAAAAGGTTTCTAACTCTCTGGCAGGGAGCCCTAAAACCCTATCACTCATAACTTTAACTGTTATTCTGCAGTTGCCAGAATCGTGGCTATGTTGAGCTTGTCTGCCACACTGCTGGGAACCCAGGCGACCTGCCAGTAAAGTGTGCTATCCTCTGTAAGAAACCCAGCTGCTTCTGTCTAATGGATAATCACATCCTGTTCTTGTAGAACATTTATATACAGGCACAACAGTCCAACAGAAAAATTTCTAGCTAACTCTACCAGGAATTGGAAGATCACAAAAATGTGTCAGTGGGATGAGCACAGCTTCAACTCAGTTCCCTTGTCCAGTAGTTTACAGGGATAGACATTAAGTCAGGGTTTATCCTTTGGCCAAACCAAAAGGAAAGAAGCAACACTTCTGGACAGAACCTCTAGTATAGGGTCACCTTCAGGCTTAAACAGAGTTTAAATCTCTTTCATCTGGAGTTTAAAGATACCAGGACCACCTGCATTAGTCAACATAAATGTTCAGCCAGTGGGAGTTAGCTGAGACCTGAGAAATATGTTTAAGTGTGTTAACATCTTAAAGAAAATTTTGTCTTTCTTGAATATGTTTGTGTTTGTCAGATATCTGGACAAGACTGGTCCTTCCTCAGTGTATACATACTCGTTGTATGCACGTAAAAACATTTGTGAGATTTTTAGCAGTGGTATTGCTTTTTCAAGGAGAATGAAGAGCTGCTTCTCATAAAATGAACTTCCTCCAAGTACTCTGCAGTGCTTGTTTCATCTCCTACTTTCTGAGCTGCAAGTCAGAGTTATTTTAAGTTTCACACAAACTAACAGGGAATTGTGCTTCTTGTTAGTATGGCAACTAATGGATCAGGCCAGGTTCTATACTGGTGTTAATTGCTCCATCTTTATTTGAAGTCAATGGCACTAAATTGTTTTCTGCTAACAGAGGACTCAGCCTTTCATTTTTGTTTTGACACACAGGCATTGGTTATGCTGAGTTGGAAATCTCATTTGTGAACTTTTATAGGCAGGCTGAGATGCGTTTTATGCTAACACTAGGGTTCTTATCTTGTAGTCTTTTCTGTGCCTTTCACTGCTAAGTATACTCTTCCATTTCAATTCTAGCCTGATAAAGATTTTGAAAAAAATCAGCAAGTCTTTCAGAAAGGAGGGAGTGTCTCTTTCGCTCCTCTTTTTTCTCCATCCTTCACATGCAGTTTTGGCCATCTCACCTCTATTTCTAGTGTACAATCTCTTGTACTCCTATTGAAATTTTCCATATTCTTTATTTTCCTCTTTGATTCTGTTTCAGGAATCTTACCAGCAACCAAATTCTCTACTTTGCTGCTGTATGATTAGAGTTTTATTTTTAGTTATTATCTTGTTATGTGTATCTTTATGAGAATATCTATAATCTAGAGCTGCATCTAGTAATTTAAGATATTTCCATTTCTGTTCCTTCCCTTTTACCCTGTTTCCATCCATCCTTGCCATAAAGATTCAGAATACCTTGTTGATAAGAACCAAATCTTTTTTCTACTTATGCATATTCAGTTAGAAGCATTTGCTTTAAATAGAACAGCCATTTCACTGATAACTAAATATCAAAAGTATATTTTTTATTTATTAGATGGCTGTAAGTTAATGAAGAATGGATTATTCTGTTTGCTACCTACATGTGGACCCTTTCTGCCTTAAAAACTAAGGTTTAATTATGAAATTCCATTTTATCTGCCAAATTCTTGTAGTTCTTTGAGACTTCTTTAAAGATTAATAGTTAGCTAATTATAATAGTAGTGTTAATACATGCAGTTTTCTAAAGGTAGTGAAGGACAGGATCTCCGTAAGAGTTTGGCTGGAACAGTGTTACCTAGGGCACTGAACAGTCACCTGCTTAATGAAAATGTGATGGGTTTAAAAAACACGATAGAAAAAAATATTTTGAGAGGAAGAGAAAAAAATTTAGATCATTTTAGTGTTTTAATTCATAGAAAAAGCCTGCAAACAATTTTATTGCCAACTAGTATACGAGGATGAAAGAGGATGTCTCTGAAGAGAGAATAAACTGCAGTGTAGATGTAAGGACAAGAGGTTTAAGTGGCAGGGGGATACAGCCATGGAAATTCCTTAAGTTTCATTTTCAACAGAGCATGCAAACATATCCTGAACCTGTAAACATACTTCTAGCATGGTGGTAACTGGCATGCTCAAGCATTCTTGGTGCCTTAGGACACCATCATTCATATCCAGTCTGCCTGGTAGCAGTGAGGTCCAAAAAGTGAATCTGCCAAGTTCATGACTTTCTTTGAAGGCTGTGCTCAGGAGAAGGCAAGGATCCTTCCTCCACCAGAGGCAGTGAGAGGCAGGGAGCAGGTGCCATAATAATGCTCCTGGAGATTCGTGTGCTGCAGCAGGACTCCTGTCTTGTCCTGGAAGGAAAAGGGGCAGAACTTCCTACCTACAGAAATGAGGATAAGGAAAACACTAACCAAGTGTTTATGATCTTCCAATGCTGTCTCATAGTGGACACCAAGAGAGTCATTTCACTGCAAGATTTAGAGAGTAGTGCAGACTATTGAACTGCAAAAAACTATGGACTTCAATATATGTTCATACTCACACGTTTATGCTCACATAAACATGAGCAACTTCAGTGAAATAAATTTAATTTATTATGGTTTCTTGCATTTTAAAAATGCTTAAATAATAACTGAATCAGATGAATTAAGCACCGAAAATTACTTCTGCCTTGAAATCAAACCATAAAAATGATCTGTTCATTAATAACTAGGATTTCTGCAAAGGAACTGCTAGGCAAGATAATCTTTTTGTTTGCATATCTCTTCTTAAGATGTACAAAGAATTTGGAAAAAGTGTAGATAAATGCAGACATGGGGTTTAAAGGAACATGTGAGGGAATTGTCTTTGTTACTCGACAGACATGGTTACATGAACAGGTTAAATGTGACATATTATAGTGAAGAAGTAGCACAGTGCATAAAAGAGAGGTAGCCCTGTCCCAGTAGTGACACTTTCATCCTTAGATAAGCATGTCTTCCTGAGGGAAACATACTTATTTTTCCTCATATTTTCAAATTTATTAATTTATGACCTGCTTGTTTATTTGCAAGTAATATTTGTCATCCAGATTCCTGCTTCAATCCTCACCTTGTCATTTACATGGTCTAATTTTAGAGGAAAACCTGTCTTCTAACAGTTAATGAAGATTACTTCCTTTTAAAGTTCTTTATTTTTTTCTTAGGTTTTGATCCAAGGAAGCTGCATGTCAACACAATTGGTCATGGATCCCCAAAAGGAGGAAAAATGAGTACTTCAAAACCTTCAATTTTTTAACCGTAGAAAGCAAATGGAGTTGCAACTAGAGCAGTGTGCTTCTAGAAGGTGAGTTCTTTCTGTTACACAGAGTTGTCAACAGAATAGTCTTCAACAGAATACTATGCTTGGGAAAAAAAAAGTTTATGTTGGAAAAATTTATACCTCTGCCTCATTTAAACCTCTTTTTTTCTTCATGTGTCTTTTTGTCTCTGATGGCTAGAGCTCTTCTCTCTTTTCTTTATTATTTTATTATTCACTCCTTGCTTTTGCTGCTCTTTCCCTCTCTGAAATTCAGTAAATTTAGACTAGTGGAAAGGGAAAAATGACCTACTGAAATGAATTAGGTCGATGACTGTGGTATATCATCCATTGCTTAATCAACTTTAATACAAAAGTAATAAAAGTTGGCCAACATGATATCAAACTTTCAAAAGAAACAGAAGATGCTATGAAACAGGGTCAGTGAATCTTATACCAGACAAATGTGTAGATTCATATGCTATTTTAGGCTACTTAGCTGAATAACAATCTAAACTCCAATATCTTTTTGTCTATTAAATTAAAGTTAAGGATTCTCCAAGGGAGAATGTAGAAATATCAATTTTATAACTTAACCAGCTAAATATACTTTATATTGAGTGATGAATATCCTACGTACTAGAGTTAGTAGAGAAATGGTTACACGTTACCTGAAGTAAGAATCAGTCTGTAGGGGGAACTCCTTTTTCACACATCTACTAAGTGTCTTCTCAAGTCAACAGCATATCATTAGGGATGATCAATTTAATATTGTTGAAGAAATGAAGCTGTCACAGGAAAACAAAAAGTCTCCTCATAGGTCAGCGACTGTCTAAAGGGTAGGAGTATACATTTGGTTGTGACAATAGAAGAAAGAAGTGAGATCCAAGTGCTATATATCATATGAAAAAAAATCTGCAAAAGAGATGAGTAGGAAAATACTGAAGTTCATATACGATTCAAAATTATTTAAAACAGACACTTCTAAAGCTGACTGTCAAGAGCTGCAGAAAATCTTTTTGTTAACTAAGAGATAGAATGACAAAAATGCAGTGAAATGCACTTCCATAAATGTGAAGCAATGTAAATGAATAAAAATAGTCCATGATAGTATGGAAGTAATTAGGGATAAAGCCATTATGAACACCCAAGAAAGAGAAAAGTTCTTAATTTTTTTAATAAAGTTTAGAAGAGGAAAGAAGTGAAGCACAAAGAGCTTCTCATTAAATTTTTTGCAGTGCTTAAGAGAATCTGAACGGAAACTTGTTTTGACTGCATTTCTTTGACTAATCCTAAAGAGCAGTATGCAATATCTTATAGAGATACTGTCAGTTGCTCTTCACTGATACAGCCATGAAGCTGGAGAGGAATTTTACCTCTAATAATATTTCAGCTCCAAGGACAGAGAAGCTTTTCAAAGCTGCATATGCAGCAGCTGGGCTCCAAACCTCGCTGAGTTCCAGTGGAGATGAAGTGCCATATAAACACATGTGGATTTCTTTACCTCCCCGCTCCCACCCCCCAACCCACACACAAACTAGCCTAGTTTCTTATCCTTCTTATCCACAACATGTGGGCAGAGAATGGGAAAATAGCTCCTGGGAACTACTCCTGCTCTCTCTGTGCAAGAAAGGGGGAAGTCTCAGTTGCTCCTAAGGTGCTCTGACTGCAACTGCTGAATAGCAAAACAAAACTCTACCGGCAAGAGGCTTACACATTCCGCTTCTGTCAGGTGTGAAAACCTAGGCCAAATGCCTGGGTGCTAGCACAGCCATAAATATCATCCTCTCCTGACAAGACCTGTTATCTTTGACTAACTAATGAGCATGGCTGAGATTTAGCACTTTCCCTCTTCCCACCTGGTCCACACCCCCAGGCCGTCAGACTTCAAATGGATGTATTGGCTTCCCTTAGTGAAACAACTTAGAACTTCTAGTTAAGTATTATCAAAACCTTCTTCAAAGTTATTCACTAGATGTCCATAATATAAAACCATGGTTTTACCTATCAAAATATATTTATATCTATCTATTGCTGATTGAATAATATGGGGTTTTAGTTATCTGGAATTTCTGAAACAGAGACATTTCATTTGATCTAAACCAATTGTATTCAATACCAAATACTTTATCTTTACTTCAAGTATTTTTTAAAATGATGAAATGTTATCAGTAGGATCAAAGGACACTTCAAAACAAAAAATATGTTTCATGAAAAGCAGTGTTTTCATTTTGAAAATATTTTGTAATTTTTCCAGATATTTTTAGAATGTAAAAATTTAATGACTATCCAATGTTATTAAATATTTTGCTCAGGAAAAGAAAGCAGTGGTTGTAAAATCTCACTATATTTCAAACAGTCTCTCTCATCTTCAGAATCTACCATTAATAATAATTTTTATAAGCTGAGACTTTATTCCAAGTTTCCACCTTGGGGGAATTTTCTTTTTATCTTGGCATTGCAAACCTTTGAAAAGGAACATTTAGAATGGAAGGCGTGACAGATCTTTTAAATGGAATATGCAGCTACTCAGCTCCACACTATAATTACTGTCATACTGAAGAAGGTTAAATATTTATGAAGAATGTGCTTTTTATCATTCAGTCTAATTTTTAAACCTGAATTCTGTAATTGCATTGAAATGCCAATAATCAAGGGGGGTTTCTTTCTTGGCAGGCGTAAGACTTTTACCAGTCTCACTTATCTGTGAAGTGTGGCCAATGGAGGTATATAAACAAAGCCTGTAGAGTTATTTTATTTGAACCAAAAATAAATTGAAAATAGTTCTGCCAAATAACTTCTTAGGCAATGCCCAACTGGCTTTCCCCAGAGATTAGAAACTAGGCTTCTCTCCTTTATGTATACTGAGTTTTATGTTCAATCACTTTGTGAATTCCGCTTCCCTCCCCCCCACTCCTGCCTCCCACCCACTCCCCCCAATTTAGTTAGGCTAAATATCAGAGTGGAAATAATTCTTACATTCTTACTAATGTAGGTTGCCATATTGAAATTATACAGTAAACTTCTGAATGGGTGTTTCAAGCCAAATTTACTGTATGATGCAAATTTGCTTGATGCTTACTCTTTAATGAGTTAGTTGAAAACCTGATCCAAATTCTGGTTTTAACAATGCTATTACAGCTACCTTTCACCTCTTTTTACAGTTCTTTAGTCAAAATACTAATAAAAACAGGTAAAAATATTTCTGTTTAATAATTTGATTGACACACATCAAGCTCCACCATTTTCATATGATGGTTTTGTGTAAAAGAATTATGTATGTAAATAAAAAAATTGTATAAAGAGATTTACTGGAAAACTTATCCCAAAGGATGTAAAGACTGTGATTTTATAGTTAATCAGGCATTTTAAAACTTTTCATCTTTAATTTGAAATATTGGTTTGTTGTTGGGAAACATTAGGAAAAAAAATCACAGTCATCTGAAATGGGCTCTAGACGGGAATCTGGCACTTAAATCTAAATAGTGATCCAAATTCCACTCACACAATAACTGCTTAAACTAAGACACACTTGATAGCTCCTCAGGTGCGATTCATAAAGTCCTGACATTTGTGCAGGCACAGAATGGACAAGCTATTCCCACCTACACTAGGAAGTGACGCCCAGCAATATCAATGTCTTTGGCTTCCCAAGGAGTGGGAAGTTCTTGCTGAATGTCATTCCAGCACAGAGTTACTGAACTGGGTCCCTGTCAGTGTTGCTTTCTAGCTGTTTTCCTTAAATAACTAGCTGCTGGAGGAGAAGTGATGGCAGTTTGACCATCTTTTATGTTATAGACTCATGACTAATACACTTACTCAGGAGGTGATTCTTACTTAAGAGGAGTCCTGGGTTTGATTCTTCATTCTAGGGTTGTTTGTGTTTACATTTAGTAGATTTTGGGGTTTTTTTTTAAAAGAAGAAGAAGAAGAAGAAGAAGAAGAAGAAGAAGAAGAAGAAGAAGAAGAAGAAGAAGAAGAAGAAGAAGAAGAAGAAGAAGAAGAAGAAGAAGAGAAACAAAAGGAAAGCAAATGCTTAGATCAGTGTGGTACAAACCAACTTTCCCTGGAGTCCTTCAGATGAGTGGCCTGTGCATTGTGTACTTTTCTATACAACGGCACAGCTTCTGTCAGAGGCATGGGAGGCACACAGCCTTCTGATAAGGGCTCTCCATCTGGAGAAGTAATGCATGCCTTTGAACCAATTCAGGCTAGAGAGGGTCCTCTGCTTCTTCACAAAGTATTCTAGTTACTGGGGCAGGGTGGAGGGTTAGTTCAATTGAGCTCTAGGTGCCTTCTTTTGAGGTGGACTACCTTAGCAGTCAGTGGGTATCACATTTAGGATGTGATTAATCTTATTCAAGAACAAATGTCTAAAGAATGTCAGGTCCAACCCCTTCAGATGTTTCCTTCTTTCCATCGACTGGAAAGGGACCCTGACCTAATTAGCTCAGCCACAGCCATTTAAAGCTGTATGAAATGAATGCTACCCAGTGGTGTTCATAGGAACACCAACATGCACAACTTTGTTCTAAAAGAAACCAAATCCTCCTCAGTTTTGTGAAAGGTATGCCCTTGTCCTCAGGATGAGATTCTGCACCTTGCTTCCAGGAGAGCTGGAAGGACCATCCACAGAGTCACAGAAGTGAGGACTCCACAGTGCAGTGTTTTCTGATGAGTATTCTCAGCAACCTTCTATCAACAGTGTAGGGTAGCCATTCTGAGAGATCTAAGTCTTCTTGTGCATTAGACAGGGAATGTAGGGGCCCAAATTATGTTGTGAGTTCCATTCAGGGAAGTGAAGTAAGCCTTTACTTCCCAAGTAGACCAGGCTTTTCACAGCCTCTTATTGGTGTCAATAAATTTGAGTCACAAAGCATCTTGCATTTAAAATTAATGATGTTTGGCTTAATTTGATTGTGATTTAAGTAATGATTTTGAATGAAATAAAAAATTGATTGGCATTCACAGAATGTACCTTCTTCTACCCAGGTGATAAAGATGGGAACATATACTTTGAGAATCTAGAATTCATTATCTCTCATTCTTTCTCTGTACAGTTTTGTTCTGTTGCCAGTCTAAAAGATAGAGTTAAATCGTGGGAAATAGCAACAAGGTTGTTAAAGAAGTCAGTGAGAAGGTAGAACAATGACACAGATAAGGCAGCTTAAGGTATATAACTTCAAAGAATTTTAGATATGAGTGGCTGCTGGGCTATTGGGAAACAAACTGGCTCCGTGTAGGCTGGAACGGGATATTCTTCCTAGGGCTATGCCTGGGTTCAGCAGAGATCTGAAACTTCAAAGACTTCAGAAAAGGGAAGTGGGCATGAATAGATTAGGAAAGTCTATGAGGGATGAATCAATGAAAAGCTGACAGACTGCAGGAGACATGGGGAAAAATCATGTACAGTGAGCTGAGTGGGGTATTGGGTTTTTGGGGGGTTTGTTTTGCTTTGTTTTACCTCCAGTAATGAGGTTAGCTCAGTTCAAGGGAATACAGAAAGAATCAAAGCTTTCATATAGTTCTGTAGATGTCCTGCCTTTCAGGTTTTCATTTTTTTGCTTCTTGTTTTGCAGATGTGATCACTGTATCATCATGTAGCTATAAATCTATAACTATGTTTGAGAAAATAGTCATGACCAGTGTTTTATTGTGACTCAGATCAAGCCTGGAAGATGGTAAGCTGTAGAATCTCACCCAAGAGAGATGGAATTAAGGTCTAGCAACTTTGATATATGTACAGGAAGATCGAAAAGAAAGAGAGATTCAGATATCAGCTGTGACACTGACATGCCTAATTCCCTGTCTAGCATTATGTTAAATGGAAAAGCATATAAATCTGGATTCTTCTAGGGTTCAAACTGAAAAAAGGCAGACTGAGGACTGGCAAAATGATGATAGACAATTTGGATTGTGTCTGTTTTGTCCAGAGTGACATTTTACAGAAGTTATCCATGTAGGGTAACAAAACAAAAACATTACATCTTGTTTAACCTTTGTTATCTGTTCTCTATTTTTTTAATCTATTATTTATCCAGTAAAAGAGGGTTTCTTGCAAAGCTATTCTTCTGCATCCTTTGCTGCTTTGTATTCGCAATTGCATAAAGGATTAACTTTGAACTCTGTTTACCTTGTGTTAATTATATTGTATTACATTTAGTGCTGATCAGCTTCTAGGAAGTGCAAATGCCTTTAGATGAACACCTGTGGCTCTTTTTGGCTCCCTTCATTTTCAGGAGAAATAAGAGTTGAAGGGGTAATAAGTGTTGCACCAGGGTGCTGCATTCCGAAAAGTATAGTCAGAATAAAATAGGTTATATTAACTCGACTGTAGGTTTTTTATTCTATTTTGGAACCTTGCCTGACAACATTAATGCAAGCATGTTCTAAATTACAGGTAGCAGAAAGTATAGCACAAAAAAAATCAGCACTGCGTGACTGGTTTTGCAAGTAAAGCTGTAAAGGTTTTTGTCATACATCATCTGGACATCTGAAGTAATGCTGTCAAGGACTTTCAGACTTTTAAATCCTGTACATGTTTTTTACAGCCAACCAGGGAGAACAGCAATGGAATGTAATTTTTGCAAATAGTACTGTAAATGGTACGACACGTTGCATTGGTTACTTTTTGTAAGAAGACATGAGGTACACCTTGGCTAGCAAGTGTATGAGCTTTTAAATTATGTGATGGCAGTTTATTTAGGTTAAAAATTAATTTTCATTCTGATATCTACAGAAGTCAAGCAGAATAATACTTTGTTTATTTTACGGGACCACTAACTATGGAATGGCGACTTACTTTTCCTGTATTTAATCCTCAGAACAGCAAACAATCTACAGCCATATCTATTCAATTACTCTCAATGATTTAAAGGAACGTTGCTACCTCCTGCAAATAAAATATCACTATAAGCACTTCAAAAATATTGAAAAGCTCCATCCTTTCATCAGTTTGTTATTTTATTTACAAGCATTTTATATTGCTATATTTTATGTATCTGTTTGCTTTCTTTGTTGGCTTTATTATAAAAGATTGTAGTGCTATCTTTAACTTAACTTAGCTAAATCTATAATTCTAACAAAAATAAGCATTGACCTCACTGCTGCACTGCCTTTTCCTTCCTTTCTACTATATCCTCTTCATGATTTCTACAAAAGCAGGCAGAAACAGGGCATCAAGGACCTTTTGTCCTTATATCAAGGTTCACCTAAAGCTACATTTTGCTTTCCTGAATCTTTTTTTTCCCCAGTTGACAATCAAGACAAGTGGCTTTAGCACACACAGAGTAAGAACAGCACCACCATGTCTCAGTGAGACCACATCCCTATGATTCTGAGAGAATACCTCTACCGACGTATGCAGTAAATAAAGCCATCTCATGAAAGGACTAAATTAAAACAACAGTTGGTTTTGGGATAGCTGCTAAAGATCAGTCCTGAAGTTTGTGTTAACTTTTAACTCTTCTCTTTGAGCTAACCTGCATTTGATGGCAACATCATGTGTCGGGAGAGAGCCCTTTTGAGGGCACCTCTTGATCTAGACCAAATTGGGGGAAAATTAAGTTAGAGATTAGACAGTATTCTTCTGAGGATGTTATAGACAGACCTGGTTCTCTTTCTAGTATGAACATCTACATGAATTATATAATATGAAAACAGAAAAAAAAATGCTTAGCAACACCACATTTATATTTCCTCTTACCTAAACTACAGCTGACATCTAAGCATAGTCATGCCCTTGCTCTGCAGTTTATGAAATTCTTTGTCTGTTCACCATGTCCATTGTGTGACAGACCTCTCTTATCAGATCAGTGTGATCCTTAAGACATGTTTCATTCAATGAAGGGCAGTGGCTGTGGTTGCTTCTGCTTTTCAAACTAGCATTTTAACCCAGATAGATTAGAAGGCATTGCTTTTTCTCAGAGATTGTCCATGGAGGCTAAAATGTTGTTAAAAGGTGATTAATAGGTGCTTTTCAAAGGAATGATAACTGTTCTTATGGTTCACATCTCATAAACCAATCACCAGTTGTCTGCTTTGTCTTATTGCCATCTTGCTTGCCTGCATGAGCAAATTGGCAGTTGCATCAGAAACAACTCCTGCATATTCTTCTTGAAGTATGAAATGGAGAGTGGGAAACTGGCATTCCCTTTGTATGAGGGATTCACTTACTATATTAGAAAAGGCAAAAAAACCCTGATAACTTCTTTACTGGTAAACATGCTCCAAGAAAGCCAGAAGAAAAATCTGTTTTCATTAATAAGCTGTCTCTCCTTTATGCTTGGGTTACAGGTGTCAAAATATGGGCGATTTAGTAGACTTTTCTAAGGTTATAAAAGAAAAATAACTTGATCCACTACAAATCTTTAGTTTGGGATGCAGAACACACTATCAGTGAACCTTAGCTGCTGGGACTGTCTGCACCTGCCTGCTGCATTTAACTTTATTGTTGTCTTTGTGATAAACTGTAAAGCAACATATCAAGTTAGCAGATTATTGACTGTCCTGCTGGAAATTTTGTAGAGCAGATATGGTTTTAAATTAGCTGTCTGAAAGAGTGAACAAGTCAAATCTGTGTAAGGCAAGTTTACATAGCATGCACTGGATTGACAGGCATTAACTAAAAACTAAAATGTGTTTATTTAAGTGGAGGGGATTTCATGAGACATGAATTATTTTCAAGAACACTTGAAGTCTAGCTAATTTCTACATTTCTTGATTTTTTGAAAAATATCTGACTCTACTCAACTCTGCTATGGAGTTTTTTGTTTGTTTGGTTGTGGTTTTTTGCTGTCATACATTTTGGCTAGTTTAAGAAGGATGGATAAATCACATCAGAATACCCTTTGCTATTATTTTCTGCGACCAGGAAGGGATGACTTTAGCCTCACTTTGATAAAGTATTTTACACCATTTCAGAAGTGCCGAGGGATTATGGAACAATTAAAGATAATTTTTATTTTCTTCAAGTCTCCTTTTCAGTGATAAAAAGTGTATGAGAACAAAGTGTGTTGGCTTTAATGAACCTGTGCTGATTTAAATGAGTTGAGAGTTTGGTTTACCATCTGAAAAAGTCTAGTGTATGTCTAATGTCTGTGTATTTTATTTGGTGATTTTGGTTTCTTTCAGTATTTCACTTCTTATAAAGCTAAATTCCTGGGATATTTTTGCAATTGTTCCATAGACAGTAGAGCTAAGATGGGTCCCCAGTGCCCTCTGGTTGGTTTTCTTTTTAACTTTGGCCTAAGGAGAAAGCAAGACTTCAGAAAAGGTTCAGCTAAGCTACAGAAAGCTTATCAATGGAGATGGCATAGACAGAAAAATTATACTCTCTACACTGAAATTATTTTCTTTTAAATGTTAGGTGTCTTCAAAGATTAGAAATTTTATTTTCATCACTTTAGTTTACAGAAATTTAAATTCTAGCATTTTTTCTCCATTTGTGGTGGTTTTGTTTGTTTGTTTTCAGAAGGTGGAGCCCATTTCCCTATCACAATATTCACAAAGCCTTCAGGAGGCTATCAATCAGAGCTACAGAATTCAAGCCCCTACAAAGAATCTAGTACTTATGAAGGTGCTTTTGAAATTCCAAATGGTTACCTTACTGCATTTCCAAGTACATACCTTTAAAAATATAGCTCTTACCTGTCACCTTCTCACTAGACAAATTTACAGTGTATCTATTTCTGTCTGAATATACCGTTGAAAGGCATTGATTTAAAATACTTCTTCTTTTTCTTTCTTTTTGGGACCATTGATTAATTCCTCAGCATACCAATATTCAGAGGAAGGTAAATTCATACTGTACAGTCTACCATGTAGGGCTCTGGTGGATGTCCTTAATAATAAGTTTCTGTTTTACCTACACATTAAAGTTTTCACTGTCTTCATTAAGAGTAGAGGTTTGCATTTGGATTCCTCAAAAACATTGACTTGTCTGCTTTTGTGTAAAACTTTTAAACATAACTTGAATGTCATTCAAGTAAAATGTACGCGTTGCATTTCAGGGGTCTTATAAAATACTCAGGAATTGTATTATATAAATATAAATTATTATCAGTGAACTGTAGACACTTCACAGTAGTGATTGTGACACTGTTACTCTGAAAGATGTTTAGTCAAGTAATGACATATCTACCCTAGCATTAGAAATTAGTATACTGTATTCAAAAATCAAATGTGCTTTATGTAGCCATTAACTGAATAACACATAAAAGCAAATCTGATTTCTTAAAATACTTGAGTGATGTATGCCACTGATGGGACATAGACGAATTTACTTGAGCACCTACATGTTATTCTACTGTGGTGACTTCAGTGAGACTGCGAATTTCTGACTTGGAATCCACTGACTCTGCCAGTTTTGTAGGAGAACTGTCAGTATCACTCTGTTTGTAGCAGAAACCAGCATTGTACACACACATTTGTCTGTGGAGTTTTTTAGATGCATTCTATGTGTTCCAAGTTAAGAACAAGTTTTCATAAATTTATTTTACAAATAAGAAAGGGAAATTTATCAGGGTTATTAATGGTATTTAAAATATTCTAAGTAGAATTCTCCTCTCAGAGGTATAAAGCGAGCCTCACATTAAATATAGCAGAAACTAAATGTTCAAGAGGAAAAGGTAGTCTTCCTGTTCCCTCAGTACTCTGCTATGATTGCATACTATCGTTTATGTCTACAGACCTATAGTATTGTCTTTTCTCAGTGCTGTGGTTTAACCCCAGCTGGAAATTAAGCATCATCCAGCTGCTTGCTTGTTGGGATGGGGGAGAGAATTGGAAGAGTAAAAGTGAGAAAACTCATGGGTTGAGAGCAAGGCAGTTTAATAGGTAAAGCAAAAGCTGCACACAAGCAAAGCAAAACAAGGAATCCATTCGCTACTTCCCACTGGCAGGCAGGTGTTTAGCCATCTTCAGGCTTCATCACACATAATGTTTACTTT
This sequence comes from Caprimulgus europaeus, assembly GCA_907165065.1. Next base: position 15,945,914 of record OU015526.1, read on the forward strand.
GAAAGATAAACACCATCACTCTGAACGTCCCCCCTTCCTTCCTCTTCCCCCAGCTTTATATGCTGAGCATAACATCATATAGTGTGGAATATCCCTTTGGTCAGTTGGGGCAGCTGTCCTAGCTATGTCCACTCCCAACGTCTTGTGCACCCTCAGCCTACTTGCTGGTGAGGTGGTGTGAGAAGCAGAAAAGGCCTTGACTCTGAGTAAACACTGCTCAGTGATAAGTAAAACTTCCCTGTGTTATCAACACAAATCCAAAACATAGCCCCATACTATCTACTATGCAGAAAATTACCCCAGTCAAAACCAGCACACTCAGACTGTATGGAGGGCACTAGGTTCAGCCAGTGTATCTGAGAGCAAAACGAGGTAAAAATCACACAGAATCACAGAATGTCAGGGATTGGAAGGGACCAGGAAAGATCACCTGGTCCAATCCCCCTGCCGGAGCAGGAACACCTAGATGAGTTCACACAGGAAAGCATCCAGGTGGGTCTTGAATGTCTCCAGAGAAGGAGACTCCACAACCTCCCTGGGCAGCCTGTTCCAGTGCTCTGTTTCTCTCACAGTAAAGAAGTTTCTTTTGAAGTTTAAGCGGAACCTCCTGTGTTCCAGCTTGCACCCTTTGCCCCTTGTCCTATCATTGGACATCACTGTGAAGAGCCTGGCTCCATCCTCCTGACACTCACCCTTCATATATTTATAAACATTAATAAGGTCAGCCCTCAGTCTCCTCCAAGCTAAAGAGGCCCAGCTCCCTCAGCCTTCCACTCCCTTAATCATCTTGGTGGCTCTGTGCTGGACTCTCTCAAGCAGTTCCCTGTACTTGAACTGTGAGGCCCAGAACTGGACACAATATTCCAGATGTGGCCTCACCAGGGCAGAGTAGAGGGGAAGGAGAACCTCTCTTGACCTACTAACCACACCCCTTCTAATGCACCCCAGGATGCCATTGGCCTTCCTGGCCACAAGGGCACAGTGCTGGCTCATGGTCATCCTGCTGTCCACCAGGACTCCCAGATCCCTTTCCCCTACACTGCTCTCTAGTAGATCATTCTCCAACCTATACTGGAACCTGGGATTGTTCCTGAAAAATCCTGATTATTAGAAAAAGATCTTCCCAATTATTAGCATTTTGGTTAAACATGATGAAGAACTATATCCTTGTAGAATAGGAAAGACATCTTTTTCTTGTTGATTGTGCCCATCACATACTCGACTATAAATATGAAGTTGTGGCACAAATCCCTTGTGATATTGGTTAAGTGTGGTACTAAAGGTGTCTCCTTCAGAAACAGGAATTATCTTCAACCTTCTACCCGTTGTTGGTAGACAAAGAAATTAAGGACTGAGCAGGGAAGTAAACAGAACCCATTGAGAGATGAACATTTTGAGAGCTGTGGGAAATTCCACACTTTCACTGTTGCAGTGTCCTCATGGACAGGTTTGGGGATCATTTACCACATGTTCCTCCTCACCTAGAGTGTTTGAATACTATTATGTTTTAACAACAGTCAAAATGTAAAAATGAGCTCTGGGCATTCATTCAATTTTCATGTGTTTTTCAGAAGCATTTGTCAGTTCACAGGTTGGTCTGAACTATAAGATTCAATTGATGAAGACAGGTCATGCTACACCAGGGCTGTGGCGTCACAGCACAAAGCATTCAGTGGCAAAATTTGTATCACCTCCCACAATGGCCACAGCATGACACTTGTCTAGTCGTCTCCGCATGACCAGCACTCTAAAGCAAATGTATTTAAAATACATATCAGTTCCCTGATCCAATTCATAGGCTAACTGCCACAAAGTTGTACTAACCCAAAGGATAGCCAATACAAATAGAAGGCAGGAATATCTCAAGGTGCTGTAATACTTGAAGACTTCTGTAGTTAATTAGGCTATTTTTTGGTGGCAGTGTTGGAGTGAAAGGCTGTCTCATATTCAAGTCTGCTCAAGGTTGCTTGTGTTTACAGAACTGCATGATGACCTGAACCAGAGACCTGATGCAGCTGAAAAAACAGTTTGTTTGGGTACTTTTTCAGCTGAATCCACTCCTGTTGTGGCACAGCTCTGCCCAGCTTTGGCCAGATTAAGCAGTATCTCTAGAGTGTTCAATCATGGCTTGTATCTGCTGAAATCGCATTCTGAATCACTGGTTTTGGGAAAAAGAAATTTCAGGGCATCATCCTCCAGCAAGTAGTTATTACTATACAATCAAACACAAGAGATGATGGCTCGTCTGCCAAAGAAATGGGCACAATTTTAAAGAGCTGAGGTCCTTCAGTTAGTAGGAACAATGCCAAAGCTGTCCCCTGAATAAGGTAATGAAGAGTTTAGCAGCAATATCAGTGTAATGTATTCCTGCTGTGTGCACTGGGCACATTGTCCTCCCAGCTGGTTCAGCATAACTGTTTGTAAGGCAAACAGTTACGTAGGTGGAGAAGAGAACTGATTCTACTAAGCCACTTTCTCCTTTATGTGTAAATTGTTATTTACAGTACATTCACAGCTAAACAGACCAATTCAAGACTAGTAACCTGGGGCACAGGAGAAGATAAAGCATCTTTTGGTGACAGATAAGAGGCAGTAAAACTCTCATGCTTCTGATAAGGTTGGGGGAACATACAAGAATTCTGCAGGTCCCCACAAAGTCTGTGACACCCATTTTACCCTTGCTCTGAGAATAGGAAAGACTTTCCTTTTCACTTTCCTCAGCTGTCAATCCCTGTTCAACTTCATGAACAGTTAATTCACTTGTTAAAATCCATTTTTCATGCATTGCCCTATTTGTAAGGGATAGTAAATCCTTTCCTTCATCTACCGTGCTTGAAATTTAACTTTATTGACAGAATCACAGAATGGTTGAGGTTGAAAGGGACCTCTGAAGGTCATCTAGTCCAACCACCCTGCTCAAGCAGGGAATCCTAGAGCACATGAACCAGGATTTTGTCCAGACAGTTTTTGAATATCTCCAGGGAGGGAGATTCCACAACCTCTCTGGGCAACCTGTTCCAGTGCCCAGTCACCCTCACAGTAAAGAAGTTCTTCCTTATGTTCAGGTGGAGCTTCCTATGCTGCAGTTCTTGCCCGTTGCCTCTTGTTGTATTGTTGGGTGCCAATGAGAAGAGCCTGGCCCCGTCCTCTAGACACTCTCCCTTTAGACATTTATAAACATTAATCAGATCCCTTTTGAGTCATCGTTTCTCCAGGCTGAACAGGCCCAGCTCTCTAAGCCTTCCTTCATATGAAAGATGCTCCAGTCCTTTAATCATCTGAGTCACCCTTTGCTGGACATGGCCCAGGAGTTCCATGTCCTTCCTGTACTGAGAAGCTCAGAACTGGACACAATACTCCAGGTGGGACCACACCAGGGCTGAGTAGAGGGGAAGGATCACCTCTCTCTCGACCTGCTGGCAACACTCTTCCTAATCCAGCCCAGGATACCGTCAGCCTTCCTGGCCTCAAGAGCACACTGCTGGCTCATATTTAACTTGTTGTCCACCAGGACTTCCAGGTCCTTTTCCACGGGGCTGCTTTCCAGGAGGCCAGCCCCCAACCTGTACTGGTGCATAGGGTTATTCCTTTCCATATGCAGAACTCTGCACTTTTCCTTGTTCCTCTCTGCCCATCTCTCCAGCCTGTCGAGGCCCCTCTGAATGGCAGCACAGCCATCTGGCGTATCCGACACTCCTCCCAGTTTAGTAGCATCAACAAATTTCCTGAGGAGGCACTCTGTTCCTTCATCTAAGTCACTGATGAATAGGTTGAACAACACTAGACCCAGCATTGACCCCTGAGGGACACCACTAGATAAAGGTCTCTGACTTGATTCCACATCACCAATGACAACGCTCTGAGCTCTGCCATTCAGCCAGTTCTCAATCCACCTCACTGTCCAATCATCAAGTCCACACTTCTTGAGTTTGCCAATGAGGGTGTCATGGGAGACAGTATCAAAAGCTTTGCTCAAGTCCAAGTATACAACATCCACTCCCTTCCCCTCATCTCTCCAGCCAGTTGTCCTGTCATAGAAGGCAATCAGGTTAGTTAAACATGATTTCCTTTTGGTGAATCCATGCTGACTATCCCTGATTACCTTCTTGTCTTTCACATGCTTACAGATGGCCTCCAGGATGAGCTGTTCCATTACCTTTCCATGGATTTCAGTAAGGCTGAATGGCCTGTAGTTCCCTGGGTCCTCCTTCTTACCTTTCTTGAAGACAGGGGTGACATTTGCCTTCTTCCAGTCTTCAGGAATCAATCCTGATTACCATGAACTCTCAAAGATGATCGAGAGTGGCCTAGCAATGATGTCAGCCAGCTCCCTCATCACACGTGGGTGCATCCCATCAGGGCCCATGGACTTGTGGGTGTTAAGACTGCATAGTCGATCTCTAACCCAATACTCATCAACCAAGGGAAAGTTTTCCTTTTTCCAGATTCTCCCACTGGTCTCTTGGGTTGGGGATTCCTGAGGGGTGGCCTTGGCAGTGGAGACTGAAGCAAAGAAGGCATTCAGTAACTCTGCCTTCTCCGTGTCCTCTGTTACCAGGTACCCTGCCCCATTCAGTACTGGCCCCACATTTTCCCTGGCCTTCCTTTTGTTATTGACATATTTGAAGAAGCCCTTCTTGTTGTCTCTGACCTCCCTTGTCAGATTTAGTTCCAACTGGGCCTTGGCCTTCCTTGTCACATTTCTGCATGCTCTGGTGATGCCCTTATATTCTTCCCAAGTGGTCTGTCCTTGTTTCCACCTCTTGTACACCTCCTGCTTAGGTCTGAGTTTTGTTAGGAGCCCCTTGTTCATCCACACTGGTCTTCTCACTCCTTTGCTTGACTTCTTGCACACAAGGATGCATTGTTGTTGAGCCCAGAGGAAGTGATGTTTGAATATTAACCACCTCTCTTGCACCCCTCTTCCTTCAAGGGTCTGATCCCAAAGGATTCTTCCAAGAAGGCCCCTGAAGAGGCCAAAGTCAGCTCACCTGAAACTCAGGGTTGCAGTCTTACTAAACTGCCTTGTTTCTTCCTAGAAGGATCCTGAACTCCACAATCTCCTGGTCACTGCAGCCAAGGCTGCCCCCTAGTTTCACATCCCCAACTACTCCTTCATTATTTGATAGGACAAGGTCCAGCAGCACTCCTTTTCTTGTTGGCTCTTCACTCATTTGCAAGATAAAGTTGCCATCAATGCTTTCAAGGAACCTCTTTGATTGCATTTGACTTGCAGTGTTACTCCTCCAGCAAATGTCAGGGTAGTTGAAGTTACCCACGAGCACCAGGGCCTGCGACTGTGAGGCTACTTTCAGCTGATTGTAAAAGGCTTCGTCCACTTCCTCCTTCTGACCAGGTGGCCTGTAGCAAACACTCACTACTATGTCACCCACGTTAGTCTGACCTTTAATCCTTACCCATAAGCACTTGGCCCTCTCATCACTCACCCCGAGGAGCAGCTCCATACATACCAGGTGTTCTCTTATGTAAAGGACAACTCCACCACCTCGCCTTCCTGGTCTGTCTCTCCTAAAAAGCATATAGCCATTTATGGCAACGTTCCAGTTGTGTGAACTGTCCCACCATGTTTCAGTAACTGCAATAAAATAGAAGCCCTGCATCTGCACACAGATCTCTAACTTGTCCTGTTTATTTCCCATGCTGTGTGCATTGGTATACAGACACTTCAGAGAGGAATTAATCCACTTTATTCCATAAGGCTGCAGAAAAGAATTTCTTGTATGAGTCACAGAAAAGGAGCATTTGAAGCAGTTTAACTTTTATATTATTTTCTTTTCCATTTATGAATGTCTGAGCGTTAGTTGACTCAAGTTTATTAAATATGAAAAAACAGCACTAGAATTTTAACATAATTTGATGTTAAATAATTAACTTAGAAAACTAATGCCAACATCATAAAACATCATCTGCATGATATTCAATATATAGCTATATAAAATAATAAATATCTTATGGAACTCATATAACTGAAGCCCACACAAGAATAAGGAAGCTGCCAAAAGTAGTATCATATCCAGTTGGCTTAATCAGCAAGAAACCAGCTGGTCCACAGATGCTATTTTTTCCTATGAGAAAATATCCCCTTTTGCAAGTCTCCTGTCTGCAAAATGTTTAATATGAACTCTTCTACTCCTGCAGGCTGTAAATCATTTATTCATCAAACCCTTTTATTTGTAGCTGATGGAAAACAGTACAAGTTTAAAAACAAAAAAGGGGAAGATTAGACACTTAGGTGAATAATAAGCTTAATTGCACTATAATGCACTGACTTTTAAAAAAGGCCTTAAGGCACGATACTCAGATGGATTTGGGTGCCTCTTCTCTGTTTGAGTGGCACACACAAGAACTGGGCAAGAAGCTGTTTTTCCTGAGAGCTTGTTCATCATATGTAAGGATGTGCACATAGGGAATGAGGCTATGATAAGATGTTCCCCTGTATCCAGTGTGCTCTTACTATCCACTTCCACTGTCCTTGTCTGTTCTTGTGGCTGTCTAGCCCTGGTCCCAGTCAGTGTGACACTCAAAATGGACTAGGTGCTCTGTTTCTACAGGGTATGTCCTTTTTTTTTTCCCCCCTCTTATTCTCCTTGCACAGGAACACACATGTTCAGACGAAAAAATGATAAGATATTAAAATAAAGACATGGCATGGTTCCAATTCCTTTTCTTCCAGCACATGCACGCTTGTGTTACCGTTGGTTTATCTACATTTCAGTAAACTTTCATTATCTGACTATGTGATATAACTAACATTCCTGCTCTTTCTACTTCACACAGTCACAATCGGAAAAAACCCCACCATTCCAACGTGGATAAAGAAAATGGTTCTCAGACTGTTTCCATGACTTCAGAAGAAATATTGCTACCATTCGTAGTATAGGTGAAAGTCTCATATTGGCAATAACACAGCTGCTACTCTAGCAACAATAAAAATTGTGGTTTTTGATTATACATTATACATTTCTATTTACCAAATAAAATGCATTAGATATAGATAACTACTCACATGTGACAGTGTGACAAAAATTCCTCCTGTAATGTGAAGACACAGACCAAATAAGCTGAATTTTACTCAATTATAGTTTGAAATATATAAGAGCAAACACATGCAAAGTATGTTTTGGACCCCATAATGCTGTGATTTCCCATTTATTTGAACAGTATGCTATAAAAATTCCATCAGATCATGGATCTGCTTTCTCACAGAGTGTTAATATAACCGTTAATTATAGGACAGATGTAATACAGCAGCATACTGGAGAGGAAAGAGGAACTTCACAAAATTCAGTAATAGGAGATACCCTGAGAAGTCTGTCTGGTGTAAGAAATATTGCAAAAATTCTTCCTTTTGTAACTGTTATCTGGGCTGAACTGTGCTGAGTCCTGGAAGCTGGGCTGTTTATTATTGTTGAAATGCTGCTGACTGATTGATTGAAGACCAACCAAGGGAGGGCATGTTAGTAGTTCTACTGTGTTACTATGAATGTGTACAGGTTTGTTTCTGTAACCCTCATCCAAATTAAATATAGAAGAATTTTGCCATTCACTTCAGAACAGTCCTTTGTTCAAGCCAATGTGCCTTCATAATTGAAGCTGAGTTACAGTATATATATATTTTTTTATACTAATGGGATCCCTCATGCACCTGCTGTTTGGGATTTGGATCTTAAACTGTGTTTTGGCAGAGCATAATGTCAACAGCAAGCAAAAAGATGATGTTATTATGATGCTATCATTGACTTGGAAGTTAATTGAAGGTATTGCTTTCATAGACAACACAAAGTGATATCCAAGCCAAAGATTTCATGTCCCTTGTCATTATGAAAAAGTTTTCTCAGACCAATGAGACCAGCTGTTCCTATCCATCCAGCTGCTCCCCACCTGAACTTGTATATTTTATATATCCCAGAAGGCATTTAAAATCTGCAGCATCACTGTTGAGTTTATTGCACTATTAACTTAAAAACCGCATCAACTGTTGTGTGATATTTAAGTAGAAAATTTACTGTGAAAGGTTTATTCTTGCAAGAAGAGAATACCGCTCTCCTTTGTTAATATTCTAGGAGACATAAATGCAATTTAAATTATTTTTGGTCACCAAAATAATAATAATTTTTTTTCACTCACAGGATATGTGCACAGCTTCCATCTGTAACTGACCTTTCCAATGCAATTGCAAAATGAAGGCATTAACATTGAACATACAATCTTTCTAGCACAACTGGGCACTTAGAGTCACATAAATAAAAGTTACTAGGTTAAGAATGAGAAATGAATAATGTTATAGCTATAGGGGCACATACTTGCAACTGTTTCAGTTTTGTTGACATAAAGCTTTAATACCTTTGCCTTATTGTACTTACTACTTTATTACTGTATTAGAGAGTATCTACTAATATAGTCCTGCAAAATTTGATTCACAGTGTGAGCTAAATTGGGACTTTCAAGTCACAGACTTTGAAAAAGAGAATGGAGAAGGGATATTCCTCTGAGAAGCAGTTTCGATATACAGCCTGTTACTTGTGGGGTGCATGTGTGAACTTGTCTGGTTAGCCATGCTAGGTAAAGCAGAAGAAAGATGCATGGAAACATGCTTTACCCCATCTTATTACCCTGTAGACTCTTTCTGCAGAAACTGAGTCTGAAAACGCATGCAGACAAGGAAACATGAAATGACGAGCTTTGAGTCCCAAAGTAATGAAGTTTTAATCTAAAATATTCTGTGGTGGCAAGTCTTGCACACTCATCAATTAGTGTAGCACTACCATACGCAAATGGGCACAAGCAAGATTGAAAAAAGGATTAATTTTATTTTTTTTCTGAGATGTTCCAAACCAATGTTGATTTATTCAAGCACAGCAGATGTTATATCACCTACAACATCAGGAAAAAGGTACAAGGAACAGCAAAGCACAAGTAAGAGGATTATACACCATCAGTGGTAGATGCAGCAGTATTCTTGATGAAGTATTAACTTTTGGGGTTTTTTTCTTAGGAGAATTCTTTCCCTGTCCTTACTCTTTCAGCAGTATTCATGGGATAATTAATCATTGTAGTTTAAACTTTGTCCTCTGCAGGTACAATATCTGGCTTTCAAAGACTCACACTAACCCATGTTGTGAAGCAAAGGGCAAGACTTAGTCCTGCAGTGCCACCCTGATTAATGACTTGATTGGTATTCCTTCTTGTACTCAAGGGGAGTGGTAGCCTTTGAATTGGACACTGAATTCTCATAAAGGGTTGTATTTATTTTGTATTTGCAAGAGTGATCACAGGCTTGGCTAGCTGCCCTGAGGAAAGAGGACTCTGGAGCAACATACAAATGGTTGTACTTTAAACCTGAGATGATAGAGTTTTACGGAAATAAATACCTGTATTGCATAACACTGAAAAGGTGTTTTCAGGGATTTTTTTTTCTTTTGTGACTAGATATGGAATGACTTCAAAGCTTACTTTTAGTGTTTCTGCAATCCAAATCGAAATGTGCTTTAGCCTCTTTCTTTCATTCTCTTTTAACTTTCTTCTGTTGGCTTTTGTTGTTATTTAGCACTTCTTTAGAAACGGTCTAGCAAATATTTTTAAATACAGTAACATATGTGTGGAAAGTGAATGCTGCTCTTGTTAAACTGAAAATTCACACTCAGAATCCTAGTTTTAAGTACTGTAACTCCAACTTAGGGCATCTATTGCTAGCAAATGTTACCATTATTATTAGTGTAGGTATGATTTATTGTCCATCACCATTATAGCTACCAGACAGTGAAGCACAGCACGAACTACTGGATCACTAATAACATGTTAGTGCTACGATCTCATAGCATTTACCTCCTGATCTCTGTAGGATCAAGAGGTGAAGTGATCACTTCAGGGTGACAGGATAAGGTCTTGTACAATCAGACCATCCCTGCACAACTGCGCACATTTGGTAAGACATGCTGTCTGTGGGTCCCTTTGAACTTAGGGTCTAGGGCATAAGTCACGTGAGCATCTGCTTCAAGATGTCACCCTGATGTGCTATCTGCCTCATGTAAGATTTGACATTATTTGCACCCAAAACTTTCCCTCATTTTTGTATATTCTGGGTTAGCAATGGACCATGCCAGAACAACCCAATAGCAAACAACTGCTTTACAATCAATGCAACAGGCTGCAGCTAAATTCTTAACTAACATTTAACTGGAATCTAAACTAGAGTTAAATCCTAAATTCTGGTCTTCCAAACTAGAAACTGATGAACAAAAGAGAAAGGAAAGGTGCAATTCAGAAAATATTTTATTGAGTACAATACCATTTCATTGTAGGCTTTCATCAAAGATCTACTTTATAAAACACCATCACCAACCTCTCTGAGGTTGAATACAGCTTGGGCAGGTGCACAAGGAGTGGGAGAGAGAGGGGCAGCATCTGCAAATTTTCATGCAAGCAGCATAATATGGGATATTTGCATCTAGACAGTACCTTGTCATAGTGCCCAAGTTTGCACCATCTCACCAGAAAAAAAATTAATGAATCTACATTTAAATTTTATAAAGGATTGTAACAATCAGTTACAAGTTCAGATTTACAGGGTGTTGCCATTGCATGTTCAATGGGTAAACTCAAGATCATAAAATGAAAATTAAGAGCTCAGAATGAAAGTCCTATAGTAAGCCTTGTATGAAAATAGGACTAACTAACTCCAGAAACTGATGGCTAACAAGACCTCCTAACTCCTGTAGACAAGAAGAGTTGTAACTTTTACCAATCCACTAACACCTAGCTTCTATTATAGCAGATGGTAGACCATAAAAGTTCCTGGAATTGTAGTTAATTCCACAACACACGAGTCTAATAAAGACATGGCATCACGGTTCTTAGAAGGAGATTAAATAAACAGTAGTCCACAGGCAATTTTCAGTTGCATGAAGCACCTGCTCAACTCATATAAAACAACCTTTAAATGAGGTAAAAGTGTGGTGGCATTTATACTAATGAATTTGCTGCTTACTAGAATGTAGACTAATGTAGACACCAGAAAATGGGGCAAGTGTTTGTTTTCAGCAATGGCAAAGCATAAATGTGCTATAAAACTGAGGAACAGTCGTAAGCAACCTTTAAAAAGTCCCTATATTGCTTAAATTCTTCTCTCAACCCTCCTTCTTCATGAAGTAGATTCAGAGACTGCAGGAAGTTTTCAGGTTGACTATATTTCTGCAGCTAACTCTGGATTTTGTGAGCTGGTCCCCACAGAATCTTTAAGTCTGCCATGAAACCTGCACTGTACTGCCAAAGAATTTCAGGAGCACTTGTTATAACATTAAATACAAAGGTAAGTATAGCAGTTAATATGTCTTATTACACAGAGACTTCCGTTGTCCCTTGAGTGTGCATGTGCCAACATGTGTAAGTACTGCCATTTATCAGGAAATAACTTTATAAAGCAGGATGGAAAAATTTACCAGCTATACAGCAATATTTTAAAATTAAAAAGAAAATTAAATCACATTCTAAAGCAAGAAAAATGGAAATGTGGAATTTAGCATATCCATTAGCAATTAGAGGAGAAAGTCCAGAATAGTCCAGAAAGGCCAAAGTATTCAAATAATTCTGAAAGTTACTGTTGAAATGAATTTCTTCTTTATTAAAAAGACAATGCATTCTCAAGAGAGCATCTTCTGCAGTGAAATAATTTAGTTTCTTCATATAGACACATCATACACAATGTTAACAACCATGAAAAACAATACAAAATGCTTTCAAATTTAACAAGTAGAAAAATATAACTAGTATATATGGCAATTGTGAATCTAATACTGTACAGAAGTATTTATGGATCTTTACAAATAAATTATAGCTTAAATGCCCTTTTTAAAATTTCTAAATGTACACTGGAATATAGGTTCTGAAGTTTACCACTAACTTGCCACAAGTGAGTGCCAGTCAAATGTTCTGCCCACAAGCTCAAAAAATTTCTTGTTGGGTTCATGGAAATATTCATGCAGTTTCTCGAGTAACTGGGTATCTATTTGTGGGTGTGCTCGTCCTTTTGACTCATGTAAACAACGCTCCCTACCACTGTCCCTTAGGCAGTAGAAGCCTTTAGTTTTATTGAAATAGAAGTTTGAAGCATTTATCTGTGGTGATAACCTCAAAAATCTCTCTACCTTCTCTATTTCTGGGAAGGGATCTTTGATTAGTTTATCCCCGTCTACAATGTGGATATGATCAAGAGGAAAATACTTCAGCCAGTTTTGCATGTGAATGTAGTATAAGCTTCTGTTTATTGCCTTGTAGTCCACATTGAGTTCACCATCTTTAACCAGGAATTGTTCAATGGATGGATACGGCTTGTGCTTCTGCATGTGATTATAGAACACTTGGGTGTAATCTGATAGTACTCTCTCACTTGGGTCTCTTAAAATAAGGAGTAGTCTCATTGATTGGTTCATGCTATAAACTCTTTCAGGCACTTTAGGTGATGTGAAATATGCTGGAGTTTTTTCCACGGTGATCTGATGGGGATAAGAGAATGGCATTTGGTTAATATACCACTGCAATCCATTTCTGTAATGATCTTCCCAGTCAAAGAAGTGAACTTCACTTTCTGCTGCTGCAATATCTGGATGGAGACTCAACATCTCTAACAAAGCTCTTGTTCCACCTTTTCTCACTCCAATAATGATAGTCTGTGGCAGCTGCCGGCATGATCCATTAGAATGAATGTTTTCCTTGAAGTCAGTTTTTTGAGGTGTTTTCTTTAAAAGCTCTCTCTGAACAGATTGAGAAGCTGTCTCAGCCTTCGAATTTATAGCTGGTCTGGAAGGCACTATCTGAGGTTGAACAATAAGCAACACAGCTCCCAGCAGAAAAGCTGCCATGACAGAAGTTCTTCGTCTGGTTTCACTCAAGCAGGTAATGGGGCATAGAGCGATTTCCACCGAGAACAACCTTTAAAAGTTGTTTTTGTTTTGCTGAGTGAATGTGTACTTCTCAAACGGAAACTTTGCTGAAAAAGGGAAAAGAAAAAGGAACACGTTATTTTATGTTCAGACATATCACTACTAATGCCACACTCCAAGTATCTTTTGCTTTTCACAACTGAACAAACTTCTTCAGCTTTCTGAACTCTAGGCTCATAGATCATCTGGTATAATTAAATTCTTTAAGACAGGCACATACAATAATGTCATGAGAAATTTATTTCCAGTCATCAGGAGGCATGAACATTCTGAATCTTTCTCTTGCACCCAAGATTCATCCAGAGTTGTTTTTTTTTTTAAATCAGATTTTTAAAATCTGATTTCATTGGAGTTGAATCACAATCACAAGAGAATTCTGTGCTTTTTTTTAATCTTCAAAAATAGGTCTATCTTAGAAACAAAACATAAAAAGGAAAAGGTGTGGACTGGACCAAAAGAGCATTCCTAAAAACTGAGATTCTTGTAGGAATCTGTGGGAATGAGGGAATTATAGCCTCCTAAAGGACCATGTGACAGCAACCTAGAAGTAAAGCCTCCAGGGAAAAAAGCTCATGCAATAAAACTGCCCAATCATGGGAAGAAGTTAGGAAGAGCTCTGGATGAGTAGAAGACCAAGGAAAAGTTGAATTTTTGTGTCATCTGTAAGTGAAGTTAACATTTGCTTTGTGCTTAGTCTCTAAAGATAGAGTTGAGTGGTATGCCCTCTTGCCCTGAAAAAGGTTAGATGGTGAAACTATAGTCCATAGTATGACTGCATCAACAAAATGCTAAAAGAGCTGTGGTTCCACTCATGATATTCTGGAAAGAGAATACACAATGCATACTTCTGAAGGTTATTTTCAGAGTTAGCCAGCAAGCTACTGTGATGTAAACAGCTAACTTCACACTTTATCAAAAGACTACTAAATACTACCACTGAACTCCATTTAAAGGTCAGGGTGATTTTAATGCAATGTTTGAAGTCTTAATGGCCTCACACATAGCATAGCTATTAAATTGCAATGTTGAGAGTAGGCTGTGTATACAAGGTCCCTAAATTAAGGTGCCTTCCAAAGACTTTATGACCTCAGTGGAGGGCTGGTGTAAGTATGATTTTTAGTATTGTCTAACTCCATTTAGAAGTAGAAGTCATGATGGCAGAGCACCTGACTGCTTTTGCCTTAGTAGGCTACTGTAATTATGAATTTAAGCTTGGAACAGCATGTACTGTACCAGCTAACAAGGGCTAAAATATGAAATTACATACGAACAACCTGAGGAAATGCAAGGGCTAGGTTTTGGAAATTCTCCAGAGAATCTGAAAAGAAACTAATGACTTTTCCACAATAAGCTAAGTCCCAGTGTGACAAGGTCTAATGATGTGTTTCTAAGTGATCTAGAAAGTTCTGTTTGATAGCTTTGCATTTACACAGGTCATGACTCCATCCTGAATGGAGCACGTCTGCTTCCTGATGTTTGATACTGATTAATACTTTTATGCTTTCCCTTTTTCTAATCACTTTCAAAGGTTATAAGGGCAGTGATATTGTTAGGAAGCAGAAATCAAGGCTGGGAGGAGAGGGAAGCAAAGCATCATGACAGATGTGAAGTCAAAACAGTATGTGCTTCCCTGTATGCCTACAGGCTTTGAGCTCATGGGCATGCCCTGCCTTGGGCTGAAGGTCCTATCCTGAGCTGTTCTGTGACATCTGATGTGAGGACACTTTGGAGAGGAATTTGTTGTTCTTCCATTTTTGGTTGCCTAAGTTTTAGCTGGCTGAAAGAGCTCCATTTTGGCTATCGTCATTAATCTTCTGCTCTCTTTCCCTGTCCTCACCATTCCCGTTAATCATTCTCAGCTTATTCTACTTCAGTTTTAACAAGAAAAAAAATCTTAATTATTAGCCCCACACTGATGAAGTTGGTGGGGGGACACTGGGTGACAAACTATTCATGGTGGATGTCCCACTGACCTATGTTGCCACCATATTCAGCAGAAATGTGAGCAAGTGGTACAGCACCAGCCAGATTAGATCAGTGACTGATGGGCAGCTCAGTACATAAGAGCATCAAAACATCAACTCTTGCTGAATTGTAAGGTCACAGATTAAAGGAATAGCCATTTACTCCAGAGTTTATTTTAAGAATCACTAGCTCCATAAATAGTAAGCCTGAGTTGTTGTCTTAACACCTTACTGGAAAAGCATAATAGGATTCCAGTGGGGAAGAGGTTGAACTGTTGTTGAAAGGAGTTAAGCTAAAGCCTAACAGTAAGAACTCGTATTTCTTAGTAGCCAGATTGAAATATGCTATGCTAACAGCCAAGTTCTGCAATAGGTTGCCTGTCTCTGGAAAGATTAACTTTTAGCTGCTGATCTCAAATATTGGTGACAATACACTGCTGGGATTTTTTGTTTGTTTGTTTTAAATGAACTATCAATTCATTGGAAGCTTTCATTTTTAATTCATAGTTTGCACACTACTCTGTTGCCAACTTTTTTTATTCAAGCCTTCCCATGGCTGAGCATAGCATGGCAAGGGGGGATAAATGCATTTTGGGGAAATAAAAGACACAGCAACGTGTCTCTGAACTATAGCTCTACTCTTCTTTTGACTGGCATTGTTCAAAATCAGACTTGTGGGATACTACAGGTGTGGTACCAAGGGCCTCACCTCAGCTAGCTTTCTGAGCCTCACTGGAGCTCTGCCTCAGTGCCTTCCCATCCTTAACTCAATTTTTTTTCCTAAATAAACAAATTAACTGTTTTCTGTTGCAGCATGAGACCTCAGAATAACACAGGAGTATCTTCTGTTTCAGACATATAGAATCTCGTTGTTCCCCCCACCCCCCCCCCCAACTATTTGTTCAGGTGTGCATCAGGTGTTCTTACTCTGAACACTCCTACAGTATCCATAGCATTTACTGTCTTTATGCACACCCAATGAACCATACCAGCAATTATGCTACAAACAGTACCTATAAGCTATTGTTGTTTTACTTGCAAAAAATAAAGTTTTGTCTGCCTTTTCTTTCCATTCTCTTTTGTTTCTCTCAAACTGTATAGGTTGGATATCTGGATCAATTATTTTGTTGTGTTAGACTAATGCAACACAATGAACATGTGTGTCTCTAAATTCAGCACAAAATATATGTTGTGTGGGCAAAGTGATGTCCAGGAATAAAACCACATGTAAATTGGTTGTCATTCAGGTTCTCATGTCCTCTAACACTCTATGCAGATCTGCAGTTTGGTGGCTAAAATTACAACAGTTATTATAAAATGATGGAAAGGTGTATTCCACAGCCTTATAATTTGTAGATCCGAAAAGCAGTTTCAAGCATGCACTGATGAGTTTATAGCAGCCACTCTGCCAAATTACTTTTCTCCTTTAAAATTCTTTCACTGCCCCCACAAGGCAAGCAGAGCATACCTGACTCCACTCAATTACTTTGTATTCTAGATTAGTACAAAAGTTTAACTGACAGTCATTGCTATTATATTTGCTACAAGTAAACGAGCAGGTTGGTAAAAGAAACACAGCTTATGTTAAATGGTGCTTTGAAGATTATACCAAGACTTTTCAAAAAGCCTGATTGCTTTTGCTTAATCTTTTCTTCAGCTTTCTCCAATTGATTAGAAAAATGTGCCATACTGTTTATTCAACAAGATTCAGTGTGGACATTGCCAATCAAATCAGCTTTCATGATTAAAACCTCTTCAAAAGTAATAGTAACTTGGAAATAAATGGAAGCTTTTCTCAGTAAGTGCAGTATGAGGGACACAGCTGCCATATTTCATCAGCTTTTAAGCATGTCACAGTGCTCTTTGAAACAAATGTCACTATTTATTACTTCTGGTTATTTCTTGCCACATTATCAAGGTATTTTAATGCCTTGGTACCTTCATCCTCACTCAATGGCATGGCCTAAACTACTTAGATTTTTTATATATATATATATATATATACACACACACATACATATATATATACACACATATATATATATAGTTTAATTAGCATTAACAAAATAGGGTATTTTTTGCTGGGGGTGGGATGGAGGTTAGATTCAGCACTGAACTTTGGTAAGAACCTTAAGTTAGCTGATGAAATGGGTAGGATGGAACATAAGGAGTGCCTGTAGGGCCGACAGAAAGCATCAGGTAGAGTCTGCTGGCAAATCGGACAGGGGGCTACTTCACAAAAAACCCCACAGCAACACACTAGAGGTTTAGCAGAGGTAATCAGACACAGTTACTGCCAGGACAGTGACTGCAAGAGGTACAGTTACATCTTTTCTGTGAGCATGTAGGTGACTTCACCCTCATTAAAGAGAAGCTGTGTTTTTATGGTTCTCTGGGGACTGAGGATGAACAGTTAAAGTTTCAGATGTCCTCACTTTCTCTTCTTGCTGAGCTGAAGCTCTTCCCTGGAGATATCTTTTCCCAGGCATCTAAAAAAGCAGTCTGTCCTGAATGAGAACCATAGATCAATTGCTAAAGTTTGTCTCTAGAGGGAGATTAAACCTGAAAATCTGAGGGAAACAATCTGTTCTTATAACATATATTTAGTTTTGCAGATGTGATAGAACCTAAGGACAGTTTGTGGACTGTATTTTCCTTTGTGTATATACAGGCACGCTACTGCAAAATATAAGACTTAACTGCTGGTTGAAACTAGCTGTCCAGTGCACCCCACACATCTGCTATGCCAGCTTCTTACAGTGGGGAAAAAAAAACCCCAAAACAACATAACTGAGTAACCAGCTCTATAAACAACTTTCTAAACTGATGAAAAGTCAGTGATCTGAACATTTGTATTCAGTGATGTGTTTAAAAAAGTGAACTAGATCAACTGTAGTGTACTCGTTCATATTATCAGTATATATCCCTATCCCCTAAGAATAGGGTCAGCCATAGGATATATTCCTTAGCTGTTTATAGGAGCTCTTTCAAGTGACACTTAGTATCCAGTTAGCATAAAACTCTACTGCAGCTATCACTTATAGCTCAGTAAAGAGCAGGCAAGGAAAGGAAGCATTTTTTTTTTTAATCTAATTTAGTTTATGAAACTTTTTTCTTGGAAACGTATTCTGCATATTGCTATCTGTAACTATTGCACTGTCTCACAATGCCCTCTTCATGAAGAAATGCTTCCCACACTCCCCCCACCACTGTTTTTTAATGACATTTTAACAAAAATTTTAAACAATATGTGACAAAGAAATGCTCAAATACTAGTTTCCGCTAATTAACTACAAGTAATTGCCTAGTTTAGTGAGTGTTACAGAGACAAGTGTATTAAACTAAATAGAACTATATACTGCTGAAGCCATAGATCAGTAGGGGCATAAACTATTGATCACTTCATGATATAGATAAAAAATCCCCTGTACACTTAGAGGGAAAGTAAAAAGATGAACAATGGCACAAACCTGTATTACAGTGGCTAAATGATATTGTCTATGTACATTTCCCAAACTGTATTAAAAATGCTGCACAACCAGTAGAGATTAAACCATAACTTTGACTTTTATAGCCATCGTGTTAAAAAAGCGAATCATAATTTCAGTGCTGTTAAGTTGATATATTGTCCATCAGCTCTGAGACTTTGGAAATATACTTTTAAAAGTCCTTAGATTTTGGTTAGAGGAACTTACGCTGAGAAAGGCTGACTTGGTAGGAAGTATTTTTGGCTGAAATCTGCTATATTTCTGCACCTGCTGTGACAAATACAGTTTACACAAATTAGCTAGGTCATCAGTTCATAACTTCTAAAGAAGGAGTTCAGCTCCAGTGTGAGCAATAAAGTAGCAAATTTATAATAGACTGTAGTTATATATAACATGCACTCTTTTTCTTAAGGTCAAAAGGGATCATTGCAATCTTTCATGCTGAGAGAACATAAAAATTTTTAGAAAAGAAAATACCCTAGATTTCAGAACCTCATGCAGGTAAAAATAAAATGAGATATTACAGCAGAACAGAAATAAACTTGAAAAGCTCAGGATGCCCAGAAATTTTTGTATTAAATGTTAATATGGAATCCCTGTACCACCCTCCAGCAACTTTTTTATATTTGTCAGGACTCAATTTTTTTCATTAAAAGAAAAGGTAGAGTGTACCACTGCCTCCTCTATCACCCTTTAAACTCAAATGGTCAATTTTAAATGCAGAAATTACTCCCCACCCTACTTCCCAAGCAAAATGGGTCATATTCTAATTAGGAAGCAGAAATCTATAGCACAGTTAATAGAGTTGCTTCCTAATTCATAAAAGCTGTCCCCAAGAAAACAAGCTGTATGAAGAGACATCTCTGTCCTCTCTTGCTCCCTTTCTGTACAAAGGCTCACCTTAACTGGATGCATTGAAAAAGAGAACACAGCAGAGGAAGTAATCCCATTCTCATTTCCTCTGGCAGACAATTTCTTACCACTCTGTAGCTGTGGGCCCTGTTTCAAATACCAGTAGAAAACTTAAAATAACAATAAAAACAAAACAAAAACCCCAAACCTCTAAATAATCTTTTAGTTCATACTCCAAGCTGATTCCTGTGTCTTCCTGCCTCCTGTCTTCAGAATAATACTGGAGCAGAGTGCATACCAGCGAGGTCATAACTGTATTAGGTTTAGCTAAATCAATTTACTAAGTGAAGCACTACACGCTGAACTGGGGGAAACTCATGCCCTGGAGTGAGAAGCGAGATGACCCAGCAGGACCTTCCATTTTGGGCTGTCCAGGCATATTTTCAGTTTTCTTTTTCTGATTATCAAAAGTTTTAGTGGAAATCCATCAGCTTTGATGTATTTTTGGGCTCTGATAGCTTCTTGGCTCTGGGTGGCACTTTTGCAGGTAGAAGGGGGGAGATCCCATGCTAGTCAATAGAGTAATAAAGACATTTCTGGCTCCCTCTAATGAAAAGCAGAGGAGTTATATGTATCTATACATGCATGTATTCTTGTGTATTGGAAAACTGTTTTCCATCCACTTTGTTCTTCTATAATGTCTGTGGAAGCATATGGCTAATTCAGAATAACCAAGGTAGTATTCTGACAGGGAGGGAACAGACTGGAACATGGCAATACTGGGGTCAGAATTTGCTCTGTTAAATTAGTGCTTCTCCACTGCAGCAGCTGGCTTTGTTTCAGATGCATAATCTTGCTGCTGAACTACCAGAGGCATTTGTTGGACTATGTAATATCAAAAACCTACACATTTTTCAAAATAGAAAAAAAAAAGGAAAAAAAAGGTGGCTACTGAAAGGGTGGATGCACAAGAGATGATAGCTACAGCTGATGGATGTGCAAGAAATAGCTAAAGCTGATGTCAGTAACTGCGCTCTTACTGCTGGGTTCTCATATCTGAGGAATATGGGAAATGCACTTGTTCGAGAGTGCAAGAAATGCTGGCAGATGTAAACTGTAATAGTTATTATATTTATGTAAATAAAAATATATTTACATATTAAGTTTGAGAGCCAGACAATGTATGGGCATACACCGAATCGAACCTGTTCTACTAAATGTTCCCTTTGCCATGCATGCAGGGACTATCAGTGGGAGTGGGCAATGAACGGGTCTCTCATGCCAGAAGGATGATCCCTGCAGACACTCTATCCCATGCTATTCCAGACTGGTATTCAAAGGACTCCCCAGGTGTTGGGTTTTTGGTTTTTTTTTGTTTTTTTTTTTTTGGGGGGGGGGGGGGGTGGGGTTGGGTTTTTTCCTTCATTATCCAAAGACTAACAGTCTTGGAACAGGGAAAGCCCTCAACCTACTGCACTAACACAGAGAGGAAGGAGAGTCATACACTAATTCCCAGCCAACTGAAGTGACTGAATTGCCTGCACTTAGGTGGGCACCCTTTCCAGATCTTTTGAATAGCTGGAAGACCAGACCAAACCAGAACTCTTCCATCTGGGTACTGTCACCCCTCCCTCCTGGCATCTTTTTATCCCCAAAAGATCTGAATCTTTCACACCCTTATTCCTTGAAAAGCACACTGAGAACTGCAGTAACTACTCTAGGGAGACAGTCCTTCAAGACAGAAGTGAGGTGGAGCTGAGGCTCTGTGCTCTCCTGCCAGCCCCCGAGGACCACTTTGCCCCCAGCCCCACGCAGCTTGCCAGGCTCCGGCGCAGCCCGCTGCACCCAGTGGCTCCCGCACTCAGCGTGGGAACGGATGAGAGATGCTCCGAGCAGCTTCTGCAAGTTGTTCCGCTGTCAGGCAGGAGCCCTGCGCGGCTTCCACAGCCCTGTCCCTCCGCCGTGACATGCCCTTGCCGTTTAGCCACAAGGGAAACGAGGGGGTAAAGAAGTGCCCAGAGGCCACATATGGACAGATCTACCAGCCGGGAGCTGCCGACCGCTTCTTTTTTTTTCTTCCCTCTCCTTTCTTTTCTTCCCCCCCTTCCCCCTACAGAAATACCCCCAGATCCTGGCGCAGTGAGCCCGGAGGGTCCCTCCCGGGGCTGGGGATGTCCGACATTGCGCGGCCGGCCGGGGACGCTCCTCAGCCCCGGAGCGGCGCTCGCCGCCCGCGGGCGCGGGGCTCCCACCTGCCGGCAGCAGGTGCCGGGCGGCAGGGCGGACGGCAGCGCTGGCTGCCAGCGCCTGCGAGCCCGGGGGGCGGCAGACCCCGTCCGACACCGCCCCGACTCCCGCGGAGCCCCAAGCTGCCCGCGCAGCCCCGGGCAGCACCTGCCGCTGCCCTGCCGTCCGCCAAGTGACCCCACCCCCTCACCGCGCCCGCGCATCACTCACCGCCTGCGCGCGGAGCCGTGCGGCAGCGCCCGCCCCGCTCTTCCATGGGCGCCCACAGGTGCCGGCGGCGGAGCCGAGGGGAAATGCGCCTGGGGGCGGCTTGCGGGGGAGCGAGCGGGGGAGAGCCCGCTGCCGCCCGCCTCGCCCGCCTGGAAGCGGCAGAGCCGGTGCTCGGCGCCAGCTGGTTTGTACGGCCCCGCCCCGCCCCGCCCCGCGTCACGGCGAGGCCCCGCCCCCCCCGCGGAGCCAGGCGTCGGCTGGGGCGGGGGCAGTGCGGGGGGAGGCGGACAGAGGGCGTGTCCTCGGTGTGCGCGCACACCTGTGCACGCGCACGCGTATGTATGTGCAAGAGAGCTATCCACGCACAAAGTGGTCTGGGCCCGGGGAAATGACTCACTGCCTACCCCACCCCCTCGGAACCCCCAACCCCGTCGTTGTTTGCCTCCTTCCCGCACCTACAAAAATAACACCCACACGAGGTCACACGAGTAAGGAGAGACTGATGACACTTGTAGCTGTATTTACTTCTGCTTACTGTTTGTGTTTTCTGGACTTTCCAAGGTAGCTTTGATTCCCCACCTCACCCCCACAGAAATGCTTTTGTTCAGACAGAAGAATTCAGCACAGGATGGATGTCTGCAGTGGCAGAAATGCTGCTTCCTGAGAGCAGCAGGAAAAGGTTTTCTGGGGATTTATTTTAAGGCATGGGGTTAATTTATTGAACTAGGTCTGTGTTTGCCAAGAACTGATCTATGTTTCTTCCAAGATAAAATGCATTAAAACCAGCATTAACATACTGCATCTTCATCCGTTATTTCAACAGCCAAACTCTTTTGAAATGTACTGTGAGTGAAAAGCAGGCCCAGATAAAGCAAAAAAAAAAAGAGGCTGGTGGAGGAACCTGTTTCTCGGTTGATTTGGATCAGTTCAGCTTCACTCCTGTCTGAGGGGGCTTCATGCAGTCTGACAGACCTGAAAGAGGAGGGCTATTCCTCAAGAACGTGGATGAGCACTGTTTGTACGCAGGTTTTAGTACTGCCTACCTAAAGAGGTAACTTGCTTAAACAAGGATCAGCACTCCCCTGGCTGGGGCTAGTTGGCAGCCAGGAACCTCTCTACAGCTGAAGGTCAGTTTAAGACTTCCTGATTTTTTTCTTACTTTTCCTATTCCAAACTTTTACTTCTTTTCTGTAGTTTTACTTCTGTAGCTTTGTGTGTAAAGAATACTTGTTTGTTCATCCACTTGCTTTGAGAACTGCTGTTCTCCAGTGACACGTGATTATATTGATTTAGGGTTTGATGTTTGAATTTCCATCCACGTTGGTGGAGCTGTTTGCACAAGCATTGCAGGACCAGTTTCTCACTGTACATGTACACCCACCAGGTTTTTTCCATCCTTCTACGAGGAACTGTTGCTGTGGTTGCTGTATGGGGACTGGGAAGTTGGCACAAGCTGGACCTAAGCATCTGAGAGTGGTCTCTAAATAAGCAGTGGATGAGAAAGGCTTAAATCACCTCTCCAACCTTTCACAGGATGCTGGTTAATATTCCTGCTGAAAGTGGACTAATGGGAGGTTGCAGGATACTACGAACCTTGGCTGCAACTTATTCACTGTTCATTCACTCCTCGCGTGCTAGTCTGTGGGAGTGTCAGGTCACACTTGCTTCCTTCACCAAACACCAGCTTAGTGCACTAATACTGTGCAAAAATTCAGATGACGTCTGTTTTCTTAAATCCTTTTCCTTCAGCCTTAGCCTGCAGTGATATTGTAACAGGACTCACAGTAATCAATTATGGAACTCTGTTTTCTAATCATGATTTCTGTTGAGGGGTGCTGAACAAAGATGCTATGTTTATTTAAATATCACCAGCAATTTTGCATGGATTAGAGGAAGTATGTGTGTAGGGAGTGATTTTGTTTATAACTGTTGATCTGCCTCCAGCCTTGAATAGACACTTTTGTATGGCTAAATTAATTAGTAAAACAAATACATAATAGAAAATCTAAGGAATGAAAAGCCGTCCATTATGTTTAAAAAGCAGTATCTCTAAATAAAATCTTGTCAAGGGTTTTCAAGGAACAAATGCAACTACTTAAGGAAAAATAAGATTATATAACTATGAATGTCTTTCATTTTATGTTTTTGCATATTTAATATTTAGCACAAATAGACATGTGCAAGTACTTTACTTTTATTTTTTTAAGATAAAAAGAGAACATTTCACAAGGGTGTTTACTAAAAAAATAACAATAATACTATTTTTTTAGTTGTATTTTAATGCCTTCCTGTATGTTTTGCCATAAACCTGAGAGTCTAGTAGAGAAATACTTCCATTTGAGATTAGCCTTGCTGTTTAACCCTGCTATTTATAGCATGACAGTGGGTTTTGGTTTTCTTGCAAACAGGTAAAAACTGAAAAGCTTAAATGTTATTCAGCTGCTACAGACCCACACAATTCAGTCATAAGGATCACTATTTATTCCAACTCTAGATCAGATACTGTAGTACCCATAGTACCCATTTAATGTTTAATATTCAGCCTTGATATAATAGAATTGAAAGATGAAAAAGACACCATTTCTTTAGGTAATTTGTTCCAATCTTTGGTGTCAAAATAATAACAGAAGGTGACTGTGCATCTTTTAATCTGAAGATATCTAACTGTAGCTCCAAGCCATTGCTTTATATTATCACCTTTCCAGGTAGATTAAAGATATGTTTTGCCCAAAAATGTACTTTCTTATTCTAATTAAGTCACACCTCAGGTTTTGGGGTTTTTTTTTTGATAAGCTAAAAAAAGTGATCTCTTGTAGTGTTTCACTGAAAGGCATTTTCTCTAGGCTCAAGGAAATTTAGATTGAATTATTTTTCTTCACTTTTCACAAATTTTAATCAGTGAGCACAATACTGATATTTAGTATTCACAATGGGAGCGTTTCACCATGCTTTGATAATGAATCCCAATTTCCAATAAGGTTTCAAGATCTATTGTTACTCAGTTCTTAAACTATTTCCAGTATGTTTCATTGACATATAATCCTTACTTTTTAAATTCAAATGTTCTGGGCTACAAAATCTGATGTTTTATGAAAGTCTAGGTCTTTTCTGCCTGCATACTTCTTTTTATCAAGCAAATTTGTAATTTACTCAAAGGAGATTTGTTTGACATGGTGGTAGTTTCTCTTCAACTGTGGGAAAACTGGTAAGAGAGAGTGACACTAAATGTACACATGCTGTTTTTATTCAGTTAATTGAGTAATTACTAATTTAGAAAAAGGAAATGAGAATTCTTAAAGCCAAAAGAATGAGAAAGGAAATTAAAATCATCAATGCAATGCTGCCAATATTCATTTACACTTCCCTCGTTAGTCTGAAAAGGTTGATGTGAAAAATGGAATGTCTGATTTTACCAAAATTCCAGTATAACGTGGATGACTGGCGTGTGTCACACACTCTGAAGACAGGGGTGTTCTGCCGGTAAATGAAATGGGAGCCTGCTCAGAGGAAGCAATTCTGATGGAAGAGATGCCAACTTATTCAGAACCAAGGTCACATAATTCTGGCGGGGGACAGGGCCCGTGTTGGAGACAGGAAGGCAGCCGGCTGCCTGCCGGCTGGGAGGGAGGAGGTGGTGACCCAGTGGAGGCCAGGGGACTCCCAGAAGGGACCACAGCACAGCATGGATGGTGCCAGAGCTGAGCTTTGCTGCTGGCTCAGCTCTGGAGCCAGTTGAAGCTGTTTCCAGCACAGCCTGGAGAGCCTAGGTTTTATGCTGCCATAAGCATCAAGGAGGGAACTCCTTCTCGGCCTGATTTCAAAACTTTCTCTCAAACTCTGTGCCACCACTCCACCATTCCTCACAGTAGCTGTTTTTTAAATGTGGAAGTAGAAAATAGCGGAAAGAGACATGAAAATTACTTAACTGAGGAAATACTTAGAGCTTTCTCTGTATGGTCTGTGTTGGAACTGTCAGGTTGAAGTAATGCACTTATGAATTAAGCAATTCAGGACAATTCAGGCTCACAGATTTCTAGATTTGTCACTAGTAAATATTCAAGGGAAAGCAGGAAGGAAGTAGTGTTGTAATCCAGCCAGCTAAGGGAATTCAGGAGTTGAGTTATAAAATACATTTAAATAGGTATCTATTATAATGTTATTTTAAATTCAGGAAATAATAGGTATGTTACCTCAGGTCTAAATTGTAAGAAGATGAGTCTGATTTGGGGCTAGAATGTAAAGACGTGAGAAATGCACCATTTTGATGTGAAAAGCAAAGGAAGTGAAAGGAAAGTATAGGAAGATGTATATGTTTGGGAGTGTGATGCTATAAGCTGGCCTTTGCTCAGTTGAAATACACTTAAGGTTTTCCCCTTTCCTACACATTGAGTTTTTCCTTTATCCCCAAAGCCAAGCACTTATGTGGTGCTCAGGTTGGATATGAGTGTGGTCGCCAGGCAATGTGGTTCTTGATAAAAATAACAAGTCAGTATAAATGCAGGGAGCCATCCTTTCACTGTTTGCTCCCATACTTGCAGAGTAAGACACTGCTGCTTGTTGGGCCTGTTATAATTGTTGACAGAGCTGTGACTTAACAAAAACTGTCCAAAATGAACTCTTGAGTGGTGAAAGGTTGTAGTGTAGAAGATACATCAGCTCTTGGATTTGAAAGGAAGGCCTGTGATTTTGCAGTCCACAGGTAGAGTTAGATTAGCATTGTCAGAAGAGACTGTGCATCTCTGGTCTGAGAAAAGGTTCTTCTCTGGAAGAGAAGGCTTTCTAGGTGGTCCAGAGAAGAGCCCTCCCTGAGGTGGAAGACAGCAGCTTGGTTGTCCATGGTAGAAGGTACAGTTGAAAAAGGGAAACAAACTGTGAGAATGAGAAAGTAATTCCAAATGGGTAGCAGATTTGAAAAAAAAATACAAAAGGCTAAGATGTAAACCTTTTGAAAGTTGAGCTTGCTTCTGTCAAGTGTCCAGTGCTGCTGCTAACAAGCTCTACCATCAAAGCTTCTCAGTAGCAGTGATGGTGCGTGTAGTAATGGCAATACTGACGTGATATAATAGTATGGGCCAGGCTGGGAGCCACTTTTACCATATATTCTCTCCATAGTGTAGCATTTTTAAATTAAATTCACATCTTAGATTAAGCAATAAAATGCAGGGGAAACAAACAAAATGTAGCAGATGGAAAGGAACTGTGTGAGAGGGACCAGACTGGTGTAGGACCAATACTGAAGGAGGTGCAAGGAAAACCAATCTCATAAAAATACTTTCAGGGAAGAAATAAGAACAAGAAACAAGAATAAGTGGAGGCTTGCTGTATAGGTTAGCTCATGAAAACTAGGTGGAAGTGAGGCATGAAAGAGGTTCCCTCACAGTGAAAAGGGAGGATGAATGATAATTAAGTCAAGGGAGGTTCTCCTCCCCCTCTACTCTGCCCTGGTGAGTACTCCACATCTGGAGTACTGTGTCCAGTTCTGGGCTCCTCAGTTCAAGAAGGACAGGGATCTTCTGGAGAGAGTCCAGCGGAGGCCACAAAGATGATGAGGGGCCTGGAGCATCTCCCGTATGAGGAAAGGCTGAGAGAGCTGGGACTCTTCAGCCTGGAGAAGAGAAGATTGAGAGGGGACGTTATTGACATCTATAAATATCTGAAATGTGGGGATCGAATGGGTGGGGCTGGGCTCTTTTTGGTGGTGGCTGGTGACAGGACAAGGGGCAATGGGTAAAAACTGGAACACCAAAAGTTCCATACAAACCCGAGGAAAAATTTCTTTACTGTGAGGAACTGGAACAAGCTGCCCAGAGAGGGTGTGGAGTCTCCATCTCTGGAGATGTTCAAAACCCACCTGGACGCTTTCCTGTGCAACCTCTTGTAGTCCAACCCCCCCTTTTTGGCAGGGGGGTTGGACTAGATGATATCCTGAGGTCCCTTCCAACCCCTACCATTATGTGATTCTGTGATTAAGTGATAATGCACTTTTCCAGATAAATTAATACAGGATTAATCTGAAGTTTCCTCATAGCCCTACCTCATAGCACACTTTAGATTTACTGTGAGGTTGGTGAGACACTGGAACAGGCTGCCCAGAGAAGTTGTGGATGCCCCCTCCCTGGAAGTGTTTAAGGCCAGGTTGGATGAGGCTTTGAGCAACCTGGTCTAGTGGAAGGTATCTCTGCTCATGGCAGGAGGGTTGGAACTAGATGATCTTTAAGGTCTCTTCCAACCCAAACCATTCTATTATTCTATGATTTTTATTTAAAATTATCTCCGTGAAGCATGGAGTAATACTGTGGCCTTCTAATACATTTTCTTTAGGCAAACTTTCTCAGGTTGGCACTTTAAGCTCCATACTGCTGTAAGTGAGAAGCCTGGCAAAATCCTGTAGTTCAGTATTAAAATTTAAGTCTTCCTTTCCCTAACTGAAGTGCTGCTTGCAATAAGAGACAGAGATTATTACTTAGTGATGCAAGACTCAGGATGATGGCTTTTACCTGTTCTGAAGAATATTTGGTTTATCAAAATAAAGGAAAAAAAAAGAAAAAGATTAGTAGTCTGTTGACAATGGATGAGATCCAAGTTCCAGAAGATGTGTCAGACTCGTTATAGCTTTGCAAATAATTAAGCCTTTTCCTTTGAGAATGTAGACATGTAGACTACCCCTTTCAGGGGGTATTGCTATATATAAGAGAAGGGGATAGGTACAAAGTGATAATTGGTGCAGTGTAATCTTCCTGAACAGCTGTGTGGGTGACAAGAGCTCTGGGCAAAAGGCAGAGGTGAGTCCAGAGGAGTTGCTGCTGCACAGATTTTCCCTTCTGTTCAGAGTGACATCCTAAGGCTAGCAGAGCCTTCCAAGGACAGCAGAGCTTACAGATACTGAAAAGCCAGGTCTGTCTTTCCCAGTCCCCACTTTCCTGCTGCCACACTCATTCATTGGGCAGTTGTCTTTGCTGAAGTAGCAGAAAACCACCAGTGCCACCAGCAAAGAGAATCATTTCCTGTTGGTTTCATGCGAGCTGTCTCACTGAGGCTTTGCCTCAGCACAAGAGTGTGTGCCCGAGAGCTGGTGATAAAAGTTTAGGGTCCCTATTGTCAGTGGTACCTAGCCACTTAAAATGGGAGGTAAAACAGTTAAATACAATTATTATATCCCTTGGAAGTTGCCTGCAGCACACAGACCCTTTCACTTAGGGTAGGTGACAGTGATACATGCATCTAAGCTCTGCTGTGCAGTTTTAAATCCAGAAAAAAACTGAAGATGGTGAAAAGAGGCAGGGTAAACTACTGACTAGAGTTGCCTTCCCATTCAAGCATTATCATGCTTCCAGACTTATAATTTCAGACCTCTCTCAATGTTAAAAATGCCTCTTGTGTTATTTAGGTTGATCATACATTCAGCGTGAGAGCCAGAAGATTTTTTCTACTCACAGCCATGTAAGAATGTAAGGAAATAGCCAAAAGGTCTCCATAAGACAAGTGAATGCTTTGCTCAGTATTCTGACTACTGTAAATTAGGAATGCTTCACCTCAGATTATTTTAAAAGAACAATACTAAAGCTTTTCAGAATGACAGTTTCCATCTCAGCTTTTACAGAGCACCACTGTGACTGAGAGTACTGTTCTGCATTTGTTTTGCTCCTCCATGTTTTCCTCTACCTGCCACCTGATGAAATATATTATACTAGATTATACTAGAAATATATTATACTATATTATACTAATTTGTATCATTATTGCTTTCTTTAGAAGCAAATCTCTGTCATGCCAGTGCTACGTGGTCTGGGAGAATTTAATAATAATAGGCCAGAAATAATCTGCATATGCTAACTGAAGTGTACTCTACTGACTTTCTTGCTTAGACGAAGGAAAGAATTTCTGTTGAATTTGTACTCTGCAACTCAAATACAGACCTGCATGAGGCAATAAATACAGACATGTTTCTTCTAGTACTGCAGTATATTTTTGAGGGCTAGAGTTAACTCAGCCTCTGGTGTGTGACATGGGCAGGGGATAGAGAATGGAAATGTATGTCATACACAGCACACTCTGAGACAGAGCCTGGTAGCATTGCAGTTAGAGGCACTTTGCTCCCACTTGAATTGTCTGGGATGTCTGTGGACTTTAGCGGGATTAAAAGTGGGTAGAGCCGTGGCCCACTTTCCTTTCACAATCAGCAGGAGGTAAAACATACTGTGTATTTTCAGAAGCACTGAGGAGTGATGGAACACTTTTGAGCCATCCTTCCCTTAGACAGTGTGATGTGTTCACCTGCTCAGGGCCAAGACTAGGACCCACTGTGTGGTCATCTGTCCCCTGGGTTTACACTACAGGAAAAATTTATTTTGATTGTGGGGTCTTTGCTGATTTCAGATAGAACATAGCATCACTAAATGGACTAGAAGCCTAAAGCAAGTTGTGATTGCTCTTAACACTAAAAAAGGTTTAAGGTGTTTGTGATAGCTGCAGTAGGGGTATGGTTACCTTAGATGAAAAGAACATGCCCAGGCACACAGATGCGCTGTAGTCTTTATTAGACACAGTGTTCAAGGTTGAATGCTTTCACCTACCAGATGATATCCAGCATAACTGTGCCTTTAAGGGCACTGTGGCTTTTAAAAGACTTTGTTTTATTTTTTTCACTATGATGGCCTTTAACCCTTAAGGCTCAACTCTGCCACTCTGATTTAAAGTATTACCTAGGTTTGCAAGTGATTCTGTGGAAATCAGCTGACCTTGCAAAGAAAAGTACATTTAACAGAGGAAAACAAAGCTTGAACCAGGCTTTCGTTAAATACCACTCATGTGTAACATGGGCTGGGCTGTGTTTGTCTTTGTTGCATGTAACTAGCTGCCACTAACATCATTGGGATTTCCAGGCACAGAGCAACTGGATTATGAACTCCAAGTTCCAGATACAGAGTGAAGTCCAAGGAAATTAGATGACCCATGTTGCAGACAGAGTACAAATTCAGTGCAAAATATTTATTGCTCCAAATTATCGTTGTAAGAGTAATAAAATGAAGCCATATTTGTAGGCTTCACATTGATATATTTTTATGAGCTTAGAGCTGCTGTTTGTATAAATTCAATAGAGAAGCTGTTTGGACTTGTTTCAAATTTCTTTAGCTACAGGGGAAGAACATTTATTCCCCATTTCACTTGTTAGAAAGAATGAAGAGCAAATCTTTTATCTGTTTACTAGAAAATACAGCTTTAATGAAACTCATTACCTTTCTGGGTCTGGCTGTTTGAGTTGTACAGAGATAGAATCAGGTTGCCTAGATGTCGAGGGACAGGACTGACACCAGTTCTTTATGGGCCTTTTAAGAAAGCACAGATGAAAACTGTTTAGATAGATTCAGCTGAAATACTTACCCAAATCATATAGTCAAGTCAGAGCATTTCAACTGAGAATGAGTTTTGCTGGAGATTGGAATAAATAAATTTATTTGTGAAATCCTGTCTAGACCTTCCTGGTTTCTGTGCTTGATTTTTATCCCAGTTACTCTGCATCCTGTGGGCTGGCTTTGTTTATGGGGTCCCTAGATCATCCTGGCTCCCTGGTTGCAAGAGTGTCCATTAGCTAGGAATACATCTCTCAGAATTGTTAAATACTGAATTGTAGTTGGTAGAAACCCCATTTTGAAATATCAAAATCATCACAGGAATGGAGTGACCCTTATCTGCCTACCCATGGAGCAGTATGTCTTTCATAGGGCTATCCTGACTGAAAGGCAGCTATACTGGACTGAGTGAAAGAAGTTTTATTATATCCTTAGGACCAGTGTCGTGGCAGAGATCCTTTGTGGAGTAGGAGAGGAACCTAAATGCACTGCTGTTTATGTTCACTCTTAGAGTAACACTTGATCATTCTGGCCTGATTGAGGTCTCGATCTGATTCCCATTGGGACTGATTTCAGTGCAGTTTGGGTTGTTACAGGTGGTAGCGCCCTTGGGGTGCACTCTGACTGTATAAGGAAGCTGTTGTGTTCCTGGGGTCCTCATTGGAGATGTCGCTGCTTTCCTGGAGAAACTGTATTGTATGAGCCAGTTCAATTCTTTCAGTGACAGAGAAGAAGGTTGATCACCACTTCATCCTTAGAGAGAAAATGCAACGCATTTGGATTTTCTTTTAATAGAAATTACAAATTTAAAGTAGTATCTTATTGATTAAAAATAAAAAAAAAATATTTTTAAAATGGCATTTATTACAAGAATAGCCTGCAGCTTTTCTTGAAAACTCTCTTCCTCCCCTGCAGTTGTTGTCCTTGCTCCTCTGGTGGGGATATGTCTCAGTTTGAAAATCAGTACAGAAAAATGGGGAAAATGCATTTTTAATTCAAGGATTTGAGTGGTCTTTTTGGACAAAAGGTTTTTCAAAGGAAAAATTGATTGTTTTGTCTCTCACACTATCTTTTCTTCCTCCCAACTTCTCTCCCTCAATGAAAGAGGGGTTAGATATATTGCATTCATTATGAAATAGGCTTCTCAAATAGCTGTGAGTATATGAATAGTAACCAGTTTGCTCCAAGATAGCATTTCATAAAAACTGGCGGGTTTAAAATTCAGCCCCTTTTTTAGGCTCTTGTGTTTCTGTGTAAACACCTTGTAACCTTTCCTTCCACCCACTGTTTCCCCATTACAGATAAGATAGAAGCATCTCAATTCACCTAGTTCAGGAAAAGATGAGGTGACCAATGGCACAGAGTCATCATGAGCCTACCTTAGCAGCTCCCAACAATTAAAGCTATCAATGGATGACTAATATAAACTTCTGTATTTCTCAACACAGTTACAGGCCTACAGTTTGAAAAATTCTGTGTTAGAATATTTGTTTCATCTGCCTTTTTACTCCAGTTTTGTAGTCCAAAGAACTAATTTTGTCCTTACATTGTGGCAGAGCCGTAGTAAAGAAACAGTGACAAATGAGGTAAATGTACCCAAATGCTGTGAGTTGCTGCTTCTGCTGCTATTACCTAGGAAAAGCAGGGGCTGTTTCAGAGCTGTGGAATGAGCGGGAGGTAGCGCAGATCAGAGGTGCTGGAAGGAGACAGCACAAGAAGAGTGTGGGTATCAGGGGTGCTGGGGGACCGATCCTTTCAGCAGAGATCTGTGTTGTGTTATACGAATCTTACTACTATTGAGAGTATGAGCTTCTACCTCCTTGTTACTCATCTTTCTAGTTAGAAAATGAGTTGGTGAAAGGGACTATACAATAAAGAGAATTACAATTTTATTTCGCAGCCATCTTTTTACAAATACTTTATTTTTTAGATCATCAAGATCATAGGATAGTTCAGGTTGGGAGGAATCTCAGGTCATCTGGTCCAGCCCGCCCAAAGTCAGAGCACGGTAACTGCCATGTTCTTCCACTAATTCTTGCATGTTTAGTTGTTTGCATACAATTTCTAGCTCTCTATCCAGTGCACATCTCCTGGGCAGACTGTGCTGTGTCTACTTTAACTTATTTGGCATTCTATCACCTCCTTGTTTTCTGCTTTTTCAGATGTAGTCTGAAGTTCTCAGCCATGGCTTCATATATTGCTAGCCTTTACTTAGGATCCTCCTTTCCCATGTTCTTTTATTTTCGGATATGTTTCTGTCGCACTAGTCTGCCATGTTTCTTTCTTAAAAACCTACTTAGACTTTTTTCATCAAAAAAGTGTTTTATGCTTAAAATGCTCATTGTTAGGACTGGTAAATGTTTACCCTCAGAGCAAAAACCTACTTCTGTTTCCCACTCAGAAAGTCAGATTTTCTAAAAAATAGATCTAATTACTCATTTCTGATTTCTAATAAGAATATATTCTAGTATTTATATTTTCTAGGTTGAAGTTTCTGTCCATGAGTACTGATATGTACTGGAGTATATTTCATTACTAAAATTTGCCTGGCTAATTCTACATAAAAATATTTTGATTTTATGTAAATTGTGAATAATATTACTAGAAATAAATGTGGTTTTTAATTTAAAAAGATTAAATTTCATTTGTTTAAAAAGTTGTCATAAAAGAATTCTTCCTGTTTGTGAGCATCAGCTCATACAGTCTTTTTTTTTAAGCAAATTAGAGAAAAGTAAGCAGAAATGAACTGGAGTTAATTAAAGTTTATTTTTAAGCAGTCTCAATATAAAAAGCTATTTTAAAAGGCCTCCATCAATAAGGTGCAGCTTGATTAAAAAGTAACTTTGAAGCCCTTGCCTATTTTCATTTCTCTGGGAGAAGAGCAGAAAGAATTGTGCAGTTTCATTGTGTAGAACTCATTAATAAAAGAGTGCTAATGCACATTGGCTGCCCCGGTAAACTGTATCTTATATAAGTCTGATTCAACTAGACAAGTGACCTGTTTTTAAAAGGAGATGGAAACATTTGCAGTAAACCTCTGGGCTGTGAGATGTGCAGAGGGGATATAGCTACTACAGAAAAGAATGTCTATTCAAATTCTTTAGATACAGAAGGTCAAACAAGCCTAGTTAAAAGTCGAGAAAAGAAAATCAGCATTTGGGACTAAATCCTTGTCTCGGTAC
This sequence comes from Caprimulgus europaeus, assembly GCA_907165065.1. Next base: position 15,980,166 of record OU015526.1, read on the forward strand.
TTAGGCTAAATACCCCACCTGTCTTCTTGGGATGTCAGTGGTCTCTGGGCAGCATTGCTCAGTCTCTCCTGGAGTGGGCCAGAAGTGATCTGATGACTATATATATATATACCTGCTGTGAAGAAGAGGTTGATTTGTTCACTCAGATCTGCACCTTTTCTAATTCTAGTGGAATTCAACTCCTTCTGGTAGAAATAAGCTCATTTGTTATGAAATGCATACAGGAGAGGAACCACACCAGAGAAGAGTCTGTAAGTTTGTTGGAGTGGTGGAAAGACTCCCAGTATACTTCATAGTCACTAATCATAGAGAAAGAAACCAATTTCACTCATTAGTGATATCTGTAGACTTGAAAACATGCAAGTATCCTGCAAATATCATTGGTCATTTACTCAAGCAATTGCTTTACTTGGCTACCAGTCCAGCATAATGGAGCAACAACCTAGGACCCAGTGCTGGTCTTTTTTGCTCAGGTAGCTTATTGACTGCAGGGAATTATTTCTAACTTGCTCCACCAAGCCAAGATTTTCAAGTGCAGAGTTAAGAAATACAGGGTTTTTTTTCTAATTGATCACAGAATCATAACATGACTGAGGTTCAAAGGGACCTCTGGAGGTCATCAAGTCCACCTGGCCTGCTCAAGCAGAGCCACCTAGAGCCGGTTGCCCAGGACCATATCCAGATGGCTTTTGAGCATCTCCAAGGATGGAGATTCTACACCCTCTCTGGGAAACCTTTACCAGTTCACAGTCACACTCATGGTAAAAAATTGTTTCCTGATGTTGAGATGGAACTTCCTGTATATGAATTTGCATCCTCTTGTTCTGTCACTGGGCACCACTGAAAAGAACATGATTTCATCTTCTTTGCAACCTCCATTCAGGTATTTATATACCTTGATTAAGATCCCCCTGAGCCTTCTCTTCTCCAGGGTGAACAGTCCCAGAAATCTCAGGAGCACTTATGGTGCTTTCTTCCTGTGGCAGAGGGCTCACCACTTGGAGACAATGATGTCAACCTCCCCTGAGGTCACCATAGGGCAATGCTGTCAGGCTCCCAGGGGTTGTTGCTTTGCCCCAAATTCATCTGGTGCAACCCCTTTGCTCAAGCACAGCCACCCAGAGCAGGCTGCCAAGAATGGTGTCCAGATGACTTTGGAAGGTTGGAGACTCCACAACCTCCCTGGGCAGCCTGTGTTTTAGAGCACCTGCAGACTCAGGACGTGCTTGCTTGTGTTCAGATGGAATGTCATGTTTTTGCCGTTGTACCCATTGGTTCCTGTCCTGTCAGTGGTCACTACTGAGAAAGGGCTCCCTTGCCCTCGTTCCCTCCCATCCAGCATACATGCACAGAGTTGTCTTCCTTTCAAAATGGAAGCAGAGTGGAAAACTGAAACAGAAAGTAAAAAGGGGTGAGGGGAAGCACTCAGGTTTGGGACTATTTGCTTACCTCAAAATGCCATCCCGCTGCTTCTGCAGCAACATGCTCCCTACCCACATTCCCCAACAAAGAGCTGCACAGACACTCAGAGGCAGAGAGTTGGTTAAAACAAGCTAATTTATTGTCATCTTTGCATCATCTAAAGGTCCCAGAGGGGATCAGCTCTTTCCAACAAGATGGGTGGTCCCATCCTCTTACGGGTGATCATGTTCACCTTGGAGGTGCTTGTCAGCTGGAAACTGCAGGACTGGGAGGAGGGCAGTATCGTTAGCTGGCAGTGGTGCGACTGAGGCAAAAGCGGCCAGGCTGATCTGACCAACAGTTGGACTCAGCAGGCGACTTTCTCCACATCTAAGTAGGAGCCCGTGCAGAGGGTGCGTAGCAGGTATGAGCTCTGGTCATTCGGCAGCTTGTTGTCAGGGTGGTGGAGAAAGCAGAAAGCATCTGTCAGCAGCTGCTTCTTCGAGCACATGCACTCCAGCACCACACGGACCCTGTAGTGCCTTGCTGGCACCTGCTCCATGGTGTCCAGCTCCAGGCTGAAAGAGTGCCCGCGGGGTGGCACAAGGAACACGAGCAGGTGGTAAGCAATACTGTTCTCAAGGACAACCCATTTTTCATGGGTGTCGTCCATCCCAGTGGCTGGGTGCATCTGTGGCATGAAAGTGCTCTTGGAAAGCACTCGGCAGACATGAAGAAGCTCACCCACCAGCTCCTTCAGCACCTTGCACATGTCAGGCAGGCCCTGTGTTGACAATGGTGTGAACGCAGCCAAAGACTCGATGCCGCTGTGTGCACTACTGATGTCTCCCTCCATCTCATTGTCATCCTCTTGCTTTCTGATCGAGCTTTTCTGGCCATAGTCTGGAGGAGAAAAGGGGGCTGAGCAGGGCTGGGTGGGATGGAGCACATGACTCAGGGAGCTGGGAAGGAGCTGCCTGGATCTGGGGACCAACAGGAAAGGGGGTGAGGGAGCCGGAAGGGAGCAAGGGAAGGGTTTGTGAGCAATGCCTGGGTGGGAGCCTCAGGCTGTCCTGGGCAAGCGTTTGGTGTCAAGGGGCTTGAAGGCGCCGCAGGCCCTGGCAGGAGACAGCATGGGGCCCATCCTGCCCAAGCTGCACTGATGGCCAGCCCCTGGCTGGGCTGTGCCCCATGAAAGGGCAAGGGACACCTGAGCAGAGTCTCCCAAGGCCTCATCCCTGCCACACAATGGCGTGCCACAGAGCCAAGGCTGCCTGGCACGTCCCCAAAGCCTCTCTGGGCACTTGCCACCATGGGGAGCCCGAGCACCTCTGCCCTGGGCCCAAGGGTGGTACCATGCCCTGCCCAGAGGGGCTCAGCTCTCACTCTGGTTTAGAAACCCCCATGGCCATCTGCCTGGTCCCCCATCCAGCCCAGCCTTCCCCCTGCATACTGCACTCACCCATCACTCGAGTCAAACAGCAGTGGGGGTTGCCTGGTAATGTCTCTAGGTACAGCTCCCATTGTGACCTGTCCCCTGTGCTGTCACAGCCAGCAGAGCAGCACCATCAAGCCAGCAAGGCTAAGCCTTCAGCCCCCCCTGCCCAGCTCAGCAGGTCCTCCTGGGTTTCAATTTGTGTCCATTGCCTCTTGTTCTGTCACTGGGCACCACTGAAAAGAACATGATTGCATCTTCTTTGCAACTTTTTCCAGGTATTTATATACCTTGATAATATACCCTCAAGCTTTCTCTTCCCCAGGCTCAACAGTCCCAGCTCTCTCACCTTTTACTTATGGAAGAGATCCTTCCATCCCTTCATCATCTTAGTGGTCCCTCTCTGGACTCTCTCCAGTCTGTTCATGTCTCTCTTGTACTGAGTAGCCCAGAACTGGACACAACACTCCAGATATGGCCTTATCAGTGCTTAGTAGGGGAAAAAGATCACCTCCCTCTATCTGCTGGCAATACTTTGACCTGCTCTCACACCATAATGAGTGTCTTGTAAGCAATTCCTTGCTTACTTGGGAGAAGAGACATAGAAAAATGTTTGCAGTCTTTTTGTGCTCAGTTTGTGTTCTGCATCTACTGTCTCCCTCATGCTGACATGTTCCTTGCATTTCTCATCTTTAAACAATGCTGAAGACAGCAGAGTTTCAGGATTTTTGTCATCTCACATCTAAGGAAAAGCAGAGGAAGCATTTTCTTATACCTTTCTAAAGAAGGGGAAAATAACCAAGTAGAATATTGGAATCCCTTTCTACTATAAATACTTGCCAATACTCCCATTGTCCAAGTTATACCTGCACAACAGAGGAGAGTCTTAATATGTGATCTTGTCATTTATGTGGTGCTCCTTCAACTCTTGGCTTATATAGACTCATACGCTAACACAAGCTCATGACTATATGAAATCAGAAATTTTCATAAACGTCCTTGGTTAGCTACTTGGGATGCAGGAGACCAGCAGTCTATAGGTTCTTTGATAAGACTTATCCCGCGGTGAGAGAGATTTGTGTGGTAAAAGCCCACAGTTTGTCATGTTTCCACCCCCTAGAATCATTCTAGAGCAGCTCTCCCTCTTTAGAGACCTTACAGACTGGCTAAGAGAAGTCTTACCTAAACTTAAGTATTTAAATGTTGAGAACCTAGTACAGGCTGTTCAAATTCAGTGCAAAAATTGACACTCCTGGAGGAGAGGTCCCTTCTTTCTGCACCATAGGCATGCAGCTGTAGAAAGGAGTTGCCCTTTGGCTGTAGAAGGAATCTATAGAAGCAGTCTGTAGTACTGTCTTACTCTGCCTAACCTTTAGGAATTATGCTTAGATGAACTGGATCCTAACAGAAGATGTTACTTTTATTCCTCTCTGAAGATTTCCTATGCTGGACATGTTGAGCTGATTGCATACCAGAGGACGGAGAGTGCTCTACCCACTTGTGGCTCTAGGCAGGCCACTCAAAAGAATTCAAAGTGGGTTTCACCCCTACCCAAAATGATCTTCTCAGCTGCCTGCAAGATACAGGCAATACAGCTTTGGGTGTGCGGCACAAGAGGAAAAGGAATAATTCAGCTCTTAAGCTTTCATCTACTGGGCAAGTTTAGCTGATTGCATACAAGAGAATGGAGAGCACTCAAAGCAGGATAAAAAGAATCTGAATCATAATTCAGTGATCTGATTCTTTATTTGTACCTCCTTAGTTAGAATCAAGGAATCACAATGTCCAGCTGACACTTAAATTTGTATTTCTGAAATAATATGATTCATCAGTGAAGAAATATAAGTCCTTCTTTTTAAGCTGACGGTATTTGACTTAGAGCTCTCCAGTCCTATTTCCCCTGATTCCAGTTCCTGCAGGTTATCTTGAATATCAGTGGAAAAGCTTGCTGTGATTTCTGCTAGTGGCAGTATGAATGTGTGCTACTGTTGTGTGAATATGAATTCGATCCAATGGCATGTGTCATTCCTTGTGACTTTTTAGGAATGCAGCATAAAAATGCAAGCATGTCAAGAGTTGCAGTAGACAGTGCAATTTACTCCACTGAGAGGAGATGCCACAAAATGTTATGAAATCCTCCTAGCCTATTTTAATCTTTCTCCCGTGTTCTCCCACACAGTGTTCAGAACCAGTTAAGTGACATGAAGAATATTGCACATTTTTTATAACAGATGGCGGACATCACTTCTATGGATTTGAACAATTCATTAAAAGTCAGGTTCTGTTAAGATTCATCATCCTATGATTTTTCTCACATTTTGTCTAGTCTCCCTAGTCGAGGCTGATCCTAGTCTAACTAGGGTACGGAGGGAATCCTCTCACTGGTCCACCTGCTGATGCGTGGACCACCCTCTCTTCCACAGAGAAATAAAGAGATTGTGGAGAAAGAGAACATAAGTTGTGCTCCCTCTGTGCCCAGTGTTGCTGCTGATGCATGAAGGAGGAAACAGGCCACATTCATTTAGGTATTGCAGAAATGTGTTTTGAATGAATACTCAGTGTTCCTCACATTAATGGGCAGATTTGGGCAAAACAGGTTAATGCATGTGCTTTTTAGACAGTGAGAACTGTCTCTGAGAGAAATTACCAAAGCTTCGTCAGGGCTAGGAAGGATTATCGGGTGGGTTATGGGATGGGGTACCATCGGCCATATGTGCCAGTCCCTACAATTTATTCCTGCCTGGCCTCTTCTATGCCACCCTCTCTCACCAGAGACCTTTCATCCTTCCCTGTACAACCAGTCTTTTCCACTACATCAACCATAGCATGATCAGAATGTTATGATGTATACTTGACAAGGCATGTCTTCTGTGTGTGCATGTGTGTAAGTTTAGGTGACATGAGGCTGTTTGCACGCCCAGTGGCCCAATACATGAATGGGGACATGTCTGTCTCATGATAGTGGAATATGTGCTTTTGGGGAAAGTGGCAGGTACATAAAAGCAGACATTGTTCGTGTGACTACACGTGTAGTTGCAAACAGATGTGGATGATGGCAGGCATCTGCAGTTTGATTACAGGATGGGTGCATATTTGCTTACATGACAGGGATGAACCAGAATGCACAGGAGTCACATACCTTCATAAGAGCTTTATTAACATAAAGAGTTGGACATCCCTATTCTAGGTCACTCATGCCATCTAATCTTCACATGGCAGGCATTTATGTCATAACAATCTCTTTACTGAAGTGTTGTCTGAGACCAGATATCGTTGACAAGGAAGAAGTGGTGTGATTTAAGACCAGACTGGCAGTGCAGAGACTAAATGGCTTGTATGCCAAAACACTTTAATCACATATGTAAGCAATTTTACAAATTATATGACTTCCCTGTCCTGTGGGAGAGACAATGCAATCTAGAAGAAGTCAAGAGGGAGTCAATATAGTGGTTCAAGCTGTGTGGTATACAGTCAAGGGCAGGGCTGTCAGGTCCCTTTCCATTCTTGAGTGCCTCTGGACACCAGTAGTTATAGCATTGAGTAGAGAAAATTTAATTATTGGTTGGCTTGTTCAAATTCCCTCAACACTCTGACAACTACCTGGTGCTGGTGCTCACAATCAGCTCATCTCAAAAGCTTTCTACAAAGACACACTCACAGTGCTTGACAGGTTGTTTACACTCAATGTACTTCTCTTTTTAAAACTAAGTTACTCCCTTATCCTATAGTATTAACTAAAGTTCATACGCTAACAGGTCTTGTCAACTAGGTCCAGCCCATGCCGTCTGCCATAAGGAGCAACTTTTTAGAATCATTGAATGTTGTGAGTCAGACAGGACCCACAAGGATCATCGACTCCAACTCCTGTCCTAGCATAGGACAGATTCAGACCATGTGTCTGAGGGCATCATCAAAATGCTTCTTGAATATTGTAAGGCTTGGTGCCATGACTACCTCCCTGGGGAGCCTGTTCCAGTGCTCCATCACCCTCTGGGTGAAGAACCTTTTCCTTATGGCCAACCTCCCCTGGCACATCTTCCTGCCATTTCCTCTGGTCCTATTGTTGATCACCAGAGAGAAGAGATCAGCACCTGCCCCTTCTCTTTCCCTTGTGAGGAAGTTTTAGGCTTGACATATGGAGTTAATGAGAGCTGTTCCATTGTCTGATCCAAAGAAATAGTGCCTGTTAATGTCCTTTAATACTTGTGCTAAAACCCCAGCAGGGTACAGCAAAGCCAAATGTCTGCAAGTACATTTCTCAGTTTATTAATTTACTAATATGTGTGCGTATACATGCACTACGTGTATTTGTATCGCTGTAAAGAAATATAGCTGGACAACTTGATTCAATTTGCTCAGTGATTTTATTTTCCTTGGACTTTCCTTGGACAGCTAAATGGCATTTAGCTGTCCCTGTCCTGGTCAGCATGTTTCGTTCCATGCAGTATTATATTTTATCTTGTCTCCAAATATGTCCTCAAATTAGCAGGATGATACAAATGAATTCTTGTCTCAGAGCCATATGATTGATTTAATCTCTGATATTCTGCTCCATCAACATGCAAGGAATTAGTCCTGACATCAAAGGGCAATCTGTTTACATTGGGAGTGCAAAATATCAGCGCTAAGCAATGCAAAACAGATTAAAAAAGAGAAGGGTGCTGCCACTGCTTTTTGAAACATAGCAAAACACAGAACTTATTAGGAAAGCCATATACTCCCTTCTCTAAAGCAATTATCTTAAATGCTGAGAACATAAAAACATCTGTAATGAGTCAAACCAAAGGTCTATTTAGGCTGCTGTGCATATACAGTCAATTTAGGGTGCTAGAGATATGAATAGGGCAAGCAAACGGTGATAAACTTCCCCTCTTCTATCCTTCCCAAAACAAAGATTCTAGAGGATTTTGAGGAAGTGGACCAGCAATATTCTCAGTAAATGTAGATGGGTTATAATTTCTCAACCACTCAGAACAGATTTTAAAAGATAGTAGCAGTACTACATAATACAAAGCATTACCAGAAATTGCACTACAGCTTGTAAATTAGCACAGAGTTAAAATATACTTTTTCCAATAAGAGAAATTTTGACACAAAGATTGTTATCTTCCATTTTGGTTTGGAACATAAATAGTGTTGATATTTATTTTGATTCAGAAGATTGTCTTTTGTACTTGTCAATGTAAAGGATGAAAATAAATAACTAAACTAGATTTAATTCTGACCTTGACACTTCAAGTTAAAAAGTTCTTTTTTTTTTCACTTTTGAGACAGAAAAGATTTTAGTTGACGACCTAAAGTTACTTACTCAGTTACACGGCTATTTTTATATAGCAGATATTAATTTATTTTGGTTTATGTGAAATCATCATCATTATGTGAAATAATAATAATAGCATCCCTTGAAAAAAACTCTAAGACTAAAATGGTGAATGTGAACTAGCCTGACAGAGAAACAATGCAGCAATAGCCTGGGCAATGCATAATTCCTCAGGATAATATAAAGCTCTCTCTCCTGCCCATCACTTGTTTTGCATTGAAGATTTTTCTTCTGTGTTTGTATTCCACACATATAATGAAGTATCTGGTTTAGTCAGCTCTCAGTACTGAATTGTTAAAGCAAATTGAGTTTCTGAAGTATAAAATGTTGTAAAGGGAAATAATTCTCTACTAGAAAGCTGAAGTAGCTTGACAAACTGTGTTTCTTTGCATATACTGGCTCTGACTTCCCTGAGAATCTAATTCTGTCTTAGCAGCTTTGGGGAAAGAGAGATTCAGAAACTGGTATCTATATTAAAAAATGATAATAAAAAAGCTATTAAAAAGGTCACATTTAAACAGATAAATAATGAAAATAATATTGCATTTTGTTGGACTTGCATTAGTTGCAGACAATTTCTGCCATGATGGATTTCCTCTGAAAGAGGTTTCAGTTTGTGTCTTTGATTTGGAGTGAGCCGGCTGGCATTGGCTCTGTCAGACATAGGGGGAGCTCCTGGCAGCTTCTCACAGAAGCCACCCTTGTAGCCCCACTGCTACCGAAACCTTGCCACACTAACCCAATACACCATCCCAGGGACCTGAAGTTTCTTTGGATTATCCTTGGACCATGCATTGAGATTTCATTGCCACCCACATGGAAGAGCTGTAATGGGTAATAATCTGAGGGCCGTAGCAAGCTAGGGAGTTTCCTGGTGATGTCCTTAATCCAGGACCTGGGAAGGTAGCAAACTTCTCTAAGAGAAGGGTCTGCTCAGCATATTGGTGAACCCTTTGTTCCCCTCGGAAGGGAGTCACCTACAACGATAACCTGTCTTTTCTTCTTTGCGGAGGTGGTTGTGATACTGGGGATAGGCCTTTCTGACCTTGGCAACATCACTGGTATAAATGGACCATGATCCAAATCATGCATTGACTGGCCTTCCACATCCAGAGCCTCACACCTGTTGAGGCACCTGGGAAGGCAAGGTGGGCAAGGAGGGGGTTTGCCTGCTGCCCTGAGCATCGATTTGCCTCCATTCCTTCCTTTCCTTTAAGCTACTGCCTTCAGCCTGGCACAGGGTGGATACAGGATCCCTTTGATCATGGTTTCCTTCCAGTGGCTGCTCCTGTTCTTGTCTCAGGGAGGGCAGAACATGGTTCCACCAGTCTATCTCTTTCTCAGCATCCCTGATGCTCTGTAGTCTTTCTACTTCCTCTTATAGCTCTGCCACCAGGCTGAGCAGATCATCTACCTGGTTGCACCTCACGCAGCTGTTCTAACTACTTCCATCTGTTACCAGTGAAAGGCTCTGGCACGCCCTGCAGCCTGAGACCTGGTTAGCTGAATGCTTTTGTGGGAGCTTGGTTTCGGTTGCCACATCCATTCTTGTGAGTGCAGAGTACAGAGCTTTCTGCAGGGTGGTTACTATAGCTAAGCTCTTCAGAGAGGATGATGACCACCAATGGAAACCACCTCATGAGCTAGTGGGGTTTGTACTCCCTTTCTGCATGCCCTTCCACAAGAGCTGCTGCTCAAACCACCAGGCAAACTGCTGCAGCATGCCCTGGCTGACGTGCCATGCTCTGTTTGCCCACTCTGTTGGAAGAACTCCTGGTCACTCTTGCTCCCCAGGCCCCTTTTGTAGCTGTGGCTCTGGCAATGCCCAGGCCTCATCAGCATCTCCCACAAGAGCTGCCAGCTCCTGGCAGGCCTCTCCACTGCCCTGGCATTTCCCTGCCTCAGGAAAACCTCCTGTGCGCTGGGATCTGATGCTTTGCCAGCTCATTTTTCAACACGCAGGCACGGCCTGCTTCCTCCTTTAAGATTTCCTCCTTGAGGAATGCCCAGCCTTCCTGGCTTCCTTTGTCTTTCAGGATGGCCTCCCAAGGGACTCTGTCAACAGGCCCCTAAACAGGCCAAAATCTGCCCTTTGAAAGTCCAAGGTGGCAGTGCTGCTAACGCCTCTCCTTACTTCTCCAAGAACCTAAAACTCTATCATTTCATGATTGCTGTGCCCAAGTAGGCCTCCAACCATCCCATCACCCACAAGTCCCTCTGTTCACAAACAACCTGTCCAGCAGAACACTTTCCCTAGCTGGCTCACTCACCAGCTGTGTCAGGAAGCCATGTTCCACATACTCCAGGAACCTCCTAGATGTATCTTCTATCTGCCTGTGACAATAGGCAGACCACCCAGAGGAATTCAAAGTGTGCAATTATGAGAGAAAGTGCCATGGCCTGTGGACGGTTTCCTCCTGCTCTGTCACTCTGCAAGATGGATTGGCTCCCTTGCTGTGGGCCTTTGTGCTTGTAGGAATGACAATGCTCTTGGGTGCCTTTGTGACACTCATGGGGGGTGATGGTGTCTATCCCTGTGGTAGGATGGGGCTTCTCCGTGGAAGAGTCTCTGCTCTTGCTCTGCTGGTGAGAGATCAGTGTTCCTACAGAGACTCTGTTTCCTAAAGGTGATGAGGGGGTGCAGGAGGAGAGGTGGCTGGTGCTGCAGGACACTCCTCCCTCCTGTGCCTGCCCTAGCTGTGCCTCCAGCTCTCAAGCTGCTGCTCTGCATTGGCTCCTGCCCAAGCATCCCACCAGTGCGGCAAGCAGACCCCCAGAGCCCTGCTCTGCACTCATGGAGCTTGTTCCCTCTGCTTACCACTTGGAGACGATGATGTCAACCTCCCCTGAGGTCACCACAGGGCAATGCTGTCAGGCTCCCAGGGGTTGTTGCTTTGCCCCAAATTCATCTGGTGCAACCCCTTTGCTCAAGCACAGCCACCCAGAGCAGGCTGCCAAGAATGGTGTCCAGATGACTTTGGAAGGTTGGAGACTCCACAACCTCCCTGGGCAGCCTGTGTTTTAGAGCACCTGCAGACTCAGGACGTGCTTGCTTGTGTTCAGATGGAATGTCATGTTTTTGCCGTTGTACCCATTGGTTCCTGTCCTGTCAGTGGTCACTACTGAGAAAGGGCTCCCTTGCCCTCGTTCCCTCCCATCCAGCATACATGCACAGAGTTGTCTTCCTTTCAAAATGGAAGCAGAGTGGAAAACTGAAACAGAAAGTAAAAAGGGGTGAGGGGAAGCACTCAGGTTTGGGACTATTTGCTTACCTCAAAATGCCATCCCGCTGCTTCTGCAGCAACGTGCTCCCTACCCACATTCCCCAACAAAGAGCTGCACAGACACTCAGAGGCAGAGAGTTGGTTAAAACAAGCTAATTTATTGTCATCTTTGCATCATCTAAAGGTCCCAGGGGGGATCAGCTCTTTCCAACAAGATGGGTGGTCCCATCCTGTTACAGGTGATAAGAGGAGCCTCAGTTGCAACAGCAGCTTCAGGTGGACTGGTGGAAATTCCCCAGGTTCTGGTTATGCTGAGCTCCTCTTGAGCAGTGCTGTCTCTGTGCCTAGTTTGCTTAGATGTGTGGCACAGACTGTCCAGGCAGTCTCTGGGTGGAGCAGATTGTCCCAGTGTCCAAAATTGTCTCCCGGGCCATAGCAGTGTGAGAGGAAAGTAGATCCTCAGGGTCAGAGGCATGAGTGGAAAAGTCTGTGAACACCAGGATATGGGTGCAGAGCCACAGGCTGCTGAGGTGCAGATTGTACTGCTGGATGTGTGTGATAATTCACCTTAGCTGGCAGCCAAAAGAAGACACAGCCACTCAAAGCCTTCCCCTGCTTCCCACCCACACACCCCGCCCACCTCGCCCGTCCTTCCTCCCCCACCAGGGAATCGCGAAGCGAATCGGCGGTGTAAAGGTCAGGAGACTTGTAGGTTAAGATAAGAACAATTTAATAATTAGAGTAAATATACTACTACTACTACTAATAATAATAATAATAATAATAACAACAACAACAACAACAGCAGCAGCAACAACAACAAACAACAACAACAATAATAACAACAATAATAATAATAACAATAATTATAACAACAACAACTATAATAATAATGATAATAATAATAATAACAATAATAATAATGGTGCCTCTGCATCTGTAGAGACTGGGCAAGGTGGACAGCTGTTTGATTTCCTCTGTCTCTAAGGCAGCTATGCCAAAAGCCCACAGGTACCCTTTTTGGTCCTTGAAATATCCTTTCCTGAGGTAATCTATGCCGAGAATGCACGGAGCAGGGAAACGCTTGCTCCTAACAGCTGAGACATAGGTCCGAACGGGTGGAGCGGAGCCTGTCCTGGAATCGCAAGAACTCTTAGGACAGTTTCTCCACATATTTCTCCAGGACTTCTGGTGGTTTTTCCATGGCCAAGACACAGGCTTATAAAGAGGCAGAGAGATTGTCTTCAAATCCCCAGAGCTGGATAGCCACTTCATTTACAGTTGGTGCCTCCTCATCCTCTTTTACTTCTCCTGCTGCCAATGAGCTGGCAGATGATGCTGTTGCACTCCATACGACATTTCACCACATGGGTATTGTGCAAGGGTTTTCATCTGGGTCTTTAATTAACCTCATGTCCCATGGATCTTGGTTAATCAGCTCCCGCACAGCTAGTTCCCTCAGGTACTGAATCCCTCTCTCCATGCTGGCCCGTTTGCCTGGATTGCATGTAATATCGTCCTTGAAGGGATGTCTTTCCTTCACACCCACCAAGAGCCATCTCCAATAACTGTGAGTTGCTTCCCCTCTTGCAATTGCTTTATCAATGCCAGCTTCCTTAGAGAGGGATCCCAGCTTCTTGGCTTCTCTGCCCTCTAACTCCTTGCTACTGGCATGGCAGTAGCTCAGCTGCCTTGCTTCACTGCAAAAGTAATGTCAGTGGTCATGTTCACCTTGGAGGTGCTTGTCAGCTGGAAACTGCAGGACTGGGAGGAGGGCAGTATCGTTAGCTGGCAGTGGTGCGACTGAGGCAAAAGCGGCCAGGCTGATCTGACCAACAGTTGGACCCAGCAGGCGACTTTCTCCACATCTAAGTAGGAGCCCGTGCAGAGGGTGCGTAGCAGGTACGAGCTCTGGTCCCTCGGCAGCTTGTTGTCAGGGTGGTGGAGAAAGCAGAAAGCATCTGTCAGCAGCTGCTTCTTCGAGCACATGCACTCCAGCACCACACGGACCCTGTAGTGCCTTGCTGGCACCTGCTCCATGGTGTCCAGCTCCAGGCTGAAAGAGTGCCCGCGGGGTGGCACAAGGAACACGAGCAGGTGGTAAGCAATACTGTTCTCAAGGACAACCCATTTTTCATGGGTGTTGTCCATCCCAGTGGCTGGGTGCATCTGTGGCATGAAAGCGCTCTTGGAAAGCACTCGGCAGACATGAAGAAGCTCACCCACCAGCTCCTTCAGCACCTTGCACATGTCAGGCAGGCCCTGTGTTGACAATGGTGTGAACGCAGCCAAAGACTCGATGCCGCTGTGTGCACTACTGATGTCTTCCTCCATCTCATTGTCATCCTCTTGCTTTCTGATGGAGTTCTTCTGGTCATAGATACATTTCACTTCAAAGGTGAGCCAGCAGAGCACAGCAACCAGGGCCAGAGTTACTGCAGCGTTCCAAAACTGCCTCTGCTGCATGGCTTCCTCTGTGGTCCTGCACTGCTCAATCTCCTGCAGCAGCCGAGTCATCTCCTGACGCAGATACTCCTCACGCTGCTTCATCCTCTCAGTGGTGTCCTCATCTCTCTGGTGATCGCGCTGTATCCCGTGCTGGCTGATCAGTACAGCCAAGGTGAGGGCAATAGCCACAGCCATAGCCTGAAGGAGAAAAGGGTGCTGAGTGGGAAGGAGCATGGGGCTGGGGGAGCTGGGAAGGAGCTGCCTGGATCTGGGGACCAGCAGGAAAGGGGGTGAGGGAGGCAGGAGGGAGCAAGGGAAGGGTTTGTGAGCAATGCCTGGGTGGGAGCCTCAGGCTGTCCTGGGCAAGCGTTTGGTGTCAAGGGGCTTGAAGGTGCTGCAGGCCCTGGCAGGAGACAGCATGGGGCCCATCCTGCCCAAGCTGCACTGATGGCCAGCCCCTGGCCGGGCTGTGCCCCATGAAAGGGCAAGGGACACCTGAGCAGAGTCTCCCAAGGCCTCATCCCTGCCACACAATGGCGTGCCACAGAGCCAAGGCTGCCTGGCACATCCCCAAAGCCTCTCTAGGCACTTGCCACCACGGGGAGCCCCGAGCACCTCTGCCCTGGGCCCAAGGGTGGTACCATGCCCTGCCCAGAGGGGCTCGGCTCTCACTCTGGGTTAGAAACCCCCATGGCCATCTGCCCGGTCCCCCATCCAGCCCAGCCTTCCCCCTGCGTGCTGCACTCACCCGTCACTCGAGTCAAACAGCTGTGGGGCTTCCTGGTGATGTCCCTAGGGACATCTCCCATTGTGACCTGTCCCCTGTGCTGTCACAGCCAGCAGAGCAGCATCATGAAGCCAGCAAGGCTAAGCCTTCAGCCCCCTGGCCCAGCTCAGCAGGTCCTCCTGAGTTTCAATTTGTGTCCATTGCCTCTTGTTCTGTCACTGGGCACCCCTGAAAAGAACATGATTGCATCTTCTTTGCAACTTCTTCCAGGTATTTATATACCTTGATAATATACCCCCGAGCTTTCTCTTGTCCAGACCCAACAGTCCCATCTCTCTCACCTTTTACTTATGGGAGAGATCCTCCTATCCCTTCATCATCTCATTTTCCTCTTGTCTGATTGGTAATAAATTAATCCCCCCACCCTCCACACCACCCCCTCAAGTTGAGTCTCTTTTTCCTGTGCCAGTAATTGGTAAATGATCTCTCTCTGTCTTCATCTCAGCCCACGAACCTTTCCTTATATTTTTATTCCCCTGCCCAGTTGAGGAAGAGGGGGTAATAGAGTGGGCTTTGGTCGGCATCTGGCACCCAGCCACGGTCAACCCACCACAGCTACTCTTGTTGTGGGGCAGCTGTTCCATGGCTGGAACCCAGCCTGGTCCAGGAAAGGAAGGGCACTTGGAGAAGGTCTGGAAGCTTCCTGCCCTGCCCTTTCATGGGACCATGTAGCCACGGCTCTGTAGGACCAGGGGATTTCCCTGCATGTGGTCATAAGGAGAGACAGGAGAGATAAGAAGGCTTGTATCTTTCCTAGGATACTTCTTGCCGTCTCTGTTCCCTCTCTCAGGCTGTATGCAGCTCAGCTTTGTGCGAGGGCTCCTTTTATCACTGTGCTTGTATTGCACGAGAGCTGCCCGGGAACAGCAAGCACCTTGCAGTGATCCTGGCTGGAGGGATTAACTCCGGTTACAGACCAGGTGACACAGGGGTTGTGCCTGTACCAGTCTGCCTGGGAGATGCAGGCAGTGCCACACTGGGGGATGTAACGCCAGAGGAGAAGCAGTAGTCCTGTGCACATGAGCCATCTCCCAACACCCATGGGACCATGTCCTGAGGTAGATGAGCCTCCAGTTGTGGATGGAAATGTAGTAATCAGAAATACAGTAACCTCCATAGGTCTTTGTCTGTTGCTTCACAGGGTGATCCTCAAAATGTTGCTTGAGGAGAATCAGTGAGACCTAGTGATGGAACTTCTGATTTCAACAGTGTAGTGCAAGTACAGAGAGGACTGAGTGGGCTGTCCAGAAGGTCAGAAAAAAGACAGAACAAAGTCTGTGCACAAATGTAACCACTGCTGATGTGCATTTGGCTGTTAAATTTGGGGTTTTTTTTTCATGGAGAAGAGATGGAGGCAATGGAGAATGAAGACTATTTCATTCAATAGGGAAACATAAATGTGACTGAATAGACCCTGCAGAAATGTCCCAGAAAGACTAAATGAGGCAGATGTTCTAGCATTGATAGTTATGTTATCTGTGATAATTTTTTCAGTTCTCTTTGTCTCATGTGGTAAGCACAGAAGTAGCAGGAACGGGTACTGCTTAGTTTTGCTTTGACTATGTAGGTATAGCCGTATTATCATCCATGTATACCTAGAAGAAAAAGATCATAGAATCATAGAATCACAGAATCATAGAATAGTTTGGGCTGGAAGGGACCTTAAAGATCACAGAATTTCAGGGGTTGGAAGGGACCTCAGGAGATCATCTAGCTCCAACCCCCCTGCTGTGACCAGGGACACCTTTCCACTAGACTGGGTTGCTCTAAGCCTCATCCAACCTGGCCTTGAACACTTCCAGGGAGGGGGCATCCACAACTTCTCTGGGCAACCTGTTCCAGTGTCTCACCACCCTCACAGTGAAGAATTTCTTTCTAATATCTAATCTAAACCTGCCCTCTTTCAGCTTAAAACCATTTCCCCTTGTCCTGTCATTAACTGCCCTTGTGAAAAGTCCCTCCCCAGCTTTCTTGTAGCTTCCAGTACCTTCAGGTACTGGAAGGCCGCTATAAGTTCTCCCTGGAGCCATCTCTTCTCCAGGCTGAACAGCCCCAATTCTTTCAGCTTGTCCTCATAGGAGAGGTGCTCCAGCCCTTGGATCATCCTCGTGGCCCTTCTCTGGACTTGTTCCAACTGGTTGATGTCTCTCTTGTGTTGGGGGCTCCAGAACTGGACACAGGACTCCAGGTGGGGCCTTACGAGAGCAGAGTACAGAGGGAGAATCACCTCCCTCAACCTGCCGGCCACACTTCTCTTGATGCAGCCCAGGATACGGTTGGCCTTCTGGGCTGCAAGTTCACATTGCTGGCTCATGTTGAACTTCTCATCCATCACCACTCCTAAGTCCTCTTTGGAGCTGGCCTCAAGCCACTCATTGCTCAGCCTGTACTTGTGCTTGGGATTGCCCCGACCCAGATGCAGGACCTTGCATTTGGCCTCGTTAAACTTCATGAGGTTGGCACAGGCCCACCTCTCAAACCTGTCAAGGTCCCTCTGGATGGCATCCCGTACCTCCAGCGTGTCAACCGCACCACTCAGCTTGGTGTCGTCGGCAAACTTGCTGAGGGTGCACTCAATCCCCCTGTCCATGTCACTGACAAAGATGTTAAAGAGCACTGGTCCCAATACCGACCCTTGAAGGACACCACTCGTCACCGGTTTCCACTCAGACTTTGAGCTGTTGACCACAACTCTTTGAGTGCGACCATCCAGCCAGTTCCTTATCCACTGAGTGGTCCATCCATCAAACCCACAAGTTTCCAATTTGGAGATAAGAATGCCATGTGGGACGGTGTCAAACACCTTGCACAAGTCCAGGTAGATGACATCAGTTACTTTGGCCTTGTCCACCAATGTTGTAACCCCATCTTAAAAGGTCACCAGATTGGTCAGGCACGATTTGCCCTTGGTGAAGCCATGTTGGTTGTCACCAATCGCCTCCTCACTTCCCATGTGCCTTAGCATAGTTTCTAGGAGTATCTGCTCCATGACCTTGCCAGGCACTGAGGTGAGACTGACCGGCCTGTAGTTCCCTGGGTCTTCCTTGTTTCCCTTTTGAAAAATGGGGGTTATGTTCCCCCTTTTTCTAGTCTCTGGGAACTTCACCAGACTGCCAGGACTTCTCAAATATGATGGATGGTGGTTTTGCAACTTCATCCGCCAGTTCCCTCAGGACCTGCAGATGCATCCCATCAGGTCCCATGAACTTGTGCACCCTCAGGTTCCTTAGGTGCTCCCGAACCTGATCTTCTCATACAGTGGGCGGCTTTTCATTCTTCTGGATCCATCCTTGGATTTGTAGGACTTGAGCAGTGTGGCACGAGTCCTTGCCGGTAAAGACTGAGGAAAAAAAGTCATTGAGTACCTCAGCCTTCTCAATGTCCTGGGTGACCAGATCTCCCATTGCCTTCCAGAGAGGGCCCACATTTTCCCTAGTTTTCCTTTTCTCCCCAACATACCTATAAAAGCTTTTTTTGTTGTCCTTGACATCTCTGGCTAAATTTAATTCTGTCAGGGCCTTGGCTTTCCTAACCTGATCCCTGGCTTCTCGGGCAATTTCTCTGTATTCTTCCCAGGTTATCCATCCTTCCTTCCACCCTCTATAGGCTTCCTTCTTGATCCTAAGTTTGTTCAGGATCTTCCTGTCCATCCATGCAGGCCTCCTGCTGTTTTTGCCTGCCTTCCTCTTTGGTAGGGATGCATCGTTCCTGGGCTTGGAGGAAGAGATCTTTGAGTATGTTCCAACTGTCCTGCACCCCTCTTCCTTCCAGGAATTCATGCCATGGTGCATGACCAAGCAGATCCCTGAAGAGGTCAAAGTCTGCTCTCCTGAAATCCAGGGTGGTGAGCTTACAGTAAACCTTCTTCACTGCCCTGAGGATCTCAAATTCCAACATTTCATGGTCACTGCAGCCAAGACTGCCTGAGAGCTTCACATTCCCCACCAACCCCTCCTTGTTGGTGAGAACAAGGTCCAGCATGGCACCCCTCCTCGTCAGTTCCTTGACCACTTGGAGAAGGAAGTTGTCCTCCACTCATTCCAGGAACCGCTTGGATTGTTCGTGGCCTGCTGTGTTGTCCCTCCAACAGATATCAGGGTGGTTGAAGTCCCCCATGAGAACCAGGGCTTGTGAATGTGAGGCTGCTCCTATCTGCCTATAGAGGGCCTCATCTGCTTGGTCTCCCTGGTCTGGTGGCCTGTAGCAGACCCCCACTGTAACATCCCCTTTTCCTGCCTTCCCTTTAATCCTTACCCAAAGACTGTTAGCTCCTCATCTGTCTCCAAGTAGAGCTCCATACACTCCAGCTGGTTGTTGACAGAGGGCAACACCGCCTCCTCGTCTACCCTGCCTGTCCTTCCTGAAGAGCCTGTACCCTTTCATTCCAATGCTCCAGTCATGGGAGCCACCCCACCATGTCCCCGTGATGCCAGTCAGGTCATATCCCTGGAGGCATGCATACATTTCCAGTTCTTGTTTATTGCCCATGCTACGTGCATTAGCATAGAGGCATTTAGGTTTGGCCCCAAGTGAAGTTGACTTTGACTTGCTGGCTGGAGCAGCTGGAACTCCACTGTGGTGTTCTTCAGGCAGGTACCTCCCAGAGTTACTACCAGAAGTCTCAGTTATATCTCCTTCCCCCTTCCAATCTAGTTTAAAGCTCTATCAGTGAGCCCCGCTAATTCTCACCTTAGGATCCTTCTCCTCTTCTGAGACAGGTGTGTCCCATCTTTTGCCAGTAGCCCTGGTGCCATGTAAACCTCCCCATGGTCAAAGAAACCAAAACTCTGCCTGTTGCACCAGCCTCTGAGCCATGTGTTAATGAGGTGTGTCTTCCTATTCCTGTCAGGAGACCTCCCTGCCACTAAAGGGATTGAGGAAAAAATAACCTGCACATCTGATCCTGTAACCAGTCTCCTTAATGATCTGAAGCCCTTTTTAATCGCTCATGGACTTTTCTCTGAGACCTCGTCACTACCAGCTTGCATGACCAAAAGCAGGCAGTGGTCTGAGGGCCGCACCAGGCCAGGGAGGTTCTTACTGATATCCCTGACTCGGACCCCAGGGAGGCAGCAGACTTCCCTGTGGGAGGGATCTGGCTGACATATGGGGCCCTCAGTTCCCCTCAGGGGGGAATCCCCTACCACACCTACCTCCTTTTTTCCTTGATTGAACTAGTCCTAAGCTGTGGGGATGATTGATTCACCCTGGATGTCTTCCTGGGTGGATCTTCCATTTTGTCCTCACTCTCCTGGCTCTCGATTTCCAACACCTCATACCTGTTATGGAGTGGTAACTGGGGGGGAAAGGGAGGCTGGCACACGATCTGCCTGCCTTCTAGGCCTCTCCAAGGAGAGACCTGTTTCCACTTCTCACTGTCCCTTGGGTCCTCTCCTCTTACCTGGTGGCAAGATCCTGTGCTACATGTGAAGCCTGTTGCCCTTTGCTCAGGGATGGGAGGGCTTGAGCCCATCCATCTATCTCCCTCTCACCCTCCCTTATAGCTCTCAGCCTTTCCACCTCCTCTTTTAGTTCAGCCACCATGCTGAGCAGGTCATTCACCTGCTCGCAGCGAATACAGCTGTCGTCTCTGCCCCTCTCCATTTCAAGTGACAGGCTCCAGCATTCTCTGCAGCCAGGGACCTGGACACCTGCATCTTTACATTCAGCCTCTGTCTGGGTCGCTACATTTCTTTTACCCACAGCTTTTGACCCGGTAGCCACCATGGCTGTTCCTGCCTGCGTGACTAACGGTTCAAGCTTCAGGGATGCCTCAGCTGTTGTTTTGCTGAGCTGTTGCAGGGGCGGTTCAGCTCTAGAGGTTGATCGCAGATCCTGACAGTAGCAGCTCCCTTCCCTGCTTGCCTCTCCTGCTCCTGCAAGATTAGATTTTAGATTGCCATGGCTGGAGAAACAAAAAGAGAGAGGAAAAGCAGAGTAAAGGGGGAAGAAAAAGGGAAATGAGGAGAGAAGAGAAAGAAGAGAAGAGAAGAGAAGAGAAGAGAAGAGAAGAGAAGAGAAGAGAAGAGAAGAGAAGAGAAGAGAAGAGAAGAGAAGAGAAGAGGAGAGGAGAGGAGAGGAGAGGAGAGGAGAGGAGAGGAGAGGAGAGGAGAGGAGAGGAGAGGAGAGGAGAGGAGAGGAGAGGAGAGGAGAGGAGAGGAGAGGAGAGGAGAGGAGAGGAGAGGAGAGGAGAGGAGAGGAGAGGAGAGGAGAAGAGAAGAGAAGAGAAGAGAAGAGAAGAGAAGAGAAGAGAAGAGAAGAGAAGAGAAGAGAAGAGAAGAGAAGAGAAGAGAAGAGAAGAGAAGAGAAGAGAAGAGAAGAGAAAGAAGAGAAAAAAGGAAATAAAATTTAAAGGGAAATGGATCCTATTGAAAGATAACTCCATTTCCTGGCCATAGAAACTCTGTTTCACTTGGTGATGATGAGTATACCTCCATTTCTGTACCTTCTGTTTTAAAGAGTGATTGCAATTAACAGATTACTAGTAGACTAATGTCATATGCACATGCATCCACACATTACATATGCAAATATGACATTACTCTACTAGTGATCTGTTTTGAGAGCTGCAAGAAGCAAATGTGAATGAGTTTACTATGGCCATATTTCCTGGGGTAAATTGTGTTTGAACAGAAACACCCTGAAATGCCCCCTTCACTCTCCCATAAAATATCAGGTTTTTTAAGTTCACTGAAATGCCCAAGCAAAATATCAGCTTTCTGGCACACCAACCCAGAAAGACAGTAGGAGGTCTGCTAGCTGCCTGAGATTGTCCCTTCTTACAGCAAGGTCATGAGCAGAGTTTGCAGCAGAGTTTCTGGGGGTGAATGCTGAGAGTTTATGTTTTAATGAGACACCCTCCATCTGCCGAAAATACAGGTGCTTTGCAGCAGAGTGGTTCCTTCCTTCCGTGTGTGAACACATCTGAACCATACCTTTCAAGCCTTTGCGTTAAAACAAGGTCTCCTGCTTATTGTAGCTAAAAGTTCAGGTCATAAAATGATCAGTCAGACAAATGATTTTTAAAAGCTTTCTTGTATAATGTGACCTAGGGAAGTGCATTAGCCGAGTAAATATATTGTTGATTTGTTTTTTCCATTAACAATGAGTGATTTCTCTGTAAGTGACCTACAGTACTTTCTGGGAATAAAGACATATCGATAAAGAGAAGGGAATCTAAAGGAAATATTTTTATATTTTGAGAAAACTTGTACACAAAACCAGGGCACTCGGGTTTTTCTGGTTTTATATCCTTTAGAGTGACATGCCTTTGTTGCTTTGTCTTCCTATATCTCCAGGTCAAAGGAGTCATTCTGTACATTATAACAGCAGTACTGTTTTCATTTTCTGAACATCTATGTTCAGGCTATGCCTTTAAAAAAAACCAAATTCATCTTGTGACTGTCTGCTCTGTGACATGTTATATGATTTGATGTATATTTATTTATATCCATTCATTGCAAAGAATGATGGTTTTCCCCAAAAGAAAACAAGACATTCATTCTGGTTTGTTTGATGATTAGAGGTGTATCTCAGTGAACAATTTGCCTGCACTGTTTGCTTCAAGACTGAGAACAGGAAATATAGATTTAGGATAGAGAATATGACAAAGCATGTGGCACTGAAGCTAATCTTTTACAATCAAGGTTGTCCATGATAGACTGTGCCTGAAATTTTCAAGCATTTATGCTTTTCTGATATGTTAAAAAGTAAGTACACATCCACTGTAAATTGATATTCATCAGATTTGTTAGTATGCTGACCTTTGCAAAATAATCAAGAGAGCACTTAGGAAGTATTGCAATAATAAATTTCTTAGAGCAGATGTTCCTTAGCAGATTTTGTCTATGTCATTTCAGTGATAAATCCTTCTCACTTCTTAACCTTTAACTGCAGTTACATGTTTACCTTTGGTTGTGAGAAATGAAAGGAATTTATAAGAATTTTATAAAATTAGTGTGATTTATCCGGAATTCACCAAGTATGATAATGGAAAAAAATTTCCCCTAAAATTTACCGTTAGGAGGAAAAAATTAAAGTTTGTGCAAAAGAGAAAATGATTGAATCTTATATTGTGAATTTTCAAAGTTCTTGCTTCAAATTTTTCTTGTAAAATATTAAGCCAAAGGTCCAAATCTAAGCTTCCTAAGACATATTGCCCCCTGTACATTGTTTATTCAGGTGTGGTTTTAGTCTCACAGATGGATTAAATGTGAAATTAATCTCACATAATTTTAAGCTTCTAAAATTAAGGTATGTAAACCAAAAAGACTATCTTCTTAATTAGTAGAGAAGACCTATACTAAAGGAAAACTTTATGTACTTGAGATAGCTGTCTTGGCATGGGATGAGTCATATCTGCTTAAGTGTCACATTTACTGTGGCTTAGTGGTGGCAGAACTACAGGGTCAGTTTTGGTATTAAACCTAGCTTTGTCCACAACAAGAAAAGTTATTCCATTTGCTTGAATTCTAACCTACAGTGGGTTCAAAGCCCTTTCTGCCCATGGATGTCCTTGGTGAATGTGGTAGTTCAACTTGTCTAGCAACCAAACACGACTTAGCCACTTGCACCCCCACTTTCCCCCCACCCAGGGAATAAGGGAGAGAACTGGAGGGGTAGAGGTAAGGAGGCTTGTAGGTTGAGGTAAGAACAATTTAACAACTGGAGTAAAATAAAATTAAAATAGTAATGGTAATAATAGTGATAGCAAGTATACATTTTATATATATATATATATATATATATATATATATATATATATATACATGCACACACACACATATAAATGAGTGATGCACAGTACAATTGCTCACCTCCTTCCAATAGCATGCCTGGAGGAGTGAAAATGAACTCTGAACCAGAAACCACAATCCTGGAAGAGCAAGCCTGAGCAATTCCCGAGAGAATCCCCGCACTTTCCGGTCAGCCCTCATTAATATACTGAACATGACATAATATGATATTAATATCTTATTGGCATATCCAACTGTTGATTTTGGGTTTTGCTGGCTACTACACTTTCCTCCACCCCCCCAAGTCCTCTGCTCTTGCAAACTACCCAAACACCGTGTCCTTGTACATTATCAGCGTTCTTCTCATAACAAATCCCACGCTGAAACCAAAACACTGCTTTCTAGCTACTAAGAAAATTAACTTCATCCTAGGAAAACCAGGACACAGTGAATAAAGTTAGACCTACCTCAACCTCTGAAGTTGTGAGAACTGCATATCTAAATTCTTTTGAGAAAGTAAGAATTCTTCTCCTCGTGCCTTTGCCAAGTGTAATTTGTAACAATATTTATTCCCTACCTCCCACCTTAAGCTGGAGCTCAGTAGATTAAGTTTTGAGAGATACTTAGAGACTGTTGCTACATTTTTACTAGAAAATTAAACAATATGTCAGGGAATATTTTAGCCTTCATGCTGAGTGATATGGTCTGGCCATGATCTTAAGTTTAAACTCTTTCCCTTTTAAACCGAGCGGCAAACTACCTGTTGGAGAAAGTCTCTGGTTCATGTTAATACTCAACCTTTGCTGAGAATTACTTGAGAGACTGCTAGTTGTCCCCAGACAAAACCATGCTAGAGATGATTTGAATAGCATGGAAAATGGCATTTTCATGTCAAGAATATTCCTTGGTATTGTTTATTTTACTTATACAGTTGTCCGTACTTTGCTTTCTTTACTTCAGTAAGAGGAGGCTTTTTATACTTGCTTTGGCAAGTAGAGCTGTGTTAACCTCTTATTTGCAAAATAAAGGTCTGAGAAGCATCATCTAAATGATGAGATATTGATGAAACTCTTTCTCCTGTGTCCAGGAGTCATTAAGCATAGCTTGTAGTGCTCTGCAGAGTGAGAGCTTTTCCACTGTACAATATGAAGACAGTCTTTAAAACAGTGGAAAAATAAGGTGAAAGATGTGTGATGTTACAGCTTCCATCACTCCAGGATGATGATGCAATGATAGAGAAAGAGGAGACAGTATGAAAGCAAGTAGAAAATTGTAGTGTTTTCCAGGCTTCTGCCCCTCTTTAGCTTTGAAGGTCCTTGGAGTGAGCAAGAGCTGGACTACAACCATTACAGAGGGGTTGCAGCGATGATGCTAGAAGGAAATGTAGCTGCCAAGCCATTATTGAAATTATCTAGTCTGCTCCCCACAATGAGTTGAGCCAATGTGAAATGTATACCTTTTAGTCTTTGTTATTTCCCGGTAAATGTATATATCAGGAAACTTAGGACTGGGAAATAGGATTTCCTTGGGAAAATTCATTTGAAACCATGGTGGCTATTTGTTAATGATGCTGGAAGAAAGGGATACATGCAAGGAGAAGGACAGTGGGGACAAGTTCCTATCTGTCCCTTCCTCAGAAGGTATTTAAGACACTCAAGGCTGATAAGAATATAGACATGCCTGAAGTTGTTTAGTGGCTCTTACTGGATTTTCCAAGGCTTCACTCTGAATGAACCCAAAATGCAGTCAGAACTTGTTTGCAATCAAAACCAACAACAAGTCCTGCCAACAGTCAGAGTTGCTTCAAACAAATGTCACCAGTTTATAGGTTCATAAATAACAGATGCAGTGCTTTGGAAGCTGTATTGAGCAGTCCCGAATTCCATGGTGCCAGCTAAGTAAAGGTTTAAAGAAATGGGGAAAAAAAAAAATCCAACTGCTTGTGTTTGTGGGGAAGAATATCTCAGGCAGCAAATCCATAAGACAATATAAGCGTAGTTTGCCTGTAGTACATTAAAGAACAATATACCCCACACGTGAATTTCTTTTGGTTTGAGAGTATGAGGTGACTCCTGATAAAGCTCCTTAGAGCTCATAACATAGCAAAGGCAACCAACACATTAGGATGTCAATAAGTACTTATCCAAAGAAGGAATATATTTTTCACAGGCTCAGGGCTTATTTTCAGTGTTGTTAATAATAACACAAGCAATATGCCTTTTTTTTGGCTGTGCAGCAGAGCTGAAAAAAGAGCAGATTGTGCATCAAGGCATGATTCAAGGTAGGAGGGGTAGAGGAATGGTTGGGTTGTGCCTGTTGTTGAATATTGCTTTAGCAAGCTATGCTTCTATGACTGTCACTTTGGTGTGGCCCTTTATTCTGGCTTGATACTTGAGATAGTGGATTAGGGTACCAGAAGACCAGCAAGAGCCTTATTTCTCTGTCATTACCATGCTGCAGTGTAGTTATCTGGCTACTTCCATATCTAACAGCTATCACATCACAATTTTTGTAAGTAGTTTTACAGGCAAGAAAAATTTAGACCCTGAAGAGGATTTTTTTGGCTACTATAAAGTAGCTGCAATTTCATGCAATAATTTTCACTGATTTTATTGTCTGTGGTTCACTGTAGTTTACATTCTCAATATAAGTGCATCCCACTTCAAATAAACACTTTGGTGGTCATATTTGCTGGTCATATTTAAAATAGAAGAAAAAGGGAAGAGACAGAGAATTATGATAAACTGAGAATGTGAAGTCTTTGGGATGCAAATTTCTTTGGGCTCAGGTTAATGTTAACATGAGTTTTGTATGGGTTTGTAACAGAAGGCTGAAATGACGTTGAAGTTCAAAGATTTGATTAAGTTCTGATGGGTTTTCCTGAATAGTTCTCAGTATATTTTTGTGGGGTTTTTTTTGTTTTTCTTTTTTTTTTTTTCTTTTTTTTTTTTGAATTTTATTTGCATAGTAATAAAGCCTGCCAAGTTTCATAGCTGTACCAGAACTATCAGGTAGACTTCGCGTCTTTCCTTTCAGTTAAATTTCTGTTAGTCCTGAAATCTGAGTAACCTCAGATCTAAGGTCTCCACTTGCAAATAGTTTTCCTTTATAGGCAAATGTTTTCTGAAAATTACATTTAGAGGGGAAGGTGTATACATTTATTGATATTTATGATACTTATACTTGAATAATTCAGTTTATTGGGAATCAGCACAGTATGCTGGCACACTGTGAACTGTCATGAAATGGGTTAACTTTAGAGGCAGAGAGTCTGAGGAAGGGTGAGGTAGAAGCCATGTCCTGTTTTGCAGAGACAGTGGAAGCTACTCTCTGAATTACTTCCCCTGTTAAAAGTTCTTCAATTTGGTGAAATTCCTGGGTGTCATAAACAAGTATGCTGCACTCAGCATGCCTTCACTGCAGTCTATGGGGCTATTCAGTATAAATAAAGGCAAGTGACAGATTTTGTGTAACACATAAGCAATTATGGAAGTGAAGCAGCGAAGGTAAGGGTGGGACTGTAAATAAAGTCAATAAGAGGGCAGAATGCTCTTGATCTTTTCTCACCTAACAACACAGGAGTGATGGACAAGGGTAAAGCAGTTTGCACTACTTGAGGAAACATATTAACTTATTCATTGAGAAGCAAAAGCAAGTGAAAGGTCACCTTCCACATCAGTATTTGAAGCAAGTTGTAATAGCATTTTTAATGAGGATAAGACCTAGGCAGAAAGAAGGATTCATCTTTCTTGAGAAATCATCAAGCAGGATTGCATGGCTTATCACATAGTGCAAAGACAACCCTTCAGAGAGAAGGTAAGTTTGCATGACTACTTGCAGAGATGCAGACACTCCTGCCAGGTACAGCTCTTTGTCACTACTATATGTCACTGCCTCCTTTTAATGAGTTGATCTTACCAGGAGACAATGTTTGCCCATCTAAAGTAGGACTGCTATTTTGGGCAGCTCTTAGATTGTACCCCGGGTCATGTAGCTGTGTCCTAGTCCAGCCTGCTAGCTCTAATGTGGTACTAGCAATGTATTACAGTGTGATCCAAGAGCACTTTGGCATCCTGTTTGTGCTCTGAGCTTCCTGTAAAATGTAAAAATTATAATTTACTCACTGTATAGTCCATCATTCATGTTGTGAAAATATTACCTGAATATTGTTAATGGCAGGATAAATTGCAAAAATATGAATAAAAATCACCTCATGATACGTACCAGTTCTTGTTCTAGTACTGGTTTCAAACTTTTTGTTTGTTTGCATTCCTGTATGAGTCACATCTGAGCAAGGGTCAGGGTTTGCCTCAGAAGCTCGTTGTCGCCACGTGCATCAACAAGAAAGGATGTGAGGAGAAAGGGAGAGTGGGAGATTGTAATTTAGGAAGTTAACTGTCACACATCACATCAAATGGGTAGTTCAGAGGTTCCTAAACTATGGTGGCTCAGTCACCAGTGGACTTTGAGATAGTTATAGATATTGCAAAAAAAAACCCAAACAAAACCAACCATGTTGCTTATAGTGTATTGTCAATAAAATTTGATATTACAGCCTCACAGTGATCTGTGAGAAATTTGATATGGTCTGTAAAGAATTCTGACACATGGAAATATTCTGTTACAGACCTGGGTCCTTATTTTAAATTTCTGTTATTCTGCAGCCACTCCTTCAAATGATGGACTGGAATGTAAAAGAAATACTGGAGTGAACATTAGGAAGGTAATGCACTTAAAAAGAAATTTCTTCTTAACAGTAAGCAGTTAAAGTTTTCCCTGAAATGAAAGTATTTTCATCCCTTTGTTGGTTTCTTCCTATCCGATTTAATTGTTGGTGATTTAATTATGTAATCAAATTCTTTAATATTTTGTTAAGACTAGGTACGTGGTTCTAGTAATATCTTCTGAAGAGCTCAGCTGGCTAATTAAATGCACTGATAAGAAGTGTTCAGGGAATCTTTTGGATTTGCAAAGAGTTTGTCCTAAATAATCAAAGAATAGGACAAAGTAATGTGCTTGCGTTGTATGAGAGTTTTGGTTTACACTCTGATGTTTTGCTTGTAATCTGACTAAAAATGTTTCCAATCCAAAGACATATTGGTACATATATATATGAGTATGTATTTAGTGTGTGTATATATATATGTATGTTTTATGAAACATTGTGGGGACTGCTTATGCCAGTCTGCATCTCAGCTATGAAGCAACGAGTGGGACAGTGAAGTGAATGCAATCTAGAACATGTGCAGAGATGGTCTGTGAAGATAATCTTGAGAAAGATATAATAGAGATTGCCTGATTTGACAGCAAAGTTAAGGGTGAGAGTTAATATTTCTGGATTAGGAGAGGAAGTAAATGCAGAAAGGGAGGGGAATTACTTAAATTAAAGGGCAAATTTTGATATTTAAACTAATGGGTCTGAATGGTTGTGAATGGCTATTTAGCCTGTAAGTATGAAAGTTTGTAAGCATCAGAGAAGGAAAAGCCTGGAATAATAGGGTGCAAAAATATCTAATTATTTTTGAAGATGGGAAGTTATGAGAAACATCATAGGGCGTGGGTACCTGGGAACTGAGGGAACAGACTTGTATGAGGAGATCACTTGTGATTAACTGTTCCTGTATAGTTTTCAGCTTCTTTAAGTGGCTGAGGAGGAATCAGAACAACTGGAACATCTGGAGTCAATCAACAGATCACCTGTTTATACTTTAAAGCAACAGTTTAAAATGGTGTAACTTTGTGATGCTATCCTAATTCATGCCAGATGAGAACTTGGCCACAGGCATCACATTAGATTAATGAAAATAAATAAATTATTCTATTTGGAAACTCTGACCTGTAAAGCCCCCAGTGCAAGTAGGTCCCTGGCAAAGAAGGTTGTTCTTATATAGTACAGCTAACACTGAGTGAGGATGCCAGAACTGGGCCAAAAATGATTACAATGAGAGAAAGTAATGGTTGAGGCATAAACTTTGTTACAAGAAAAAAATCCACTTTTCTTCTTTCTTTTTACTTCAGAATAAAACCCACTGCTAGGAAATCAGTACATATTTTCCAACCTTCTACCTGATTTTCATTCATTTATTGTTATCCCTTCTTGAAGCCAAGGGCTTTCCTTTTAGATAATTGTGTTCTTGCATTTACTAAAAAAAATAAAAAAGGAAAAAGGGAGAAATAGAATCTTTTTAACTTAATTGCCTAATGGATAAATACATTGCACAGAAATTCTATTCTGTATTTCCACTTTGAGTTCTGTATAAAAAGAAAAAAGCCTGTTGATTTGGGTCATATGGAAATGACCTTGCTGGCCAGTATTAGTGTGTGCTAGCAGGAATTGTTTGTGAGTGCTGAAAACCATTGTACAGATCTGTCACTTTTTGGAATGCAGTTTCCTAAACACATTTATAGTCCCACAATCATTGAATCAAAGGTTTAATCATGTCCCTTGCCTAATTTTGAAGTTATCAGATGTTGTCTTGTTTTATCGTAAAACTTCAAACACTTAAAAAAAATAAAATAATCAATATATCTAAAAAGTAACATTTCTTTTCAGGTGCTCTGTGATAAAACACCTGCTGTTACTCAGCTACCACAACACTTGCTCATTCCTGTATTTCTTGTATTTCTTTGCCTTTTTTTTTCCCCCTAGCCAACATGATGCAACAATGAATATCTTTAAAAACAAGGTGCTGCTTCAGGGTATATGAGTGAATTAAACCCTCTGTGGCCTCACCTTCACATCTTTAATTACTTTAAAGTTTTCACTGGTAGTTCACACACGTCCCAGGAAAAGATTTGTTCAACCTGTCTTTCATATAAGCTTTCAGATACAGTGCACATCAGGATTCACAGACATTTATCATTTCCTGTACACCTTAAGCAAAGACAATGCAACATTGCTAAGGAGTGATGATTATACAGTGAACTTCCAGCTTGCATTGAGTCAGTTTAGCCTATACAATTTCACTAGATCTCAATCTGGGTTTCTTGCATAATGACAAAAAAAAAAAAAGTTCCATGAAAAAAGCCTGTATATGGATGTCCATGCTTAAATTAATTTGTGATTTAATTCTACTGACAATGTCAGATGCATACTATGTATGAATTTGGCTTGTTCAGTGTAGCCTGTCACTATTTTCCATGTTAATTTTAGTGGAATTGCAACAATATCTTGCTTAGTCTTCTTTCATTATAACTATGTACTCAAATAATAAAATATAGCATTGCAGGGATAAATAACTGAGATTTGCATGTGTATCCAGTATACGCAGAAAATGTTGGCATTTGATTATGATTGCTTGGGGAAAATTTTGTAATATATGAGTAACTGCAGGATTTCATTCTTTAATTGCTCTTCCGGTTCTTTGCATGAAAAATTGTAAAAAAAGAAAAATCTTTACTCAATAAAAACTCAGGTCTACAGATTTAATACAAATACAAAAAGGAAAATCCTGTTAATATTTATATTTTAAACAATATGTTTTTCTGGGGACAAAACACAAAGAGTTGCCAAACTGAGTTCTATTGTTTTTTCTCCCTTTAACTTTAAACCAGTCTTTTGCTTTCTCAAAGTTAAATATATAGCACTGGCAACACTCTGTTATGCTTCCACTGTGAGCTCTGCGAGACAGTGTCCTTTATAGATCACGAGGGCATGGAGAACAGGAAGAAAACTTCCCAGTGTAGCCTCTTGTTTCCCTCAACTCAGGGGTTAGGGTTGAGCTCTGTGCTCAGCTTTGCCTTTTTTGAATCATTACCCACACTGGCAACATTTTATACTCTTCGCAAAGGAGTGAATGGAAGGCAATGAATAACCTGGCCAGTTTCCTATAGGCTTTAGATCAATACTGGAGTCAGATGAACCACGAATACCAGTCTCATGGGAACTGCACTTTCCTGCCTGTAGGACAGCAACAGCTGTTGCACAGCCACCGTTTTAATTCACTAGCTGGATAATGGTCTTTGCCATTAAAACTGCCCATTTCCTCCCAAATCATCTTTTGAGTTTTATTATTTCCTCAGGTTCATTCCAGGACCATGTAAACCAGTTTAGCTGCAGTAGCTTTCCAGTTAATCAGGGTTGGCTGGCAGTCACTTAGTCCAAAAGTCTCTCTCGGTGCTGTCTACTACTGAGTGTTACAAACTACAATGTATTAATGAAGTACACTTATTAGCTCTAAGATCTTTTTTAGTATAAATTTTATCAGTTCTTTATTTAATTTTTCTTCTTAAAAATGTTGGCAAAGGCCAAGGTAGGGCATGAGCAAAGGGAGACTAATTTAATTTTTTTAATTGAGAAGTATGGGTATTTTTATGCAGCTGTAAGTATTATGCCATCCTCTTTATGAAAAAGGTGCAATAGTACAGAATGACTAGTCACAGAGAAACCAGTATACCATCATCCTTTTCCCAAGAGGGACCTTACATGGTTTGTGAAATACAGCATTGAAACCCAAACTATCGGTATTTATTTTTCAGTATCTCACCTGACAACTGAATGAATAACCATCACATGAAAGAGCAATCTGTTTGCTTTATAAGCAGCACAGTTTCAGGCACTTATGAAATAATGAAAACTAAAACCTAACAGCAATGTGAAATGAATATGACAAGCTGAGTTTTTGAGCAATGTATGAGAAGGAAAAAGTAAACTGTAGATTGCACATAAATTCCTATTGTAAAGTTGAATACTATTTGTTTAGTAGTGATGATTCATGAGACCCTAGAGTTGTATACACCTGGGATGTGTGATTCTTACTCACAGAGCTTCTGTAGTCCAATTAAATGAAGCATGAGTATTTTTTTCTTTCTCTTTTTAAAAACAAATACTTATATATCTACTCCTACCATATCTTTTTTATTTATTACTTATGTCTTTTTGATCTTTCAGAGACTTCCTTTCTGTAAGTCTTGTGCCTTCCTCGGTTTTTCATGCAGGGCGTTACAGCGCTCATTCCCATTCCTTTCTCCACTGCAACTTCTAAAAATAATCAGCCATAAAAGTAGCTATTGAGCTTTATTGTTACCAGTACAGTGAGATTAATGGTGGTGAATATGCTGTACCTCACTAAAAGGATGCCTTAAACTGTTTGAAACATCTCCCAGGACAGTCACAGAGTTCTGAGAAACCCCAGTGTTTCCTGTTACTCCTCCCCCAATTGTATGGGTCTGCATTGATTTTTCCAGTAGTCTGTGCCAAAGAGGAACAATTTAGCTTATAGGGAGGTAATAAAATAATCTTTACAGGCAATGAATATACTAAAGTGGGTCAGAAACTGGATGTGTGTTTATGGGAGAGAGAAGATCTGGTAGTTTATTATCTTTCTCTGAAATTCTAAATTAAAAAAAAATCTGATTACTGAAGGATTACATTTTTGTATATCACCTGCTTTCATTTCAAGAAGGTAATATTTATTATTTTAATATGGTTAAAATATTTCAGTTCAACCTTTTCCTTTGCTTATCTATGATTTTGAATAGAATGCAACACAGCCTAATATAAATTAATAATGAAATCAGCAAGAAATCTTTTTAATATTGCCAAAATTATATAATTTTCCATTTCTGGGGTGCTTTGAGAAAGTTAAGATTATTTTTTCAATTTCTTCCTATTAAATATGTAGTTGAAACCAACCTGTTCTTAGGAAAATTTTCAGAAAACTAGTTTTCTCAGTGAAATTAATTTCCTTGAAAATGGCTATGATCAATGCTGGACATTATCCAAGTAATCTAGGTTTTGAAATGTAGCTTCTAGGTCCCAGGCTATACCACTTTTTTTCTCAGGCACAGTATTAATCTTAATTTTGGTGCACATGCCATCATAATCTTTTTTTCTTCCAATCTTTGCTTCTGGAAAATATACATAGAAAAGATAGCGTGCATGACCTAGGCTTATATTATCTGTGCTCCAGTGGCTATGTGTGTATCATCTGCTCTGTTTATTTTTATTGGCTTATTATCAGGAGGAAAATGCATCAAAATTGCCATTAAATGAAGAGTTTGTCTTCTGTTCCAGAGCTGCCTTTTCTTTTTGCTATGTTTGTGAAGGGTCAGTGCTTCTAAAAATAATGGTAGGAAACTGATAAGTGAAAAGCATTCAAGTGAACAATTAATTTCTAAGAAAATATGAACACAGGAACATCTTCAGACATTAACTAATAAAAACAATAAATCCTTCTGTTCGCTCAAGATATGGTTAAGACTACTTTTATTGACAGTGATAGCAGTATTATTACAGGATACCTGTGACTTTGCTCTTCATTAGCTCCTTGAGTTGTATTCATTCCTATGCTGTCATAAAAGAATATTTATCTAAGAGAAGACTGCACTGTCAGTGTAATTGTCATGGGCAGATACAGTGTGACTTTGTGGCATTAAAAAGGAGTAAGACAGTCAGTCAACTCAAGAAGCCTCACTGTGAAGAAGGAACAGAGTGTTAATCAATTTTCTGAATTTTATTTTTAATGCCAATAGAAACTATTCTCTGAATGCCATGCCTGAAAAATTGTATTCCAAACCTCCCAAAAGAAAAATATGCATGGCATAAATATCTTCTCCATGTCTTACACCTTATTAAGGCTTTTGAGTGTCCAGTCAGCATGGGAGATCCAATGCAGCCTTCTTCTGATATGCTTCAGAAGCTCAAAATGGAAAAAAAATAACACAGAGGAATGGGTGTTCTGCACAGAATTTTCCACTGGTTATTGATCTCTGCATAGATCCTGGGTCATGCCTTGAATGTGTAGCTAGTCCTGATCCAGGAGTATCATTTGCAAAGCTCCCTTCATGGACTCTTAAGGGGTTGTTTTTGTTTGTTTTGTGGGTTTTTTAAAAAGAATTTAATTTATATTGAGTCCTCCACTGAAAGGATGGATTAGCTTTGCTATCAAGTTGCATAGCTCTAGACCCAATTACAGCTAGACTTAAAAATATAGCTGAAAAAGCATACTGTTGAGATTCAGTATGAGTTATGTGCTGTTGGAGTGCAGTAAATACCTCAACTTTTCAAGTAAATTGGAAACATTTTGTGATTTTTTTCAGGAATGGAGACTATTAAGAGACAAGGTGTGCATGAAAGGCAGCTCTCCTGCAAACAAATGTCCAGTACTACTGGCATGGGTTTTTTTTTCCATCTGAACACAAAATCCTTCTATAGCACTGTGGTGGGTTGACCCTGGCTAGATGCTGGGTACCCACCAAAGCCCACTCTATCACCCCCCTCCTCAGCAAGATGGGGAGGGGAGAAAATAAGATGGAACACAAAAAAACCAAACTCGTGGATCGAGACAAAAGCAGTTTAATAGAAGCAAAGCAAAGTTGCGCACGCAGAAGCAAAAGAACAAAATATTTACTCTCTACTTCCCATCAGCAGGCGATGTCTGGCCACTTCCCGGGAAGCAGGGCTTCGTACACGTTGCGGTTCCCGGAGGACAAACGGAAGTAACGAATGCCCCCCCTTCCCCCTCTGTTCTCCTTGCTTTATTTCTGAGCATACGTCATATGGTATGGAATATCCCTTTGGTCCGTTTGGGTCAGCTGTCCTGGCTGTGTCCCCTCCCAAGACCTTCCCCCCTCCCAGCCTACTGGGGGAAATGTTGGAGAGACAGCCTTGGTGTTGTGCTAGCACTGCTCACCAGTAACCAAAACACTGGTGTGTTATCAACACCCCTCGAGCCACCAAATACAAAACACAGCACTCTGAGGGCTGCCACGGGGAAAATCAACTCCATCCCAGCCAGACCCACTACAAGCACAAAGCCTTTACAGATCAATTTAGCTGTGGAAATGACTAGGCAAGATAATTTTAGTCCTTCTTAGTCTATATCAATCACCTGATTACAGAAAATAGCTTATATTAAGTGGTCCATGGTCTAGATGCCAAATGTTCAGTTAAAGTTCGGAGCTTCAGCTGGTATGTTTAGACATCATTACATTTAACCTACTGAATAGGCATAATTTTACTTCAGTAGAGGCCTGCTTCAAGTATCTGTAAGCATACTGGATTCTGCAGAAGAGGCAGAAAATTGTCATTACTCCCTCTTCCATGAGACAATTGCTGATAATATTGCAGTCTCTGAGACCTGTGAAGCCACCTACTGGTAAGTTTTTTGTAATTACATTGTCCATGCTATTCTCATCCTGTTGAAGTCCTGACAAAGTGCTTGAGAAAAGTTTTAAAATGTATTTTACAAAAGTATTATTGGCTTGTGCAAATAGCAGGACCTTGAAGGACCTGGTTCATCAAGAACTTCTGTGGACCTGATGTCCCTTCTCAGCTGAAGGGTGAATCCTGTCTGAATACTTCTGAGGAAAAAGGAATTATGTTCAAGTCAAATATTTCCATGGCTAGTTCATGCCCTGCTGAGTTAGGTGGTAGTGATTCATAGGTTGCTGGTGGTGTATGACAGTAAAGTCTATTACACTGCTCAATAGTAAGATAAATGCAAATAAATGCAATGATGATGATAGAATTTGTGGATGG
This sequence comes from Caprimulgus europaeus, assembly GCA_907165065.1. Next base: position 16,015,997 of record OU015526.1, read on the forward strand.
CTTTTTATCACAGCACCTCTATACATTTTGCAAATGTTGCATCAAGCCTGACAATGAATTGACTGCATATGAACAAGCTGTAATAAAAGAGATGGGACACAGGAGGCTGGCAGCATGCCCCACAGGAGCCTTCGGGTGTTTAAACTTCTAGCTGTTATTTCGAAAGTCTCCATCCAGCACTGTGACAGCTAATGGGAAACTTCACCTATCTTCAGAACTGAAGTGGTACTACTGACTGATTGCACAACAAAGTCTGCCCTTAGACTTATTGCAAAAGGATGGATGTAAAACAAACCTGTCAATGCTTTTATACAATATTTTAATACCTTAATACCTTTGTTAAAAAAAAAAAAAAGCTACATATATGTGTGCAAGTAATTGTGCACATACCCTGATATGAAGTCAGGCATGGGCTTTTCTGTTTTATTCTAGGGTAATTCATTAACTGAACATTAATAATTAGCCTGGATAACAGGCACCTCTTGCAGGAATCCAGTCAAAGTTAGTTCTTCTGATTGATACAGAATTCACAACAGTCTTTTAGAAATAATTACAGAAATTTAAAGACAATAATAGGCATAAGAGAAAAATAATAACAACAGCAAAATCCTCTTAACTGAGAACCATTATCTTAACTTGCAAATAAATTGATGAAATCAGCACTCACTGAGCTTATCAAGTAATTGCTTCTGAAATAAATCAGATATTTTACTGAAGAAAATTATATGAATTTTTGCCCATCTAAAGAAAATTTGACTGATATAAAATGAAGTGGTTCCATGGAAATCAACTGAAATGCCACAGCTGATATCAAGTGGATGTCTGTGTTCAGAAGATGATATGGATTACAAAGAAACCTCTTTATCTTCCATAGATGACACTAAACAGTCTCCAGCCTAATACTTCTTTCTGCTGACCTCTCCTCTTCACTCATCATTTTGTCCTGCAATACTTGGCCTGTGATTCTGAAGAGGAGTTTCCTCAGAGGGACTGTTACACAGGAAGTGTACTTGAGTGGTATATTTCTGTATTTCAAATTTAAAACAATTATATTTCCCAGTTTGCTGTAGAGTTTGCCTCTGCTTTGACCTAACTAGTTCTTGACATGCTTGAGAAGTGGCAGCTGATGTGGGGCTGACGTTCCTGAAGGAAAGAACAACAGAGCTGTGGGAAGGCCCATGCTGGGCTGCTGCCAGAAACAACATAGCTACGTTACCACTGCACTCTGTACAGCTTAATTAGCTCTGTCGAGAAGCAAGTGTCACACTGTGCTAACATGGCTACTTTTGTTCTGCAGCTTAAACTAACTCATTTAGACCTGACTTAGGTACCTATCTTTAGATAAGTGTGGTTTTTTTATCTTTGGAATACGTCAAGGTAAAATGACTCATTCTACAGTGCTAATAATTTCTGGCAAGTTATGGTCAGTGTTAATCAGTGACACAGAGCAGATGCTCTGTGATGGTATCATCTTGCTCTTACTTGTATCCACCTGTTCAGAAGAAAACACCTGACCTGTAATCTCCCAGCTCTGTCAATGCACATATGGAGCGTTGCTCTGAGTTGCTCATTTCTCAACTAGAATGTGACCAACAGCAGTGTAACTTTCTCAGTCTCAGGAGACGTTAGCAAAGAGCAGGCTAAGTGCTAAGCCACTAATTCAAACGAGATCTCCCTGTGCTGGGACTGTTCTCTTGTCCCTGAGGACTAGAACAGGAACACTGCAGTCTTGTGTCTATACTTGTAAACTTGCACAGTATATGAGGAGTATTGCCTCACTTCGTCCTTCTCCAATTGTCCTATGTTGCTATTTCTATTATCAGGAGAACTATTACACCTATTTAAATATTTGGCTTCAGAACTAAACTGGTTTTGGACACAAGCGCTATGAAAGCAAGGGGCACATGAGAATTGCATGGTTGTCTCTAGTGCTTGCATGATGAAGCTTGTTAAGTATTTCTCTGCATTGCGGTACATGTACAAATTTTGAACATATGATCTTGATATGAGGACCAAATTCACGATGTTGGCCAGCAAAGGCCAGTAATACCTGTGCAGAGGAGAAAGAGAAAGCATGTCACTTGGCAAGGCACAGTTAGGCAGTGAACTCTGATGGTAAAATGATAACTGCTAATTGGATGTAATGAGGTAAATGCCTAAGGGAAGATACCCTCACCAAACGAGTAAGTCAAGAGGCCAATCCTTGTTGTCAGGGAAGTTCTGAGTATATTAGTGCTCATGTAAAACAGCCGTAGGGAAATGAATCATACGACTGAAGGTTGTTTGAAAATGTCCTGTCACTGGGTGTGCTACTCGGAGTTCATGTGCAGCACAGAGACCTAAATTCATTTCAAGTTACTAAAGCAAGAGGAAATTTTTGAATAATCATCACTGCATAATGACCTAGATGACAATGGGTAGGTTAAAAATAAGAAATGCTTTTTTGCATTTCAGGGAAATGAGAGTGGCCTTCCTCTGGGAATGAGGAAAAAAATTGAATGTGAGGAAGAGAATTTCCAATTTTAGATCTGATTATCCTCTCTTCTTGCAACCTGGCACAGTCATTAAAACTTTTGCAAAGGATGTGAAGTGCTATCATTCAGATTTGGTAAGGCTACCATTCATGCCCTGGTGTGAATCTGTCCAGGTCAGCATAACAAAGACTACAGTTCTGACCTTTCTGGCTTTAGATTTCTTTTTGATGCCCATTTTGGGGAAGAAGATGTAACAGCCAGTGTCAAGAGGACCAGAGCTTCACAGATGACTGAGAAGTGTTGCAGGATGGAGAATTGGATTCATGGGGCTTCCATAACACTACTTTTAGAGGTTGTTTAAAGTATTTGCAAGGAAAATTGCTTATGAATTGGAAAATATAAATTTCCAGGATATTCTATGTTTCTGTGTCTCAGTGAGTAATACTGAAATGTACCATTTTCCCAAACAAATGGCATTAGAAAGATTCTGAGAGAAGTGTCTGAGCAATAGGAATATGTGGAGCTACCAGGAGTTAGGATTTTTCTTTTCATGGCTTCACAAATTTGTATGCAGCCAGAGAAAGGGAGAGGGAAAGAAGGAGACAGTGAAAGAGGCTTTCTGGGCTCCCTGATCATTCCTATTATCCTGACAGTGCAAACACACTCCCCAGTCTGGGGGCTGAGAGGTTTAGAATGAAAGTGGTGAAATTTCTGGTATCAATTATTAGACTGCGATTGCTGAGGCTATTATATTGGTAACATTTAGTTGCAGTATTTTTTCTTATAAAAATATTTGCAGCTAACTTGGTTATCCAAAGCAGCAGATTGGATTTGTCACTTCCTGGCATTCTGTTCACATGAATGGACGTCCCACTGAAATGAAGCTGCGGTCTTAAGTACACAGATAAATATTCTTCTGGACATTGGAATAATAGAGAAGTTTTCTTCTGTCACTGTCTGAAAGTGATTTTTATTTATTTCACAAAGCTAAGGCATGATGGGGCAACTGTGTCTTCATCTTTTGTGAAGTCTCCATTTGAGCTGACATCATATAGTCTAGCAAACTTAGGAAAATATTTACCCAAAATAGCAACTGGAAGTTAAAAAGTAGTGCTTTTGAAGATTTTGGTGCTTTTTGCCTTTGGCATTGCTTTTGCAGGGTTGAGAGGTACTCACCATGCTGGGAAAGGCACCTTTGATTTCTTAGTTGAATAGCTTTGAAATAACCACAGAACACAACAATAATGAAAAATGGAGGATCAAACTGCTCCAAAAGGATTTACATCAGTGAACCTGAAGAATCTGACCCAAAGCTTTTAAAATGCTTCCCTAATTAGTAAGAATATTGTTAAAAGTATTTAAGTTGTAAATTTATACCTTTCCTTCTGAGCTATGTACTCAGCTTTCACAGGAACATAAATAGTTCCCCTCTTTGTTTTTTTCACTCTGTTTCCATTTTCTGGTTTTCAAAAGCTGTTTCCTGCCCAGCCTTTGTTATTTATGGAGATTGATAGTGTTTATTCCCTATACTTATCTGAATGACACCAGTGCACTTAACCTGTGAACCTAGGCTATTTTGGCTGGATGGTAATTTGGCTGAAGTTGTCATTAAGGTGTCAGAGCAGATTGTAGGACTGCTAATTTGTACTGCACTGCCATAGCTGCTGAAGGCTGAGGGAGGGTCTTTGCTATGCTGTCTGTCACTCTCAGCAGAAAGCTGCCACTAAACACAGGAAGAGTTGTCTCACAGCTTCTTATTCTTTAGTTTTCTGTATGGGAATGTTGATTTTACCCAATTACAATCCCTTAAATTCCAGATTATGTGGTTGCGCCATGACTTTGTCCAGACTTGTCTAAAACCTTTGTCCAGGCATACTTTAAATTGGGCAATTCCTAATCTCTTACTTCCTACAAGTCCGTCATGTGTGGTTGTTCCTTAATGACTCTCACTTAATATGTTTGAAGTGTTATCCAGGGGAACCGTGTCCTTCAAGAGATAAATTTAATATTCACAGTTTCCCCAGGAAAGCTTAAGCTCAGCAGGGTCCACAACTGACACCTTCAAGAACCTGCCACATCCCTATCAGATCGCTAGCCTGTGATTTAATTTATTTGCTTAAAATAACTGAGAGACAAAGCCATTGAGAGAAAAGATTTCTCTTAGATTGTGAACAGGTTGAATTGAACCTAAAATATTTGACAGCCCAGTAGTTATATAAGTAATTATAATAACACTAGCCTTGCTAACATCTATGTACTTTTAGTCACCAACTTTAAGGGGGCCAGGTTTTCACTCAATGTCTGACAAAGACCTTTTAAACTAACATTGTGTTAAGTCTGCTTGTCTGATACAGATCCTGGGAAAGGCATTCTGTAGTAATGTGTCTGCAGTTGATTTCCTCCAGAAAAAAACAATTTTCACTGAATCCATATGTTTGATAGCAGAATGCATTGTTAGTGGAATTACCATATACAGTGACTATAATAACACATGCTACAAGTTGTCATTTGTAATCACCACTGTTTCAACTGGCTGACTGCTTCTGGCTCACGTGTTGAAAGAAGGTAAGGAAAAAAAATAATGTGTTGTCTTTAACCTCAAAAGGGCAGGATGGTGCCATCTAGCAGTCACAGGAGTTTGACTGCTTTTCAACTAAAAGCAATTTTTTGCAAGTTCAAAATCTACTAATGTATGAGTGAGAAAATTCCATACAGAATTATAAAACAATTATAAAAATAATTGAAATCCAATATCTCTTCAAGGAATGTAAAGAAGTGACATTTATCTACAAATACATATGTCCCAAAATTGGCACTACATGTTGAATTTTTAATATATAATAAAAGATTTGTCCTGAATGGAGATTTTGATTTACTGATTTAGGAAAAAGGTTGTCAGGGAAACATATAGTTATCCACTGCTAGCCCTTGCTTTCCTTTCACATATCCCTTCCTTTTCTTTGAGCAGCTCCTCTCTTATGGTGCTTCATTGCAGCCCATCAGTGGACACTCTCTTTAGAAAGAATTAGACATCATCTACCTGTTGCAGCAGATGTAAGCATCACCACGCTGAGGAGAGATATTGCTATTGTGTCTCTTTCTTTTCCTGGTCACAGACTAAAAGAGGTGAAGGAGACCTGCAGAACACAGGATGGTGTTCTGTATGATGTTGGTTACACTCCCACACAAAATTTAAGTCAGTGCCTAAACCATACAGATATATCTATGTATGTCATAAACACAAAATATGCTATTTTCCCTAAGTAAAATTGTAGGAAGAGATTAGGTATTATATAGCAAATATACATTAAAAATTCTTTCTTTTCAATGTTATTTGTCATTTTGTAGATAACCCCAAATCCAATTAATTTTGTAGCCCTTTTAAATCCTGCAATGTAAACATATTTATCAAAATAAATGCCTTTATGCTGCAAGGTCATGTTTATAGCGGTATATAACTTTGCTGAAGTGTTCGGATGCACATTTGTCATGCTGAATGTTTGACTCAGGAAATAATTTTTTGAATGGTTTGGCTATTTCTGAGAATGAAGTTAAGGAAAAATATTGTTGTTTCTTCACTGCATCAGACAAAAAAAAATCTCTGAACTTGTTTGTTGAGACATTTGAGTATTTTCAATCATTTTAATTATTTGGGATATTTGTCATGGTAGTAGGCAGATGCGTTTACCATCTGTGAAAAATCATCTTGCTTTTGCCAGTTTCCAAGAATCTAAAAAGAATTGTTTTCTTACATTCTGAGCAGAGTCTAGGGCAGTGACACAGTGAAATGGTTTGAAAACTCCCCTTGGACTGAGCATACCTAAAGCTCATGTAACTTCTGCATGGTGACTGTATAGGATGTATAACATCCCTAAAGCAGAACAGAACTATTTTTCTTACTATACTTCAAAAACAGGCCTAAAATATGATGAGACCAGCACAACAAGCTATGAAGGAAAATAATAATTCTCTGTTCAGTGCAGTTAAGAACAGGGCAATACCCTCCTACTTAATTATGAACACCAGAAGAGAAGATCAGTGTTTGACCACTGCTGTACAAACCAGAATGGGCAAGGAACCACAAGCCCTCTGAAGAAGCACCAACATTCCTGTGCTTCTTGTGTGAAGCAGAACTTTAAGAAGACATTTTGTGATCATGTAACTAAACACTCTATCATAAAGGGTGTGAATAAATTAGCAAAATGCTCAAATTGTCTTGTGTCACAGCACTTGATGGTACAGCCTTACCTTTATAGTCTTACATCAGTGGTTTATATTTTTACTGTTGTTTCTGTGTAGGCATAATGTAAATACTAAAATGTTCCCAATTTTCAATATAGTGAAATATTACATGCCACAATATGTAATTTGCATTAGTTGTAATTTCTCAGAAAAATCAAAGAATAAATGTTTTTATGATAGCACATATTTGTGTATTTCCCTTTTATTTAGCTCTTTATCAGTTTCCCAGAATTGAGTTTTCTCTGTAATTCAGAAAGCCTTTAGGGTCTACAACAAATCTTTTTGTTACATAAGAAATAAGGAACTTTTTCAGATATAAGAATGAATAAATCAGGTTTTTCATGCTGATAAACACTGCACTAGCCACAGTGTAAATAGAAGTACTTTGTAAGCCTTTTCAGCTAACAGGCACAGTTCAACAAGGTCTCTGCAAAATGGATGATGGGGGCTGAGATGATACCTCTGCACAGTGCTCTCAGAGCCAAACCACCAACAGCATCACCAGTTGGTACCTCACTTGCCTCACTGTAAATGAAAGCAGTTATGGTCTATCAGTGCTCAGTGAGAGAACTGTTATTTTCTGGTTTGATCCTGGAGTGCCAAATGTTGGCTTGTTTCCACAGGCACTCCAAACTTTTCCACTGACTTTAGTGGGGTTACTCTAGGGGTCGGTTACCCAAGGGTCGGTACTAGGACCAGTATTATTCAATATATTCATAAATGACCTGGATGAGGGAATTGAGTGCACTGTCAGCAAGTTTGCTGATGATACAAAGCTGGGAGGAGTGGCTGACACTCCAGAAGGCTGTGCTGCCATCCAGAGAGACCTGGACAGGCTGGAGAACTGGGCAGGGAAAAACTTGATGAAATATAATAAGGGCAAGTGTAGGGTGTTGCACCTGGGCAGAAACAACCCCAGGTTCCAGTATAGGTTAGGGAATGATCTCCTAGAGAGCAGTGTAGGGGAAAGGGATCTGGGAGTCCTGGTGGACAGCAGGATGACCATGAGCCAGCACTGTGCCCTTGTGTCCAGGAAGGCCAATGGCATCCTGGGGTGCATTAGAAGGGGTGTAGTCAGTAGGTCAAGAGAGGTTCTTCTTCCCCTTTACTCTGCCCTGGTGAGGCCACATCTGGAATATTGTGTCCAGTTCTGGGCCCCCCAGTTCAGGAAGGACAGGGAGCTGCTTGAGAGAGTCCAGCGAAGAGCCACCAAAATGTTTAAGGGAGTGGAGCATCTCCCTTATGAGGAAAGGCTGAGGGAGCTGGGTCTCTTTAGCTTGGAGAAGAGGAGACTGAGGGGGGACCTGATTAATGTTTATAAATATCTGAAGGGTGAGTGTGAGGAGGATAGGGCCAGGCTCTTCACAGTGATGACCAATGATAGGAAAAGGGGGCAATGGGTGCAAGCTGGAACACAGGAGGTTCCGCTTAAATTTGAGAAAGAACTTCTTTACAGTAAGGGTGTCAGAGCACTGGAACAGGCTGCCCAGGGAGGTTGTGGAGTCTCCTTCTCTGGAGACATTCAAGACCCGCCTGGACGCCTTCCTGTGTGAACTCATCTAGGTGTTCCTGCTACGGCAGGGGGATTGGACTAGATGATCTTTCGAGGTCCCTTCCAATCCCTGACATTCTGTGATTCTGTGATTCTGTGATTCTATGTTCATACTAATTTGGTCTGAGGTCTCATTTTCTGCCACCAAAGTCAATGAAAAGACAACAACTGCAGCCTGGATGGCACACTCTGGACAAGCCAGTCTCCTTATTTTTGCATGGAACTGTGCAAAAAGACATAGATCGTTTAGTCTGAGAATGAAAGTGGCAATATTGCATGAAAATTTTTCAACAGCTTCTCTCATTTTTTTATGATAACCTTCTTCAGTTTTTGCATTTTCAGACAGGAGCAGAAAATGAAGTAGCTTCTTTGTGTTTGAAACAAGATTCTGCCTCTGCCTCTCAATCTTGCTGTGGGAAATTTAGGTGTAGATACGCTACAGGTTTGCATACTTTATCATTTTAGAGCTTTTTTCCAGTAACACAGATAAGAAAAAGCTAAGTTTGCCACCAGAACTAACCAAAATCTGGCAAGAGACTTAGCAAATGTAGGCTCAATAGTGCTGTCTGACTGGTTTATGTAATACAAATCTGTATGCAGAGAAGTAATATACCATATGTCATACCGTTGATCTATGCTAACTGCTGTAGCAAAGTAGGCATATTTTAAGGTGTAGAATTAGTACTGCATGTAGGCTAAGCCATAATAAATAAATAGTACAACTGCAGTAATACCACAGCAATGCCTCAGCAACTCATTGGCATAGATGGACTTAGATGTAAATTACTATAGCAGTTAATTTACAGAGCACTGTACATAGCAAGACTAAATACAGGCCATGCTTTTGAAATTTGTGTGCAGATAAAATTAGTAAACAGTGTGTGTGAGAACAGTTACAATTTTTTTTTAATGAGAAAAAAGCCCAGAAACCATATTTCCCTGGACAGTAGTTTCTTGATTTCAGATTTCTGTTCAAGATGAAAGTTTAGAAGGCATGAACACATAACTGCAACTGGTCTGCATCTTTGTCATCTGTCTGCCTCCGATTGTAGCGGTTGTATTAATAAATGAGTGTTATCATCTCTGTAGAAAGGATTGGGGTGAGTCTCTGTATCAGTTATCTAAGAGGGACTAATTTGAGGGTTGAACTCTACCATGTTATAATTCACTGAAACCAGCCAAAATTAATCACTCACCAGTTCTCTGACTATAGCCTGTTCTACCAGAGGAAAAAAAATGAAAGCAGAAAAGGTTATGATTTAACAAATACATGCTCAGCAGTTTCAATAACACTGAAAAGAGTGTTCGCTCTCATAGTTGTTGTTCTTATGATGCATTTAGCTGCTGGGTTCAGGTTTGCACATCAGCAAAACTTTGGACAGAATAAATTCTCTTTCTTCTGTTGACTTCACTGGAGTGGGAGAGTTGCACATATTTGGGATGTTTCCCTAAACCTGAGCAGGAAGTGGATACCAAATCTATTGTTCTCTGTGAATAGAGCCAGGTAAATAAGTAATACTAGTGGCTTTAATCATGCAGAAAGAATTCAGACAAACAGGGAAGTTATGCCTTAGGAAAAAGTAGAGAAACTTCCAAAGTGCTTTACTGACAAAGGAGTTGAACAATTGGAGAAATAAATGTTAATGGCCACATTTGGAAAGTACTGAGAACCACTCTTCAGGACTGGATTCTTCTCCAACTCTTATTTCTCAGATCAGCAGGTTACTGGACTCATGCCAGTACAGTAGGGACATGGCTAACTGAAAGTCACGCAGCACTAAGATGTTGACACTTGGCACAGGGAAAAGGCTACGCTGGTCAGGCGTTATAAGGGAAAGATGCAAACTCCCCTTTCAACCTCATGAAGGGCTGCGTATGTATAAATGTAGCATACTTCTCTTACAGCCATTCTTATGAAATGAAGGAATCCACTCTCCTTGGTGCTGTGTGAAGGCAGAGCTGAACAACTCTTAACTCTCAATAAAATTAAATTTTATAGGCTGAGTAGGTAATCGTGTAGAGTTAGTCATAGAGTGACAATATTCTCTCACAGGCATTAAACTTAGGGTTTGTGTTAATAATGAAGAAAGGTACTGAACAAAAGACAAATTCTGATTTCTTTTACTTTACTGCAAATCTGTGATAACTTTGTCACTATCCAGTTTTTGGCCTAGGAGTGTGGTGAACCTCTTTCACTGGAAAGGAAATCTGTATGCATATGCCAGAAAAGATCATGGCTCATACAGCTAGGTATAAGGATCTCACAAGACTTTGCAACATATACAAATGCGTAGCATCAAAAAAGACTCTATTTTTTCATTGTCAGCTCCTCCTATTAAGGCAGTGCGAGCTCAACAATTTGCAGAGTTCTTTCTAATTGTGAGAATTGAAATAGCGAGATTTGTTTGATTGTCAGAATTGTCTTGTGAAATTTTCTCTCTGTAAAATCATCTTACTATTCTTTGCTTTAACCAGCAGTGCCTTAGGTTCAACCTGTGCAGTATGAATTCTAGAGAAAAAAGGTACCATGGATGTACCATGTGCATTTTTACTGATCGTAGTGCACTGTGCTGCTGTGCCTCCAACACTGTATTAAAATGATCAATTAGATTGTGTTACACCTTCTTGTTCTTTTGACTTTAAGTGGTATCTACTAATCCTTTCTGATCTTGGTTGTCACCTCTGATACCCACTTTTGCTGTATGTTCTTGCTTTTGACTTAGTTTGCAGCTGGTTCACTGGATGCTCTTGCTTTTCAAGTAGGGCAAGTATGACACCTACAACAGGTTACAACACTGTCCTGACTTTGATTTTCTGCATAATTTGGTTATGAGTTGGCATGCCTGGATCACATCACTCACTATCACTGGGAGCTATACAATGTTTGGTTTTTTAGGTCTGTACTTGGCAATTGATCAAGGAGAGTTAAACAAAGTTGTCTCAGTGGCTCTGGTCTTAGTTTGTAATAGTTTATGTCTACAACTCTAATGCCTTAATTAAAATTTCAGCACATTATTGCATCTTTCATGGACTTGCTGTTTCTTAGCTCAGCTGCTAATTAGCCATTATTATACCCATCTTCTGCTTAATGCTAAATTACATGTGTTTTTCCCAGGTTAGTTTCCTTGTGCAAGACTGCAATATCACTGAGCCTTTGAATTTATTTTGTCTCCCTGAACTCCCTGGCTGGGTTTGGGGACTTTCGTTCTTTCTCTTTGACGTATAAAATGGTACTCAGTGGGTTCTTTCCGATGACCTCTTCAGCTCGTAATACTATGACATGTTAAACATTTGCAAGTTTCTAGATTTTATAATATTTCACAATCTATTAATTGGACTGTTTCTAAGTACTTTCAAATCCCTAGGAGGTATAGTTTGGAAGATATGGTACCTTACTATTACTACTACTGATTTTTGTTGCTGTGGTTTTTTGGGGTTTTTTTTTTCATAATAATTACAGTGAAACTTAAACTGGTGATGCAACCAGTCAGCTCCCTGGTATTATCATAGACTCATAGAAACATAGAATGGTTTGGGTCATAGCTTTTGTCAGTAATAATAGATCTATCCTTTTATTTTACTTTCCTTTCCCCAAAACTCTAAAATAATTTCATTCAAAACTTCAAATAACCCCAGAGTATTTTTTTTCTAGTGGTTGTCTCCACCTTTTGCCATCTGGGCTTCTATGCCATTCATCAATTGACTCACGTTTTCTTAGTCAATATCCCTTTCCTAGAAATGTACATTTCTACATATATATAGATATAAAAACTGCCCCAAAAGATCATTTTAAGAATAAATAGTTGAACAGGAACAAAATCAAAGGGTGCTTGAGAAGAACCATTGTTAGATTTATCCAGATAATGGATTTTCTTTGTATATTCCATCATAGTGATTTCATTCTGACTAATCTAAGAATTAAGTGTCTTCAGTCAGTCAGAGCTTATAAATAGTGTTCCTATGGTTCAACTTGGTGTTTCTAAGTCACCTTTTGAAGTCAGCCTCTATAACATAAATGTACACACTGTAGGTCTTTTTTCTCCTTTCCAAAAACTAGCATAAAGCTAATTCACTCTGTTTAGTTGAAAGCCTTGCATACACTTATTGGAACTTCTTGTGAAGTACTTCACAACTTAGTACAAGAAAGAATTACAAAAGAACTTTAGCTTTTCCCCACTGTGGCACTTCAACTGAAAGTCTTGTGACTAGATATTTTGTGCCATCTCTGGGGCAGCAAAAATTTTTGAGTTGAATACTAGCACAGAACTGAAATTGTCTTCCATATTTTAGCTAATGTCTCTAACTATGCTGCTGTTGTAGCAAAAGGGGATCTTATTTCATTACATTGTGTTTTAATTGTATTTTAATTTGGTGAGTACAGCTCTATTTTTTGAAATAATATATGTAGGTACCTTCTTTTAGCAGATGCTCCACTCAAGTGTGGAGAGATAAGTGTCTGAGTGAAAGGTCAAAGAGTAGAGAATTTTAAAACATGACTACTTAGGCACAGGTGCTTAGTTGGTGTTGCAGATGGAGTGAGATGCACCTCACTCATAAGAGAGAAGCAATGATACATTGATATAAAGAGTGAATTAGCGAAATTCAACAGTAAATGCGATAGTGGTTTAACAAGATTCGATGGCAAGGTATACTTGATTATTTACTGCATAGAGGACATGGTCAGATAAAACTGTTAGGGATGCACTCCCATTGAGTCACAAGGTTCAAAATGGACCCCCTTGCTTTCTAAACTCCTTCTCAGAGAGCAGTCTATGAGTGGCTGGATTCAATCCTAGTCTCAGACTTGATCAATGGTTTGTGTCTAATGAATTATATATGTGCACAATCAATTCTTCATATCACTTAGTTAAGATTTCAAAGTTTCAGCGTTTATTCACAATCTATTTACTGCATATCTGACACAGTAAGGATTCTCTCAACCTCAAGGAGTAACCTTTAGAGGCATCCCTGCTCAAGGGGAGATCCTGACATGCAGCCTGCTGTCATTTTGGGAGAGCTCAATGGGCCCTGGGCTGTCCACTGTTTATGGAGTAAGATGATTGACTTATAGTCATATTTGCATAGTAGTCATATTTTGGCTGCCACATGCTCAGCTAGCCCTCAGCTGTTGAGCAAGATGTATAGCCCTTAGCTATTGTGTTGCTATCTGTCTCCCAAGAGTGTGACTTGTGAAATGTAGCCATCATGACAACCACTGGTGGCTGCTGCTTAAGCAGAAGGGGTGGGCAGGAACACACCACCACAGTTGGCCAGTTCTAAGCATCGGTACATTGCTTGTACTGTCATTGGGCAACTTGATGCTGGAGATGTTGACTCTTCTGGACCTCTTTCTGAGATGCCCAACTCATCCCATAGACTCTATTGAGGATGTGACTCTGCAGCTAATGGTTTGGTTTTCAGTGCTGGGAACATCTATCTTTTAGGTTCAGAAACATTTATTTGGATCTGGCCTCTAACATTTAGTTTGAACTAGGGATTGCTCAGGTTTATCTTATTCAACATGAACGCTTGGTCAGTTCCTTATTGATTTATTACTGGAACAACTGTAGGAGCTATCAATGATTTTTGAGCGTGCTCTGAAAGAGTCATAAATGAGGTGCACTTAGGTGCTGGTATCACTAAAAAAAGAAGGAAGATGGTATGGAACAAGATAAGAGAAAGTTTGCATTCGAAAACTTTCAAGCATTAAGATTAGTATAATATGAAATTCAGGTTTTAAAAGATCATTCTTTGTTTGTCTAAGGTACAAACAAAACAAGAGCATACTAGCATACAAACAAGTTTTTCTTTATATAACGTGAAGTTGTCTAGAAATAGGAAATGCATTAATTAAATTGTGCTTTGAATTCTACATTGCATGGAAAGAATACCCAGCACCATAAGTCACAGAAATGGAAAGGAAGGTTAAGGTTTGCTGAGTTGCTAAAGAAAGCATGATTGCTTAACTCTCTGTCCAGATTATATATAAGCTTTCAGCAGTTTCACAACTTTTCTTGCTGCAGTTAAAACTCACTAATATTTCTGTAGGAAGTTATCTTACATGACTGAGAGGATCATAATTAAACGATCAGAAAGGCTTTTGTTTAGCATTTGCAAGAAAACAGGAGGTGTTAATACAAAAGCAACGTAGTATTGCCTGGGTAAAATACAGTATGAGTCAATTAGAAATAATATGGAAAAAAACCCTGCAATTTATGTTCATTCTGTCAAGGAGTTGCTAAGTTTAAAGGCTGTCTAATGATTTTTTGGTAATATAATTAGAGCTGCTGGATAATAGCTGTGTTATTACGATTAACCTGAATTGAAAGAGTGGAAACACTAATAACATTTCCTGGAAAATACCTTTATTATTTAGGTTTCTTGCTATTCACAAGTTTTTAAAGAGTAGATTTTCCCAGGAATGCTGTGTTTAAGCATTTAAAAGCCTTTTCAAGCTGTTCATGGACAGTGGAAACAAAGGATATTTTTTAATTCCTCAACTCTGGAGTGAAGTTCAGCCATATCTTCACTCCAGGTGAAGATATAGATATGATGATGAGATATAGACCTGCACAAACCTTTCAGCTAACTTTTTGCTTCATGATTTCTCTAGAAGGAAAGTGTTTGCTTCATATGTGTGCTCCAACAGTTGTCTGACCTGAAGTATTAAGGGAGTAGGAATCTGGGGTAAGTGGGTCTCCATACAGGTATTCTTTCTCCAGTCCACTGAGCAAGTGCATTGTGCACCACTGAACTGTCAGCCAATGCCATAATGTATATGTATATATATATGTAAGGAAACTCCAGCATGTAACCTGAAAGCAACAAGTAGGTGTGAAAATGAGGTCTCTTCATGTTAGTTTGATGTGTTAGGATCAAATACAGTTTTCTGATTAATTTGGGTTGCACTTTGTCCCATTATTGACAGCCTTTTTCAGCAATTATTTTATTGTTCCTCTCCTTGAAAATGTATCTTAATTTGCAAAAAGCTACATATAAAGTTGTGTTTGTAGATAGCAACCACAATCAAAACATATATTATCAGCATTTTTATGATGAATTTTTATTTTCTTAGCCAGAAATAATAATGTTAACATCCTGAAAATTAAATTGCTTTTGCCAGTAGCTCAGGAAATTAAGAGGAAAGAGCTTTGTTGACTGTATGTTCTCATGGGCTGGAAAGATCCTATCGTGATATGTTAAGGTAAAAATATTAAATACATTTGGCACAATTTTATAGAATTAGAGTCAGGAAGTAGATAATTCTGTCGAGTTGAATAGAAGTGAAAGGAAGTAAAGCAAATCGGCTGTATTTGAGAGAGACTGTGGGTTTTCTACTGCCACTAGATTAACTTGTTAAAGTATTGTGTTCTCTGTTATATAGGGCACTTGGTTCAGTTGTAGCACAAGTGATGTGAACCAGGGTTCAAAGGAACAGATTTGAGTTCCACAATTACATCTGCTTTTCCTTCACAGCCAGGGATGGATAAAATTTCACAATCAGATTTTTACACATACACAGACACACACATATTTCTCTCCCTCTCTCTCTCCATATGTATCTAAGGTTCTTTTCCCTCTTCAACATCTTTCCCCATTTTCACATGATGTTTCTTTACCTGTTCTCTAAAATACCTGATGCCGCAAATGGAAACATTTCTGGCTAAGACATATCAGAAGTTTCGTGTGACTCTATTCTGTATACAATATGTCTTTGAGAAATAGATAAATTTTTCCTGTCATTTGACACTCTAGGTGTCCTATTTTCCAGTTTTTCTGAAGCAGAATTTACATGGATAGATCAGTATTTTGATCATTGAAAGTCAAAGACTGTTTTGAGCTTTCTTAGTTGTGACTCTCAGCTGATCAAATATTGCTGCTAGCTCAAAGTTAAACAATATAGCACTGATTTTCTTACTCTCCTACTTTCCCACTGGGTCTGAGAGCATCTTGTAGCAGAGGCCAAATAGGTTTGCATAGCCTCTGAGTGCAGAGAGCTCTGAATCTAGGTCAGTAACTTCCTAAGTGACTTTTCCAGCAGTAAGAACTTATGCAAAAAATGAGACCTATCTCTGGCTCCTTCAACCTTGTGTTGACTATGTCTGGCAGTTAAGTGCTGCTGGGGCATGTTAGCCTTTCTCAGAACATGCTTCCAGGACTGAGTGCGTATGGCAACCTAGGTGTGAAGAGACTGTGTTGGTTGCAAACAGCTTTAGTCGCCTACGTTTTCATCACTGTCTAGGTGGTGACAACTTTAGTTGAAGTCAGTAGTAAAACTTCAGATCCATAAAAAGCTCAGATTTAGCTCCTTCATAATAGAGACAGTCTGTGTCTCTTGTATTCAAATACTTAATTCTACCCGAGGTGCAAAGTAACAAAGGTCTATTTTAGACCTCACTTAGTACCTGCTTGACAGCTGATAACTCCATTGGTGTTACAGTCACAGTCACTGCATGTAGCAAGGTGGAGATGTTACAGCCATAGTCAGGCACAGCTCTGAGATGTTCTACAAAAACTATGGCCAAAGATAGGGCTCTCCTGCCCCTTCTGCTCCTGACTTTGCTCTGAGTCTTTTACCTAGGAAGGGAGGAAGAGTGCTGCTCTTCCTTTCACTCAGCTCCAGAACCAGCTTAACTAAAGGACGAGGCTGTGGTTTAATAGTATTTTGTCGAGTAGTGATTCTGGCCTCTTCGCAGTCAGTCCCCCTTTTCTATACGCTTAGTCTTGTCCGTGTGCCAAAGCATCCTCCCCTGAGTGGTACTTACAAAAACTGCTGTGAATATGGCTTGGAGATCTGGCTTGGTGATCTGGTTCATATTGCAGCTGTGCAAACAATTTTGCAATGTTGAAGTGTCCCATGCTTCCATGAGGGTATGAGAGGGAGATCAGCCAGCAGCAAGGCAGCAGGGAGTATGTTCCTCAAGCAGATTTTGCTGTGAAGACCACCATGTCACAACACAGCAACTGACCACAGTTTGTGGTACACTTTGGAAAATATTTTTGGAGAGGTGCTTTGGGTTGTGTGGTGCAGATTGCCTCCCCTGCAAACTGCATCCCATCCCATCAGGCACTATCCACACCAGTATCTAGGCTGGGGTCACTTTGGCCTTCAGTTAGGCCTTTCTGAACTTGGATGGCAGACCACAACACATCTTAAGCCCAGAGTTCAGTTCTGGGTTTAAAACAGAGTGAAAACATGGCATAGGTGATGACACACTCATGAGAGAGATGAATCACTGTTGAACCAAGTTCCTTTTGTCATCCTGCATCTGCATTTCAAATTGTAGTCCACTTCCATAAGGTGGGATCAAAGCTTGTCTGCTGAAGCACTTTCCATGTTGGATGTCACATACTTAAAAAAAGTTACATGCCTTGCTTTAGAAATAAAGAACTTCCTACAGTAAAGGGACTTCTGTCAACTAGAGAGTCAACAGCAGCTCCACATTGGGTCTTTCTTTTAAATTTTGAAGTTTTAAGAGACTGGGGAATATACTCTTACATTCCTGTGTTAAAGGGGTTGTGGTTACAAATAGACATCTGTTGTTACCTTGGAATAGTGCTTGGTGTCAGGCCTTCGTTCTCTAAATCTATCCCATCTTCCTCAATTCATCAGTTCCACCTTCCTCAATTACCATTATAACACAAGTTCTCAGCCCCTGAGTAGGATACTCTCCTCCACTGCATTGAGCAGAAGGGGTTGTTTTTCCTTTCCCTGTTTTCCTCCTGTCCTCTAGTTCTCAGGCCATGTCCAGCTATTTACTCCCAGCTTGCAATCCACCTCTGGTGCCAGTTTCCTTTGCTCACTTGTTATATTTTCAAGCATAAACCTACATGTCCCAGGCAACCCTCCTTGATCATTGACAAGAAAACCTCCTTATCTCTCAAGATCATGCCCATCAGCACTTTGTGTTCTTGAGCAAGGAAAACTGTGATGCTTAAAAGCTTGTGAGCAATTGGCTATGAGTGGACTGCTTATCATGCTGACCACTGTTATCTCACTGTTTCCTGGTGCCTGGTCATCTGCCCCTCTCTTATCTTCTATATTTGGCTATGACTCTCAGACTATAGAAAGGACACACTGTTCTGTTTTTGCAGAGGATGAAAAATAGTTGATATAAGGAGAAATGTTGAAGAACTGGGACTACAGTAGATTATGATAATTTAAGCAGCAAGTACAGGAATGACCTTAACAAATCTGGACCAGCTTTTATACCACTGTCATTGAATGCTAGGTTAAGAGACTGAGTGATTGGCATGTTTTTAGAGACACAAGGTATAGTAATGTGCTGGTGAGGTTGATCAATTAATGGGTTTGATGCAAAGTGTGAATTTCCTTCCTGCACTGGTGAGCAGGATAAACCTATGGCTCTGATATTTCAAAGTAATTTACAACCTTCTGACAGATCCTCCATTATGTACTGGATGATGCAATATGTTCCCACCTTGTGGCATGTAGACAAAGGAATTAAACATTTGAGATCGTGATTTTAGAACTGTTACTATCTGTTTGCATTGTAGTAGCAAACCTCTGAGACCCCAGCTTGGATTTAGATCCTGAACATAAACTGTAACAAAATCTTCACCTCCTGTAAGATTAACATTCAATAAAGACAAGAGAACTAAGGGTTATGAGGTGGGCCACTAAAGCTAAGATCCCTTGAAAAATATGAAGCATGGAAAATTATTGATTCTGAACCACTCAACCTCCTGGTTGGCACTGTAACCACCACCCTTGCCCCTTTGACTACAATCCAGAGAGAACTGCTCTGATACCTAATTTGAATTTTCTTTCCAAAATTTTAATGTTTTCTTTTCAAAGTGGAATTAGCTAATTTTAAATGCTTATCACTAATGTTGAGCTATACTGAATAAGTGAAATACATTCCATGAATATTATGATCAGTGACTTATGTTTTGAGTCAGATATAGTGCTGGATGAATATATTGATTAAATAATTAAGCAAAAGGCCTTTGTCATTCAGCAGGAGATTGCATGTGATAATGTTGACATCTAAGCAGGTGTAACTGTTTTAATTGCTGAAGCTCCTGACAAGCATGGATGAGTGTTTGTCATGGGTAAGGGTGTGGACCTAATTGTGCTAGCACATTTGGGATGAAAGATATCACAGGCAGACCCAGCTGCAGCCCTGCCCTTTTCCTGTAGGGAGCAGCTCTGACAGCACAGCTGCTGAACGGGGTGGGAAGAAGCTCCTGAACTGCTGCAGTTTGTGCCCAGCAATGTGTACACTGAGGCAGTTCAGCCTTTCCCACATACCCCTTCCAGCTGCTCTCCAGCAGGAAGAGCAGAAGTGGAGAGCAGAGGCTGTGCTGTGTCAGCACCACACAGGGCTCAGCAGCCTCAGCGGTGGCCCTGTTGGGCCTCTTTGCTCCACTACAACAGCTCCGTTAGATTTTAAAGTCCAGATTCAGATTTAGACAGAAACTTCATATAACCTGTACGTGAAACAACTACACATTACACAACTGGAACAACGGGATAGTCCTTGGTTTAGTTTATTGTTTTTGTTTTGTTTTCTTTTGGTTGTGGGGTTTTTTTTGGTTTGTTTTTTTGTTTGGTTGGTTGGTTTTGATTTTGGTTTTGTTTTTTTTTTCCCTGAGAGCAGAATAAATCAGGACATGGTAGACTTATTCCAGATGATTAAATCTTGCTAGATCGATCTCTTCTGGAGATCTGGTATACCATCTTTAATCTCAAGATCAGTCTGTCCTGAAAACACATGACTTTCCCAAGTTCTTACAATTTATACAAAAATCTGTTGAAAACACCAGTTATCCTTCACGGAGCACTATTCACTGAAAAAAAAAAAAAAAAATCACTGTTTAAGCCATTGAATGTGGTTTCTTAGCTAAGTGTTCAGCTGAGTGATGGAAAGAGCAGAAAGATGTAGTTACCTAAACCATCCTGAAAGCCTTTGGGATTTAAACATTTTAATCACTTTAGGCATCTTTGAAAATGATGGTCTAAGACTCTTTCATTTGGATTGTAATGCCATGTCTGTGACTGTTTTGTTTCTTCTCATAGACCAGTTAGTAGATAACAAAGGTGACTTGCATAGTCATTTGTATGAAGTGAAATGAGTGTGCTGCAGATCTATCATCCCCATGACATTAATTAAGGCCTGAAGACTTTGGCCTGTCACTAAATTCCTCCCTCTCATGAATTTACAACATACAGCAACCTAGAACTCTGACCTAACACACAAGATTACTTGGATTATTATTTTCAGTGTTTTTTCCTCTACCCACTGCTTTATTCTTTTCATATACAATGTCATTATTAGAATATGCTGTACATTTAAAATTAATTATCACCAACTATTTGTTTATTTAGTCGAAATTGTGAACCTGGTTACAACAAGTTTTCTTAACTGTGCTCAGAATACATGTACATACAGATATAGAAACTGCATATGCAAATATATTTGCAAATGAACAGGTTGCACCAGATCTAATACACCTGTGAGCAGGACTGAGGACTGGGCTCAGCAGCTATGCTCAAATCTAGCCAAGTCAGCCTCTATCCAGACATACTAGTAATTACACACAGGAGAAAAATAACTCAGAAGGCAGTGAGATCAGATATAGGATTGGGTTTTACTGCCGTAAATTTTATGTCTGAATACAGAAGAATTGTCTATAGGGACAATACTTGTATGGCAGATCCTGCACCAAATCTTCCATTTTCCTGTAGTGACCACAGTGGGCAAAGTTTTAGAGCAGAGGCCTGGAGGACAGTGTCTTCACATTCAGGTACAGTTCTACAGCACTCTTCTGGGATCACTAGGAGATTGTGTAGATTAAAATAATCTTGTCATCTCTATGCTGAATTGTTTATTTTCTGAATATAGGACCAAAATCTTGGCAGCAATAGCTGTAAAGTTTAAAATATCACAAACTAGAATAAAGTAGTGAGTGAGGATATATCATAGACAGTTCAGGTACATTAAAGGTGATTTTTTGTTGTTGTTGTTGTTGTTGTTGGGTTTGATTTCCTTGCAAATCTTTCAAAAGATTTGCAAATTAATTACCAGCATCTGTTTTCACATCAAAAACTTCTGCTTTTCTTTACCCTAAGCCTTTAAATAGATATTGATTAATTGTTAGCACTGGATGTAGTAAACATTCTTGTTTGAAGTACCAATATTTATTCTCATCTCTATAAATACATTTTCACATACTTGCCAGTCTAATAGATGTAGTGGTACTACATGATATAATTAAACGTTTAAGGAAGGGTTTAAAAAATTAGTCCAGCTTTCTAGGAGACTAGAACACCTAAAAAAAAAAGAGAAGGCATCAAGGAAATATAATTGTCATGCTCTAAACATAACTTTATTATGCATGCTGAATTTAATATTGCCAATGAGTACTGTGTCAGTGATGGAAGAAAAATTCTTGTTTTAGAGCTAATTCCTAATTTAAATTAAATCAATAAGAGAGTATCTTTTAAAATAAAAATCTGTCCAAGAAACAATATGTAGAAAAATAGTTGAGAATAGACACTTTCAAGTAGTAAATTTCCACATAATTCCCTAGTGGAAATTTAATGTTATGAGTGAACACATTATTTTTCTGCATTCCACAATCCAGATGCAAAATCAGCAAGTTGTGTTAATAACATTTTTTAATAATAAAATAGACTTGGATGAGAATTACAAGCCAGATACATCTACATTTTTGGTGATTAAAAAGAGGGTTTGGTTTTTTTTTTTTTACATGGTGGTAAGAGCGTAAGTCAAAATGACACTACTCCTTAGGAAAATTGGATTTCAGTGAACCTGCTTGATGTGAGTTGGAAAAAAGTTTTGGAGTTAAAAATTTTCTGTTTCAGAAGAATTTATGTCTAGACATTTTTAATGCTGTTTCCCATGCCAGTTACTACTTTTGTCACAAATTCTAATCCACTTCATTTCACCATCTAGTTTAAACTATGATTGCTATCATATTTTATCTCTTGCCTACAAAGCTTTTCCACTACTGTTCAGATAAAATCTCATTCTTCTCTGAAGAAAAAGCAGATGTCCTAGGAGATATCCCCTTATAACTTTGGTTATATTTACACCAGCTCAGCATTTGCCGAGTTCAGTAGTATGTTTGTCCTGAGTGTGTGTTTTGATGATTTCAAAGGCTGATATTTTTACTATTTCCTTTTATTCTGTTCCTGCAGCCCTCTGTTCAGATCATTATCCATCAAAGGGTACCAGTTCATTCTGATTTGAATTAATGAGAATTTGCACAGAGACCTTTTTGCCTATCGTTGGTCTTAGCATACAAGTGGATTTGCCTCAGTGGATTTACCTCAGTTTGCTTTAGCATTCCCAGCAGTCTAAATATTCTCATCTGCAGTTTCATACTTGTCTTTAAATTGGTATAATTTTTTTAACCAAAAATTTGTTATTTGTATTCATAACTTTGCCTGATTCTCTTCTTGTTTGTTTTAGCATAACAGGCCAAAGAAACAATTTCTATTAACAAAGTGATATCATATTTATGCCAAGCATAATAAATTACTATTAGCTCATTATATATCATTCCACGCTCACCGTTCTTTTTCTAATTTCCTTACTAGAAAGCACCACAAAAAATCAACAGCAAAAAAATATTCATGGAACTTGGAAAAAAAAATTACTATCATCTTATTCAGCCAAAATTTTGGCATCAAAACTTAAAGTAGGAAAAAACCCACCTTACTTTTCTGCTACAATAGATGAGTCATAGAAGTGCTTGTATTATGTGGAAAGTTTTATTGAAGGCAAAATATTTTATTTCAGATTTTTCCATTTATACCAAAATTAATGCCAGGAACACACCATTTCCTCCACCACAGCAAGCAGCTTTCTTAAGAATAAAGAATTGTTCATTTTGCAAGCTCCATTTCAGTAGCTGGTGCTGCCTCATTTCACCTTATTTTAGTAAAGGGCTGTTCCTTAGGGAACCATTCAGAGTGTGGATGGATGCCAGATTCTGGCCCATTTTGATTCAAGGTTTAGATAACGAAACTCATGCTTTCCCCCCCGCCCCCTGCCCCACGACCCCGCATTGTTTTGCTCCTAGCCAGTGAAGTCCTTTCAGTAATACAGTCTTTGCCCTAGAAAATGGTCATTCTATTCACTTTATATTATTTTAAAACCTAAATCCATTTACTCACCTTTTTTGAAGAGAAAGGAAGGCAGTCTCTTTTCTATAGTGAATATTATTTCTTTCTGCCTTGTGATTTCTCTCTAAGAAGAAAATAAAGCAGTAATGTGTTAGTGAAACTAATCCCAAGTACCTTGGAGATAATAGACTGGACTGAACTTTTAATTGAGCAAAAGTGGTTATTTCTCTTCCAGCTTCTTGCTCCACCTCACTGTACAAACAGGTGCTCTGGCTTTGATCAACATGCTGGTCTTCTCTTGTCATTCATGTGTGTTACGAGGTATATTATTCAAAGGAAAAACAAAGTGGCTGCAATTTCCAATTCAATTGCAGGGATACCTTTATTTTTAAATATCTTTCCTCCAAATGCAACACAAATGTGTTCTTACTATAGCCCTTTCAAGACTGCAGATAGATGCAACTCCCCCTGGAAATGCTCCTCCTAGGTAAAATTATGACACTTTTTCTCCTGCTCTGTGTAAAGGGCAACTCATGTGTTCATGACCTCAGGGTGGATTTACACTGTATTCCTGCTTCTTTCCGCTTTGTTGCAGTGCTGGAGGGAAGGTTTTTTTGCTGGGCGATGCCTACCTGTGTGATAGCTCTTGCCTTGTCCTCCTCTGTACTTGATGTTCTCATAGAATGATGAGGTGGAGAGACAATATTTCCTCCTCTGTTCTCTTGTAGTGCAAGAAGCATCAGTGGAAGACAATTATTTGTAAATAAGCAGGAGAACTTATTCCCTGCCAACACTACATCAGTCCTTAATTCAATCTTTAGTTAAGAGACTTCAAGGCTTCTTTTGTAACTCTCAGAAATTAATAGTGGAAGGTTTAAATTGGTTTTCTTTACCTTTATGTGAAATGTTCAGATGCAATTTTATTTTGATCCCCACTCAGTTTTGAGCCTGATTACATTTATAGAGTACTTATTCTCAGCTTTTTAATCTTATGCTGGAAATTTCTGCAGTATTTTTAATGTAACCTAAGATGCCTTATAGCATCTTAAAAATTAAAAGCGTGAAGTTAAAGAATATATTTGAAAATATGGTATCAAGAAATCATGGTAGGTTGTCCTAATTGCATTTTTACATTGCAAGAGCAATAAAAACACACTGCAGCTGGAATGAATATAGAAATGTTTATTTTCTGTTTGCACGACAAATACACCCTTAAATGTCCTCTTTTAATGACTATTATATCTCTCACTGACCTCTGTGCAATGGGATCAAGTAATTCCACATCTACTGAATATGGATGTTCCTAAAATCTTTACCCAATATTTTGCTGAGGAAAACTGCATATAATGGAACAGGAATGTCAGCACAGGACAGGAACTTACATTTTTGTAAATGCCAAGGGCCTTTCATCCCTGTGTCAGGGGATTATTTTGCTCTTTGTCTATATTTAAACACTTTCTTTTCAATTTCTTTATTTCCCTTTGTCTTCCTCATATTTGTTTTGTTCCCTGAATTTCTGTGCAGGTTTCCTGAAGTTATTCTGCCCAATCCCCAAAGTTTTGTTGTTGGTAATGTACTGACTTGTGATAGTGCTGAGTGAGGTTAGCACCATCTCCAGAGCGCTGGCCATCCCCAGTGACTGTCTTCATTACAGTCTTTGATCCCCGTGGAGCTGCTTTAAGTTACTAAAGGACTAGTTATGAAAAATGTTGCTGCTTTTTTCTCATGCTTGCATGCCTGAAATTGCATCTACTCAAAGTCACACTATGTTGAGTCCTGAAATATATTCCCAATTTGTTTCTGAGTGTGTTGAGCTGTTAAGTCAGAGCAAATGTGAAGCTTCGGAGAAAGATAATACAGCTCCTAAAAAACTGCATCAGCAACTGATTTGTAATTGTCCTGAAGTGTCTTTCCCTTATTGCTGAAGAGCTTTTTAAGATAAATTACAAAGCCAAAATCACAGCTTGCAGAAGAAAAGAAGATATTGACATTATTTTATTCAAGCTTTTGACCTGAGTTAGGAACTTGGTAGAATGTGCCTCAGGATGTACTCATCCAGAAGAGCCATCACCCGGAGGGTGGTACTTGAAAACTGAAAATTTGTAATTGTATAATTACAAAATTCTGTCATTTCCTCATGTCCTCTCCCTCTCCCTTTTTTTTCCTTTTTAATTTTTTTTGCTCTAGTCATGTGTGGTGCAGACTGGCATAGTCCTTTAAGAAAGAAAATTATTAGAGACTTGGTCTGATGATCTGAAGCTTATGTTTAGTACCCCATCCTTTCTTATTCTTTTTCATTATCTGAATTCACCATAGCAGTTATGTCTATTTACAGATATCATCTCTACCATGTTGCTGTTAGTTCTTTTCATATCCTATATTGCTCTAACAGGTCTGGAGACATTGCCAGTTTCCTTTTCCTTTTTTTCCTGAGATAAGTATCTAAACCTAGAAATTCCAGAAGACAATTAATCCTGACTGTTTGTCACCATTACAGTGAAGAAAGGTTAGATACCTGGTTTTGACTAGACTTTTAGATATCTGAGCCATTGTGTATATCCGAAAGTGACGGCCTCAAGCTACATTCTTTTGGCTGGTAAAATACTTCACCAGTAGCTGATTTACAGATGTCCTGAAGTAGCTTGCTGTCAATGATGAAGAGACTTTCCGCTTAAAATTACAGAGCCAAATCCTCAGTGAGCAGCAACCATATAATGACAAGATATCAGTATGTTGCCATTGAGGATACAGGCATGAATGAAAAGTATAAACCATTCATATGATTAAAACAATAAAAAAAATAAATTAAAAAATCTGTTACATTTGAGATAGACTGATACAAATCCACAGAAATCATATAACATCAAAAGTTAAATTAATTAAATGGAATGAAAAAAACAGATTCTTCTGATCCATACTCTTAATATTTATTAATCTCAAATCAGAATTTTTCTGCTTTGAATCAGTCTGCTGGGAAAACAAAGTCACTGCAGGAAATAAGATTAGAGCAAAAATTAGAATAAAGGCTGTAAACATCCTAGGTCTAATTCAGTATTTTTCATGTTGGATAATTGTACACATCCATGCAATGTACGTGGAAACAAAATCTTTTCACATGAGGATGAGGAAACACTTTACACCAATTTTGCATCTGTAAATGACAGTGAAGTGAAGAGAGCAATGGCAGTCCCTTCAGCAATTCTGCCATCATGGCTCCTGGGTGGCTCCTGGAAGACAACTAAGCAGGGTAGGTCAGAGTTAGGCCAGATTTGACTAGCTAATAAGGGTAAAATGGATTAAGAGAACAAAATCTTCATTATCTAGTCAGAAGGGAAGCTAAATTACTGTATGCTTTCAGAGAACTCCTTGCTTGAAACTCAAGGTGCAGGTAGAAACCCAGGAATAGGCTGGGGGCTCCCTCATCCATTGCTCAGGGTACAGAGGGTGAACGTGTCTTCCCAGGGGGAAAGTTTTACGTGTGGACATGACGCACAGCCCTCCTGGCCCTGAGAGAACAGGGCTGTTCTCCTGAGCTGAGAGAACCTGAACAGGAGCAGTTAGGAGAGTCAGAGAGGTTCACAAATAAGGCCCACAGGGACATCCCTGCATCCGCTCAGAGCTTCACGTTGCTGAGGAGAATGCAAGTCTCAGGGCAAGAGGGATCTCAGATCAGATCCAGGACCCAGCTGGTGCCATGATGTCTTCCTGTGCTGCAGGTGCTCCTGAACTGAGGGGTCTTTAGGGCTGGGAGAAGCAGGTGGTGGGAGTGGGAGACATGATTCATAGGCATATGGATAGTTGAGTTTGCAGTTTAAGTGGTTCACATAATATTTTGCCTGCAGGGTGCAAAGGCAGCAGGCCTCACAAGGTCTTAGTTTGATTAGTTTGGTTTGAGGAGCAGGGAAAGAGCCACTGCTCTTAGTCCATGTTGGCACCACTGACGTGGGGAAGTGCAGGAGAAACAGCCTTCAAGGCAAATGCAAGATGCTGGCCAAGAGACTGGCCTCTGTGACCTCTCATCTCTGAAATATTGCCAATTCCAGTGTAAGTCCCACAATATGGGCAGCAGTCTAGAGCCTCAGGGCATAGTTGACTGAAAGGTGCAGAGGAGAGGAATCTGTTTGTATTAGGAACAGTCAAATATTTTTTGAATGTTGTATTCCAGAAAAGATAGGCTTTACTTTAACCAAAATGGAGCCTGGCTGCTGGCACTGAAAATTAAAAAGATCATATAGGAATATCTAAACAGAGAGGAAGCTGAGAGGCATTGAGGAGCACTTGGTTCAGTCTGATGCAATCCTTAAAGAAGACACAGCTAATGTTCAATGCACCTCCAAAAAGGCCAGGAGAGACATAAATAAAGAATTACAATAACCAGAGAATGCAAATCAGATTGCAGTGCCAGTTGAGTAGCGTGTACAAAACCGAGCAAGGCCAAAAATTATAGATGCTTCTACAGCAATAGTAGTAGCCTACAATATGAGATAGAAAAATTTGAATAGTTGGCACCAGTGGCAAACCTAACAGAAGACACATCACAGAGACTGGTTGAAGGGAGGTAAACAAGGTTATTATGATGCTTTATAGAAAGCACAGATGGGATATTAGGGTGTGGGAGAGGCACAGTACAGAAAGGATACTACAAAGTTCACACACGGTATAATATTGTGGGAAAAGAAGAGCACTGAGGAATCTATGTGGGTGAAATTCAGAAATGTAATAGTAAAAATGCAGCATTAGGATTATATTACCAAGCCCTCCCACAAATCATGACCAAAAAAAAAAAGTGAAACTGAAAAAGGTGCAATTAAGGTAGATAAAATGTTAGTAGATTTTAACTATCTGGATATTGTTCAGTGCTTCATCAGAATGACATGTAGGAAGAAATAAATTTAATGTAATAAATATCTCCTTCCTATATCAGCTTTTCTCAGAGCCTGGGGTAAAACCCTAGATGTTATCCTGAACTCAGTCTCAAGTGGTGCACAGGACCTCACTCAAGAGTTACTAGTGAATAAGCTGCTCTGCAATAGTGATCACAATATAGTTGAAGTTAATCTTTGTATTGCGAGAGAAAAAGACAAATAAATCCAGCAGACAGATATTCAGTTTCAAGAAGGAGCACTAGATTAAAAATGAGACAGGTAGTTAAAACAAACAAACAAACACAAACCAAAACAAACTCCCAAAACTACACCAATAAAAGATTGAACCAGCCAAACAAAAAATTATGTAAGGAGTAGTTCAACAAACAAGAGCCTTGAGTATGTATTGCAATCCCAATTAAACTGTGTATTGCAATTACAGGAAAAAATGAAGTTATCAAATGAAATCTCTTCAAGGCTCAAGGGAAAAGCTATCATAGTAAATGATGGTAAATGGAAAAGGTTACTATCTGAGGGAAAAGAGTGTTAGTTCAAAAAAGAGAGGCCTGCACAAAGGAGAAGAAAGCAAAGCCTGTAATACATGGCAAGTAGAAAAATAAAAAAAAATAAGATGAATAAGAG
Organism: Caprimulgus europaeus; assembly: GCA_907165065.1. The sequence continues at coordinate 16,044,890 of OU015526.1, forward strand.
ATAATTTGAAAAGTACCCTATAAGGTGTGTAGCCTACTGTGCCAGAGAAGTGGTGGCTTAGCAATTCCATCATCAAAGAGGGGACTGGATGGGCAGGTCCTGGGACCTACAATCTGATGAATCTGCCATCTACCCCTAACAAGGCCATAGAGACTGTGATAAATAAAAGGTTCCTTAGTACATGAATAAAGGTGGTTTACTGGAAAGGTTCCAGGAAAGGTTCCAGTAAAGGTAAATCCTACCTCAGTGGCCTGGTGGGGTTCTCATCATTCTGATTTACTGGGTGTGCCATGGAATGTGTGGATAAAAGGGATCAAGTGGTTTGAGTATGGTCACTCCTATAGATGCCAAGAGTTGGTAGAGAGGTCACTAATGAATCAGTATTGGGACCAGTTTTAGTCAAGATCTTTATCAGGAACCTGGAAAAGGGAGTGAATTGTGACATCTGTGATTTCGCAGATGGTAGTAAGTTATTTTGGGTAGTCAAATACTGTGCTGGTGGTGAGGATCATCAAAAGCACCTCAGTGAGTAAGTAGGGGAAAAAAAACCCAAACAATGGATAAGATTTGGAGTAGATGACTGTAAGGCAAGAAAAAAATGATCCAGATTATGTTTACATTATGCTGACCTCAGAAATGGCAGGTACAACTCAGGAGAGAGATTTCATTCATCACTGGTAGCTGCCTGCAACTGTAAGTTCAACAAGGAATGGCATCATCAGGGAAAGTATGGAGAACAAACCAAAAAGTATTATTTTGTTACTAATTGAAACGTTGCTGTGACCATATCCTGCTTGAGAGAGTCCAGCGCAGAGCCACCAAGATGATTAAGGGAGTGGAGCATCTCCCTTATGAGGAAAGGCTGAGGGAGCTGGGGCTCTTTAGCTTGGAGAAGAGGAGACTGAGGGATGACCTTATTAATGTTTGTAAATATGTAAAGGCTGAATGTCAAGAGGATGGAGCCAGGCTCTTCTCAGTGATGTCCAATGGTAGGACAAGGGGCAATGGCTGCAAGCTGAAGCATAGGAGGTTCCACATAAAAACAAGGAAAAACTTTTCACTGTGAGAATGACAGGCCACTGGAACAGGCTGCCCAGACAGGTTGTGGAGTCTCCTTCTCTGAAGACGTTGAAAACCTGCCTGAATGCTTTCCTGTGTGACCTACTGTAGGCGATCCTGCTGTGGTGGGGGATTGGACTAGATGATCTTTCAAGGTCCCTTCCAATCCCTGACATTCTGTGATTATGTGATTCTGTGAGATAGCTGCTACGTGACACCTTAATAGAGTAAGAAGTTTCTTATGAACACCTGCTCTCAGCCAGCCAGAGAGGAACTTTGAATTTTTAAATATGAGTAGCTCTTCTAGTAACCTATCCATATATCTGATGGACAGCAGAAGGAACAGCATCTGCACAGCCTGCATTTCTAGATAGCTTTTCTCAGAGGATAAGTGTGCTAACGCTTTACTCTGTGCTTTAATGCAAACCTGCACAGCCTGGGCATATTTGCATATGCAAACCTTTTAGCTCTTAGTTGTATTTTTGTTTTCTTTAGATTCACACATATGCCAAGATCTCATGTTTTATACAGCTTCTGTGTGTGGTTTTCTTAAATCCTGTTAATCATTTGGATTCATACTATAGAGAAGAGCAAGAAATAAGTTTTGAAGTAGAACAGACTGGTATGACCTTCAGCTGCACAGGTACAATTACCATCTTTCACAAATATATTAGCAAATGAAATGTTGCAATTTTCCTTTCATTTTGCTGGTTTCACAGGGATGCCAATGGAGTAACTCATGATTTACATCAATGGAAGACTCTATTTGCACCAAACCTCAAACCCCAGAATAGGATTTAAACAAAGACAGCCTTATTTCTTAAACCAACTTTCCACTCCTCCAGGCACGTTTATACGTGCATAAAATCTCCCTAGACAATTATTTACTACCTTTCTTGCCTTTAATCATACACAACCTGCAGATTTATGAGAAGTATATTATCCAGAAGTATACCTTATTATTCCATGGTGACTAAGTGCCATTTCTGTGAAACCTAAGGTTCCCAGGAAAAATTAAAGACTAACACTAAAATTAATAGCACTTCCTCCTAACAGTGGATTCAGAAAGACAAAACAATAACTAGTGTTTATGAAAACTGTTTTCAGGAACAACTGGAAGAAATTGAACTGTTTACTCTCTGCATAAGTTTTCATTCAAATGATAAAAAGAAAAAGATGCAAAGTGAGCTTTTGCTTTCTTTTCTGCTGCTTGGATGTTAGTGGATTGTACCACTGTAGAACACCTAAAAGTGGGAGGATAATTACAGCTTTTGTCTTCACGCCCTGTAATGGAGAAGTTGCAGTTACACTTGACTTTGATATAAAAATATCCTTTGAATCCTCATTTTTAAATATGGATTGCCATATTTGCACTGTACCTTGCCACTTTTTAGGTACAGTGTATAGACTCAACTAACATGCCAAGTCTTAAAAGTCTTATTGAATTCAGTGATACTTCTTAGATTTGCTCAAGGATTGTCCCTCATGCTTTGAACATATACACTCATCTTTCAGTTCTAATAACTAAGAATAGCTGATAACTCTTTTATCTTGTATAATATTACCTCAGTGTTACACTTTCCTCGATCACATTTTCAAAATGAATTCCATTTGTCAGAAATATTATATTTTCTTGAGAGAACATATAAACTAGAAAGGAAATGAGGGAAATAAGCATATTTAAGCATTTCTCAGCTATCTTGTAATTAGAATCAGAGTAATTTACAGAAAAAAGAAATAATTATACTTTTCAATTACTCTCACACAAGATGGCTTCCATTCTGGGCTGCATTCCTGGAGATCTCCCAACTGAAATGCCTGAAAAGTGAATGCAGAAGAAAGTACGTCTGTTTAAAGAAATCATGTTTGCCCTCAGGGGAAAATGAGCCATATGTGTGCAAGATGGGTATCATTAACTGACTGCAATGTTTGACAAGGGAGGAGACAAAGCAGTCACTACTAGGGAGACAAAAGGTCTGAGTCAAGATAAGAGCTATGGCATAATACAAGAGCCAACGTCAGGCTCAAGAAAGAGGATAGTGTTCAAGGCCAGGTTGGATGAGGCTTTGAACAACATTATCTAGTGGAAGATGTCCCTGCCCATGGCAGGGAAGTTGGAACTAGTTGTTATTTAAAGGTCCCTTCCAACCCAAACCATTCTGTACAATTCTACGATATTCCCAGTCACGTGCCAGGACTATTCTTCGAAAAATGGTGAGGGCTGTATGCCCAGGATACAAGAGAAAAAGTAATAGTATTTTTCTTGAGAAAAGATTACTAGAGAAATAGGCTATCACATGTCGCACAGAGTGTCACATAAAAATATTCCAGTTGTTTATTAGAAAGGTTTCAACAGTGTGGAATAATTGCTGGAGGTAACTAAAAATCAGAAAATGGCTGTGTCCACACACTAAGGGACAGGTACAGTGTTGAGGATGATCCCAGGGGAAAATTACAGCCAGCATGTGAAGAATCTTGTCCAAGGCTGCCTCTCTACTAGGCCTGCTGCTTATCAAGGGAAAAACAGGAGACGGGAGACAGCAGAGGCTTGCTTTCCAGCTCTTGTCTCAATCGCAGCATGGTGCAAGGCTTGATGTATGTTCTATCTGTTCTATCTGGATTGACAGCTGGCACCCATTTTGAAAACTTTTTCCCTTTGTGGACCTTGAAAAAACCATAAATCCATACCACTGACGCCCCTCTTTCCCCCTCATAGAGAGCATCTCTAAGTTTTGATAATTTCTACCATAAAAAGGGAACAGAAGTGCCTTTTGCCAATCACAGTAAGGGTCTGACTAGAGTCACTCAAGCTCCACCTTTCAGGTAGAAAAATAGTATAAGAATAGCCACAAGAAGGGAGGGATTTAGGGAAGACACAATCACAGTCAGGGAAGATATCATTGTGGACCAGTCAAGGACAACACCATCACAGTCCTCTGACTCCTGGGACCAGCTGACAGGCTGAGCCTTTCTTACCCCACACTGGGACGCCTTTGGGTAAGACTTAGACTTAGATCTAGACTTAGACTCGCCTGAGAACTCCTCTCTTGGACACTTAGAAAACTGCGGAGAAATCCTTACTAATTCAGCGCTTTGTAGTAACCTAACATCCTGCTACCATTAGTGGCTTTAGTAATTTGTAATCTCAGTATAAACATTTCTTTCTGCAGATAGTGGTTTATCACCAGCAATCCATACAAATCTGTATTAATCCTGCTGCTCTATTAAAGGTGCTTTCATTTGCTTACAGAGTTGCTTCACAATTTCTTGCTGGGCTGCTGCCTGATAAGGCTGTGAGAGTCCATAGGTTGTGACTGGCCAACGGGTGCAGGACACTACCAAGTGGATCCAGCACTGATGTAGTTGGACTTGTGGTGTCTCGTCAAACTGTGTCTGTCTGTAGCCAACCACCCCAACTGACCCGTGCTCAGCGGGACGCTGCTAAATTCTGCAGGTTTAGCTGTGTAGGTCCATAAATTGTGGGCACAGGAGTGCAGCGTGCTATTCGGCACATCCGCAGCTGTCAGACCAATGGTGATCAATTGATTCGGTGCTTCCGCAGTTGTGGGACCAATAGCGATCGATTGATTCGACTGTGCATCCACAGTCGTTGGACCAATAGTGATGGACTGGGCATCACTCAGGATTTAAGCCCAGCCATCCCAGCTCCTCCAGTTATCTGAGGGTGAGTTGGAACGCAAGGGGCTTTATTTCCTGCTAAATTGCTTTACCACCCTTTTCACGCAACAAACAGAAGCCAGTAACAACACGTTACATAAACATCAGCCATACTATGACCAAATACTATGGGAAGTATAACCAGTTACTGATGTTATGAGAAAAGACATTAGATAGATCTGAAAAATATTGATAGATTCTGAAATTAAATTTCTAGCTAAGCAGCATAAGTTTATCCTAAATGTTACAATACCTGCACTGGTCACCTTCTTATTGATAATTTAAGGAGGACTAAGTTTGCACATACATTTATAAGTAAAATCACTTGCAAAGTACCAACTGGGCATATATTTTGGTTCATGTATATCCTCTTTCGCTTGTTTAGATGTAATCACATGTATAGACAAAAAGAATTCCATTTTTAACAATGTTTGCTGAAGAAATTACCTTTGAGTTAAATGAAGTAATCAGAGCTAGTAGCCAGGAATTTGTAATTTCCTTCACACTAGGATCATATTGGTCTTTGTGCTCCCTTAGAAGGTTTTCCACATATGGAATTGATTGTCCTCTTAGATCAGTGTATTCAGAAGAGACTTCAGAAAGCCCATGGAGTTACGTGGTTGTAAGTGAGGAGAAGAAGAACAAGCCCAGCTGATTCCACAAGTTTCTACATTTACATGAAATAAAAATCTCAGGTCCATGGGGAAACTGCAGCATTTCAACACTCCTTGTCATAGCAGATTAACATAATCAAAAGATCACAGTACTTTTGACTGAAATATCTTCTGAAAAATCTAATGATTAATGTCCCAGTACAAGTAGCTGCAAGTTGAAAACTTGAGAATCTGGTCCTTGTTTTGATACCCTGATAAATACCAAGAGTTTTGGAAAAATCTGCCTGTCTTGTCATTCTGAATACTAAAAATATGGCTTTTGATGTGCAATTCACGTCACTTCTGTATTTAACAGTACCAAGTGCAGCAATGCCACCATATGGTATAGTCCTCTTAGTTATATCAGTATTTAAATGACAACACCAACAGAAGCTCATGGAAATACAGAGATCATGAGTCGGTACGTGGGTCACAGTGCCAGCTACAGACATCCTTAGAGGAAGAGTGGGAAACGCCTGAGGGAATTCGCCAGTTTCTAACATCCTTCCCCATTACTTTCAAGCCCCTAATTTTTGTCTGTGGGATTCACAAGCAGGTTCACATCTCCTATCTTTTGAACACTACAGGATGAGATTTTATTACTCTCATCTTGGAATAAGAGATCACGTGCAATTGAGCAAGCAAGAAATGTGTAAGATTGACTCTAGTTTGCACTGAGTTTTTTCTGCCCAGGTAACCCTACTCCAAGGGGAGAGTACTCCCCAGTACACAGGAATGCTGTCATGCTGGGATCCTCATCAGAATGTATCTGAATTTACTCCCAAATTCCAGTTTTTATGAAGTATATATATTTTCCATCAGATTGAAAGAAAAGCCCTAAACCCAAACCTCATACAGAATATGTTCCTTCTTTATTTAATTATCTTATCATCTCTAGAAAGGCTTGAGACTTGACACTAAACTTGTTCCGTTCTGTTCCTTTAAAAGCTGTTCTGCACTATTTGCACATTTAGTTGTTCACAAAAGCTTAGCCCAATACCAGATACAGAAATTCCTTAAAGTTTTGACATTCAAATAGCAGATCAAAACTGCATTAACTCCTCTGTCTTGGACAGCACCAGTTTCAGTATCCACTACACATGTATTTCGCTGTGCATTTTCAAGTATTTAGTCAATTTTCGATGGTTCTTGTAAAGTGTCATATGTTTTTAGGCTATATTTGAAGGGTACCTACATAGAGAGTTGGTTTGCAATATGCTTGGCATCCTTTCCACTGGAAGCTGATCTGTTAAAGTATTGCAACAGTTATCATGGAATTCTTCTACAGTATATTAATGTCAATGGAAGACTCACAATAAACTCAGTGAAATCCAGATCAAATCCTGTTTCCTTATTATTGCTGTATGGATGGACCTTGCTAAATAAGCTATTCTCACAAATATTTTCTGAACTCTGCTCTCATGGGTGCCACACCACTTGTTTGTGCTGAGAGGTATATACCATATAGCATCTTAGTAACATCGGCACAATTAAACAGTGGACTTCTTTCTCACAGAGAAAAAGACACTATTTATATCACTGGACATTCAATTATCTTTCTAAAAATATATTGAGAGATGGAAGATTCTTAACTGTAGATGAGTAAAAAATTTAATAGAAAAAAAAAATTTAAAAACCTTTAGTTTCCAAGAATGAAAATTTTACTCTTAACAGTGTGCCACTCTAACCACATATCATAAGAAATTGCATCTTATTAATTTAAAAAAAAAAAACCTATATCAAGAGTCTAACAGCCTAACAAAGCCATGGATTGATTCAAGGTCTCTTTCTACAGGCTCATGCGAAATAAAGTTCTGGAAAGATTTCATCCTTGCTAATCCTAGTATCATTAACAGTAAAAGTTAAAAAAATCCTATTTGTATATATACCAAGGACTTGAAAGACTGTTTGGTTTTTGATACATAGTATTTGCCAGCAGTTGGAACAAATATCACAGAGGGAGATGATCTCATAGGCAATTAATATTCATATCTTCCATATCCAGCATCTAGAATTATTGTTATGTGATTGGCTTTCCATAACAGTTAAATCAAGTATAAGTTTATCCCTGCAGTAACAGGGATAATGGCTGCAATAACATTTACTATTTTTTTCCAGTAGTTATTGATACAAATAAAATCAAAGAAATCTGATCAGTACCATCTGATCCCTACTGGTTTTTCTAAACCTTATCTAAAACTTTCTAAAGTTAATGGAAAGATGCTTGTTGACTTCAGCAAGTTTTAGGTTGAATCTTATTAGTATACTTGTTCCTGAACAGGCAAAAAGGGAAGATAAAGTACTATATCCCAGAATCTTCCAGTCTCACAATGCAGACAATACAGCACATCCACCTTTCATAATGAGAAACCAGTACTATCTTTTGCTGTGTTTTAATAATTCTGCTCTCTCAGAAGGGTATTCAATTCTGACTGGGCTAACCAATGAGCTCAAGGAATGGGAACAAAGCCTACCATTACAGAGCAACCTGCCTGCAGCTTGCAGGCAGATTTGAAAGTGGGCAGTGAGTTTAAAGTCTTGATGATAGGTCTTTAGGAGAATTTATGGTCTTTGGAAGCTGAATTTTGATGCAAGAAATGAGAGGAAAATATTAACTAGGGGAGCTGAATCTTTCAAGGTGATCTAGAAAGGTTAGACATCCAGATCTCATAAAAAATTTGCTATTGCTTTCAGGGATTTGAAGATGTGAAGAGGCCTTATTTTTCTGGATAGTCCCTACGCCATATTGCAAACCGAAGCCCTGACAGGTCATATTTCCTGCATCCTATTGCGGCTTGTGGGGTCTGTTTTCTTCTTTAGTCCTTGCTATATTGAACTGGTGTTGACTGGACACTCTAGAACTGAAAATATTCAGGTTAAAATCTCAGAAAGATTCTTATTTTTATACTTTGCAGATATTAGGTGCTTACATTGTTTTTAAGGTACTCTTGAGCTATAAAAAAAAATATTTCTGACATAGTTCAACAGTTTTTTAATATCTAGATTTTAATAGTGAATCAAATCTGTTGCCATAGAACATGGCAATTATAAACACAGTCTGTATGCTCAAGTACTTTTAAAGATTTTGGGGTTAACCTTATCATGTCAACTTGAACTATCAAAGACATGACAAAGGCATCAAGCTGATACAAACTCTGTATCATGTTCTATGAGTAATGTAAAATAAACGCACCAAATTTTTACTTCTGAGTGGCAAGGTTGGTGTGCAGATGTGCTAATAATGTAAACAAATTATTTTCTAAGGTGTAAGCTAAGTTAATAAGTCCAAAGAAGATTACCTGTTGATTGTCATGTATAGAAAGAGCTACTGGGCAGTTTTCAAAATCTAAATCCAAGTTGCTAAATTCCGGGCCAGGAATGTTTTTAAGCAGAGCTCAAATTAGATCTCGTTCAGAAGTGAGGATAAACATAGGATTGCCTGATGAATCCAAGCATATAGAAAAGCAAGGAGGCTGAGACTGCTTTGATAAGGGGGCTCTGTGCCAGTGTATTGACCATGTCTCTCAATCACAAAAACAAAATCAGTGGCTCAATAATAACAGCAAGTTATTGGCATGGCAGAAAATTTTTACTGGGCTTTTGAAATTGTGGAAAACTTATTATTTCTGTTTTATTATGAATAATTTGATTAAGACACATGTATGATGCCTTGAGACTCTGTTTTTGAAGTAAATAGTGGTTGCTAGAAAAGTCTGATACAGACCATAGAACTGTGAAATAAAACTGGTTGGATCTAGACAATCTGTGAACGAGAGCATTAAAATTCAAATAGCATTTTACTGGGAGCAACAGAGGGTTCAGATAAAGTTTATTTTCTGAATGTCTTAGCTTCCTTAAGACGGCTTAACTGCTAATGTTAAAAGTGGTGACTAAAGACAGTTAGGCACAGCTGGTGTCACGCTGCTATGTATAAAATGATTATTTAAATCTGTGCTTTAGTTCAGATGATTGAACCCAATAATTTATACTGCAATTCTGTAGATGCTGCATGACCATTATGTATAAGCAATTTTCAAAGAGCTCTGAATGTTCGCATCTTGCAGTGATACATCATTACTTCATCACACAGTCATATCTTGAAACTACTATCAGTGAGACTATTAAGACTATCTTGAACTAAGTAATTAGTCACTATCTAAGAAACGGAACTCCCCATTTGTGTCATTTCTGGTTTTGCCTATATTTAAGGGGTTAATAATATAAGTCAGAAGTCTAATTTGATTTTGAAGGATTTAAAAAATGTTTGCTTATTTTTATTGCGTATTAAGAGCTTATTAGTTTTTGGAAGAATTTATCCTCATTTTTTTATCTCCCGAGAGTTTACCAGTATCATAAACTCAGTGTTTATTCAACCTTCAGTCAGCACTGCCTTACAGGATTATAAAGCTGAATAAACCCAAGCTATTATGCCTTTCATTATTACGTCTTTGAATCCAGTGAGCTTGTTGCTATCCAAAAAAAGGATAGACACTCCTTTGAAAGATTTAAGTAGAGTTTGACTAAAGCATCGAGTTCGCAGATGGTCCTAAAATATTGATTTAAAATATTAAATTCATCCTCACAATCAAAAGGAGAAAACACAAAATTTATGGTTTCATGTCTGGAAAGAGATCAGCAAGCTTCAGTTATTTGAGAAGAGCTTTTACAACTTCCTAAGCCAAATAAACTTGATTAGCAAAATAAACAAAGACAGACAGAGAGATGTGACTGTAAACATCAGAAACAAATGTTGTTAATGCAAAAAAATTCTTGTTGCAAGGACTCATTTGTCAGTCAAGGAGGAGTGATGGGGCTGCTGCAGGTGATCTCATAGTGCAGCGTGGTGCTCGGTGCTTCATGGTACTGAGCACTTGGGCCTTGACCCAACAAAGCTCTGGAGCACATGCTGGTCCTTAAACACATACATAGTGAACTGTGAGACAAGTCTGAAATTTCAATATAGAGACATGAAATTTTTCAGTGTGACCATCTTGAGGTCAGGTACTGACTATTTCTCCAGCTAGGGTAATAGTAGATATTTGAAATGATGCAACAAGTTTTGTGTTGTTACTTTGAAAAATATACTCTTTATCATAAACTAGCCATCCATTATACATTTAGACAGGTAGATGATGTATATAAAAATAAATATATATAAAATCTGAGTGATATTATGAGAGCACTGAAGCTGTTAATGCAGAGCCTTCTACTCCTAAGATAAAAGCCATGGTTTGCCATTTTTACTGCCATGCCATTAACAGACCTACCGACCTCTAAACATGAATACCTATCATTTTGCAAGGGTAGTGTATAATGCTAAATAGTTCAAACTAATTCTTCATTCTAACATCCTTAAAACTCAGATTCCTGGATACACTGTACCTTGCAAAAATGTTTTGGAAAAGATCCAAAGATTTTTCTTTGGATAAGATTTTATCTATAATATATAAATACTTTATAAGAATTTATCTAAGATTGTTCTTAGATAAATACTCCAAGATGACCTTTGATTGTGTGTTCAGTGTCACAGAATAAGTGTGGATATTCAATATAAATCCACTTTAAGATTTTTTTGAATTATTTTCATGTGTAATTTTCCATTAAATTTTCTATGTTAACATTTTTGTGGCCATCTTTGTGGCAAAAATAGACTACTCCCTTTTGCTAACTTTTATTAGTCTTAAGGAGTTTTAACAAGCTACACAGTTGAGGAAACCATTAAAATACACAAGATAACAGTGACATGTTCCAAAATGTACCCTTATTATTATTTGATAAGTGATCAGAAAGCCTAATATTTCCCTTGGAACATTGCTAGTATTATGTACTTTACAATGGTGATAAGGTTCTTTAGCTATTGTATGTATTGAAAACTGTTGCTAAAAATCACTTCTGGGTTGATTTTACCAACATGAAGAAAAAGGAAGTAATGATTTTAACTGTACCTTTCATTTCCTTATTGAAATTATGTTCTGCTCTATCTTGGATTACTGACCAGAACTAAATTATGCACATCTAAAATAACATTCATTACTTCTTGTAGTTGGGGTTTTTTTTTCAGTTGGTTGGGTTTTTTTGTTGTTTGCTGGTTTGTTGTTGGTTTGTTGTTTTGTTTGTTTGTTTGTTTTTCCCCAGAAAAAAATTTGTGTGCTTCTGAAGTATTTGATGTAGAAAGAAATTCAGTAGGTTAGTCTGTGAGTAGTCTAATTTTCTTCAGAAGAGGTACTGTCAACTTGGGTAGAAAGACAACCTCCTCATCCCTTGAAGTGTATAAAATAAACATAATGGAGTAAATCTGTTATGATAGCAAACATATGTGATGTAGAGCTAATAATGCTGTCTTTGTGCATACAAACTTTTCCTTAATCTTAATTTAAAAGTATTATTTATATTTTTTGAAAGAAAGGAAGAAAAGTGGAAGTTATATTTAATTTAAAAAATAATAACAAAAAATTAATTTGGTTTTACTGAAAAAAAAAGCCCAAACCCCTTAAGATTAAAGAGTTCTAATACTTTTCAAGATTTTTGTAGTTGCTTTCTACATTTCATTAGGGATATATGCATTATGTCAGTTGAAATAACAGTGTAAAGAAAGATTCAGAGGAGGAAGTCTCAGTTTGGAAACAAGCAAAAGTAAAGAATGAAAAGAAGTGCAGAGTGGCATGTAGCTCTGGTGCAAAGGTGAACTGTTTGCAGGAGAGAAAACAAAAAGACATCATAAACCAGAGCAGAAACCGCCCTCCCTGCTGTCCAGGTATGCTGGCAAAGGACGCAGGTTCCCTGATTACAGCTCCTCTGCGGTTCAGATAATGATGTAAGTACATCGCCGTTGTGGCGTCAGTCTGACAATAGGGATTGAGTGACTGAGCTCAGTACATAAAACAAAAAGATACCAATGAATAGGATAGGAAGAAGATTAAATAGCTGGAACTGGACAAAAGGGAATTTTATCCTCTTTAGCACTAGGAGTCCTGGTTGCATTTATCTGTCCCCAGCCAAAATGGCTGCCATTATCTTTGCCTGGCACTGCAGCAAAAGGAAGGGAGATGCCGAGGTGGCAGAGGCTGGACACAAATCGCAGCCTCCATGCTTCCTATGTAGAATATTTCTGTTTCTGACAGGATGGATGATCTTTTTAAACACAGTATATGCTAGCTTCCAGATATGTTATTTCCTCAGCATCAGATGGGCTGCCTTGTGATATTTCCTGGAGAATAAATACAAACTGTAACCATCTGTTATTTCTTCTACTACTTCTTTTAGCGCTTTTTTTTTTTTCCTTTGTACATACATGTGTATTAATATAAAGTTCCAGCTGGAAAAATTGTCTCTCCTTTTTAAAAAATGTCTAATTCAATTTACTCTTAGTGACTTGAAAGTTCAGTCCCACTTTCTGACAGCTGATACTTGAATGCTTATATTCTGTCTGATAGGTTGCAATTATTCACTTCCTTTCTGCTGTGTGAAGGTGTTATCACAGTATCTGCATTGTCTAAGCATGCTGGGTACTGTGTAACAACAACTGTCACTTTAAGGATAAAAAATGTACAGGTATTGTTTTTATAAATATGCAATAAAAATAAAGGAACAAGTTTTCTATGAGCAATAATACGAATTCCTAACTTGATCTTTGATTTGTTAGGAGATGATCTGTGCTAGACACCAGTTTCTGAAGCCAGTTCACACCATTTCCTATAAAGGTGGTCTACATTTGCAGGACGTTTTGCCCAATATTTCAGAATATTCTGAAAAATACTTTGTATTAATTGATAAGAACTTTCTGAGAAAAAACTATTAATTCCTTCATATTTTTTTTTTCTTTTTTTCTGATGAAGTCTGTAGGAAAGGTCGCTGCCAGATTGGTATGAGGAGCTTTAGGCTTTTGCTTTCACAATAATATATATTACTGGATGGATCTTCTTGACCCACACAATATAAATGATTAACTACTGCCTTAAATATTTGAGAATTAACCATGTACTGTGTCTTCCAATTAATTTCTTCAGTAATCACTTTTCACACACAGCAATTCTCTCTTCCACATAGAGAGAAACCAAAACTGAACAGCTTAAACAAATTGTGTCTCCTGAAGGCTGGGAAAAAAAGGCACTGATTGTTATTGACAACATGGTGTGATTAATTTTGGAGTCTCAGAATAGAGGAATTTACAAGAAAAGTGTATGGTCTACAAAATAGTGCTACAATTTTTTATTTTTAGAGGATCATTTTAACATTCATATAATCTAACAATATAGGCAGTAATTAATATATATAACATATGTAAATTTTCCTCTGTGTTAATTATCTCTTAAAAGGAGTAAGAGGTTTCGTGCATAACACGTGTTTCCTGGAGAGGCGTATAATATTTTTTTGTCTATTAAGTACTTCTGCATTATACATAGTAGATTATAATGTAGTACTATTCACATTTGGAAAATTTTCTGTATGTACAAATTAGGTGGATAAATAGTTTAAAAGCTCTAATTTTTGTGTAAACTGTGTCATCCACAACCTTATTAGAAAATAAGATGACAAGCTAAAAGAAATTTTATACATTTGATATAATGTGCCAAATTCTTCATTTTCATACTCTAGAATAATTGAATTATGGGAGGAGAGCCTTTAAAAATTGCTTTTTATTAAAAGTATTAAAAATCTACAAAGAAGGGAAGAATTACTTGCAAGTTTCTGTGGATAAATTCAGATATGTAATGTAGCAGAATCTTGTATAACAACACTATTTCATCTTCACTATCTTCCTGTGATTGCCTGTTATGTACTTACCCTTCAATCTCAAAGAGTTATTCCCACTATTTTTTTTCAGAAAGATTTGGTAATTGCCCTTTACATTTTGCACAATGGAAGTGCTACAGACCAGAAGTAGCCATTTTACAGCTAACTTTTACTTTCTGTATCACTTCAGCTAGTTCATGAGTGTTATTAACATTCGATATTCTTTTTCTTCTGTCTTTTTAAGAAAGGAAAGTAGAACATTTATATGGGATCACCTTGACTCAGTAATACTTATGATTTTGAATTATGCTCTTCATGTTTATGATGAGAAAAAAACCATCTACATGAAACTATTGAATTGTAGTGTAAAGTTCTAGAGAGTTTACTCTTTTTGATTAAAAATAAGACTTTCTGACAGGAAGCCCTTTTATAAGAACATCTCAAGCCTCTACAGAACTTTCCTCTTCCTTCTGTATGCTTAGAAAACACATTAGTCAGCCTGAAAGGCTGAGCATAATCATCTTACCTGCTTACTCATCAGCTGTTGCTAATGCAGCTTTAAACAGCCCAGGCATTTGGGGTAGGTGAAAGGGTTGTTCCTCTTCATGGTGTGTTTTATAGTGCTGATAGGGTACCCAGTCATTGCTGCTGCCATTCCTGTTGCTCTTGCTGTTCAGAGCAACGAGCAACAAGCAACATTATGCCTCAAGCTACCTGTGAAAAAGTATCATGCCCTCCATTGTGTCTGTACCTTGTCTAATACTGTCTACTGTACTCTATAAGAGTAATCATCTCAGCTAAGTGCTATTTAAGAAAGGCTAATGGAGTTCCCTATGGGAGACGAGACTTCCATATTTATTTATTAGCTATATCTGCGCAGAAATTAAACAATGGTTATATAATGAAAAATATTCTATACAGTGTTCTCATGCTTGCAGACAGTGTCTTGAGAAGGAAAATGACCACTTGCAAAGAAGCTCAGTAATTAATATTTGGAATAAATATTTTGCATCCATCTTTTGCAATTTTTCACCAGCTCCAGCTATAAATATCATTAAAGAGAAAAAAAAAAATGACAAGAGAAAAAATATTCACCTGAAGCTCTCAGAAGCTGCAAAAAACCCCACTAACACTTTTGTTTGAGAATTAAGTTATCAAGTATTGTCATATGTAAATCTGTGCAAAATATCTTGTTGAATATCTTATATACCAGTTTTATATCCTAGTGATACACGATTTGGATTTATTTGCAAGTATGAGGGGAATTATCTTGTATAACTTAGTTTTAATATATTTTTTCATAGTCCAGTGGTTAGAACACCCAATAGGAAGGTACAGATCTAAGTTAAAATCTACTGTTTTTCAAATTCCATGCAATAATGTGAGTTGAGTTCACTTCTCAGATGATTGTTATTATTGAGAGGCTTTGTGAGTTGATCACACTCAGACTCTTCAGCTGATACAATTTCTCACTGGATGAAGTGTTTATCTGTTTCTTGAGATAAAATAAGTGTGAAAATATGACTGATCAAGAGTCTAGTCATTTGGAGATTCAGTAGAAAGGCTGTGGTACTTAGTTTTCAAACCACATACCAATACTTTATTTTTGATACTGCAGAGCTTGGAAGCATCTTACCTCCAAGTATAAATAGCATAACTGTTTGCCTGGTATCCTGAGGAGTCCTAAGCAGAGAGTAATGAAAGACAAACCTTACCACGTTTCTACTAGAAATGACAACCCTCCAAAATGACATTTTAATGGCCTTGCAAGATTAAATAGGTGTTTTCTGGTATTTCTGAACTAATTTTTTTGCAGAACCAGATGTCTTTGATGTAATGGAAATATTTTTTTATTCAGTGAGTGACAATAAACTAACAAGCTAATAAATTTCCTAAATTCAAATACACAGAAAGGAAGCAACTAAACTGAGTATGAGAACAGGCCCAGATCTGATATCTTAGCTTCCATTTTATTCTAGTAAATATTATGTTCTGGCTGGAATTCTTTACATTTGAGTTCATTGGCTTCATATGGCTAAAATTTTGACTGAAGCAGAAGAAACTTTTTATTGAACAAGAATCTTAAGTATGTGGTAAAAAGACTTGAAATATACCCCTTGGAGTATGACACTCATGTTCCTGCTTCACTTAACTTCTGAAGTCAAAAGCAATCTATTCAAGACAAGTGTCACTAATAGTTCAGATGCTCTGTTGTTAAATTTTCATGCAAAGGTCCCATGCTGGAATGGTTAGCAAAGTTGAAGACATCTTGGTTTTTATAATTTTACTGCTTAAATTTAGCGAAAATGTGTCTGGATTTCTTTCATAGCAGTAACAGTAGCTGCTCTGAGTTTAACAAATAAAAAGCTCCCAAAACAGCAGACTGGTGTTTTCTTTGGACCACATCAGTCTGTTTTTACACATCGATAAATCTTGCTGTGGTATGACTGAGGTGCTTCTTTTAACAAAACTGTGCTGCTGACAGCAAAGAGCAACATTTTAGTCTGAAGCCAGTGGTAGTTCTGCCTTTGACCAGAGTCCAAAGCATATCAGAGCACAGGTTATATTAATTCCCGTAAGACACTCTCAGATCTGAGATACAGTCCTTGTTTAGGAAACTTTCAGTTCAAATCTTCTTTTGCTTTAACAAAATCAGAGGTCTTTGACTCAGGATGTCTTAAACAATAGCTCACCAAAGACTAGCTAGGCATGTGGATCTGATTCACTTTCTGACTTCCAGCTAAATTTCATTTCAAAAGCTATGTTACAAACCAGTGGTGACACCACAGATCCAATACATTTGTAGAGCATCTTTAAGTAAAAGGAGGCATATGTAAAGAATGACTATGTATTTATGAACTGGAGAGGAGGCTGCACTGCAGATGAGATTAAAAAAGATATGACTCATAAAAAGCTACTATCAAGGGCTACATTGTAAATTTCTGTAAAACTTGGTTATATTGAATAGTAATAATCCACTGTACTGGATGCATGTAGCTAAACTCATGAATCTTCCATTTCTGAGCCTAATAATTGATTATGAACATTGGGAATTTTTCTTTTAAATCAGTTTTCAAGTACCACTTTTTGACAAGAGTAAAGATATCCTTGCATTCCTTTTTTTTTTTCCCCCCACCCCCCCAATAAAAAAAATAAGTATTTCTTTGGAAAATTATGTTGAGGATTACCAGAGAGCTCTCATTTTCTTATGATCGTCACTTTCCTTTCAGTGTTTATGTTGATGGGACTTCAGTGTTTATGTTGATGGGGCTTTCACATGCAAAATCCTGCAGGCTAGAAATATGGCAAATACAATTGATGAAGGTCTAGTCTGTGTGCATTTGTCAGTAATTCAAACTCATTTGTGCAGTAAAGAGCTTTTTAACATAGCTTTCTATTAAATGGTAGAAGAAAAAGTAGTTCCCTGCTCATCAGAGAGCATCTTTCATCCAGGGTTTTCAAAGTACTTCCCAAACTAAGCTTTCTGACCTTCTTTTGAGTTAAGTATCAGACATGTGAGCTGAACATTTTATTTCAGCACTTCTGAGTGAAACATATGCACACAAAAGCACTGATCTTGCAGAGAGGTGAATGGTTCTCCATGGGATGCACAAAGCTTGGTTCAGACCCAGGTCCTGCAGACAAATGGGGCTTCTGAAGCAAGTGGCTGTAATCACAGCACTGCACATCATCTCCTGCACTTCTGGATGCTGGTGTCAAGCTCATGCTGCCTGTGACTGCTCAAGAGAAGTGTTGTGCTGCTCCCATAATGCCTCATACATCTGTGTGCTTTAACTGCTGTCTAATTGCTTTGATTGTCTTAAAATTTAGGCAAGATTTTACCCTATATTGTTAAGCTTGCTTTTAGGTGTTGAACAATGTTATCAGGTATTTGTCCTACAAATATATACATGTGGTTTTATATATATATATCTAAACACATGTTTGTGTATATATACACAACTGTAGTCTGATTCTCTGTTAACTGTGAAAAGTTTTATATATAATATTTTAGAAAAATCTTTTGGCTATACCTGGGGAAAGCATTCTGGATTTTACCAGATGTGCAGTTAGAGTCAGAGTAATTAAAGGGGTGGGCTTGCAGGTGGTAGGAGGAGAATATTTATTGGTTTATTCTTGAGAAAAAATGAAATTATAAATCTCAACCACAGGTTTATTTTGAGGACTTTAGCCAATGTCCAGGGCCATACAGGTGAGTAAGACCAGAAAGAGTTACTCTAGTTTATCAAGATTGTAGAAACCCTGCTTTCCTTTACAGGAGATTTCTAATGGCAAAATTTATTTTTTCATAGTTCCCAGCTGTTTTTCAGACACTGCTCAGCTCAGAAATTCCCTCACAGTTTTTATCAAGGTCATTTTCCAGTACTTGATCAGACTTGATTTTCTGCTCCTTCCTTCTCAACATTCCAGTTGTTTGTCTTCTTTTTCTTTCTGTGGTGTTAAGTTTTTATCACCAAAGAGTGCTTTTAGTGAGTCTCCTCCAAGCCCACATACGATCCTCTGTTCTGGTAAAGGTTAGAATCCTTTCATCTCTTTGGTTCTATAAGGGAGTTCAGTTGCTTTTATATTTTTGGCAAAGTATAAAGCTGTTTCACAAAAACATTAAAAAGAAAAAAAGTTCAACCCAAATGATAACACTTGAAATAGTTATGGTAATGTAGAATGTGACATATACCATGAAGTAAGTTTTAGGATGAACATTTTATGTAGTCTTGTTTAGGGTAACTTGTGATGGTCATGATGAATTAATACAGCCAGATCAAACTCATGCTGCTAAAACCTTTAACCCAAGCTATACATGTTCATATATCTCCTGTCCAGACTTTTCATATAGAAAAGCTATGGCAAGAGTGATTCACATGGCAGAAGGAGGAGAGTACAAATTACATGTCAGTTACAATTTCAGTGTTCATTACAATCTATGAAATATCCCTGGCATCAGACTACTGGACCAGATGTCAGGAATGTTAATGTATGTCTTTAAGGTCATATTTCATTTTCTTTCTTTTTGAAAAGATTGAGTTTGATTTCTGTCATTTTGGGAGGGAATAAAGAGATTTTCATTACCCAGTAATAACCACCCTGATTGCAAGAAACATATTTTAAGGAATTCTCAGTGTAATACCAGAGTTGTTGCTGTAGCTTCCTCTACATAGCTCCCTCTGTAACAGTTAATCACTATAAACCTTTTAAGAGCATAAACCAGATCACTTTTTTAGTGGTTTCATTCAAATTTACAAAGTTTACAAAGGATGAAGTAAACCCCTGCTGCCATTCCTGAATTTTCTAAAGAGAGAAAGTTTTAGAAATATTTTATAGATAACAGTTCTGTTCATGAGCTATGTAGAATTCCTCAGTCCATTTACACTGGTGCAGTATTTTAAAATTCATAAAGCATATAAGATATATCTTGCCAAATAAGGAGTGTTCCCTTTTGTTAAACATATGTGTTAGATTAAATGCCTCTCTTCATACACTGCTTATCATGTTAGACAGAATTCTTTCTGCCGTAAGAGCAGATGGCTTAGTTTGATGGAATGTGCTTCATTCAAGGAAGAGGATTGAATAGTTTGACAAAGTGCATTTTGTGGATGGATTAAGCACAAGAGAGTGAATTGTGTTGTGTTGTCTATGGAAAACACCAATGAATTGATTTTAGAATGTTGAGTATAGAACAAATTGGAGTGGTTTAAAACATGCACTTTATTGATCAAACAGATTGAGCGGCCTGACAAAAAGTAAAATATGTCCACAGAACACATTCTGTCAATGGGAATGTTTTTCATCTACCTGCATCCTCAAAAAATTGTTTTTTTGTTATATACTTCATATGCTCTTATCAGCACTTTCTCCCAATTTATCTTCCCTCTGACAGTAAAAAGCGTTTGGTGAAATTTCCTGCTGTGAGAGACTTCATAAGCAATGTGTAGCTCAGCTACTCATGTTTCATACATGCTTCTCTGGCCTAGAGAAGGGTCAGTGGTAGAGCTCAGGCAATTGAGCATTTGGATTCAAACTCCTCTACTGCAGTTTGATCCACTGAACTGGATAAGTAATGTATAGATAGAACATTACAGAACACCTGTACATTACAGAACACACTCAGTGAGGTGTGTTTGTGCTGAGGGGTGCAGTGCAATTCACAGCCCTAGAACGACTGATATTAATTAGACACCTAGTAATGGTGTTCACAAAATCCCAAATGCTGAGATAAGAGGGAAGTTCACTAGAGGACAATGAGAGCACTTGGAGGCCCAGACACAGCTCCCATCCACAGAGCTGTGTTTGTTCATGCTCAGGACAACTTACCAGCACAGATGCTGGCGTCAGGCCAGCCCTTTCCTCTCTGGGAAAAGGTAATCTACCATATCAGGTGTTTAATGCTTAAGTTGTAGGAAAATTTGGCTCATATCCATAGCATGTGTACCTGCTTTATGAGTGACCTTAAAGAGCTGTGCCCTTCTTTAGAGCAGAACAGTCATGTTTGACTCCTGCAGCTGTTGAGCAGGCAACTATAACAAGAGCATAAGGGACATGGGTACAGCTGGGTTATCTGAAAACCGTACAAAGGGCTTTCAAAGGCTGAATGGACTGTGCCTGCAACTTCTATGCAGACCTACTTGTAAAGAAGAATAAATGCTCTTTTTTTTTGTTTACTTCTTTAGCAAGGGGTACGTTGACAAGGCAAATACCAACTCACTTTTACCAAGAAAGATCCAGGGCCATTGAGTGATACGCAGAAATTTACTTCTTTCAAAATGAACAAATGAACATAGTTGAACCATAATCCCAGATTGCATTTTACAGTGGGGCTGGTTTAGGCTAATTCAATAACTCCAAGATGGGATTGTTTCCAGATACAGTAGCAGTGTCTAGAGGCTGCAGTTAGACATTACTTGATCCTTGCAGACCCACTTGAATAATATCTATGAGCCTGTTGAAAGTTTAATTTGAACGAAGTGTGTTATTGGCATATGCAGAAGCTTTTGAAGTAGCAGACAGACTATGGATTTTTTTTTGTTGTTGTTCCCTATTTCAAAATTGTTATCATGCCTGTTTTGTATCAAACACTCTCATAAGAGTTCATAATGCTGCCTAATAGGGCTAGGTTGAACTGTTTATAAATTGTTAATGAATAATGTTAACTGACCAAAGTTAATAAAGATTCATTAAAATTCATAAAATGATTCATGTATATTTCATTGCAAACATAAAATGCGATACTTTTCCAAACATAGATATTTCCTGAAACTTAAAATTGTGAATTTTCAGAAGCATTAATTAGTGGAAAGCTGAAGAAAAAGGTTATGAAGAGTGTACAGTTAGAGCTATTTTGAATAACTTTTCTGTATAAATTCATAAATTATTCAGTACAAACCACTTATGTAATATTTCTTAAAGGTAAAGGAAGTGTCCTTTCTGTCTTGGTTGCCCTTTCTTTAAAGCAAAATAACTCTACTACTTTACTGGAACCAAGTAACAGAAATAAATTGATTTTTTCCCGCAGGGCAGGCATCTGTTACTTCTTAACGTAAAGAAATACTCAAGGAACATATGGTTGAAAGGATTTTTCAGGGTACTGTTTTAGAAGAAGAGATGTATATGAAATGGAAGCAGGAAACAGGACAGTATCAGATGCAGCCAATAGACTGACAGCAGGTCTTTATCTAAAATTAAGTGAGCTTTTGAGTAAAACACTGGCTGAATGAGACTGGAGTTAAGAGCAATTCTGCTTCTGAACACGAAAGGAAGTCAGGTCTTATTATCTGAGTAACAAAATTTGCTTAGACTTAATTCTGCATAGCTGGCCAGCATAGATGGTCTTAGTCACATGTTCAGTTTCATTAAATTAGTGCCCTGGGGGTACAGGATAAAGGTTATTCGCATGAATAAATATTTCAGAACTGCACATACCGGATCTAGAAAGGCTACTAAAATAACATGCAAAGGCCAGTGAAAACTAGATATCTGGCTCAGCATTTGGAGTCCACAATTAATTTCAAAAGAAAGCCACTAACACTAATAAAATGAGGATTTATTTTCCTTAAATATTGAATGTGATCAGAATTAAAAAGTGATAATTAAAACAATATGCATTTTGTATAGGCTGGAGTCTTCCTGTTTAATATTATTTCAAATTACTGTTCATTATTTTACTCTAGGAATAAGCATGGGGAAAATGCCATACCCATGTTGCCCAGGCAACTTAGTAAAGCCTGGAATTCAAGGTGGGAATGTATTGGAATGGTTGCTCTTGAAAAAAAGAGTGTGGTTTTTGGTTTTTTTTTTTTCCTCTGGAGCTGTCAAGCAAGGTCATGAGAAATACTGTTTCTGCTCTCATTCATTTGTACCCTTTGTGGTAAGGTTTATGACATTTGCAATTTCTGCCTTTTTTCAGATGCATTGCCACTTGACTTTGAATAGAGGCGAGAGGAGCCTTACCTTAGTTTTTCTCCTCCGTGGTGAACAAATCTATTCTGAAACTGAAAGTGAGGTGCTAAACTTTCATGTTACTTTGCCAAGCTACTGATGAATAATTATCAGTAAAATAATTATGAGGAAAAAAAACTTAGACTCAAATGAAATAAAGATGATATTTCCAAGCAGGTATCAGTGAGGTGTAGTCCATATTGCTTTTCTGCACTCATCTTGCTGCTTAGAGGTATCTGGTCTCTTTAATAATGCAGGAAAACATGTGTTTTCAACCAAGGCATATTACTAACAATCTCTGAATATTATTGCTGGGAGGACCCCTCCCAAAATGTGCCTTTTTTCCCTGTGTGGAATTGGCAGCATCATGACTTGTGTACTAGTTTTCATGCAGTATTGAATGTTTGAGTAGTATCTTCACTCTACCAAGCTGCAAGGGAAGGGAGCTGGCAGGCTCTCAAATGGCTCACATCAGGCTGAGTGTCCTCAAGAGAATGGGTGTGCTACAATGAGAAGGGTCAAGATTTCCTGGCAGCTGAGAGCAAAGAAGCTGCCAGTCAAGGGAAGCTGCAAGATACATGTGAGATAAAGATTTCAGTTAACAGAATAATAGTGTGGGGTTTTGTTTTTTTTTTTAATACTTTAACCAGCAGATTTCAAAGGTTCTCAGTGTCTTTATTTTACTGAAGGCACAGACATGTGTGCTGAAACCAATGAAATGATGCAGAAATAAAGCCATAATTAGAGCATAAGTCTCTCAAATCTCAGCTTGCACTGTATCTCCTAACCACACCACCCTACTTAGTCTCAGGGTATGCTTAAACAAGTGTGACACAATAGAATGGAGAGTTTTCCTGCCTTCCTGTGCTGGATCAGCAGCTGCCTGGAATGTCTTCAGGTTGTTTCCTTGTGAGTGGTTTGGAGATGTCCTTCCTCCGAGTCACAGTAAATGTTCTTTCTTTGGAGCACACATTTCTTTCCTTATGTTCTCATCACAGAATTCCAGCAACTAGCTGTTAACAGGTTTTGCTTTTTGTTTGATTATTGTTTCCATATGTGTATGTTATCTGTGTTTTTATTAAGAATTCATTCACCTTTTTTGATTTACCAATGTTAAAAGATTTTTTTAGAAGTATTTGAACTACTAGTGAGACAATTGTCCTCATTTCCCTATGATTCAGTAGTGTCTGGAAGAAGAATCGGATGTGCCAGACGTGCCATGAGATATTTGGGTGGATATTTAACACTTCCAACTTCTATGACTTTTGGTGTGGTGAGCAAGACTGAACTTAAAGGGATGTTTGGGATGTAGAGACCAGTCTAACCGTGGTAGCAAGAATCATGTCCTCCAATGACACAAACTGTCAAGGACATCAGTAATGAAAAGAATGGCATAAGAGATTTTATCTGACCTATCCAGATAGCTTTTGCATTTTCTGTATTTCTACTAATATCCATTCCAGTACAGCAGAGCAAAGCTTGATGACATTTGTGAGTCTAAACTTTACACAGCGTGATACATGAGTGTAACGCTTACATTTTGAGTCAGGAAGATTTGCACTTAAGGGTTTTGTGTAAATTATCATCTCCTATTCAGACTCATCATATGGGAAACTCTCTATACGGCTACAAAGGCCTACCCAAAAGCTGTTTTCCTAAGGCAAAATGACAGGGCCAGCACAAAAAGGCTCTCCTTGCAAATCTGAGTGAATGTCTAATCATTCAGGTTTCATGCTATTTGAAACAAGCAGGGCATTT
Source organism: Caprimulgus europaeus (assembly GCA_907165065.1). The sequence goes on from OU015526.1 coordinate 16,069,222, forward strand.
CTAAGATTTTAAATTTACTAGCTAAGACCACCCTGCTTTGAAGAGAGGCTCCTAGTTACTGAAGACTTAAATTACAATAAAACTATCACTGCAATAATTATTTTCTTTAATTTGGAGCTAATCAGCATTCAGAATCACACTGCAGTGATTACTCCAGGCTCTTGTATTTGAACGAGCAGGAGAGAGTAAGCAGTAAGACAATACTTGCAACTTATGATTTCCCAAGTCATAATTCTGTGCATCCACTCAAATTTTCCTCCCATATTACTAGTACAGAGCTATCTGCAGCACATCAGACCTCTCCAGGTCTTAATTTGAGGTCTCAAATTTAATGAACTGCCCCATTATTATTATATGAGGAGACACACTATGAAAGAAATTATAATGGAGCCAACTAAGGGAAAGATAGTTCATGGCTCAGAGAATTTAAATGTGATGCATTTTGCTGAGTAATGGGAGATGCTTAATGCAAACTTTACTGTCATCTCTCATGACCTGAGTGACCATATACGCTAGTAGGATTAGCCAATATCAAGGTTTTGCTGCAAGAAGTGACTGTTAGTACTGATGTATTACTGCTTTAAAAATTATGTTACTTCAGATACCACTGAAATTTGGATTAGGTTTCTGCTTTACTTAGTTTGTTATGAGAATAGCAATAAAAGAACATAAATGCCTGAATGAGCGTCTTCTGTACACTCTTCTCTTTGCACACCTACAATTTGGTAGCATTTGAATCATTTTATGTGTATGACTGTAAGACTAAGCACTACTGTTAGTTGTACAAGAAAGTAGAAAAAGGATTCTTTTTGTCTTAATACTGCCACATCTCCAAGAAATTGAAAACTTTTGAGTCATGTCTGTGATTCCTTATGTGTTTCACCCTTAGATGTTTTTCAAAGTGTTTTCCATTGTGTTCAGCTTTAGATTATACTTAAAACTGCAAAGTTAGCAGCAGTTCCATTAAATTCTGTTTGGTTTGGTTTGTGGTTTTTTTGTTGTTGTTGTGTTTGTTTGTTTGTTTTTCTCTGAATGATGTAGGTGTCTCTTTTGTTCTGAATTCTTAATCTTTAGTCATTTTTAATGAGTCTTCTCTTGCACTGGCTTTTAGATGCCTCTTCAATTTTGCGTCATTACAAAAATAATGATTTAAAATGTGTATATATGCCATTTAGCTGACATTATCTGAAAAAGGTAGGGCTGAGCAGAATAAGTACCTCTCTAGCTGCAGTGTAAGCCATTTCTTTCTTTTGTTAAAAAAAAAAAAAAATCTCTCTGCTTATTCCATTTCCTAATTTGCTTCAATATTTTTCCCTATCACACTAAAATAATCCTTTATAGAAAAGTTTTATGATTTCTAAAAAAGACCTTCAAGTGAATCTCTGTCATTTTTGTCTCACCATACACTAGTTTGCTATCTTGGTTTAACTTGGGATAGGCTGGTCCAAGATGTGTCCAGAGACACAAACCATCTTTTGCCAAATAATGCATTAGTAAATGTTATGTAGCATTCATCCCACGTGAGTGTTTTCAGCATCCAGTTGACAGCTGGAATCATACTTATTCTTTTGATCCTTCTTAAACTTTTGAACTATATTAGACATCCACCATTCCTCTTGTGCTTCCTCTGTCTGCAATGAGCAGATTTGCCAAAGGCTTTCCTGCTTCCCCTGCTACTTACTTCATAATGATGGGATATTATTCATCGAGATCTTCTGTCTTGTCATCTTTTATTACACCTAGTTGTCAGACTTTATACCATCTTGTAATCATAAAATCTTAGTGCATTTTACTCTTTTCCTTAGAAAAGTCTGCTCCAGTCTCCAGTGTGTGATCTTCCTTCCTTTGTATTTCTTTTTCAGCACTAAGGCAAAGCTGCATTTACAATCATAGCGAAATGTATGCTTTGTTTTTCTTATGAATTCCTGACTCACTTTACCCCAAACCTTCATCTTAAGATTAACAGTATTTGAAAATTGGGTAGTGGCATTGCTTAAGTGAGAGGTTTTATTTATTTGTTTACATTTTAGAAAATACGTGTCTTTAGTTGGAGTACTGCTGTTGAAAATATGACATCTTATTGAAAAAATCCCAGGGAACCTCAATGCTAGAGAATCTCGTCTCATATGGAAGGAAATGATTTAAAAAGAAGATTTCATCTCAGAAGAAAAGAGACAAAGGTCAATGATGCCTAAGTGAACATGTGGACTGAGAATCAGATTTATCATTAAAACATTCATATTATGGACCTGCCTTGCTGCAGGACTAGGAGAACAAGTTCATCTTTCCTCCTATGGAAAGACTGACTCTTTGTATTGATTCTAAATACCAACCCAAAAAAGAAGTGCTGCCAGCATCACAGGCATTGCTGCATCTCAGCTTTTCCCTACTGTTTGGAGAACTGGAGATACTTACAGAGAACAGGAAATTTTTAACAGGTGGTTATCCACCTTGGAGTGGATGAAGGTCAAAATGTTGAGGATGAACACTCTTCAGCTGATCCTCATATGAAGATGCAGATATTAAATCAGAAACTTTTAGCATAGGCACAATCATACCAATGGATCTACAATTTAAAGCAGAAGTTTTCTAGTACATTCCTAAACTTGTTCATTTACCAGGTAATCAAATATACATGTTCTTGATCCTGATACAAACTTGTCATCCTAAAACAGGATTTACACTTATAGGTGGGTATCCATCCTTCATGGCTATAACTGAAAACTAATATTAAAAATATGTATATATATATATATATGTAAAACCTTCAGTTCCCCTTTGAACACTGAATTGACTTTGAACTACTGAGCTATTAGTAGTTTTCATTATATTGTAATGTAAAGGGTAAACAAATAAAAAATATATTTAGTAGAATTTAACACTCTTAATGAAGCTTTAAATTGCCAAACACAAACTAAGACGTTTTTTTAAAAAAAAAACTTATCCCTCCTCCTTCTTCTTTTGTCATTGATTGGGAAAACTTTTTTGCAAGATGTGAATATTGTATGCCTGACTGGAGCAGATGAACTCAAGGCAAAACTTTAAATCTCTACAAAACTTACACATCTACACTACATATGCAGAAACGTACCTGAATGCACTGATACAGGCAGTAAAATGTTTTATTTCTTAGAACTTTTCAAAATATCTTTATGTCCTTTCTGGATGTTTAGATTCACTGTTTTAAATACTATTCTTGTTTCCACTGAAGTTCTTCTCCATCCCTTAGATCTTGTTGAAAAAAAAAGGAAGAAATTTTTTAGACTGATAAGCCACAAGCAAATATAGTTGTTAAAAATAGTGTTAGGCAATTCTGCGAAATAACAGATGACACATGAACTTTTTAATGGGCGAGCTCTGTAATTAAAGTGAGTTCAGATGTGACCTGTAATTTCCCAAGAAGTTGGTGGAGTCCCTGGAAGAATTCAATAATAGTGAATTTCCTACCTGCAAAATGACCTCTTCTAGTGTAGGTGGAAACCACCAGGAAAAAGAATCAGGAAACAATGCAAATGTCTTCAGGTTCTTTTTTTTTTCTTCTTTTTTTTTTTTTTTTTTTCCCCTTGAGAACAAAGGATTGATGTTTTCTGTGTAGATATATGTGTTTATTATATAAAGGGCCTTGAAAGGCCATGCATCTTGCAAGGATGTATGTCTAGTTGGATGATGAACATCCAGTCTGCTCCTTGGCAATAATTTTCTATGTAGCCTGTTTGCTGTCTTCCTTCTTATTAAGTCCTCTTGATTAAACTGTCTTCTTTTGTCTCACCTTCGCTCATATGAAAGTGTGAATGTCTCTAATTAATGCTTCTCTAAGCTGCTGACTAAGTCCTTTCTAATCAAAAGTTAAGATATACTTGAGTTTAGGAGTGGCTTAGCTGAATACAGTCTGCTGCTGCTGAAGCATCCAGCTTTCTACTGATTCATCAGCCCATATAGCTAGAGTTTCATTTGTAGGTAAGTTGACTGAGAAAAGTCTTCAGAAACATCTCCTGAGTCTTCAGTCATGTTAAAATACTACAAAGTCACTACATTAAAAAGGGCCTAAGGCATTTAGAACAGGAATTGAATGTAAAATTCCAACGGGGTGATTAAGCAAGCAAACTCTGGCTGGCTGCCATGTAGCTTTTCTACTGTATGACTCCTTATTTGATGGGAAACTCCAGTAGTTACCTGACTTGTTTCACTGAAGACCAACACATTCCTGAAACTCGTCAGAGCAGAAAGGTCTGATGAGTATGCTCTGAGCATACCTAATATGTGCCAGGAGCTGGTCCCTAATGACCGCCACAATGGAAATTTTCAGACTGCTTTCTGTTTTTCTAAGGCTTCCAGTCACCATAGAGGCACCACTCAATTTAGTATATGAAGTGGTTCACCAGGGAAAGGTCTAAAGCTGACATCTTCCTTCTCAGCCTTGGCCCTGCCCAAGTCCACAGCACTCATCTTTTCAGAGAGTGTTTCCTTCTGAGGCTAGTACTAGACTGTGGGAAAGCAGAGGGAACCTCCCCTGTCCATCTGGTGGAGTTGTGTCATTCTGTAGGCAGGAGTAACAGATCTGAGACATCAGGAGCAGAGTAGAAGGGAAAGCTTGGTTGTGTAAGTGAAATTATAAAATTTATTTCAGAGGAGGAAGTCTGGACTTTGTTCTCACACCCACATCTACTTATTCCTCTTGTACAGAAAGCTCACAGTGAGAGAAAAATGTAGGACCCATGTCCTAGGTGAGGACCCGAACTTTTATAGCTCTATGCTCTCCCTAGGTCTTTCTTCTCTTCGTTCAATGTATAGTGGCAATTAATGGTTCTGTTGCAGGAGGAAGAGAGTAATAGCTCCAATCTAAACTGGTGCTGTTACTTGTTAGACTTTGGGTTTTCCTACTTCTTGGAGAAGCTACTAGACAATTTTTAAAAAAGCAAAGAAATGAAGTGAGGGGAGTCTTTCTTTTCTGTATACATTTTCAAGTGCTACCTGCACTTTAAAAGAGAGGAAAGGAAAGTTACCTTCATTTCTTTCAAAGAATAGCTATTGATGTTTTAAAAGGTAGATTCTGATGTTTTGATTGGACAGATGAGGGCAGTCAGGCTCTGGAAAGACATGGCATCAATATGGTGAGCTCTGGGGACCTGCGGGACACAAGGTTGACTAAGAAAAAAAAAAAGCTCTGTCCTAGTGAAACCAGGACACCTGCATATTCTGTTCTCAGTTTTTATTAGTTCTACTTTCTCAGCATGCCATATTTTTTAAGTCAGTCTAGAGTGTATGGGATGTATATGTGAGTGTAAAGTGTATAACTGCTTAGGAAACATAGTAAAACCATTTGCATTTTTGTGTCCTATGCCTGGCTTTTCGTACTGACTACTATAGCCTAAGAATGCACCATTAAAATGATAAGGTTGTGTGTGCAAACCTGCAATTAAGAACCTATGTACCTTACTGTGAGTTCAAGACTTCACCTGGGCCAAAATCCTGTGCTCTCAAGTCCTTATTGCATTTAGCCTCAAGTATTTTTTCCAGAGCCACAAACTGAGTCCGAAATGGAGGAGGGGTCTGAACACCTACTTTTCATTGTGACATATACATCTGATTAATTTACTAGCACAATCATTTTTTTCTGAAATAATTTCCACAGTGTTCTTCAAGTGAGACATTATATTGCATAGCTCTATTCCTCAATAAGAACGGAATGATTTTTATGACACAAAGTGTGCTGGCCATAATTATACAGAGAACCTAGAAATGAGACTAAAATATGTCAATTTTTTGCCACTGTTCTCATTTAACAATGTCATTAAGAGGTTGACTAAAACAAAAACCCTACTCTTTATTTTTCTTTAAGAAATTGTGACAGTTTGTCCCATTTTTCATACTAGATATTCATCTAGGAATTTTCTAAGTACTGTATTTAATTTTCTTTTCACCCATCTTATCTCACACAGAAGTTGATTTTGTGGCCAGCGACATAAAAATATCCCAAGGACCTTTCTAAAGATGTTGAACAATACTTATTTGCCCTGTAATGTAGCAGCTGGCTTTTCTGAAACTATATATTTTTGTCATATAACCAATTGCTTTGCTGTAAATGTATTCAGTAATATAGAGCTTCCAGTTGTCAAAGTGTTTCCAAAGGCTTTTAGTGCGATTAAAGTGACTCTGAATCTTGTGTACGTAATGATAATTGTAATGGCCCTATTATTAGAAGAAGGGTCCTTTGGGTTGGTAACTTGGAGGTGATATCAAAATAGAAACTGTTTATCATCACTATATCATTGCATTTTTATATGAAGTACAAACTGCAAGACAAGACTTGAAGTTTGCTTACAATGTGATTATTTTATTACTGGAAGAGGGGAGATTATGGTTCAAGAAATTAATCTTACTCTCTGCAGGTGACCTTTCTAATGGTTCTGCTATTGATTCTGGTTTGACATAACCTTTTCTTTTCATTGCCACAACAACACTGTTTTTGTGCCACTCTGTACTTGGTCACTGCACACTTGCGCAAGAGAGGAAGGAAAAAGCAGGTGAAGTTCTACGGGGTTATACTGACATGGGGAGATGCAGCAAGAGGACAAAAGACTGTGACAAGGTGATAGGACTTCTGTTTCTGGGACTGTATACATGCTCTTGTTGTTCAGCCTGGCATTTGTAGATCCATTCTTTTATCTGACCCTCTCATGGAAATTCAGGGACAAGTACAAATGCAGTCACATTGTTCCAGGTAAACAAGACAAGTCCAGGGTCTTTGGAGCTCCTAAACGCTCATGTTTAAACACCATTTAGAAGTTAAAGGAGTGATTCTGGATTGCAAGAGAAAGGCCCAGGAGAGGCCAGAAACCCAGAAGTGATGGCAAACAGGAAAAAGAGAATAAGAATAGAAGTAAAATACTGTCCTTTCATAAGAAATTTTTTGCTACTAAAATTTTTTGCTACTAAAACCCAGGAAAGAATATTAAAGAGGGATAAACTTTTCCCATTTGAAGAAACTCATTAATAAACCAGATAAAACTTGAGACCACTTACTGAACTATTTCATAAAATCATTATTCTTTTCTATCAGGAAGAAATCCATAAATGTTTTCTTGAAAAAAATTCCTTGTCAATAAAATTTTTCAGAACCTGTCTAGAAAACCAGGAAAATAAGTGGACAAGTTAATTGCAGCTTGGAATTTAGCACTAGAAAATATCCCTCTTCTTGACTTTGGAAATGATTTATTTTTTGAGTAAGTTTGAGGTTGCAGATTAAACCATTCAATCTTTCTCTTGGGTTTAAAGCAGAGAGAGAGATAAAAACTTCTGCTCTAAAACCTAAGATATTTGTAATAGCTATGCTGTATAAGGTTGGTGTAGGGCTCTTTACAATATGCTTGTTTGTATTTAAAATTGCACCTCTAAAAACTTTTTTTTTTTTTTTTTTCTGCAGAAATTTTGGAGTTATAGCCAAAATTAAACCCCAGAATGTTCAGCTGAGCCTTGGTAACTGCTCAGCACCTTGTGGGATGTGGAGGTTGTATGCCATGGCTGGTGCTGTGGTGGTTGGTCTCAAGAGGTAGAGATGCACTGTGGTCTCCCTTCTTTTCAAGGTGCCACAATGCACCTGGACATGTTTGATCTTTTGATGTTTGTTTTATATTTATGCTTCTCCAGCTGTTCAGGGCAAGCTAAACAAGGGTCTATATTTTGTTCTGGCTAGAAAAGAAAGGATAGGGGAGAGTCTTTTTTGGCAGACTCTTTGGCCAGTTTTACACATTAAAAATTTCTCCCTCAGAGAAATTATAAAGGAAAAGGACAGTTTAAGCACAGGCAGAAGACTTTGGGAGATAGTGGCTGTAAGCAGATGCATCGAGGAAATCAACATCCTGAAATAAGGATTCTGTCCCAAAGTGGAGTAATTCTCAGCAGAAAGACAGCAGTTCAGATGAGACAATCTGTCTTACCCATAGCTATGTCAGTTCCCTGAGCCCACAAGTGATGATGCCTGTGCAAGTGTGCAGAAATAGCATGTGTTCTGCTCTCTATTCTAGAGGAAGATCGTAAACATGCTTTAGCCAATTTTGGAAGCAGGACACTGGGTTGGATGGGCCTTTGGTCTGATAGCACAGACTGTGTTGTTCAGTATTGTCCCTCTTCTATATTGAATTGCACCACCACATCTTTTACTGCCCTAAAGCCTCATTATCTTCTCCTGGACTCCTATCTGATTCTTGACCCTAAAAGCTCACTTATCTCTGAGAGCCCTGCCCAAATTTCCTACTGATCTCTTGTCTTCTTGCTTCACCTCTCCTCCTGGCTGATGCTTTCTCTGCTCTCAGTGCATAAATCCCTTTTCCACATGCCTCCATAGAGGCTGGGGATAGACACAATATTGCTACTAAATTCCCTTTCCTTTCAGTGAGTAGAACTTACTGGAGCCTTAGATATCTTTGCATGATCCCATGTACAATTAAAACAATGGTAACAGGAATCTCAAGATTAAGTCTATGGATGCCTCTCTTGGTTTACTTTAATGATTTCTACAAAGCCACTGTGAAGTTTATGCCTCTCCACCAACTTCCATTTTCAAGTAAGAAACACACTTGAATTCATATAAATTGAGAATAGGTGCCTTTGTCTTGTTCTCCTCTGTATTTGGGAATTCCCAAATCTCCTAGTACAGAAAGCTCTCAAGCTTCTCTTCCCTGAACTCTGTTCTGCAGTTCAAAGCAGAACACACAAAGGGAAACCAAGACAAACATCCCTCAGAACAATGATTTCCCTCAGTTGGTTTCCTTACATGTTGATTTGCTCTGTATCTGTGAGTCCTGATCTGCAGAAATCTTTGTCCTGTAAAGAAGTTGCTATAAAACTAATTTAGGGCACAGCAAGAGCCTCTTTTAAACAAACAAACAAACAAACAAAAATATCAACAAAAAGTCAAGCAAAGCACAGAATACAGTAATCTAAGTTGACTTTCTGTTTTGTGACAGAGGAATGTAAAAATATTTTACTGTAACTGTCAAGGAAGTTGTGATAAAACATTTGTTTCCCAGGAAAAGAGAGAAATACCTTTCCCAAAGTCCCTATTAGCCTGGTGTTAGTGCAATCAGCTTTATTAGAGAGCAACACTCAAGCCTCTGAGCTCGGTCAAATACAGTAACAACATGAGCTCTGCTTTTCAGTGTTAGCATTCAAGCAAATAGACTACTAGTTATGTTGAATTATGGATCTTTTTTTATTTGTTTGGTTTTCTCAAGAGTTGTTTTTTTTCTTGTTTGAAGACTTTTATTTTGTTCTCAAGCACTAAAAAGAAAAAGTCAAAACATTTTTTTAAATCTTGAAACATTTCTCTAAGTGGGAAAATGACCTAACATAATTTTAACTAGTCCATACCCCTGTGGAATACAAAAATTGAATTTCTGGATCTATTTAGCCCTAAAGATTGAAGAATATAGAAATAGACTTTTACATAACTCTGTGTTATACTGTATGAAGGCTATAGATTCACATTTCCTTATTGATTCATCTTTCTATCTGTCAATATTTATGTGTTCCTTACTAGACTGCAGAATTGTGGAGCGTAATATAATTTTACTATAACATATAAAATATTCTCTGTCATTACTAGCAATCATATGTAAAGTTTATGTAAACTACAGATTTTCTTTGCTTTGTACTTTGTTAATTTAGCTGTAAGTATAAAAATTTTAAGCTTGTTATAGATTTCAAATTTATGTAGAACATTGCCCTACACCCACTAATCCCACCAGGATTTAGTTTATAGATATTTCTTTTTTGAAGCTCAAACAGTGAGAAATTTAAAGCAGCATGGCATTCAACAAAACTGTTGCTTTGTTCAAAGCTTAGGGTATTAAATACAACTCTGAAGGGATGCCAACTGCTGTGAACAATACAGTAGATGAATTAATTCAGTATTTCAAATTGACATGGTGTTTACATGTAAAAAAATTTGTACCTCTGATGGCTGAAGTCTATTTATCTATAGAGAATGTGCCACACACAATAAAATCTCAAGACCTTCTTGATAATTTTGTATTCCTGGATAGTACTCTCCAGGTACTTTTTCAGGATCTTTGGATTATGCTAAAGAAGGTGATTACATTATTAGCCCTTTGAGTAGGATGATGTATATGTATGTTGTGAGCGTGCTGACATCCTGAAGTCAAAATGAGAACATCCATCTATCATGCATGATGGCCTGCACATGGAATATTGTCACAGAGTTGAAGCTTAGAAAGGTCTAATACATTGACTGTGTGAATAAACGTGAGCTAGTGGAACTTGGTATTATTTCCCATGGTATGGGTCAGCCTCTAGTTCAGGTTCTGCAGTGACGAAGTTATCACTAAAATAACTGTGGAGACTCATGCAACTGCCCTCCTAGTAGTAACACAGATTGCTATTAAACTTCACTAAAAGCAAAGCAAATTACCAGCTTCTTCAAAACTTGTAGGCCACTACATGAAGATACAAGCAGTTGAGACAGGCTGGCAGGAGACAGTGTGGCGCTGTCCCTTAGACTGTGGCTATGTCTGCGTCCACTGATGGTGTCATGGTTTCTTTAGCACAGCAGTCTGCCTAAATTGCTCATACTTGAGGTCAGAATGCTGCATATTGTGGTGCAATGCCATTTAGTGCTCTGTTGTGTGACCCTCTGACCACTTATTGCAAGGTAAGAGAAACTAGAGTACTCCTGTATAGCCCCTACGATGACTCTGCAGCTTTCAGGCTGTGCCAGCATTTAGGCCAATGACTCTTACAGGCCTTTTGACCCAAGAGTTTGTTGTTGCGTTTACTGCAGAAACTAACTGCCAAAGGAGGACTGTACATAACATGGGCATCTATGGGTTGAAGTTCCACAGTCCAGTGAAAAACAAATCTGAATAGTAAAAAATGGAACTTTAATTGTTACTATTTCTCTCCATGTTCAGGTGTATATTTTTTAAAGCCAATAAATGAGTTGTGTTTGTAATTCTGAAGACAATAATTCTCAGAAGTATAAAAATTCTGGGAAATGTTAGTAATGCACCAGCTCAGCTGTGCGGATCTTTATCCATACATGTACATGTAGCAAATATTGACCTCAAGAGAACAAAACTCAACCATCATCCATAAATAAATTGATTTGACAGCAAGTTCACATAGTGCTGCAGGCAACATCTTGGAACAGGTTTGCCTGTAGTGAAATCTGAAGGTTTGGAAGAACGCAGTGTGAAAACAACACCTACAGTTTTATTGGGTTGGAAATGTCAGCATATCACAGATAAGACAAGTGCTCAGTACTTTCTGTGTTAGGCCATGAAGGAGAGTTAAAGATGGAATAAGATACAGGGACTGAAATGCAGTGTGAATCTTTTTTCACATTCCTAGAAAAAGGTAATTTGGTTACAAACACTGTGTCATTCTGATGGACAATTATTTTTATTGAAACTTAAATCTGTATTTACATTAAATAAAATACAGGCTTTTGACTTTGACTTTCTTCATTGCAAGATAGTATGCAGTAAGCAGTTGCTAGTTCTGTAACACAGACCTAATTCTATATTAAAGATTGGTTGAATTTATAAATAAATTTTGTATATCAGGATAAACATCTCTGACTCTATGTCTATGGGATAGACACTAATCCTTGTGATAAAAAGAGCTGCATTGGCACTTCAGAAATGTATGTTTCAGACCTGATCCTGCCTCAGACTTCCTGTATTTTCTTTGACAGCTTGGTCTTTCTTTTTAACTGTAAAACTGGGATGAGATAATTTCCTCTAAAACACTCTTCCCTTTCAGTGAGGGACGCTTGCAGGTGTGTGTCCTACACTGACCTTAGTAAGTCCCTGTGTAAATGAAGGTCATAAGACATGCTGTAACAAAGATAAACACTGTAGAAGTACAGAAGGTGCCATTTGGTACAGACCTGCATTGGAAAATGCTGTTCCGACAAAGCCAAAAATGTTTTGGAGCTTGGTTAAGATGTTCATGACATTTTCCACATGGGATTTTTCCCATCTGGGGAATAAGTTATTCCACAAAAGTTCTCATAAGACATTTAACATACATATCTTTTCACAAAGAAATATTTAATACTTAAATATTGGGAGACATTTTGAACAAATGTTTTTCTTCTTATTCAAGGAGCAAAAATACCAAAATCCCACAATATCGGTAAACTGGAGAAAACTAGCGCTAACAAGCTGAAAACACTCCTCCAAATGCTATTGAAGTCAGTGGGTCTTGTTTAGCTCTATTAATATCCATGCCATTTTAGAAAAAAATTCAAGCAATTTTGTGATTTACTGATATTTCGAATCAAGAGACAGAGAGAGTATAAGATAGTATGGGCTTAAAAGAAACCCAGGTAACAATGTCCAACCTTCTGGAAATAAAAAAAAAGCCTTCTAAAAGTCCATGGTTTAGTAGTAGAACTCTCAAAACCTTTAGCTAATGTATTCTTGTGAGCAATTTTCTCACTGAAATGTTTTATATCACTGAAAATTCAGCTAAGATTTCTTTTCTTCTGCAAAATATTAATTCTAAAGTACTTAGAAATTAGTAATTTGGAGACATTCAAGACCCGCCTGGACGCCTTCCTGGGTGAACTCATCTAGGTGTTCCTGCTCCGGCAGGGGGATTGGACTAGATGATCTTTCGAGGTCCCTTCCAATCCCTAATATTCTGTGATTCTGTGATTCTGTGACTTGCAATATTTTGACTTCAGTACCTTTTGTTTGCTTTTATTCTAATGTTAATACTTTTACAACAATTTTCTGTTTTCTTCAGTTTCAATGTGCATGCTTTACAGTGGCCACTTGAACATTTAGAACTATTTAAAAAAATAAAAGGAGTCTGAATTAAGATCAGATTTATCTGCATAATGCAGAGTTTTGCCTGCTCTGACAATGCATTTTCATTGTGATTTATGAACGTTGTACATACAGTAGTTGTTGTTTAAGTTGTATGAAGGGAAATTAAATTTGCAAGGATATCTGCTGTGGTAAAATGTTAGTGAATCACATGTAATCCAAAGATAATAGTACGTCCTGTTTCCTTTATTTTACCTTCACCAACATAAAGATGATTCTTTTATCTGTAATAATACTTATTTGTTTTGCCTAGTTCTCCATGAACAGTTTTGATACACTCTTAGCTTTAAAACTGGCACCAAAATTTTATTTGCTTTTCTTTTCAAATTTAAAATTTTAAAATGCTGCAACTGAAAAGACACAAATCTCATGCATATAATTCCGTCTTCTGACAATTCAGCAATGATGAGAAAGTAATAATTTAAGTGAGTGCTTCTTCTTAATATTAACAGCTTTAAATCTGTCAAATTCAGAGAAAGGAAAAAAATGTGTTGTTTAACAGTCTTCAGACTGGAAAATATGTTTCCAAAGGACAATATTTTGCAAAAGATTTTTCCTTCAGGGTAAGTAATCACTGGCAATAAATAAAGAACTGGAAAAAGTCATAGTCCTGAGCAATATTTTGGAGTGTTTTGGAAATGTTATGCGCTGTTGATAGCTTTTGAGAGGAAAAAAAGAGAAGGACAGGGAACTATGACAAAAAAAATTTCTGAAAACCAGTAAGCAAATCATTAATCCTCATGTTAACTCATACCTAGGCTAATATAAAAGCATTTGGCACTTCTAGGAGTTTTTGTTGGTTGGTTGGGGGGGGGGGGTTTGGGAGAGGAGGCAGTGATTTTCTGCTTGTTTTTAAGATCAAGACTCAGATTCAAAAAAAAGGTCCTGGTAAAACTTTCACTGCTATTTCTGTAAAATGCCTCCGTTTATTCCATGTCCCACAAATGTTTTTTAGTTATAAGATCTCAAGTATATAGGATCTTAATTTACCTTCGGTATTTAGAACAGAAATAATGGAACTCTTCTTTTCTAACTTGAGGGAAACAACTTTATGGGATTTTTTTCATTTGCCTTTGTTTCTGATGATCTAAAAGAAAGTCAAGAATGACTCTTACATTAAAATCTGAAAGTGACAGTAAACATAACAGTGATTTCCTGTAGAAGAAAACCCTGTGGCATAAATACAGTTCCTTGTGACAGATATGTCACCTATGATTATCTGTCTTCCTCTTCTGAAATAATGGCAGTAAAAACATCTCTTAAAAGATGTATCAGTAAGGGGCTAAACATATGTGGTCAGTGAAAATTCAATGCAGAGTGAAGCTCCAATATTTCAGCCTTCTTATAAAGGAAAATATTTAAATAAAATATCTAAGTGGCCATTATGTTCCTATATCATGAAAATCAAAGCCTTTGCATAGTGAGATGGTTAATTTATAATTCTGAAGTTTAATTTCTTTTTCACCTATAATTAATATTAATATTATGCTAGAATAAATGTGTTAACAGTGACATGTGTTTTCCATATTAAGCTCTGCTGTGAAAATAGCTTCTAAAACAACAAACATTTATATCAGTGCTTACCTAGTGCACAAGGAAGTACTCTCCTTGGATACAATGCGATTACTTATGTGAATGATATTAAATGATGTAGGAGAGATTGTGCTGACCTGGATAAGGTGTGGAATTGTCAGAGTGCAAGATCTTCTCATACATCTCAGTTCTATGGAGTGGAAAAACAGCACCAAGGATTACCCAGCATTCATAGAAAATCATACATGTAAAGAGTTAAATTGAATTATGCTGAGTCAACAGCAACTTCTTTATTTATTTCAGTAGAAACAGAGCTTTGCCACAGAATTTTTCTGATACATTTTAGCATAACATCTAAAACCAGTCCATTGACTGTTTTGTTGTTTGGGGGTTTTTTTCTTTGTTTTTTTTTCTTTTTTTTTTTCTTTTTGGAGATTCTTATGCATCTTTACAGTAAAGCACAAAGGTTGTGAATGAAAATCTCCTATTATTTGGCTGCTCTTGTAGAATTACTTTTTTTTCTTATATACTTGTCATAGAAGTATTTTTCTTCTATGTAGTGATATTTGCATTACACAACTGTCATCTTTTCCTCATCCTTCTTACAGTACTGTATGTTACACTGCACTTTCTTTCCTGCAATAGTTTCCTTTTTAACCTGTGAAACCTGTAAATAAAAAAAGGGGGAGGGGCAGGGAAGAGGTAACTTGAGAAACAGACTAATAAGGATTATTGCAATATTGCTGACAAAGAGGTGTTTCTGGCTTTTGTTTTCCTTTAGCTTTCAGTACACCAGCCCTAAATGGCTGACACCCTGTGACGTGTCAAAGGAAACAATTGGACTGTCTGTAGCTATTTTACCAGAGACAAAATCAGCACTAGAAATGCCGTTTTAGTGGGAGGCCTCTAAGCATACTTTAGATGCCATTTCTCAGAATTTTTTTGATGCTTGCAAAATCTCAGTCCAATCAACTGCAAGTAAATTTGTCTTCTTCCAGAGCAACTTTTGTAGTGCTCTACCCTTCTTTCTCCTTCCTCCCTACCTGGTTGCAATCTCACCACTGTTTTCAAAACACAGGATTTCTTCTACCACCTTGTGAGGAGATGAGCTGCAGGGTAGTACTGAGAAGGGGAATGTGGAAGCTAAGCCATTTGCTGCATTTTCTCACTGACTAATAAAAGAAATTTCAGGCTTTGCCTTGCCAAGTATCACAAGATCAGGAGTCTAGAGAAAACAGAACTGGGGAGAAGGAGGCTTTAAGATATCACTTAAAGAAATAGGTACTGGTTTCCTTTTATTTCTCTTCTTGACAGGCCCTGCTGCATCTTGCAAATATAGGGATCAGATTTACAAGTATTTTAGACAGAAAGACCTAGAAAGAGTTTATTTATTTTTTTTATTCAATACAAATTAAGATTTCTGTAGATTTTTCTGAGATTTTGAAGGCTTTGAGAGAAACATAGAATATCATGCTACTCGAGACAAAATTCTAGTAGCACTGGAAATACTGATATTGCAGCCCGATTCCATTAATCTGAGATTATTTTTGTTGATGGTTTTTTCCTTTAAAATGTCCTAATTGAAAATTATTTTTCTGAGCCACTTTTTTCTTCCAGTTAGTGGCATGGTTTAATATGCTTCTGTAGTAGATAATGTATTGCATGACTTAATATTCACCTTTGCAAGTGGTTTTAGTTTTTCCCACTTTCTTACAATGTTTTCTCTTTTAAGACATCTTGTGTACAAACAGATTTTCAGCAGATTGGCACTCTTTTCCCCAATGGAGTAGGGACGTGAACAGTAAGGTCAGGAAAGGAGTTAAGGCAGGGCACCCCTTGGGATTCCACTCTGCGAGGAGTGATGGCTTTGCTGAGCAGAGGAGCGTGTTCTGCAGTGAGGAGCAAGGCATAAATCACAAGCTACAATCTCACATAACTTTATATGGCATTAGTAAAACAGGATGTGACCAAGCATGTAAGTCCCAGCCCACTCACTGAACTGAATATATAAACTATTACCTTATAGGTTACTCAATATGGGATAGAAACCAAGACCTCGTGGTGGTGATGTCAGTGCGCTGACTCAAATGCCGGTGCACTACCTTGCAAGAGTAGGATAAATACTTTTTATACTTCATTGTTTAAAACTGGTCAGTAATCTAGAATTGTGGCCTGATGCTGTAAAGATTTGTGCTTGTGAGTAACCATAGTGCCATGAACGGGGCTGTTGTAAGCTGTGCAGCAGTTTGCTATCAATGAGTTTCCTTAGACTTGCAGGCTTAGGGGTTTAGAAATTTTTGTAAGATCACAATTCATGGTTTTCAGTGTTTATTTGTAACATTGCTATTCCAGCTGAGTGTGGAAATTATTAATTTACTCACTTCCTCTGTCTCTCAGTTCTTGAGAAGCCATATACACAGCTCTTCACAGCTGTAACACATCCTTAATACTGCTGAGGGGAACTCTGGCCCTGAATAATTGTAATTTCTATGTTATTGTCACTTTCCTGGCCCTGACACTGAGAGGATTTCAGTATTTTGACACCTTTCCTGTGCTTTCGCCAGCTTGAAGTTTCTTTGTTTGTCTCTTGTATATTTTAGTTCCAGGATGTGTAACTGCTAATGCATTATTGCAGTCAGCGTTGAAGCTCTGAGAAAAAAACCTGGTAGAACTGGGAAAGAGCTTGGAAAATAGAACCAATTTATTTACTGTATGTGTTTTGGCCATCCCATCTTAAAAAAATGCAGAGGAAGCCAAGAAAATGATCAAAGTATGAAAAACTTCCCTACAGCTAGAACTTTTTAATTTTGAAAAAAGTGTATATGATAAAGGTCTATAACACGTATGAATAGCATAAAGAAATGGTCGTTCTGTGCCACAGTCAGGAACAAAGAGACTTAGTGGAATAATAACTGCATCACTTTAAAGGTATGAAAGCACTTTTTTCCCTTTTCATGTAATTTAAAAGATGACTCTCAATTTGCAAGGAGGGCAAAATTATAAATAGGTTTAAAAAGGCATTAGGCAAACTCATGAATAATAGCTGTATGAAATACAGTGGCCCAGAGGTAACCTCCAACTTCAGGAGTCTCTAAACTAGTGATTTCTGTCATCTGTCAGGGGAAAGGTCAACTATATATACCTTATTCTTCCACAAGCATCATCTACTATCCATTTTTAAAAACAAGGATGATCTGGAACAATAAAAATACGCCCATTGCTTTTGTTTAAGATTGAAGATTGAGATCCAAGGGCTTTGAAACAGCATAAAAGAAGTGGGAATGCAACTAAAAACACAGTAATATTGAGAAGTATGAAAAATTATTTACAATGCTACAATAAAACTTAAGTAGGAACAATAAATTGGACTGAAAACTCAGTTGAGGTGAAATTCTGAACAAAAAAAAGAATTTAGATTAGGAACAATCTCCTCCTAGAGCTACTAG
Organism: Caprimulgus europaeus; assembly: GCA_907165065.1. The sequence continues at coordinate 16,087,055 of OU015526.1, forward strand.
AAACAAAAACACTTGAAAATGTACAGCCTTTGAGAGAGAATCTTGAATTGACATTCAGATAGTGTAAGTTAAATGCCACAAGAGAAAGAGTTTACTTCAGTGGACTGCTGACTCTATCACAACACGAACATCTGGTCCTTAGCTGTGCATTTTACCATAACAGCATACTTCAGAAAGTATGGGTCAAGTATGCTCTGAATTGTGCCTAATGTGACTTCATAGAATTGATGACAGATTTATTTACATCAAACAAATCTTTTCTTGGTAATGGTTTAAACTCAAAGCAAGTTAGCCTCAAGGATTTTTCCTTGATTTACTGAGAACAGATCTGGGCCAAATACCTCAAATTTGAGAGACATCTCCAGGAAAAGTTTGTTTCTATTTTAGAAGTTTTGGGATGGTAAATAAATTGTATTGACTTTAAAGGCCTCTTAGAAGTCTTAAAAAGTTATGCAAAGCTTTTAATGACTACCAGCATCTCATAAAGGGAATATTACTTATCAGAAACATTGTGTCTTAAAACTTTGTCTCTCTTGGGCAATGCTATTATCTCTGTTTCTTTCTGGAAAGCAGAATCAGTGGGAGGCTGAAGGGCAAATATATGAGGTAGAAGAAGACATGAAGTGAGGGGTCAGGAGGAGAGATCACTCAGACATGTGAGAGGCAGATCTCCGTTTTGTCTCACTTGGCAAATATGGATATTTATACAGGTACAGGATCTTTCCCCAAGTTCTGTCAATGCAGTTGAGAAACTAGAAGATAACTTATTAACTTTTCATCCATTAATGAGATTGACATACATGCAGGTTGGCCTTAGCTTGTGTGTTTGGGAGTAAAATTATATTCTTTCACCACACAGTTTGTTTTCAACAAGGTGGATATTTATGAACATGTGAATGATTCTATAAACCGCGATTTAGATGTCAAATTGGAGAATATTTAAAATATTATCTTATCTATTTGCTCAATTCCTCTTTCTAGTGATTTACTTTAAGTGTGCAAAGAAGGTAATGTATAATTTCTATTGTCTTCTAATCATATTTGGGTGATCTCTACAGAGCACATTTGGAGCTCTTTCCATTAGCATTGCATCAAATATGATATTATTTTTATAAAAAATGAATTATTTTGACAGAATATGACTTGAATTTTTAATGCTACTTACAGTTCTTGAAGACTGGGAAGACTGAAAATCTAACTCAATAAACCAAATGGTGTCTGGAAGTTCCAAAGAAAACATGAACCCTAAAACTAACAAGCGCAACATAAATATAATGGCACAATTCCTTGGTTAATAGGTCATGCTTTCTAACCAATGGTGTGTGTTGTGATTAATAAAATACCCTTGCATAAACTAGACATTTTAGAGATTTAAGGCTGAAGTTCAAGAATGACGAGCATTTAAACAGAACGCTATGATGCATAATGAATGTAAATTAATATAACTGTGAAGGATTTATAATATAAAAAGGGATAATTCCAAAAAGAAATGTATCAAGAAAACAGCTCCTGACAGCACTTAGAGCATTTACAAACATTTTGAAAGACTCAGTTTTTACTTCATGCAACTTCATTCTAACTTAGTGAGCTGCAGATAGCTTTGCCCTAAATTTCCCTTGTATAACTAAGAGATTATTACTATAGATATTACATTTACTGGAGAAGAAACTTCCCAAATGCTAGATAAGACTGAGATATATTTTAGGAAACTGTGCAAGTCAGTATGTGCATATGTGCCTTCTTTTCCCTTATTCTCTAGATGCCAGCATGAGTTCTGCCTGCTTTATGCTGGCTGGTATTCAGACCACGGAATTTAATCAGCAGATAGAAATCCTATACAGGACAGAGAAATGTCATAACCTTTTTTGCTTTCTTCCAGCCATTCATCCTGTACTATTCAGTTGCTAAAGAGTGGAAGAAGTCACACAGTAAAGTCAACAATACCAGAAAAAGTATAAACTAGAGTACAGTTTATTAGCCTGGAAAAAGGGATGCAACTTGTTAGTGAAGTGACATGAAAAACTGACTGAATGAACCACATGTAAACCAGAAATATAATTGTCCCTTATTAGGCAGTTAGTTCCGATTTCTTACAAAACTTGCAACAAACACAAGACCAGTAGCTACTTCTTGTTGAAGTCATATTGATGGGCTCACCATGAGAGATTAGAAAATACCCTGAAAAAGAGACGCAGGAGACCTGTTTTCCCACATCGTTCTGGCTTGGTTGTCTAATTCTGAGTTTCTGTTTTCACGTCAGTGTTGAGTTAGAAGGGGGGAGTGCGTGCATTTCTCTTTCCTTAGACCTTTTTTACTCTTTATAAACTTTAAATCTTTATAATTATTTACTATTATTTAGAACTTTGATTTCCCACAGTGAAGTCTTTTTTCATTTAGAACAAAATTGAAATCCAGAAATTGCCTGACTAACGTGATCACCTCCTACAACAAAATAATATTTTTTGTTAACATGGGAAGAGCAGTAAATATCATTTTCCTGGACTTCAACAACGTGTTTGACTTTGTTTCCCATAACCTTCTCCTGCACAAACAGCATGATGCAGATTGGATGGGTGGTCTGCAAGGTAAGTAGGAAATTGACTCACAGGCTGCACTCAGAGGGTTGTAATCAATGGTTTTTACTCAGGCTGGCAGCCTGTCACCAGTGGGATCCCTCAGGGATGAATACTGAGCTCCACAGTGTTCAACTTCTTCAAAAACGATCTGGATGATGGGATTGAAAGCACCCTCACCAAGTCTGCCGATGACACAGATGATGATCAAAGAACTGGAGAATAGGTGCTTTAGCAAAAGATGGTATTTTAAAGCAGCTCAATTTATCTTTAACTATATAATCACATACTAAAAACTTCAATTTCTTGGTCAATTGTAGTTGAAAAAGGTGTTTTGAGGTGTGAGTGCTGTCTTTTGAACTGTTTTTTGGTTTTGTTTTTTTTCACAATTTCTATCCCATTTTCAATTAGTGAGTTTTAAATATGTTAGTTGCCAGCAGCAGTAATAAAATATCTCCCAGCATATGGAGCTTATAATAATGATTTCCTTAAACTTACCACATTATGGGATTCCATGCCACTGTATCTATCCAGTAGTACACAGTGTTCATCTGAGCAAATTAACTGACATAATGAAATATAATTATTCTTTTCAATTGTCTTTTTAAATGTATTTTTATATTACTGTGCAATTTAATAAAATAATGGAATGCAATTTCTTTCTTTCAACATGTATATGTTATGGAATATTATAATTTTCTAAACTTCCATGTATTCTTCTGTCTTTACCTGAAACTTAGCAGATAGCATGATTTGAATGAATATCTAGTTATTGCTCATTTTGAGTCATCTTGCTAATTTATTGACTGTTCTGGGAGTAACCTGTAGTCTTTAGATTTGACATAATTTCTAAAGTAACCCTGTTTGAAGTCATATGGACCTCAGCACTCTCAGTTTCCTAAATCTGCACAGACTGAACATAGAAGCTTAGTTGAGGTAAGTGTGCCCCAAAAGACGGTGCAGAGCTGCATCACAAATGGAGAACATTGAAGAAGTTGTGAGAAGATTCACAAGCATTTCCTGGCCCAAAATATTTCTGCAGGTGAGAAATAGGTTACTTAGCTTCTGAGCTGTCTCAAGAGAATAGCAGTTTTAGCTGTGGAGCTTAAACTAGGTTTCAATTCCTGTTGATGTTTGCCTGTGGCTGTAGAGATGGTGAGGTCTGTTCAGATCTATCAAAATACTGATGTATAGAAGCAAGAGCAAGCCTTGGATTCTCAAACTTCTTTTGCTTTACACATTCAAGCAACATAAGCAACAGAGTTGTTTTCTCAGCAACTGAGTCAGTTCAATGCATTTTTCTTAATGTGGACCAAAAAACTCCATGAAAACATAGTGATTCTTGCTTCAGAATCTTTACAACAGAGGAATCAAACTTGCTGATAAGGAACTGAACTTGTAAATGTCACATTCAATAAACATAAAGATTTATGCCTTGAAACTCAGCCAGTCAAGAACCAACATCCAGAAGGGGCAATTTTTGAAAGAACAAGTGGGGTTTTTTGTTTCCAAAATGACCTTAAGAGTATAATCTTGTAAATATTTCCCACAGATTGAAGTGGAGCCAGGTTCTTCTCTTCACAGCCCTGTGTCCTGGAAGTAGCACTAAATCCTTCAATACTCCAGATTTCCTGAATTGTTCTGTCCTCTTTAAAAATTATCCTCTGTGTAATCTTTAAGAAACAAGCAGTGCCCTTTTTGTGAAATGGAGAAGAATCACGACTGTGATGCTTCTGCACTAGATTAAGCAAAGTCCATCTGGCACAACTTTTAAGACCCTCATTTCTGTAGTGCAGAAGTCCTTCATGAAGATCAATTAATTCATCATCATAATACTTCAGGTGTTTTAGCATCTCTAATTTACTCAGGCCCTAGGAGAATAATAAAGATCAGACAAAAATGATTTATGTGTTGAACCACATTTTTAGAGGCCTGTGCTAATGATTTAACCAAGTTATCTGTCCTCCCTTCCTTGTATTCTCTCAATTTCTAATTTATGAAAAGAAAAAAAAAAACAAAACAACCTTCTGATCTTTCTACAAAAGTCAAGTATCAAACACTTAATGTAATCCCTTTAGGGAGAGGGAATGAAAGAGACAATTGCAGGATTTATTTTTTTTTTTTAAATTACATGCTTTTAGATTCCTTTTTGCGTACTATATAACTTCAAGGAGTTACATCAAAATAGTCTGCTAAAGGATAAGCCAAACAGGTAGGGAATAGTTACAAGTCTTGGAAGAAAGGATGGCTCCCTGTAGGAAATATCCTCTATCTCCATCAGGATGGGAGTTTACTCTTTCCAAGTTTTAGCACAAGGCTAAAGCAAATCTCCAGGGATGGGGTGGGATGGATTCTCAGTGGTCAGAAATGCAGAGCAAAATGAATATGCTGTGAGTAAGACAGGTGACATTTTGTCCTTGAAGTAGCTGGGGCTCTGTTAGGCATTAACTAAAGTTTGAATTTGGGCACAGAACTATGAGTCTGTGTCTTTTGTCTGTAAACCTATTTTTGCAAAAAGATGTGAATAAAGCATTTTCCTGAAAATGCTGATTCTGTGCCTTTTGTATATATGAAATACCGGCTCTTGAAGGAAGCTCTGAAACACGTGAACAGTAATCTGAGCTTTCATTGTTTATATGATTAAAAACTAGGGTACTACAAGGAAAGAACATGGTCTTAAGGGTTTGCCCACATGTTTCTACTTACAGTCAAGTATAGAAATCCACGCATGAATTCTGGAAAGCTGAGAGCAGAGCTGTCAGCCTGATGTTTTCTGTGCCTTGAAGAAAGATAATTTTCTGAAAAAAATAGTTGCACAATATATATCACCAGATTCTAGAGTTAAAAGCTGGGGAGATTCATCTCACTGAAGGAGTGCCAATCTGTATCCCCTTTATTGCATTCAAGCCTTACGCAGTTCGGACTTGGCTTCCCTGGAAGGCGAATGTTCCACAGCAAGGCTCTGTGGTACGGGCACTCTGAGGCCACATGCACAGGCAGTCCTGCATCGTGGGGGAAAGTGTATCCAAGGGCCCTCCCTGCCCTTGATAAGATAAACTCTGGTGTGTTTGTTATTGAAGTTGCCCTTACGAAGATGTATCACACAGCTAGGGAAGGCTGCAGTGTTGGCTTCTGCTGGCGCAGTCTGATCCCTCTTATCCATACCACTTTTTCATTACATTTTCACCTAGGAACTTCTATACTGAATCCAAAGCTGCTAGGTGGTTGGCCTAAATGATGTGCAGTTCAGTCACCAGGAGATTTAAGTGTTGTGTGCCACTGGCAAAGAGACAAAGGAAACCAAGGTGCGAGCAGTGCTTGAGGCCTCTGCAATGGCAGGGAACTGATTAGCAGAGATATGCCCTGGTGATCATAGCAGGAAATTCATGACCCATGCTGTGCAGAAAGATGAAAAAATCCAAGGTTTTCCTCCTCCCCTTGAAGTTATTTTTCTAAGTGTGCAGGAACTTCTTGACACAGCTTTGTGCTGTAAACTCATCTCGAGGCAATTACCTATGACGAACTCTGTCCTTTTCTGAATTACTTATTTCCAAGACAGAAACTTGTACAACCTACGCTCTGTGTTCCCAGCTATCTTATGTTACACTTGACCACAAGAAATATACTTTTATTGCTTTGTGATCATTTACCAAGTGATGCAGGTTTCCCTGTAACAGTAACCCAACTATTAAGTATACTCTTTGATCTTATCAGTTATTGTGTTAGTAAATTTTTTGTAGCTTTAGTTTGATTAGTGATAAAAATAGAGGACAAGAATCAATTCCCCTTATGGCTAACGCTCTATTCCTGATTATTTGCTGAATATGAACTGCATTTGGAAATCCATCACGGGACCAAATTTTAATTCATTGTACTTTTAGATCAAGATCTTAACATGTACAATCAGAAAGTGAATGGTACTGACTCTGGGAGAAATACAAATATACAACAATCTAATTTGACTCTGTCAGTTAGACCTGAAATCCTGACATAAAAAAGGAACAGTTAATATGAGAAGACCTGCTTTCTATGAAATCAGGTTGACTGGTGCTGAACATTTCTATGGTCTCTAAATTTGATTGACAGTCTCAAATTGGTTCCATATTTTTTCCAGGAATTGATCTAAGTCCTGTACACCAGGTATCCAGGTCATTCAGCTAATACTGGGGAAACTACTAATTCTAGGTCCAATTTGGGTGACAGGTAAACAAAAGTGTGTGCTTTTAGAATCTCTGAGGAAAACTTTGTCCTGACACTTCCAAAGCTGAGGAAATATCTTTGAGTCTGGCAATTTATTTATTTATTTATTCATTTATTTTTATGAAATAACTTCAGAATAGCTCGACTATTGTTGTTTGAGGTAGTGGATCTTAAATTCACTTCAAGTTTCATTCAATATTTCCAGGCCAGTGCATTAATCAAATAGCAGGCTTGGAAAACACACAATAAAAATTTTAAGCATAAGCTCTTGGTGCCAGTGGGTCGGAAGCACCCACTGTTAAGTGCTGCTGAATTTGGCATCACTGTTGAGGAGCCATCCTCCAGGTTCCACAAAAGCTTATTAACTTAAAATATTCAAGTGCACTGTTTCTCGGCTGTAGTACTGCATCCCTTAAGGTAGTCATGATGGGTTTATCACGAGGCTAATTCTGTTAGTTTAGAGAAGAGTTTGCTGTCATAGCAAATTACTTTTCTGTCGCTGGTGGACTTTTGCCTTCCTCAAACCCTTGACTTCCCCCTCTATATATTCAGTGAGGGTATAAGGAAAATACAAGGCCATCTCTACATGGATGTACTGCTGTGTTTTGTATTTTCTCTTGATTAAAGTGGTTTCAGTCCTAATGCTGATTTATCACCCTTCCTCTGTTTTTCGTTTTCACTTTGTCCCTTTTTTTGCTGAGCAGGGATCACTGCACCTTTGTGTCCTGTGGTGGGAGCACTCTCCTTGACACAGAAAACGTTACATTACAGAACTCTCTGCTGTCTCTAGGAGGCATGCACAAGAGGCCTCAATACCACATCAAACAAAAGCAGTGGGGCATCTAGGTGTCAATCACAGTTTGAGATTCTTGTGATATCAAGCTCACTGATGTTCTCATACCTGGAAAAGCCTGAGGGAGGTTTGACTTAAGCCCCAGGAGGAAATTCGGCAGATGCTACAGGATGAGGGACTGACCAGCCCTGCATGTGAGCTCAGTGTTACATCCCCACCTGGGGAAAATGCCTCGTGTGTGAGGTTGCACCCTTGGCAGCACAGGCTTTGCCTCCAGGACAGGGAGCAGGGCAAGCTTTTACACTGACATTTTGTAGGCAGTTGATTCCTTTTTTGCTTCTCAGTAAAGAAGTAGATTTCACAGCAAAACTTGGACACTGTCCAGCTGTACAGCATGAGCTATCCAGGGCTGCATTTGTCTACTCTATATGAAAAATATAAGATTGAGTCTTGCTAAAGGTTGGAGAACAGAAGATGAGGATCCAAACTAAATACTGAATAACTGACTGAGCATCCAGAAGTCCAGTGTTCAGCCCATTGGAGATGCTTGGGTCCTTAACTTTACACGTATAGCTGACTTTGCATACAGGTGACTTTACATATACAGGTGAAGAGCAGTCTCAGCTGATAGCAGCAAAGTTAACTGCAGCTGTGGAGATTTCTGTGTGGTGCCACAAACATCACACAACCTCACTGTACTCCTTTGTTATCCACTCTGTTTCCCATCAGCTTTGAATTAGCTGTCATTGGAATCCACGAGGTTACTGAGGAGGTATTATTCTTGCTCTCAGTAGGGTAATAAGTTGTTTCATAATTAATATTTAATGAGAGTGTGTTTGGAATCTCCAGGAAGTCATTAATAGTTGATCTACTTAAAGGGAGGTTATTTGGGTTCATCCCATCTACAATAATTATGATATGCGTAAGCTTGTGGGCAGCAACCACAAAGGATATCGGGATTTGAAACCTGAGGGGAGCAAAAGCCTATCTGAATGAGGAATAGGTATCTGTGATTTATACAGGATGGGGAATGTACTCTCTGAGAATGTCTAGTGTATAAAATAATACCTAAAGCTATTAATCTTTGTGTTTTAAACTTTTTAAAAAGCAATTTATTTAGAACGAAATTCTTCATTTAGACATGCTTTCATTGCCACTTTCTGAAGCACAAACAGGATACAAAGCTCAAAGAAACCTCACCCACAATACAGATCATCAGACTCCAAAGCAATTCTAAGAGCCAATATCACAGGTAACAGTACCACTAAAAAAGAAAAACAAATAAATACAAAAAACATTATCTAACCCTCAGGCTTAAGCAATCAGTCGAGAACAGGAATGAGTACTTTTTTTTTAAACACAAATATCTTATTTATCCAAAATTGCACTTTTTGATTTACTGTCAAGTTTGGCAAATAGCTCCACCCCACCATAAATATTATTTTTTAAAATGAAATAGTTAATTTTGACAGTTTATAAACTGGGTATTTTGATTTTTTTTTAATCAACATTCTGTTGATTGTAAATGTTTATAGATTTTCTTTAGAAGTTATTGAAGCTGAAATGTTTTGCAGAGTGGAATAAAATACATTTTAAAATTATTTTTTATGAAGACAGCTAATGGAGTTTTATTTGCATTTTTTCTAAGAACCTGAAAATACAGGCATTCATGTAACAAGCATGGGATGACGAGATACTCCAATGGACCAGCAAAAATCATCACTTTACCCTACATATAGAAAAAAATGGCATCCTACAGCTTACAGTCAAGGTGATAGTGGTGCTTATGAGAAGGAAAACAGAATATTTGAAACTTTCACTAAATTTCTATATGAGAAGTACTTCAGAATTTTGAGTGATTTAGAGAATGTGAACATAATGCTGAAAATTTATAAAAAGTCCAAAACCTTTTCTGTTCTTTTGCAGTGTTCTGAACATGCTTGACTGCTACTGGGAGCACCTCATGTCATTGAGTTTATCGTTGCTTATTGATTCAGGCAGAGTTTGGTACTGACCTCTTTGCACACTAGCTCTGATCCTCAGCAGGGAGAGGGAATGCACTCCTCTTGGCTTGAGTCACCCTAAATTTTGTCTTGGAGTGATGCCCTTAATATTGCTAGCTCCTGTTCATTTCCAGCTTTTTTCTCTAAAGGAACTAAAAAGTAGAGAGGGGCAAGGGGCAGGCTCCAGTCCTTTGCAACTGGTTTCAGTTCTTGTACCACCAGAATAGCTCAGAAAATCTGTATTTCCATAAAGATAGACTTTTTTGTCATGAGCAACCACTATTAAAAAAACCAAAACCAAAACCCTTATTCGTATTAGAATAGATGTAGTCTCATAAAAAACCCCATACTTCAAACTGATGCCTGGAAAACCAAATTACAAATTAATCTAGTGACAGAGAGACACACGCTAAGAATTGTAATTAAAAAGAAATAAATAAAAAAAATATCCAGCTCTGAAGACCCCAGGTTATTGCTTTCTTATGGCTATACTATCTCTTGGTATATTATTTTTTGCAGCTTGAACTTCACTGTAACACCTTCACAACTTAGAATTCACGGACCTGGACTCATTTCACCACTGAGTCATGACAGTTTTGTAGTGTGTGTTGTTAGCTACCTTTGCCACCATTTGCTGAACTGGAGCACCTACTTTTGTATTTTGAAGGAGAAAACAAGTAAAAATATACAAGTATTGTTGCTGATTGATAGAAATCAAGATTTGTGCTATGTTGTTTCTGAAGTCCTCCAGTTTTGAGGCTTCTGGTGTGCTCAGAGAGCACCAGGAACCACAGACTTTGGCTGAAGTTTCATCTAGATTACAAGGAAATCTGCTGACCTGTGTCAGAGTGCAACACATGAGGAGTGACAGAAAATGGCAGGAATTTCTGTGAATGACACAGACATTTGATGAAAAACAAGTGAAACAAAAGTAAAATTACTGGGGATGGTCCTAGTAAGTACTATGGCATAATATTTAATACATGCTTTTAGACGTTCTGACTGTACCTGGTAAATGTATCAGAAATGTCTCTAGTTGAAAAGAACAACAATGCGATCCTGAATTCATTAGAATTGTGCATTTTGCTGAGTTTAATCATACCAGTAGGCACTTTAAGTAAGATCCTAATGCAGCGACACACTTCCATATTTGTAAGCTCTTTCAGTGTGATCTTGTAGAATTTTGAAAAGGAAAAAGTGAAAAGCTTTCCTGTAAAGTTGGAAGCTTTATTTCCTTAGCAGAGCTGCTTCAGGGCTGAAAGCAGGAATCTCAGGATCCCCCTTTGTACAAGTATGCTTTAACCACTGTGCTCCCACTTCTTTACCTCCTGGATCTCGCTTTACATATTGTGGAGAAATTTTTTTGAGAAGTGGTTTACTGCTCTTCAGAGATGAGAACTTTCAGTTTGAACACCCTCTCTGGGCTCCAGATGAACGTGAGGAAGCCCGATTTCTTGCTTACTGTTCTCTAACTTGACATTAAGTCAGAGATAAATTTAGCAACACCATGCATTTTATAGGCTTTGTTTCAAAAACTAAGTGTTTCTGAGCACCCGGCGTCTGGAGAAGATTCCTCAGAGTGATTGGAATATGTTTACAACACTGACTGCTCTCCAGGCTTCCCTGATGCTCCCTCCAGGGGTAGGGCAGGATCAGGCCACACAACTCTTTAGGCAAGGCATTTTCTTGGCTGCAAAGCTGTGCTCTGGGTGTGTAGTGAATTTTCCATCCAGAACAGAGGCAGAATGAGCTTAGCTCAGGAGTTCTCCATTTTATAAGCTCAAAATTCCCTCTCTCATTTTATGTAAGCCCTTGGACACCCAGAGGGCTGATTTCTCATGTCTCTCTGCTCTCAGATGTGCACTGCATTGCTATCCCTCGACATCCTGTACCTGCTCTTCCAAGGACAGCCCATTGCCAATCTGGTCTTGGTGAATGTGAGCAAAGGTTTTTAGGTCATCTTTTTAGATTTAGTATTCCTAACATTCTCTTAAATCATGTTTTATTATCCCATGTCCTTATTTGACTCTAAATCAAAAGAGGGTATATTTTTTAGCCTTAAAGGTTAAAGAATCTGATACTTTCCCCTGACAGTGAAGAAGGTCTTTAGATGATGTGCAAGTCATATTTAAGTGCCTCTTATTTAAGACGGTAATCTTTCATTTGCCTTTGGTTTTCATGATTATTTGAGCATTTATATGTTATTTTTTCCTCAGTGCCCTAGGATTAGAAATATTTCTCCCATAGGATAAAATGAGAAAGTAACTCAGGAGTATGTGAAGTAGAGACCAAATTCAGGAGGAATATTTATTTTGAAGTAAGACTCTGTCTTAGCCCTAGTGATTACATAAAATCTGAATGTTGAGGCTTTAAAATTTAATTTGTTGATAGGTCAGCAGTTGTGAAAACCTGATCTCCACATTTGTAATGCAAGTTTTGACTTCTGAGGAAAAGGCTTGTGACTTAGCTGTTATCTTTTGCAGTTTGTTGTATGGGAAGGGTGGTGTTTGCAACATGATGTATTGCTATAGTAATAAATACTCTTGTCCAGAGACAATTATTCAGAGTAACTGAGAATAACTGATAGCAGTTGTAATGTGAGAGATGCCAAAAAATATAGTGGATTTTTATATCTTTAAGAGTTAAATTGACATGTGAAGAACACAGTTTTCAAAGATGATCAGTAATGTATTGACTTCAGAACATGCAATTTTGTTTTATCTTTTGGTTTGCACACCATTATTCATGTTACTGGAGCTTTTCTCTAGTGATTTCATCCACTGTTCTATGATTATGTTAAAAAGCAAAAGAGAAAATAAAATGTGTAGGAATTTGACCAACAGATTAAAACAGTACTCAGTGCATTACTACCATTGGTTTTAAATTTCTTGTTTACATGGCTGTGTAAATTCAACTTTCTGTGTTAATAGCTGAAGTTATCTAGCTTGTTCCTTAGATCTTTTATACTGGAAATAGGCCTTACAAGTGGAAAAAAGTGTGTTTATTTTCCTCCCTCAGATATATCTGTATTCATTTCTGTTTCGATCACCTAACCAAAGAGATGCTAGAAGGCAAGTACAGCATCTTTTCACACGTCATTGCCTGAGGATAGGGAGGCTGAATTGGTAATAGGGTGATCTGTGCTGACTTCAGCAGGCTCCTGTAGCTGACTCCCTGCTGCTTTCCCTGGCTCTCCATGCCCACTGTCTCTAGAGGATACCAATATGTAAAGGCATAGGTGAGAGAAAGTTTTACACAAACACTTTCTTATTTTCTCTGGAAACAAAGGTCATGCTGCAGTGCTAGTGCCACTGTTTTATTTTTGTTCGCTTATTTTTCACTTTTCTGTTATTTTTATTTCTTGTTTCTTGTTCTAAGTAGAGGACAAGTCTGATTTATCCTAAATTAAAGCCCTTTTTCCTATCAAACTCAGTGAAAAAGACGAGCCAATCCCAAGTGCAAAAGAGTGGAGATTTTTATTGCTGATGTGTAAGTCATTGAGGTTGCCCATGTCTCTTTTTCTTTACCCTGTTTTATTTGAGAGCATTTAATTTTAGCTTTATTTTCTTTCAGTGTTCTTTTCCCTCCCAAGTCACCAAGACCCTCTGAAGGGTCAATAAACCCTGTGAAGATCAATAAAAGCCTTACAAAAATTATGACTCAATTTTTAAGAAAGTAACAACATGGAAAATTAGAGATGCCTCTGCAGAATGTTAAAAAGGCTTGATGGAAAGAAATGGAGGCAGATTTGTTCAGGGAATTAACAGCTGAATCTGCTGTATGTTGTTCCCATAATTTATAATATAAGCATTTAGTGAAGGCAGAATGTAAGAGTATCTGATGAGCGAATAAATATTGGGCAATATTATATGACAGAAGACAACCTTTTGTACCAATGACCTCTCTAACAGAACTGATGCAAGGAAACTGATATTACCTTTTATTGGTCCTCATTGATCATACCCATATCATATGCTCACTTGTGATCATAAAAGGAGTTTATACAGAATTAAAGTATTGTTTTATTTACTTGTCTAGTGTGTAGTTTGGGGTTTTATTTGAACATTTGAAGAATCAGAATTTTCATCACTGGAATTACAGACAAAAATACGTGTACCAAAGATAGAGGATCATAAGAAAAATAAAATAGAAGACTAGTGGGGAGAGAGGGAGAAGATAGGGCCATGAAAACTGATGCTGGCTTATTTGAATAGTTAACTGAATTACCTGAGTAAAATAGCCAGAAACAAAAATCCTCTTTCATCTACCCAGCAGTAATAGCTGCAATTATTATATGAATAAGTGTAAAATGAATAAAATTAGGTTTTTTGGTTTTGGTTTTTAAAAATTATTTTATTATTATTTTACCATTATTCAGTAATATGCTTTGTTGATGATATAATCTAGTTTTGATTAGCCAAGATATGAAGCATCTGCTTTCAAATGTTACTATTCTTTGAAATATTCTCCTCCGAACTACAGAAGTACCATCTGAATGCAGCAAATATCTCAACTGTTAAAGATAGTCCAAAAGAACTGGGATTTAAAACATCGAGAACTTTACACATTTTTTCTTTGTGTATCATAAACACTGTTGAAAAAAATGTGTTAAAACACTTCTAGTTGTTCAGGTGAAGATAGCATTGTGTGTACAAGTGCTTTCCTTAGTCTGAAAAATAGTCATGATGAGTGTCTTCACTTCCAAAACACCCAGGAGTAAAATATCAGAGAAATTATACACTTCTTACATTAGCACAGTCAGTTCAAACTTCAAATCCTGCTCAGCCTGCTTGGTTATTGTGTTAGCTGTAACTGAATTCCAAATGTAATTTTCTATTGTTATCACAAGCATTTCCCTACACAAATCTCTCTCTTTCTGTGAACAGGTTTCTCTGAACAACATACCCAAGTCATTCAACATGTAATAATGAAGATACTTCTGTTTGTTCTGTCTCTTTATTAGAATCATAGAATCATAAAGGTTGGAAAAGACCTCTAAAATCAAGTCCAACTGTTGTTCTTCTCCTTTGAAGTGTTATGAGGATAGGTTTTACTTATGCACTTTTTATTCTTTTTGTAATTTTGTTGTTGTAAGATTGCGCTACATCTTCAGCGACTCAGTGGGGGGATTTTATGAATATATTTATTACTGTTCTCCACACAATGATTTGACTCAGGTCTTGTTCTCATTGCTTTTTGTATCCCTTTAAGATCAGAGAGTTTAGGTTGTTCTTTTCATGTTATTCATTCTCCATGTGACATCAGAAATGTATTAGTGTGTTCTCAACTTGTTGTAATATTATGAAAATTTCAACTATTTGCAATCATAACATTTACACTAGGAAGTGCCAGAAGACCACTCTGTTGCTCAGATAGAAGACAGAAAGATAGTTCCTGCTGCAGGAGATCTGCTGTCTGCTCACAGGAGAAGATATGAAAGCAGGAAACACAGGCAGGAGAGCAGATGATACTGGTGAAGGAATGATTACGAAGATAATTTTTTTTTATGATCTCCTGCTTATGTAAAAGTGAATTTTGGTTTTACCCCAAGCTTTATGTGAATCCAAAGGGCTGGACAAAGACATTTTGATGCCTTTTCACATCCTGGTCTGCCCTGCCAAAGGATCCTGCTGAACACCTCCTTGTGTACCTTTCTCACTGGACTCTCCTGGCTAAGGTCAATGCAGTGCCCAGTGCGGTAGGGATCAGGGGGCAGGACTCCTTTATCAGTACAAGTCCCTAATGGGAATAAAAGGTAATCTGCTGTAAGTTTGTCATAATTGGGGTCCTTTATTTAAAAAAAAAAAAAAAAAGTTTAACATTATTATTAACTTTGCATTTGAGTAAGAGTATCTGATAATGTGTTCATGCTAATTAAGTTGAAAACAGCAGGCAACCAACACTGGAATAAGATCTGAAATCTTTAAGCACACTGAAGTCTGATATTTCTAAAACTCTTATGACATTCAGCTTGTTTCTTTGTTTATTTTTAATACCTGGTACTTTTTCAAGCAAGTGTATAGATCCTGCACTCTTGGTACAGAACCTAAAATGTAACATGCAGGTAAAGCACAGAAACCATAGCAAAAGTGTCTTTATTAAAGTATGACTATATGTGATCTTACTGTCTTACAGTTCTTTCTCTGGGAATTGTAGTCAAAGACCAATATGAATACAGAATTCAGATTTTTAATTAGACCAGTGATTAGACCAGAAGATGTTGTCCTGTGGTTCTGTGAGGTCAGTTTACGTGTTTTGGAGTGTTTAGCTATATTTTGGGCCTAAGCATGACTTCTCTTACAGTTAAATTTGTTCACCTACCTTTTCATTAAAGACCTGCTCTGTAATTTTGCATTATTTCCTGTGAAGCTGCTTTTGATGACACAAATATTATGATTTGAGACCTCAGAATTTCCATGAATAATTAGAGACAATAGTGACATTTTTTTTTTCCAAACACAGAGACAAGAGATAAAAAGGAATAACACTTGCCACTGCGGGTTTGTGGGAGTGTGATATAGTCAATCTGCCAGGCCTCTCCATATTTATGTTTTAACCATCGTACTCCATACCAAAAAGGCTTTAACCTCTTGCTTAATCGCAGCACAAGTTTTGCATTTGTGAATAACCTGGGCAATAATGTCCATGATTAAGTCCACCCCTCAATCACGAGCCCATCTATATGTTGCATCTCTTCCTTGACAGCCTGAGGCATCATGGGCCCAGCGGGCTGAAAATTTTTCACCCTTGTGTTACCAGTCCAGGTCTACTCAAGACACTTTGATCTTAGCAGCCTCATCCACCTTTTGGTTGTTTTGATGTTCTTCAGTAGCTCAACCCTTGGGCACATGAGTATCTACATGATGTGTCTTTACAGCCAGTCTCTCTATCCAAGCAGCAATGTCTTGCCATAATTCAACAGCCCAGATGGGTTTGCCTCTGCGCTGCCAGTTGCTCTTTTTCCATTGTTGTAACCACCCCCACAAGGCATTTGCCACCATCCATGAGTCTGTATAGAGGTAGAGCACTGGCCACATTTCTCGCTCAGCAATGTCTAAGGCCAGCTGGATGGCTTTTACCGCTGCAACTGACTCAATTCACCTTTTCCTTCAGCAGCATCAGTGACTTGTCGGGTGGGACTCCACACAGCAGCTTTCTGCTTTCAATGTTTTCCTACAATGGGACAGGATCCATCAGTGACCAAGACATATTGCCTCTCATCATCTGGCAGTTCATTATATGGTGAAGCCTCTTCACCATGTGTTACCTCTTCCTCTGGTGACATTCCAAAATTTTTGCCTTCTGGCCAGTTCATGATCACTTCCAGAACTCCTGGGTGACCAGGGCTTCCGATACGAGCCCATTGTGTGATCAGTGCGACCCACTTACTCCATGTGGCATCAGTTGCGTGGTGTGTAGAGGGAATGCTCCCTTTGAACATCCAGCCCAGCACGGGCAATCGAGGTGCCAGGAGGAGCTGTGCTTCAGTACCGATCACGTCTGAACCAGCTCCAACACCCTCATGCGCTGCCAATATCTCTTTTTCAATTGGAGTATATCGGGTCTCTGATCCTCTGTATCTATGACTCCAAAACCCAAGGGGTGAACCTCAAGTCTCTTCTGGTGCTTTCTGCCACAGGCTCCAATTAGGTCCATTGTCTCTGGCTGTGGTGTAGAGCACATTTTTAACGTCTTGTCCTGTCTGGACTGGCCCAAGGACTACTGCATGGACTTTCTCCTGTTTCATTTGTTCAAAGGCTTGTCATTACTCAGAACCCAATGTGAAATCATTCCTATTTCAGGTCACTTGGTAGAGACAGTTCATGATCTGGCTGCAATTTAGAATGTTCATTCTCCAAAAACCCACAACACCTAAGAAGGCTTGTGCTTCCCTTTTGTTAGTTGGTGGGGACATAGCTGTTATTTTATTGATCACATCCATTGGTTTCTGTTGGTGTCTATCTTGCCATTTTATTCCTAAAAACTGTATCTCCTGAGCAGGTCCCTTGACCTTACTTTTTTTTATGGCAAAACCGGCTTTCAGAAGGATTTGGATTATCTTCTTCCCTTTCTCAAAAACTTCTTCTGCTGTGTTGCCCCACATCGATGTATTGCAGGTGTTCTGGAGCTCCACCCTGTTCCAAGGCAGTCTGCATCAGTCCATGGCAAATGGTGGGACTGTTGATTCCAGGTGTACTGGACACCTCTCCAGGTGAAAGCAAACTGTGGCCTGCACTCTGCTGCCAAAGGAATGGAGAAAAACACGTTAGCGATATCAGTTGTGGCGTACCACTTGGCTGTCTTTGACTCCAGTTCATATTGGAGCTCTAACATGTCCGGCACGGCAGTGCTCAGTGGTGGGGTGACTTCATTCAAGCCACGATAGTCCACTGTCAGCCTCCACTCCCCGTTAGGCTTCCACACTGGCCATACGGGGCTGTTAAAGGGAGAGCGAGTCCTGCTGATCACTCCTTGGCTCTCCAGCTGATGCATCAGTTCATGGATGGGAATTACAGTCTTGGTTGGTGCAATAGGGCCACCAGTGCAGTGTTGGGGTAGCAATTGGCACCTGCTGTTCTTTGACCCTTAGCAATCCAACAACAGAAGGGTCCTCTGAGGACCAGGCAAGATGGACAGCTAAGGGTTGAAGAACAACAGGCGCCAATTGCCAACTCTGTCCTAGCAAAAACCAGGACAGAAGTGCATCCACAAGCACAGTGACAAGCGGAGCCTTAGCTGGAACATAACATTTAATTAAAGCAGAACTCTATTTAGGAAAGAATATGGCATTGGAATATAAATCGTTCAGTTTAATGCAAATGTCTACCACTTATTACACTTGGTGTATGAGTGTATATTCATACTGACCTGCTCCCCTTAATAAAGTGCTTTCCTAAGTTGGATCCTCACCTGACTTCCTGCAGACTCAGCTACTCATTTGCTTCTGTCAGTTTGGTGACATTTTCTACTTTGTCTTTTGACTTCATGCTTTTCTCCAGCACAGTCCCTATCGGCTCCTACAAGCACATTCAGACCTACCAGGTTTACCCTTTCTTAGCTTTGTGCTTGTCCTGATGCTGCCTCTGATACCTGGAGAAGTTCTGTCTTGTCCACGACAGTCTTTTTTTAAGCTTTGTAAATTTAGTCCTTTACAACTCCCTTACCAAATGGGTCCTATGTTTGTTTGCTTAGAACTAGCACCTCCCTGTTCTCATTTTTGCCACAATAGTATATTCTTTCTTGTTTTTCTTTCTTATACTACAGGATTTTCAGGAGTAATGCTTTTCTTTTTTAATAGCTGTAATGGTCCAATGCATGAGAGAGTTTAGGAAGCTTTGGCTGAGGTTTGACAAATGGATATGTCTGGGGGAGAAAAAAGACACACAAGCATTCTTCAGGATTATGCTAAGCTAAGGAATTTACTACTTCTCATACAGACATGAAGAAGGGCTCATAAACCCTTGCCCTTTTTTCTTATTAATTAGTTAATAAATGGTGTTGTCCCTCCCTACAAATCTTTACTTTAAGGATGTTCTGTACAGACATAATGCTACTTTTATGTTCGAAAAGAAACTTACAGACTTACTGGACTCATCCCATCTCACTGGTACTTTTGCCTACAAGTACTATGTTTCATTTTGAGATTAATTACCTGTAAATGCTTTGTGGCATACAAAATATTTCTTTGAGAATCTCAGAATCCCATATAGCTGTATCATTAGGAACACTATGAGGATGGTCAAACATCTTGCACATAATTGTTATTCATTGAAAAACAATCCTTTACAAAAACCCAAAACATTTTACAATATTTTAAATTTTCATAAATTTATAATGGAATTTTGTGTGTTGATATTTTCTACCTTCTTAATGTTTTTACTGACACTTTCTTCAACCAGACTTTATTGTACTTCAAAGTTTTTGACTGTTTTTATTACAAAGCTAACTGAATATATATTTGAGTACATCATTTTTGATTCCAGATTCCACTAATATTTCATTGTTGAAAAGCTATTCTTAATGTGCTGAGATAAGGCTAAAAATATATTATTATTATGTTTTTTGGCTGTTCCAAAGACTTAGAAAAGGAAATAATATTTCAGGAGTTTCTGAGTGAGTATACCAAGCAGGATGAGATGTTTCCTGAGTAAGCAGGGATTTGTAGCCCACACCTGCAGGAACTGGCTCTATGGCTTGGTATAGCTGAGAACTGAATTTTCTCCTTTTCAGATAAATTTCTGTTTCCCAGTGAAAGTTCAGTTCCTCCAGTGCTCAGTATTGCAAGTTCCCTGTCTTTGATGGTATGAAGCACTCCTTAATGAAAGTGGACATATTGTTTTAGGATTATTAGGTGCACAAGCTGCCTGCCAAAACTTGTTCTGAAGTAAAAGTGCCTGCTGAATCATCTTCAGACCATTATTCTGCTTCGCCTGTAAGTTTTATGCAACACTGCGGTTTTCCCTTCTTCCTTTTTCTGTATTCTACCTGCATTATTCCCACATGGTTTCTTAAATCTGAACTAATATCAGAGGATTAAAATATTACAATTAATTAAAATTATCACTTCTTGTACAGACATAAGTAGTACATTACTGAATTAAAAAGCATTAGTTTGATCCTTGTTTCAGTGGTGCAGTACACTCATAGATTGAGTGCACTACAGAGTTTGCCCACTGGCAGCCTTTCCTGGGGAGCAGCTTGCAGAGCTGAGCAAGTACCCAGCCCCAGCGCTGCCCCCCATCCTACAGACACCCAGACCAGCACCCAGGACTGAGAAAATACAAAGGAAAAACTGTCCCTGGCTCTGGGACACTCACAATTGCTGGACTGGGAAAGCTGAACCAAGGCTTTTGTGGTATTCTCTTGCTGACCAAGACATCTGTAACAACTCTGGCATTCTGCATGACTTAAAAAACCCCCTGCAAATACACACATGTAAATAAATAAAATGGCAAAGCTGATGTTATGCTGAACATACCAAACTGATTGTGAAATGTGTTTTCACAAAGAGAGAGAGAAACATTAAACTATGGTTAAAAATTTGTGTAGAAGCAAGTAGCATAAGTTGGGGCTTACTTTACAAAAATATGATCTCAGGTCTTAAAAGGTATTTACTTTACTTAAAGCTTACTTAATGGAGATTTAGTACCTAAATATTGCTGAGAATTTGAGCCACGATCAATATTCCCTTAATCGCTCATGAATTCTCTTTAGAGAAACAGTGTCTCAGAAAGTCCCCATTCAGGTTCCTGTGCAAGACCTAATATCACCATACTGCAGAGTTTTTTTAAGTGTTTATAAGCTTCAGATGTTGAAGCCAAAATTACATTTTTATGACCCTCAGACCAATACATCACTTTATTTTTTCAGTGCTGTTATTTCCTGAATAACCCTGCTAAAGCAGAATTGCATTGGGAAGAATGAGAAACAAGGCCAGTGGAGAAGTTATATATTATAAATAAGAAGGATATGCTTTTTATTTTAAGAGTAGTCTGTTATTTTTTTAATAATCCCTACGTATACAAGCTCAGCATACTCCTATTGTCTTCAAGTACTTATCACTGAGAACTCTTTTTCTTCTACAATTTATGTCAAATTCAGGGGAAAGAAGTTGTCTTTGAAAGGCACCTGGAAGTTTAATAGTTTGTGACTTTTAAGCTCCAAACCACTCAGAAATGAAGCAGCAGCTCATTACAAGCACTTGTCGCTTTTCTGTCTTATCTGAAGTTTCTATTCTCCTGAGTGACTTTTAACAGCATTAAATCAACACCATCTACTCGAGAGCTGCCAGTCTAGTACTTTTTTTCCAGATGATCTTTCTTTTAATCTGATTCTGTGGAGAGCAGCAGGGTACTCCAGCTCTACAATTTATCTGCAATAACAACAGTCAAAGCTGTTATTTTCCTTGTTCTGTAACAGAGCTCTGCTTTATCTCGTATTGTGGAATTTTCCTTCCTTAACTGGCAGCAGCAGCGCGGACCAAAAGCTGTGACAATGACAGTAATGCAGAGAATGACCACTTCTGATGGCATTCTCTGAATATGCTGACTGTACCATCAGAGAAACATAATAATACTCTATGATTAACAAATTTGTGACCATCTAGCACCTGACATTTAACAATCTCCTGAACATTTTGGTCAATCAGAACTTTGTGGTAGTGACAGAGGTCTGTTTCTTTTACTTAAAATCCGTTAAAGGAAAATCCTCTAAGCCATCAATTCTCTGCAGCAAGCTGAAATTTTGGGTGCGATGGCAGCAGAGGCTGTGGAGAAGCCAGAGCCTGAAGACATCAATAGTCAAGGTAAGCATAGCTGTAGTAAACTAAAATACTTCTGTCAGCAGCTGGCTGTTCTCTCTCTCTGCTGTGGTTGCTGCTCTGAGGGTAGAGACAGTAGGACAGACCTTAGATTTGCACCTCACTGTTCCAGCTCCTATTTCAGGGTATTCACCTAAACCACTGATGAGAAGCTATAGAAAACCCCTAAAACCACACTAACACGATGGACTGGAGATGTGATTCTGCTGTCCTGACACAGAGATAACTGAATTATAGAGAAAAGGGAGAGCAGACATCTCAGGGAAGTGAGGTCTTGGGCAGCTACAGCTAGATTTGACATATTCCAGAAACTATCTGTTCTGGGCATTACGAGTGGAAAGAGTTAGACTGTTGGCTGGGTTTTACAACCATGAGTTGTGAAATTTCATCCGAACTATGTAACTGAGTATGCCTCAGCCAGCCAACCAGCTAGGAGGAAAGGCTGAAGGCAGAGAGAAATTCTTACTTCTCTTCCAGCTTTCAGCAGCTCAGAAGACTTCTAAACCTGGTGTTTATGAAAGACTGGCATTCACAGCCTGAAGGGTTTCAGTGCTCTAGTTGCCACTTTGAGTTTGGATAGCATCTCATAGTTCTCTTATAATTAAACTGAAAGGGAAGGTATCAGTATTGATGTCTACATCTTTAACAGAGGACTTTCAGAGGAAGCACAAAACTGGTTTCTCTGCCCTCTTTATCTGGAGAAGGGTAAAATCTGTATCTCACATATCCCAGGAGGTGTGCCTTCACTTCCTAGTTTAAGGGAAGGATGATAGAAGTTTATTCACAATTTCTCTGTTCAATCTATGCCACTGTGCAGAAAGAAAAACAAGACTGAGAGGGCTAGAGAGAGAGAAGAGAGTAAAAAACTGGGTGTGTAACTCACAGCCCATAATATGCAGCCTTGCCCAGGAAGATGTCACTTCATAGATTGCTTCTGTATTTTATTTGTGGATTCTTCAAAGTAAAAAAAAATGCATAAACAATCCAGGGGATTGTTTGAGGCAGGGAGCAGAGCACACAGGAGGGACCACATCAGATCACTGAAGAAACTCTTTGTGCTCCCTTTATTTACTGTTTCCATGACTTCTGAATCTTGTGCTCTTTCTACAGCTAAGTCTACGTGGTATGTTGTATGCTGAAATCGATATGGCCTGCCTACACTGTGAGCCAAATAAAAGCTATAAGATCAAGATAGTGTGTCCATGAGCTAATTTACTTTTTCTCAACAGTACATACTAAGCTCCACTCCAGCTTCTGAATGATTTTAGCATTAATTGTCCCCCTAAAGCTTTTCAGAACCCAAAAGCTAGTTGTCACATCAAAATCCATGTTGGACAATATGCTCCTAGTGATGTCAAAGCTGTTAAGAGTTAAAACTAACACAAAGTTGTCTTAATAATGTGCTAGCTCACCTCTTCTAGGATAATTTTCTATTCAGAGACCTGCATAAGCTGTGAGGAGTTCCTTATTGTGTGTATGAACTATGTCACCTCTATGACTTCAAGGCCAGCCATTCGCAGCACCAGAGGACAGTAATATCTTGCTTTCCAGTGTTAGGTATTCACCTTAGATACCACTAAGGCAGTGACAAGTATCCAATAAAACAGGAATAGGCTGTCCAAATCTCACAATCACAAAGTAGCAACAAGGACAGCCTAACAGCAGTCTTCTCTTGAAAACCAACCCTAGAACCTGTTTTTGGATTGTGAGGTTGATTACCAAGTCATTGCTAGCTCTGCAAAATGGCACCAGAATAATCATTGCAGTTAATAACAAGGACACTATATACAAGGTACAAACTACCTCAAATGCATTCTCTTCAACTATATCATTGCTGAGCTTTGTGTGGCTGGGCTGCATCAGAAGAAGCGTGGCAAGCAGGTCAAAGGAGGTGATTCTCTCCCTCTACTCCACTCTCTTGAGGCTCCACCTGGAGTCCTGTGTCCAGTTCTGGAGCCCCCAACAAAAGAAAGACATGGACCAGTTAGAACGAGTCCAGAGGAGGGCAATGAGAATGATCAGAGGGCTGGAGCACCTCTCCTATGAGGACAGGCTGAGACAGTTGTGGCTGTTCAGCCTGGAGAAGAGAAGGCTTCAAGATCTTATAGCTGTCTTCCAATACCTGAAGAGGGCCTATAAGAAAGCTGAGGAGGGACTTTTTGCAAGGGCAGGTAGTGATAGAAAAAGGGGTAATGGCTTTAAACTGGAAGAGGGTAGGTTTAGATTAGATATTAGGAAGAAATTATTTCCTGTGAGGGTGGTCAGGCACTGGAACAGGTCGCCCAAGGAAGTTGTGAATGTTCCCTTCCTGGAAGTGTTCAAGGCCAGGTTGGATGAGGCTTTGAGCAACATGGTCTAGTGGGGGGCATCCCTGCTCATGGCAGGGGGGTTGGAACTAGGTGATCTTTAAGGTCCCTTCCAACACTAACCTTCTATGATTCTATGATTTATGTGGCCAGAGCATATTTGCTGCATAGGCTCTTCAAAGTTCCTAAATGCTTGAACTCTCAGATTCTGGCAGCCAAATGGTTTAAATATGTAATGAATTCATTTCAGTTGATGCAGTGTTGTCTCTCTATGTGACCAACATCTGAACCTTAAGTTTAGTTCGGTGTCTAACAGATTTATGCAAGGTTTTTAGTTCTCATTCACTTTGGCAGAGATGCTTGCATTCCACATAGCACCCACATCTGTAGCTTAGTTACCTAAGTGACTTTCTTCTGAGGAGCTGATGGAGGAAGGTTGGCACCTCTTAGTGGTGAAATAGCCACCTGAAACTATGAATTGCTAAGCTCTTTGCCCTAACTGTAGAGTTTACTTCTCATATCTAGTTTTCTGACTTAAATGTGTCACTTAAGTGATTAAAGTTAGGCAGGATGAATCCAGGCCCAAGTGTATTTTTGGTTAACATCTTAGTCACTAGTAACTGCTAACTACCAACTAGTTACTAACAATGTCTTAGTTACTATCCTGGTGACATGTAGTTGAGTCATCTCATTCTATCTGTATGCAAAGATTACAGTATTTAAAGCATAACAGCAGTTCTCATTCAGGCTCTTATGGACATCTGTGGATTTTTTCCACAATATGTTTTCAGCTCTTTAGGTAATATAATTGACAGTATTGTTGGTTTGAAAGACTGCATCTGTAATCTAGCACAGACAGCGTTATGTAAGTAAACACTTAATAAGCTTTTGAAATTAAGGGAGGAGGTATAATTTAACACAATATTCTTTGAATGTAGCAAAATTCTGATTTACTATGATCTCACAGAAGAAACAATAGTACATCTCCTGTATTTTGTGTATTTGAGGAGACATGCCCATGGCAAACTAAAGAACAACATGACCTTTCTATAGCAAATTATAATTAAAGCCTGACAGAGTTTTGCTGTTCTTCAATTATTGTCATTTAGTTCAGTGGCTGATATATAATAAAGAATGCTACTGAATTACTGTCAGAGAGAATGTAGATCATCACAGCCTCAGAAATAGGACTCAGTGAAATACTCTGAATGCACCTTCTGGGCTGGCACTGTATTATCCATAAGGCAGGCAGCTTGGGGTTCTCCTGGTGTGGTACATCCCTTTTTCAAAAGAGACCAGTCTGCAAAATGGTTTATGCAGTCACAGAACGCGTCTGTTCCAGCAGAATGAGAACGTCACTTCACAAGTACATTCCCATGGTGAACTACAGCTGGGCACCACAGAGCATTGAAACAGGTTGTAATTTTAATGATCTCCAAATAAAGGTGGTGAAGTTGTTTAAAAGTCTATCCAAATCATCAAACTGTTGCCTGTGCTGGAAGGAAGGAATTAATCTCCGAAACCTTAATCTCTGTCTATGTCAGGGCCAGGTCCGAATTTTAACTTTAAAAAAAAAAAAAATAAAATAAACATCCTGTTCCCCCATCAAAGGGCTGTAGTGATATGACCATTACAATTAAATATTTTAGAAAATGGTTATTTGCAGAAACAGTGACACAATAACAATGGGGAATAAAGACTTCAGTGTACTCTACTATTTTTTGCTGGGCAGTATGAAGCATTTATTAACATGCTGTCTCTTTTAGATAATATTTTGACGGTGTTGCACTCCTAATGTATTAGGAATACAGTACAGTGAGCCTAGATTCCTAAGAGAGGATGCTTTTCAGTTTATTTACCAGCTATTGAGAATAATTTCTTAAGTTCTTTATATGACCTATCCCTTATTCAGGTAAAAAAGTTCAAGGATAATACTTTACATTAGCAAATCAATGCATATAGGGAATTATTCATTTCAGTTAAGTCCCTTTTCTCCTGTTTACAAATGTTACTTCAAATACTTATTCTAAATATATAGGGTTAAGACATTCTAGTGTTTTGAAGGAGAACTTATTATTTTGAATTTCAGTGTTGTTTCAATATCAATTGCAATTACTTCAAGATAAAATAAAATTTCAACTTTTCATAATAATTAATAACTTTGCCTGATCTCATCCATATTGACATAATTCCCATGAGGTCATCATACTGCAGATACCATGTGACATAGGCAGTTGCTCCCAAGCTGTATTTTAAACCTCTGCATACTGTGTTTGTAGCTGGCTTTTTTAAAGTAGGAAGCTCTGATGATTTCTTTAAAGCCAAGGAAGGGAGTGGCATCTGTTATTGCTTGTTTGCTGCAGATAGCTTTTATAACACCCCATTGTTTCAATAGTTTCATGGAAAGAGGAAAATATGCCTCCTTCAGGCTTGACTGGATTCAAAATTAGCTGTTGTTATTCTTTCATTATCTCAAGTTTCTCTTGTTAGCAGTTTCACATCATGCAGGGGGCCTGATATGACACATGCTGGTTTTAATTTTTGTTAACCTGGTGATTATACTGCCTTTGTAGTAAGAAGTTCTCCACATCTTCTGAGTTTTAAACTGTCTCCTGCTTGACCTGCCTTATGTCATATTTCTTTGGTTTCAGCAAGCAATAAGTGTTTCAGTTCTGATTCAAATCTCACTTCTTATGAAATATTTCAAAATAGCCTTTCTAAACATAACATTTTTAAAGCATCCTTAAATTTCAGTAGCCATCCCAAAAGGCACTGCATCCTATTAATAGCTCTTGGAGAGACAAATCTTGTCTTTCTGAATTTGGCACAGAAATGGTGTAAGTATTGTCAGATAACAATTTCCCCAATTAACATAAATAGCATATGCTCAAATGGCTATCGTTCCTGGTAAGGAACCCACCAAGGTCGTTTGATTTTTTGGATACAGAAAACTTTTTACTAGTCACCCAATATGGGTATCTGGAAGTTGTTATTTCAAGATTTATTAATGTAAATAGTATTGGCAATCACAGTTCTGAAAAGGAGTTTGTCATCTTAAACATTTCAAGAAAAAGGCATGATTACTGCACAGAACTGAAACAGGAGCTGGCTGAAAGCAAGCATCAGATTATGTGAAACATTTTCCCACCACTACTGGTTTCCTCTAAGTCTCTATAGAACTATTAGAATATGATGATATTGCATATATATATATATATCACTTTAAATAAATTTAACCTAAGAAGGTTGTGTTTTTTTCCTTGAAGAGAGGTATTTGGAAAGGATGCTGTTTACTACTTCATTTTATTGTTCTGATAACACACCCCTGCATTGCTCTTTGCTCTTCAGATATAATGCCCTGACATTACTTTTGATACGGCACCGTATCTTTCTAAAACATACAATGCTTTCAAATTTTTTTTTCCTTAGATAACAATCATGTCTTAAAAACAAATGTTTGGTACTAGGAGAAGGAATGCTGTTGGCTAAAGAAGATGTTTCAAATGTTGGTGAAATGGATGTAAGTCTTCTACAACAGTGTTACACTTTTTATCTAGATTTCTAGTATATACTTCACATGTTAAAAATGCAATTCTCAGTGGCTAAAGAATATATTTATAAGAACATAATATGAAACATTGTAAAAATTGAAGACAGTGAAATAGCTTCATTTTAGTCATTTTACATAGAATCATAGAATGGTTAGGGTTGGAAGGGACCTTAAAGATCATCTAGTTCCAACCCCTGTGAATGTGTATGAATAGACTTTGTATTATCCCACAGAAGTGCTATCTCCTGGGCACTGGTCTTAAGTCAAGCAAATGACAGAAAACAAAAACCTGATGGAATTTCTTTAATTACTTTGAATTCATTTTTCAGTTAAAAAAGCAGGCAAAATCAAGAGCATCTTGGTACAAAAATACTGTCTTGAAATAAGTAGGCATGGAAGTACATTTATGGCAACTTGACTTTCTACAAATATTCATAAAAATACTATTATTATCCATTTTTGGGTCAATCTTGAGTCTCCTCCTCTTTCCAGTACTGTGTAAAGACTATACTGACAGCCAGATTCCTAGGAGCAGTTTGCAGAAGGACATGACTTTGAACATGCAAAAGTCTTCCTCCCCCTAATCCTATTATCAAGCTGTCTTCTTGCTCTTACTTGCTACTTAATTGATTTAGAAGGAATATGATGCTTCTCTATTGACTAGTATTCTGAGAATATTAAAACTAGACCACTAAAACTTTAGATGGTAACTGAAAGTAGAAGATCAAATTGAGAATTGACATCAAGTGCACTTGTGTCTCCTGGAGCATAACTGAAGCAAATAGTGCTTTCATACACTAAAATGCAGTGGGAGAATCTTGGCTTGGTATTTTCTTATCCACTTTTGGCTCCTGTGGTAGTTTTCATTCTGAACATTTTTTACTGAGATAATATTTTGCTGTTTTTTTAACAGAGTTGGTACCTCTGTCTGATATCAGTGAGTTATAGCTAGTTCACCTCACTATTACTCATATTTGTATAGGAACCTTGGCCCAAGTACACAATGGTATGTATAGTCTCCTTTATGTATGCAGTCCTGGGAAATGATGCATCAAGCAACACCTACTGCAGGTATTTGTTTCACAATCAATATCCATTAGTTCTCATTATTCATTTTGGTGAATCATTCTTGTTTCCAGTAATACTGGGCATCATAAATGAGTAAAGAGGAATAATTTCACATTCTTTGTAAATTCATTACTTATGTGCATTAGTTTCATATTATCATTCAAAAATACCTCTGTTGTATTTTTCTCAAGTTGCCTAGAAGTATTTTCAATTTCAGAGTACTGCCTGTGTTATAAATGGGCATTTTGTTTCCTAATGTAACAGAACACAAATGTGTAATTAAGAGTGGGGAGAACAATTTCTGTAGCTTATCCTTGGACAGGTTTCTACTAATTTAATTTGTTATTGCCGTTGTTGAAATACAGTATTCAAACACAGCTCTATCTGTGGCTTGCTCAAAAACTTTTGGATGGTGTTTGAGCAGCTGCTGAAGTCATGCATTGTTTCTGCTCTCTGTAACTGCCTGGTGCAGCAGGGACAGCAAATGGCCTTGTATGCACAAATTACCCCTCCTAAAAGATTATTTATTTCTATGATAAAAAGCTCTTTTATCAATATTTGCATTACTTCATATCCATTTTTTCTTTGCTTCATTTATTTAGAATATAACAGCAATAAAAACCTTCACATGATTCCTCACCTGCCAACTGCACAATCTGAAAACATTTTACAAATTATTGCAAAAACATCAGCATGTAAATGAAGGATTATTATGAATTCAGATGAGTTTTAGTCATCTCATGTATATTTACTTTAAAAGTACCAATACTACAGTCCTCTCTCACCTTCATTTCCCCTCCACTCCCTGCACTTTCCCCCATGCCTTCTTATTTAGAAGAGAATGCATTAATCTGCATTAAAAAAGAGTGGCCTTTATTTCCTGCAATTTTCTGCAATTTTCCTTTAGATTCAAACCTCTAAATTATATAAGGAAATATGGTGCCACATTCACATGCAAACTATTTTTAGAGAACATGAATAATTACACCAGATGGTTGTTTAATTCTCTTGGCATTCTCTCTACTGTACATTTATGGCTTAAAGTAATATTTCCTTACACTTTTCAATATCTGTGGAAGGTCATGGGTAAGTCCCATTTCAGTATTTACATCTGATCTCTTTTATAGACATATTTCAATGCTACAACTTTTAGAGGGCTACAGAGATGCTGATCCACAGACTTCTTAGTAAACTATTAGTCTCTTAGAGCCCAAGATGTATGTTCATAAGAAAACGTTACATCTTTGACAGTAGATTGTTAGTGTTTTATATACAAAGAAGCACTACATATTCTATGATTGCCTCCATTTATCTTCCAAGATTTACTAAAATTACCTCTTTCAATTGTTTCTTTATTTTATGCAGCAGTGAAAACAGGGAGCTGTTTCTTCTCGTTCTGTGTACCTCGACTGCTTTGTGAGTTGCAGAGGAAATTTCTGCAGTTCCGTCTGTTCGGTTGCTTAGTGAAATTGCCTAGGCAATTGCTCCCTTCCAAATTCTTAAACATTTGGACCAGCGTAAAAGATTTATTCTATAGGTGTTATTTCTGAAAGCCACAGATTGTTATGTGTCAAATTTAATTCAACTGATGTAGAAAGCTTAAAAGCACATATTCTCAGGGAGTATCTGGCACTAGACTGGAGAAAATGGAAATTTGGTATCAGGAGAACTTTTGAAATATATTTTTGTTCTGCTCCGGAACAAAATTAAGTCTTTCAAACATTTATGTGGCAATGGAAATATACCAAAGTATCTGTCTCCAAAACTCAGGTAGTTCTGTTTAATAAGTGTATTTATAACCCATGATGCTTAGAGAGCTGTCCTTAGTCATGGAAGCCATCTGCTGTGTTTAATTCCTAATTTTTTGATCTAGCATTTCTCTGGAGAAGGCAGAATTTTGTCCCCAAATGTCAGACTAATGTCCTAGTTGTGGGTTATAGACACGTTTTGGCTCTAATGAATATGTTAGTGTATTGTCATTTTGCTAGGAAGGTTCTTATCAGCTCAGCTAAGGCTAGGTGATGGAGGTATGTGAGAAACCAGAGTAATCCTGGTGATTGTTGACTCTTCTGAAACTCAGAGTGTCTGAGCAACCTGGTAGCTGGCTCTCACTTAGAAAAACTTGGCTGTATTCAGCATAAAAATTGCAGTAGGCTGATTTCTCCTTCTATATATTTCTGTACACCTGCAAGTTATGTGCAACAAGCAAAAAATTTTGCACTCCATGCAGCAATTGACCTTTTATTATCCTTACCCAGAAAAGGATGTCTGGGCTATGAAAAGAAACATAGTTTAGGACAGTTTAGAGAGGGAAGGGAAGGGAAGGGAAGGGAAGGGAAGGGAAGGGAAGGGAAGGGAAGGGAAGGGAAGGGAAGGGAAGGGAAGGGAAGGGAAGGGAAGGGAAGGGAAGGGAAGGGAAGGGAAGGGAAGGGAAGGGAAGGGAAGGGAAGGGAAGGGAAGGGAAGGGAAGGGAAGGGAAGGGAAGGGAAGGGAAGGGAAGGGAAGGGAAGGGAAGGGAAGGGAAGGGAAGGGAAGGGAAGGGAGCACCACTTTGCTAGTTTGGAACCAATATGAAATCTCATCTGTTCATATAATTCATGCATTTGAGATTAATAATCATTAATATTTTGTCATTTCCTAAATGCTTGTGTTTAAGGACTGCTCTTTGTAACAGGAATCTGATTAATTACACAGTGTATATACTAGGTGTCAAGAAATGAAAATATGTGGTATTGTTTCTGGTTTACAATATACCTTTCTTCTTGTGAACAGTATGTAACTGAGACGTGTGTGTAACTTTTAACAGGTAATTCAGGACACATGGATGAAAGCATTAGTTCATTTCCTGGTTTTATTGAGAAAGAGTACTGAGTCTAGGTTCAATTTATACTAATTTATCTGCATTATTTATTTTCTTTCTGGCATTATCTCCCTGTGTCTATGTTACAGTACATTTGCCCCTTTCTATATAGGTGTTGATTCCAGTGGGAGGATAAATCAAAAATCTCAAGCAAATTCAGTGAAGGTGCCAATCTCCAGGGGACCAGAGCATTCTCCGGACCAGAAGGTAGCAGTGGGTCCTTCCTCGGTGGACAGAGCAGATTTGGGGCAAGCCAAGGAAAGGTTCTGCAGATATATGCCAGCTATGTAAATTTACCACCTGACCTTTCTTACACTTTCTGTGCATGTAAGTATAATCCTTCTATGTTTGTTCTTTTTCTTGGTAGGGAGGCATTGCTTCCACTGTAACCTAGAGTAACTTCTTAGCTTCCATCAAACCTGTCTAGTTTATGCACTTGAGAAATATTAGAAAGAGAAAAGACAAAATGTTGTAACTTACATCAAGCTCATCAATTTTGAACTAATCATAAATATACTGAGCAAGTATGACATGTTGATGGAAAAGGACCTTATTCTTGGCATATGGAGAAGAGAAATGTAGGACTCAGCCGCAAATGTTGATGTGCAACACAGAAAATATACTACTGCTAGAAAATTATACCTGTCTCTTAAATGATAAATTCTCACCATCACTCAAAGCTAAAAGAAATTCCACATCTTTGTCATTACAGTTCCCACATATATGACTTTTTTATAACCTTATCTAAGAGAAGCTGTCATTTTAAATAGAAACATGACATATCCAGATAGATTATCTAATTAAGTTTGTAACTGCAATATACACTACAATGTAAAAGGGAGAAATATGAGCTAAAAACCAGGGTTAATTGGCATTTAGAGCTCTAAGGTAACACAACTGGACTGTTCACTTCACAGGATTGTTTTAGCTTGCTGAGATCTAGCAAAAGCCTCTGTGCTGTACATTGTGATCTGCACTGTCAGGTCAGATGTGAATATCCTGTACATAGAAATGATTAGTTGAATTGAAATAACCCCTTTTTTTCATCAAAATTATGAACTTTCAACAAACAGCAGACTTAACTTTTAAATCTTTTTCAGTACTCCTTAGGAGAATTGTCATGAATCAGATAGTGCTGATATATTATTATGGAAGAGTAATGAAGTGTTATTCACAGGATTCCTTTTTTTTTTTGGTGTGGACATAGCAGGTTTGTTGGAGTTTTTTTTAATATTAAAAAAACCAAATTTTGCAAAAAAATTTTGAGGGTGCTTGAAGACTTATTACCATTGCTACACAAGCTCAGTTATACTGGCAATTGTGTTCATCGCTGTATTCCTATAGAACTCTCTCCAGTTGAGAGACCTGAAAGGGTAAGTCTGGTAGTGTCTTCTTGCAGTGGGAAACTCTAGATAAGTAATGTATTAAATGTGTATGTCCTTCTTTTAATAGTGTTGCTATTAAAGCAGAAATACTTTAACCAATACTGTCTACCTGATTGCTACCCACCACCTTGAGACTCTGCATTTAGAAGCAGATCTCTTCATCCACTGAAGAGTCATTCTCTTCCTCCTATGTTGTTTTGACAATTACACCAGCTCAAATAAACATTCCTGTTTGTCATGATGTTTGAGAAGCTCAGGCACAGAGCTTTCCTACCTACAAAGCACTACATCGTGCACATAGATCCTACTTTCTGCTTAACGACGTATAACTATCTTAAAATAAACTGGGAAGTGGCTATACAGTAGCTTAATGCTGAAGGTTGAAAATGCTGTAAGTGTGTCATAGCACAGTAATATTATTGCCTAACAGTAAACAACAGAGCTTAAAAGGCACTATAATTTTCTTCTCATAAAGCACCTTTAATCATAGTTTTATTGTACCTTCAGCATTTATTAAGGTAATAATGCAACTATTAATAATTTAAGCACAACTTTATAGTAAAAGCTATAATATCAGGTGTACTGCCACCAGAGTCACCTAATTCAGATGGAATCTTCATCTCCCATAGCAGGAGGAAAGATATGCACTATTCTCAAACTGTCAAAGTTAGTAGAGTAGCAAGTATAAGTAGTATAGATAGGGCAATATTCAACTCTCCATGTTGCTCCAGACAACTTAGGAAAAGCTTCGAATAGCTATATCAGATCAGGAATTGGACCAAAAGGTACTGTGGGCAGGTGTCACTATCTTTTTTTAGAGAGATTTATTCAGCTTTCCTAAAATTCATTTGAACAAAATCTGTCAATCTGCCTTGTAGGTAGTGTCTGACAATTTGATGAATGGATCACGTTTTCTGATATTAGTAGAAGAGGAGAACACTTCTCCCTGCAGAGAAGTGTTATAAGATTTGTGTGGAAAGTATCTTCTTCCTTTGTCAAGACAATTGAAAGATTACTATAATAATAATACATAATACTAGACCAGAGGCAAAAGGTTTAAAAGTTCATTCTTCAGCCTCCTAGGCTCTCCCTGAAGATAGTGCATCATTCTGCATGAAAAGGACTGATGTTTTCATTTCAGTACTGATTAGACAGGGATCTGCACTGCAAACAGAACTAGTCACACAAAGAGAATGCTGGCAGTGCCAACAAAACCGGGGAGAAGTGACCTGGCAGAAGCAGTACAGAAACACTTCTTCCTCCAAACTCCTTCCTCGTTTGAACTGCAGGATATTGAGGGGATTTTGCATCATTCTCACCCATGCTGGAACACCAAAAGTGTTGCAATAGGGGATCATATTACTGACCCACACTGACTCCAGTACTGACCAGTTAAATATTTTCATCTCTGAAAAAACAGTTATGGAATAAAGTAGCAAAATCCTCTTCCTGGTAGATACTACTATATTCCCTCTGGGATATATTTCTCCCTCATTGGCAATAATTGACCTTGCATAAGCACTTCTAATTTTAAATTTTTTTTACTAGTTTGGCCCTGACACAGAAACCTGCTTTTTAAAGGAATACATAGTGTCCTAAAATTGTAACATAGGTCTTTCTAAATTTAATAAGGATTAAAAGGAATAAGTCATCTAACCAGGCTTCGTCTGTGTGCCTGATTTCTTCTGCAAGTCTCTTCTGCCTGCAACACAGTTTTACAGTCAGCAAAGATCCAGCAATGTGCAGATGAACAAACATGAAGATAGGTTCCAGTAGCAGAACTTTTTACATCGCAGGACTACCTCAGACTATTGCCAGCATTTCTCCAAATCTCAGCAGGCCATCTCCAAGGGTCAGCTAAGCCAAACACACTATCCCCTGAAATGATTTTTTTTCTTTTTTTTCCATAACATCACGTCTAGTCTCTGTCAAGGTCTAGCTAAGAGACATATTCATTTTCCTCATTTATGGGTTTGCATGATGAACACACAGATTTCTGGAAAAAAGTTAGATGCTTAAATCTGTGATGAGAAGATCCAATCTGGAAAGATCTATTTATCTGCCAGGATATGCTGTTCTACATCTGTAACTTGGCAGATTTACAGTTCAAAACGCATTCAGACTGGTGAAGCCTCACTGATAGAGTGGAGTATTTCAAAGGCATCTTTAAATGGAAAGAAAAAAGGGAATTCCTGTGAAAAAAACCTATATTCCTGTAGGAGACGGGAGTTAAGAAATGAGCAGTTGGCTTAATTAAATCAGTCATCAGGACTGGAGATTGTAGAAAGCTTTGGGGGAGAATATGCACTTACTGGTGTAATTCTACTTAAGAAAGAAAATTTTAAATCAATATAGTCATTTCAGTCTGTGTTTACTTCAGAGAGGGGAAGCCAGCCATTGGAGTCCACTTAGAGAAAATATACCAGAAGATAGTTTAATGTGACTGTTGCTAACTAGAAAATTCCAGGAAGCAAAGCTGATGACTTTATGTCATTATCAAATTATTATTTGGTTTATCTGTACACATTTCCAAATATAGCTAGGAATTTGTTAAAGAATTCTGTTTTCTCTTTTTTATCTTAAGAGTTAAGTGTTGAATTATTTCAGAGAGGCTGCAAACTCCCTCTGTGCATGATGATGAGGAC
The DNA here is from genome assembly GCA_907165065.1 of Caprimulgus europaeus. Next base: position 16,122,757 of record OU015526.1, read on the forward strand.
TGACTGTATATATATATCTATATACACACACACACTTATAGAGGAATCTATTAGGGAATCAAGTACATTGAATGCTACTTCATGGCAAATCAAGCTGGAAGGGGTGAAATGATTAATGTCCTCAGATATGTAGGTGTTCCTGCTCCGGCAGGGGGATTGGACTAGATGATCTTTCGAGGTCCCTTCCAATCCCTGACATTCTGTGATTCTGTGATATCCAGTCTTCTCCCCTCCCAGGCTTTTTCTCCTTCTCACATGAGCAATTAAATGGGATGTGAATAAGTTCCCATATACTCATCTTAGACACCATCACATGGAGTAAAACAAATTTATCGTTGATTTATTTTAAAATGCTACATCGTCAACTGAGTCTGTTCAGATGTTGCTGTACATCCTGTTTGAAACGGCACAGTAACCCTTCCAGCTGTCAGAGATTAACTGGACACAAATGCCTTATATCATTAGTGCCAAGATTACATTTAAACCAAAAATAAATTACTTTGAACTTCCAAAACTGATCACTTCCAAGAAGTCATCCATTCTTTATGAAAGAGGTAGCAGTGCATGTTAGATTATGTGATTAAAGGCTCATCTTCACAAACACTAAGGTGCAGAGGCATGATGGGAAGTGATGGAATCCCAATAACCTCATCAGAGAAATGAGCCCTTGGGCTGTCAGAGGACAGCTATCAGTGCTCTGAAGGTGACACTTATCACCATTAGTCAATGGAGAGACTTTCCGGATCACCTTACAGGGTGAAGGAGGTTATTGCCTGACAAGTTTTGGAGTCATTGTGGGATGCTGAGGCAGAACATTTTGGGATTATACAATATGAGATGTTTAAGAGAGGAACCAAAAGCAAAGAAATTGAGAGATTAGCATACTTTGTAGAGTAACAAGCATGGAACCAGAGGGATAAGGATAAAAAGGGCCATCTGCCTGTTAGCTGGTCACTACATTTGCCTGGCCATGCCTGGTGCCTAATCACTGCAGTCTGTCCTGCATTCTCATCAAACTCAATTTCTAACTATTTTCTTGGGTGAGGGACTCCATATTCTGTGTACACATGTGTGAGAGGGGTGTCTGAGTGCCAGCACATTGAGAGAGACCACAGGTCAGAGGTCTCACATGCCTGTGATGAAACAGCCAGAGAAAGCAGAGCACATGCATGCTGTATAGGTGTGTATGTTGGCATGTGACCACTAGAAAACATCAGGCTGGGTGAGCTGGTGGATAGGATAAGAGGTTTGTTACCCTGTTTTTGGAGTGGTCATAAGTCTGGGCCAAATAGCAGAGATGAGTAGCTGAGACTTGGCTGCTGGAGAGAGCAGGAGACATCCAAGACAGTCACTGGAGAGACCATGAGGACTGGAAAAGAGCTACTGGTGAAGTCCTAAGACTGAACCAGATACTGAGGAGGTCTGTTCGTATGTGTGTGTCTGTGTGCATGAGGCAACTGGGAGACCATGGGCTCCAGGAACCCGCTAATGGGTGGATCATCTAGGGACACTTAATGGAGTTGTCTCGAGTGCTTTGTTGTGGGTGTGCAAAGGCAGGGGACTTTCTGTATCAACAGCTGCAGTGGCACTGTGGACTTCAAGGACTCTTGTATCCAGGTGCCAACAACTAGGGAGAGCAGGGATCCAAAGGCAGCTACTGGATACGTGTCTGGACCTGCTACTGGAAGGACCGACATTGTGTATGTCTACATGTAGATGTATATATAATTTCCACTAATAGGCTCTCATCCTGATCAGTCAGATGGAAAGATGAGGCCACTGGTGCTGTTTCTGTTTGCTCAAGTGTAGAGATTTTTGTCCATGTTGACCTGTGTGGCTGGCCATGTGTATATGTATGTGTATCGCATGTAGAGTGTGCATGTGTGTGTAAATGTACATGCACAGCTTAACTAGGCTGGACATCGGGACACAGAGCCACAGCAGCCTCACCATTGTTGGGCTACTGGATTTGTCAAGTCTTAATGTCTGAAGCTGACAAGCAACAAAAAAGAGCTTTACTGTCAAGGAGTTCAGTGCCTCTGAGACCATCATAGATTACTTCAGGTGGTTATTGGCCAAATTTAACTGAGATATTTCTGGAACAAAATAAAAATCAAAATATAATTTAAAAAAGAGTGATATACTCTCACACTGAAACAGAATATATAAAACCTCCTGGTTCTCTAATGAATGTTACATTGACACGTGAGATCAAGAGAAACTAATTTTCTACCAAGGAGCAAAGCCTGCATTATCAGCAAATAGAAAAATGTCTTTCTGCAAGGCTATACAGTGTTCTATCTGTACATAGTACCGTCCCCTGTGGTGAACTCTTGTAGCAGTGGATATTTGGAGCAAAAAAAGAAGGACTAGAAATGGAATCAGAGAATCATAGAATGTATTGATTTGGAAGGGACATCCAAAGGTCATCTAATCCAACCCCCCTGCAGTAAGCAGGGACATCTTTACTTCACCAGGTTGCTCAGAGCCCCATCAAGCCTGACCTTGAATATCTCTGGGGATAGGGCCTCCACTACCTCTCTGGGCAACCTGTTCCAATGATCTACCACCCTCTGTGGTGAGTTGGCCCTGGCTGGATTGCCAGAAGCCCACCAAAGCCCACTCTATGACTCGCCCTCCTCAACTGGGCAGGGGGAGAAAAATATAATCAAAGGCTCCTGGGTCAAGATAAGGGCGGAGAGAGATCATTCACCAATTACTGGTATGGGTGAAACAGACTCAACTTGAGGAAAAAAACAAAATTTTAATTTATTACCAATCAGACAAGAAGATAATGAGAAATAAAACCAGATTTTAAAACATCTCCCCCCACCCCTCCTTTCTTCCCGGGCTTAACTTCTCTTCCAATTTCCACCTCCTCCCCCCCAGCAGCACAGAGGGACAGGGAATGGGGGTTGGGGTCAATTCATCATATGTTGTGTCTGCCGCTCCTTCCTCCTCAGGGGGAGGACTCCTCACACTCTTCCCCCTCACAGCCATGTGGGATCCCCTCTCATGGGAAACAGTCCTCCACAAACTTCTCTAATGTGAGTCCTTCCCATGACTGACAGTTCTTCACAAACTGCTCCAGCATGGGGTGCAGTCCTTCAGGCACAGACTGCTCCAGTGTGGGTCCCCCATGCGGTCACAAGTTCTTCCAGCAAACCTGCTCTGAGTGGGCTCCTCTCTCCATGGGGCCACAGGTCCTGACAGGAACCTACTCCAGCATGGGATTCCCACAGAGTCACAGCCTCCTTCAGGCATCCACCTGCTCCGTTGTGGGGTCCTCCATGGGCTACAGATGGATATTTGTTCTACCATGGACCTCCATGGGCTGCGGGGGAACAGCCTGCCTCAACATGGTTCTTACCACAAGCTGCAGAGGAACTCTGCCTGGAGCACCTTCTCCCTCTCCTTCTTCACTGACCTTGGTGTCTACCAGGCTTGTTTCTCTCACATATTCTCACTCCTCTCTCTCACTGCAAATTGTGCAGCTTTTTTTAACTCTCTTCCTTTTTTTTTTCCTTAATTATGTTATCACAGAGGCGTTACTGATGGGCTCAGCCTTGGCCAGCAATGGGTCTGTCTTGTAGCCGGCTGGCATTGGCTGCGACAGACATGAGAGGAAGCTTCTGGCAGCTTCTCACAGGAGCCACACCTATGCCTACCCCCCTCCCCCCACTACCAAAACCTGGCTGTGTAAACCCAATACACACTCATATTGAAGATTTTTTTCTAATATCCAACCTAAATCTACCCTTTTCTAGTTTAAAACCCTTACTCCTTGTCCTATTGCTATGTGCCCTTGTGAACAGTTCCCCAACTTTCTTATAGGCATCTTTCAGGTACTGAAAGACTGCTATAAGGTCGGCCTGGAACCTTCTCTTCTGCAACTACAGTGTTGGGGGTTCTGGGCAAATTATGTGCATTATCATCATCAGTGTCGTACGATTTCAATGGGTAATCATGTGTCCTTGTTACTCTCTAGGAGAAAATAATAAATGAAAAAAAGTGGAAAATTGAACCAAATTAATGTGTTCTTGTGACAAAATAGTGATGAGAACTGAAAGTCATTCACAAGACAAGCAAAAATCTGTTTTGTTCTGATGCCTTGTAAGGAGTAATCACAGAAACGGATGAAACAGTTTGAACTGAAATATCAGAAAAAAGGGAGCTGCCTCTCTTCATAAAGAAAACCCTCCACTGATCCCTTGAAATTGTGTATCACAAAAGGAAAAGCTTGCAGCCTTGAAGAAAAGAAGTCTCATTTAAATGACTACTCAAGTGAGACCAAGTCCTTCAAAGGCTTTGTCTCTGTTATAAAGTTCTGTTGGCACAACTGTGTCAGTTCGTAATGAGTCAGACATCCCAATACAGCAATGTCTGTGCAATCTCAGAAGGAGGCAGCTATGGCAAGTAGAATAAATCCTTTGGTAGTGAGATTTAGTAGGGGTAGAGTGATTTGGCTCCTCTGCATTAAGCCTTCAACTGAAAATGCTGATAAATTCAGGTAACAGCTTTTGTAGCATAGTGTAAACATACCTGCTGTATCACAGTGGGCGATTCTTCCAAGATAGCTGTGGTGGAAAGATAGATGTGTCACAGAAGTGTATCCAGAGGAAACAAGTCACCTTCAAAGTCAGTGTAAATGTAGAAAAATTAACTCATTTTTTATTCCAGTCACAAAACCCTCATATCCTCCCAGATTAATACTCTAATCATTAAAAGTATAGATGCCCGTCTCTCATTTCTGGTGTGCGCTGGCAGAGATGCATCAACAGGAAGGCATGGAAAGCACTATGTCCTTTTTTAAACTGTTTCAGGGATCAAACTGTTAAACTTTTCATAGGTGGCTGAATTACATGTTTTCATCATTTTTCTGGGCACACCGTGTGAAACTCTGGAGTCTGATTTGCACAGGTGCAGAGTAGACACAGCTGCAATTGGAGTCAGTGAAAGCTGTGGTGTGAACACATGAAATGCTCTATAATTGCAAGTTGAAATGCATTTTTAACATTGTAAAGACATATATTGAACTACTTCACTGAATTTTTCAGGGATAAGGAAGTGATGAGCCGTAGGCAGACACCTGGAGTAAAATCATTCATAACAAATTGTTGAAATTTGACAAAATTATATGAAAGTGAAAATTCAGTCTTTGTATGAGTGGGAAGTATTAAACACACTCAAGAAAGGGTGATACAGCCCCATCTGATTTAACTGTTTTCAGAATCCCTATTGTTCATTATAAAAACCTTTCTACTATGGCAGATAAAGTTTAGAATCAACTAACAGAAGCTTATTTTCAATTCAAAATTAATAGCTGAGATGTTTTTCTTCTGAATACTAAAAGCACTTACAACATAAGAGAGGCTAATTGACTGTCAAATTTACATCAGTTAATGGTATTTTGCAGGTACTTAAGAGATCCTCATTCGTTTTGCTCTGTCCAACTCTTTGGGAGCCTTATATTCTCTGTTAACGGAAATTGCATTAATTGCAGAGAGAAGAATATAACCTTTTGTAAGGTAAGAAGCAATTAGCAATATGTTTAAATTATGGAATATATTTTTTATTTTCAAGTTTAATTACAATTTATACTTTTGAGACTCCTTCAAAAGACTGACTATCTTCTTTGATGATATGTCATCTGATCTGTGTAACAACACCTTGGGAGGAAATCCTCACGCATGCTGCAAGATTTGAGTATATGGAATATATTTTCACATAAAGTCATAATTTCAGCATTGCTAGTCATTGCTAAAAGAGAATTGATAGAACACTACTTTGGGGAAAGAGGGAGTTAACAAAATGAACTCTTGTAGAACTGACTGCAGAAGAGCTTTTTTTTTTAGTTTACATAGCTAATTTGCAATCTGTGGAGAATTAATTAACATGGAAGAAGTATGGAAGTATGGAACAAAGAAGTATGGAATACAAAGATCTGAATTTCACAACCCAAAATCCCAGTCCAAGGTCCCTTGAGGTTGTAGCTGAAATTAAAGCTCTATTTCCATGTGAAATGGAATGTTGCTTAGATTTCATGGAATAAACTCACAAAGCAGCCACTGCTTGATCATAATGACTGATCTTATAGCAAATTTGCTCTACAGTAATTTGTGTAGCAGGTATTCTTCAAATAAAACTCAAGACAATGGACACAAAACAAAATAAGAAAGGGAAATAAAAAGTGTCAGAGGAAAAATAGACTAATTCAAATTCAAATTAGTACCAGTGGAATAAACTAGAAGTATCTACAGTGCAGCAGGCATGCACAGTATCATAGCGGCACAGAATCCTGAAAGGCATCTTTCATCCATCTGTGTCCAAAAGGGAATCACAGAATTGCCTAGATTGGAAAAGACTTTTAAGATCAAGTCCAATCATTGACAAGTCTCCAACTAAACCATGTCCCCTAAGCACCATGTCTACATGACTCTTCCTTCAATCCCTTCAGGGATGAGGACTCCACCACTGCCCTGGGCAACCTGTTCCAATGCCTGAGAACCCTTTCAGTAAAGAAATTCTTCCTCATATCCAATTTAAACTTCCCTTGGTGCAACTTGAGGCCATTTCCTCTTGTCCTATCACTTGTTACATGGTTGAACAGACTGACCTCCACCTCTGATCCTTACCCATAAGCACTTGACCTTATCATCTATACAATCAAAACACTCCCTAACATACAGAGCCACCCCATTGCCTCTCCTTCCTTGACTATCACTTCTGAAGAGTTTATAGTCATCCACTGCAGCACTCCAGTCATGAGAGTCATCCCACCATGTTTCTGTGATGTCGACCATCATTATTATTCTGTTGCACAACAGCTTGCAACCTGTCCTGTTTGTTGCCCGTGCTGCATACTTTGGTGTAGATGCACTTGAGCTGGGCTATTGATTTCTCTCACAGCTCTGGCTCACCACCCCTAGGCTCAACTCTAGTGAACCTGATTTTATTCTCTTCCCCCTTTGAAGCTAGTTTAAAGCCCTCTCAATGAGCCCCACAACTCATGAGCGAGAATCCTTTCCCTGCTCTGCAATAGGTGATCTCCATCTGTTGCCAGTAGACCTGGTGCCATGCAAACTCCCCATGACAAAAAACAAAAAAAAACCCAAAAAAAGCCACAAAAAACCAAAACAAAGTTCCACCGATGGCACCAGGGTCTGAGCCACATGTTAATCAGGTGTGTTTTCCTGTTCCTTTCAGTATTCTTCCCTACCACTAAAGGGATTCAGGAAAACACTACCTGTGCTCATGATCCTTCAACCAATTGCCCCAGTGCCCTGAAGTCCCTTTTAATTGCCTTAGGACTTCTTTGAGCAATCTTCTCACTGCCAGCCTGTACAACCAATAGTGGGTAATAATCAGAGGGCCACACCAGACCAGGGCGTCTCCTAATAATGTCCCTGACCCAGGCCCCAGGGAGGCAGCAGACTATTCCTCTCAGAAGGGAGTTGCCTACGACAATTACCCATCTTTCTTTCTTGGTAGAGGCAGTCTTGAGGTGTGGGGATGATCAACTCACCCTAGACAACCCCCTGGATGGGCCTTCATCCACATCCATCCTCGTTTTCCTGTCCCTCAAGTTCCAGAGCCTCAAAGCTGTTGTGTAAGGTCACTTGGGAGGGCAAAGTAGGCTGGGAGGAGATTTGCCTGCCATGCCAAGCAGGGATCTGTTTCCACACTTCTTTTTCTCTTTGGACTCTTTCTTCTGCCTGATGGCAAGAGGATAGGGGGTCCTCTGTTACTTGCAGAGTGTCACCCCAGTGCTGTGTCTCCATCAGTCTATATCCCTTTCACACTCCCTGGTACTCCTTAATCTCTCCACCTCCTCTTTTAGCTCTGCCACCATGCTGAGCAGATCATCTACCTGGTTACACCACACAAAGCTGTTGTCCCTGCAGCCCTCCGGTACCAGTGACAGGCTCAGGCACTCTGTGCAGCCAGAGACCTGGAGAGCTGAAACTTAAAAAGAAGATGCTTGTTTGGTGACTTTTTAAATCCAATGATTCAAGAACTGATTGGACAGACAAGTTCTTTCAAGACATACACAGTAGTTACTTGCATGTAAACATGAAACTTTTATGCTATGTGTCAGTATAGTGATTTATTATCACATATTTTACATAGGAGTAATGCTCTGTTGCTGTTTGGAGAGGCCTAAACTTTAATCAGATTTCACTGTAAAGAATGTCAGAGAATCACCTATTTTAAGTTGCTCTTGATGATAGTAGATTGACTTTGTCAAGAAATGAAAAACTATTTGCTGCTCTTTCCAGCATAATTCCTCTTTTTAAATTTGGTTAAATTTCATGGCAGCGAGGGTCGTACAATCATATAATCAATGCAGAATATTCAGGAGAGAGGAGGAAATACAATGAGAAGGGAAGAAAATAGCTTTAGTTTGTTCATACAGTCACTCCACTAAGAAGGAGTATTGAGTAACAGTTTCTCCATTTTGGGAAATTGCTAAATTGGTCTCAAAAATACCTTCTGAGGAAAAAAAAAAAAAAAGTCATTTGTTGTAGACTGGAGGTTTTTTAAAAGGAAATAAGATATTTCCAGATTTCTTGATGTAAATGTTTAAGCAAATATTTGAGCATATTAGAGTATCAGTGGAAAATACACAAATAATTTTTTTTTCTTTCCTAATATTTTTATTTAGACAGCTTTACTTAAAGGCAGTAAATTTCAGTAGTGCTTAAGGCAGCCAAGACAAGAAGAAAGGCAGTTCACAGTGCAGAGAACAATAAATTATCTCAATTGATTTTCAGTTGATATAGTAGTAGAAACCTTATCCTTTGAATGGAATCTAAAGTTACTGAGTTCTTAATTTAACTTTGTGCTCACTTGCAATACCTGACAAGTAATAGTAGAACACTATTTGGGGTAACTACACCCATTTTAGCTAAAATTCCCGTTGAGTTTATTTTAGCAGGTATGTTTTTGGTGCTAAATCATAACACAGCTCTTCTGTGAGACTTGTAATTTTTGCTGGGGATTCAGAAATTCTAGGGCTTATTTTACCTTAAAAATAAAAGTTGGAAAATACTGCTGCTGTGTTTCTCCATCTTTCACTTCTCTCTCTCCATGTTAAAATGTTAATACTTGCGTTTTGGCACCCAGGCCTTTTGTTTCCAGTGCTACCAAAGTATGATTAGTAACACTGAGAGCAGAAAGCTGCAACTTATTCCTCAGATAGATACTTGATCTCCATACACAGCACAGACTTCTAATTATTTTTGCAAAGAAGTAATATCTGCAGCTCTTGAGCCTTCCACCACTGCTTAGGGGGAGGGTGGATGAAGAATAAGTCCTGTGATTTTGGTAGTCATAGCTAATGGGAAGGAAAAGAGACCAAAGAAGAATGAAGAGTAGTTTCCCTGAATTCCTCCTTCCCCAAACACTGTGGTGTGAACCTACAAGGAGGGACATATTCTTTGTAATAGGCACATTTTTCCTAGTTGCAAAGAGCAAATTAGGTATATTTGGGCTGCTTGAAAGCTTCTTAGCATTGAAGGAATGAGTGATACTGGGTCTGCTGCTCTGTTCTAGATCTGCATCAGCTTTCTATGCCCACAAGCACTGGTCTCGTTCATCGTTTTGGAGTTCATATGTGATCATTTCATGTCTGAGATTAAGAGCAGAGATATCAGCCCTTTGCCTTTTCTTGTCCTCCTCTGCCACCAAGAGCATCTTAAGAATCAGCTGGGCAGAAGCAGCACACAAAGTGTGAGGATTCCCTGTAAGATAGGATCCAAAACAGGTGCCCAATTTCAAGCAGTAGAATGTCAGTAGATCATTCTCTCAAATCTAAAACACAGGAAGTCATCTGAAGTGAAAACACAGGGAGTAAAAAACTCTTTTTTTCTTTAATGTCATTGAACTATGGACTGTGTTCCTCATTAAATTATTGAGACTAAAAATATGATAAGAAAAAAATGTTACAAAATTACAACAGCAATAAGAACTATCTGAAGTTTGCATAATTAAGATCAATAAATTTTGGCAGGAGCGTTAAACTTGCTGTATTCTGCAGCCACTCTGGAGCAAGTGGTAACTCATATATAAGTTTTGGAGGTTACTGTGCATTTTACTTCTGTGTGATTGATTACTTTATCTTTGGAAACATGAAGTATATTAAATCTAACATTCTGTTGGCAATTGTAATGTTTCTTTGATGTGGACTTTGCTAAGACTTAGCTATTCTCTTTTCCCCGTCATTTTGTGTAGTTTTTATTGCTTCTTTTGGTCTTTTTACACAATCAGGAGAGAGGTGCTGTTACTTTCAGTAACTACTTTTACTTTTCAGTGTTTGGAAGAAAGGACCCAGAGGACAAAAGTACCAATGGGAAAGAGAGGTGGAGATTATTTTGTTTGTTTGTTTTTTATGACCCAGTAGTCTTGAACTCACCTTTTATGCATTTTAACATCTGCTCTTTTTACAAAAAGTTGATACTCTGCACACATTTGAGTGAGAAACTGAATATTTAAGTGTAAACATTATGGTAAAATGCTTGTAAATGACTACTCTTCAAATGTTTTTGACTCTTTAATGTTTGAAAATGACACAGAATTAAAAAAAAAAAAAAAGATACACCCTCACTGTAAGCATTTCAGTTTTTCAAATTAATGCAATTTAACTATTACATTAACTTAATGGCTATTTTCCCCTACTTTAACCATGTTAAATGTGCCGGCGATAATGAGCTTCTAATGCTGTCTCTCTCAAGTCTCAGAGGCATCTTCAGAGCTCTGCTTATCTCCTGGATCATAAAGCTGCATAATTTAGTATTCAAACAATTCATTTAAAACTGAAACACTTTGAATTACCGTAAAATTAATCAGAAAAAAGCAATCTTAACATGACGATTCTGTTTATCTCTATTTAGCAAATTTGAATGTGTAAGATAAATAAAACTTTACAATATTCTGTTTTCTATTTATGAATCAGCTGCTATAAGCATAAATATATATAAAACTATAATGGACATTTTCAAAAACTTTTGCAAAATAAGTTCCTCATGGCTAGTAAACTAAGATGATTATTTTTATGGAACAAATATTTTAGATTTTTCCATACCATTAACTTAAATAGAAACACCTTTAAAATAAATATTCATTTCTAACTTATTTCCAGAGTTGCAATGCACAGAGGTAGTTGATGTATGTAATCAGAACTGCTGCCCCATTAACTGACTATATTCTAATTATTCTTCAACTCATAGTGTTGTGTCACTTAACATTTTAAAATATTTCTGCACCTAAGCTGTGCTTCATTTTCTTTGGTCTGCTTTTTTGTTTCTTGTAGGCTGGGCTATTGCTAAACAAGGAAGGAAATAAGAAGAAATCTGATTTAGTTCTTGCTTGTATCATTAGGGTCTGGATCTAATAAAAGGCTGAGAAGCCTAATGTAGTAGAGTACCTTATTTGATTACCCAAATGCAAATTGTAAGCCCCAGATTTAGGCACGTAGTGTCACCACAATTTCCTGGGGACAGCTAGTTACCAAAGTACCTTCTTTCATCTTACTTGAGATGTCTTTACCTGATCTAATTTCCATCTGTAATCAAGAGTGTTGTGGGATGTAACTCATCTAATCTATTTTAGGATGATTATAGGTGTGGTCAAGTGAACCTCTGTCCAGAAATCTTTTTCTCTCCATTGGGAGAACTGCTTAGTTACCAGGACCCATAGGGATATAGATGAAATCCGGTCCCTGTCCCTAAGGTAAATTATGTTACTTAAGGCAACAGCAAGTCTGAATCAGGGTCTGATTTTCCTTTTCTGACTATCTTTTCAAATAATTGAGTAGGACTTTTGCTTGTTTGCCATATTTCTTGTCAAATTTATCCAGTAGATGGTTTATATAACACAAAGAATTCAGATTCTTGGTTTTCCAGCTAAATGTCCTTCCTTGCACTAAGCTGCAAAATCATACCTTTTCTTTGTATCTTGCATGTCTAGTTCCCTCTATCCCATGCATTCTTTGCTGTGACTTTCCCAGAACAGTTGGAGGAAGCTTCTTTCTTAGGCCAGACTATCAGTCTGGGGAGAGCTGGGCATTGGAAACCCTTCTGAGTTAGGTGGGCATAGATTTTGGGTCTCCCATTTCATAGGTGAATGCACTAACTATTAGACAGCTATACACTGAGTACTAACACAATTCTCCTTTCTTTACATGTGATCAGATAGCTACTGGGGAGCTACTGTGTTATCTAGCTGCACTCTCTGGATTAATATATGTCACCCGTGATCCACCATGGACCTCCAGTACTCAAACTGCTGTAGTACATAAGTCTTAGGCTTGTGGTGCATTGTTATAAATGAGATCATGAGCACATGAACTACAGCTATCAACCCGTAGGCAGTTACATCTGACATAGGCTTTGTTTAAACTAGCGTTTTGATGCACAACAGTACTGCAATTCATCTCCCTGTTGTCCCCACTTACTACATGATGGTTTGGATCAGAGAAAGGCTTCAGTACACAGAAGGTAGACTCCTTCTAGAGGTCAGAGATCTGTTCCAGGTGTGCACATATGTGCTCCAGCACCTTCTGGGGTTCTACAGCACAGTTTGGTTCTTTGAACAGCTTCAAATAAAACATGTTGTGGGAAAATTTGATGCATGGGAGACCTGATAAAATTCAGTCCAGAGTAAAACTCTTCAGCCACAGATGATGTGGATGTGATGTTCTGAGTACCAGCTGCTTTGATCTATTGATCTCTTCTTTCTGCATCAAATTACTTGCTTATACAGACACAGCCACATGGAAATCTCAATAACAAAAGAAAACCAAACATGATGTTTCAATTCCATACAACAATACAAAGGAAAAGACTTCTTTGCTTTATACGTTCTTACAGTGCCCCCACCGTTATCATGTGAGAGCTATTTCCAGAAGTGCATTAAGCACTCTGACTAATTTCAGTCACATCTTATCCATCTTCTCTGTCATTTTCTCCTTAGGCAAGAACTGGATATGCAGTGATTTGCTTTGACTTATTTTTTAGTTAGTTAATTTATTTTCTTTAATTTGCTGTTCTGTGTGGTGTTTACATTAGAGTGAGGAGGTCAAAGAAAATATATTTTGGGATTTGAAAAAGAAGGATCAAACTTTTGATGGACTTTAGCTTCTCTGGGGATTTTTGACTCTTTTTTCCTAATCAGAAAATAAGGTTTAACAATTAAAAGCAAGTATTTAAAAAATATCCATTCTGTGAAAACTTGAATGTATTTTGACTTTTATTCCTACCTGAGATGAAAAAAAGGTAAAAATATTGGAATGTATCAGAGGATAGAAATTCCAATTTGCATTCTTCTTTAGTGACTAGGAAATATTATGTAAATTAGTTGTTCTTTTCTGGTCAGCACTAACATTCCTCAAGCCCTTTACCTTAAGCTTATTTGTGCAGATAGAAAGTTAGAGATAATAAGAAAAAGTAGTGAAAACTAAGCAAAAAAATGGGTCATTTTCTTAAAGATGAAATTCAGAATATTGGTGAGGAGAAGGACAGGCAGAAGTTCAGCCACAACAACCACTTTTTTTTTTTTTCTCTATGAATATATAACTTCGCTGTGAAAAATAAGGTACCTCATTTCTTTCTTTGTCATACAGATGCACAATTAAAATTAAGCTTTAAATTCAAACAACACAGGAAAAGAAAGGAAACTAGAAACTGCAAGAGACAAACAAAGAATAAAAAAAGTGTTTTTCTTATGGCTTGTCGCATGTACATAATGCCAGTATGCTGAAGTTGATTGCAAGAATCCTGGATCTCAAGTGCCTGATTATATAAAGCTGTGTGGTTCCTCTAAAATTGATGTTCCTAGCTGAAGGATGTGGTTCCTGTAAAACTGTTGACCTTAGCTGTTCTTCTAATTAAAAAAAAAAAAAAAACAGATACAATTCAGCTTGAATCCAACAATCTTTACAATTAGTATTTAACTGTCCATAAAAAGTACCAATTCCCTTAATGAACCTGCTGCTACCATTGTTTACTGCCTCAAATTTAAGAGGGAAAAAAACTCCAGTCACCAAGCAAATCTCATGTTACTGTCATTCCCACCGCTATAGTGCCATTATAATTTCTAATGACAGATAATTAATCAGTGCCAATCTCTGAAAAAAAGATTATTGAATGCAACAAGATAAAATAGATGATAATTCCATGGTCAAACCGTAACACAGATCTAATATAAGTCCTCACAAAAAGTTACAATATAATGTTTACATTTAGTTCAACCAAATGTCACACTCTGGAATGTGCAGATCATAAAAATATTTCTTAATGAGGGTAATTAATCAGTTGTCCTAGTATTCATACTTGATTTAGAAAAACTAAAACATGAGACAGAAAAACAGTGAAAGAGGAATATCTGCTAAATGCATGGTCCTTTGAGAGCATGTTTAACATGCAGGATGACTTAACTACTTGCACTTTTCTGTGGGAAGGTCTCCGTCACAGGTTTCACAGCTTTGATTGTTAAAGGCATCAATTGTCTCACAATTCCTCCCAGGTAGCAGATGTAAACAGTCAAGTATGGTAAATGCTAAACAAGACAAGAACAGGTTGGGATTTGGGATTTTTTTTCCTCCCACAGTATGTTTTTTAATCAGCAAATGTTGACTGCTATGAGTCAAAAGTATTTACAGGAAAGAGTCCATCATGACAAGTTCCCATTTCATTTTTTCATACCTACACATTTCAAAATTGCTAACATGTTCTGCTTTGGCTTTTTATTTTCAGGACATTGCAATCAGAAGCTGCTCCCACAGGGGCAGGGGAGCCAGGAGCCACAGGTGACAATTGGTTGGCCAGGCACGGTCCTCACTGGCACGGGTGCTGTCCCACCGTGCTCAAACAGAGAAGGTTTAGTGATGGAAAATAAGATCAACCAGCAGGACAGGGATCACCAGGTACGAGTAACAGTTCAGGACCAAGGTCAATAAAGGTCGTAAAGACAGGGTCAAGGTCAGCGTGAGGTTGGTACAAGACCAGGTAACATAGCACTTAACTACACAAGGTGCAGATCCTGAGCTTGCATATAGCCACCACATGCAGGGGGAGATCGGGAGGAGCCCTCACAGCAGCCTGATCCAAGGTCACACAGGCTTGACACATAAGGGCTGACCTCCAGCATAGGCAGCTAAAGCCCTTCGTGGAGGGGAGAGTGTTCTGCAGAATAGGATTATAGATAAAAATTGTTGTAGGCTGATCAGGGCAATTGAAGTCTGTTGGTGAACTCAAGACAGCAAAGTAATTAAAGAAAATGCTTCAATCTTTGTCTGAAATGACTACCCTTTTGAAGCATAATTGAACATATATTTTAAAAATGTAAAACCATGTTTACAGATGAAAAATTAAAAAAAATTGTTTTATATACTTGGATTAATGTTATATTTTGAATTTTTAATTAACTTTTTCAAGGTTTTGAAATTTTTTTTGTATTCAAGATGGGTACTATTTTGGTTTTGGGTTTTTTTGTGGCTTTTTTTTTTAATATCTATAACTATTTGGAGAAGAAAATTACTGTCTGTGAAGCTGGAGAGCTAAGGTGACATAAAATATTCCAGACAGAACACTGTGTGTTACACCAGCTTATCCTGACTTCTATTCAGTCTGCCTGGAGGTTTGAATGAAGTCAAAACAGTTCACAGGCAAGTGCTTCTTCTCAGGATATCTGTGATGCAAAGCACCACATGCTAAAATACATTTCAAACATATGCATCCATACATAACTGAAATCTACCATTGTACTTTCTCTTTACCGAAGTCTTGATAAACCTATGGTTATTTTTATCTCATTAGGGTAATTACACAGAAAAATCTGGATGTAATTATTTTTTCTTGATAGAATTATTTTTTTCTAACAGTTGATGTGAACTTATTCAAGGAGTGGATTTCTATAAAACTGTCCAAATACAGGTATCTTTGCTGTGACTCACAAACTGGAATGCTGATTCAGCTTTGTGTAACTTAATTGCCACACTTATAGCTGCAGAGTGGGTAATATAGTTACAGACTGCATTCCTACCCACACTTCCTTTGTGGCTATAATAACTGTGCAGAGGGATGTTCTTTCTCTTTAAACAAGATTTTTCAGAGCAGTTTTAAAGCCTCTATAGACAAGACTGCAATACAGTAAGACTTGCAAACAAAAGCTAAATATGTATTTGGAAGCTATAGTGTATGTTTATATATATACTTATTTCTGACCTTTTCAAGGTAAACCGAAACAATTTTTGTCAAATGAAAACTATGAAAACTGTTCTGTATTTTGCTTTTAATACCACAAAGAGACTACAAAGAAATACGAGCACAATTCAATTCTAATAACTGGGTTCACTACGTATTTATAACACAAAAGGTTTACTTTTGTGGTTTTGAAACTTTTGACTCTTTCTCTTTATGTATACATAAATCCATATATATTTACTGTTTTGATTACATTTTGCTTAAATCTGAAACTCAGAGAAAGCAATTGATAGACTATTTGCCAGTCCATATACAATAAAGAAATATATCTGTTAAAATTTAAGTTAAATTAATTTTTATGTCACCTTTTTTGGTAATATTATATAGGAATAAACTTGAGGAAAATGAGCAATGGTAAACTACTACATTAAAATAAATGTCTTTTTTGTGCCATGCAGATTCATGTTTCATGAACCCTTACATTTTCAAACTAGTCAAATTTTTTTAAAAAACCCAATATAATTGCTCCGGTACTTAAGTTTTCAAGCCAGGCATTTGAAGTAAATGCTGTCAACTCTTTGCTGAAGGTAGTATTTTTCAAGGAATTGATAGACATGCAAAATATTTTTCAGTTTGTCTCAGAATTTAGGCTATAGTCAAGACTGACGCTTATTTTTGGGAATGGGTGGGAATGATTTTCCAAGTAAGTGGAATTCTTCAAGTGAGCATAAGCGTACATTTCTCCCTGGGAATAATATGCTTCAGCATAAGTAATTCAAGAACTAAGATCCCCAATTGCCAATGAACCAAGTTTTCCCATCTTAGCCTGTAGCATATTGGCATTTTGATCATATTACAAAAAAATTCGAATAAATAATTGAATTATGGAATAATAGTATACATTTCAAATATTGTTCATTGGAACTAGGCAGAGAGAGTAACCAAAGTTACTTTTTTACTAGCTTCAGGACTTGAGCCTACGTAGGAGGTTTTTCTAGTGTTCCAGAAATACTATGTCCACCCAACACAAAGCTGGGTTAGAAAGGCAAAAATGGTCATTATAGAAAGCAAGCTGCTGCAGGTTTTCTAAATGTCATAAAGCAAAACCAGTAGCTGAAGTCCAAATAGGCAAGCTTACCTGGGTCTTCATAATACAACTATCATATGTTGCAAGGACAGATATATGTAGTGGCAAGGACTGCATCCTTTTTCTGTCAATACTGAAGACACATGTATTTAGCAGTCTTCCTGAGATAAAATTGTGTTAAATTTGGGATTAGTATGGTGGGAGGTCTAGCTGACAAACTTTTAACATATACTTTCTTGTAACATAGATGCTTCTAACATAACCATTAGCTGACAGTAAAACAGAGCTCAGTAGATAGCATCTTTCCCTGTGTGTCAGGAGAGGAGGAAACGGAATAAGGGGGCAGCAATGAAAGCTTTCCAGATTCTTTATGCCATGTATCAGCTCACCAATCAGATGTTCTCAATTTACTGGATGAGGGTATTTCTCCTTCCGAAACTTGTGTCTCTTCAAGAGTGGTACTACATTCAAAGTTACCCACATCTCAGACACCTCTTAAAAGACTTGAAAAACTCTGCCTCCACAGCTACCACAGTGCTCCACTGATTTATACTGTTCTCTGCTACTCCGTCCTCAGAACCAAGGCTTCAGTGTTGTTTGTTACAGAGTGAGAAGAAATGAGGCTTCAAACTCCCCACTCTCTTCAGTCCCTCAGCTCACATAGTCCTAATGGAAATAAGTTGCAACAATCCTAAATTACTGTAGCCTGAAAATTGAAAAAATAGATTATTATGAAGAGACAAAAATGCCAGGAAGCTGATAACCTACACACTAAGTCTCAGCCCAGAGTGAATCAAAGTGACAGTTATGAAGTCTTGGAAAATGGCAGTTGTAATGAAAACATCTACTGACCCTTGACTAATAGTGTCAGCAAACCAACAGTGCTTAATTATTAAAATCTACACGTCCTGCATTGACAGCCCAATGTTTTGAACTACTTAGTTCTGGTGAAGAGAATGAAACAATAAATAGTAGTAGCAAACCTCCCCTCTTTATGCATTCTTATCTACTCTTTCTTTTTGCTGATTCCCTTCCACAGAAGAGTTAGAAAGGTCAGCATGACTATGTTTTTCATGAGTTTGTTAAGAATTGGTGTTTACCCTAACAAACAAAATATAAACTGCAACAACTAAAACCAATGAGGATGTATTTGTGTAAACCCTACCTTTGAAGGGGGGGGGCATGTTGTGGCACAATACATTGATCTCTGTAATAATAATAATAATAGAGTCATAAGATCATAGCAAAATTCAGGCTGGTCAGGACAGCAGAAGGTCACTAGTCCAGCCTCCAATAACATAAATTGAATTTTTAGTCTGGTGTTTGAGTTCTGCAGGAGAAGTTGTCTTTATTTCCAGTGTTGCTAGAAATGTGATGAGGTAGGAAAAGCACTTGTCCTATGACAAACCTGGCAGATGACAATTAGCTTCAGAAACTGCTGTATGTGGTGTATATTAAGATGGATGTTAGGAGTGCTCTAAAACAGAGCAAAAAGTCTCATCTGACAATCTACAGTCTATTTTGCTTTATTGGAAATCTGGCAGGGGCTTGACCACATCATCCAGTAGCACCTCGCACTTTGTGATCAGAGATTCTCAGTTCTACAGAGAACAATTACCTTGCAGTACAGATGCAACTCTTGGAACGCAGGATCAATAAAGTGTCTTTTTGGACTTACAGAAATAATCTCAGAAAAGTGGACTTCAAAGCCTAAGTCATCTAGAAGTTTCAAAAAATTTCATCATAGATTTAGGAAAATACCAGTAACACTATTCTGTGTCTTCCTACTTTTCTTTTAAAGCAGAACATTAAAAATTCCTTTACAATTTTGTCAGTAATTTTTGAATATTCTTTTGCATTTATAATCTTGAATATTAATCTGAATAAGTAAAAGATAAATGTGAAACTTAATAACAATCAGTTTTCTGATACAAAGAAAATGTATTCATTTATTACACCATTAGAACATGTAAACTTGTTTGTTGGTAAAGAAAATAAAAAATATTTTATGCCACATCAAGTATAAAATAATATATTATGGGAAATACTGTAACTATCATAAAGCTGGAGATAAATTGTCACTACAGCTCACAGATGCTTTTTTACGTTACCTGTCCTCTCTTTAGAGCATGGTAGTGTCCTGAGGTCTCATTTAGTCCTGTCTTTACCCATCAGAGCACAGCATGGCTTTTCAGCAGTGGGCTTTTTGATGAGAGGAACACTCTGACAGTGACTTCTAGTCTAGATTTGGCTTCTATTTTTAAATTTGTGCTCAATCGAATCCCATAATCTGTATTCCCTATAGATGGAAATAAAAAAGTATTTCAATTAATATGGCTATAAAGTCTATTAATTCAGTGTGAAAGTTTCTTCTTATTGAAAGATTATGCAATACTCATGTACAGCAGTACACAAAAATGAAAGGAAATAACTTTATCTTGCTTTAGTATTCATTTAAATAAGTTTTAGACAATATGTCTGTAGTAGCAACATAGTAGACGTCAATATCTCCCCTTCACTTTTAGGACAAGTATTAAAAGACTCAAAGCATAAGGTGCTGAATTTACTGGTTTTGTAGCTCCTCTGACTTTAGTGTTTTACTCCACTGCTGAATTTGGTCCATTTGGAAAGCTTTGTGATTTGTTACCATACAGCTGAATCTCCTTTTTCAAACATTCTCCTACAGTTGACATGCATGCTAAGTAATACAGCTGCAGCCATCTGTAAAAGCTTGTAATTATTTTTCCTCCTTATTGCTGTAGCTTATTTCATCCGCCTTTCTCTTTATATTTATAATACAGAAAAATTTTTCATTCCTTGAGAAAGCATTGCAGTTAATTTCCTTCCTTTTTATATTACTTGTCAGTAAAGTAATCAATGCAGCTGTTACCATCGGTACACACACTAGCTACAGTATGAACAGTGTCAGAAAAAAATTACTGAAATGGTAAATTAAATCAAAACATAAAACAAATCTTTTGTTTTGCTGATGAAAATCTGAGCCTAGAAAATAAAAATGAAAGAGGCAGAACTTTGCATGTGAGCATGTGGAAAAAAGGGATGAATAAAAAAAAACCAACAAGCTAAGGAAAATGTAAGTTAATACATAGCATAAGCAGAAGTCTTTAAAAAAAAATGCAACTTTTTTGTTATCCTACTATGTTTTAAAATGCATGTGTGACTACTGGGCAAAACTCATCTTTTCAAGGGAAAAAGCCACAGATGGGAAACAGTTAAGTTAAAGAAAGCTGTGAAAAAATGAGGAAAATGTAAGGATTTTTATTTTGTTTTTTAGGACTAAAATATCCATTCTGAAAATAGCACTTCCCCCAGGCTTCAAAATAAGAATATACCTAGAACAGTGAAGGGGCTTAGGTTTGCAATTAAAAGCTTTTTTTCTAAATCAAGGATTTTGTCTTTATTGTACTTATATTATTGTGGTGACTGAGTAGAGGGACCACCTGTGGATCAAGTTGTGTTTTGAAGATCACATTCACACAACTGAATTCCATGGAGGATTCTTCCCTACATATATATACACATACATAAGCATATATGAGTGTATTGTCCAATATCCATTTCACAGGGAGATGACTGTCAGTTACCTGATTGATGTTGTAGTCTCCTTCTGCTCTGACACTCCTACACCTTCTACTCTGAAGAAGCCAGAGAGGAACAATAAGAATCATTGAGACTGTGCTTGAAGATGATTGCTATTTATCTTAGTCTTCATAGCATCCTTTACTGTACTTTGCTATATCAATCTTATGAGGTACAGGGTATGGCTGTGGAT
This sequence comes from Caprimulgus europaeus, assembly GCA_907165065.1. The sequence continues at coordinate 16,143,839 of OU015526.1, forward strand.
ATTTTAGGCTTTTTGCCTAGCATGCTGGCAGCAATGAATCCTATTATTTAGATGAATAATTCTTGCTTTTCGTTGTGTAGGGAGACTTGGTCTGGGATTACCCCCTAAACTAGCAGAATAGTATCTAAAATATGAGTGTTGTGGTGTTTATGAGCCCCAAGTAAACTCACATATGAAGTTTTTAACAAAGAAGGGAACTGAGTCAACTCTTCATTCTGTGCCTCTACCTTATCTCTGTTTCTGCAGACATATCCTTGCAGCTTCATGCAGGCTGCTTGGCAGTACGCAAAGCGGGCACAGCCCTCTCCACTGCTGTGTAGGCTCCATTAAGTGAGCATTATTCTTTCTGTGCCCAGACATGAAAGAAGGTATTTTCTGTAACACAACACATTTCCTTGTCAGATTTAAACTTCATAATAGTTTAGTATTCAATATTTAAGCTGAGGTCTGCTGGAAGAAGGAAGTGTTTCCTTGGGGTAGAGGTTCAAAATTATTTCTAAACCATTCTTCCTTTCTGTGTTATGAGGAGAAGCATTATTCTCATTTCATTCTCTACCTAATGTTTTTTACAGAACCAAGAGTGAGTGAATTACTGGTGACTACATTTTCCAGAGCAAATACATCTACTGCTTGATGCAGCATTGTAAATAATGAATCTATCGAACATGTTTACACCATGCCCTTCAAAGGAGAATGAAAATCACCTCTAGATTTTTAACACTGAAATATCCCATAGCTCTTCCAGTGAAACAGAAGGCCATTCTTTTTATTCAGTATAAACCCTTCACAAATGAAATCTATCCAAGTGCTAAAAAATTTGAAAATAAATATTTTTTCATTAAAATTATCATTGTTGCATATATCACTGTACATGCTTTATCCACAATGCTGTTATAGGACTGTTTGAGGAGGGAGGGAAAATTGTCACAAATGGGATCAATAAATTGGACCAGGACAAAAGCAAACCAGTCTGCTGAACAGGCCTATATAATCCAGTGCACCGGCTGATGTCCTTATAACATGAAATCCTGCCCAGTTAAGCATGCTGCCTGCAGATAGTGCTTGGCATGAGCAAGGAGCTGGGGTTTGGGCCTCAAGACAAAGGAAATCAGAGGCTGATTACCAGACACTCTTCCCCAAAGAATATATATCAGCCTATTCCTCAGCTTCGTGCTAGGTCTTTCTGTGCTTGTTGATGCCTTTAGCAGTGCCTTCCATTGTTTTAGCTATCACGAAACTAAAAGATATTTAACTCCCTCATTATCTAACTAAAGCAAAAAGTGGCACATTTATTTCTCAGTTCAAGCTCACAATTACCCCCTCTCTCCATTTTGGATTGTCCCATGGGTGTAAGCAACCCTAGCATGTCCCTTTTTGCTAACCTGCTCTTCTGCTCTTCTCATACCCATCACATTTTTTCTCAAATTGTTTGACTGTTTAAAGCAATCAAGTGAAAGTCAGAGCAGTTGTCTGCAGTATTTAGCCTCAGGATGCTGTGTCTGTTCCAGATCTGGAGCATGGCTTGTAAGCCTGCAAGCACGTTTGTTCCTACCAGCTGTATCAGTTGGTCTAATAAAGATTGTTACAGTTCCCTACAAATACAGCTTCATTTATATTCTTAGGCAGTCCTGGCAACAGCACAGTCACTCGTCAATAAATACATACATAAATATGTGGAAAATTTGATCACTGACACAAACACTTGTATATGTATCTGAAAGTGGCATTTTCAACAATGGATCAAGCCAGAAAAAAAGAATTAATTCAGTATTCACATTGTTTGCTTCATTTTCTGATTGAATGCAATTTATTTAAAATATTATTTTAATTTCTTTTGGTTGTTTTTATTCCTTCAAGATAAAATTAGCTGAATTCTCAAAAAAGCTTAACTGCTTTGAAGTAAAAAGTATCAGTGTTTAATAATGAAATATGTCAGGCCTTCCTGAGCATTTTGAGCCTGTAACCATCTGATGAATGTTATCCAGATTAGCTTATTTGAACTTGAGTTTTCCACAGAAACAAAGCCTAATTGCAATCTAACAAAGAGGTTTGGCATCCTCATTGATGTTAAGAGAAAACACAGAACTGCTGCTGCTTTGTGTATAAAAGATGTTAGAAAAAGGTAGGAAGATTGGAAAACCTTGTCATGAAAACAATATCTGGTTTCTAAGATGAGATTTTCCTGCTTTAATACTCACCAGCTGAGCTTGAATTAAAGATTTTTTTAAGGAGACTTTGTTTTCCATTTTGTCAATACTGAGGGTGATTTTATGATTTGATTTATAGCTGGAACTTGCCCTCATACTTTGTAACTTTGTTCTAAAAGAAATAGTTATCAAAAAAGTTAATAGTAGCTTCTTGTGGCTTTATGTACAGGTGCTACAAAAATGTATATTCTCGGGTCCCCAGTATGAAACATAGCTATCAATGTTGTCATCTGTATTAATAAAAATCACATACATGGCTACAGTAAAATGCATTTAAGAAGCATGGAGTTGGAGAAAAACTAAGTTGCTAAGATTAGAGAAATGTGTTCTTAGACTGAGGTTGTAATAATGAGGATTTATTAGTGAAGTCCAGTGACATTTGGCACTGATTTTCTGAAGGAAGGAATTTTTTCTAAACAACATTGTAAGCAGAGGCTCAATTAAAAATCTTTGTCCTAGTTAAGTAGCAGACACGAATGACAGTCAATTCCCAAGACACACAAGACATATTCAGCAAGTTTTGTCACTGTGTTCATTCATGCCTGTTTTTCTGACCAAGTAAGCTTATAATACTTATGCAACCCTCAATTATTATACTTAGTTTACTGCAGTAAGTAGTAAATGGAACAAATAAACAATCATGAAAACAATAGATAATAGATGGTTTTTAACTGCTTAGAACTCTTTGGAAGTTAGAAAAAAAATATGATTCTTACTGTCTTTTGGTCCTTGTTCTCCTTTAGCATCTGAGAAGCTATAAACAAAACAGTGATTGGATACCCACCACTCAAAAGAAAGCAAGTAGAATACAAAGAATAACATATGTATTCAAATCTTTGCATTACATTATGTTCTGTCACTTTTCGGGACATCCCACAAAGTCGAGGATGTTTGTGTAACTGTTCCAAGTCCTGTAGAATTTATGTCAATAGTGCATGTGAAACACTCTATACTGAACACCACAATGCACATTTGATAATTATTAGAAGTATCTTTCAGTAAAATAAGATATTCTGATTTCAAAATGCACTAATGGCATATGAGAGGTAGCTGAGTAAGGTGCTTCACTTTTGGCACTGAAGTCATGACAGCAAGCTTGCCTGCCCCATCCATCCTTCAGCCCTTACCACACTTCACTTCATTCTGAGATGTGGTAGATGGGAATGAGAAAACAAAGATCAGCAGATGAGCCCTTCCTAACATGGCTTTTCTACCAAACCTGGTGCCTCATACTGCATCTTTATGTACTGCTGGGAGCATGGTTGCAGGGCTGGAAGCTGACACCCAAAGTTACCTTTTAGTATCTTCCCCATAGGGAAACTCTACTTAGTTGGTTTTGGTTGTGAATACAGAACTGAGAGCTGAAGGTCCTAGTTGTCTAAGTACAGTCTCTTTAGTCTGCTTTTGCATTGCATTGCATTACATTGCATTGCATTGCGTAGAATAGGAGTAGAGCGGAATAGAATAGAATAGAATAGAATAGAATAGAATAGAATAGAATAGAATAGAATAGAATAGAATAGAATAGTTGGAACCTACAACAATCACCTAGTCCAACTGCCTGACTAACTCAGGGCTGAGCAAAAGCTAAAGCATGTAATTAAGGGCATTGTCCAAATGCCTCTTAAACACTGACAGGCTTGGGGCATCGACCACCTCTCTGGGAAGCCTGTTCCAGTGTTTGACCACCCTCTCAGCAAAGAAATGCTCCCTAAAGTCCAGTCCAAACCTCCCCTGGTGCAGCTTTGAACCATTCCCACATGTCCTGTCACTGGATCCCAGGGAGAAGAGATCATCACCTTCCTTTCCTCTTCTACTTCTCAGGAGCTGTAGAGAGCAAGGAGGTCACCCCTCAGCCTCATTTTCTCAAAACTAGACAATCCCAAAGTCCTCAGCTGCTCCTCACAGGACATGCCTTCCAGCCCTTTCACCAGTTTTGTTGCCCTCTTCTGAACACATTTAGGTACCCGAACATCTATCCTGTTTTTTGCTGTGGTAGGGTTAATTTTCTTCTTAGTATCTAGAAAGCACCTTGTTTTGGTTTCAGTGAAGATTGTTACGAGAACAACATTGATAACTACAAAGGACACTGTCCTTGGGCAATTTTCAAGTAGAGAGGACTGGAAAGAGGAAGTAAGGAAGAAAAGTGTAGTAGTTAGTAAAACCCAGAATTGACAGTTGGATATGCCAATAAGATATTCCATATCATATTACATCATGTTTAGTATAATAACCAGGGCTGACCAGAAAGGGGGAAGATTCTCTCAAGAATCACTTGGGCTCATTTTTCCGGGATTGTGATTTCGGTTTCGGGGTTCCTTTTCACTTCTCCAGAATCGTTATCAGCAGGTGGTGAGCAATTGTACTCTGCATCACTTATATAGATATATAGTTGTTACCATTATTACTCTTATTGTTCTTATTATTTTAATTTTATTTTACTCTAATTATTAAATTGTTCTTATCTCAACCTACAGGTCTCTTCATCTTTACTCCTCCAATTCTCTCCCCAGTTCCCTGGTGGGGGGGAAGGGGCAGGGAGGATGCAAGTGGCTGTGTCTTGTTTGGCTGCCAGCTAAGTTAAACTATCACAACATCCTTCTTAAATTGTGGGGCCCAGGACTGCAGATAGTACTTGAGATGAGGCTTACCAAAGCTGAATACAGCTGGACAATCATCTCTTGACTGGCTGGTTATACCATGTGTGATGCACCCAGGATATGGTTTGCTCTCAACTACCAGAGCACACTTCTGACTCCTGTTGAGCCTGCTGTCAACCAGCAGCCACAGATCCCGTTCTGCAGGGCTGCACTCCAGCCACTCATCTCCCAGTTTATACTATGCCAGTGTTGAATCTGGTATTTGTTCTTGTTAAATTTCACACCATTGATGCAATTAGTTGATGCATTGCTTTCTTTTATGTGTTGATGCATTGCTTTGTCAAAGATGCAAAGCACCTCAGTAATCACAGAATCACACAGAATCACAGAATGGTAGGGGTTGGAAGGGACCTCAGGAGATCATCTAGTCCAACCCCCCTGCTAAAGCAGGTTCACCTAAAACAGTTTGCACAGAAAAGCATCCAGGTGGGTTTTGAACATCTCCAGAGATGGAGACTCCACAGCCTCTCTGGGCAGCCTGTTCCAGTGCTCTGGTACCCTCACAGTAAAGTTTTTCCTTAGGTTTGCATGGAACTTCCAGTGTTCCAGTTTTTGCCCATTGTCCCTTGTCCTGTCACCAGGCACCACCAAAAAGAACCCGGCCCCATCCATTGGCCCCACCCAGTATTTCAGGTATTTATAGGCATTGATAAAATCCCTTCTTAGTCTTCTCTTCTCCAGGCCCCTAATCTCCTCATATGGGAAATGCTCCAGGACCCTAATCATCTTTGTGGCCCTCCACTGGACTGTCTAGAAGGTCCCTGTCTTTCTTGAACTGAGTAGCCTAGAACTGGACGCAGTATTCCAGATGTGGCCTCACCAGGGCAGAGCAGAGGGGAAGGAGAACCTCCCTCGACCTGCTGGCCACACTCTTTTTAATGTGCCCCAGGATACTGTTGGCCTTCCTGGACACAAGGACACAGTGCTGGCTCATGGCCAGCCTGCTGTCCACCAGCACACCCAGGTCCTTTTCCACAGAGCTCCTTTCCAGCAGCTCAGCCCCTAACCTGTACTGGTGCATGCGGTTATTCCTCCCCAGGTGAAGGCCTCTGCACTTGCTCCTGTTGAACCTCGTCAGATTCCTTTCCACCCAACTCTCCATTGTGTCCAGGTCTTGTTGAACAGCAGCACAGCCTTCTGGTGTGCCAGCCACTCCTTCCAACTTCATATCATCAGCAAACTTGCTGAGAGTTAAAACTATCCCTACATCCAGGTCATTGATGAAGATGTGATAGGCTTCACCAAAGGAAAATCATGCCTGACCAATCTGGTGGCCTTTTATGATGGGGTTACAACATTGGTGGACAAGGCTAAAGCAACTGATGTCATTTATCTGGACTTGTGCAAGGCATTTGACACTGTCCCACATGGCATTCTTATCTCTAAATTGGAAACATGGGGATTTGATGAATGGACCACTCGGTGGATAAGGAACTGGCTGGATGGTTGCACTCAAAGAGTTGCAGTCAACAGCTCAATGACCAAGTGGAGACCAGTGATGAGTGGTGTCCCTCAAGGGTTGGTATTGGGACCAGCACTATTTAACATCTTTGTCAGCAACATGGAAAATGGGATTGAGTGCACCCTCAGCAAGTTTGCCAACAATACCAAGCTGTGTGGTTCAGTCAACATGCTGGAGGGAAGGGATTCCATCCAGAGGACCTTGACAGGCTTGAGAGGTGGGCCTGTGCAAACCTCCTGAAGTTCAACAAGGCCAAGTGCAAGGTCCTGCACCTGGGTCAGGGCAACCCCAAGCACAAATATAGGCTGGATGGAGAATGGATTGTGAGCAGCCCTGAGGAGAGACCTGGGGGTACTGGTGGACAAGAAGCTCAAAAATGAGCCAGCAATGCATGCTTGCAGCCCAGAAGGCCAGCTGTATCCTGGGCTGCATCAAGAGAAGTGTGGCCAGCAGGTCAGAAGATGATTCTTCCCCTCTTTCTACTCTGCTCTTGTGAGACCCCACCTGGAGTCCTGTGTCCAGCTCTGGGGTCCCCAACAAGAGAAGGATACAGACCAACTGGAGAGTTGAGAGAAGGGCAACTACAATGATCACAGGACTGGAGCATCTCTCTTATGAGGACAGGATGAGAGAGCTGGGGTGTGAGCAATGGAGGAAACTATGCGAGCCGACTCAATGTGAGTGATAAGGACATAGTTCACTTGCTCTCATCAAGTCATATTTATACCGGCTACAATAATAATTCCTACTAGTCCCTAGCTAATTGGCTTAAGCTCTAAACGTTACATTTACATGGTCCTCCTACTTATGGTTTCACCGTAAAGCATTCTCTACATTTTTCACACACTTACTTTCTCAAGGTTGTTTACCAGAGTTTGAGATAAAAAGGCAGTCAGTGTCCGTTTTCAGTACTTTTCCACTGCGGCCTGCTAAATGTTAGACAGGCTCTGCTCGCACAACCATCCTGCCTTGCTCTCTGAGCCATTCCCTAACACTGGGGTTGCTCAGCCTGGAAAAGAGAAGGCTTAGGGGAGATCTTATAGAGGCCTTCCAGTACCTGAAGGGGCTACAGAAAGGCTGGGGAGGGACTTTTTACAAGGGTGTGTAATGATAGAACAAGGGGTAATGGCTTCAAACTGGAAGAAGGTAGGTTTAGACTAGATATTAGGAAGAAATTCTTTACTGTGAGGGTGGTGAGGCACTGGAACAGGTTGCCTAAAGAAGTTGTGGATGCCCCCTCCCTGGAAGTGTTCAAGGCCAGGTTGGATGAGGCTTTGAGCAACCTGATCTAGTGGAAGGTGTCCCTACTCATGGCAGGGAGGTTGGAACTAAATGATTTTTAAGGTTCCTTGCAGCCCAAACCATTCTAAAATTCTATGATTCCTTGAACTGCAGCACATCATTCTGGGTGGAAGCATGCACACAGATATCAGTAGCTGTAGAACATAGAAATATTCAGGTTAGTCCTCTTTTAAATGAAAAATGCCAATATACTGATTCAGAATTCTGTTCTGTGAAATACAGGTTTATCATCACTAAAAGCAGCCGAAAAAATCAGGTGTTTTTTCTTGATTTCAAAAGATTTTGCTTTTTCAGCATTTTTTTTTTTTTGTTTTAACATTTTAAGATATTATGTTTCTTTCTGATTCAGGACAAAATGTATTTCACTTTAAGAAAAATATCAGGTGACAAAAAAAGGTCTCCTGTCCTCCTGTAGTTTTGCTGGTCTTCTGGCATGATATTTTATTTGCCACTGCATAACTACAGCTACCATAGATGTGCCTGAATTGAAATTTATGGAATTGCACAAGTATAAAACTGAATCACTCTAGTGATTCATTAAACCCACTGAAGTACAATGAAAGACAAACCTAGGACTGTGGAAAGGACTTTTGTTCAGGAATGCTGGCAGAAACATTTAAAGTAAAGACAGGTTTCATCTTCTAAGTGCATTATTTGAATTAATTGTGTCACACCCGCAGAGGAGAAAGCACTTTACATTTCAAGTTATCAGTGGCAATGCTCATAAGTTAAAGAATGGTACACTCAGACTGAAATATACTTCCATCCCTATTCACTCACATAAACTGTTCCTTATGACATTTTATATGACAATGTTCTGAATATTACATTCATTGCTGCCAAGTTAGGAATAAATTTACCCAAGTAGTTAATCTTTGTTATAAGTTCTGGACAGGTTTTTGTTGGTGGGGTGTTCTTTTTGTGTTGGGATTTTTTTTTTTTTAACAAAGCTCTGCAATATTCTTAATTTCTTCCTGCTACCAACAGGAGGTAATTACCTTCTAGTGTTGCTATTTTATTCACCGAGTACTGACACTTCCTTCTGTTTTAGCATAAGTTCATTGTGCAGAATTCTTTGTAGTGCTTTAATTAACCTGGCATGATGATCTCAGTACAGCCCTAAATAAAATTAGCATCAAACACTCATATGGAAATTATTCTATGAGATAGCTTGGGTGATGAACATATACCATATGGCAATCTTTAAAAATAAAAACTGCCAAATTGCATATTTAATGTGACTATCCTGGCATACTCATAAGAATTGTAGATATCAAAAATAATTCTGAGCACTGCTCACTTCAAAGGAACCCAAAATATTTTATACAATCTATCTATCTTTCTAAAATCAGCTCACCTACCACTTAAAAACAGACACTTCGGCAGAGAAATGCAGCAGCTATTGCAGTAAAGCACAGCAAATTGGAACAGCAATTTTAGGGCAGGTAATGAAGACAAATGGTGTATCTTGTTTAAACTGCAGGGGCAGAAGGTAATTACCCAAATTTGGAGCTGGTTGAGATAGCAGACCTAGCACCTCTCTTTCAGAAAAGTGTCAGTCATGATTTTATAGCTGGGTAACATTAAACAGAACATGAGCAAAGCCTGGTATTTAACACCGACTGGCTAAACAAGTTGGATTCTGAGGGAGAAGAGTTCCTACTTACATTTATGTGTGCAATAAACTCAGTCATGTCAACACTGTACCCCGTTGCTGGTTAGATGAGAATTTAGAATTTATTTTATGGGTATGATCTAAAGTCCACTGAAATCAGTAGGAAAACACTGACTAGCTTTGGATCAGGTCTTCCGTCAAGAGGGGAGGGGAATTGTTCTGTGGTTTATTATCACATAGCAGTGCATTATATATTGAAATATGGAAATGGTAGATTTGAGAAAGAAACATACCCAGTCGAGGCAGGAGCTTTTTCTTTATTGGCAGTCCTTGTACTTTTTTAACATCTTGCTGTGCCAGCTGCTTGGCTGAACTATTCCGAGTATTTTTGGCTGCTCCTGGCCAATTTGTGTTGCTCTCTGCAACCCACGTACTGTCAGGCTGAGGATTCAACTTGCAAGAGTTTTCAATCTTTCAAATCTCAGTAAAGAGGGAGAAAAGTCATTCATCCTATGTAGGGTCTGAATTACCCTTTGGAGCTGCTCCTTTGTACTGACAAGGGAACTAGCCACCATTGACTACTGTCCTAACTCAGCTGCACAGTTAACTGCCCAGAGTTACATGGGGTAGATATAGTTCTCAGGTCTTTTAGCAGTAAAAATAATAATTCACTTCACCTTACTTTACAATGCAAGAAACTTACACTATCTCACTTAACACTTTTGCTTCCAGTGTCATGACTTAGTAGTAGCATTACAGCTACTGTTGGCAGTTAGCACCAAATATTTCACACATTTCTTCTATTCTGATTAAAACATGAGCAGAATGACCTTCTTCCTTTTGGAAAATATACTCTCCCTTTCAGCTTTTTAAAATATGCTGACCTCCAGAAAAAAATAAAAAAAAAATTGCTTAGCCATTACAAAACTAGCTTTTGTAGCACAGTACTGTCCACTTTATGGAGATTCATGTTTGTCTCACTGTTACATATCACTGGAGTCACTCTCCTTAGCATCCTTCTATTTACCTGAAGTAGCTGTGATATTTCAGCATATTTTTTAACAAATCTTTCTAGTTGGTGCAGCAAACTTCCTGGCTGGTATTTAACAACCAAGGTAGGAGCAAAATTTGGTGGCAGTTTATGACTGCTTTCCACCTTAACTCACCTCTAATGATAACTGAAGGAAAAAGGATGGTAAAAAATTATCTTAACAGATTACCTTAACAATTACAATTGCCCTCCTAAAGCATAATGTCCACTCAGCAGGGGGAAAAAAACCCCTTGTGTTCCCTGAGGTTAGCATCATTAAAGTTGCTTTCCTGATTATTCAGGACTTCCAAGTACTTTCAACTTCCTTAAACATTTGAAGATCCTTGTAACTGTCAAGAGTCTGAAAGCCTTACTGATGTTCACCCCCATGGAGAACGTAACTGTTTTCCTTCTTTTCAAATTCAAATGGTATTTCACAGCCAAACAGGACTGACATTTAGTCATTTCATTCTTTTATTTTAAAATCCAAGATACAGGGACTCACACATGCATGTTCACAGAGCCTCACTAAAACCAAGGGGTTATGCCAATGCTTCGTTTGCAAGGAATTTGATCAGAATTTATCCATTGCTGTCTTTGCTCTCATTTATATGCCAAGGGTAATGCCAGAGCACATAATATCTTTTTCTACCCCCTATTCTAAATATCATCTATTTAAGCCTGATTACACTAAGATTTCTGGTCTAGTTTTGTCTCTAACATGAATATCGGTGTAAACCAAAGAAGACCACCCCTCTGAGGACTGTATCTGGCTTTTACATTAATTAAGGCAGCTGACATCGGTGTTAATTCATTCCTCCATTATTTTAGCAAAGCTTTTAGTCATTTAAACACACACACACACACATATTTTCAAAGTATAGAGCAAGTAGGATCCTCTCACAGGAGGATACCAATGACAGTGAACTACATATCAAGCCTCAAAAAAGTAAGGTTTTGAATTTTAGCTTAATTTCAGTTTATTTTAGGTAGATTATTGTATTTTCATACCTTGCTAATTTCCAAGATGGAGAACTTTCAACCTCTAATTTATATTTGGGGTCACGTTCTAAGGAACCAGGAGAGAATACTCAAAATTTTAGGGATTGTCCAAACTTTGCCACTTCCAAGCAGTATGGCTAAAAGTTTGGATATAAATCTCAGGCATACAGAAGTTTGAAAGTAGAAAGATTTGACTTATAACAAAGAGATCTGAAATGAAATCCTGATAGGAGATCAGATCTATTAGGTAGAGACTTTCCCAAGTCTGAAATTTAATACATACTAGCCTTTGGCAAGTGGGGCTTTAGCCTCAGTCTCTTTTGTTAAATAGAAATAATGCTTCTGTTAGGCAGTAACTTCCTTTCTTGTGTAAATTTGGGAACTTAAATAATTAGTGTCTGTGAAAGACTTGAAAAGTACTTTTTCAGAATTTAGTGGTAAATAAGAAAATATCAGGTTTAGTGAAGATGCCCAGGGATTGCATCTCTCCTATTTATGTCTTCTAAACATTGATTCACCACTGCCTGTTGCTCTTGACCTAAGCAGCAGGTCTATGAGGCAATCCAGGGCCTGTCAACATTTGATTGAAATTAATAAGTCAGATGTTTGAGCTTTGAAACTGATGCAGCTTTTCAGCTTCATGTCTTTATTATGCATTCTTGTATCAGTATATGTAAATATTCCACTCCCAGTGTTAGTAAAGTATCTTCATGCTTTCTTTTTTTTTTCTATAATAGTTAATAGAAGAGGAAAGAAAGAGCCCAAATATATGGTGGCAAAGAACAGACAGTGTAGCCAAGCAGGCTGGCTAAAGAAAAATGTGAAACAAACACTCAGAAGTGCAAAATCACACTCTGTATCTGAACAGGAAAATGCCAGATATAGTCAAAAAGAAAACAAAATTAAACTATTTTCTTCTTTGTTCTTTACCTACCTAGATCTAATTATATTTTGGTATTACAGAATGATAAATTAATTCTATATTATTTCATATGCTAGCTTTGTAGTATTTAAATGTATTTCATGAGGAGTTTGATCTATGACTACAAATATAGCTACCTATTTGGGGCTTATTTTTAACCAGCTTTCAAGTGATAATGAATATGTTAATATATTCTAAGATTCCCTAGTTTTGATTTTCAACCTTAACATAAATATAACCAGAAAAAAAGATATAGAAAGCCCCTTACACTTCATTGTAACTAATTTAATTCTCATATAATTTACATCTGGCATAATAAAAATTTAAACCTGGGGCAAGATGGTTGATAATTTTCAGATCAGCATGTGCTGATCTAAATTAGGACTGTCATGACCCTGCCTTGCCATTCATCAGTGGCCATCCGTTTGAGGCAGCAGTGCTCCTGCGGTCACACATTCAGTCAGCTGAGGCAGTAGATTTGACTAAACACAGTCCTGCTGCAGCAGCACTGGTTTAGCGTCTGTGGAACTGCCATGCAAAATGGATCTTCACAAGATCCTCTGAGAAGTGGAATGCCCAGCCACCACAGCAGCAAACCAGAGCCTGACTTTGTGGGAGTTTTCTAAGGGTGGTTTCTGGTGAGGAAAGCACTGGAGCCCAAAGTGCTGATCCCTACGTCTTCTTCTACGTACAGCAGTAAGGGGCACTGGAAAACAGTTATCAATGTCCTGCTCCTGTCCCCTACAGGGTCACAAGTCCTGTCAGCAAACCTGCTCCAGCATGGGCTTCCCACAGGGTCACAGCCTCCCTCAGGCATGCATTTGCTCCAGCGTGGGGTTGTCCATGGGATACAGGTGGACATCTGCTCCACCATGGACCTCCATGGGCTGCAGGGGGACAGCCTGCTTCACCATGGTCTGCACCACAGGCTGTAGGGGAATCTGCTCTGGTGCCTGGAGCACCTCCTCCCCCTCCTTCTTCACTGACCTTGGTGTCTGTGGAGTCGTTTCTCTCACATCTTCTCACTCCTCTCTTTCACTGCAAATTGTGCAGCTTTTTTTTCTTCCCCTTTTTTTCTTAATTATGTTATCACAGAGGCGTTACTGATGGGCTCGGCCTTGGCCAGCGGCGGGTCCATCTGGGAGCCTTCTGGCATTGACTGTGTCAGACATGGGGGAAGCTTCTGGCAGCTTCCCTCAGAAACCACCCCCATGCCCTCACCGCTACCAAAACCTGGCCACGCAAACCCAATACAGGAGGTTTTCTGAGCTCTCATATAAAATCAGTCCAACAAAAGCTGTCATCCTTGGAGAACTATGGCAGCCTGGTCATGGGCTGTTTTCCACACAACAGAAGAACTGTGATGAACACTGCATTGCAAAAAACTCTTAAACCATGTAAACTTCAACAAGAGGCATATATGTCTTTGGGGATTTTTGAAAACTAGGTGTTTTTTAAAAAAAATGTTTGTGGTTTTTCTAACTTCTCAAATACCTAAATTACTTGATGCAATTTTTTGTATGTGTGTTTGGTTTTTTTTAGATAGTTGATAGTCATCTAAAGAAGGAAGATAGAAAAAAGCAACTTCTCTTCCCTTTCACAAGATTTTAGGAAATTATATCCCAGTTTATAGAAGACTAATGGCCTCCAGTTCTCTTAGAGGAAGGCCAAATTGCAAGTGCAGCTGCATAAATACATAATATGCATATTAATTATACTAATATAAAAATAATGTATTATTGCATATTTTACATATGATGTTTATATTATATCTTTAAAAATAAGCATATATATTTTATGCATTTTGTATTGTGTATTATATGATTCATGATATAATTCTACACATAAATTAGACTTTACATTAATTATAATATTAATAATAATACACAGTATTAATATTACATAAATAATATGCAGATATTCCCTCTACAAAACAGGCAATTAGAAATCTCTCTTCTCCTTTCCACCTTTTATCACAATCATCAAGCCTTGGAACCTGGTTAGAAAACCAGATTTTTTTCATGAAAACTATATTTGAGTTAAGAAAACTTCAGGAAAGAGAGATGAGACCATAGGGAACAGAGGTGAAACACAGACAAAATGCAACTCTAGTGATAAACAGCAGCAGCCCATGTGAATTGAAATATTTTCATTTTCTAACTGAACATTTTATTTAGACAATTTTTTTACCAAATCCCTACCTCCACCCACACAGGCATTTTTGTGGGATACATAGGAAATCGTTACAAAAAGTTGCTTAACAGCAACCCAAAACTTCCCCTGAAAATCATACTAAGTGACAAATAGCATAGTGTTCTATAGGTTGGGGAATGATCTCCTAGAGAGCAGTGTAGGGGAAAGGGATCTGGGAGTCCTGGTGGACAGCAGGATGACCATAAGCCAGCACTGTGCCCTTGTGGCCAGGAAGGCCAATGGCATCCTGGGGTGCATTAGAAGGGGTGTGGTTAGTAGGTCAAGAGAGGTTGTCCTCCCCCTCTACTCTGCCCTGGTGAGGCCACATCTGGAATATTGTGTCCAGTTCTGGGCCCCACAGTTCAAGAAGGACAGGGAACTGCTTGAGAGAGTCCAGCACAGAGCCACCAAAATGTTGAAGGGAGTGGAACATCTTCCTTATAAGGAAAGGCTGAGGGAGCTGGGTCTCTTTAACTTGGAGAAGAGGAGGCTGAGGGGGGACCTGATTAATGTTTATAAATATTTGAATGGTGAGTGTGAGGAGGATGGGGCCAGGCTCTTCTCAGTGATGTCCAATGATAGGACAAGGGGCAATGGGTGTAAGCTGGAACACAGGAGGTTTCACTTAAATTTGAGAAGGAACTTCTTTACTGTGAGAGTAACAGAGCACTGGAACAGGCTGCCCAGGGAGGTTGTGGAGTCTCCTTCTCTGGAGACATTCAAGACCCACCTGGATGCCTTCCTGTGTGATCTCATCTAGGTGTTCCTGCTCCAGCAGGGGGATTGGACTGGATGATCTTTCCTGGTCTCTTCCAATCCCTAACATTCTGTGATTCTGTGATTCTGTGGTTCTTAATGCATCAGATGTTAGGGAGGAACATATGGATTGGTGCAGGTTTTCTGAGAGAGAATGAGTTTGTGATCTTGGTCTTCCATTTTGTAATCAGTTGTGGAAAACACAGATACTAGGAGAAGGACTTATCATGTTGGATTTGGTTTCTGTATAGCATCCTGAGGAATTTTGGTTGTGTTATGAAAGGCTGCCTTGCCTTTTTTATAGCCTGGATGAATGATAGTTTAAAAGCCTCATATCCACCCTAAGTATGGGAGTTAAGTAATGTTAAATATCAGTTCTTTAGGCTGCTGTGGAATAAACATCATCAACGACAAGAAAGTAAGAGGCCTTTATCCTAACCAAACACAAAGGGAGATATATTTTTTTTAAATTAAAAGAATATGGAAACTTTAGGGCTGTTCCTCATCTGCTTGAAAAAAAACCCACATGCCTTTGCATGTCAGAGCACCACAAAGAAAAAATGCGCTCCCACCACACGGGCCCTCTAAATGCATTGTCAAAATCAAAAAGTTAAGACAAAACAACTCACACAAATCATTGCAAAGTTGAAATT
Source organism: Caprimulgus europaeus (assembly GCA_907165065.1). The sequence continues at coordinate 16,159,641 of OU015526.1, forward strand.
GCCATGTAGCATTCTAAGTTTCATTTATAAGTAAACAAATCATGAAATTTAATCCAGTGACATGTATATGCTCTAATTTAGAGAAAGATTTTGTAAAAGCTTTGAATAAATTTCCAGTCAATGAAATATTGAAACCATATGGAGATTTGTGATATTTTTATATACCAGTTTTTCTGTGCAGCACAACAGAAAATAAAGCAAAAATACTTAAGGAGGAAAAGAATGCCAAAGAATTTATTGAAACATCAGTCTGCAGGAGAGCAGTGTCTTTAGTATTATTAGTTATATTAAAAGTTTGTTCATTTTTAAAATTTTCATATGTGTACAAAGATGGTTGTGGCTGTAAGAAAACTGTAAATAAAATTATAATGCAGGGCTAGCACTCAAACTGAATAGGAATAAAATGTTTTATTGAAACATCTCTGAATGAAGAAGAAAATGTGTTGGAACTTTATTGCATAATAAGACAGTTGTTGGAGATTTGTCTGTGCCTGTTTTGGTCAGACAGGCTCAGTACAGTCCTTAGGAAGCAGTAACAGTTCAACATCAGTAACCTTCAGGACAAGAGTTTATACATGCATAGTAGTCAGGATAGGTTACAGGAAGCATTGTGTCACCCCACATGATTCTGCATATGGTCAAGGCAGTGTCCTTTCCAGTTGTTGCAACTGCTGTCTGCACACAGTCCTTTCTGGAGTGCCTTGCTGGACATCCATCTTTCCCAAGAAGACGATGTTCCTTAGAAGAGGTGGATTACCTTCATATGGATTACATATGAAGAACAGTTGTGCTACTCAGTCACTGTTAACTGGCAGCTCCAAGCTGTTATGCTCATTGTTTATACAGCAAGTCACCATACAGTGCTTTCTTGCTGGATGCCCTCAGTGCTCTTTGGGTCTAGGGCACATTGGGAATAGTGAGGATTTCTGGGTGTATGGCAGGTACTGAGGAAAGGTTTGATACTGCTGCAAAAGGTGCACAAAAATACCAAGTGGTATTGCTATCACTACCTGAACAGACTTTTTATGTGGGACCTATCAGAAAGAAAAGGGAAGTGTGGTAGCCTTATATCTGTAAAGCTTTTAATACAGTTACAGTGTTTCCTGGAATCTTGGTTCTTAGGAAATATTTTTTCCATCTTTTTTAATAGTTTTTTTCATATAGAAAGCATTACTGAGCCCCAAGTGTGATCTTTAAATCTGCTAGTTCATAATCTTGATAATTCAGAATAACAGCTTATCACAAGTTATGAAAGAATTAAACCTAAAAATTCTGCTGCTATTTCACCAACCTGTCACTGCAAATGGAATGATGGATTTCAGTGCACTTCCTTAATAGAAACTTAAATATATAAAATTGGTATCAATTATCTCTGTTTGACACCATCATATTAATCTTCTTACTGACTACCGAAATAGGCCATCCTAGACAAGTTATACCTTTGTACTACGTTCAAGTACACGTATTGTGCAAGAGCTTTCATTAACATTATCATGCACCTTCAGCCCACTTCTCAATAGCTCAATACCACCCAATTACTGACATAAAAGTCTGTCACTTTATTTACAACTCAGGAGACTCTGGAAAGGCAGTATTACTTGTGCATAATGGAAAAAATCTCAGGTCTAAATTAAAAGGAATGTTGAACTGACCTTGTGGATATACTGTTCTCTCAAACTATTCATATACCTGTATTTCACCACTAAAGAGTCTAATTGCTCCTTGCGTTTTTTCTCTTTTAAGACATAAAAATTCCCTGCTCACTGAGTGTGAAAAGTAACACTTATCGTTCACAGGCCTAACAATATTATTTGTAAAGGTTTGTCTGCCCTTCCATTAATTTGAGGAGATCTACCCCATTTCCTTTGAAATGTCAAAGGGAAATTAAATTAAAAACCTTGCAAGTTCCCTTTTACAAGATGTCCACTTACTTTCATAGTTTGGCTATGGTATACACTTACTTGATCTGTAAAGTAAGTCTCTCAGGGAGCACAAGCAGTAGAATTAATTGTATCTTTATACTTTTCAGATCAATAGGTAATGTTTGTATTGAATAAACCAATGCTGTGATATAACCATGAAGCTGCCTGGAATAAAAAAAAACCCTTTTTTTTGTTTTTAAATGGTAGTTTTGCCTCTGGGTCATTCAGAGATGACAGCAGATAACACTGATAAATGAGAGAATATTTTAAAAAAGAAATTCTGAATGAATACAAAAATTTGGTAGAGTGCCCTTTTAAAAGTAGAAATGTGCCAACAATACTCAGAAAACTCTCAGATTTTATTATGTGTTGCTGAAAACTCTGCATAGAAAGACAATATTTCAGCTCTTGATCTAAAAGGCCTCCATTTATCCAAGAGAACTGTTATTCTCCACAGTCACTTCTTCCATATGTCTCTTCTCTTCAGTCAAAACTATTAAACTTCCTTTATCTTTTGCCATATCCTGCCACTTCCAGTTCTTACTGTAACTTGTGGGGCAAAAAGAACTGATACTTCATACAATGTAATGCCTAAGCAGGCTGTAGGTTTTCGGTTGCTGCTGTGTTAGCTTTCTTCTTCCCTCTCCAGGGTCATACTTCTTGTTACATCCAAAGATACAAAGATTACACAAACCAAATCATCCCAGTTGAGTCCAGGGCGTGCTCAGTTCCTCTTCATTTATCACCAGGTCTAACAGTGTCTTATTTCTACTTTGGGCTTAATGTTTTATAATCTACTTTCTCTTCAGATTGCTTCAACACTTGAATCAACATGCTCTGTTTTATATGTCATCCAGTGATCATGCATTCCTTACCCATTCCAAATAGATTTCCCTAACTTCTTCCTCCTTTTTGTGATAATGTATGTGGATGCCCTGGTGTATTACAATTTGAGGTGATATTCTTTACTCAAGTCACAATAAAGAAATATTCTTTTTCTCTTTTTTAACCATACTGTTTTACCCACCATAGAGAACTATATCCTACAGCCTGGCTATTGCAATCAAATGCCTCCTTTTAATCACTTTTGTAATTGTAAAACTCACAAAATCTTTGGTTTTGATCTAAACCTCAGTAAAGTCAATGCTTCAGTGTACTTAGGCTCATATGACCTATATATCTCCAATTCTTCTTTCTAGTGAATTAGGGAAAGGAAGAAAATTGGTCATAATTAATGATGGATTAATTAATTTGCTTGACAAATTACAACCCAGAATATACAGGATGTGTGGTCTACATATCTAGTTAAAACCTGGGTGTATCTAGACAAAAGATTATGTTTCATTTTCAGCTCTCCCTTTTTGTTGTTTGTTTTTTCTCATCTGGTTTTGTGTTCCTTATGCTTCATCTGCTTTACAGTTAAGTTGCTAATAACAAGCACCTTCCCTTAAATAGTGTACTAGACCATTCAGACATCTGCAATAACAAGAAAAAAACAATACATCAAAAGGAATAACCCTGTAACAAAAAGAAAAAAAAAAAAAGACAAAAAAAACCAGTTAGAGTAAAGCCATTGTGCAAGCAGGCTGTCTGATGGTTAAAATGGAGACTGTAGACTCCAAGCATCTCCCACAGTCTGTATAAGGAAAGGCAGTTGTAGTCCAGAGTGATTAGCTGTAGGATACTGATCTCTGTTCAGAAGAGACACCTGTATTTTCAGCTCTACTGAATTCATGCTTTTATGGCACTGTCTCCTTTCACACTTTTCTCAATGCATCAGGTAACTAATACAGGCCAATCGGACCCTGGAATCCTCTTAAAGCTTCTCTGCAGCACAGGTCAACTGAATTTTGCTACACCCCTCTCCCCTAGGGCAGGGACTGAAGGTTTCATTCCCATCAAAGAGCAGGGAAAGATAGAAGAAAAACTGAAGATGGGCAATGGGACCAGACCAAGAACTTCTCTTTCTCATGGTGTCCATGACTGAGCCTGTAAGGGGTTCTCTCCACCCTCCAGGTCTAGCCACCATATGTCTCAAGCTCTTGTTTGATGGTAACGGTGTTCTTGTGTGGAGGGGAGTGGAATAGGCTTCTCAACTTGCCTCCTCAGTTCATCGTAGGCTTAAACCATTGCCTTGCAGTAACCCACATGACCCTTGTGGGAATGCAGGTGACCTGATCACTCTCTAAGACTGTAATTTTGTTCCACAGGCAATGCAAGAATATGCGTTTCCTGGACTTTATAGCAAAGTCATGGTCTAGCCCATAAGAACTGCTGGGCTCAGTGTAGTTATGTGTGGTGAAAATGTGATGTCCTATGATGTTGGTCAGATAAATGATCTAAGGGTCCATTTGGCCTTAGACTCTATGAGTATATTATATCACACTCTTCACCATCATAGACCTAAAATATGTGAGTGCACTAGTATTGATAGATGTACTGAATGTTTTTATAACCTTGCACAAAGCATTTTGATTGCAGACAATTTGTGATTTTATTCCCTGTTAGTTCTGTGTTTCCATCAAATTGACTTTGGGTTGACAAAATATCTCTATTTATGTTGAAGGTGACCCCTTCATGAGCAGTGATTAGTGGAATCTTTTTTACAGTTAATCCTTCAAAGACCTTTATTTACTATTTTCTTGACTTTGCATCTTCAAAACTATTTATGAGTTTCATCATTTAAAAGCTCAGAACCAAATCCTGCTGCCTTAATCCAGAAAAGCTGTCTTTTAAAAGACTGAGCTCTTTTAGAACCTCAGAATTTGGTGCTTAGATTTCTATTCTCTCAGTAACAGTTAAATCTGTAAAGTTTCCTTGTCAAATGGTAACCTGTACAGAAAGAAAACAAAAAACAAAAAACAAGAAACCCTACTATAGCTCCTTTCAGTTCACACCTATGAAAGTTAATTGTAAAAATGTTAACTTGACTGTTGACTGCCCTTGCATAACAAATATAGTTAGATTGGCTTTTATCTTTCCTGTTCATTGCAACATTATCACTATGCCTGTCAATGCGATAGGTTTTAATACTGGATAAACAAAGTACAGAGGGGTTAATCCCAGTATTTATGTAATACCTAATAATACATTTGGCAAAGAATCCTTAGAGCAAGAGAGGTCTTCTTTGTTTACTTAATAAAAGGATGCATGATACTCTGTCCATACAGTTTTACCCAGGTACCGAAAATTCAAAGATAATGCATAGTAACAAGAACATGAACTGTGTTTATATGTGATTTGAAAGTTATTCCAATTTATTTTAAGGATTATAAAGATTAAAATTACTCCTCTGCTCTTGTCCAATTTTGTGACTAACAACAAACATTTTGCTTCCCTGGCCATCAAGGGTTGTGTTCCTGGGGTAAAGGCAGCCAATCTCTTACATGGGACAGATAGCAGGAAAGAACTGCTGTGGGAGTACATAGCAAGCAGGAATAGCTCAAGAGCAGTGGATCAGGACTAAAGCTGTCCTGGTCCCTGTGCCCCTGCAACAAATGCTGCCAGGGGTGGAATTACGACTTAATGAACCCCAATGTAGTCCTGGTCTCTTGTATTGCTAAATACATTTGTAACACATTTGTATTGCTAATGTATTATCATAGAATCATAGAATCATAGAATCATAGAATCATAGAATCATAGAATCATAGAATCATAGAATCATAGAATCATAGAATGGTTTGGGCTGGAAGGGACCTTAAAAATCATCTAGCTCCAACCCTCCTGCCATCAGCAGGGACACCTTCCACTAGACCAGGTTGCTCAAAGCCTCATCCTACCTGGCCTTGAACACTTCCAGGGAGGGGGCATCCACAACTTCCTTGGGCAACCTGTTCCAGTGCCTGACCACCCTCACAGTGAAGAATTTCTTTCTAATATCCAATCTAAACCTACCCTCTATTAGCTTAAAGCCATTTCCCCTTGTCCTATCATTAACTGCCCTTGTGAAAAGTCCTTCCCCAGCTTTCCTGTAGGCCCCCTTCAGGTATTGGAAGGCTGCTATTAGATCTCCCCGGAGCCGTCTCTTCTCAAGGCTGAACAGCCCCAACTCTTTCAGCCTGTCCTCATAGGAGAGGTGCTCTAGCCCTCGGATCATCCTCGTGGCCTCCTCTGGACTCGTTCCAACTGGTCCATGTCTCTCTTGTGTTGGGGGCTCCAGAACTGGACACAGTACTCCAGGTGGGACCTTACGAGAGCGGAGTAGAGGGGGAGAATCACCTCCCTCGACCTGCTGGCCACACTTCTCTTGATGCAGCCCAGGATACGGTTGGCCTTCTGGGCTGCAAGTTCACATTGCCGGCTCATGTTTAACTTCTCATCTACCACCACTCCCAAATCCTTCTCTTTGGAACTGGCCTCAAGCCACTCATTGCCCAGACTGTGCTTGTGCTTTGGGTTGCCCTGACCCAGATGCAGGACCTTGCATTTGGCCTTGTTAAACTTCATGAGGTTGGCACAGGCCCACCTCTCAAGCCTGTCAAGATCCCTCTGGATGGCATCCCATCCCTCCAGTGTGTCAACCACACCACTCAGCTTGGTGTCATCGGCAAACTTGCTGAGTGTGCACTCAATCCCCCTGTCCATGTCACTGACAAAGATGTTAAAGAGCGCTGGTCCCAATACCGACCCTTGAGGGACACCACTCATCACCGGTTTCCACTCAGACTTTGAGCTGTTGACCACAACTCTGAGTGCGACCATGCAGACAATTCCTTATCCACCGAGTGGTCCATTCATCAAACCCATATGCTTCCAATTTGGAGATAAGGATGCCATGTGGGGCGGTGTCAAACGCCTTGCACAAGTCCAGGTAGATGACATCAGTTGCTTTGGCCTTGTCCACCAATGTTGTGACCCCATCATAAAAGGCCACCAGATTGGTCAGGCACGATTTGCCCTTGGTGAAGCCATGTTGGTTGTCACCACTCACCTTCTCATTCTCCATGTGCCTTAGCATAGTTTCTAGGAGTATCTGCTCCATGATCTTGCCTGGCACTGAGGGGAGACTGACCGGCCTGTAGTTCCCTGGGTCTTCTTTGTTTCCCTTTTTAAAAATTGTATTGCTAAATACATTTCCTTATGCTAGGCCTGCAATAACATCACAAGCCATCCCATAGATGTGTAACATAATTCATAATTATCACTCAAAAAATGCACATAACTCCACTTATTTCCTTACAGATCATTTAGATATTCACATTACCAAGCTTTTAGTACCAGAAATTCAATTAAAGGGGTAAAAACTCAATGTTGTAATAAACTTTAGTATCTGAAATAGCTTAATAAAATGAACTTCATCTCTAAAGTGTTTCTTGCACTTTAATGTGTAACTTTTAATTATTTCATCCTGAATTAGCAGAACTTGTTAAAAATGTCTAATTGCTATTTTCAACAGAGTGAGGTGTCAGAGTTTCTGGTCACTCCTTGCCTTTTGGTATTATAGGCCTCTTCGGATGAACTAAAGATGGTTTTCAACTATTGTTCCGTTAAAGATGATTGAACGCAGAAGTGAATGCTTTGCTATTCAGAACAGTAGAATTTTCTCAGCCAACAGAAATGAAAAATGACCACAGCAGATGAAAAAATCCCAGCCCTTTTGCATCTGCCTTATAAAAGCAGTTCTCCTCGGGCAATGCAAGCAAAAGAAAAATGTGGCCTACACAGTTGCTTCATCTCTAGCAATGCTTTAGTTTTTCTCTCTGTAAATAGAAACATAGTGAATGCTATGTAAACCAATTTCTTTAAGTGGCAGCATGAAAAACATGAGTTGTTTGGGATTATTTTGCAGCAGGTACAAATCCAGTGTGTAGATCCCTGGTGTCATTCCTTTTTCTGTCCTTAACAAGTAAGGAATGGAGTATAGGATAGTGATGGGAAAATTAAACCTTCCTGAAGTCCCTCTGAGATACAGTTCGAGACGAGGACCACCTGCTGGAAGCCAGCCCAGAGCAGGGGCAGCCAAATTCAGATTGCTCAGAGCCATGTCCGTTCAAGTCCTCCATATCTCCAAGGATCTATTCCAAAACAGAACCAGCCTGAGACCAATGCCACCACTACAGGTCTTTCTCATAGACTCCATATTTGCCTTTTTCACGCACACTCACTTCATTTCTCTTACAAATAGTCATAGGAAAAATGATAACTAGAGCCTAGGGATTGCTGGAGCAAGAAGAGATGGGCAAGAGAGGTGGCTCGTATAAATGCTAGAGCTAAGACTGAGAACCTGCCCATGGTGTGAAGGTTGTGTCTGCAGAGAGCAGCACGTGGCAGGACAGAGGTGGTCAGGAACATCTGCGCATTCCTTGTCTCTGAGCTCACTGCCTTCTTTCTCTGTAGTGTGCCAGTTTTTCTGTGAGCATGGAGATTGTTCCCTTGGCACTGTTGCCTCAGTGCTCTGGTGTCCTAGCCAGAAACATGAGAGAGAGACCTTTATCTGCTGAAGTTTATTTGCACAAATAAATATGCACATATATATCACTGCTTCCCTCAGGCTTTTTGCACAGCCATCCTCTGCTGTTGAGGTGCAACAGCCTGTAGAATAAATCTTAATTTCAGAGGTCGTTTCTGCCTGTTTCTTTCAACAGATCCTTTTCACCCCACACCTCCCAAATGGCAATTTTTTAGTTCCTGAATTTTTTGGTGGCATTGCAAGTAGAGATATTTTGAAATCTCCAAGCTTCAAAATATTAATTTTGTGGAAAGACACCCATTTGACGATTGTTTCTGTATTTTGAGTACGAAAGAAAACCATATGTATGGTATTACTGTTTTTATTGGTTTGAGGTTTTTTTTGGGGGGGAGAGAGTTTGATTTTTGGTTTTACTTTTTCTTTTTTTCTTCAGATTCTTAGCCAGGTTGTCCATGTGCCCATTTTACTTTCATTGGCCAACCATAGCTAGTGTCTTCATGAGGGCCAGAAGTAATTTGTATCATTTCCCTCAAGTATCACCATGTATTGCTATCTGTAGCTTTACATTTGTTGCCTTTTTAATGGTCTGATCCTCAGACACCCCAGAGAGAAGATCAGGTCATTCACTGAAGACAAGCAATAATCTGTTATCAAATTTCTTATTGAAAATCCATGTGGGGCTCAGCAGAATATTATGCTTCATAGGATAGTTATGACATGCTCCAGTGGCAGTGGGAGAGATTCAAGGAAGTAGGCAATGAGGCTATCAAAATGACAATCCTTTTCTGTCTTCCAACCACAATAGGAAAGACTTGGTAAAACCAGGATATCTCTAAATGCAAATGCAGGTGCATGCAAGTACATGACTAAGAACATAGGTGGGAGTTAATCCTGGTGGGCTGCATCAGCAGAGGAGGTGGTGGTGACACCTCTGCAAACTCAAGGATGCTCCACACCATCTGAACACACCATTTATGTGACAATCTGAAAAAAGCTTAACTGCATACAAAGCTTTTGTGTCTCTTTATCAGTTTTGTGCCTCCGACTTTGTGCTAATGTAAAAATGTAAATCCACAGCAATTAACAGCTGTTTCTATATTAGCAGAGCTTCCAAGCTTATACTGTCTCCATTTGTCTTTAAACATTTTATTAGAAATTTGACACTAGTGATGTTCTAATTAAAGTCCATTTCCTAGCATGAAGTATTTATATACTGCACCATGGATTTCTTCTCTTGAGACTGCCTCCAATTTCATGCTTGCTAACAGCAAGTGTTACAAATACTGTTATTTTTATTGAGAGAATAATCATTGACATGGTGCTTAGGCTACATTTCTGGAGCTTGTTGATTGTTGATTTCTCTTAAGATCTGGTAATTCTCAATGGATCATATTTATATACCAGTGTTAACTGTATATCCAAATTGGTTTCTGAGTTTGTATGGAGAGTTTGTGTTCAGATCCAATAGACAGACACTGAAACCTGCTGCTGGTGCTGAAAAGATAATTTGTCATAAAATGAAACAAGAAAGCAGCTTATATCTCTTGCGTAGCAATGACAAAAAGAAAAAAAAAAAAAGCTTTCTTTAAATGAGTTAGGCATTGTTGTCAGGCAGAAACAACAGAATGATTTCAGCCAAAGAAAAAGGAACACCTTGCTTTAGAAAAGTCACCGGGGGCTAAAGGAAGCTTTCTACAATCTGAACTACATTAGAAGAAAATGAGAGACATTCTTGACTGAATTTATAATTAAAACAATTCAGGAGCAGACTTCCTTTCATCAAACTATGGAATGCAAAGTTTTTATCAGAAAAGCATTGTCTATACACTTCAGTGAATTTGAAGTTATGAACTATATGAGAAACAGCTTTTTTCTGAGCTTGTTGAGTGTAAATAATTTAAGATGGCAAAAAAAATATAGTACCTCCTTTTAAAGAACATGTAAGAAACGGTAGCGGCCCTTGAGGTCCATAATTTGTGGTCCCTGATCCAGAATTAAAGATATTCAGTTATTCAGTAAAAAAAAAATTGAAAGACATTATAATAACAGTCTATATCTCTTAATAGATTTATCTATAATTTATCTCACAGCTCCTCTATAATAAGGCTGCTGTGTGCTTTTTTAGGTAAGACATTTCACAACAAACAGGCCCAATATTCCACCAGGCATGTTTACATGCTGCACTGAGCACTAAACAGATGCCAGATTCTGCAAAATGTCACCACGGTATAATTCCTCAAATTGTTTTTGGCTCAAATACAATTTTGCATTTTGGTAGTACCTTCATGACCAGGAATGGCTGAGATACTGACAAAATCCTTTGGTCTGTTGTGTCCAGGAGTTTGTACTGGTTCCTTCTGGTTTACTGTGAAAGGTCCACATTTCAGTAACTGCTGTGTTTCCCCAGCGTTTTAGCAGTCAACCCATGCTGTCTTCCCAAAAGTCAGGCTCAGAATTAAGCATACAGATAATATCATGGAAGCCGTCCACCTGGGTTTTACTTCCCCACTGGGATAACCAAATGAAACATATTGTTTCAGGTGCAGTAGATACAGATCTGCATGAATTCAAGTGCTTTACAGATGTTCCCATGTGGTGGGCTGAGGTCTCTGTGTGTGTGACATTTTCAATGCATGATGCAGTCTCTCCCATGGATGAAACACTGCTAAGTGTCAGGGCAGCCTTTCGTGGTCTTCACTGTAAGAGTTCATATTATGTATATTGCAAACCAATATATCTTGTGGGCTTGGAGAATTTTTCTGGCTCAGCCCTTTGGTACTGTAATCATTTTGATTATGGTACTTTCCTTGATCCCAGCCTCCACCCACTCTAGTGAGTTATCTACTTCTGGATTTTTTCACGTGTGAAGTCTTGTGTGTGCAGTCTTCTGCTGCACACAGGCCTTAGTTCAGAGCATCCTGCCTTGAGAAATGGAGTTCTTCTAAGTTAGTTGGAGTAAATAACCTAACTCATGTTAATTAAAATAGTCTATCCTACCTATTTCATTTTTCATTTTAGATATGAATACCAATGAAGTCTTTTTTACAATTGTTAGAAGTGTGAAGGGCTTTTTCTCTTCTTTTTTATCCCCTGTTTAAATCTGAACATTGAGTAATAAAATGCTGCTGGTGAAGTTCTTTTTTAATCTAGCCTACCCTAGCAAGTGAACTGTGTGACTGCTTTAGATGTTCTCTTTGGTTCTGGTGTACTACGTAATTTGGGGGATTCTCTTTGTTTATACCTTCATGCAATTTTTATAGCCTAGTTTTAACAGAAAGGCAGAACTTTGAGCTCCCAAAATGAAGCTCTTTGGGGATGTACAACACATCTTGTGTGAATTAGGTGTAACTTACAATATATGATTTGGGGAAAAAAAAAAAAAAAGCTAAAATTTTCTGCAGATAAATCTTGAGCAGATAAAAAATTGCTTTATTATTTCTTGTTGAACATTTGTTCTTTACTCACATCCATTTTTTTCATGTGTAGCTGAGCTTCTGCAAATATATTTTCTTTCAGGTTAGTTATTATTACTTAGCACATCGATTTTTTGGAGATGAATGTTGGTTTCAGTACACAGATTTCTATACCTGGCTCTTTCTGTAACACTGAATGATGAATGACATTTCATTATATCAGTATTCTATTTTACCACATGTTTGTTTGTCCAAAGCAGTTGAAATATTGGGCAACTGAAAAGCTGCTATGTGAGGATAACCTCTAAATATGTCTATGGTGTACTCGACTAACATGATATTAATGATATATTCTCCCTCAGAAAAATCAAAATGTTCATGTGATTTTTTTTTTTTTTTTTAAACTTTAAAGCAAAGGATAAGATATTGGCTTTACTGCATTTAGCAAGAGCCTTGGTGTTGCCTAAAATGAGTCTGGGATTGCAGCCCAAAGGAAGGAAAGAGGCTGAGTGGATGGGATGGTAGGGAACAGGATGCAGAGACTTGTTCTAAGTTCTTGCTGGAATTCGTAGCCATCTGCCCTATGCAGAACTGCAAACTGTGAGGGACAATATAATCCATGGTGCCTACCATTGCAGTGGCTGATTAAATATTTAATGTGCTAGGGAGAGAAAACAAGCAAGAGGGAACATGCATTATAGACAAGTCCCTAATCACCTGGCCTGAGAGCCAAGCTTCCCTTTGCTACCTTCTTCTTCTCCTAGGGAGCAGGAGTTTCAGTTTGTCAGTCATCACATTATAGTGCCTAAGAGCTGGTGAGCTGCTTTGAGATGCAGCAGTGGAAGACACCAACCTTCTCATTTTTCTGACATTTCATTTCCCAAATTTTTTTTCAATTCTACTTAAATTTGTTCCACTTTAATCCTAAATATTATTTCCCTCAGAAATATAAAATAATGAAAATTAAGTAGCATAAAATTCTCCCCACTAATTATTTTTTTAGGAGGGCAGGGTTTGATTTTCTACCAAATTTAAGTCCTGAACAACATTACAGGAGGGCAAAGAGCAATTTTTTTGTGGGCGATGCAACAGTTTCTTGCTGTAACTGTTGCCTGTGCTTTATACTTTGCAAAGGACCAACGATAAGCCTAGAAGTGTTTTCTTATCAACATTTTTGGTTATCTGTCTTGTCAATCACAAAGCTTTAACATGTTCAGAATTCAGAATTACACAAATTATTTCATTTTAAGTTGAGTACAGCAAATATGAGGCTGTCCACACACCTGGCCTAGGCTATTTCAATTTAGAGGATTACTTCTCATTATAATGACTGTGGACAGACTCAGACAATGCAGAAAGCTCCATATTCTTATCTTAATTTTAATTCCTAAACTGTTCTCTTCACATTTATTTCTTACTTGTACTGAAAACTAATATTGGATGAATGAGATCAATGTCTGCAGGGGAGGTTGCTTTGTTTTGTTTTGGTGGAGGGTATTTTTTAAATTTCACTTTAATGCAGTTCTCAAAGAGTGGTTTTTCACCAACCTTGATTGTTTTGAACTTTTGACCTTTATTTTTATATGAGTTTTGTCTGAATATGATTTGTAAAACACCATTGAAACAAATACCTGTAGATGCCCAGTGCACATTATGTGTAGCAAAGTTAAGTTCTGCTATGATTTAAGACACCAAAACAATAGCAGCTTTCCTCCAAAACATATATTACTGCCAAAAATGCACAAGATGATAGTAGATTTTGCTTGGCTGAGAAAGGAGTAACAGATTGTTGCAATGTATTGGGTAACATCAAAACTAGCTTTCTAGTATATAGTCATAACATTATGCTCTTTTGCACCGTAAGACAAAGCATTCCAGTAAACTAAGCTGTTACAGCAGAAAAAAATACAGGCACAAAGAATAATGCACCTCAGATCACCATGCTAAAGACTCACAAGCTGAGAAGAACAAAGAGGTCAGAACACAAACAAAATTTTCTTCAAACATTTGGACCAAAATTAAATTTATTGGAGTTAACGCAATGCCCTAGCATTAACCCCTTCACCGTGTGGTCTCTGGGTGTGCAGGGGAGACCTTAGACCCCTGCAGGTCTCCTCTTGCTCTGCAGGTCTTCTGCTTGAAGTTTCCCTGTGGCAGGATAAAAACTCTGACATAATGTAGGCCAGTTCTTTTCTAGAGTGTGAAAGTCTCCCCATGGGAAGAAATTTCTGTCAACAAGGTCTGACCAGCAACCTTTGTCTGGCCCAGAGTAAAAGAGGTAATGGTGTAGCTTTTTGGTGGGGAAGGACAGGAACTGACTGTGAAATCCTGCTTCAGACAATGAGGCAATAGAGATCTGACATTTCTAAATGTATTGTGGGCAGCATAAAAATCCTGAGTCCTAGTCCTGGACAGTAAATTGGCTGGAAGATTTTAATAAAAATTCACACTGAAATCAACATTCTCCCTTCAAAAGTTTTAAGTTGTTCATATTACCACATATAGGGAAAAATTTTTTTTTTTTCTCTGTAAAATTTTGGACTAAATCAATATGAATTGGTTGCTCTCATCTAGATTTAACACCATAGAAAAGATATCTTCCTGCCATTTAAACATGTTATTTAAAAGTTTGCATAAGGAATGTCCCCATACTCACAAGAAAAGTCACAAACATACCTATTAAAAAATAAAAATCACAGTTCAAAAAGTGCTGTTTAGAAATAATATGCAATTAAAAGTGGACATCTTAATATTTTTTCCTTTCTTTTATCTTCCTATGCAAGTTTAGTAAGTGATAGATGTGGGGGTAATAATAGCACACACAGCTAGTAACATGGTTGCTTGCCTGCCCAGTCCCTCTTGTGAATGTGCTCTACCCCTTCTAGCAGCCCTTGCACCAGGCTGATGGTAACTACTTACCTACTACAGATTTCAAGTAGTTCAATTCTTGTTTACACACAAGCTTTGTAGAATTCATTTTGTGTAGTTTTGACTCTGCAGCCCAAATGTATTCAGTTTTCTTTCTAGAAGAAAGCAAATTAGAACAAATCAGAATGAACATGCTGGTTTCCTGACATACTGAAAATGTTACTGAAAAAACACATTATAAATCTATTACAACTCAGAATCAAATTGATCTTTATTAATACTACTTTAACCTCAGGAGTCACAGAAAATAGTCAGTTCTGCTGGAAATAAAAGATTTTTTAGACAGAGAAGCAGACACCTTTTGTACTATCTGTCAATAATGATCATAGCAAAAGCAGTGCTTAAACACAGTAAATGCAGAGTGTTGCTGCACTAAGTGGCAGTTGTAACATAAGAAGCTTGATTGTGCATATGTGGTCACACAGTGCCAACAGTTACAGCTGCCATCTCAGTATTGCTGTGATTATACATGCAAGCTCATAATTAGAACTGAAGAGGTAGTGGGGGAAAATTTAATGTGTTTGTTTTATCATTTGTGATCTTATTAGTTCCTCTTTTCAGGCATATTGAAATGTTCGAGCTAGTATCAATACTCAGAACAGGCAAAAGTTGCAGCCCAATATTATCTTCTAGTGCATTTTTTAATAGTTCCGTTTAAGAGAACTTAAGTTCTTAATTGAAGTTGTTTTCCTTTCTCAAGTAACCCCCTAGAGGAAAAAAAACAACAAAGGTGTGCTTACTCTAATAAGTGATGCACTGTAACAATGAACTCCACAATGCAAATCTTCCCTGTTCTCTCTTCCTATGGTTGTCAGATTGAGTGTTGTTCAAAACTGACTTAAAGTATGGATCTCAGAATGACAAGTAAGCCAGATTTCAGGTAAATTCCTAATTGTGAATCATAAATTTGTTCTGTACTACTACTGCCATCAGATATTATTTCCCCATTCCTCTTCTGCTTCAAAGCTTCTATTAACTGAAGCTACAGACAAAACCAAAGCCTTCTTATCTGTATGGAGTGACTACAGTGTGAATTGCTCCGACTTGATGCCTTGAATTTAGCCTCGCCACTCATGAGTCTGTAGTTCGATGCTCAGATCCTGATGGATGGCACCGTCAGACTCCTTTTTGCACACATTAATACCACATCAGGGTAAAGGCCTACAGTATTTAACTTCTTGCTAGTGGTACTTAATTTTATTACATTAAGCACAGAAGCCTGGGCTGCACAAAGGCATCTGTATCTTATTATATGACCATATGTGAAAGATAATCTCTGTGTCAAAGAACTTGTGCTATAGGGTAAGATGGAAAGAGCAAGTAAAAAGGAAATACAAGCAAAGTGACATACCCAAGGTAAAAAATGGTTCTGTAGACCTTACTGCCTCTCTTCTCGAGTCTTATCTAAGGCAATTATTGTATAAAAACTGGAATATTATGTGCTGCACACTACAGTTGCTATACTACAATTACCTTGAAAACAGAGGATGTTTCCACCCACACAGTAATGAAACATTCTTTCAGAGACACTAATGAGATTTTGTATGAAGCATCTGCTGCTTGCCTTCCATTAGATTAAACACCTTTAAAAGTGAGGAAATTCCTTTTAGTAAAAGTAACTTAGAATTATAATAACAATGGTCATCCATGAACTAGAAGACAAAAGCTAGTGTGGTAGATAAGTACAATTCAATTTTAAACATTAACCACTGAAAAGATACAGAAAAACCTGCTATACTGAGCAAAGACCCCAAGGTCAAAGGAAGCTGTCTATAATTGAAGACGGACTGAATACGAGGTTGATTTCCATTGTCAAGAGATATGGGATGTGTTATATCCTTCTTACTGGAGACAACTTTGCTGAAGCTTTGTACAGGATATCCCAAAAGCTCACTGAAACTAATTGTGTAGATTATAATGTTAGTGCACACTGAAGACTCAGTAAGAAGACAGCTTGACTGCTGAGTGAAAGTGAAGTCAAATACTTGCCCCTGTCCAGCAGAACCATAATGCTACTGTGGTTTGTGGCTGGTCCGTGGCCAACAATGTGCAAAGAAGGGCCATCACTAGTGTTCTGGGCAGCTCTGATGAGCAGGCATCCCTTTGCAGAGCCACTGAAAAGACAATTCCTTTGGCATGATCTTGGCCCAGGGCTTGACTTTGTATCCTGAATCTATCTAAGGATCTGGTAACCGTATCAGTTCTGCTTCTAATTATGTACATTATTGTTCCATTTAAGTTTGTTTTCTCCTAAATGTTTCCACCCTTTTTTATCCTAGAACAAAGGTAAGAATGTTGTTGCTGAAATAGCCTGTGAAATGAATGAGATTTCATATTAGCTAACTGATTTTCATGTAGGAGTTTATACCTCTGACATAATTTGGAAAAGGACTGTAATCCTAATTTAGCAATGTTTTTTTATAAATATCCAAAGAGCAAATTTGATATTTATAAAATTCACCCACTTGGAATATTTCTTTAATTTGCACTTAAATTCTCCTTGTAAAATAATACTAGCATTGAAGTTATGTCTTTGAGCAGCTTTCTAAACAGATCTCTGGTTTGCTCAACAATTACTGTGGAAATGATTGTGAGCTTAGGCACCCTTGTTCCTGTCCGACATTCTTTTCCCATGACTAATTATTTTACAGACTATGCTTTAATTACAGGGTGTAGGATGTACTTTCTATAACTGCTAAGTATTAGGAAGGGACACGCTCTGCAGATCATTAAATGTGTTGGCAGGAATAAGCACACTTTGGAGACCAATGACATTTGTCAAAATTAGTCAGTGTGTTTGTTGAGAGCAAGAGGTCATCTCCAGGAGATGTCTACTAATAATTCCTGGTATGGTGAGTACTGTTAATTATTTAACATGATATGGAGGACATAGGCCTTCTCAGGAGAAATTACTTCCTTTTTTCTTTTATTTACAAACAGGATGCATTAAAAACCCTAAGTGAATTAAAGTTGTTTTTTAACCAAATCCAGACTGACAATTTTCTTGGTAGCCTGCAAACATTACTAAAGAGGAGACAAGTTACAGACATCAAAATATTATGCATATTTCATGGCTTCCCATCAGAACATAGAGTGATGTAAAATAAAACTGTTAACAGATTCAAGCATCTATGCTCAACTTAAACTAGGCCAACATCACGGCGTACTTTCAAAGTCATCCACTAATGAGAGTACGTATAAAACTTAGGTCAGAAGTACTGCTTTGCAGTGCCGTCTCTCACAGTTCTATTATTTGGTTTTGTTTTCATTGCATCTGATTTTGGCAATGTGAGTGTTCATGTTCTCCACAAATGCCCTTGTCCCAGGTTACAAGAACATATCAGGAGTGATAAGAAGTCTAAAAACCTATGAATAGAGGTTGAAGGAATTGGGACCTTTAGGCTAAAGAGAAGAAGCTTGAGGAAGGAACATGGTAGCAACTTTGCCTAGGTAAAAGATAGCACTGGAAAAAGCTACTTCTCTATGTCTGTGGTAGATAGTACAAGAAATAATGGGATTGCATTGCAAAAAAACCAAGGTTTTGTTCAGAAATAGCAAAGTAATGCAGTGGAATGAAGGCTGTCTAGTGTAATTTGGACTATCACTTCTCAGAGGTGATTTAGACATAATGGTTCTTGCCTTGGGGGACTTGACTTCATCAAGCTCTTTTCTAGACCTTTTTTGCTAGAATTTTATAAAGGAAATCCACCTGGGAACCCCCCAAAAAAAACCCTTCCCAATTGAAGTTTAATCAAAACAGCTCTGATTCTAGCAGAAAGTTTCATTTTTACCACATTTTGGGTTTTTTGTTGTTGTTCTTTAGAAAAATCCTCACAATCAGCTGAAGACTCCTGTTGCTAGAAGGGTCTGAGGCATTTATTTTAATTATCAGTAAGGGGGTTGGCATCATGGATCATGCAGTAGATTAGCAATGACATCCTCCAGACAAAAACCTGAAAGTGTACTTGAGTGTATGATAAAGTAGTTTTCCATTTTGTTGGTTTGGGGGATTTTCTCTCTGTATGAATATTTGTATACACACAGCTCAATTTGAGAGGTAAGGGTTTTAATTTTCTCTGGCACTGAAACCCCAACTCTGAACATATCGCAACAAGACTTTCACTATGCATATAGGCATTTAAAGTTATTTTATCACTACTGGATATTTTCTTTACTTATTCTGGACAAATGCAGTTCTAATTCTGAAAGAGCAAAATAAATCTTTTGTTTTGTTGGGTTTTTTGTGTGCAGTTGTGCAGAGAGAATTTTGAACTGTGTTACTGTTCAGTCCCTATTCATCTCCTTAAGAAGCAGTCAAAAAAAGTTACCATACATGAGCACTACTGCCTAAAAAGGCTTCCTCTGTTGTAGCAGTTCTCAAAATTGCGCTGTCTTAGCCACAAGTTGTTGTCCAGCCCAGAGCTTGAATGTACATAACTGGAAGGAAATGTCCCACAGATCAACACTGGCTAATGCCTGCTTCAGATAAATAGTGGTAAAAATAGGTGAGACAGAGCTATACATAACTGTAAGATTTTATAAGTCTAATTTGCACTAGAAGACATCCAGTGAAAGAATTATTTTAGTGCAATTCATGTAAAGGTGATACAGTTTTAATGCTGACCTTCTCTTTTATGTTTATTACCAGATAAGAGGACCTTGTGTGGTACCATATCAGCACATACCTAACAAATGTGTGTATGTTATCAGCAAAAGGTGAATCATAGTCCATATACAGCCAGTTCTGGAGACAGGGATTACCAGGCACCCTGTGGTGCAGTTTGCAAGCATTGCATGCTTAGGAAATCCTATCTTGACTTGCCCCAGTACTCTTGGATATTATTTCACATTAAAGCATGTTATTTGTCAACATCTATGACTATATTTGGGGAAATTAAAAGCAGTAGTATAGATTCCTACTTAAAGTGTTTAAGGCCAGGTGGGATGAGGCTTTGAGCAACCTGGTCTAGTGGAAGGTGTCCCTGCTGATGGCAGGGGGGTTGGAACTGGATGATCTTTAAGGTTCATTCCAAACCAAACCATTCCATGATTCTGTGACGTGGGCCTGAGGGAAAGCAGGCGATGACGTGCAGTATCTCGAAGGGTTGCTAGATGGTGCTAAAGCACACGCAGAAGTGTAGCACATGCAATTGCTGCACTGGCTGGTTTGGGAACGAGTTAGCGTGGAAGAGAGAAAAACTGAAGATGTTTTCTCTCTGTCCTATTTTCTACATCACCTCCAACGGAAAAACAAAACAAAACAAAAAACCAAACAAACAACAACAACAACAACAAAACACAAAAAAAAAACCCAAACCAAAAAAAAAAAACCAGCTCGAATTCCTTGGTTTGTCAAAGAAAGTTTTATTCGGTTTTGCCCCAAATTACTAAGCATTTTTACATACTTTAACAGTATTTTCTATTTACAGTAGTACTGACTAAATATATTTTGATGAGGAGACAATTTACTAGAAGCTGGCACTTTGGGAAGACTGTCATTTTTACTTGCTCAGTTTTTGTAAATGTTTACCTGACTGGAGGAGGGACAAATAAAGTGAATAATATCTAAAAAGTAAAGTGAGCATTGCACCAGCAATGGAATGGAATTTTTCAGGTAAAATGAAAGACAGTTGTTTTATACTTCTCCTGGTTTCACAAAGCAAATAATATAACTAATTTGACAGATGTTATGTTGACTGTATTGTAAACCAAAACTCACTTTCCTTTATATTTGATTTCATCCAATGTACATTTTTCTTATTTGCACAGTTACAGTAACTACAATTTCCAGCATATTTTAATGTGACTTAAGTTCCTGTGGTGTCAGTTGAAGGGTTCCTTTAAGAGACCAATATAAGCTTTAATTAATAATAAAGATAAAATCTTTTATTGACAGAATACATTGAAAAGTCATACAAAGCCTATTAAAAAATAAATGGTAAAATATATTGCATTTCCTATGGGAAAAGTTGTAGTGTCAGAAAATAAGTAGGAGTACACAAGGGAAAAAAATATTCTTTGGTGAATAGCCAAAGTATTTATGTTAAGAATATGAGAATTATTCTCAGACTGATTAGCTATTGTTTGTATATGATGTCATTTTGAAAACTACTTAAAATGAGAAGAAGATGAATTTTAATTTGTTTTGATGCCAATAAATGCTGGCAATGACAACATTTATCTCAGTAGTTTGAGGGAATTTAACATTAATCAGAGTTTTAATTAGGCAAACAACAAGATTGGCTATAATTCTGTGGAGACAAGCTGTAACTGACTTCCTCATAGAGGGTCAGATTCAATTAACTAACAGCCAAAAGAGCATGAAACCACACTGTGATTTGACAAGCCAAGTCTGCCTGAGTTTCATTCATAAAACAATTTGATCACACTGCTTCCATTACCAGCATTATTAGATAGTATCAACGGTGTTCTCAAAGCTTTATTGATTAGTTATTTCCTTTTCCAGGCATGTAAATAGATGGACATTTTCACCATTTCTGAATGTCTCATGCACCACTGAAATTATCACTCCTGTCCCACTATGGTATGGAAATATGTATCAAAGGTGAAACAGTCTAAGTAATCACAAGAAGAAAATTGTTTAGAGAAATTCCTATGATAAATGAACACTTACAGGCATGAGGCTTTATCTCACTTTGATGTTTCCTATCATCATGACATCTGAAAGAAGGAAGAGATAAACTTGCTCTGCTGGTGCTCAGAACTGTCCAAAGATCAGCTATCAATGGTTAGCATGGTCCCAAGTCCAAACAAGGTCATATTGGTTTTAGATTGGAATTGGACTGCATGTCAGCAGCAATTCTTTGCCTGAAAAACACACTGCAGACATGTCCTTTTAAAAATTAAGACTTTTATCCCTTTTGTTATTAATGGGCCTATATTAGACCATCTGCAGGTGTGATCATATTTTGTTTATCACTGCAAGAAATGTTACTGCTCACAGAAGAGCCAATGAGATTCTAGTACAGTCAATGAAAAATTTTCTTTATCTATTTGATCACTTCGGTCAAATGACTGTTCTCAGATCTGTAGATAGGACTTTAAAATAAGTCTTGATTAGTTTAAAAATTCTACACCAAAATATTTTTTAACTTGAACTAGGAAAAATCCATGTTTTATTCTTTGCCCTGTTCCTACTAAAAATGCATTTTAATTCTATTTTATGTATTTGAAAAACCATAGTATGTTAGCCAGAGCTCCACAATACTTCTCATTCTCTGTTTTTGACATGCTTTGCACTTCTTGATGTGAGTTTTCACCTGAATCACTTAGTTAACTCCAACTGACTGTACAGCCTCTCCCAAGATAACCATTTAAACCACTTTTGAAAAACCCCTTGGTAGAAAAGAAGTACTCCCCCAGTGTGGACTTCTTGCTCACTGGCTCTTTACAGATTTTTGTGTAAGGAATGTTTATACTGAGATAAGCAAACACTCAGTAGAACAAGTGTTCTAAGACATCATTCTCATTTACTGTTGGCAAGCTTACTACTGCTAGACGAAAAGCACAGTTCTCACTTAAATACTGAATTTGTATGCTAAACAGACACTTCAGTGAAAGGAGCCAAGAGCTGTCTTCCCCTCTTTCCTATTCCACCCAAGTAGCAGCTAGTTGGGGTATTAGGCTGCATCCTCAGGTGCATGACTTCTGGTCATGAAGTGGGCACATTCTTGAGAGACACAGTTCAGAAGCAGAGAAAGAGATTACACCCATGTCTGTGTCTTCCTGCATGACTGTACTGAGTACAGGGCAAATACTCATCACGAGCACTGGAGAACTGCCAGCAACAGAGTTTGGTGTGGTTCTGCATGGACAGCCCTGCGCCAGCAGAAGACCAACAGAGCTCTAGCAAGAGTTAGGTGCCAACTGCTCATCACGGGCAGATCAATGTGCTTGTGAACACCTTCGGAATCAGGTACTTTATTAATAGTGAGGTGTTGGGCAGAGGTGGCTGTGGGCTTTGGCTCTTTTACAGGCAGTGCAGTAGCCAGGCTGGCATTCTGAGTATCACAGTTTTTGACTGAAGAACTTGAGCTGTGGGTGGTTTGTCATATACCACCCAAACCCATGAATCTACTCAAATGGTAATTCCTCAAGGTGAGGAAAAAAAAAGAAAAATTACTGACTAAGGATGATCTAACTCTGGATGATCTAGACCTTTCTTAAGAAATGTTTTCACTGACTTCAGAAAAGGTTAGTGTTTACAGACTTTCTACTCAGCTGAGAAATATGTCTGTAATGGCCTTTAAGGGTATGTGTTTATCAGTCACTCTTTTGTTAGGTGCAAATGGAAGCCTTTGAAAAGGCCGTATAATGACTCTTGATATTTACCTTTTCACAAAGGTTTCTGTGAAGCACTTGTAATGAACTCTTTCTATTTGAAAAGTAAGAGTTCTCATGATAGCAATCATTATAAAAGTGTCTGTGTTCAGACTAACATGCATGTGAAGAAACAGATAAATGCTCTTTTTGGCATCCATAAAAATTCAGAATACGTCCAATGACAAAATATGCCATAGATTAATAAAAGTCTAAAAGCAGAAATATCCAGGTTTTGAAATTAAGCAGCCAAACAACAACTAGGCACATAGATTACTGATGACAGAGTTTGCTGGACAACCAGACCTGTTCTTGAAATCAATATATAAAAATATATATGTCAGAAGTCAGGCTAGGCTCCATATGAACCGCTTTAAAATGTTTTACAGTGATGGTGTACTTTGCAGACTGAGAGAAACTTGTGTTTTGTTTTGTGGCTCTTTTTGTGTGCCATTTCCACTACTGCTGCACTGCAAATGTGTTAGTAATAATCAAGACCTCTAGGATTTTAACTTTCATTACACAAAGTGATGCCTGAAGCACATGGACACATTTCTCCTGAAAAAATATCTCATAATTGAAATCTACTCACCTCTTGCCTGTTCCAACATGATTTTTAGACCCACACTAAACTTGAAACATTTGAAAGGACAGGTTTGCTTGATACAATTTCAGATGCTTTCTGTAGGAGGAAATAATAGTGCGCTTAAAATGCAGCGAGCTGTCTGCAGAGCACACGAACAGTCTACCCAAAGAGCATAATATTAAAGCAGTAACATGCTTCATTTCAAATCTAAATCTAGCAAGGTCTGCAGCTAAGAGTGCTAAAAAATCCTTCACCAGTAGGAAATGTAATCACCTCTGAAAGTGTGAGCCCCCAGAGCTGCTGAGGCAAGGGAATTTCAGACCTTGATTGCAATCTCATTATGAGCAAGACACATTATCTTTGGTATTTGGGAAGTGAGCCCCGTGCCTTGCATTTGGTTGCAAGTTTTCCACATGCATCCTGTCAGAACAAGAGGAATCAACAGGGACACATGAGAGTTAAGCTCCGAGCTTTAGCAGAAAAAGCTGTAAAAACTCACAGCTTATTTATATTAAAATATTTTTTTGAGTAAGTAATGCAAACAACAGAGTCAAACATGAAGAAAGTAAATTGTGAGCAGAAGGTGAGCAGTTTGTGTATGTTTGGGAGCTGGGAAGGAACTGAAGGAAAGTCAGGGTTGAATTAATTTCCTATTCACTATATTCCCTAGCCTAAGAATAGAATAAAAGTACAAAACATATACATCTCTTTAAAAAGTAGACCTTGGAAAGTAAAACAAAAGCCATCAGTCTGAACAGGAAACACTAATGTTTGGGAAATAGTAAGAGGAACTATTCCACAGAAGAAGGAAAGCATCCTGCAGATGACCTTATACTTGCTTGTGCAGTCCAGAAATGGGATGTGGGAGGGGGAGAGAGAAAGAGGATTGGAAAGGGGGAGGAATGATTACTTTTCTCGTATTGTTTATGCAGCATAAAGAAAGAAGGCTGCTTCAGAGACAACACATGGAAAGTGCTGGCTTCAGAGGGATAGTCACCAACAAGGCCAAATCTTGAAAGATGCTAAGCCTCTTGCAGCTTCAATTGGCTGCACAGTAGTTGGCATGGTGCAGGCCTTTTTGCAGCTGGTCTCAGGAGAACTGTGAAACAAAAAGCACCACCAAACATCCTAAGACTGTAAGCAAAACAAGACAAAGTTATCAACAGACACTGCCTATAACTTTCACAACTAAATATATTATCTGCTCCCAATCTGCCCTTAACAGATCAAACTCATCAATTAAGCAGAGAGCTCCTCAAAGACGGGAGTACTTGACTTACAGCCGTAAAAACTCAAGTCAAATTTTCTGTGTGCTAGAGTTTGTGTTAGAACTCCATCAGGAAGAAAGGAAGAAAACTCTTCAACACATTAATCATCTTAGGAACCACCTGTAAGGATTTTCTTGTAAAACATGTGGTTGAACTGAGAAGTTCATAATCCAGTGAGTAGGTTTAGTGAAATCAGCATGACTATTTGTATAAATGCTTAGCAACAGGAGCACAGGAAAATCTTGCAAAAAATAAGTGGGTGATATTTTTTAGAAAAACTCTGGTGGCTTTTCTATATTTAAGGACCACAGGGGTCCTTAAGCAGAGATATAGAGGGATGAAAAGGCTTATGGCCATTTTTACAAATACACACACATTTTATAAATAACTTTTTGTCCAAGTACTGCCTGGATGGATGAGCAGTTTAACAGTACTGGAACTCAAGATGCCCACAAAGAAGCACAGAAGAGTATGCTTTCTCAAGGAGTGTTGGTAACAGTGGTGGTCCAAGTGACACTCTGCATGCCAGATTGGGCCTATAAGGACATTTCTTCCTGTTTGTGATTTCTACATTCAGCTCACACCAGTGAATTATTTTCCTCGAGAGTTCTGGTGCCAGAAATTTGGATAACTGAATTAAATGTATAAGAAACCAACTGATCTGTTCATTTGTGGTTCCCCAAACACTGCCAAGAAGTCATGACATCCACAATGAATAAGTCAACAACAGTTCTAGGCAGAAACATCTGATATTTCAGGTCTAGGTTCTTGCTTTGGCCTGAAAAGCAGTACTCTAAAATGTTTTCACAAAAGCAGAAGCGAGTTGAGATGTCTGGTGTAAGGCAGAGCTGTGTGAGGGAGAACAAATTCATAGTATGAAGCTCTCCTGTTCAAGGTAACTGAGCACAAACACCCAAAATAAAACCTACGGTTCATAGACAACTTTATGTGGACTGCCCCTGGCCAAGGCCATGCCAGCAAGAATGCATGCAGGCTTCTTCTGGAATTTGAAAGAAGTTTAGATACAAAAACATTTGGTCTTGAATTTGATTAAAGTTTTTTCAAACGAAAATTGCCTCAAATGAAGTATTTCAAAACAAGGATGCCCTTATCTGTTAGAATTTTGCTTCACTAGAATTATTCCTACTGCATCACTGATGATCATGCAGGTGAAGGACTTAAACCTTTTCTGTCTAAGTATAGGAACAGAACTAATACACAGGATGGCCTCTACTAAGGTTTTTCTTTTCTCCAGTTTCTCCCTTAGTACTTGGCTGACTGGAATTTCACCAATTCCAGATGTAGCAAAGATGCTGTCAATCAAATGAATTTAATCTAAAATAATCTTGTCAGCTTTAACAGCCATGAAATTTCCTTAACATTTCCACTGTGTTTTATTGTTTGTAAGAAATGTAACTATTCTTCAGCATATTTTAACTACATTTTTCAATACAATTATTTTATTCTGAAAGATGTAAAATCAATAGCAGTGCTGAAACCATTTCTTATTGATTTGAAGGCAATATTGAATACCTGATTATTGAAATGTAAGCACCAGCTAAATAGAATGCCTGTAAAATGAAATGGAGAATAAAACATGGGTTTTATTTCTGAGTAAGCTCATAGCTTTAATTACTATTGCAATATAAGTATTTTCTAATAGGAAATTTGTTTGCAATATGATCACCTCATGTTAGTTTTACTTGAAAAAAAAGAAAAAAACAGTTTACTTTTTCATGCAGTGTTTCCATGTCAAGTATCAGTATGTCACAAACTACATCATCAGGAAATAGTACTTGATTTGCTTGCCCTTTATATCCTGCTTTACTGATTTCTACTTTGTTCTAGCAATGTCTTATAGCATTTTTTTCTTCAACTCCTTTATAAACAGAAAAGTAACTATATTTACATTTTTAACTTCCTGACAATAAATTTCATAATACAGTCAAGTTTGATGGCAAGCCCTCTTTCAGGAATGCCTTATAAATTAATTAATCTCTCTTGGTCCCATGTACAGGTTAGGGCTTCTGTCTAAAATGTATTATTCGTTGTATAAGAGAATTGTAGACAGCTGACAGAAAAGGCTTTGGAGTTCAATTTGTCTGGAGTTCAAGTTTTTACTTGATTTAACTTTGGAAGTCAGGGATCCTGGCTGGGAAAGTCATTGAAATTCAGAGGACTGAGAAGAAAAATCTTTGAGCTCTATGAAACAGAATCCTCTGTTTGCCCAACCATAACAGCATGACATTATTAAGCAGTGTCTTTGATCTGCAATAAGCATATCTAATTTGAATTCACTTGATATTACTGCTAGTATCAGCTAAGCCTTTGTGCATCTTCCAGATTGTAGGAATATTATTATATAAGGAATATCTTAATCCCAAGCAGGAACATTTGAATCATATCCATTTCCTCTTCAGCAAATGTCACATGCTACAAATCACAGTACTACAGTCACTTGATTAGAGGACTATGGCAAACCAAGAATGAAATATGTCATTCACTCACCGGTTTTAGGGGAAAAAAGGCAGTTTTAAGGACTCTGCCTCTTGTGGTAGGAAATTTGCACAAAGCAAAATATTGCATCTTAAACATTTCCTCTGGAGGAAATTACCCAAATTTTGTACTTTTCCCTGAACATTTGCATTTCCTTAGCATAGAAATATTACTGCATAATGAATATTACCTTACCCAACACACCTAGGTTATCATAATTGCTTCAAGATAGACGTGCATCTTAGTAAGTAGCATGAAAGAAAAGGAAGTAACTGATAGAAATCTCCATACCTTTCTACTATTTTATCATACAATCTTTATAAATTCCTTCAGATATGTGCCACACTTTTCTGTCACATGATGAACAGAAACTTAAATAGTTCTTCAATATTAACAGACAAGGGTTTCCCTCAACGCATCCCACCGCCCTCCTCAGCAATTTTCTCTTTCCAGTAAGGAGATTCTTACTGAGAAATTTGCTCCTTGATCTTGCTGTAACCTGCCATAATCATCTCAGTCTTCTGTTTTCAAAACAATTAACTTCCATCAGTCACTGCATTAATGAGCTGTTTCAAGCTTACCCTTGAAAACAGTCATAACTGGGTCTCGTATGTAAAAGAAACACACTGTAACATGGGGCCTGATCTAAAGACTACCACTTGTCCACCAAGGTCTTTTCAAGTTGTTCAAAAAGATTTAGATTGGGCCCCAGACATTTTACCTCTGTAAAAGCCTGTGCAGCAGCAATGAAAACACAATGGCTCCAGTTAATATAACTAGTACAGTTGTAACTGTACAGCAAGCAATTCCAGAGAAGTGACTATGGAGGAAAAGCTTATGTAGTTCATAAATTGAGAGGTCTATCAGTGTGTGCACCTCCTCTACTTTTGTGACAAAATAAGGGATGAATCTTTAAGACTGCAAATCTTTGGCCATTGTCTTTTGACTTGAGTGGGAGACCAGCATGCAAGCAGCTCATGCATACTCATGAGGTCAAATATCACTGCAGAATCTTCTCAAAAGCTAGTACTTCCTTTTATTTATAATGCAACAGCTTCATGTCATAGAGGATATCCTTCTTTGGTGTCTTCTTTGGGGAGCAGAAGACCTCTGGAGTCCAGTACATTGTACAAAACCATACGGATGTTTTTAAAGAGCAATATTGTTCAGGCTGGAAGTGAGGGATCCTTGTTGTGAAAAGCTTTTCCACTCTGATGGAAGAAGATCTTAGATCTTGTTAGTTTCTTAAATATAATTTCATAAGAAAGATAAAAGAGTTCTTTTCTGTGCAACCAATTTTTATTTTATTATACACCCATTTTGCAGGTCATTAGTTGACTAACTGAGCACCAAGCAGCAGCCTCCCATACCCTGTATTATTCAGAATGGGATATATCAGAATTGTGAGCTTCATTTACTACATAGAGAGAGCAAGGGGAGCTGGAAAGAAGCAATGTCAAAGGAATTGTCTGCTGTGGCTTCAGGCAGGGCTGGAAGCTATATAGAGGCATTGAAAAAGCACCTTTAGCTGACTAACAAGCCATGGGTCTTCAGAAGGACACAGAAGGACACCCTAGAGGCAATGTCATAGTAGTGGTATAGTATCCATGACAAGAAAAAAGAGAATAAGTTATTTTCTAAATAAAATTGGTAACTATTTTCCCTTTTCTATCCTTTTATTATGTTTTGTTTTGGTTTTGTTTTTAATTATTAATGCAAAGATGTTGCATGCTAATTCTGCAAGGGCTGCAAAGGGCAGTGGAGATGGGTAGACTAGTTTTTGGTACCTAAGTTCTGGATGTGCTTCAGGCACCAGCTGGTTTAAGATTGCATACTTATGAATAATAGTATTTCCAATTTACTTATGGAGGGAATCCATGCTCAGATATTTTATACACTTAATTCCCCAAAAGGTTTATCTTTTATTTTCTTTTATTTCTTTTTTTATTTTTTTTTCTTTCACTGTGGCAAGCCATGCCATCCTTATAAATTATTATAGTACTTCCCCTCTATAGACCTGATCAAAGACATTCCCATAGCGATTGCTGTGTTTGAACACAAAAGTGGGTTTTGGTTACTCTTGCAATGCTATCCCTTTTCTAAGCCCCCATGGAAACAAGCTCCTTCTACCTGGTGAATATCCAGCAGGAGGGTAGGAAAAGGAGAATAGAATACTGGGGTGAGACATAATGTCCTTTCCTGTACCTGTCAAAATTTCCCAGGGAAAAAAAAAAAAAAAAATCCAAGCAGTATATTCCATATGTAGTATGGTATAGCTCCAGTGACTGGAGCTAAGAAAATTTTCCGTGGATTTCTCTTACTATGGTGGTGGCAGAGTTTTGAGGACAGGTCATTGCTCCTATTCAGTGCAATGAAAATGTGCCTTTAGAACAAGATTTTCCCTTCCCCACACCATCGCCAAAAGACATTTCCGAGAGAAAATCCTTTGATTTGCTCAGAAGTTTTTTTTTTCATTGAAATATGGTCAACATTTTGATGAAGACAATGAAATATCATTACCAGTAACAAAGCATGTAAGTTAATGGAAACAAGTGCAAGTGATCTGGGTTTTTTTTCTAGATGTCAGTCTTGGTAAAATGTTTGTTTTGTTTTGGTTTGGGTTTTTTTTGACACAATAGGTATACTGAGAAATACAAAATAGATTCAGCCACATGCTTGGTGTTGTAGAGAGATAGCAAGAGGTGAATAAATTTGGTAAAGGAGATGAGTACATTGAATTCAGACTGAAAGTGGGCATACTCTATTCACCTATTCACTACAGTGCTGCTCCCACAGTGAGATCCCAGACTGGCATAAATAGCAGGAAAGAATAAAAAGCATCCATGAGTAAGAGTGCTGTAAAATCGAAGGTTTCATGCTGGTTACATGCAGAGCCAGACACACAATTTGGCACAAACTCATCTCATGCAACTTAATTCAACATCTGACTTAATTCCTCTGTACTTAGAAGATGATCAAAGCTTTTCGCTGACAGAGCTGCAGCTCAGGAAAGCAGTCTGAGGCATGTCAAGGTATTGAGTTGGAAGAAGGGTGGACAAGTTTCAGGTCTGTGGTAGGACAGGTTGTGTTGGCCCCAGCACCAGCTCTCTGCTATCTCCTCTCCCCCAGGTTGTGGCCCAGCAGCCCTGGAGAGGATCTCTGACCCCATTCAGTTGCTCTTCCCTGCTGTCTGCCTGCAGGCTCCAGCTTCATGGCAGCATGGGTGCTTCAGAGCACCCACTTCACCGGCTGCAGCAGCTACCATCGGCAGGGACCGGCCCACCCGCTGCTGCCAGCCTCATGTTTCCTTGCAGCAGTGTGGGGACTGGCAACAACACAGCCCATCACAAGTGCTGAAAATAATTTATTTATCAAGGAACAATATCCCACTACCTTGTCATAAACAAGGACATATAAACAGTTTGGGTTTTTTTAGCTCCACTGAAACTAACAGAAGTAATAAATGCTTTTAGTAAACTCCTTCTCAACAAATAAATAGGAAGAAGGATGTCCTGAAAGAAGAGAATTCAAGGACCTAAGGAGACCTGGGTAGAGAGAAGGTAAATATGTTTGTCTTTTTGTCTTCACTGCTCCTAGGAAGAATAATTAAATCTGCAACAAACTTCTGCAGCACTATGAACTGAATAAGAGGAGATGAATGCCCAACTGATGTCAGCAATAAGATCAATCTGCCTCTGTCATTTTTTCTTAAAAAGAGCTGTAGTATCTGCTAGATATAAATATTACTCATGACACGTGGAGTTATGCTAACAAGTCCTCCATTGCATGTAGAGTTCAAATATTTGTTTAAATTTTGTGGTGTTTCAATTTCAGATGAAAACCCAGGCACTGATAGCAGACTCCAAAGCAGCTCAAAGTTTCTAGACAGCTTTAATAACACATAATGAAACCGTTCTCAAGCAATACAGTAAAGAGACAGCATAATATGTACTGTACTTTACAAGATCTTCTTTGCTTAGTAATAGTCTTTATAGGAAGATTTAAAATACAATCCATCCCCTCTGCTTAGAGTGCAGAACCTCTGCAAGCATTTCAGGAATCTTTTCTTCATGGAGGTGTAGTTGAATTTAAGGAATCAAACAACATGTGATATTTTCACCAAAGAAAGAAAACTACTTTGGAGGGCAGAGGCTTCCTATATTCAAAATGGGAAGCAAAACCTTGTGTTCCTGCAACTTTTACTTCCCATGTCTTCCAATGACACCTCTGAGGAAGTGTGAGTTATTACAAGATCTGCTTGTTGGAAGCATTATTTGTGCTTTTAATTCAGAGACACTATTCTTTTTTTTTTTTTCTCATGCAGATGAGAAACATATGTTCAGTAAAGAAATACATATATAGTAGCCAGAAACTTTACTGGAAGAGAGGGGTTATTTATAAATGCACCAATTTTGTTAGAATTTATTTCTTTCATCTATAGGGAAATGTTTTTCTCTAGTATTTACCTGAAAAAATAAATTTAGAAATATCTTGCTCCTCAGACCTTCATGGATGTGTCTTCATGTGCCAGATGCAAGCATGAAGGCACTTTTGGCTGTTACAAACAGAGATGTCTTTCTCTGTGGCATTAACCATTCTTTGTCTCATGGGGTTTTAAGGGTCCCCAAAGGGCTCAGAACCGGGTCCTGAACCACTGCCTTCCCTTCCAGGTGTAAAATTGCCTGAAGGCCTCCACTTCTGCTCCTGTTATTAGGTGTGTGTTGAAGAACTGCCAGAAGCTAACTGCAGCAGGGCTGTTCTCTGTTTGTAGGTCCAACAGGAGCTCAGCATCAACTACACTAATCAAAAGAAGAGATGAGCACAGGACCAGGAGCCTGGACTCCACCAAAATCATCTTCAGCTGCTGTTCCGGTGGCCCGAGCGCTAAAGGCTGTATTTCTTTATGCAGGTAGAAGTGCAACAGCTCAATCTGAAGAGATGAGATGTCTCCAATCCAGAAATATATTGGTGTTTAATAATCACAGCAGTGAAGGAAGAAATTAGAAAGTTATTTGAAACTGGGTATTACACATTCCAGGTGAGTGCTCTGAGAAGAATAAAAACCTTGGGCACAAATGTGACATTTTCCTGTGTGTGGGACAAATGAGTCTTGATAATACTTACTGAGTTAATGCTTGTGGGACATATGAAGAGTATCTGTCCCAACTCATAAGTGTATGCAAAGTGTAAAGTGCTTTTGCTGTCGAGTCTTTTGCTGTTTATTATGCACCCTGGAACAAAACTAGATACAAAAAAAACATTGGGCATCTTCAAATTTAAGGAGGAAAAACACAAGATTTTAAAGATCTCACCTGTACCTAAAATCAGATTTTAATGTCCTAAGTGGGAAATAGGCAAGCAAAGCATTGTGCAGACCTGTTAAAGCAGAAGAGTTCCTTTAATACAGCACATACTTGATGAAGTTGCCAAAATAAGACCTTAGATAATACCTTTAAAATGCACTAGGACTCCTCAGGACAGTTAGTGCATACCCTCCTGGATGTCCTGCTAATGTGACTTGGTTTGTTCTGGAGGTGCCAGTGGGAAAGTAAGGGACACAAACCCTCTCAGTGAAATGGATGAGGATGTGAATATATGGTCAGCCTGTCCCACTGTGACAACTGTGTCCAGGCTTTTCTTCTGCAGACATGAAGCCAAGCAGCTGACTCCCCACAAGAAGGCACTCCACCTGATGTTTAGCATACAGAGTAGCTGCAAGCTTTCCTTAGGCTTTCCCTGG
This sequence comes from Caprimulgus europaeus, assembly GCA_907165065.1. The sequence goes on from OU015526.1 coordinate 16,192,746, forward strand.
CTTAGGGCCCACAGCATTACTTGGTTCTCCAGGAGGGATATCAGTTGATGCCACCTTCACTGTACAGCAGGGGTATGAGAAAATATAGAGGACACAGAGCTTTATTATGTTCAATCGTGTCTCTGATATTACTCTATTATATTTTTTGATCTCTGACTGACATGCAACAGCTTGGACTACATTTACTCCTAATCATATCTTCTGAGTAACACTGAAATAATTTCTGTGAAAATCAGTCTCTAAGGTTTGAGATTGTGTTTGCTTCCATGCCTCAGTAGGACCTGGTAGTCTTGAATAGCTGCAGGTTGCAGGACTACCACACGTGTTCTGCTCTGAATGCCTTAAAAATGCTGTCAAGACATAATCACAGGTTGGTGGCAGTGAAGGGGCTAAAAATTGGTAGCCACAACTATGTGCTTTATATTTATGAATGTGAAGCCTAGAGTAAGAAAAGAAACATGAATTTGTAAGATTAATGAAGTTTCCATGTTCCCATGAGCTCCACAGCTAAGATAAATCTTGATATTGAATCCCAGTAAAGATTTAATTGACTAAATTTACTGATACATTTTATTGCAAATGCCAATAACTTTGCAACAAAGCACTACATGGAGCAGGCTGCAGAGGAAGATAAGCCTTTGCCGCCTATTCGTTATTTTTATTTTTTTTTATTTTTTTTAAACTAAATATAGTGTTATAATAGATCTTGATTATCATCGTGCCTTCCATGTTCTGTTTACATTAAAAATTTAAAAAGAAATCAATATAAAAGAATTTAAAATACAATGAACTGAAAGAAAAAATAAAAAACCCTTTTGTGAAGAAATTATGTTCTTCCTGCAGGAGAAGTGACTTTACAGGCTGTGAATAGCAGTCTTTCAGTAAGCCATCCAACAGACTTTGATAGAATTATAATTTATGATGTATTAGTTGGACAAAGCAATATTAATATTTTATTCCAGGAAAGGCTGCATCAAGATTAGCAAGATAGTATATTTCAGTTTCTATTTTCCTGCATTTTTAGTGTCAGGAAAAGAAAAGAAGTTTATACTGTCAGTTGGAGAACAGCTCCTACCTAGTAAGTTTTCATAGCACATTTCATTCCTTTAGAGAATTTAAACTGATCCACTTTGGAACATTCGTTAACTATGCTTTCTTAGAAAAAATATTTGCTATCACATCATTATCTAAAAGAGCATTTCAACATGTATAATGCAAGGAATTCTGCTTAGCAGTTTTTCAAGAGATCATTTTTGAAGATGTATTTAAGTTTTTTAATAGATTTCCACTAAAAATATTTGACTGAGAAAAATTACCACACCTTTACTAATATTTATTTAACAATTCAAACACCACATTAAATGTCACTTTTTAAGTTCCAAACTGTAGATCACACAGACCATCATATATACATCACAATTTTTTTACCCTGGAAAATTATTTTTCTCTTGGTTTAAAAACAACTCAGCCTATATTTCTTTTTCTTTAAATCACTAAAATCCATTCATTGCAGCATGCTATTAAATACAAAAATAATAATAAAAAAACCAACCATATTTCTTTAACATACAAGGCTCTGATAAAACAGATAAGGAAAACTATGTAAAGTGTCTAACAGAATACTTTAGAACAGGTTGCCATTATTTTTAAGTCCTGATAATGAAATAAGCATTGTTGAAGTCAGTCTCTCTACAATGTCTGAGAGTCCATTTATGTTCTTGAAATAGCCTGTGAAAAGCTTGTTTACAATTAAGTGCATTGATGGTGTTCATAGGACACAAGCCTTTTTCAAAGGGAATATATCCCAGACATACGCGTATTTTCCTTTTGCTATGGCTGTGAATGGAACTTAAGTATTCAGCCTTACCTATCCTGCATACTCAAAAATATAGAGCTAGACCCTCTGGGTATCATAAGCAAGGACTGAAAATGTATTTCAAAGACCCACACACATTTTAAGATTTTACACTTGCCTTTTGGGTTTTGACCTTTTACAATTCACAAAGTTTTCACTGTACCACTGAGGACAGAGAACTTACTAACGCTAAAAAGAAGGAGTTATAATCACAAGACTGCAGGAGCTTTGGATCTTAGAAATACACCAAATATCTTTGTCTTACGATAGAATTGGGTTGATGACAATACCATTAGGACAGCAGAGAATATAAGTAGAGATATAAATACAGGAAATGACCTGTCTTCCTTTTTAGCTCTTTTCTATTTTAAAGCCCTAATATATTAAATCAGAGAGCTACTAAACCCAGGTGGATTTTCAGGCACTGCCATGGATACTTTTGTTTTCACTGTGTGTTACTTCAGTTATGTCCTAAAAATTTAAGGTTATGTAGTACTGGTACAATAATAAAATTGTAATTATACCATTAGCAGTTTGGCAGCACTATTTATTTCTCCTTCCACTAAAACCTGAAACAAGCAACTAATCAATCAAAACCAAAAAATCACAGATGAGTCAAACCAACTTTCTTCAATTTGCCTATTGCAGTGTGAAATTTAACAAATTCAGCTTTTTGATGGGGGGAGGTGTGTTCTGTGGAAAAAACATTTTATTAACATATTAAGTGCTTAGAAGTCACTCAGAGAAAAGAGTCTGCCTTTTTCTCCTCTGGTATCAGAGGCATCCATCATGTTCACGAACACCAGTCATGCACAATCACTTTCTGTAACTGACTAATTGATGAAAATATCTGACAGCATTTAAGGTCCAAGGCATGATTTTCTTTGAAGTGCATCATGAAGGTTCTCAGTTTATTTTGTGGTTTGTCACCCATCAAATTTTAAAAGGGTATGGTTTGTTGTTCCTTCAATGTAGCTCCCTCATGGTGTAAGGCTTTTACCTCTGGAAATTTACCTGCCTTCTGATGGCTGATTTTTCTCTCACATCTATAGGAATCAATTAACTCCCATAGATTTTACATCAGTGTTTGCTGGGTGCATAAGAAGGAGCAGTCAAGTGCTAGGTTTTACATCACTTGTGTGTCACTCATCCTCTAATCTAGTTCAGATAAATGAACTGAGACCATTTAACGAGGAGTTACTGCTGTTACATTAAATGAAATCTCCTCTCCCACTTCTGCTTTTCCTTCTCTCAAATGTTCATACCTTATTCCTTTTTTGGGGTATATGCTATAAAATCAACACAAATGTTCAAATATTTTCATTTCTCAGCCCAGTTATTAATATGTCCTGCCCTTCTCTGTCTAGGACTCAGTGTCAGGAGAGTTTCTGTAGGCCAAGAAAGTTACTGACTCCCTACATGGGCTACAGACGGAGCAGGAGATGGAAAAAAGAGAGTGCAGACATGCCTAGCCAAGCTCCTGGCCTCATTTCCAGGATGACCTGACTCCAATGCTTTGCATGTTTCCAGTTCAAGGTAGGAGAAATAAGCTTATTCCTAGCATTTATGTCTTTGTATTCTTCAGTCAATGAGCTGGAAGACAGAGGTAGACAGAAGACTTATGCTTCATGCAAGTATTGCCTTTATCCTTTGGTTTGCAGACAGCAGAAAGTCTAGGAAAGTGACCAATCCGTTGATCAGACATTAGTGGGAATGAAAGGCCACATTTACCTAACAAACTCCATTAAGGAGAAATCAGGAGGGACTTCTTCAAACCCTCAATTTATATATTTCATGTAGAGAAAATATTATGGCCTTTGGAATGTATTTATCTAGAGATAGCTAAATATCTTCTACATGTTGTCGCTTTCTTCTATTTTGCACAATAATTTCATTCAGTTCTGTATAGCCTAAATTAATTTCCTCCACCACAGCATTTTATTATTTGCTGATTGTCCCTACGTAGCTTAATTACTGGTAAGAGGATAATGAAGTAAACCTGGAGCCAATATTTAAGTAGAGTGGAGCTACTCAAGTGTAATGAGCATTTTAGATTTGTCTTTTAGTACTTTACAAAGACCTATAGCAAAATACCACCTTCCCTCCTGCCTTGCCTATTAAAAGGTTGTCAGGAGTTGGTACGCTGCAATTAGCAACATGGGGCAATGTACCTACTGGGAGGGGCTGTTTTCTGCTGTGCAGGCTCTTCTGGGGCTCCATTTGCTCTCATAACCTCTTCTCTAAAACAGAAAAACAAGAACACTGGGGTCTTGAAAGGTCTCCTGGTGCTTCTTCTTTACCGCAAGGAGGCCATTATGAGTTCATTATTTTTCATCTACTTAAATACTTTCCACAGTTTAAATTACATCAGCTAGACTTCACTCTTAAATGTTTTACCTTTCCTGCTTCTTTTACAGCAGGCTTCAAACCAGAGCGGTCATTTCTAGTGACAAGAAAACTCCCTGTACTCTCTCACACATGGTCCATATGGTGTCCATCCAAGCAAGAAGGAATGGCCTAGGCACTGGTATGCTCTTGCTCATGGCTGGATCAAGGATGCCTCCTTGATGTGCACCCAATGTGCACCCAATGTGCTCCTAGGTGGTGCCTGCACTGGGGTCAGGAAGGACTATATCTCCCCTGTTTAGGCATAAGGGGAAGGGAGAAGAGGATTTAGATCTGTGCATTTATCCACGCTTTGTGTCTTACCCTCTGATTCAGAAAATGAGTCCTTCCTTGTTTTATCGACTGGCATAGACATAGCCCAAAGAACTAAGCTGAAACTTGAATGGTAGCTTCTCTTCTGCAATTTCTTTTCTCCGTGATTTGCATAGGGTGACTTAATCAGCTAGGGCTCAGTAGGTGACAGTAAATAGTGCTTCCTTTCCAGCTAATCACATGCTATATAATATACATAACAAAGGCTGAAACCTCAAACCATACTTATTGTTCTGAGCTTCACGAACCCCTCATGGGGTCGGTGAAGATGTGGTGCCCTCAGCCACATTTCTTGAGTGTTTCAAGTGTTACCATTTTATAGCTAGGGGACTTGGTATGTGAAAGGTGCTCTATAAGCTGTTATTTATGGGCAGTCTTGTATGAAACAAGTTTGCAATCTTTTAAACCATAACATTAATTTTGATGTAATTTAGAAAGTATGCAGTATTTCAATCATGAAGGATTTTATTTTAATAAAAGTAATAAGGGAGCTTCAAGGGCTGTGATTATTACTGGTTAACCACATTCTTGGGGAATTAGAACCATTTAGATACCCTTTCTAACCAATTAAAATATGACACCATGGGATTAAATGTTAGGACATATACCACAAGTGATGATTTCATGCCTTATTAGGTGCAAATAAATGTTAACAGGACAAGAATGATAATAGGCCAAATTAACTCTTGGGACAAGTGGGACAAGGCTCTGTTGAATTCTGCACACTTTCTGTGCCCGATATGCCATGACTGGATTCAGCAAAGTATGCTTTTATGGCTGTGATATTTATGGTGCACACTGACTGTTTTAGATGTATATTGCACCATAATTCAGGAAGACTCAGTTCACAGACTGAAGATTCATCTGATACTGACAACACTGATCTTGCTCATGCTTGTTTTCACAGGAGTTGGCTGAGCAACACAGACAAGGGGTTAATGGTCCATTAGGATATCTAGTGCACAAGTGTCTTAATGGCCCACTGGCAATGAGTTAAATCCACTATGGTTAGCGTTTCATTTTAGTCACCTTGCTCTCCCATGACACTCAGTCTTCAGTCAGATTCCTTTCTCAGAAAGGGGAAGAACTGAAACTGCACCAAGTATCACTGAGAAAAGGGAAGAATTAAAACTGCACCAAGTATCACTGAGTGACAAGCCACCTAAATTACCTAGTAGTAAAGGCTAAGGAGAGAAACTGGGATATGTTCTGACCCTGTTGATGGGGTTCAGCTCCAAAGTTGGGTCTGTGGAGAGACAATGAGCCATCAGCAATCAGGAACTCGCCCTTAAAATCTGCAGTTGCCTGCATGTCACAAGGATGGCACTCACAGTGCAGGGCTGCACTCTTCCCCACTTCAATCAGTAGGACAGTGAATATCCCCACTCAGGATGGGTAACAGGTATTGTCCTCTTCTCTCCAAAAGGATTTAAATTCACAAAGGATCCCAAATGTTTCTTGGTGTAATCTGTGAATGAGTTTATTTCAACCTCTTCTGTTGACATTGTTATATTTTACATGGAAGGAATAAATAGTTGCTGATGAAAAGCACATAGAAAGACCAGGTCTGTAGCCAGGACACACTGACTTGTGTAGGAGCCTGCAGTGAAATTTTATAGCATAGCCTGGAATTCAGCCTCCCCTTCAGCAGACACATGGCTTGACAGGCTGTAGCACCAGTCTCTCTACTTCTCTTTGGACAAATTAGTACTTCTTGCATCTTTCACAGTTTTCTCAGGTCCCCTTCAGCTCAATAGAATTATCCATATGCTTAAAGGCAAGCATGCAATTAAGCTGATTACTTCATTTAGAGGCAGATTATATAACTGTTCTTTATCTGAACTAAGTTTTGCACACCTTTGAATAAGAAACTATTGCCATGGTCTTCATATTACCTTTCCCCAAAGTAGGATCCTTTCTAAAGCTTGGAATTGATATGTCGTGTTACATATGCTCAAATTGTTTAATGTTACTCCCTAGGTTATATAAGCCTGACAAATCAGCTGGAGGCTATTTGCTAAGCAGCTTCGTTTTTCCTTCAAGCCTTCTCAAACCTTTTGGCCTCTCTCAAACAAGATTAAAATATTGACCAACCCACATTATTTTTGAAAATTAGTGTGGCTAGGAAAACACAGGGTAAGTAAAGGCTAGCAATCAAATCTCTCAAATGTAGCCCACAGCGTACTCCCTGGACAACAATCCTTGGTTATGCCAAAAAGATACAGAATTTAAAATATAAGTATCTGTACATGAGAAAACATTGCTATTTAAAAATAATTTGAAATTTATTTAAAATAAATTAAAAAAATAGCAGAATTTTTGATTCTGCTATTTAATGAAAGACGGTGCCTTGTGATTTATGTCTCACTCTGGTCACATTTCTAACTTCACTTTTATTAATAGTTATCAATTTCACTATATACCAACTCAAAGGGCATAGTTACGCTGATCATGTTGGGCAAAATCCTTCTGCAGATTTTCCTCAAGTGACTGTTGTGACATTTTGTAGTGCAGATGGATCACAACTGAGAAGTTCAAAGCAAGCTGTGAGAGACTTGAAATAGTTTTCACTGCTTCACAAATCAGTGCTGTCAAGAGCAAATCTTGACCTTTATGCAGTTTTAATTAATTTGATAAAAACCTTGGCATAGTGAGGTAATTTAGAGATGTATGGAAAAGACTTGGCTGTCTAAGCAGTTTCTGTCAATTTTGACAAGCACCCAGGATGGAAAGCCAGTAAAGGTCCATGACAGTCTATCAAACTTCCCTGTAGAAGTCAGAGAGGTCTTAAGTCCTACCCTGCTTACTCTGTTTTACACACCAAAGACAGGCAAGGTGAGCTGCAACCTAAAGACTAGCATCACAATTTACTTTCAGATTTCCTGAAGATGATTTGACTTTTAGCAGACTGCATATGAGGTCTAAGGTTAATGAATGGATTTGCTGGAACTCTGCTGTGCCTGTGATTTTGTACTGGCAATGTGCTAGAGTAATAATTTTTGGTGCTTGGAGAACTCATCTTCTGCTTCTGCAAACCTACTTGAACTGACTTGAAATCTAAGAAAAATAAAGACATGTACCAAGTAACTCCCTTCAAGATATAAATATCCATAGAAATTAACTTATAGTATAACTTAGCATATCTTCAAAGTGTTTTGAATAATATGTTAACATTTCCAGTAAGCTTTCATACCTATAAAGTTATCATGGGGTCCAGATGATTTATGAAATACATCAGTGAGATACCCTGGTCAGCTCACCCTATTAAATGTCATTTTTCACTTTCATATCACACACTGACCAAAGTGGTATGACCAGCTCACAGTGGTAATATCTTACAGCATGCTGACTGTTTGTCCTGTGGCACTAATAGTGACACAAGTGTGATAGGCGTGCTCTGAGATTTGGACACAAAAGATAGGAATATCGGTTTCACATATAATGGTTAAAATTTCTGCTCTCTAAAAGCCATATTTGTTTTGCTTTAAAAAATGTCTTTAATGTGGATATGACCAAGTAGAATTCAGAATAGAAATGTTGTTTTCTACATTTTCTATATGGCTGGTATGCATTGTCTTCACAATGGGCATGATATAGTTGGATCAAAGCATTGTCTACAAAGAACACAGAGCTGAATGAAAGAGAAAGCATCATTACCCACATACAGAACAGAACACACAAGTTTCAGTTGGGAAAATTAATAACGGTTTAATGTTGTTACCTGTTCAAGTTAACACAGGAATGTATAAGGAGTAGGATCTTAGCTAACATTTAACAAGTGATAATTCAGACTCCAGATGAGCTAACACAGATCATGCCATCATATTTGTTAAGAAGGAAGCAAATGCCTGAGGAGACATGGTCTTCATTCTTAGTGCAAAGGCATGTCTGAGCATGGGATTAGTTCAAGAATATCTATACCACTTTAAATTTGCATTTCACTATCCTGAAATGTCAGGTGTTGAAATGCCCTAATTTAAGGAACGACAAGAGTGATGTTCTTTATAATGAGAACATTCAGTGAACAAAACCAAGAACCTGAAGGTCCAGGACACCTAATTTGGCACAGATTCTGAGACCTGAGTTTCTCTGGGAAGCTTACAGAGGAGGTATTTTACTGACAAAAGTGATCCTAATCACAATACAGGTTTGGGGGGCTTTTTTTTTTTGTTACTCTGTGGGATCTTTGAATTCTCTATGGCTGAATATTGCACTATAATAATCTAATAAAAACAAGGTTAGATTTTAGTTTGAGATTGCATATCTCCAGATCAAGAGATCCTGAGCACAGTACTTCAGGAAGTTTGATTGCAAGTTATTTGGTACTAGCATCATAGATACACACCACAGCAGCCCTGGTGGCATTAGTCTTGGGCACAGGCTGTGGCTTCTATCACTCACCTGAGAGCTCTGTGCTCCATGTATAGAGAAGCAGAAGCTGTTCTCCAATTTGGAAAGCTTTTATCTGACATCTTTAGGCCATGAAAGAGGACACCTGGGAGGGGTTTTTTTAGGTTCTTTAGTGAGAGAAAGAAGTTTCTATGTAGAAATCTACTCAAAGTAATCTTTAAAGCTACTTAGAGTTGTTTAAATTAAACCCTTAAATTTAAAAGTACCAAAGGCTTATAGCTATTAAGAACTTTAAGGAATGAAAATTTGCTTTCCTGTGTTACCTGGCACATTTCTGACTTGTGTGAGAATTTGTATGTGTGCTCATCCAGGAGAAAAATCCAGTCCCAAAAACTGGCAGAAAAGGCTAGAACATCTCATGAAAGGAGCTTTTGAAATAACGTAGCTGCTCTGAAAGGAAGAAACCCAGCATGTCATTTCAAAAAGGATTTTACTTTACAGCTCAAGCCTTGAACTGAATTGCAGAATCAAAACTAGAGAAAGGTGCTGATTCTGTGTTAATATATAACTATATAAGGCTGCCATGATCCTATTGCAGTCTGTGTGAGTGACATGTGTAAGATTAATAAGCCACATGAAAGTGTAATACCTATCAGAATGCAGTCTTAACTGAGGCTTCTTGACACTACCACAATACTAATTTGAAGTAAGGACATAACTGGCGCTTTAGGAATGCATGTGAAAGACAGAATCAGATACATTGGGTAATACCCTGGCTCTGCTCAAGTCAATTAAAACTCTCTTAAACTTCAGTGGGTCCAGGATTTCATCCATTGTATTCATCAACAAAACAATGCTATTATTTCTTTCTAATTTACATTATTTTGCATTAAAATCCTCATCTGTAATAGCATTTTATAGCTGACTAAAATATTGCAACTTATGAATTTTCAACAATGGACTATGTTTATAAATATTATGAGTACTGCTACTTTAAAGCATGAAGGCATTTTAATTGGATTACATAAACAGACTACACAGCACAGCTTCCAAGACGAGAAGAATGAATATGGAATGGTAATCCTTTATGTAATCATGCACATGATAGATTATATTTAGGTTTCCGGAAAGACAAAAGCTGTCATATACAACTACTGGAGCTCAACAACACATACTTTTCCCAGCCCTGCAGTTTTGTGGGTTTTTTTTTTTTTATTTTTAGCAAAACACAATACAAATTGTCAAAATCTCAACAATTTTCATGAATACAGAATTTTTAAAAAATTGTTTGGGCCTGCCAAAACATTTTTTTTTTTTAAACATTAATTCAAAATTCTTATGACTGACAAACTAGCTGAAATGTTGAAATTAAAGAGCATGTTGATTACATCATATTTCTCTAAATGTCAAACTTTAAAATGTCACAAGTTTTCTTAAAATAAGGAAGTAATTCAGCAAACTCCTCTAAAATAATCTCTTTGAAAAATTATGCAATAAGAAAAGGTGACCAAAAACTTCACGAATACATCTAAAAGGCTCCTTGGCAAGAGTATTTAAAAGTGAAATAAAACACAAGACTTTCTGCACTTTCTCATGTAATATCCTCATTGAAAAGCCAATGAAGTATAAACTAGGTAAATGAAGTACAAACTAGATAAGTGGCCAGTGAAGGGGATTGAAAACTGGCTGAACAGCCAGCCCAGAGGGTTGTGATCAGGAGTGTGACATCCAGCTGGAGGCCAGCCACTAGTAGTAAGCTCCAGCAGTCAGTACAGTAGCTAATACTGTTCAACATATTCATTAATGACATGGACACTGGGACAGAGTGCAAGTTTGCTAGTGATACAAAACAGGGAGAAGCAGCTGATACACTACTTGGATGTGTTGCCATACAGAGGGACTTTGACAAGCTGGAGAAATGAGCAGAGAGGAACCTCATGAAGGTCAACAGGGGAGGAATAACCAGTCTACTCTGGGGCTGGAAAGCAGCTTGGCAGAGAAGGACCTGGGTGTCCTGGTGGGCAAAAGGTTGACTATGAGCCAGCAATGTGCCTTTGCAGCAAAGGTGGCCAACTGCATCCTGATCTCTTAGGGGGAGAGTTGCCAGCAGGTTGAAGGAGGTGACAATTCTCCTCTACTCCACGTTGGTGAAGAAACACCTGAGGTATGGATCTTTGGGCTAACCAGTAAAAGAAAGACATGGACTTGCTGGACTCCAGTGAAGGACCATGAAGATGATTAGAGTGAAGCATCTTTCATATATGCAGAGCCTGAGAGACCTGGGACTGTGCAGCCACGAAACAAGAAGGCTCGAAGGGACCTTGTCCATGTGTAGAAATACCTGAAATGGAGAGTAAAAAAACAGGGAATAAGGCTTTTCTCAGTGCTGCCCAGCAACAGCAGAAGAGGCAATGGGCACAAATTGAAATAAAGGAAATTCTGTTAAACATAAGAAAGAACCTTCTTACTGTAAGACTGGTTGAACAGGTTGCCCAGAGATGTTGCGGAGTATCTGTCCCTAGAGATATTCAAAACATGACTGGACACGGCTCTGGGCAACCAGCTCTTGCTGACCCTGTTTTGAGGCAGGGGCTGGATGAGAGGATCCCCAGAGGTGCTTTTCCTCTTCAGCTGTTCTGTGATGGTGTTCCATCCACCTGTGATGGTGGTTTGCTTTCAGAGCAAACCTTTACTCTTAAGAAAAATAATTGTTCCATGACTGAGATCTGAATTCATTCGCTCTCATGGGTACGGTAACAGAAATAGTTTCTGAGTTCACAGTGCCAGGACAGTGTCAGTGACAGTCAGTTGTCAGGAAAAATATCAATTTCCTCTGCATCTCAAATTGAGTCATTTATTCTTTCAGCAACTTGAGTGCAGAGTGTTGAGACAAGGGAATACAAGGGGACACCTGCAAACACGACTGCTTATCAATCACGTGGTCAGGGTGGGGCACAACCAGCAAAACTACAAAACAGAGGCAGTGTCAACTTCACAAGCTTAAAAGCAAAAGGTTTATAAAATGTTTTCTAAACCAGTCTCAGACAGTGATGTACAGCCAAATGATATTAATGAGAACTAGCATGGCCACATTTTTCTGTACCAGAAACATTGTTTTCCTCTGATGCTTTTGTGGCAGGATGATGAATTTCAATGATAACATTAACATTGCATTGCTTATCCCTGAATTTTTATCAGAAATTAAGATTTAAACTTAGTGCCTTTGTCATAACTATATTTTATAGCTTTAAGTTTGTTATTGGTATTATGTAACACTTTAATTTTCTTATATAGACAACCATGTCAATACACAACCTATGTCATTACACATCTGTGTTCTTGTCTTTTGTAGATCTTTATGATCTTTATCTATGCTGAATGCTAAACTTTTAAACCTGTATTCCGAGACACAGAGCTGTTACTTTTTCCAAATTTCTGTTCGCAAATTTAGACTAGTTTCTGAATAATCTTTTCAGCAAAATTGGTTTTCTTATTTGTAAGAACTTGTTTCAAGTTTGATTTTTAGGCAGAATACAAATCTCCGTAGTTCCATGCAGTTGTGTTTCCAAGCAACATAAAAAGAGTCCCTGGGGATTTGTCTGTAAGTATGCTTCAGCCAAAATTCATGAAATAGAGCCTTGCATGATCTACAGTAAAATTTAAAAACTCCTTGAAAACTTCATTACTACAAAAAGAAAAATGTGTACATATATGCTAACCTGACCTCACACCCTCATCCAATCCGATTTTGACTACACAAAATTAACAGCAAAAGGTATTACTAGCACTTCTTTCTGGAAACAAACAAAAAAACCGCATGAGGACAGAAAGATATTTTTATATTTGTATTTGTGTCATGTATGAAATTCTGTACGCAGCTCTGTCAGTCACAAACTATTTATCCCATAGAATGAAAAGATGTCCTGATGGAAAATTTCAAGCAAGGAAAGCCAGGCTGCACATTGGCAGCAAGCAGCGGTGGCTGTCTGTGGCTCTCAAACACTCTTGGGTTTCACCAGGCATTCGAGGAGGACCTGTCCCTGGGGCTGCTTGTGGGGGAGGAAGGAGACCAGAAGCAGTTTCTGTGAGTAGACCCACTGAGAGTTGGCCCAGACTGGGCAGCACCACAGGGAGGGCAGTGTGCTTGATTTCACTCAACAGGCTTGCCCTCCTAGTGGCATCATGACCTGCATTTGAACTTCTCAGAGGCAGCAGCATTTGTCTTTCTCTAAATCCTCTCAGGGATGAAACATAAGAAACATTTCACTTGTAAAGACTGTTTATTACTTGTTGAAGTAAATGTAAATCTGATGTTTCTCTAAGCAGGAGCTGATGGCTTTGTTTGTCAATGACGTATTCATAGATTTCTTGGCATTTCTTTTTACTATTTTGACACTGTAAGCTCTTTCCTATGATTTAGTGTCAAAGCAGTAGGGTCGTCTTGAGCTATTTAGACACTTTCTGAATAGTACTTAAAAGTAAGAAGCAATGACACTACAAGGAAGAACTGAAGTGTTTAGATATATCTCACCACAGGTACCTGTGACTACTTTTCTGTATCTAATTGTTACTATTTATTATATTAACATATTGCTAGTGATCCAGTGAGCATCCTATAGTGAAACTGTGCATGTTATTAAGAAACAGCTGCTGCCCCTAATGAATTCACAATTTGAACAGGTCAAACATGTAAAATCAAAGTACACAAAGCACCAGAGAATGCAGAAAGGCAGTAACTGATCCTACCTTGAGCAGTCTCTGCAGTGTTTTAATTTCAACCAAATAACCTCTTCCTCCCTTTTGTGACTAGAGTGATTGTCCTTGGGATGCTGGCAACTCTGTATGGAAAGTTTCTGATCAACTAGAAAAGACCAGAAGGCTTCCACAGTCCAAAACAGTTCTGCCACTTGCAGGACTGTCCTAGTCACCCTACACAACAGTCCTGCATCTGCTGATTGAACTCTGACTTCTATTTAATAATTCTTGGTTTTTGACTAATAGTGAACTTATTCAGTTTAATTATACGGTCAACTAACTATTAACATTTTAATTATAGTTGCATTGTGAGTTTTCCTGAAGAAGTTTTCCCCTATGAAGACCATTATACTTTAAGAGACATTTTACCACTGCATTTAATGAGGAAAGAAACAGGAAAACAAAATCTGTAATGAGGACTGCTTTGCTGAAAAGAAAAAAAAAAAAAAAAAAAGATACCATAAGATCATAGGTTTGCTTTCTGATTCTGATAAATTCTCCCTTCATTGTGCTTTCCAAAGGTTAAGACTGAGTAGGACACATTGAACCTCTGGGACAACCAAGAGGAACGTCAGAGCAGCTCTGATCTGTATTTGGCAGTGGAAAGGTTTGTTGTAGTTCAGCTACAGTATTTAAATCGATATATGTCAAAGCTGGGGGATCACAGTTAAAAGTACAGAAGTTGTCATAGATGTTCATGTTCTGATTGATTTGAGATATGGAGCTATTTCAAAATGATTCAGTGTCACAAGGACATCAGTCTAGCAGCTTCTTTGTTGCTGACAGTTTGTATCATTTTATTCTTAATGGACTCTATACAGTCTCTACAGTATCTCATTTACATCTGGTTTGACTCAAACAGCTGTCACATTAACTGGAAAAGCAATGTAAAAAATCAATAATTGCTACAAGTCTTTATCACTACCACAAACTTTTAATGTTTATTCTCAAAACTTTCTTTCTGAGTGCAGATTTATCCATTAGTTGATATGGATTTTACTTTAAATCCTGTACCATATTTCACAAGGCCTCAGCTGAAGTGCACATTTAAGGAATAATTGCAGCATACAAATAAATTTTATTACATTGGGATGTGTCATTCCCATATTTATGTATGCATATATGTCTTTTACATTCTTTGCTATTGATATTTAGCCTTTACATTCATCAGCTAAGCCATTTACTTCTACAGTGGCACACTTCTGTCACCTACATCTTCTAGTCCTCTTTTTCTACATCACATTTGACAAGTGCTTTCAATGTCTGCACAATTCTCTGCACTTTTTTCCATTCCCACTGTTCTGCTCATGTTAAAGATTGTGATTTTACAGTAAACAGCTTCCACTGGCCACTACAACTGTTGCATTGACTTGAGAAGGAAACTCCTTCCAGGTGTGGCATTTGGGACAAATAACTCTACACTAGTGGCACGACCAATAATAGGACATTGCTAGTGTAATTGTAGAAACATCCAGTGTTCAGCCTTTGTAAGTATTAAAGATAATACTGTAAGATATATTTTTCACATTTACAAAACCTTCTTTATCCTTTTCTGCAAAAAAAATGAAACTGCCTCAGTAGTGTTTAGAGACTCAGGGATTTGTGAGCATGTTGATTAGGTTTAGCAGACTAGAAATTTTCATATTTGCCAAATGAAGTGGAAAATACTAAGTTTTCCAACTTAATGAATGCTGCAATGCCCCAAATCATTGCCCAAGTATCAGAAGCCTGTCTGTAAGTATGACTAAGCTCCTCTTTTGGTCTGTTTGAAAATGTCCCTGTTCTTCTCCACTGTTATAGCGATTTCTTTCAAAGTGTATTTACTAATTGTTAGACTATTGATTGTTATAATTTCTAGCAATTAACAGTTCTTAGGTATAGAATATAGTAAATAAAAAAAGGGATTTGTTATCAATGTGGCAGATAATTGGTTCCTAGTTACTCCGTACATTATGAATATCCTTCATATTCTGTCAAGATCTCTGCCCTGTACATGATGTGTTCTGGTAGTGTTTCTGGAAGCATTTACCATATGAACAGCAGATGCAATATCAAACCTTAACACATTTTTAACCATTCGCTGATGCGAAGGATAATCTTGTTTGATGCATAATCTCTGAAAGTCATATTGATGTCTGGGCATAAAGTATTGATATCCATCAAGAACTTCAATAGGAACATCAGGAAGATCACACCATGAGGCAAAGTTCACTTTATTTCCAAGGTATTTTATCAGGCTGGTTATCTTGCCTGATTATAGCTTGTTATTTTTAGAGAGAGATAGAGGATAACATTGGCTTTTGTGACAAAAGAACTCTTGTAAGTCACCTTGTTTCTTCAGACAGGCAAGGAATAATTATGGGAATAAAAGATGAAAATTTTTAGAAGGGTTACTTGCCAGATATTTCATGACACATTCTTGAAGGAATCATATATGAAGAAATATTTCTGGATATTAACTCAGATCATGTTTATGTTCACAATTTTTTTTGTCCAAAAATCATTATACAGTGCGAGGTCAGCATATTTGATGATCTTTAGGTTTTTTGCAAACATGCAAGGGTCACTTGTTACGAATTCTCAAAGAATCCACTGAATGTATTTTAAACAGTCTTGTATTTTCTCATCATATCATTAACCTACAAACATGTCCACAAAACTTCTGGCCATCACAGTGTGTGCCCCGAAACAGGTGCTCCCCAGGTATGGTTTTCTCATTCCA
The DNA here is from genome assembly GCA_907165065.1 of Caprimulgus europaeus. The sequence goes on from OU015526.1 coordinate 16,209,146, forward strand.
ATCACACATCTCTGTCCCAAAGCTGTGTCTCAGACTTAGCAGACCTACAGTGGTGGAAGGAAAAAAATTCTGAATCACTTTCATTATCTAAACTTCTTAGAGAGAAGGCTTATTAGCTACACTAGATCATACCAATTTTATTTCCTCTTACTCTGCACATTTCCATGCCTTCTTCCCTGCTGTTTGATTATCCTCTGCTCCTCAAGCATCATCATAATCCTGTGACCAAGCAGCTGTGGGCCATGTGTGCAGAGCTCTAACAATTGTTGCAGATATATAGTAGAACCTATTATATGCTTTTTATTTTAATTTTAGGGTGGATGGAGGGAACATTCATTACAACAAAAGTCTGCAGTATAATTAAGAAATTCCTTATTACATATTTTCTTTATATTTTTCTCACTTCACTCTTTTACTGATATTAATTCATCTTAATCTTATGAATAGTACATACAGAAAAATTAGAGGACATATTTAACTCAATATAAGTTCCAGTGCAACTTTTCACAAATTGATCCAGTTCTACAGATATCAGCCAGTGTTATTCACATCAAAACTTGTTCTTTCTATTTCAAAATTCAGCACCTTTTTGTTACAGGATAGTGGTAATTTTTACGGAGCTTGTCTCTTTCTCATGGTGACATTTTATTTAAATAAGAAAATCTGTGTAAAGTGGCTTTGTGCCTATGGGAGAATTTATTTGAAGTGTAAAATGTCAAACTGGCAACAGTAATAATCTTGTAAATTAGGTATGTCAAATAATGTACATGTAGACTTTTGATTCATCTAAGAATGGAAGGATTTCTATAACTGTTTTGAGAAACCTGAGTCATGAGCTCCCATTTATTAATTGGTACTCTTGGCAACAGTGAGGAATATGCCAACATAAAAAAATTATAAATCAGAAAATATTGAGTCTAGAGTAAAACTAACACCATCTCCCAGCTCAGCAATTCTCAGAAAGAGAAAAGATATCTCTATACATGTGACAGAAGACATCACCAGAACATTATTTTCTAATTGGCAAACTGGATTCACTGTGGAGGTGCTGCAAAACACTGTCCAGATAGCTGCTTACAGTGCTGCTTACACCTATATGCACCCATGAATATAGGTGCTGTAACTCAGATTGTACTGTACAAGCCAATCTAGAAAGGCCACAGTTGCTGAGATGATCTCATCACTCACCTTAACCTTGGAGACCAGGCATACTCTCACTGCTATGACTGAAAATGCATGGGGAGATCCTAGAGCCAGCAGGAAACAAAGGTGGAACATATATGGCAAAAACACACGTTGTCATTTGGCTGCAGATGCCATAGCTGAAAACCTGCCGGCTGATTCAAGCTGGTCCCTTCTCTCTAATATTTCCTGCCTCCATTGCTGGGTAGTTCTGCTTCCTCAGGTTCTCTGACTTCACTGTTTTGATGGGCACCTTCTGCTCCCTTTTGGTGAAAACAACCTAGAATACCAAACATCTATGTGAACTATTTAAGTTTGGTTTGAAGGAAGTGAGTTACAAAGCGCTCACCCAAGCAGTTTCCCAGCAAATCTGAAGGGCAGTAAGGAATATTAGTAAGCACCAGGGAGCATGATCTTTTCCAAGCCTATGACTTCAGCTAGAGCATTTTACAATTAGAGATTTTCTCTATGAAAGGAGAAATAATTTTGTCTAAGTAATGAATTTAATTGCAGCTATTTGCTTTAAGTACAGTGACAATACTTTTCCTTCTTCAGAGACCTGCAATGCTAAAATGGACTGGGGCACAGTTCTGTTCCTATAGAAGCTTTGCCACTTCTAACTTTTTAGTTGATAGTGGCTCCTCCTTGGTGTAATGGTGTCAAGATGCATTTAGACACCTACTATGCACTGTATTATTTGCATATGTAGCATGTAGAATACTATTGTATTACTGTATTATTGTATGTGCTATTACATTGTACTATGCAACATTTTGTTGTAGTGCTTTACCTGCCCCTCTTTCTACACTGAAGTGCGATAATTAGCAGCAATTATTCTGTCTTACAGAGAAAGGAATAACTTTGTTGGATTTATAGGGCACAATGTAAATTAAAAATGCTACTGTCGAAAAAGAAAGAAAAAATGTAAAAAATATTTTTATTATATGCATATTTTATTATATGCATTTTAAACTTATGGTACTCACAGTAGCTGGGAGTTATCTCCCCCTTCTTCCATGGAGAGTTAGAAATCCTCATGCCTCCTGAGGGATAAAACTTCTCTCAGAGAAGCTATTATACAGTGAATTCTTACCATTCCTTCTCTATGGACTTTCTCACAGACTCATATAATTATTCTCATTCTCTACATTTGAGAAGGTAGGCTAATTATAGTAGGTGTGTACACCTAAACTAATTGGGAATTAGCTACTCTTAGCTACACTGGGACCACCTGGTAACATCACATTACATGGGAATGTCCCATCATATGGTAATGTCACTTCACACAGGTTAAAAGATATTATGGAGGAAGGGTTTATCCTCAGCTAACTGAGGACTGGCCATATGATGGATCATTTGCCTCAGAATAGCTCAATGATCCTTTAAACAATGGGACAGAGAGGGTGGAGAATCAGCCTCCAAAGCACCAGTACTACAAATCCATAACTGAACCTTAACAATCAATTTTCTCTTTCACCCATAGTTTCCTGATGGAAATGTCAGAGGTGGAACTAGTCTGTAGCAAGTACATGCTAGAAGAGAATTTCTAGAAAGGAGACCTGAAAGAGTTTTCTGGCACCCCCAACCACAGGGACATGCAGGCATCAAAAGGATCTCTCAGAGGAATCACCATATAGATACTGTACCTCGCTGCTTGCTGGGCACAATCCAAATAATGCTGCAAGTATTTTTCTTGGTAATTTATTAATCTCTTATTTCTGAAGGGCCTTGTTAATTTAAGTAATTGCTTTATCATATTTTTTTTAGTCATAAAACATATATAAAGAAAATGCAAGGAAAAAAGGAAAAAAAACAAACCACACCTTGATGTCTGCAAAACCTTCTGAGTAAGTTTTGCTGGTAAAGGCAGCTGCCCAAATGTATGTTTTCCCTATCACCTTATAATGAGTTAATTGCTTTGCACAGGCTTGTTTCTCTTTATTTTCAGTCTGGGTGTAAGTTTTCCAAGTTCTGTTGTCAACACCAGAGCTAGAGACTAAGTACATCTTTAAGTCACCCTGGTTGCCTACCCTCTTTCTTATGTGTTAAGAAGCTGAAGCATTATTTAGAATTGGCTATTAGCCACACTGCCTTCATAAACCACTCAGAATTTATTTGTCAGATATTCCTCAGTGTTAAATGGTGTAAAGTGCACCATATTTTTTGTGAAGAAATCTCACCTTTATGATCCTTTTCATTTCTGCTTAATTGTCTAAGATAAGAATAGCTTGCTGTGCCTGAGGGGGAAATTTTCCATTACCACTGAAAAGATAAATGGTAGAAAGCAAAATGAACCTGGCTCGTTATAACCTTCTGAAAAAAAAAAAAAAAAATTGGTCTTCAGAAATTATATAATAGAGCTGACAGTTTTAATAGTCTAGAGTTCAAATGTGGCATTTTATACATTTTTTCCATAAAGTATAATACAAACAATTACAGATGCTGGCAATAATTAATGGTATTTAGTTTCTTTTACTAGTTTTACTCTGTAAGTTCCAAGGGGAGGAAAATGGTTTTACCAATACTCATTTTAACGAGGAGAGAAAGGTTACACTTAAAGAAACATAACATTCATTTCAGTGTATTTCTAATCTTAGTATCTATAATAATTGCACTAATGTCTTTTGATCTACTACGAAAGTGCATAAATTGCTTAGAATGTTGAAAGCCAGATGGCTCATTTGATGCTGTAAATATCTGACGAGCTCTGGAGGACAGGGCTGAAAAAAGATTGATTTCTCGTACAGAATATGTTTCATGGAAATGGCCAGTTTCTTACTTGAGATTCATTTGGATCAGTTACTTCTAAACATATTTTCATTAAATGTGTTGTGTATTCTTAATGCTTAAACAGGTAGGCATTGATTTTCTGGAATACTGACTAATACCACACATTTACATCTGAGAATGTTTGAGTATACATACAGCAGAACTATGGATCATTAATTGAGGTAATGGATGTTGTTAATCTCAAATACTGTATGTCCATAGTGAAAAGATGGAAAATTTTATCTGTTGTCTGTGTCATGTAAGTTTACTTTGGCATATTGTTCTAGACTAATGGAGAATAACTTGCATATATATTAAAAAACATGTATATTGCTATGCACCAGTTCAGGAAAGCCCCTAACTAACTATTCACATAAACTGTCTTGACCCTAGTGGAATTTAAAGTATATGTTAGACAGGTTTTTAAAGCAATGCTGAGCAGAGGGCATGACTTGAGGATGTAAGATTAAGATAATTTTTCTGACAGTTTAATTCCATTTGCTCACAGGTCTGCATCTGACAGTCATTTTTATCAACTTCACTTTCCAATAAAATGAAAAAAATCAGGAAATCACTGTTGGCACATGATTCCTGTTTGCATACAGTCAAACCTTTTGTATTTTCAATAAGGATTGGGTTCATAGATCAACCATGAGCATTTTGATCATATTGATTAGCACATTTTCAACTCTGGGAAATGCCTGCATTTGTATGTAGGCTGAGGAGAGCTTAATACATTGCAGGTACTACCTAAACAGAATGCAGTAAAATGAAAACAATAATAATAATTCACAGATATTCAATTATTGCCTAACATGACATTACACACATTTTTATGGATACTTATAACTAGAACACAAGCTCATTAGCAATAGAAGTACTTTAAATTATTTTTTTCAAAATGATTAATGCTACTTTTCCAATTTTATTTGGGTCAGATCTGTGCATGCATGCATGCGAATAAAAAAATAGATGAGTTCTGTACAAATAAACTTGTGTATGTCCCCTTTCTTATTCATTTACCTGCCTTCCCTACATGCAACCTCTGTGGTGTAGGAGGAATGAGGTCATAACCACCGAGCCATAAAAACACAATTTGCAATCCTTCTGTTTACGTAGATCTAATGGGAAAAGGAAGGTGGTCCTGGGGACTGTGGAGTCTATTTCTGGTTTTGTGTCATGTCAGGTCTCCAAACAAAGCAGCCTTTGCACTGCCCAGTGCCTCCCAAGATGCTGGGTACTCTTTTCTTTTCTCTCATTCCTGACTTCTAGTCCTTGACCTTAGTCTTCTTTCTTCCTACCTTCCCTTCTTTCTCCCTTTCTCTTGCTTTCTTGCTTTCTTTTTCTTTCTTTAAAATATTACTTTTTTTTCTTTTTTTTATTTTTTCTGCCCCCAGAATTGCACTTCATTTTTTCAGTTTCTGTGTCCTTTCTACTCTCATGCAGATTTTTGCTTTTTCAAGCTTTACCATTGTTCTACAGGTAGAGATTTAGAGACACAGGAGCCAGGAGACAAAAAACAAACACAACAAGAAAAAGTATCCCTAATAAAAGTATATTAAAGGAGATGTTGTACATGCTCCACTCTGAAGGTTATATCAGCACAGCCCAATGAAATTTCTTCAAACAATTCTTGAATTCTTACCCCCTTCAGCAGGAGTGGTTCAGAGTTATTTGACATCTACCACAGTAAGTCAGCAATGCTGGCCACAGGCCTTGACTGACAGTGCAGCACAAGTGCTCAGTAAGTAACTCTATGTATCACTTACCACACTGATCTAGGCATGTTAATATCTGAAGATTTTCTCTTAATAATCATATTTTTTGCATCTAATTGACATACCTAATTGACATAGATTTTTCCCCACACTGTTACCAGTCTTCTGGAACTCCAAAAGTGTATGTTTCTTTTCAGTTATAACTCAGCTTCTCAGTATTTATGTGTAAAATAAGTGTCCACACTGTGGTGAGATGTGTGACTGCAGCCAGCTTACATGTCCCCAAGTCAGGTTTCAGCAAATTAGTTTGAATACAAGTGGCTGCATAGCTGTAGGATTTTCTCAACAGCATACATAGATAGGTAGCTCGGGACAGGTCGGTGCATCTGCTTGCACACCTGAACTTCCCCTCTCAATCTCCTGACCAGGTGGACATCAGCCAGCTCTAATCTGGATAATATAGCATTGTTAGGATTGTATTCTGCCTAAATTCTCCTGAGAAGCACTGTGTAATTAGTACAGGATCAATGCAGTGCTAATACAACTATCCAGTTTTTGGTCCAAAGCTTGTTCCTTACAGCCAGCAAAGTTGAGTGTATTTCAAAATTTCCATCTACACCTGCCCTAAATGTTTATTCAGTGTCACTGGCAGGTTTTGCACACTATGTGTTGAACTCCATACTGCCAGCAGCCACACCCATATTAGACCTAACTTGTTTACAGCTACCCAGAGTATAACTGCAGGATAGCAGTCACACCTTTGGATTTCAGTGTAAACATGCCCTGAGCTGACAGAAGTGAGAGAGGAGATGGCATATGGTAAAGGCCAAGAGTATTACCTCTTCCAAAGTAGCTCTTATAGTGTGTGAAACTGGCCTAAAACAAAGTTTATTTTCAAGGTGAAAGGTATATAAAGTGAACTTTTATGCTGATTCTACAATACCTCCAGTCTTCCTTAAGGCATAGACTTCAGTTCTAATGGTTTAGTGATACTATCCATCAGAGGATTCAGCCTTTGCAATATATTTCACAGTAGTCCCTGGGTTGGACTCAGGCACAATACATCATTTTGATATTGCTCTATAGCCTGTTGCCAGCTACATATTTGTCTTATTTATTTATTTATTGGGAGAGAATGTGTGAAATTTCTATTAATGAATAATATATGGAATGTAGCAAATAGAAACAAAGAGAAATGGGCATATCAGTGAAAGGAATATCCTCGAAGCAGTCAAGAAATGCCAAAATTAGCTGTCTGTCTTAATTCCAGATAACTTCAGGCTAAATGCAAAATTTAGAAATTGCTTATACACTTGTTGGTATTCCTAAGGTTGGAATCATTACCAACACTCAGGGTAGGGAAACTGACTACCATTTCTGTAATCATCAGGATCAATGATCTGCATGACAGACTTTCATTTTTCTTGAAATTTAAATCCTTAGAAATCTATGTACTACAATCACACCTGAGCCAGGTTTAAAACACCCTGTTAAGGGACTTGTAGTAGATCAGCTGTAGTAGACGGTAGACACAGCTGGACCTCTGTAAGCCTACAGGAGAAGCAAGTTGAATTTGCAAGAAACCTGGTCCACACTGATGTCACACCATGTATCCACACTCGGACACTGGTGGTATTGAAATTCCCTAGAATAAATGTAACTTGGGTGTGCCCACACACAGTGCACTGACCTCCATACTGAGGCATAGAGGCACCCTCAGAAAGAGTCAAATACTGGGCACCTCCAACAATTACTGAATAGGGTCCTGATTTGTTAAAAGCGATAAATTAAGCAAGTGAGACCACTGATAAAAAAAAAAAAAATAGGATGAGGTGTAAGTACTATGTAGAAGCAGATCTACCTTACTGTGGAGCTACGCATCATCAAATTCACCAGGGAGTCTATCTGAAGTATGATGAGACCCTAGCCAAATCTCTTTTCTACTCTGATACCACATGAATGGGTTAAGGTGAACAAAACCACTGTGCTGCCCAACAGGAAACTCCTTTTTATAGCTAAGAAAGGCTAAGTTTGGCAGATCCTCACATAGCAAACCCCAGAGGCTTCCTAGGAACTTGCTTAGTAACCTGATCAAATGAAATTTGATAAAACCTGGGACTCTAATTCAAGAGGTAAAGAATATCTTTCTGTCTAGTTTGAATCACTAGAGGAATTTTTTTTTTCTGGAAACTGTAACTTATCTTTGGCCTTTGCTCACGGCTGTGAACAGAGAGTATTACTGACCATGCACAGACCCATGCTAGCATCCCCATAATCTCTGCCCCTTCATCTCTCCACCTTTAAGTCAGCATCCTGTGGAGGAGGCTGGACTAGCATGTGTTTGTATAGTGGAAACAGGATGGGGCAAATCACAGAATCACAGAATGGCAGGAGTTGGAAGGGACCTCTGGAGATCATTTAGTCCATCCCCCACTGCCAAAGCAGGTTCTTTTAGAGTAAGTAGCACAGGACTGCATCCAGGAGGGTTTTGAACATCTCCAGAGATGGAGACTCCACAGCCATTCTGGGCAGCTGTTCCAGTGCTCTAGCAACCTCACGGTAAAGAAGTTTTTCCTCCTGTTTAAGTGGAACCTCCTGAGTTCCAGCTTGTGCCAGTTGCCCCTTGTCCTATTACTGGCCACCACTGAAAAGAATCTAGCCCTATCCTCTTGACACCCACCCTTTAGATAATAATAATCCACAATCAGAAGAGTCATTTCTTCTGGGAAAACAGCTCCTCACAGTTGAAAACAGCTTTCTATGTAAAATAACTAATATTAATGCTAAAAAAAGTTGAATTGATTCCCTTTATTATTAATCAGATGAAAAATACCACGGTTGTTTTTACACTGTTTTTGCACGTGGTAAATAGCTCTATTAAACTAATCCTGGAAATGTAATAAATAAGTAAATTGTTTCCATCTCCACAAATGCATCAAAAAAGCTTAAAAGTAAAAGTAAAAACTAAATATGAATTACAATTCTTAATGAATAAGTGCTTTATTCTAAACTATTCCAGAAAGTACGTTTTTATTTTAACATACTAAAGTTATTTTCCATTGCCCTGTTCTTAACAGCAAGGTCCATCCATCTAAAAATATGTGAGGAAGGATTCTTCTCTGCTGATATTAATAACAAGAAAATCTAGTTTTTCTTCCTTCCCATTACAGCAACCTGTTCTGAAAGCTGAGATTTGAGATAATCTCAAATGGAATGTTCCCTTACAAATTAGATTTTTCCGTCTTGTAAAATCTCCTGATAGAGCATTTCTGATGATGAAAGATGAAGGTAGGAAGTAAAGGTGACTGATCTTTTTTTTTTCTTGACAGGCAATATATTCCCTGAGTTTCAGTTCTGTTTCAGTCTGCCTGAAATCTTCACCAGACAGTTTCTATTTTGGAGAGCTGGTGTGGGAGGAATTCTGGAATTAGATAAGAGGCTACTCTTCTCAAACAGGGTTGGGAATACTCATGGATGCTCAGATATAGAGTTCCCTCGGGAGATGAGGAATCTGTGCCCAGTTCTTTACTGAAAGCATTTGAATGTTCATTTTCCAGTCATATACCTAAACTGTCATACTTTAGAGCATTCGGAATACTTTAAAATCTTTGGAAAGCTTTGTTCCATTTTTCATAAAACACAAACTATTGTTGGTAAATAAATATGATTGAAGAATTTTGTGGGTGGAATAGTCACCAAAGATGGGTGAGAACTTCCTACCAGCCTATGTCCCAATGAACAGCTTGATTGCAGTGATATAGTGTCATGGCCCTTCTAGAAAAATAATTTAACTACTCCTTGCAAAATGGAACAGTTTCAGCAGGAGGATTTGCCTCAATCCCAGGACATTTAACTTGGAATAAGAGTATGCCTGTCTTTTCTCATGGGAGGCAGCATGTCTCAAGGAAGGAAGGGAATGAAAGAGCAGATTCTTACTTCCCCAAGTGAGTTCTCTCATCATTCAGTACTGAGATAGGAGGGAAACATCTCTAGGATTTTCTTACTTGTCCTCCCATTTTATTTGATTCTAGATTCTGAGGAAGGAACACTTCTTCCATGAGGAACTACATGGCTTTGTCTGCTGAAGTAAAAAGGAAACCAACAGATTTCAAAGGCATTCTCATCTACACTGGTCTAGACTGTTGAATTAAAAAATTAATTATGAGCATATCCGTAGTCAACAGATAAGCAAATTTAAACAAACTAAAACACAAGGACTTTACTATATGCAAAAGAGTAATTTGTAAAATATGGTGTTCCAACATCTGTCCTTTTCCTTTTACACATGTGCTCTCTAGGTATCTTCTTTCAATTTCCTGTTGTCTACTTTTCCAGTCACACCTATTCATATACTGCATATGTGCATTTCACTTTTTTTTATTTTTTGCTTCTTAACACAGCTCTAGCATATTATCACATTGCTACATTCTATTTCACTGAAGTTTTATTGTGTCCTATCTCATACTAGTTTTGCTCTCTGCCTTTATTTTACCGAAAACATTAATTCTGACTTTATTTAGAAGTGTCACAATGTCACAGTTCTTTTTGTCATGGATAGATGTGAATAAAACTGTCCTGAATCAGGTTCTAAGTGAGCGCAACTCCTGCAAAGCAAAAGCTGTAGCAAACATGACAATACATTTCAGGAAAGGGGAATGATAAAAAAGTAATCTCAAGAACAGGAGTAAGAGGGAATAATATGACTGTTCTACAAAAGAGAAGTATTGACACTATCCCAAGTGAAAACCTAATTCCATGAAGAAAATATCAAAAATTTTCTCTGTGTTTCCATATGGAATCTTGACAGAGAGATGAGTGGGTTCTTTGGATTGTCTATTTGTTTAACATAGATAAGAATTAGGTTTACTGTTACTCTTCAAATGCTGCCGCATTCTGGATATCCTTTCACACTCCAAAACAGTTTTCAAACACCAAAGCTAAAACAAAAAAACCTGATGTGGATACATAAGCAAGAGACAGCCAGATGTCAACCATGTTTCTCTTGTATTTCTCCACTGTTTTAGTTCTTGCTAATGTGTTCACTGTATACACACCAGGTTGAGAGCTATGGAAATGAAAACCTATTACTCATCCAAAAGAAGACTAGATCTTATGCTGCACACTCCTTAAAATGAAATTTACTCTCATTAAGAGCCAGCTGAATTTGTTCCGAGGCACTTTTCCCAAGGGAAACAGTAGTATGAGTTTTCCATGCAGACGTCCTTCAGTCTCACTTTTGTGCCACAGAAAGGTAGGACTCACTGAGGAGACCAGCTCTAGTGCAGGTAAATCCACATTGGGATTAGAATCGCAGCAAAAAGGGCAAGGGCTCTTTTGGGGGCTTTTTTGGGCCTTTCCCAGCCAAGAAAGCGGCTAGCCTGTGCTGGGGACAGGCAGCTTGTGGGTGGGCTGCTATGTAACCCCTTGGTCAGTTCAAATCCCTGTAGCAAGAATAAAATGCAAGGAAGAGATTTTCCTTATTTATTGGAGAGCTGTGTAAGTAAACTCTCCTATGGTATCATGTAAGTAGTGTGCAATTCTGCATGCTTTCTTAGCAAACCTTGAAACTACCAAAAAACAGCAGAAGAAGCAGTGTCCTAACAACAGTAGGCCCTCCAGAAAGGGCTTCCTTTCATCTGGAACCTTTTTTTTATTGATACAATAGGTTATGTACATTGGGTGACTGTAGCTGTTTCTTGGGTTTTGAGGTTCCTCTCATTAATTTCCATAGAAAAGTCTCAGCTTCCTTCAGCAGGTGTTGGCACTTCAGTTTCCAGAGACAATGACATTGTGATATGCTCAGTCTTGAACACATTGGTCTCAATTCTACATTCAGTGAGATTAAGGTGAAAGCTGTAGCTGTTTTCAGAGTAAATAACTGAGCAACACGTAGATATTCTCTATGTATGTCAGCCATGAATTACCTTCTGATTAACCCTCTGAAGACGGAATGCATCAGACTTTGTACCAGAGCCAAATCCAGGAGTCCTAGTGTAGGTCGAAATGCTGCAGATGTCCCTGCCTTGACTTGTCAAGTCACAGGACTGGTTTAATCAAAAAGGGTTCCTTCACAGGAATACTTGTTGTGAAAACCAGGTTTCATCATCAGTCAGAGAACACCTGCACATTGTTCATTTTTGGCAGTTTTAACCTCCAACATGGAGTAAAGGCCAAGAGTCTTGTATGTACTTTTTACTCCTTCCAAAATTAAGAAGCTTGGAGTTGTTACTGTCAAATTTTACATTGCCTATTATTTGTTTTTTGATGTAATAAAAAAATCACATTAATTTATGTAAAAAAAATATGTCTGTGTGCCTTCTGGAATAAAAGTAATGCTCAGAAGGCTGTTTCAGTTAACTGGGTGTTTTGGTTTTTTTTAAAAAAGGGAAGACTTGTCTTTGTATTTATGATGCAAAATGATGTTACTGAGATCTCAAGCTATTGTATTGCCTGCCTTATCTCCTTCCAATATGGAAAATAATTTGACTATGGTTAAAAGTGTTCAGTAAAAGAATGTAAGTCATATGGATACAGTGAAAAAGCTTCAATGGATGATGCAATATGCATTTTTCTTACTAAAACACAGCTAGAAGTAGAATCTCCAGCTTTAGTACAACATAACGTTATTTCATGGGTAACCTGCTTTCTCATATTAATTTTAAGCTGCAGCACTTCCATTATATAATGTTGACTGGAGTGAACTCCTCCTAAAACTCTCCTGAGGCATTAACATTGAATTTCAAAACGGCTGTAGAGAAAAGGAGAGATTTGATCTCCTTGGAATATTTAGGCTACAAGGGAAATGCTATTATTGCTCCTAGGTTAGCAACTATGCTGAGAAGGGTTACAGCCTGTTGGGAACATCTTGCATTTGGACTGAGCTCACAATACCCTCTACTCATAATTTGTTACAGAAAATGGACAGGGTAGAGATCTTATTGTGGCTTTTCAAGACTTAGACAGGGTCTATAAGAAATATGGGGACAGACTTTTCAGCAGAGTCTATAGTGATAGGACAAGGGGTAATAATTTTAAACTAAAAGAGGGTAAAATCAGACTAGATAGAAGGAAGAAGTTTTTTACCGTGAGAGTGGTGAGACACTGGAACAGGTTGCCAGTGGGTGGTAGAAGCCCCATCCCTGGAAACATTCAAATTCAAGCTGGACAGGGCTCTAAGCAACCTGATCTAGTTGAAGATGCCTCTGCTCACTGTGGAGGGGTTGGACCAGATGACCTTTAAAAGTCCCTTAAAATGCAAACCATTCTATGATTCATCACTAATTAATCTGTCTACAGGACTAAAAACATGGGAGAGGAAAAGGTTGTGCATGTGCTTACTACCAGTAAATCAGTAATTATAAGCAGAAGTGTTAGGTTTTTGCTTTGTAAATTCACACAATAAGATAATGAAATGGCTATACCTTAATTTTTGAATCATTTTAGTAAACCCTGATACAAGTGCTAAGAGAAGAGCCCAAAAGTCACATTGGAGCTCATAAACTGTATTTTGAACCTTATATTTGGCGTATCTAGGGTTTTGCAAACTGAAGATTGCAGACAGCATAATTGAAACCACACAGAGAAGAACTCAGAACATGTGGTTTCAGTACTGGCCTTGCTGCGATCCCTAGATTATGCAGTATCTCCTCAAAAGTACTTTTGACATATCAGCACTGGCATAAAAGGTTGTGCAGAGTTCCAGAGGGTGGTGTTTACTGACCTAGCTGTAGACCAAAAGGCTATAATACCCCACCACTATTTACTTTGCAAACTGCTGATTAGACCTCCCAAGAAAGGGAGTTTCTAAGCTTGGACTCAGCCCTGGGCTACACACCTGTGTGGCTAGGGCAAACCCGAGCTGCTGATACTCATGTATGGTACTGCACTATGCACTCTACCAGTTTAGATCTTTCCTTGCTTGAAGGTCTCTTCATCATGCTTCACAACATAAAGTGAACATGTTCTGAGATCCCTCTGATTTAAAAGGAGGTTGAAAATGCTCATCTTCCTGAGGCAAATGCTTTGAGATGTGTGGGTGAAACTTACCATGCAACAATATAAACATCATAGCAGCTATTATTACAGGAAACTGTATACTCAGAAACTGGGGAGAAAAAACATATTGTTGGTTTGACTGAGAGTATTTTTTTATAACCGTGGTAAAAATATATATAATTATCAGCTTTACAATTTTTTTCTTATTCTTGAAGTCACTGAAGAGATCCAGCTTATATTCGAAATCACTCAGTATACTTTGAATTATTCTAGTCCACCTTACATCTATGAAGTTTTGCTGCCTTTTAAACTAATTTCATTGCCCAGGCTGGTTTTCTGGTAAACCCTACCTGTTTGCTAAACTACTTTAAGTGACAGGCTTTTAGCTGAAATACAGATGTTGAATTTGCAATTTTGATTCTGATGATCTATTATTGTTATTGGATCTATCAGATTGATACACTGGATTACACAGGTTGGTACTTAGCTATTTAGTATTAAGACTAACTAAATCATTTTTGTGTGTGTAGTAGACAGACTAAATGAGCCTTGATGACATCTCACATGTACTTGGCACATGTAGAGGCACACACTCTTAGGCACCAGTTTGAGGGCTTTGACAGCAAAGCTCTAGCAAATCTTACTGTGCCATTTTAAGACATTGTCTCTTCCTTTTGCATCTGCCCTTAGAAAATGCTCCTTGGTAACTCCAGTTGACCATTCGTCACATAGACCAAACCTACCTTCATCAGGAGCTTAGTTTAAATAAAAGAACCTTGTCTCAGAGACCAACAAATCCAACAGTAATCTCCAGCAAAATAAGGGGCAGATTTTTGAAAGACATAGCATTCTGGATCATGTTTTACCACACCTCAGCTGTCAAAGCCCTTTAGACCTCTCTGTGGCAAACTTGGGCAACAGTAATATCCATAAAATATTGAATCATAGAATGGTTTAGAAGGGACCTTAAAGATCATCTAGTTCCAACCCTCCTTCCATGAGCAGGGACACCTTTCACTAGACCAGGTTGCTCAAAGCCTCATCTAACCTGACCTTGAACACTTCCAGGGAGGGAGAATTCACAACTTTTTTGGACGTGTTCCAGTGTCTCACCACCCTCACAGTAAATAATTTCTTCCCAATATCTAATCTAAATCTACTCACTTTCAGTTTAAATCCATTACCCCTTGTTCTCTCACTACCTGCCCTTGTAAAAAGTCCCTCCCCAGACTTCCTGTAGCCCCTTCAGGTACTGGAAGGGCAAAACTCTTAAAATATCACTATGTTAATACTTTCAAAAAACAATTTTCTAAGCTTATGTAATAAGGATTTTTTTCTCTCCCTTTGCAAGAAATATCATAAGAAAGTTCCCTGAGTGACTGGCTATTGGCTTGGGCAATAAAATACCACTCCCTCAGAGGCTGGATAAAGCTTAAACACAGAAACAACGGACACTAAAGTCTTCCCTTATTATTCTTCCTTTTGTGGCTATACTCAAATTTGCAGCACAATTAAACATTAGAAAGTTGGAAGATCAGGGAAGCCCCCCCTGAAAATTCTTGTGAGATATTGAACCACCTCAGAGATAAGCACTTTTGACTATCTGCTGCCACTGAAAGGTGTTAGTAACATTATAGCAGTCTACAGATATTTTTTGCCAATGAAATTTTTCAGAGACTGAAGCTTTCTATCACAAATGTGAAAACTGAGAACAGGCCTGTTGTAGCTTGCCAGAAGACAAGTATCAACTGTCTGCAGGAAAGTGGCTGTGTGGGTTTGGCAGTGGTGAAGAGTGATGTCAAAGCTGTGCAGAAGAGGGAGACAAGGGACAAATTCTTACAAAGGCTGAGAAGAACAGCTGTATAAAGAAACACTGTAATAAATGGGAACACAGAAAGAAAAGAATAAGAACAAACCAGTAGGGCATAGATAAAAAATTTAGCACACATTTTAGACAAAACCTGGCAGGAAAGAGAATACAAATGTGCCAAAATTAATATACGGCAGTAGAATGCCCATTTTATTCTGCACATTCATCACTGCATGTGATTTCATACCCTGTTGATAAAAAAATTATGCTTTGTGGGTTCAGTGGTACTCCCTGAGAGAAAATTGCACTGGGGACAGGGAAGGCTGAATAACGAAAACATGGAAGATGGGAAAGATTTGCAAAGCACATCTCCCTTCTGCTTGTGGGGGACACAACAAACTGCAGGGGAAACCACTCCAAAAAAGTTGTTCTTCACTCTCTCCAAAGGTTTTCCAGACAAGCTGGCCCTGTGCACAGGAAGAGATGGGGGCTGTGAATCTCATCTTGTCCTGCTCAGTCTAAGCCTACACTGCCCAGTTCTGCTATGTCTTTGGTTGTGGACACATGCCATCCTCTGAGTCTCCCCCCTTTCCCATTAGATCTCACTGCTTCCTGTCATTTTTAGAGCTGCTGTTGTGATTGATGGCTAGGTCATGTCAATTAAAATTAACTGAGTTTGCTTAAATGGTTTGAAATAACAAGTCTAGCATAATTCCTCTCTCTTTGCCTGTTTTTTCCTAACATGGGTTGAGGTAAACAGGCAAGTGCACTAAATGGCAAACATAAGGAGAAAATAATACTGAAACAGATTAGATGGAAAAAGCGAATTAAACTAAAGGAGTCCATGGGCCACAGTCTCCTCAGCTGTCAGAGGCAGCACTGTGTCTTGGACTCCATATGTCCAAGAATTTACCACTTATTCAGGCCTTTAGGTCCAACTAGCTCAATCTTTTGAGTACTTCACAGCTTACTGCCCTTTAGTAGCACTAGATGACACCTGATATTTGTATCGTGTTAACAGCTCAGCCATGGGAACCACATCAAGACGAAAACCAAGATATTTTCCATTTGTTTGCAGTCTCTTTTCCTGGCTTTATCATGAAAGAGTGTAATGAGTATAATAAAACTTTAATTTTGTTGTTTAAAGGCAATTGCAGAAAATCTGTGTATGAGAGTGCCAGTCTGAGAACTCAAACCTAGTGATACACTAGGATTTGGTTTCAAGATGGAGAATCTCAAGACTTAAAACAAACATTTAAAACTTAAATTTTGGAAGGCAATATTGAAGGCCTCTTCAGTGAAACAGTTTTTAGTCAGAGTTTACTCACCCATAACAGTTACACAATTGCAAGCTCAGCTTAAACAAAAGGCTCTTGAAGAGGCAGGAATACAGTGAAAATCTTTCTGATCATCTGCTTTGCTGCAAGGCAGTCTATATCTGAGGCAGCCTACTACAAGGCTGTGGTGGGTTAACCTTGGCTGGATGCCGGATGCCCACCAAAGCCCACTCTATCACTTCCCCTCCTCAACTGGGCAGAGGGAGAAAAATATAATGAAAGGCTCATGGGTGGAGATAAGGACAGAGAGAGATCACTCACCAATTACTGGTACAGGCGAAACAGACTCGACTTGGGGGAAAAACAAATTTAATTTATGACCAATCAGACAAGAGGATAATGAGAAATAAAATCAAATCTTAAAACACCTCCCCCCACCCCTCCCTGCTACCTGGGTTTAACTTCTCTCCTGATTTCCACCTCCCTGCCCGCAGCTGCACAGGGGGACAGGGAATGGGGGTTGGGGTCAGTTCATCACGTGTTGTTTCTGCCGCTCCTTCCTCCTCAGGAGCCTGCTCCAGTGTGGGCTTCCCACAGGGTCACAGCCTCCTTCAGGCATCCATTTGCTCCAGTGTGGGGTCCTACATGGGCTACAGTTCTGATTTTGGAAATAACCCCTAGTGCAACAGGTGGCATCAAGCTGAGAGCAAAAATAGGAAAAGGAACATTTTACATCCATGCAAAGCTGTCTTAGGTGGTTGAATAATCATTAATTACTCAGGTTCACCCAGAGTATTGTGATTACTGTTTGCCTCAGGAAAATTTACAGTTTTCTTTAGGCTGTAAATCAGTCCAAGCCTCTTTATTATGTGCTTGTTTGCTACTATTTTGCAGGACAAAAAAGATGTAGCACTCCTCACTGTGAGAACACTGCAGCATTTGTTTGATCGAAGGTTGCAGTGTGAGGGTTGTGGTTGAAATGTATTTTTGAAGTTACAGTCCCAAGGAAGATTGTCGTCTTTGCATAAAATTACAGTTATTTTTTTCTGGATGTGCTGTACAAAGAGGCTTTGCTATTATCGTCTGTTTTCAATTTCCATCTTTCTTCCAAAAAGTCAAAGTCATTTTAACTGATTTTAAATGATTAATAGAGAGTATATATCATGTTGTCTGGGCATAATGTTAGAGCTACTGAAAACTGGGGTTTCCGGATTACAAGATTTTTACTGCTATTATTTATTAACTGAGTGTCAGGGAAACAAAGAACAACTTCCAGCTGAATCTGGGTGACTGCAAAGTCAGACAGGAAAGAGGCTGAAGCTATCAAAGACAACTCAGCAGCACTATAATCTATCTTTTACAACATTCACTAGAGAACTTTGAGTCCATATCACCACATCATTTCTAAAGTTTTTTGTTTTGAGGACTACCTAAAACACACTGGCAGCCTAGACTACAAGAATCATTGATTTTGCTAACATAGCTGAGGGCTAACCTACCTTTAGGCTACAGAATTAGACTTCTAAATCATAGAGCAGTAAGCTTTATACCTGCAAGTCACTTCACCTCTCACATCTAAGTTTTTGGGTCAGAAGCTCTTGTGCAGTGGTAACAATTATTTGTTGCCTGAAGAAGGCCCACTTCAGGGTCCTTTCATGGCAGGCATTTTACAGACCCTTGGTAAGAGAAGCTGATCTAGACAGTTTGCAATAAAAATGTGGGATGAAAAATATTGTTTCTTAATTTGGAAAAATATAATAAATGTCAAAATTAAAAAAGTCTTCTTGCAAAAATCGGTCTCCTTGGTTCATCATACACCATAGAGGTTTGGGAGTTATATTTTGATTTTTACTTTTAAATGTAATATATTAATATTTCAGTTACTAACATGTTGAAGCTCAGTTCATTTTCCAGTAAAGAATTGTATCATTTTGTTGGAAAATGTCAACGTGGACTTCTCAGACATTTAGAAATGTTTCCCCATCATTTATGATTCAGGAGATTTATTAATATAAAACTTTTTCCCAGTCACTTTAGAAAGTTACACACTGTCTCTACTTTAGTACACTGAATACTTGTATCTATCTAATTAAGAAACCATCACACCAAGGACTTATGAGACCACTACTACCTCCTACCAAAACTGTGTGTTCTTGAAAGAAGTAACTATAAACTTTTCCATAAGCCAAGCCCATACTTAAAGAAAAATGAAAACCTAAAACTGGAATTTAGAATGATTGGGTAATTTTCTAGATCTGGCAGCAGGGCTGAGGCTGAGACTGTACAAAGGAATTCAGGGTGGTTAACATCAGTAACAAAGCATCAGTTTGAGTGAGGCATGCTTTTCATTACTGTTATTATTTAAAAAGCACAATAAGAGAATGAGCTTTATTCACATGTGCTACCATCTAAATTTTTAAAACAGGACATTTAGAGTGATCAGCACTGTAATCTTTCCTGAATAAATATTGCTTAATATCACCGAGTGCTTCAATAGGCTGTAGAGTGGTCTTGAGTTTTCAGGAAATTAAATGAGATTGTTAAGCTTTTTTGTAGATAACTAGTAGAAAAACTGACATATCACAGCACTTGTGATAAAAGTGAGGTACATCCATCTCAGCCTGACAAACACTGTTATACAGAGAGCAAGAGGGAATAGCATAATTTGGGTTAAATGATAAAAGAGACCCCATTAACACTTATAAGATGTTCCAGTTGCACCCCACTTTATTAATGATGGAAAATAGTTGCTCAAAAATGCCCATGGTGATCTTTTAGCGTAATTCCCAGTGACAGCATGGTGGTCAGAGTCCACCTTGCATCCAGGCATGTATGGCACAGTCTTGGGATGACACAGCTCCTGAAGGTGAAGTAAATCCAAAGCGTTGTTGAAGGCTGAGAAAATAATACACTTTGAGAGACATCAGTACTCTTGATCGATGCACATGATATGCATTTCAATGAAAGGTTCCTCTCTTTCCAAGACATACAGTTTTGTTTACTGCACAGTCTCACCCATGTACTGCTCAATAGATTTTGTAAAATAAATTCTGCTTGAAATGTACATTTTCAAATATAAACTAGACCAGATTTTAGACAACAAACCCATGATATTCCTTCTTCATTGCATTTAAAAGATTCAGAAATAATTTCTGTTATAAATCCTTACTTTAAATGGGGTTAAAGGTAAAAGTAAATATTTCTGAAGAGAGTTCCAATTTGACAAACATTCCCAATTTGAGATTATTGTCTTTTGTTTATGAAACAAAAATGTGTGTATTTTCTAAATAACAAATAGACATCTAAGTCCAGATCTCTGTGAACAACTGTAATGCATTCAATTGCACCTCTGTCTCACATTTGTGGAGCTGTTGAAGAAATACCAGAAATAATCCAGGAACAGACAAGTAGAACTTTTCTTTAGATAAAAATAATGGATGTGTTCATGCCTAGCTAACCATGTTGCATATATTAGATGTGATTTTACTTGCACATGGATGTACTGGCATCTTTAATGCAGGAAATTGAGCACAGCATACATTTTTAAGTGTTTACATAGTCTTTGCCTAAACATCTTGAACACCTCTAAAATATGTAAGGGGGTTATACAGTGGCCCAGATTCCTAGCAAAGTGGTAAATGTTAAATTAAAAGCATTGAGCTAATTTGACTGAAGTCTTTTGTACAGTAAAAAGAAAAAAAAAAAGTAATAGACTTAATTGAACATTTTTCCCTTTAGTTGTGACGATTTCCTATGTATACACATATATAGGGACACACACACACACACATATATTCTTTTCAAGCTATTTCAGTTAAGCTCAAAGGTTTCTAAACAATTTGAGCTCATTCGACATAAAATGTCCAAACCAAACTGAAAAGTTTTTCCTACCAGCTTTAAAGTGGTTTGAAAACCACACTTCAAACTGAGCAGGTGCACCTCTTTCTTGTAGACAACTCCCAACCCAAAGGATAAGAAACGTTACTTTCCACGTAAACAGGGCCCTGGGCACAAATCCTTGAAAATGTAGTCCTTAAAATTTATTCTGAAGTTCACTGTAGCTGCAGCATAATGCATTTACCAACATGCCTTAGTGCAGCAAATGCTTTTTGGGCCATCTTATTCCATTCTATAATTGTTTCCTGGGGAAACCCTCACCCTCTACTTGATTTATGCAATACAGATGGTTGGTAAAACTTGAATTTTTACTGATGCATAGTAATATCTTTCTCAGCACCCTTAAAGAAAGTGATATAATTCTTTAAGACATAATATTACACTAAGGAATTGCTCTAGAGAATCATCAATCTTTTGTGAAACTCTTCCAGCACTTTGCTAGTGTTAAATAAACCATGACTAGAAATGAAATTCAAAATAGTTTGAGTGATTTCTGCAAAACGTTCTCCATTTGCCAATTATGTAGCACTATATTTCATCCTATCAGTTATTCATTATTCTTTACTAAAAATATAGCAATGGCAAGGGATTTTTGTGACTTACAGAAGAATTACAGATAACCCACTTAATGAAAACCAGGCATTATTTTATTAAAAATGACAAAGCTGATGAACTAAGTGATGATGATGTGGTATTTGTTTATCAGTGTTGTTTTCTTGATAAGAAAAAAATATCCAAGCCCAGTTGAGAAGAGTGTTTATTCAAAGCCATGTTCTAAAAGGCTGACTCAGTCTTCTGAGTTGATGCCTCACTCACACCCCATCCTGATGGTCCTTAACTGGTACCAGAATTCCAAAAGCCAAAGCTTAAATGAAATAAGCATCACAGAATCACAGAATCACGGAATGTTAGGGGTTAGGAGGGACCTCGAAGGATCGTCTAGTCCAATCCCCCTTCTGGAGCAGGAACATCTAGATAAGATCACACAGGAAGGTGTCCAGGCAGGTTTTGAATGTCTCCAGAGAAGGAGACTCCACAACCTCCCTGGGCAGCCTGTTCCAGTGCTCTGTCACCCTTACTGTAAAGAAGTTTCTTCTCAAGTTTAAGCGGAACCTCCCGTGTTCCAGCTTGCACCCATTGCCCCTTGTCCTATCATTAGTTGTCACCAAGAAGAGTCTGACTCCAAATGGCATAATCCAAATATGTTTGTCGCAATATTAGAAAAGCCCATACTCATGGCTGGGTCCCTTCTTCCCAAGTCTCCTTGAAATCCTTTCTTTATTACCATATTCATTGTCTTACTGTTCCTCCTCCCCATATCAACTTTTCCTTTAGATTTGCTATTTTATCTCAAATTCTGAGTTGAGACCCTTAAACACATTCTGAGTTCAGCTGACTAAAGTTAATTTGAAAGCATTCAAAGTATTTTTATATCTGGGGATGTTTTGACTTACCCTCAAACCTCAAAGCAACTTCATTTAAAGTCCCACAGAACTGGGAGCTCTGACCCAATGATAGTGATGTTCCCCCCACAGCCTGGCTATGCATTTTAGCAGACTGAAGGCATCAGCCTGGACCTTGAAGAGCTCTTTTCCCATATAGAAATCCGAGTCAGGAACCTATTTAAGGCTCAAAAATGATGTCTAACATAGAAAATAGAATCAAGCCCCTAAAATAAGATAATAAGGTAGATACAGTGGGAAGGCAAAGACTTGGTATGACTTTTTCTTTGTCACACTCTTTCCTGGCCCCACAGGAAATCTTGGCACAGATTAACAAGGAAAACAAATCTTAACATTGTTCACAGTACATTACATACCTTCCTTATTGCCACTGAAAATCAGAAAACACTGAAAACACTGACCTAGAAGAAAGTGGTTATATTTTAAAATATCTCATTCTTTTTCAGACTTCCCTAACTGGTTGATTTCTCTCTACTGTATGAAGAGACATTGACTATGAAAAATGGAAAAGATGGTGGGATCCTACACAGGTATGATTAGGTGTTGGGCTTTGATTCCCATATTAGCTGGAAGTTTTGAACCTATCCCTCCCTAATACTAAAATGCTCAAAGATAATGAAGAAAATCTAGCTTCCTAAAATGTGTACAATATGAGACAATAAATAAAAGAAACATTAGCAATAACTCTAGGGAGTTGTTTTAAATTACAGAAAGCAAATAACAAAGTTTATCACAAGTGAAAGAAACTATTTTCACTTCTTGTACTAGTTTATGGAAAATCAATTCAAAGTTTATCATCTTGTATGTTTTAAAAAGTGATTTTCAATTATCAAGGCTTATACTAGAAAAAATCCTAAGAGCACTGTCCCTTTAGCCCTTATAATCCAGGCTTTGTTTCCCAGAATATGTCTACATCTTACAGTGGAAATCACATTTTAGAATAAGCCCCCATGTAAGTGTTGGTATAGCACAGTGCTTGGTCAGGCTATTCCACCCTGTGTGACTGAAGTGCTTTCAGGACTCAGCTGACACTTCTGCCCATCATTTCACTGAGTAGGGTACCATCTCAGTTATGTCTTAGCTGAGGCATCTTTGCAGCAAAGTCCTTTGAAAAACACACATTTGTGCCTTTGGTGGCA
Source organism: Caprimulgus europaeus (assembly GCA_907165065.1). Next base: position 16,232,396 of record OU015526.1, read on the forward strand.
GATAGGCAGGAGCACAAGAGAATGGCCGTGGCTGGGAGATAATATCATAAATTCAGATCTGAGGAGAATCATAGGGAATGAGGTCTGATTATGAGACAGGGAAGATGAATACAAAGAGCTTTATGATATACCTTCATAGAGACACAAAGCTTCAGTATGACTAGTGACTAATTTGATGTTCACCTGAAGCCCAACGGTTTATTTTTACTTTCCCAAAAGAAGATTCTATTAAAATAAAATAATTCAGGTTGCATAAAACACAAGTGTAAGTGAACTATATTTCAGCCGGAGATATTTGACCAGCTCTAACAGTTTATAAAACTTATGGAGATGTAAGAAGTAGATTGAAGAAGTTCACTATCTGGTACTGTAAATAAAACCTTTTGTCCTAATAATTAAAGCAAAGAGAGCAGCTGTCATAATATCTCTAACCCTTCATTAAGTCAACCGTCTACAGTACATGTAGAGCCGAAACTACTGCAATCCTAACAGGTGAGATTTGTGTGTCAGTCCACGAGACTGGTGAGTTCTGGGAGTGACAGCCTTTATTCTTACTGTGAGTGAATAATGAGGGAAGGCATGCTGCGTCTGCCAGTACTACATAAGAAAAATTATTTAAAATATTCATATGCTAAAATGTCTTCATCAGAGAGAGAGAAAGAAAAAACGGTTGTCCTCATTAGAAGTACACAAAATGACCAATAACATATTAACCTATTATTCACAAGGGAAGAGCTCCTAGTTCACAGGTATAATTTATTCTCTGTTAAGAAAATAAAATGTTTGTTTGTGATGTTCCTTTTGAAGCTTAGTTGACTTTAAAATATTCAGAATCTCCCTTTCATGGATGGCCAGTGATTTTTAAAATGAAAATATTGAGAAGTTTTTTGAAACTTGCCTCTTTTGCCTCCAAGTAATTAATTTACTTCACAAAAGAATATCTCTCCTCCCTCAAGGTCATTTCCTAACTAAAATTCAAAGTGTCTTTTCTGGTTATAGCTGACTTTTTCCAAATTGTAAGGAAAAAACTGTATCACTATGTCCATCTCTTCCCTGGAGATTACTATCAAGGAGAAGTCTGAGGAACTCATCTCACTAGATGAGTGTTCAAAGCTGGATTTCATATATATTCCCTGCAACTGAAAACATATCTTAATGAGCTTATTGTATAACCACTTCAAATGACCAAAACTAATATGATCCATATGAAATAAAGTTTAAGAATTATAAATCAAATACAATTTTGTCTTTACCTACACATATCTAAAACCTGCATCTGCTTATATAAGCAATATCTGAAATCCAAAGAACAGCTCATTTTTGTCTCACTTGTGAACAGGTAATCACAAGTATTTTATCTTATTAAGAGAGAATTTATTTGACCATTTTTCTTTTTCTGTAGCCTAGTAATAATAATACAAGCAGAACTGTAGCACTAAACACCTAATCCTTAGGCCTGACTGGAAATCGTAATTAAAAATAAATAACGTAATAATGAAATAAAAAATAAAACTATTTTACTACTAGATCATTTTATATGTTAAGCATCTTATTATCTTATAAAACTTTTTCCAGCTAGTTAAAACCTTGCAATTTATCATATTTATTTAATAGCATTTATTATAAATTACTGTATGGAAATTAACTCAAGTGAATAAACACAGGTATTTTTAATGTCCAAAAGAAGCAAAGCTTGAAAATTGAACCTACTAATTGAATCTAACCTGTGTAAAATTAATAAAATATGCAAAAATTATAACATTTATCATAGGAACACAACTAGGTAGACAGATCTAAAGATAGTAAAAGGAACAGCAGAAGACACTCACTAGGTGTAACCCTTTAGGAAAAAATTCTTGGGAAAAAAAAAAATGGCCAAAGTATTTGTGAAAAGAAGGGAAAGCAGTGATGTATAAAAATAATACTGTAAGTTGGCTTCTTGATGCCTGTGTCTGTCTCGTTCACAGCCTTTATCATAGCAGTGTAAGTCAGCTTAACTAAGGTAAGAACATTAAAAAACAATACAAGCTGTAGTGAAATATAATCTGTACCATTTTGTGCTTGTTATTCACATCTTCTAATTGTCTCTAGCTAAATTGGGTATTTTGTGCAGTTCTACATCTGTTCTGCTTCTGTACATTCCCTAATACTCCCCTCACTGAAAGCATGCTCAGTAACATTTTCACTGTAGTTAAGCAGCAGACCTAGGTGGCCCAAGTCATTCTCCAAGGGCAATGTCTGGTTGTAGTGGTGCTCCATTGAGTAATTCAATGGGAGAAGTGATGGGAGCAGGACCACAGTTGGAGACTACACCTGGGAACTGTGTACTCTCATTTCGTATCCCTCACCAAAGTCCCATGTCATGGTACCTATCTGACTGGGGTGGCATGGACTAAGTTAAGTTGGACCACGGCACAACTGATTTAAAGAAGGAATAGCTGCCCTGTTGCATCCTGGGCTGCATCAAGAGAAGTGTGGCCAGCAGATAGACAGAGGTGATTCTTCCCCCCTACTCTGCTCTTGTGAGACCTCACCTGGAACACTGCATCCGGTTTTGGAGCTCTCAACAAAAGAAGGACGTGTACCTCTTGGAACATGTTCAGAGGAGGGCCACAAAAGTGGTCAAAGGGCTAGAGCACCTCTCCTATGAGGACAGCCAGAGAGAGTTAGGGTTGTTCAGCCTGGAGAAGAGAAGGCTCCACGGGGACGTGAAAGGTACCTGCAAGAAAGCTGGAGAACTGTTCACAAGGGCACGTAGCATTAGGATGAGGGGTAATGGTTTTAAACTAGAAAAGGATAGATTTAGGTTGGATATTAGGAAAAAGTTTTTCAATATGAAGGTGGTGGATCATTGGAATAGGTTGCCCTGAGAGGTAGTGGAGGCCTCATCCCTGGAGATATTCAAGGTCAGGCTTGATGTGGCCCTGAACAACCTGCTTTAGTAAAGATGTCCCTGTCACTGCATAGGGGTTGGACTAGATGACCTTTGAAGGTCCCTTCCAACCCAGTACATTCTATGATTCTATGTGGCATGAAGGAAGACAACATGTGAAAGATGGCACACGTGAGATGCCCATTCACCTCATTAAACTTTTTGAAATGACATCTCAAGTGTTCCTGTATAGCATTCAGAGCTCCAGAACCTGGTGTTTGTGTGGACACAGCAGAGTCATTGAAGGAAACTGTGACAAAGCCCAAGGTGGCTGGCAGGGGTGGTTATCCCACCACCTTCAGGGCTGCACTGGAGAGCCAGAGAAGGAATTTGCCAACCTGACTTCCAGTGCTAACTCAACTGAGCAACAGGGTAGGCAGAACCAAGTTTTCATGTTTCCTATGTCACAACTGGAAAGTAAATAGTGAGAAGTTAGTTATTTTCCATTCACTTTCCATAAACATTACTCTCACTGATGTTTGGGAAGGGGTGATAGCACTTATGGGAAGAAGGAATGCTCAATCTGAACCAGTGTTGCCAGTGTTCATTTGTAGCTTTGCTGGATGCCAGGATGTTAATAAGTCTGTGTTAAAATCCCATTCAAACTTACTTTCTTGTTGACACAGATATTTTGTAAATACTACTTTTTTTTCTAAAAATACCACATATGTGGTACCAAAGAAAATAATTTAATTCCAAGTTTGTGAATACAGAAAATTTATTCTTAATTCATTCATGGATTTATGTTATAATAAAATTCTATAAATTTTTCTATAAACCCAAGCTTCCCTTCCTCAATGTGTTTCAGAGGAATTTGACCTCTCTCTGAAAATTTGAGGCTTTGCTCTTGAAACTCTTTAAAGTTACTTGATGTTAGAAAGCTATTTGTAAATATATATATATTGTACCAGTGACATACTAATGACATGAGTTCGAAATATGACAAATGGTATGATTGATAGAAAAATGACTGGCACATTATATATAACACCAGAAAATCCTGACAAAAAGTGTATCAAACTACTTCAAAGTGTGGGTCCAAAACCAAGAGGTGCTAAAGTGTGAACTATTCTCACAATCAACAGGAGGCAAGCATGTGGAATATGCTAAAATGTAAGGTCTTTTATTTCTTTGTGCTGTACTTAAAGACTTATCTGTTCATTTCTGTGCAGTATGTTTCCCTTTTGGGGCATCTCAAACAGGTATCAAATAATTCCTATCCCATTCTTCTTTAATTGTTTAGAGCAACTTATTGCTACTCGTATTCTAAGAGTGTTATGAAGTTTATGAAAAAGAAGATGATTTCTTCTCTGCTAGACAACTACAGGGTGTGCAAATCTGGCTGGAAGCCTCGCAAACTGTACTGTGCTGTAATACACTGGCAGGCAGTGGGCAGAAGCTGGAAAGAATCATAGAATGGTTAGGGTTGGAAGATCATCTAGTTCCAACCCCCCTGCCATCAGCAGGAACATCTTCCATTACCTGGAACACTTCCAGGGAGGGGGGATTCCACAACTTCTGTGGGTAACCTGTTCCCATGTCCGACCACCCCCACAGGAAACAATTTCTTCCTAATATTTAATCTAAATCTACCCTCTTCCAGTTTAAAACCATTACCCCTCATTCTGTCACTACCTGTCCTTGCAAAAACAGTCTGAAAGTTGCTTATAAATGGCACAAGAAAAAGAGCATGTGAAGTTTAAACACATTATAAGTATTCACAAAAATTATTGTGAATCACTTGTAACTAAAGATAGTTTTAAAAAAAATGAAAAATTGATTTTTTTTTTTTTTGCCTTTACAATCTAAAAATGCATTTGGATTCTAATATGGTAGTGCAAAATAAATCAAAGTTTGGTTTTCACTGACATTTTCATTGAGGAATAAAATCACTTAATGATCAACATTTCTTGTGATTGTTATTGATCTTAATAAGTGTCAATCAGTCATCTTCTGGCACTGAATACTCATTTTCTTTGCTTCAAAGTAGAACTGTTGACAACTCTGATTTCCCCATCTTTTCATATGCAATCAAAATCAGATGTCAAGCTCAACAAACAAATAGGTTACTGACAATGTCAACATCATACATCATTTTTAAAGAATGTAAATATTATATTTTATGTATTGTATTTATACAATATTAATCTCAGTTTCTACATCAATAATGTAGCAGAGGAACAACGTGAATCTTTCCCAGTGTTTACTTTTATATTATCTTTCTGACTGAGTAGCTAGAATGGAAATGTCCTGAAAGCAATTGAGTTATTTAAATGTTGATTTTGAAAATTACTTAGATATTTTGATGGCTAAACCTTATTGAATATCAGCTGCAAAAGGCATTAATTATTTTTTAAAATGAAACCCATAAATTGTCTAATACTTCAACCTATTTTTAAAATTAGTTAATTTTACTCATAATCTGTAATCTGAGTATTCTGAATATTATAAATAACTCCTTAGAAATCCAAGCTAACTCTGTTTTCATCTACTCTTCATATTGCTTCAGAACAAATAAATCTACATATCATTCTTCTCACTTTTAAGTAAAAAATAATTGTCATTAATCATACTTGAAATATCCCATGAAAGAATTTAGATTAATTGGCATGTAATCATTCTTTAGAAAAAAAGTGAACTACACGTGGCATATACTTCACGCTTTCTCATCACTCTATTTTTAAATTTGTGCTGCCAGTCTCCCATAAACCAGTTTAGAAATTTGAAGATTGTTCTGGCTGATAGAAATGTGACAAAAAGGTGGACTTCCTCTGAATTAAGTAAAAAAAAACATGTAGTCTTAACATCAAGGAATTTATTACATCTGATGGGCAGTTGTCAATTCAAGAAACTTCTTGAGTATATGTGGGAGAAATAGCCTTGAGAAAATAATGAGGCAATATCATTGTCTAGAAAACAAAGACTTGCATTGTACACTGTATCTGTCTCTACTATAGCACCTATTTTGGTTATTTTGCACTGTGCTAATCAGCTCCGATCTATCTAAATATTTCTCAGTAACTTTATTTGTTCTGAAGTCATTGTCAGTCTGCAAATGCGCTCTGGTACTTTTCCTTCATTCTTAGCTAACATGTATCATAAAAACAATTCCATTGCTCTAGTTGAACACACTTGGCTTTATTGTCTGCTATTAGAGCTGGTTGGAAAATTTTTATCAAAACAAGCTTTTAGCACAGAAAATCAGAAAACATGTTTTCATCAATATTTTAGTGAAAACGCTCTTTCAATTTTCATCCAGTTCTATTTTCTGTAATCTAAATGCTGGTCGTTATCACTCCTTGCAGAACATGCTAGATACCGAAAATTAAAACTATAGTAACCATCCCATTTTCAGACATGAGATCTCCATCTCATTTAGATTCCTCTTCACAGTCCCACATCAACTTCCCCTCTTTCCTCATGATTCCAGCCATTTCTTATCTCTTATCAAATCATGTTATTAAACTGAAACTTTTCAAGACTTGTAATACTCCGTGAAATTTGCACCTAGGGAGCTTCCCAATCTGCCACTGTGCTGCTGAATGCCACTACTTAGAGTTTCAGACATGCACTGAAGTCAGAATTAGTCTTTCAGAGGAGCTAAGTAATATCCCTCATAGCAAGTGCAGGTAAGAGTGAAAGTTATGATTAAAAAATGTGCTGAAAAGAAGGTGTCTTGGAGGCATATTACATCCATTTTACAAAATTCTGAAGAGGATGAGATCTAATTGATGGCCCTTTGAGAAGAATAATGACAAAAAGGTGGATCTGCTATTTCCTGAACATGATAGAGAATTGCAGTGCTTGCTTACCTAAGGAAGAAAGCAGCTGGCCACTCTTCCAAGGAAACTAGCAAAGAGGTATGAAGCATAAAAACATATATTGGAATTAAGAGGAGAAGATGTAGTGTTTGTGAGAACTGATAAACGTGAACCACAGCATGGAGAATATGAGGAAATTACTCAAACCTCTGTGCACTCAAATAAGACAAGCATGCCTCAACTTAATATGAATGCTTCAGAGAGATTTTTCTGCACACTGTTTTCTTATTTGTTTACAGTGATGGCGCATGGATTCTGCTCCCATGTTGGGATAGATTGTGGATCTATATAAGTGCAGTTAGGATGATTCATGCAACTGTGGCAAAAAATCCTAGTGAACATTTGGTGAAACTTCAGAATTTACCAAAACGTTTTGTCTGGTGTGGAACTCATTCCTTGTCATATTTTTTTGTTGTTGTTTTTTTGGGTTTTTTTCCCCTGAAGACCTCCCACCACACAATCAGCTGTGTACTTAACATTATAGCAAAATATAACAATCCCCCATACCCCTACTATGTGGTAAGAGATGCTACTGTTTGCCTTCAGTACTTTTACTTTCTTTTAAAAACTTCATTTTTGGAGAAAAGAAGGGAAACAAACTTGTGATCAAGGAACCCCTGGTAGTTTATCCACAAGTTCATCTAGATGTTGGAGACAAGAGGGGAGCCAACCCTGTGTGGTCAGGGAGCCCCTGGTAGTTCATGCACAGGCTCTGTGGAGACCAGGGGGGAAAAATCCCTATAACAAGAGACCATGTCTATAGGTTTATTTGATGGATGCTGGGAAGCCTTATCTTTTGACCTACTTTGCAGGTGAAAAATTGGAAAGGACTGAAAATGACCTGTAATTCCTCACTGGTTTGATCATGTTGCCAATGATGGAAGACCAGGAAGAGATTGGTGTGAAGGAAGGGTTGTGCAATATGTGTTGGTGTGTTGTGGGGTTCTTTACAGCAATCCATTTTATAATGTGGATTACTGTCACACTAAGGTTATTGGATGAGATTTAACATGCTCCCAGTGTTCTAGATATCCATACTGGATCTTCCTTGGACAAAGCCCAAATCCCAAACTTTTTGAAGTTCATTAATTGAGACACTTCAGTTCTGTAAATTACACAACATGAAGCACTGAACACCATCAGAAACTTCTTTAAGAATGGCTGCAATTATTAGAGCCCAGGCTTCCACACACAATGTGTGTTAACCACTGATACTGCTATGAGCAGTATGAGGGCCTTGTGACCACTTGCTGCTTTGCAAAATCCAAGCAAAAAACGGGTATATTCTGCGTCCTCTAGAGTTACCAGCAGTATTTTACAAAATGCTTTGAAAACTATTTTGAAACAGAAAAGATTCAAAGACATTTGAGAAAAGTCCTTCTGGGTGCACAAGCACTGTGCAGGGCTTTTGCCCTTTCATATTTTTGTTTGCTTCCAAAGTTTCACAGCCATTAGGAATGGTTTGCCCCCTCGAGGCTTTTGCCAGCTCTTGGCAGACTAGCATTTTCCCTACGCAGCAGGCAGTGACAGTGACAAGTGAGAGCACTGACTCTCCACTGTTGGCTACCTGCTGCCTTTCTTCTCCTGTTTATTCAGGAACAGAGTCTGATCTATGAAAATAAAGCAAGAGGAAATTATTCTGCAATTAATATTTTAAGCCCTTTGCCTTTATTTTCTTTGCATTTTTAATATTTCCTTTTTTTGTAATTTAAGAAAAGGGTTGTTTTGGGGTTTTTTTTAAAGTAAGATACCATCTTATTATTTTGCCTGCAGAGATGGGATAAGTGATTTCTCAAGGGAGTACGGATAATGAGTTCTGACCTTTGTGCATTTGCTGGGTGTCTTAAAACTCAACCTTCATCAGCCAAACAAATGCCTCTCTTCAGAAGAAAAGATTGTGAACTTGCAATAATGTGAAGTGCATTTCTCTTCTTCCCAGGGAACAGGCTAGGCAAAAAAAAACCTCACAGTTCTTTTCCCTGGCTGTCCTGCTTTTGCTGAACTGTGAATGCCCAGCACTCTAAATTACTTTCTGCCTGTCCCAACATCAGCCATCTCCCTTTAAAGCTTGCTGTCTTCTCCTAGGCAAATTCTCCCTTTATTAAAGCAGGAGTTTGCCTTAGTAGAAGAATTAGCAACCAGCCTTTTGTTTGATGTTTCGGTGGGTCTTTGCTATTTAAGTTAGATGAGCAAAGCAAACATCAGACACTCAGGAGAGCGCTGTAAGAACATCCAGATACCTTATTCAAGTGATCAGTAAATACAGAAAGGGAGTGTTATGAGAACAAAACAAGAGGCCTAACATAATCTTGATTTAAAGAGTAGAGGCCATTTTGTGCATGTTTCCTAGAGAAGGTCAAATAATAATGGTGGGGATTTATTAAGGAATATGGAGAGAGGAGTTTTGTTTTGTTGTTGGATTTTTTCCTTTTTTTCCCATTGTAATCCTGTTTTTGGTCCTTTGCCTGTTACTACTTAAATCAACAGTAGCATATAGCAGGAAAATGTTACTTCTACTGCCTGTTGAGCACCTGGCCTGTGCATAAAGAGATAACTGACCTTCAAGGCCATCAATGCGGCACTTGTGAGTCACATGGTAATAACATTTTTGAAACCTAGGCAAATTCCTAGAGCTGTCCCACTTAATCTAAATATTAATTACACGAGCTGCAATGATCAAATTCACATCAGGAGATGCAGGCAAGGCAGGAAATGCTAGTCAATGAAATGGTAATCAAAATGCAAGGAAAAAATGCATCTGAAAAGTGAACTCTTTTACCTTGTTATTCCATTTTCAGTGACATTTCAGTTTGGTTTTGCCTGAAATAAACACGAAGGCAGTAGGTATTGAAAAAAAAAAAAAGGAAAACAAGAGGAAAAGAACAGTGGAAAAGATTTGAAAAGGAGTAAAAATCCATAAATAAGAAATGAAACAAAAAGAAAGAGATATTACAAGGTAATATACAGAGGACAGCAGGAAAGCCATGACCCTTTCTCTATGTCATTCAAAAATCCGTGCAACATGTTCTGTAGCCCCACATGACAAAATTAATCTTCAGTTTTAAACAGGTCACATTCCCTAGTGCAGACAGTGTTTCAGCAACGTGCACATCCATCTGCCTATTCCATCTAGCTGTGTTGTTATTTTTTGCTTTTTCTCTACTGTCACAAACTGTGCTGTAACAAGAATTCTGCACCATAAAAATTCAATATAATTACTTCCAAATGTCGCTGTGATCTCCAGTTTTTTCTCATCTCTCAGATATAGCATTTTTATCCTGTCCACATTTTATTGTCTTTTTAATATCTGACTCCAGCCTACTCAAATTCCTACCTGCTGTCTCCCCTAATCCCAGACCTTTTGAGTGATTTTCTTGTCCCTGGTTCCCTGCATCTTTCTTCTCCTTCTGTTTTGAAAATATTCTCCTGGTCGAGGGATGATATCAAGTGTTTAGGTCCTTCCTTCTTGCAACTGTGTTTATCTGGCAGCTCATCTTGGGCTTGTGGCTTCTGACCTCAACAGAAGAACTGACAGCTCTCTCCTTGGTTTGGAAAATAACAGGATTTCTTTATTAAACTTTTCTTCCTAAGGGAACAGGGCTTATGTTATTACGTTGTCTGCATCTGTCAGAGTCAGCCCTTCCCCCCCCATCTTTTCAATCAGTATGCCTACTTCAGTCAAATTGCCTATGTCAGTCAGATTACCTATTTCAATCAAACTGACTATTTCAATAAAATCTGACAAAGGGTATTGCATAAAAAAAAAAGTTTTCCCAAGTTTTATGACAATAGGAATTTGGAGAGGCAAAGAACATCTTACAGATGCCTAAATCCCTCGGTGTAACCCTGCTTGCTGTTGCACACTGGAGAATCTACACCGAACATGCTTTAATAAACAGGAGCTGTAGAGGTGCCTGAATTAGAACTGGTGATTTCTTAAACATCCAGGTCAATCAATCCTGACACATAAACCCATGCAGCATCATGGTTCATTACACTCCCCAGTACTCAAAGAACTTCGTGTCCATTTTTAATACAAGCAGTAACTTTTCAACATCAATTCTTCCCTTGTCCCAAGTATCACGGGTGGAATTCCTATGGAGGGTGAGAGTCAGCACAGGTGTCTGCTGTATGGTAAGTAAACCTGGGGAAAATGGCCCACGGTTTTGGAGGGTCACATCTAGATCTGGGCTACCTACTTGAATAAAAATAACAGCTCTTTGCCAGGAAATAATTGTGCACATAGGGAATATTTAATTTTTTTTTTTCTTTTTAGCTTGCGAAGTACAAGCAGCTCAGCTTATCTGTAAGCAAAACAAATCAGAAAGGTTCCCCCTGCAGCATATGTTTCACTTTTCCTTTCAAAAAAGCATAGTATGTTTATGAAATTAGGGTACTCCCCCAAAGGGCCTTGAATAATGATAAGATATATGAAATAACTACTGCAGGCTTTGAAATCAATGTTGCAGAAGATAAGGATTTAGCCACGATGTAGCTCAGTCAAACCTGATTAATTTGTGCCTGGTTGTGCCTAAGCAACCAAAACATTTCACTGGCAGGCAGTGCAAATGACAAGCACTGTATGTGCCACTGTTTTGTTAATCTTGAGGGGATTCTTTTTAATATTTATAAAAAATGATCGGCAAATGGATTCAGCCTAACTAGGTCTGTCTGTACTACCATTATCTTATCACATCCCACAGGGGTATAAAACCTTAATACTGAATTCATCGTAATATGACATTTAGAAGAAAGAAAAGGAGAAACTACTATGCTGGCTTAAAACACAAATTGTATTTATGATTGTTGTTTAGCAACAGATGGCAAAGACATTTTAATAAACACCTGTCAATAAACATCAAAGTTTTGGGATTTTTTTTAAGATCTATGTTCCTTTTTTCTCAAACATTTAAAGATGCCGGTCTCCACTGAAAACATGGAGTTTAGCAAGGAGTTACATTTAACAGGAGCCGACAAGGTTGTCGACTTTCTAGCAGTCTAGGAAGACAAACAGTAAAAATGAAAGTGGAGACGTGACCCCAGCCATCCCTTGGATTATGAGAAACCTGCAGCATTACAGCACAAATTTGCATGTTACTTTACATAAAAAGATTTCATATAAGTCATCATAGAAAATAAACCTATTTATTATGTAATAGTTATCTACAACCTGAATCACACTGGAAACAAGGCAGTAAATCATGGCCCCTCTCTCTGTGTCTGTGTGTGGACATCACATACTTGTATGTGTGTTTTCCAATGAATTCCTTGTTAACAGCTTTTAACCAAATCTGACAGAAGTAAAGGTTTTAAAGATATTAATTCCTAGCATCGTACTGCAGGTAGGCAGTTAAGCCTACTTAGAGAACGGGGCATGTCTACGAATTTCTCTTGAGGATGGAGCTCACTTCTAACTTGGCGCTGGAGAACCCAGAGATGCAAAAGCTCATTTAGGAATTCAGAACAAGAGAAAAGGACCTTGTGCAACTTCAACTTGAAAATCTGCTTACAAGACAGAAATTCATTAACTGTTCCTCACAAAACAATTAAGTACTGGTTTTTGGCAGGGTAGTTAGTCTTCGAAACACTGGACGTTGACTGCTGTGTTTCATACCACAGTTAGTGTTATGCGTGGGAGCTTGGTTTGCCATGGGTGTCTGTGCCTGGTGGAGGTTAAACTTGGCACAACACTGGAGCTCCAGAACAAGTGAAGCTCCAGGATGTTTGCGCACAAATGCCCACATGTGTGCATGTAGCTGAGGAAATTTCAGACCAATCAAAGTTTGCCTCCTGATTGCACCCACACTATAGGAGGGCTTTTGGACTTTGGATGCAGGTACCTAAAGGCTACCTACAATTAATTTTGGAAGATACAATCCTTTTTTTTAAAAAAAAATATTTTTATTAGGAGGCCAGATTTCCTGAAAATGAATTTATTTCAATACTTTGCATTCCGCTAACACATGGAAAATACACTAACTTCCAAAAAAAAGGTTTAGTGTAATGAAAACCAAGAAGGTACAAGTTAGGGTGAAAGAAAGAGTGTTCCAATGAACATATGGCAACAAAATTACTCTACGAGCCTTTACAGCCTGATAGACAATTATATTGTGGTTATAGAGGTTTTAATTATAAGATGAAGTTAATTATACCCCTGCTTTAAAATTTTAAGTTTAGTTTAAAGTAACAATAAGAAGGTTATCATTCTCTACTCACTTTTATTCCTGACTTAACTTGTCCAACTCAAGAACAACTGAAAAACGGTTGTTCCAAAAATTTACTTAAAATTATTTTTCAATAGAATACCAGCTTTTTGATAAAACACTTTAAGGCTGGCTTCTTTCCATAGATTTTTTTTTTTTCCACTAAAATATTTTGGTTGAAATATTTATTTTGTTGATGATAAGTGGAAACTTTCCCATGAAACTTCAGTGAAAACAGAAATGTATGTAATTTTATTTTAAGTTACCCTGGCCTCTGTAGAACACCTAATAAGTGTGTTAGTCCTACAGTCCTACCTTTTAAATTATGTTTTAGTGAATTATTTTAGAAAGTCTAGTATTGGGTCAAAAGTACTGTTTTGCTCTTTTCATTTCCTGATGACATTTTCTGATAACAGATTTAATTCTTTGCTGTATGTGATAAAATTTCTATTATTTTTCTGGCTTCTCCTGTGTCAACACAAATATTTGTTGGCATGGTTTTCCTATATTTAAATTATTTTTTTAAAATAATAGATTTCTGTACAGAGTGACATACTGACTCCTTTCATATCAGTTTAATGGGAAGAATTTCCATTTACTTCAGCAGCCTACGATTTGACTTATTATTAAAGTGTTGACTTTCTCAATCCAGCCTCTATTATTACTGGATTTTTCTATACTGGGGCAAGAGTTGGACTCCACGATCCTTGTGGGTCCCTTCCAACTCACAACATTCTATGATTCTATAGATACCTTTTTATGTGCTAGGCTAATTCAACCAAATGAACGTTCAAGCCAGGAACGCTGTCCTAAATTTGTCTCAGCTGGAAGCCAGTTTGCAAAGCTTAAGTTGTAGAAAACAGGAATTATATTTTTGATTGAAATCAGTAAAAATTCAGATGCTGCCCACATATGGAAAGGACACTGACAAAAGCATTTTTTTCCCACAGATGAAATATTTCAATCCTTTTTGTATAGACCTCCTCATTTTCACTCACTTATGGGGAACAGGATCAGTTAGGGTTTTTTGGTTGTTTTTTTTTTTTTTTTTTATCAAACTAGAAGATGATCAAGGACTTACTGTAAAGCACTTTGATATTAAAGTGCACTAGAACTATCTAGGGAGATGGAGATGGAAAACCTTCAAATATTGACTTGACACTGGATTGGCTTATATTCTTTCCTTATAAGTAATCTGCCTTAAATTATATATTTTCCAGAAAACACTAAAACTTTCTTCACTGAAAGTTGACTTCAAGGAACATAGAGGAAATGCATTTTATAAAGCCTCAGAAGAGAACAGAACCAGATTTTGATGGGTATTTCTACAATGAATTTTTCTTGATATTATGCATCCACTGATAAAATTTCAAATGGCTTTAAAGGTTCTTACCTTGGTTACTGGATGACAGCTACTTAACTTGCAGTTGAGTCTACTGGTAAGGTCTTAAAAGAGATTGTACTAGGAAACTTTTTTTTTCAGATAGGTGATACAAAAACGTGGCCAGCTTGAGAAGGGGAAAAGGGCAAGAACAATAGTAATGTTGAACCGACATCAAGGGATTTAGGACAGAGAAGTGAACACTATTATAGAAAAGCCTGCTACTCAAAGAACTATGATAATTTTCATCCATGTTAAAGTTACAGGAAAATGGGATTTATTAAATAATATATTTAATTTAATTTGCAGTTGATGGCTAGTCAGAGGTAATAACATCTTGACATTTCAAAGTAAGTTCAAAATGTACTTGATTTCTTGTCTTTTAAACTGTTCCTTTTTAGTGTCAAAACAATTGAAACTTTAGAAGGTTTAGGCAAAACACTTCAGATCTTGTCTTCACTGACCTAAAGCTATATATATACATATTATTTTTTTTCTTTTTCCTTTGGGCTGAAGTATGAGAGTTACTCTGTGTGTGAGCAAAGATAAATGACTTTGGATTTACTATAACATAGATTAGGAAGGGGCGAGGTGCTGACCCTGGTGAATCACCACCTCACAACATTTCAGTGCCTTTTTTTCACTGTTTTCACTATACTTTTTTCTAACCACAGAGTATCTCAGAGTTACTTCCAGTAAGAATTTAATTTCCTTTGTTGTTGAAATGAGTCTACAGGAACTCAGAGGCAAGAAGGATCTTACCCAATCATCTGAAACTCAGAGCCAAAGTGCATTCGGTATTCAAAAGAGGTCTTCGGACAACAGAGGTTGTGCCTTAGTCCCAGCGAGTTTTTTACAACAGTAAAAAGATTGTGAACAAAAGAGAGCAAAGGCAGACTGAGCAACATATTGGGGAAACTGTGTGGGCAGGAAACAGAATAAAGTGTAATTCTAAGCATTCGTATACATAAACTCTTGTCTGAAATGTGCCTGGAGTACAGTATGTTGTTTTGAATATTTAATCATCACCTCTGTTGAAAGCTCTAATAAAAAAAAAAAATGCAAAACCTAGGTAAAGACAATTTAAGTTAATTCATTTTAGCAGTCTAAAATAATCCATTCATTTATGTTCTGTAAGGCCTTCCAGTTTTTTCCACACAAGGGATGAGATTAGTATCACCGTAACACTATAAATGTCTTCCTGTAAGGTTTTATATTTGTAGACCTGAGATCAGAAATTTCCTTCTCATGGTAATGTCACCAACAGCTTCTTAGAGCACAATTTTTTTTTCCTCTGGAAAGAACTCAGTAGCAGACCAAGAATTTACTCTTAAGTAGTGGATATTTTTTGCAGTATTTAAACACTTCCCTAAGAATAAACTAATGAGCCTGCAGAATTCATTGTCTATTTTAATGTGATTACATAATTTCAAGAGTAGGGCGGCTTTTCTCTATAGGCACAATTCATGAAAACCTTTCCATTAAGAACAGCACCAGACTGTGCTTTCATTTTACAGGATATGCTCAGATCCCATGTGGTCTGCAGGATTCAAGATTTTTAATCCTGTGTGTGGTTTTTTTACAGAGCCCTGATGGTGGAGCTGATTTTTCCACTGGTATTTACCTGCACCCTGCCTGCAACCTCAACCACTAGGTTTCACTTTGGTGTCCTGGATCTGAACAAGTCTGGGTTTGCTGTCACAGCTTACCACGTTGCCTTCCATCCCCAGGCAAACACTGGTGAAACTGTGACTTTTGTTAACACCAAAGCACAGGTGAGCCTGAGTTTCTCTCCAGATTATTCACAGGTTCACACTATTTAGCCACAGTCTGAGATCAGAATTTCTGACAATATACAAAGCTAAGAAAATTCTACATGGTGTCAGTTTCTACTAAAAACTACTTTTAGGTCTGATAAGCGTATTATGAATTAATAGACTCAGAACCTGGGCAAACAGTACTGACAACAGTACAAATAAATAAATCTGTCCAAGATAAGTTTTTAATACAGAAACATAAATAGAACCACCTACTCTGTATCTTGTAAGCCCACCCTTTCCAGGGGGACAGTGAAGAATCACAGTTTTTAAAAGTGTCTTGCTGCTGCCATCTGGCCACCAGCCTCCCGCTGAATCAAATTGGCACTTACAGAAGCAACAGTCAGTCAGGGAAGGGTCGCCTTCCACAAGTGCTGATTTAATGCCTTAGGAGACTGATTGGTGGTGACATAAGGTAAAAGACTCCTGAAAGTACAGCAGAGCAAGAGAAGTGAAGGGAGGAGGTAAGAAAAGAGGAAGGGAAGAGACCTACAGATAGGATACAAGCTAAAGGAAAATAGAACAGGACAAGTGAAAGAGGCTATACTGCAAGAGGACTTTGGGAGGAATTTAGAATGGTATCAAAATTATCACAGAATGGGAACAAGGGAAGACAAACTCTGAATTTCAATTTTCCTGTTTCTCTGGCTATAAAATAATAATATTTATATGCTTTCATGAGGCTTTCCAGGCCAGTTGTGCTCTAAGTGCAATGTATAATTCTTCTACCTTGCCCTTATTCAAATAAATTACTTTTCCTTCAAAAAAATATGCTGTTTTACACAATTGTTTATGACATTACTGATCTGCAGTTCCATCATATGTGTTACTCTGGGATAAGGGCAGAAAAGAAGCAGTGAATGTGGCCAAAGTCTGACATTCAAAGAATGGCATCCATATACAAGTGTATTTGTGGGAATTCATTCAGTGCTGGCACTTTTATATTCAGATGAGTCAAACAACTTGCCTCAAATGATGCAGGTGAACCTATACATGCACAGAGGCATTAGGTTCTCATTGAGTTTAATTTCAGTCACTGGTGAAGGTCATTTACAATTGTCAACTGTTCAGAGCTGTGCGAAAGCCACCCCACAACGTGACACAGTTAGTTATTTCTTTTAAGAGGAAAAGTCTTATTAAAACAGCAGGAATGCTGCAGTGTAATCAGACGTGAAATGCATCATGCCTGTGTAGTGTCAGCAGGCTCACTCTGTTCTGTGCTAGGCATGGCTCTGCCTTCTTTCCCCAGTACAGTGACATTTCTCTCTGCACGAAGTCTTGTGTCTAGCTGAGGGATTGCTGACATTAGGACACTCAGAAAAGTTAAGTTAAAATACAGCAGATCCCTGTGTGAAGAGTGTCTCTTAAAATTGAAGAGGCTCCAGTTCCCTGCAGTTGCGCTCGAATCTGTGAGCTTGAAACTTCAGTACTTCAACCTGAAAGGATTCAAAAATACCACTCCTTGGCTTATTAGCCTTAACTTTTTGGACATTGCCATGTCATAAGAGTTTAAGCATCAACACTAACATCAGGATTTCCTACCTGCTATTCCTACCCGCCCATTTCTGGCTAAGACCACGGCATTTTGCCCTCTTATCTGTGACTTGAATAGCTGGACCAGAATTCGCACCTCCTTGCCTCAAGCCCCACACTAGGAAGTGCCATGAACTAAATTTCCTTTGATTTTAGATTTGTTTGTATCAAAACACTAGGGGAAAAGCATTATCAGTGATCTTGTCAGGCTTTTAGAGATAAAAATATTTCTTATGAAAAAGAATAATTTCGCATTCCAGCAAAATTATTTTCTAGTAGCAAAAGTCAGGACAACTTAAACTGCCAAGAGCTTCATGGCATTGTTACCAGATTGCTTGTGGTAGAAGAGCTTGTTTACAGCTAGCTCAGATCCCTCTACATAATACTGTGGATTGCAGCATACTTATGTCAAGAACAATTACTAAAAAAGTACTGTCCTCAAGTATACCTTTAGATAGCTGTTTACTTGGTTTTGTCCCATTTTTTCTTTTGTTTGCTTTTCTAGCTTGGACTAACTCCTTTGGTCTTTGGAAAGTTGGAATAATGGTTCTCTGTATGAGCACTTTTAGATGGTGATAGGTAAATCAAGCAAGGCAGGAAAACAACTCAAGTTTCCTGATCCCTAAACAAATGCTTTAACCACTAAACTCTTGACTAAATAATGGAAACTGTGGGCACTGCTGTCACAAGTGAAGTTTGCTAATTCACTTGAAGTTTCCTAAGGCAGCTGGCTACCTTCAAAAGTTGGTGAGGTTTTAGGCATGTACTGCTTTGGAGTACTTCGAATTGCCTGACATGAAAAAACTTCCTACTCTGTTGAAGTCCAAGGGGTGGTCACATGGAGGTGCCTGACTCACTATGTGTGCTGTATAGGAGGGAAAGGAAGAGAACTGGACAGGCTTTTATTCTACTGTGAATTCAGACCACTTTCCTAAATCAAGAATTATCTCATCCTAAATAAAGGTAGATTTAGCCATTTTGTTGTTGTTGTCATTCACAATGTTTTATTATCCTATAATTATGTAACAAGTGATTTAGAACAGTATCTCATACTATAAACAGTGAGCTGGCTATAGAAAACAGCCTAAGTATACACCCTGTAAGCAATTTGCAAACTAAATAACATGTATTAAGAAAAGTCATACTGGGTTAATAATACAGTGAGCAATTGCCCAATTGCCTTGAAGAGAAGAGAGTTTAAGATACATCCTTCATCAGAGCATTTTGAAATATCTAGCAATAGTCAACTTCCTTTGCAATGTTCAGATTTCATAGCTAAGCGCACTAGGGTACCCCATAGTTCACACTCAGGAGGTCATTGTGCTAGATAGTATAACAAACAGAGTAAAAGGGATGGCATTTTAAGACATATTCTGTAGCTTATGTTAAAATTCATAAACTTACATTTCATGTCACTAGAATACAAATTTTTCTTAGCAATTGGATCAATCCTCATCCTCATTTTTTGTTTAATATTTACCATTTGATGTTTTCCTCTGTCTCTATGCCTGTGTCTCTACTCATCCATACAATTGCCACTAACACCAAAGAAATATTTCCTATGAATTTTAGGAGCTTTTAGCAAAGATTGGTTACAGTGGATATTTTGCTGTATGTGGGTTAAAATCTGCCACAGACATGTTTGGCTGCAGAGGAGTAATATGACAACAGGCTACAAATTTCATATCTTTAGTCTCTTAGCTTCTGGTTTTTTAATTACTTAAAAACTTAGTATTCACCCTAATCAAGAATGTTATGTGTTATGTGTCACAGTGCTATGGCTTCTAGACAATAATTATGATTTCTGATTGTTATTTCAAACATATGTTCGGGGTCCCCAGCTATTTGGAAAAACCTATTTGAGTGCGGTGGTCTCATCATCATTGTCATGTTACAGTATCTAAAATTGCTTTTATACAGAACTATCCATCTGGTCCTCTGCTTTATTTTATTATTTGCTTATTTAGATCATAATTACAGTTGTGGGGTATCGGGGTAACTACATTTTTATATTGTTCCTATGTGTAACATCTGCTGAGAGTGCCTGATCTGAGTATAATTAGGTAGCTTGTGTTTTTTTCTGAGTTAGAGAATATTCTTGTGCAAGAGCAATTTCATGTTTCTCGGGTGGCTGGTGTTTTAGCTCTGGAAATGGTACTTTGGGGTGGAAACAGTAGCTGAAATTATAGTGTTACTTGTATGGTTCTTGATCATTCTGCTTTTACTGACTATGGACTATTACAAAATTACAGTTAATTTTGTCTTATGTGTTTCTACACTTTAGATATCTTTATATTTGAATGCAGAACAATTTCATTTTGTGTGTTTGAATGCTTTGGCTGTGATCTGCCCCTGAAGAGCTGAGGCGGTATTTTACAATCTTGAAAAGAAACCAAATTCAGGCCCTGGAGGGAAGGGGGTAACACTGTGATCATTCACTCTGATTTCTGCTTTGCAGTCTGCCTTTACTTACTGCACTAATTACCTCAGTAAAGGCAATTCTCCTCTTTCATTTAAGTGGGTTATGCAGTAGCAACTGCATTGAAGCCCAACTGAGTTATCAGCAGAGGGACAGAGATGAAGAGGAAATTCAGTTTTACCATTTAAATGTTCTTTCTCACAAAACACTCCTGTCACACAGTTGGTAGGGACTTACAGAGTTTGAAACAGATTTATAATTTCCAGACCCCAGCAATAAGAAAGAGACTTCATGGAAATCTTTTATGTTAAAACCTCAGTCTTCACAAAATTTTCTACAGTGTTCACAGTAGAATATATTACAATTTGATTGTGTTGCTGCAGTGGAAATGGTGAAATTTAAGAGAAGAGTGGTATATGATATTAAGATTGTGGCCCAGGATAGAAAAAATATTTGAATTCTTGTCAGGCCAGATTTTCTTCTGATCGTCCTTTACTAATATTCCCACATTTACATTTTTGTCATTGTTTTTCCTAGAAAAATTATCTCTGAAATAGTTTTAATTCACAAACACACACATGGCACGTGGACTTCACTTTTCTGGTATTAGCTCTAGAGATCAGATGAAAATACCTGGAGGTCATGTGGATCAGAACTGAAAATGTTGCAACACATTTGCCCATCTCTGGCCAGGAATAAGCACATTTTATTGTGGACTCTGGGTCTTTTCAAACTAGGCCTGCTTTCATGATACTTATACTATTAGCCTAATTAAAACCCAACCAACCAACCAACAGACAGACAGACAAAAAATATTGCAAAATATCTCTGTGATTGTCTTTGAACTGGAGCTATTGTCATGCAGTTTGTCTCATGTCTAATCATTTACCCTTATTGTGGTTGCACCACTCATATTAATAGCTGAGAGAACTATGTGTTATAATAAAATGACTGCAGAGCTTACAGTCACAGCTGATAAATAATGAAGCATTTTTTCATAGTCAAACTTTACAGCCTTCTGCAAATATATCTAAATGTTCCCTGATCTATTGGACATTTATACTATACATTTAGAAAGTACCTCACATAAGTTTATTTGGGTTTTGCAAGACATTTGCCTTGTAACTCAGAAATGTAATTAGCACTTGGGAGAAGTGAATGAAGTTCCTAGCTTTCCTGCAGACTGCCTGTGGATGGCAGAAAGAGATGAAGAACCACTTTCAGCTAGCTGTGCCTTAGTTTTTGCTGTGATCTACATACAATGGCTCAGCAAGAAATTCAAGCCCTCTACTCTGCAGGGTTCCCAGATATGCTGTACAGTCAAAGAAGAGAGGTAGCTATGACATCTAAGCCAGATGCAGGCAATAGTTGGTCTGCTGACAATAGATTCCCTTTCTTAGAGGGATTCTTTCTCAAGGTGTGCTGTCTATTCAGGTCCTAAGCCAAGAGACAATGTGCATATACATTGCATATGCATTTTGGGCCTCAAAACGTGGTGGTTTTTGAGTTGTAATTGGTAACAATAGTTTTTACAGATTCATAATTACCATGTATTTATTACATAAATGTGGAATACAAGTTTAATTAATCTGAAGAAATGCGGTAATGCCCTTTTGATTACTGTTTTTCACATTATGAAAATGTGACAGCATGTTACTTATGGTGGATGTTGTATTTTGCAGGAATGTGCCTTTTCTTCAAATTATAGCATTTTATATTTTTCTGTTCCAAGGTCTTGCCTCTTGCTCTTTTGCTGTCTGTTAAAGTAAATACATTCAGTACCAGAAGATTAATTTAACATTGGGAAATGCTATAAGTTCTGGGTGATATTTGGCCATTTATCAGTGAGACAAGAGATTGTCTTTTATAACCTATAAAGGAAAATGATTGATTTGGAAAATGAAACTTTAGTCATCCTTCACCGTTTTAGTTATGTAGTGATCCAAAGTCCTCTATTGGATTAAAAATGGCTAAAAGGTTGTTCCCTGTGTTTGTCAGATCTTTTGGCATTTGATGCTTTTTTTTTAAAAAAAAAAAAAAAAGTTAAATTGAAGCCCAAGAATTGACTGTCCACATCACTTTTATGCTGTTCAGTTTCATCCAAAAGGATCAGATTAAGGCAGAATCAGAACAGCAGGGAAACTGGAGGACCAGCCATGCACTTTGATACCTCTTACCATTGGGCAATGAGGGTAAACCAGATATATTTTAATGGAAACTGCATTCATGAGTAATCCAATGTAATTCTAATTAATGAATGAAATAAAGTGGGAGTAAAACATAAAAAAATTCAGACTTCTATGGCAATAAAAAGAGATGTCCACAATGGTGAATTCATTTTCCTGTATAGTAATAACTCTGATTTCTGAGGAAATAAATGTACAGCACATAAAGCCAGGAGATTCTTTTTTCCTGATTTGTTTTCTTTGTTGACTTTAGTGGAGGTGGCATCCATCATTGCTGTGGATGGCTTGGACTAGGTCACACATCACATATAACTTATGTTAGATTTTAAATAGATTTAGTTTAATATTTTTAGGGAAGGTATTTATGAGGATGTTGCATGTGCTGAATGGCTCATACTTTCTTTTTGGATGTGTATTATCCCATAGCTGACAGCAGGTCAGTTTCCCAAAGCATGGAAATGCAGGAGGTGTTCCCACATCGTCTGTTATCTCTAAGTACTAAAAACTGAAGGCATGTTTCCTATGAATTGGGGAGAAAAATCAAATCAAATCAAATCAAATCAAATCAAATCAAATCAAATCAAATCAGAAGGTTAAGTAGTTTAGCCCTGAAATTCTTTACTCAGCAATCTGCAGAATATGCCAAGGAAACTCACTTTTCAGCTACTTATCTAGGCCTGGGGACCAAATATTACATAATGGGGAAGGTGCTAGATTATGACAAATGGAACTGAATGAGTTGTGACACAGGCACGTGCATTTGAGAGGACAGTAACTAGATATACACTATTTAACATTTAATTTAAAACAGGACTTCCTCACATATTTGCCTGAATGGCAATATAGTGTGAAAATTTAGAGAGTTGTAAGTAAGCTATAAAAATGTTCTGATATAGGAATTTCCTGTTTTCCTGGAAGTAGGGACAAAAATGCCAATGAATAAAATGTAAGTAAAATACAACTCAGTTACTGAAACTGCACTAGAGTGTTTGTAGACTAGAGAATTACATTTTTCTGCTCTATTAAATTGTCTAATAATAATAGCAGCCATCTTTCAAATGCTACAAATCAACCTGTCCATTCCTATCATGCAATTTGATTGTTACATTTCCTTTTTCTTTAGAAAAGCCTCATGGGATTAAGGTGGAACAAGAGTCATCAATTTATGACAAGAAACATTTCATATTTGAAGAAACATTTCATATTTGAAGTCACAAAACTCACAGTAGGTGATGAAATCTGGAAGAAAACCCTCTGTTGCATTCCCCATGAGGTTAACAAACAGTGGAAATGGTTGATATTTCCTATATTAAAATTTCTATGGCAAGGACAGTCCGTGGTATTAAAGCAAAATCAGAGTTTTCCAATAGTTTGTTTTGGTTTTGTTTTGGTTTTGTTTTTTTTAAATTGAAAGCAACTTCCCTTTCCTCAGTTGTAGAAGGGCCAGAGAGATTTGGATTATGTCCCTTTTCTATTCATAAGGGCAACTAAAGAGGCAGCTACTGTTTTTTAAAGAATATCTGGAGAAATAAGATTAACTTTTAAACACTGTACTCCTGGTCTCTTTTTGATATCACCTTTACTTAAAAGTCTTTGAGACCTTCAGCTGAAGAGCATAATTCAGAATCATAAAATAATTTAAGCTACAAGAAAGCTTTGGATATTATCTAGTTCAACCTTCTGCTTGAAGCAAAGCCAACTTTTAAGTTACATCAAACTTCAAGGAATCCCTAAGTGTTTTCAACAGTATATTCAGAAGTTACTCACCTTTCCCCTTTAAACCAATTTCTATAAAAAGGCAAGTCTGTTTTGCAGCCTTGCAGAAGATCAAAGTAGAAGCTAATACCCACGTTATATCAACTTCCTTCAAGCAGAAGATGAAATACTCATACTATATCTCTATGTTTGTTTCCAAAGAACAGTTTTTTAAATTTACTCAGCAGCTGATTGACCATTGAATAACTTGTTGCTATGAAAAAAAAAATCCTATGTAGCTGGAGAAAACCAGGAAGGAAATGAGCAGAGTGCTTTCCAGATATTGTCATAAGAGATTTTGTCCACCAGCCTTTACTGCCTTTTGCTGCTGTTTATTAATTCCTCCATAAGAAATAAACATTATTGTAACAGCTCTTTTTGTTATGGAGTTGGGAGAGGAATGTTTGTTTTCCTGGGTGGTTTTTTTTTCTTTCTGAAGTAGTTACCTCTGTACCACAAGAACAATGAATTTGTAGTTGATTAAAAACATATTGTTTGTTGTCTTTCAAAAACATTATTGACTGAAAATGTCAGTGACCGTGAGTCCCACTCATATATCAAAGTTATTTTAGCTGTGCATTGTTTTGGAAACATGCAGACCTATTGATTGCATTCAAAATTAAACTATACTGTGCTGCTGCAAGCATTCTGTGAATCAGCTGTAATAAATTTATTTGTGGAACTTGTTTAACTACAGTATCTGAAAAAAAGAAATCAATAGCATGTGCCAGTTGACCTTTAAGTTAGCAAATGTAAAAAAGAAATGTTGTCTAGCAACTTTAGTCTTTGTACAAGTGCTGCAACTAGTTTTTAACACTAAAATGCAAAAAAAAAAAAAAAATTACCAACAATTCAGCTGCTGTAAACTAAGGAATTAGTATTCAATTCACTGACTCACAGCCCTCAAAGACTAAGACTTCCTACCCAGGCTAAGCATTTTTTGGTTAGGTTTTGGGATTTTCATGCGCCCTGTGTTTGAGGAGAACCAATGTTCAGTTAAATGTTCATTCTACAGCTAAATGTTTGTCTGTGGTTTTTACAGACATTTCAGTTAACTAAAATTTTGTGATTATTAACTAGTCTTTTACACCTGACTCTTCTCCTCCGAGAGCTTGAGATTCAAGTAAATGCACTTAACAAATGGATATGTGAGGGAGTGTTACAGAATGCCTGCTTCAGACATCTGTGTTAAAAAAGGAACACTTTTGAAGTGACAATGCTAACTGCAAAACTTCACTGCTTCTCAATGCTCCTCTTCAATGTTGTGTACAAGTAGACATGAAAACACTTTAGAACAGTAAAAACTTAGTATTTATTAAATGCAATGTGTTGGCAAGCTAATTTTCACCCCACACTCGCTTCATATCAGTCAGTCAGACAAGTTCCTTTGTACAGGTAGTGTACAAGCCTATGTATTTCTAACAGAAAAGGGACATTTTTAAGAGAAGAACTTACAGAAGAAAAAGCATGAGGGAGTCTAACTGTTTAGAGGAATAAACACATCCATGTGCACCATAAATAAAAAGACTTTTTTATGGAATGACAGTCAGACTACTTGTCTGTATGCGTCTGAAAATGTCTCAAGAATCTGTGGATGATATAAACAGAGGAAGGCAAATTTGGATGAAATTCAGTGACCAAGCTGCATCCATGTAGAAAAAACGTTTTGGCCATCGCTGAGTTTACAAAATGTCACTAGCTGTCTAGTTATCTCTTAAGATAATGAGGTTTTATTTAAGATGGGCATCTTTTCTACAGCACTAAAGTTATGAGTGTCTGAGATTCCATGCTGGCTTTCTGCAGCCTGTGATTTTCTATTAAATTTTAACACAGAAACAAAGCATAAGCCTCTTAATATGATCCTGTCTGTAGTTCAAATGCAGAACACTGATATAAATGCCATACCTACCAAAACTAAAAGTGCTAGGCTACTTATTGTGATCTGTGATCCCCTCGCTAGGCCTCACTCATTCCTGTGCTGCTCTGATTCCAGCCCGAGGTAATTCCGCTGAAATCCATGAAGCTGATGCTGTGACAGAGCTGGGTGACACACAACAAACCCATCTCATTTTTCTGCACTGAGTAGATGAAATGCTGGATAGCTCAGACTAGATCTGCAAGGGGAATAACTCAAATGATTGCTAAAAATCCTGATAGAAGCTCAGAAAGATTTAGTCAGGGACTTGAAGACATAGCATGCCTCAGCTGCCCTCCACTGCAAGTCTCTATCTCATTTGTTATAAAAATTAGTACAATTCTTCCTCCTTTGATCTCCAAGCTGATAGACTACATAGTGAACAGAGCAGCTCCTATTGCCACTGTGACCTAGGTAGGAAACAATCCCGCCAGAGGGCCATTCCAGCCAGCCCATCTTCAACCAGCCACCACTACTGAACACTGAAAAATGCTTCATCTCCTAGAATACATTTTCCCTAGTGAGAAGTACACACTCCTTTCCCCGCGTGAAGGAGGCTGGTTACTTGAAATCAACTAGCCAGTGCTGCGTTATGTTATACTACGTGCTTTATGAGAATGAGATATCCATCTCAATTTATATCCAAGTGGCAGAAGGTGGCTAAAGGCATCTCACATATCCTGTGAGTGCAGTAACCATACCACTATTCTAGCTTCCACTGTGGTAGGCAATACAAATAGGTCCCTTGATGGCCAGTCTCACTAACTGGGGGCAGATCTCAGCCTGGCACAGTCAGGACTTTTGTATTTTCATTCTTGACCCATGGGGAAGACATGTCCTCCCAGGTCTAAACATCCACCAGAGATTTTGAGGATTTACATTTTATACTTGGACTGATAGTGATAATTAAATTATTCTCACATTTTGATAATTTATAGCATTAATAATGTGTCATGTTAAATTTTCTAGACCTGTGTATATACACTGAGTTCTAATCCAGTAGATATTTTAATGAGCTGGATATTTTAATGGCACTACTAATGATATCAATTAGTGCCATAAAAGGAAAAGCATTCAGAACGTCGTTCTCTTTTAATACTCTGCCCAAGATATCCATAATTTTCTGCAATTAAATGGGACAGTGTAGAATAGGCTGCAAACCACACCTTTGAAAAAGCTGATTCTGTGGTACGGGATAGCCTCACCATCTGTGCAAGAAGACAAAGCTTTTTCAAATTAATCTTTCCTTTTAAAACACAATTATATCTATACACTTTTTTTTTTTTTTACTTTGCTTCACTCATGTTTAAACTGTCAATTAATTGTTGCTTCACCCAGGGACTGTAAACCAGATTATAAAGAATATTCACCAGTGCAGAAAGACACTCTCAACATCAGGCTGTAAGTGGCAAAAAGGGGACATTACATAGGTAGCACTTGTAAAATATCATTTTGCCTTATCCACTGTGTATAAGACTGAAGACAGACAGCTTAATTAACAGAAAAGAAGATTTAGGCTAAATATTAGAGAGAAAGTTGGTTCTTAGGGTGAAGAAACACTGGGAGGAAGATCAAGAAATAATTAGACCAGAATGGCAGTTACATAGGACAATGTTTGCACTGCTTTTAGTGCCGAAATTTTAAGGAGGGAGAAAAATAAAACCTACCCTGACAAGATTTCAACTTTACTTAAGTACTGTAATAGCACATTTTTAGGTTTCACAGTCATTTGTTTGAAGTCAGTGGGTAAAGCAGGTGACCTCATGGATTGTGATGCACTTCTGTATGACAACTTATTTGGAATCTAAGGTCTGGGCATGGATGTGGTGTTTACTTTCTCCATTTTAGGTGTTCAAGAAAGACTTCAGAGCTATATTTGTATATTTATTTATTACTAAAATATGATTTTGTTTTAAAAAATATATTCCATTTTCATTAACACACTTAGAAATTGGGGGCCAGGAAGAGCATTGTATGGGTTTACATTCAAGTCCACTTGGAGCTAATATCAGAAATCCATAGGCCCTCTCCAGAGGCACAAAACAGCTGTAAATCAGCTTAAACACCCTTTTGAGAATGTCCTTACACAAGAGATTTGACAAAGGCAGCAGAAAGATGTCACAGCAACGCTCTCAAAATTTACTTTCCTAAGATTTTACTGCCTAGGATGTTCCCAGGCCATCCTCACATGGGAGAAATTTCAGCTTCTAGGTGTGCCTGACACCTGAAATAAACTAAAGCTACATTTAATTTGCTCCAAATGACCAGAGATTTAAAAAAAAATCCATATAAGCAGTGAAACAAAACTGTGATTTTGAGGCATTCCAAGCCCTTGTGTGAATAAATCAATAAATACAAGAAACAAAAAATACATAGTGTTTTAAAATAAGTTTATTTCTGAATTTATTTTCACATATGAAAAATAGAGAATGGACACTAACATACATGTAATAGTTTCACTGGGCTAGCCCTTGGCTAGCAGCCAACACAGCCATTCACCCACTTTCCCCCCCACGCCCAGGGGATAGGGGAGAGGACTGGGGACAAGAATTAGGAGGCTTGTAGGTTGAGATAAAAACAATTTAATAATAGAAATAAAATAAAACTTTTTTAAAAAAATCACCACCACAACAACAACAACAACAACAAAAAACAACTAAACAACTAATATTAAAATATTAATGATAATGATAACAGTAATAAGATAAGCAAATGAGTTATAACCCAGTCCAACTGCTCACCACCCACTGATAAGCCTGGCCCGTTCCCGGATAACGATCCCGGAGGAGCAACAATCCCGAACTGAAACCATGATCCCAGAAGAACCCAAGCCCAAGAGAAAACCCGTGCAAATCCACCCCCACCTTTCCGGCCAGTCCCAGATAATATACTAAACATGATGTGATATGATATGGAATATTTCATTGGCACATCCAAATGCCAGTTCTGGGCTTTGCTATTCACTGCTCTTCTCCCTCCCAGTCCTAATGCAGCTGTGAACAGTCAAACACGGTGGCCTTGAGCTCCAGCAGCAACTAATAACATTGGTACTTTTATCAATGATGTTTTCAAAGCATGCCTGAACTGAAATCAGAACACGGCTCTTCTAACTACTGAGGAGAAAATTAACTCTATTCTTGTAAAACCAGGACAATATGGCACCTGTGTGGAGGTGGAGGTAGACACAGTGATTTTAAATGCATAGTTTCAGTGGTGTGACCAAAATATAGCTATTTGTGCCCACCTTAAAAACTTTCACTGTTCTTGTTGCTACTGCAACACTGACCCTTAACTTAAGTGTCATGTATAATTTGTCAGTGAAAGCAGTTCTTTCCTTGCATTGTTCTGAAATGAACATTTGTATAAATTTAAAGAACATTAACAAACACAAGAACAAAATATTATATAATTTGTTCTCTGAGGACACTAGTAGAGGAAAGGAGAACAATCTGCTCGGGAAAGATCTGGTTGATAAATGGAACTACTGTCCCTCGGTGATTCCTGTTTTAGCACATAGTGATTTACTGCGTTTTATTTTAAGGAGCTGCAATTTCTTGTAAAATCTCTTCAATTGGTCCAACATCCTGTTTTCTTCATGTTAGACAATCTCAACAAATTTGATACAAGAAAAAAAGTAAAACACACGGCATACAATTCATAAGAATTTAATGTTTGATCAGGCAAAAGTGGGAATGTTCTGACACAGCTCTGACTATCTCTACAGTATGCCAGTGAAAGGAAGTAATGAAAGCAATGTCAGCATGAAGAGTAAGACTTCTTCTTTAAAGTTTCTGATAAATTATTCCCTATTTGCTTTCCATTATTCTGCTTTGTTTTTATGAGACTGGTATGGTAACTTGTTTTTGCCACTGATTGTTGAAACTATTTGTGATATGCTTACCTCAAGTACAAAAACATTTGGCCGAACTGCAGGTTGCTGCTGCTTATAATGCTTAATTGTAATGCTCTGCTGGTTGTTCATAAAACCACTTAATTAGGAGATAGGTTAAATCCACCTTGGTACATATTGCTGGTCAACAAAATACATGCCTCAGCCTTTGTAGTTCTTTTCTGTCCTGTTGCTGGAACTGCCTTTTCAGAAGAGAGAAGGAAAGCAGTGCATAGAAAGTGATTTTTCACCTCAATACAGAGGCTTTGAACTTAAGCTTCAAAGTCTATGCCTCCTCTAGGAAGTAATAATAGCTTTCTTTCTTCATAGTGCTACTAAGGAGCTGCTCTGAAAGAGCAGAAGACAGTATTGTTAGTCCCAGCAGAAAGATAAAACACCTGAGGCATAAAAAAAAAAAAAAAAAAAAAAAAGAAAGAAAGAAAAAGTGTGTCCAATAACACCTACTAAGCCAGTCCCAGAAGATTTGTCACCGCTTACCTACTAAACATAAAAAAGACATCCAAGACAGTTTGGGTTATCCCTGAAGAAATGTTTGTTTATATATCAGGGTGGTTAACTAGATGTGAAATCCTAGTGGAGACAATGCACAAGTAGTTTGCTCTTCATTGTAATCAGACTCCTTTAAATAGTTACTAAAGAAGGTCTTGAGTAGCTGCAGCTTGGTGAACTACCTGCATGCCTGCATGCTGCCTACTAAGGGCATTCTCCATTAAGAATTTGTATTTGTGGGAAATAGAATTGAGTTAGGAATTGATGTATTAAAAATATTTTTGTTTTCCATCAAATCAAAACTCTAAGTTCTAAAAATTGTCTAAAATACAGCCAGTTGATGAAAACCTAAAATGACTTCTTAGACAATCACAAATGCCCAACGATATCAGAAAGGTGAAATAACTACTTGGTTTGCTCAGCACTCACTGTTAGCTCCCCTCATCTGTGGCACAGCCTTTCAGAACCACTGAAAATGTATTTTAAATGCAGGAATGCAGGGAAGTGATTTTCACCTGACAGAGTAGCTTTGAACTGAAGCCCCATGACATGTTAACCCACGTGAAATAATAAATTTGCCATCATTCAGTTAGAGACTTAGAAACTCTGACTGCAGAAGAACATGTGAAAAACTGAAAATGAAGAGAGAAATCAATTTCAAAGGGGAGTCCTAAAGCGTGTAATGTGCTAAGGCACAAGGCATGACCTGCAAAAGGCACATGGATGAAGGAATGTCAGCTTTGTGGTGATTTCTAAAGCTAGTACAGGAGAAAGGGAGGTGATGGTCTTTTTTTTTTTTCTTTTGTTTCATTCTATTTATTTGCTATTTTCCTGCGATATGTTATGAAAGCAACAACATTGGAAAAAATGTGAATGCCACAGGTTACATACCTTTCATTGCATGCTTCTTAAATCAAATAACCATGTTGCTATACTTATGAAATATGTACCTCCAGTCCTAATCAGACAGCTCTATCCTTATATTAAATTAATGATGGAGAACCACAAGCTGATATTTATGAGAATTAAAAAATGATATAACCTGTAATGTTGCTGAGCTCTAAATCAAACACAAGAAACTTGGAAAAGACCTAAGGGTCACTGCAGGCAGCACAGATCTACCAGAAAACAAGGAACTGAAAAAGGGCAGACTGTAAAACTGTGGATTCCTCTGTTTATTAGTGGCACCCTATCATGTGCTTTCTAAGGAATTAAATCACTAGTTATTCTAGTACTCATGTCTGTAATCATTCTCTGACAAAAGTGGAAGCTATCAGTCAATATTCAGTGCACTTGTAGAAAAAAAAGGAAATCTACAGTCAATATATATTTCTGTATTTGAAATATAATTTAATATAATACCCTGATCTAGTCTGAATAATGATAGCTGAACAACCGTGTTGTTCATGTTAATATTTTAAAAGAAGTGAAATGAAATCACTTTTCTTCCCCATTAAGACTGGTCACACAGTGAGGACGGCAGTAGCTTATTCAATAGTAGATAAACCAAGAACAACTTGATATATATAGACTAAACCTTGATCTGGTAGCTTTTTTTCCAACAATCCTTTTCCATAAGAGATATTAATCTTGGCAAATTTCAATCCCCAAGGAAAGCTATTGTCATTCCCACAAGCACTTTTAAATTATTGTCTTCCCATTTAACCATAAACTAAACTATAAATACACAATTAAGGATTAACAACAATATGCATTAGACGTTACACACAGGCCTGGCATGCTGCTCTGAGAAGCACTCACCATTATTCTCTATTTGAAAAAAAAAAAAAACCTTTTACATCTTTCAAGAAGAAATATTTGTACTACAAAAGCTAATGAGTCATACGTAAAAATATATGTGACACCAGTGCTAGAACTGAGAAAGCTTTGAATGGTTTTAGGTTAAATAAGATTAAAGGGGTTAGTATTATTTTTGGGGGTGAAAAAAAAAAAAGAACACTTTGTCTGAGACACAGCCAATATCCAAGTTGTGTCTTTCATCTGAAGATGTCTACTGTCTGATTATTTTTTTTAATGTTTTGTTACTTGCTCTAACAAAAAAAAGAAATAAAAATGCAAAGTACTACTGGTATTGTTTTCCTAATGTTGAAAAAAAAAGAAAGTTTAAAAGTTTTAATTTGGTTCTACTACTCTGGGAAATTACTAGATAAGCAGCCAAACAGTTTCACTTAGAGAAAAATTGCTTAGGGATTAAGAGGTGGCAAATGTACTGCTGTTACATTCTATCTCTAGTACAGCTGTCTCAGACCTCCGTCATGACCTTCTGCGTAATCTCTCTGGCTGAGATGCACGCTATCTGCAAGGAACAGGATGAAGCTTCACAAGTGAGATCGCCACATCTAACTACTTAGAAAGTATGTGTCAGTCACACATGCTGATGAACATAAGATTAGGTTCCCTTTTTAAAACTTCGATGACCCATGCAGAATTCCTAGGATGCTGAAATACCATCTACAGATGGATGTGGTCCACAAGCAGTTTTCTTCCTTTCCTAAAAGTTTTCTGGAGTGCCATGTCAATAGAGCCCTGACTGCAGAAACCATCATGTTGGGAAAGAGAATGTCAGGATGCTTGTCTTACAAGGACTATGGGTGATACATGCACCACTTACATTTCTTGAATGAATCGCAGGGTAACAAACAGCTCTTTCTACAGAGGAGGGACTTGCAAATTTCCCCCATCTACCTCCTTGTTAACTTGATGGGACACAAACACGCAGCTTTGTACTGTTATGGTCATGAAGGCAGGGCTTGTTCAGAGGTCATTCTGTGAGATGAATTTACACAGTGTATTTCCTCCAGAGCAGAAAATTAAGAGCACTCTTAGGAGGTTGTCGTCGGTATTGCTTGGAAAACACAAAATGGATGCTAAATCGTACTTTCCACTGAGCCAGGGTTTTAGTTTGGGGACTTAGCACTGAGAAAGGTTTTAAGAGCGACTGGTGTCTGAAACCTATTTTTAGAGATGTTTGAAAGTTTATTTATGGCAATAATAACCACAAATTGAAGAAGAAGGGAAGAGGTTATACTTCAAGCTTGCTCCAACTTTTCCCAGATAAGATAATCTGTAGGAAATAACCATCAGAAGTCCTGTAAAATCTATAATGGAGTCACACACTGGTCTGCTCAGTGTACCTAGTCAAGGATGCTATTATGCCCAAAGAACATGAAGCAACTATCCATGAATGTCTCCAAATGCAGGAGGTGCAATACTAGTCACATTAAAAGCAGAGTTTTTGTCTTTGCCTTCAGCAGGGTACAGATTTTGCTCCAAGAATGATTCTGTTCTCAGATTTTAATGTGGGCTGAAGTATCTGTATCTGAACATTTTTTCTCTCTTCTGCCTGCATCCTATATGGACCTGCTACAATTTGTTTTTCTATTAGGCATGCACTGTATGAAACACAGGAATTTATGAAAACATTCAATCCATCATTTGAAAAATAAAGAAGCTATCTTATTTTTTTTCCATGATGAAACATTGAGCTTGCTAGGTTTTCGCCAGCTACTAGTGTACTGTATTTTCAGCTAGCATTGTTTCCTTTTAATATTTATGAACAAAGTATCTGTACCAGGTTAATTCTGTGAAGGTAAGTCATATTTCACTTTTGCTTAAGGAGAAATACTTATAACAATTCCATATCCTAAACATGATGGCTACCTGCCATAATATTACCTAGATCATTTTGCTATGGACTTGCTGTTTTAGACCTTCATAAATCACATTTATTACCTACGCCTTATTAATAATTTAGGAAGCTTAAGTGAAGTAAACTGTGCAAGTAAACTGTTTACTGGTAATGGATTTTTCTCCTAATGAGAATCCTGCAGCTACAAGCAAAACTAAGCAAAGGCTTGTGTAAGCACTCCCTTCCCATTCAACACTGGCTACCAAGTACTCAAGTTCACCATGGATGAGTGAAGTTTCACTGTTACAATCCTAAGTTTTAAAACCAGGCATTTATATCAAGTTTACGTTGTTCAAAAAATTGTTTACAGTAAAAATTAGAAATATTTTTCTTCAGAATTTCCACATTTCATTTTGCAATGTAAGAAATTCACTCAAATATTAGGTAATGCCTTCTTAGACTGGCATAATTTTTGTGTGAATAACATTTCAACTGTGAGCAAGCACCGAGATATCAGTTTTCTACTCCTGCAAAACAGATATTGGGATATTTCTGATCTTGGCTTGCATGAATATGCCTGAATACCAGTAAAATCCCATCCTGGTTTCTACCAATATCTGTTTCATTGAAACAGGTATATATAATATAATACAATACAAGAATAATAATGTATCAGTGGCTCTAAAAACAGTAGTAATTATTAATTTTCCTTAGTTATTGTAACAACAAAATATTTTCTTGCATATATTACAGTTTAAAGAATATACAACTACTGTGTATATGTCATGAAGCACAGAAAGGAAAGAATTATATGAACGACAAATGAAATCTTCCCTTCCCTAAGAATCGTTTCAAAAGTTACATCAGTTCATAGTTTTGATTACTTAGAGCAACTACTCTTCAGCTTCTGTTTATACAGCTATAATACCTATAGGTCAAATGAGAGACTGGGCTGTGTTGTGCAATGTACTTTATAAACAAATGGAACTGTGACAGATCTATCTCAAAAATCTCACCACCTTAAACCTTGACAGTAGGCAATAAAACATTGGCTCTAGTCATCAAAAAGCTCTATGTAAGCCATAGCCCACAGTGTTATTTCAAAGCTATCTCCGCAAAGACTGCAGAAATGCCTATGCATCATCTTTTAGCCAACTGTAAGTGCACCTCAGACTTGTAAAAGCTGCAAAACATTTAGAAGAAATGAATATTTTGAAATCAGGGAGTTTAATAAAAGTAATCAAAGTTATGTTTTCATAGGTCAAGAGACTTTTAGATTTTCATGTAGGACACAACAAGCACCTTTGTCAGCAGAAGCACAATTGACACATATATATGCCTAGTTAGGCACAAAGGAAAAAGAAGTGAGAAGGAAAATACAGTGAGAAACCAGTGGATTCATAAAGTATGCAACCATCAAGAGGTTTGAACTCTTTCAGTTTTGATCTAGAAGGCTTTAAAATTTTGGCAGTTTTGATCTACAGTTCAGTGATAGCTCTACAGTCCTCAGACAGGAATACACACAGCTGCCAGCTGTGAAGTTAATCTGTCACCACAGCAAAATCTAATGCAAGATTTCTGTGAAACAAGTCCAACGTATATTTTATGCTAAAATTACGAGCAATTTAAAAGTTCTGCTTTCTACACTAGTAAGGCAAATTATAGGAAGTGCCTTATTTAACTTATTTATCTTTAGGACAGCTTAGAATAACCATTGAAGTGTCAGAGCCAGTAGAGAAAACTAAAATTCTGACTCCAGTTTTCAGGTGTTGAATCTTTAGAAATACTAAAATTTTTTAAGTTGTCAACAAATTCCCTTCAGGTGCATATAATTCTTTATTTCTAAGTTGAAAAAAGGAGCAGCAGGAATTGCTATCAAATGATCTGAATAAATCTTTTCTCTTGCTTAATAGATGAAGACCATGTACCATGAAGCAACATATCTTTGAGCAAGTAATCCAGTGGAAGAGTCCCAGGGCTAAAACAGTTCTTTGTAAAGAACAAGAAAAATACCACTTCACTATCCAAGATATAAACAATAAGGATAAAGAACAAAACACCACTTCTAATCACACCTACCATAATAAAACACTTTTGGGGAGCTATTTTGACTTCATGCAGTGTCAAAAAGTATAATCAATGGGTAAGTAGTGAATTTAAACATTTAAAGGACCCCATAAATCATGGTGCACTGTGTTTAAGCTTTTCTTCCAATTGTCCTCTCACAGGGAATGTTAGTTTAATGAGTCACAACAGTATATTGTAATTGTGATATTACAAATTGCCATATCTTCAACTTTGACACTCTATCAGTTCCCTGCAATGGGTAAAAATGAAGCTTAATAGCCCAGTATTTAAACTAAGAATCCAAATCCTTGTCATTATTGTGGGCACAAAAGCAAGCCTTATGGGAACTGGCCATCCAAGCCCTGAGGAGCTTTGGAGTTAATTACATCACCTTAAAAAATAATTTGCTCTTTGTAGTGGTAGTTATCTCTTTCCACAGTTGGTTCTCTTTTTTGTTGTTTTTCGATGTCCCATTAATCACAGCTACATTTACTCTGTGTCATGTGATTCATCATCCTTTATCCTCTCAGCTGTTTCCATCCTTTTGGACTCAGATAAACTGCTAATTTAAGCAGGTGGTGTTCAACCTTGAATACCACTATGGCTTGTACCACACCGCTGAGGATCACCTACTACAGTCACACAGCCCAAGATTTTTAGCCACTCCAATTACTGTACAGCTCCTGCTTGTATATTGAGGTAGACATCATGTTCATCTCAAATGAGTGGAGAGCTTTTTTGATGTGGGCCTGATACAACAGGGCATAAAAATATGCCGAGCTTTTCCTAATGTGAGAGTATGATGTTCATTTTCTTCCCTCTTTCCCTTCCCTGTCTTTAAGTCTTTCAAGTTTCTCCCTAACATGACATGAAGCTGATTATATTTAGAGGACTGTGGAGAGATGAGAGGAAGGATTAAAGTTTTTGTTATTTCACTGTTTTTGCCAGCTTCTTCCCACTATCTTTGGTCTCCTTCATCTATGATACAGATAATAGAGCCACAAGGGAGATAAATATTTACATAAAATTAAAATAAGACATAAAGTAGGTATAAAATCTAACATTATAATTTGGCAAATAAAAATATTTCAAATAATAATATTCCTTTATTTCTGTTTTGAACAGAAGGGTTTTCCTATAATTTTATTTATTTATACTATTTTTAAAAGAGAAGTAACAACAGACTCTTCATTCAGTGGGAACAAATAACTCATTAGTGTGATGTTTATGAGAAGAGCGTAATCAGCATGCTAGAGAAAAGTACTGTTAGATTTTATTTTCTTGAGAAAGTGCTTGAGGGCTCGTGTAAGATACTGTGACTCAGCCTTGCCTATCATGTGAAAATTGTACCTCATAATGGCTTTGCAATGCTGCACCAGCCTGGAGCCTCAACAATGCAATACATTTCTATGCAGGAAGAAAAAGTTTTTCTTCACAAATTACTTTAGTCTGTTGTTTGCACAGGGTGGAGGAATAGGTGTGAGAGGACAGCAGAAAGGTGCCATCGATGGCTGGTGTTATGGCATTCATGGTAAAGTGTGATTGCCAAACTTTCTGTCAATATGTGGTGTTACAAATGGCTTCCAGTTAAATCTTCCTCTGACTTATGCAAAGGAGTGTACCAGAGAGGAGAAGAGATGACAAAAATGTAGAAATTTCTGTTCATTACCAGAGCTTGGTGGAAGAACACATGGTATATCATGTGTAGTGGCAACTCTGTTCAGCTACATCCAAGCTGAGGCTGAAAGGGATTCAAGTAAGAAGAAGCTGACAGACTTGTAGCCCCAAACTTGTCTGTGAAGCTTAAATAAATGACATTGATTGAAGAACACTGTTACATTTTCCAGGTCTAAAGCAGGAATTCATGCCACTATCAGTCCCATTTGCTCCACTTCTTCTGCCCTACATTGCCATTTTTGCTTCTAGAGAGAAGCATAAATGCTTCTATAAATTTCTGCTAGACAAAGACCTCACTTTTCACCAAAGACAGATATTTAAGGATCGAAAATTTAGTATGCTGTTTTCTAGTAGAAACATTAGTAGTTTTTGAATAACAAACAAGTGAAAGATATATATTCAGTGTGGAAATCTTATGAACATTTTGGTCTTGTCTAAATTAAGTTTAAAGTGTGATGGCAGTATGTGTTAATTAGGTTTTGATGAGCCTGCTTGATGAGAGATTTCTGGCCCAACTTGGGCATCTTAGCAGATGCATTAAGCAAAATATCTTTTCTTTAGATTTCTAAAGCATGCAAGTCAGAATGTTAACTAGTATAAATTAGCACCAGCTATTTAAAGTCCAGTCAAGGCAAGACTTTAGAAATAGATCTCACTGCTGCTTAAAACCACCTTCTGAAAATATTTGTTTGCTTGTTCGTTGTTTTTTTGCTATTCCTTGGATGACACCTTAAATCTCAGCTAAACCAGATTATTTATAATGACCATCAAAATGAATGAACTCCCACAGAGGACAGTTTCCACCATTTGATGATTCACTCACTTAAGAAACAAGTTAACAGCCAAGTTAACAGAACTCTATTTTACCCCTTTGGTTACTTTTCTTGTGGGCAACATGCCCAGTGCTATACTACTCATAAAATTTTCATGTTGTAGCAACCATGCTTTTCAATGAAGTATCTCGTTGGAGGCTTTATTACTCACACTTCAAGAAATGTCATTCACATGACTAGCTAACTATACCTTTGGGAGGAAATATTAAATGAAATAATAGGATGTCGCTTAAAAATAAAACTTTTTTTGCCACTGTATTTGTAGTGACAAATACTGATTCAGAAATTTGTTCTTCATATAGGGTCAAAATCTGCTACATTTTTGTCAAAAGCTGTATCATATTTTCATAAAATATTAGTTCAGCTTACTTCTCTGTGAATGCAGCATGCTGTTCCATCTACCTCATCAAACCCAGAGAGTAGAGAAACAACACACATTTTTAGGCATGAAGCTCCCCTTTTCACTTCTCCAATTCACCACAGACTGACAGATCCACAGGAGTTAATGCCAGAGTTTTCTGTTCCGTGCTAACCTCTTTACGGAATCATTTTGGTGATAAGATGCCTTTTTAAAGCATGGACATTTTCCCTGCTATTTTACCATATGATACAAAAAAGACAGAATATTTTATAAGGAAAGTGTCATAGAACTGATCTCAGGCAGTAGCACTTCGGAGTGCCATCATCCACATCAACACTTTCCTCTGAAGCTTTCAGAGGTCCTCCAGGGACACCTGGGGGATGCAGGGAAGACTATGATAAAGGCACTTCAGCCTTCAGCATTACCTTTTCCAGATGGAACAGCCAGTCTGTCTTTGCTCTACCACTCCATGCAGTATCTTCTGCTTTTTTTGAAAATGTTTCTTGAAAAAAACTTCAAGTTCACTGCCACACACATGAGAGCTTTGGCCTTGTGTGCAAGGACCTCCTGTGCTTAAGATACCCTTCCTGGGGTGCCTTGAAATCCTGCTTGAGCTCCCATGGGAACAATTTGGAAAGGCTTCTGCATCATGTGGCACAGCTGACAGTAGCACTGAACAAATCAACGGAGCAGATATTATCAAAAGTTCCTCCTGTAATCAAGTCTCATGTATACATTCATTTTTTAAAAGGTTTGTGCTGACTTAGAAATTTTTGTTCTGATTTCTCTGCATCTCAGTCTCCCTATGTTTAAATAGGACACATGCAGATGCAAAATATTAAGTAGGGACTGGTTATTACCTTTCATTGTATTAGATCTAATAAAAAGTACCACCATTATATGACAAAATTTTCATAGGTTTATTAATTGTTTGCACAAAAGACTAAAACTGTATGAGTGTACAAATGTTTCACCAATTATTTCTGTGAAAATTCCATTATACTATTTTCTAATTCTAGCTACAGTTAAGGGAAGAATTTTGTTTTATAAGGTAAAAGTAGATCAGGTTAGATTTTATATAATATTTTCCACTAGTTAAATAGGATGCCTGACCCTAATTACAAGTGTGGAGGATTAACCACAGATGCTAAGCATCCTCCTAAAACACACACACACCCCTCTCCTGCAAGTTGTTGCACAATTGCTCAAAAGAAACAGGTGAATTTCAAGACACCTTCTTGCACTGTAGGAACCTGGCAACGCTCCATGATTAACATGAAATTTCTAAATGAGATCTCTCTTTTAAAAGCTGGGTCATTGGCAAATCAGAAATTTGTGTTGAAAGTCAAGGACAAATGTAATATAAATTGACAACAGTCTCCACCATGATTGCTGCTCATTAATTTGCATAATTTGTTTATTGTTTGGTATGTGTTTGTTTTTTGGAATGTCTGTTCAAGCCAAATCCTTGAGGCATCAATACTGTCTAATCTCTCCAGAGATGTTATACTCTTAAAATCTGTGAATAGTAAATAGCAGTATGAAACCAACTAAATTACATGTGCACTGGAGTTCCCAGGACTGATGCAGGCTATGTAGAAGCCTAGGTAACTGGTAACTGCCCAATTAACATATACTTCCTTTATTAATAGTTTATATATTAAACAAAAACAAAAAGCTGCTGCCAACAAAATCACACTGAGAGACATTTAAATTAATACATTAATATTACTGACAATGGGTCAAAGGGATACAGGCTTATAAATCAAACCAATTTATGCACTTAGGGCTTGATTCCTAGAACTGTTTTCTATAATCCATACAAACATGAAAGCACGTTCAATTGAAAGGAATGGCATAGTCCTGTTCTGTTACCATGAAAGTCAGGAGGACAACTCCTGGTGCTAAATCAGAACACTGAACCTTCAGTGTTCTGTATAGTCAGATCCAGAGTGAGCTTAGCACCTTGCAGGAGTGAGCCCTTGATAACCACTTTCCTTTTCTCTCCAAATATTGACACAAGGAAAAGTCAATACATGATTACAAAGTCAGTGTATTCTTGTTGCTAATGCCATTAGTAAAATGGAACGGAAAAAAAAAACAAAACAAAACAGTTTAGATCACATCACATAGCAGTCATGCTATTTTACAGCAGCAACAATTTGGTCACTTGAGACCCACTTTTAATATTGGTCTCTTCATTTTGTCATTGGTTAAGAAATCTTCTGCTTCACAGCTGCCTCTCAATCAATCAGAAAGTGTTTTGTATTTTCAACCTCTGAATATCTTAAATTTTGCTACTATCAGACACATGAATATAGACTTTATAATTTTACCATGTTATTTATCTATTAATCCCAAAGTGTAGACATTTGCAAGAAGCTGGATAATGACTTTAAAGTAAAATTATTGAAAATTTTGTTTCATTTTTCAGTTATGGCAAAGAAAATATATTCTACCAAGTTAGTTGAAAGTTGGCCATATCGTAAGAACTCATTATGTGCAGCTACTATAAATATGAAATATTTGAACTTAGATGTAGATGACATTATCCCATTATTTCTTTCAGTCTTCTGATAGATATACAGAACTCCTCTTCCTACTTGTTTTTCTTTACATCCAATGACATCAGATATGACTGATTTATGCATTTTTTACATATTGCCTGCATTATTGCTTGCAATACAAAACCTGACGATTTAACTCAATATTCTAGGTAATTTCTAATTGCTGTTGTATTATAAATTGTGTCTGTCAAAGGAGAGCCCTCTGACACCATTAAGTAATTTTTGTAAGGGATGATAAGGAGTGATGAAAAAGAAGTTGACAAACTAAGCTGCTTCTGTTATTGCTCTTGTTTTTTTGGATCTAAATATTCAGTAGCTGACTCCACAATGAAGTCACATAGTG
Organism: Caprimulgus europaeus; assembly: GCA_907165065.1. The sequence continues at coordinate 16,274,254 of OU015526.1, forward strand.
CTGTATGAACATTGAAACTGATCTTCAAAGGTGGTGAATGCTTTAAGGGTTAGGACATATTAAATGAATTATTAACATTTTGAAATAAACAAAAGACATTTTCTCAAGTGCAGTAGTAAGTGTTAAATAATGAAGATATCTGCAAGACTCCAAATAGAGTCACAGCTAATGATCTGCATTGCCAAACTCAAGTCTTGCCTGAAATATTTGCAGGACGAGTTCACTGTGTGTGCCTCGCACTTTACACCCACGCTGCATGAATTTTGTCAGTAATTAGTGTAAAGCCTGAGGTGGACCTTGTAACTATGATGAACTATTCATAGTAGAGCACTTAGGTAAAACAATGCTGTGGGGAAGAGAGCATATTTGTAACTGCAGGGTAATGACAAATTTTGTAAAACTGTATTTAAGCTAATAGGCAACTGAGCTCCACGAAGGCTCCTAGGGGTCCTGTTCCTCTAAGAGTCCAGATGAGGAACACAGCTGGAATAGCCCACAGATCATTTCTGGCCTGCATTAATGTCTTTTCTTCTCAGGGTACTCAGAGGAATATTTATATGTATCCAGGTCTTAACAGGAGGAAGGACTGAGAATTCTCTACAAAGGGCTGTTGACACAAAGCTGTTACTAATACTGCAGGTGTTGAGCTAATTTTAAGCATGCATTCCTCTAGAAATGCCAGCATAAGAGGAAAATATAGTTCAGGTTGCTCTTTTCTCCCTATTCAGGCCAGAGAGAGGGGAAAAAAAAACAAACAAAAAAACCCCAAAAACCAAACAGAGAGAAATTGTGTGTGATGGCTCTTCTGGAACTAATGGAATTAAAGTATTGATCAAGGACTTCTGACAACAGCTCAGACACCATTGTTTTATAATAAGATGTCTGTGCAGGTGCTGTTTCCCCTCACAGCATTCCCTCTAGATGTGCATGCCAGTGTGCCAGGGTCTGAAAGTGCTGGTTTTGGATCCATATCTAATATTGCTCCTCTAAAAGCTAAACTCACATCTGGTCATTCTACCTGCAGAAAATATCTATTTTTTTTGCTGCCTTTTTCTCATCCTGGCATGATTAGACTTTTGTGAGAAGAAATAGATTCTGCAGGCAAAGCTATAAAAGGAAGATGGAAAAAGACCTTCCTATTGCCGAGGCAAGTCACCTCCATTACAAGGGTTTTCATTCTCATGCCTTTACACTCACACTTACAGGACAATCTTCAAAATGTTTCATAACATTTATTTTCAGCCATTATACCCAGTGGAAGTAGTAAATGGCATAATTACTCATTATAATTTTGTCCGTTTGTTTTCAGAGGTGCCTTACAAACTTCAGTGCTCAGGAAATATTAATACAACAGTAATACAGTATGAAAGTCAAACCTTGCATTAGTTACTGATTTTCATAAACCTACGCACAAAACTGTATCTGATTTAAGACATTGTTTAGCGTTGAAATGTTCTCATCTCTTTTATTCACTTTGAGCAGGAAAAAAAAATGAAGGAAAAAAGAAATCTTCTAACAGTAATTTGCACATTCACAGCATGAGATGGTGATGTTAAAAAGAGAGACCCTTATATTACATTATTACTACAGCTATATTATAAAAAATGAATATTCACTGAAAAATCCACAAATGACTATTCTAGCAGTTGAAGCAGGGCATTGAAGGGTAATTCAGGACTGAATGAAGCAGCCTGCAGTCTCAGCCTAAACATTCTGGTGCTCAGTAGACCACAAAGCACCTATGAAGACTATCCTGGAACTACTTCAGTAGCAGGAATTGTCTTGGATTCAGGTGCCATTTGCACATCTTGGGGATAGGCAGGCTGTGCCAACTGCAATAGGCTTTCTCAATTATTTAATTCCTAGTTGACCAAATAATATTGTTACCCTTTAAGTCTCCGTATTTGTCTCAGCTCTGCTGTAGAGAGGAATTATGACACCAGAAATACCCAAAACATCTTTCTCAGGTAAAGGATATGGAAATGTATGTTCTGAAAAGCCCTAACAAAACATCCAAAAGAACATTACAATACAGCCTGTTGTGTTGATAATCCATGTACTAATCAGTCCCTAAGTAATGGTTGACACCATAGAGTGCAGCAGCTCCAAAGGGAAATTACAAGCACATAAGTTATTTCTGCTGGAAACAGACTTCACATTTAGAATATTTTCATCACCACTTTCCAGCTCATTAACCTTTTTGTATCAGAAAAAATACTGATATCCAGCCAGAATGAACTCATAAATCATTTAATTTGTTTCAAGTCTGACCCAATAGGATCAGGAGAAAACCTGAATGGAGGCTCTCAGATATTTATTTTTAACTATCTTTGACATAAAAATAATGATGATTTTTCTTCATTTTAGTGGTGATTGTAATTTACATTAATAAAGTGACCTTAAAAATTGCGGTAAAAGCTTTACAGAGATACTAAGACACAGGGCTTCCAATTTGTTAATCAAAGAGCAACACTCCAGAAACATATACATTATCAGAAGCTAATTATTCACACCGGGTTTTAGGAAGGACACCACCGTCTAATATGTGTGAAAAATATTCCTTCAGACATTTGAGCTACCATGCATGAGTAGGATCCATGTGTCTGTTTAACAAAACAGAAAACTCTCTGATAGTAAAAGCTCTCAATGTCTTGTTGGCCTTGTGACAGTGGGAGCAGTGCTGGCAATTGAATAATTGAAACTATTTTTTGTACTACTAATCCATTCACTGAAACCTCATCAGCTAATTTTACACAGACCTTATATAATTTGTCTCACCGTAATGCTCCAGGGATTTGTCCTGGGGAAATAGAGGGGAAAACACACCTGAACAATACCCTCAGTTCAGGTGGTTGCAGCCTGAAGCAGATATGCAGTTTTCAAAGACATGCTCCTGGCTATGTGACTGAGAAGCAAAACCCTCTAGAAAGAACCAAGATGAGTAAAGACTATATGAAAGTCAGAGTGCCAAGAAATCCATTCAGTCTTTAACTGGGGAATCACTGTTAAAGTCTGGAGTGAAATGGCATGGAAACTTTCCTTCACAGGCAATGATGTACTCTTCAAGAAGCTTTAGGAATTGTGGTATCTAAATCTTCTCACTTTACTTAAATACAGAGGTAAAATAGCTTGCTGTTAAACTTGAAGTGTTGCTTCCTAGGCACCAAGTGCATGCTCTGCAGCTGGGGTTTAAGGAACAAAATATTTTCCAAAACTTACAATGATAAGGGTTAAGCCCTTGCAGTGTGTGTCTAAGCCCATGTCATTTGTAGCAGACAACATCCAGTCAGTCAATTTATGCTTGGCAGTAGACAGTGTCCTGCCTCAACACTACTGACCATAGTTCACAGCAAAAAACTTCCACCCGATGTTTTTTAAAAAGATAATAATTCCCACTGCTTCTCCCCCGCCTCCACACCCCCCTGCCCCCCGCCAGCCTCTCCCAGAATCCAATATAGTTAATGTGCTCTGAGGAAATCTGTAGAGTCAAGCTCTGGAAGTAGGACAGATAGATAAGGAAGGACCTTAGTGTATAGATTGTGACAGTGCTTTTATGTGACCTAAATATTCTGACAGAGGTCTTCCTAGGCATAGGCTAAAGCAGATCTTTAGGCACCTGAGGAGTTGAGGACCAAAAGCTTCAAGAGTAGGTATTAGTATAGAAGAGAATTTCAGAACTGAAATTTTTGCTCAAAATCACTGTTATATAAGCCTCTTTTTCAATCACAGCATTTAAACCATTTACTAAAGAATCTCTGGTTGCTCTAACCTCACACTTGCTTCCATTAAATGATACCCAGTTGTGGCTGGAATGGACAAAGGACCGGACACCCAAGTGACACCAGTCATGTCAGGTGACATGACATGAAAAATATCCCATCCTCACTTCACATACATTGATGCAGAAATATTACCTATTCACAGAGAAATTATAGAGTATGCTGCTTCCAGGTTTTGATTTTACAGCATTGCCACTAAATTGTCAAGTCTCAAGGAAAATAAAAGAAAGAAAAAAGAAACAAGGGACTTCACAATACCTTTTTCTGCAAATAATGTCAGGATTTGATTAGCTTGAAAGCTGAAGAAAAGGTACTCCAATATTTACAAATCAAATCTATTTACATTGTATGTTAGGAAATATGATCAGATTTTACTTTGTTGATCTCCTATTAGGAAGCATTTAGTTTTGAGTCTATGAAGAAATTCACTGAGATTCAGAAAGTATAAAATACTCTGAATGTTATTCTGTTTTTTCTCAGGAGACTTTTATTATGCATTTATCGCAAGAAGAGACAGAGGACACAAGTAATTGGAAAATACACTGAATGAGATTTATTATTATGGGATTTATGTGCCTAATTCCTATAGGCTTCTTTGAAACATATTTATTTAATAAATGCATTCAGTAAGTTAAGACTTCTGCATTAATATATTTTAAGATGATGGACCATTAGATCATCTAGCCTGTCCACTTGTATTATGCCAGATATAAAACTTCATCTAGTAATTCTCCCAGTAAGACCAGTGGTTTGTACTTTGCAAATAAATATTTTTCAGGAAAAAAAAATCCTTTCGGGAGCTGAAAACATCCATAAACAGAAGACCTACAACTTCATTTTATATGTATTCCACTTATTACTCATTCCCATGGCTAAATTATATCTTTGATTTCTCAACCAATTTATGCAGCATCAACATTCAGTCTTAAGCTCTTTTTAGGCCTTTTTCTACAACTTTTTCAACAACTTCTAGACCCTTATCTCTATCTTGGAGAAGTTATGTGCTACCTATTTTAAAATTAGCTGTTGTCAGCTCTATTCTTGAATGAAACTGTTAATGTATTTAAAAATAAAATAAAATAAAAATTGTGCAAGGAGATTTCAACTTACAGATTCTTCTCAATGTATTCAGAAAAGCCAGTACTTCTTGTTTACATATTTCACAACAACCTGCTTATCTTCTGTGAATAAGCAACTTCTGAACATGCAAAAAGCACTGAAGATGCCTGTGCAAACACTTCTGGAATTACAGTTAGCAAGTGGCTATTCATAGATGTAGTCAAAACACTCTATGAACATTTTGTCAATAAAATGTTCTTACCTGCATTGAAAAAAAATATTTAAAAATCACAGAGAAGCACTATGGATACTCTCAAAGTAATATGTGGTATTTGTGTGCATATATTTCACAGACTGTTTAAACAGTCTACTATTTGCCTAATTTTTTCTGACATTGGCATAGCTGTAGATTTGCCATGACCATGGGAAAGTGTGTAGACTCACTGTCCAAAGAGCTAACTTGAACTTGAGATACTACTACCACTATCAATGACATTCTGTGGCAATCCTATCACTCGCTGCCAGGAGCATCCCTCACTTAATTGGCAAAAAAGTTTCACTGTCAAGCAAAGACAGCAGGGTATTCCCCATGTCTACTTTCTTGGAGAGGGGATCACTACTGGTTTTGTTGACATTTTTCTCTTTGTAGCAATGTCTTGACACCTTCCTTTTTATTCTTGTACAGGATGTTACTAGAGTTTCCATACCAAAACCTGATAGGTTTGGTTGAAGGATCAGGATCACAGATAGTGTTTTCCTTAATCCCTTTAGTGGCAGGGAAGAATACTGAAAGGAACAGGAAAACACACCTGATTGATTAACACATGGCTCAGAGGCTGGTGCCATCAGCAGAATTTTGGTTTCTTTGATCATGGGGAGGATGGATTTCAGCTGTCTCAAAGAGGGAAAAGGCTTGCTCATGAGCCAGCGAGGCTCATTGAGAGGGCTTTAAATTAGGTTTGAAGTGGGAAGGGGATAAAAACTAGGCTCAGTGGAGATGAGCCCAGGTGCAACATGGCAACCTTGGGCATGAAATCTATAGCCCAGCTCAAGTGCATCTACACCAACACACGCAGCAAGGGCAATACGCAGGAGGAGCTGGAAGCCACTGTGCAGCAGGGTAGCTGTGACATAGTTGCAGTCACAGAAACATGATGCGATGACTCTCATGGCTGGAGTGCTGCAGTGGATGGCTATAAGCTCTTCAGGAGGAATAGGCAAGGAAGGAGGGGTGATGGGGTGGCTCTGTGTGTTAGGGAGTGTTCTGATGGTATAGAGCTTGAAGTTTGTGATGATGAGGTTGAGTGCTTATGGGTAAGAATGAAGGGGAAGGCCAATAGGGCAGATATCTTGTTGGAAGTCTGTTATAGATGACCCAACCAGAATGCAGAGAAAGATGAAGCCTTCTTCTACAAGCAGCTGGCAAAATTCTCACAATCGCTATCCCTTGTTCTCGTGGGGACTTCAACTTATTGGATGTCTGATGGAAACAACCTGGGCGTTGTCTCCCACCGCATTCTCCTAGAGAAGCTGGTGGCTCAAGGCTTAGACAGGTGTATTCTTCGCTGGGTAAAAAACTGGCTGCATGGCCGAGCCCAGAGAGTTGTGGTGAATGGAGCTAAATCCAACTGGGGGCCGGACACAAGTGGTGTTCCCCAGGACTCAGTTTTGTGGCCAGCTCTGTTTAATATCTTTATCAATGATCTGGATGAGGGGATTGAGTGCACCCTCAGCAAGTTTGCAGATGACACCAAGCTGGGCAGCAGTGTTGATCTGCTTGAGGGTAGGAAGGCTCTGCAGAGGGATCTGGACAGGCTGGATCAATGGGTCAAGGTCAGTTGTATGAGGTTTAACAAGGCAAGTGCCAGGTTCTGCACTTGGGTCACAACAACCCCATGCAACGCTACAGGCTTGGGGAAGAGTGGCTGGAAAGCTGCCAGTCAGAAAAGGACCTGGGGGTACTGGTCAACAGCCAACTGAACATGAGCCAACAGTGTGCTCAGGTGGCCAAGAAGGCCAATGACACCCTGGCTCATATCAGAAATAGTGTGGTCAACAGGAGTAGAGAAGTGATTTTCCCCCTGTACTCTGCACTGTTGAGGCTGCATCTCTAGTGCTGTGTTCAGTTTTGGGCCCCTCACTTCAAGAAGGATGTTGAGTTGCTGGAGTGTGTGCAAAGGGCAAGGAAGCTGGTGAAGGGGCTGGAGAACAAGCCTTATGGGGAGTGTCTGAGGGAACTGGGATTGTTTAGTGTGGAGAAGAGGAGGCTGAGGGAAGACCTTATTGCTTTCTACAACTGTCTGAAAAGAGGTTGTAGTGAGGTGGGTGCTGGTCTCTTCTCCCAAATAACAAGTGATAGGGCAAGAGGAAATGGCCTTAATTCGCACCAGGGGAGGTTTAGGTTGGATATTAGGAAAAAAATTATTTGGTGAATGGGTTGTCAAGTATTGGAACAGGCTGCCCAGGGAGGTGATGGTGTCACCATCCCTGGAGGTATTTAAAGGACATGTAGATGTGGTACTTGGGGATATGCTTTAGTGGTGAACTTGGCAGTGCTGGGTTTATGGTTGGACTAGGTGACCCTAATGTTCTTTTCCACCCAGTCTATCCTATGATTCTATGAAAAACCAAGAAGCAAGCTAAGGAAATTGCAAAAACACATTGTGAGTATCTCATAATTTCAAAATAGCAAGATTCTTAGTTTCAGAGAGAGCTTAAACCGTGTGTAAAAACATTTTTAGAAACAAAATTTAAACATGTGACAGTAAAGTATACACTTCTCCTGCAGAAATTCCATGCCAAGCTGCAAACTAAGTGCAAATTAGAGGATGTGTTGCATGTTTTCCTTTATTAAATTACACTTTTTAGAAAGATTTTTTTTTTTTTCCATCCACTAAGAACTATCAGAGTTTTAAGTGCTATGGAAAATAATGTGCACAATGTAAGAATTTCAGCCACAGGCTTCTCTAGTTACCTTCTCTAGCAGTCTTTTTAAGTTTCTTCTTGCTCTTTCCCATCCTTAGCTGCCACCTGGCTCTCTTCTGTTACCACTGGAAAAGCAAGCCAAGCTTGCCAATAGCATCATTTGAGTGACAGGCTGTGAAAATTTAAACACTCCACAAAAACATCCTTTTCCTCTGGAAAAATGGAATTTGACATCTCTATATTTCTTAGGGTCCTGATGTAAACTCTGCTCCATGAAGCATGAGGCCATGGGCAGTGATTTAGTCCAACAAATCTAAAAAGGTTTTATTCATACTTTCAGAAGCAAAAGTAAGTGTTTGTTTTCTTTCTTTTTTTCCAAATACTGCTTCACAGCTCTCCCAAGGCAATTTCAGATTTCTAACTTTCACATGTTGATGAAGTATTTGCATTTATGACTTTCTACTCACAAATGATTTATACACTGAACTCCTGGCAATAAAAAAAAAATATTCACTATTTTTTAACCTAAAGATTTGCTTTAAACTACTAGATACCTGCAGCTGTCAATTATAGCTTGTTAAATCAGGTAAAGACTTTTCTGGAGATATTTTAGGAAAAAATTTCCATTGGAAAACATAATTTCTTAAAATAAACTTTTCTCTTGGTCAAAATATATAAAGTAATAAGAAAAAATCTGCAAAAGTTATATTGATCAGGTCCAGAATCAAGTTTCTGATCAAAACTCCTTAGTTCTTCTAAATTTTTACATTACATGGAAGCAGGTAGAAAACTGTATCTATAAACCCTACTTTTTGCTTCAGAACAAGACTTTGAGGCCCAGTTTCCCACCCCAACATCTGATGCTTTAAACTATGAAGAACCTTTTGACTTTTGCCACAGAAACTTTTCCCCAAATTATTTTAACATAGTTTTTATGAAAAATGAAAATAAATTTTTAAAAATCTTTGCTTTTTTTGTTGAAAGAATAACTGTTCTCTGGACAATACCAGATTACAAAAAAAGACATCATAGCAACTCAGTAAGATGATTTTGCAAAAGTTAATTCTGTAGTGCAACAAGAATTGACTGCACTTACTATACATTGCAATAAAACAAAAGCCCTCTGCCTTTCCTGTGTTTTGCAGTGGAATTGCTCTTTCATCTTAGTTACTAAATGCATTAAAGGTAGAAAGTCACATCCACCACTGAAAGATGAGGACTCCTATTTCTCACAAATGATTTTTAGGAGAACGTGTTGGGATTTATATAATATCTGCCCCTCAAAAGACATTCTTGTTATGAAAAACACCATTGGAAGCCACAGTACAGTCTTACCTGAAAAAAAAAAAAAAAAAAAAAAAAAAAATCCCACTTTCTAATCTCAGCATCTCCTCAGTATCATTAGTTCTTCTAAAATCAAAGGCTATCTCAAATCACAGAATCAAAGAATGTTAGGGATTGGAAGGGACCTCGAAAGATCATCTAGTCCAACCCCCTGCCTGAGCAGGAACACTTAAATGAGTTCACAAACTTAAGGTGCGGGATTCTGTCTTGACATAGAATCATAAAATGGTTTTAGATGGAAGGAACCTTTAAAGGTTATCTAGTCAACCCCCGCCCTGCAGTGAGCCGGGAAATCAACTAATCAGGTTGATCAGAGCCCCATCCAGCCTGATCTTGAATGTTTCCAGGGATGGGGCTTCTACCACCTTTCTGGGCAACATTTTCCCCTGTTTCACCACCCTCATCATAAAGAATTTATTTCTTATATCCAGTCTAAATCTACTCTCTTTTAGTTTAAAACCATTTCCTCTTGTCCTATTGCAACAGGCCCTGCTAAAAAGTTTGTCATCATCTTTCTTATAAGCAACCTTTAAGTACTGAAAGGTTGCAGTAAGATCTCCCTGGAGCCTTCTCTTCTCCAGGCTGAACAACCCCAACTCTTTCCATCTTTCTTCATAGGAGAGGTGTTTCATCCCTCTGGTCTTTTTTGTAGCCTTCTTCTGGAACCACTACAACAGGTTCATGTCTTTCAGTCTCCCTCATAAATTCATACCACTGCCACTGAGTTCAGGGTTTCATTGTAATCTGCCTGACAGTGAAATCAGACAGTGGAATCAACCAAGTTGTATTTCATCAGATCTATTGTGCAAAATATAACTAAATATTTCTTTGACTATCATTATAGGCTGCAGTGACATTGAGCAGATTGCTCCTACCTCTTCCATTGACTTCAGTCCCTTTGACCTCTGTGTGTGTCTGCCAGTAGTTTTAATAGATCTAGTTTTTTAACAAACTGTTCAGGTGAATAGGAGGGGAAAAATGTGAAAAAAAAATAATATATATATATATGTATATATAGACACTGAGCTTAGGAATACCAATATAAATTAGTCCAGAATAACTCAGAGCAAAGACCAGCCTTCCGTACTCACTAGGTGCTAAGTACCTATTTCCATGAGACACTTAACTTCCAAACAGCTTGGGATTAGGTGATACTTTAGAGACTTTCTCCAAGGTAATGTTAGTGTTCTGGGACTCCAATATTTTCATTACAAAAAATAACTGCTAAGGGGCCTTTCTCCAAAAGCTGGCTCCCATGAGTAACAGGCACAGCCCATCTCCCTATAGGTATGTGCACCTTGGAGAGAAAGTACTGTACTACCCCTACTCCGTGAAGTGTACCTATTCTTGCTTTTTGGCAATTAGTGGAAAGTTTGGGGCAGTTGCCTGGTGCTGGCTAGACTAGTTTAATAAAAGCCTGCATTGTTTATTAGCCGAGAAAACAGTTACGTCTCCAGCATTCCCAGGGGTTTGTTTTGCCAGGAATTCCTGCTCACACAACAGATTTCAACATTCCTCTTTTAAGACGGGAACAAACAACTGAACCTACTGAGAGTACCCTTTGTCAGAGCTTGGTAGTACTTTTCTAATAAAACTCAGATGATTTATAATATATTTACATGGGAGACATATTTGGCATATAAAGCAGTTACAGTGCAAAATTCTTGGGTGCTAGAAAGAGATTTCTTGTGATTTCACAACAAAGATCTTCTGTTACTGCTCAGAACATTAAGGGAACTTTTCTGTACAGCATTAAACCAGTAAGATATTCTCACTGGTTAATAGCCACAACCTATTTCTTGGGGAATAGAGCAAACCCAAAATAACTTCAATTGTTCTGCCACAAGACAAATCCACAAGAATTGTCAGCCAGCCAATGAGCAACAGGGTACCAGTAATTACATCCATGTTCTGGCTGGAATAATTAATTTGTATATCACTGGTTCTGTAAGCAAAGCTCAGGAACAGATTTTAGGAACCAAAAAGCCTTACCTGTCCAGTGGAGGCACTGCCAGGACAGGGGTGGCTACCATAGCACTGCCATCCTCCCAGGAGGGCACAGTTTCCAGCATCACTGAATTTGCCTGGGCAAAGACTACCTAGGCAAGGTATTAGGCACTCTTTTCTGTTCCAGTCTTATTTTTAGCTCTCCATTGGCTGGGTCAGCTGTAACAGGTATATTTAAGTTTCTCTACCCTTACACCTTGCAGATTGACTACAGAACCACCAGCCTAAATCCAACCAGCCACATTCAGTGAATCAGGTCAGGTGGAGGAGCAACCATCACAAAAGGCAAGTAGGAGAAGGTAATCCTCAAACAAATCTGCAGTAAAAAGGACCTAGAAGAAGCCTTACTTCTTCATTTGCCGCCTTTTTGTTGGACTTTAAATGTTACAGCAATAATCTCTTCCTCTCTTTCTTGTGTATTTAACTCTTTCAATGTCCTGATAGAACTGCATAAGGAAAGCAAACTGCTGAGGCACTGACATCAAGATGTGCATCCAGGTGAATGGCTAATTCTATAGGTTATTTAAGCAATTGCCCCCACAACAAAGATCTGATTCTAATGCTAGAATTAATAACTACAAAAAAAAGATATGTTTGACCTCACTGAGGTCTTGATCATTTTTACTTTCTGTACTCACTAGAGCTTTGTAACAACTCACAATAAGGCCACACCTGTAAAACTGGAAGATCCATGCATCAGCCATCTCCAGTACCAAAATCCGTTTGAAATGAGCTTGAGGGAAAATACCTCTAATGCAGGCCACAGACACATTTCTTAAGTAAAACAGACTAACAGAATAAGTGACTTTATGACAGATAAGAATTTATGCTGACAAAATTACTTTCTCAATGTTTACCTAGGAGAATAGGAAAAAACAACAATCCTGTGAGATAAAAAACACTGATCATTTTAGCAAGTTTCATAAGCTGTGTGTTTCATATGCTGTTTGTGCTACTCCCCTATATTTATATACAAAAAATACATAGAAAATAATAAAGCTTTTCCAGCTTTCTGAGGAACAATAGACAGGTCATACATTTTAAATATGAAGTATAATTTAAATTATATTCCCTTCTGTTGACTACAGGGCTGAATATACTTTGCATAGCATTTCAAAGCATGGCAAAGAAACCGTTAGAAGCAAGCCAATTACAAAAAAATGTAATATAGATTAAATTAGACTAACAAGGATATAATTTATTACAGTCCATTTAAACTCTAATTAGATCAAAACTTTGTCCTTTGTTACTTATCAGTACTTAAATGGGAAGAAGTTAGTTTTGTTTCACACAATAAAGTTACTGTGAAATAAAGCATAAGTCCATGGGATAGTTCATACTGCTTCTTCTTTCACCTACAAAAGGAATTTTTAAACATGACAGAATGACAGTTCAGCAGGCACAAATGAACCCACATCATTCATTTATTGCCCTGAGAGAAATCACACATCCTTCAGCTTATCAGTTTTTAATAAGAGTCCCGCATTCATCAAAATACATGTACGAAACATGCAGAATGCATGGCCTTCTATTTATAAAACATACAACAGCTAAAAATGGTTCTATTCCAGCAATTAGAAAAGTAAATCACTGTGCTCTACCAGTTTGCCTCAGGCACCACCTCCTTATCACCTGTCATAGACACTCATATGTCTTAGCTAAATGACAACCAAAAGTAAGAAGCAGGACAGACACCTAAGTACTTCAGCTAAGGTCTTAATTTAAAGATTTCCCATTAAAAGATAAGAAAAGCCAAACAAAGACTGATCAGAGAATGAGGATTTTAGACAACTGAACTTCAGAATAAACACTTTACACTCATTAATTCCCTGTGAGATTTCATATCAACTCCACAGCATCTTTCAGGGGGAAAAAAATTGAAATAAAAGCTCCATATTGTGTCCAGGTTAGAACACAGCTCTAAGCTTTTGAGTCTGTTGCCAAATGCCTTCAAATCTGAGCTATTAGAAAAACAGAGGAAGCATTTCATGAGAAATTTAGAAGCTGTTACTTCACAGACCAGTTTATTGCTTTGCTATTCACTTTGAAAGGATATTTTCCATAATCCTTCTTTTATAAACCTAAGGATCATTCTCAAGCAGACCTGTGATTGTATTTGCTTGAAAACCAGTGTTTTAAGACAACAATGAGAATGGAGCAAGGGTAATAGTTTTACTATAGCTATAATGGTAAATTCTGAGGTAAGAATTGCTTATTTGAAAAATACACATACACACTGTTGATAACTTCTCTTGCACAACAACGTGCTCAATTCCGTTGCTCATTTTTAATGAACCCTGAAGTTAAAGTAGTTTTCTATCTCACCATTCCATCATTGAGTACTGATAGCTGATGCAAGTGCTTCTGAATGTCTGATGTGATAATTATATTACATATATATAATTATATTGTATTAATCACTTTTGAACCTTGAATGTGTGGGGTTTTTGGGGGTTTTTTTGCATAGCACCAATAGAAAAGGCTCTTTGCTGAGTTATTTTAAACCTTGACTAGACTGTGGAAGGTTTAACACGTCTGTCATGTGCTATCAAAATTCTAGGACACTTCTGTGTCTGTCGTGCTGCAACTCACTGAATTTCATCCCAGTTTTCTGTGGAACTTCTCCAACTTCAGTTGAAAGTTATTCTGAAGAACACTCATTTGGCTTAAAAAACTCAGTGGCACTTAAATTTGCATCTGTTAACATTCTCAGTGTTCTGAGTGCCATTCCTAAAATGCCTCAAAAGAATAAATGCATCGGAGAATCTTGGGTATTTCAGAGACCTAAATTTTAGATTATCAGATCGTTCAAATTAACCACCTCAGCATGAAGACAGTTAAGTGCTTAAAAACTGGGGATTCAAAAGGGATATAGATTGTCAGTGAGATAGATGTCGCTGAAAGAGAGGGTAATTTAAGCTGCATTTCTTGTTAGAATCCTAATGTTTCAGAGACTCAAAACACTAAGATCGCTCTTTCAAACACCAGGAGCCTGTCAAGTTGTTTCAAACACAAGAAGAGCTGATAGTCAACAGTTCAGCAATGGGATTACTCACCAGGAAAGCAAAAGCAGAATGCTGCAAATTTGAGCTGAGCAGTAGCTCAGCATGGGAATTTCTCACTCATGCTTTTCAGAGGTATTCCACTTCACCCAGGCTAAGGACTCACCAGAAGGGCAGAGATGCAGCAACAACTTCTGTAGAGTACCTTCTTCTTTCAAAAAGCTGACCTCTCACTGATGAACCCTACGGCTTTTACATTGCCCATTGATCAGAAATGGAAATAATATATTTTCCTCATTTGCAACTGTGGTGGGTTGACCCTGGCTAGAGGTCGGATGCCCACCAAAGCCCACTCTATCACTCCCCCTCCTCAAATGGGCAAGGGGAGAAAATTATAACGAAAAGCTCGTGGGTGGAGATAAGGACAGGAGAGATCACTTACCAATTACTGGCACAGGCAAAACAGACTCCACTTGGGGAAAAAACAAATTTACTTTATTACCAATCAAAATCAGAGGATAGTGAGAAGTAAAACCAAATCTTAAAACACCTCCCCCCATCCCTCCCTTCTTCCTGGGCTTAATCTCTTTCCCGATTTTCCACCTCCTCCCCCCAGCAGCACAGGGGAACAGGGAATGGGGTTGGGGTCAGTTCATCACATGTTGTTTCTGCTGCTGCTTCCTCCTCAAGGGGGAAGACTCCTTCCCCTGCACCAGCGTGGGGTCCCTCTCATGGGAGACAGTTCTCCACAAACTTCTCCAACGTGAGTCCTTCCCATGACTGACAGTTCTTCATGAACTGCTTTAGCATGGGTCCTTTCCATGGGGTACAGTCCTTCAGGAAGGGACTGCTCCAGCATGAGTCCCCCACGGGGTCACAAGTCCTGCCAGCACACTTGATCCAGTGTGGGCTCCTCTCTCCACAGGGCTACGGGTCCTGACGGGAACCTGCTCCAGTGCAGGCTTCCCGCGGGGTCACAGCCTCCTTCAGGCATCCACCTGCTCTGGCGTGGGGTCCTCCACGGGCTACAGGTGGTCATCTGCTCCACCATGGATCTCCATGGACTGCAGGGGGACAGCCTGCCTCACCATGGTCTTCACCACAGGCTGCGAGGGAATCTCTGCTCCGGCGCCTGGAGCACCTCCTCCCCCTCCTTCTTCACTGACCTTGGTCTCTGTGGAGTTGTTTCTCTCACATCTTCTCACTCCTCTCTCTAGCTGAAAAGTGTGCAGCATTTTTTCCCTCTCTTCTCTTTTTTTTTCTTAATTATGTTATCACAGAGGCGTTACTGATTGGCTCGGCCTTGGCCAGCGGCGGGTCCGTTCTTGTAGCCAGCTGGCATTGGCTGTGTCAGGTCGGACATGAGGGAAGCTTCTGGCAGCTTCTCTCACAGAAGCCACCCCATGTCCCCCCCTCCAGCTGCTACCAAAACCTTGCCACGCAAACCCAATACAGCAACTTTCCCTTTTCTGCATCTACCCTCCAGATATTCCCTTCCAGTTTGGAAAATACTAATTTAGTGTTAAGAACAGTAACTGTCATAGAGGTCGGAAGCCAGCTCTCACACCTCCAAGTGATTGTCCTGAGCTGAAAGCAATAGACTCATCCACATTTCCATTTTCTTGTTCTATGCCAATGCATTGTTAATTTTTTCATGTCTGAGCACTTCTGTTGGCTTAAAACTTCCAAGTAGGTGAATATTTTGTGAACCTTGGTAGGACTTAGGCCTTTGTCACGTGCTAAGTGTCTCAATGCTGGGAAGACTTCAGTGACTATAACAATGAACCAACAGCTTTCCCAGAGGAAAGCTGATGCAGAGGAAGTTTTAGGCACCCACAGGGTTGAGCACAAATTTTGCTCATAACAGTGGGTATCAACAAAATTAACTAGCTGCCCTATCAGTCTGGCTCCCAGCATCTCAATGAAATACAGTAGGATACTGCTATTGCAATTTGTGCACAAGAAAGGTTCATCTTAATTTAGATACTCAAACATAACTGAGGAATGTTATTGTTCTCCTTTTTCCCTGCATATCCACATCATCACATTCTTCATCTACATAATTTGCCTACATTTCCCCAGTGACTGACACAGGAGCTGTCCATACTAGAGGCACGTTCCTCAGAGCTGGGCTGCACTGTTTGACAGTGATTGAGATGTCTGGAATAAGAAAAAGGACTCTGTCAGCAATACAATACTCATGACATGTTCCATCTTCACAGCTTTCCCCGCCAAAGTCTCTCAGTGAACGATGCAATTAAAATTTTGGAATTGCAGGGGTGGTGATTGAGTGCTCAACTCCTAATTTTCTCTGGCAGCTGCTCAATTCTTTTGTCCAGTTATGGTAGGAACCAAATGAATTGTAAGTGAAATAAATTTTCCTCAGAGAATTTCCATTTTACCAATACATGCTTCAGGTTCTGAGAGCACATCAGCAGCATTGTGTCTTTCACAGACATTTCAAATTATTATTTTATTCTGAAAACAGAGAACTATCTAATTACATCTGAAGAAACACAAAATCAAGTGGCCTTGGACACAGTATTCCTATCTCTTGAAAATAAAAACTCGGCAAGATCAACAGAATTGTCTTTACTGCACAAAAAAGTTTTGGATATTTACTTTGAATTTTTAATAAATACTTCTGTGACATGACCTACACTCACTGCTATTTCTCATTGCTTTGAAAATATTTTAAATTGACATTTCTGACAAAAAATATCTAATATCATAACCATTGAAGAATATCACAAAAATTTTCACAAGTTGGTAGTTTATTTTAGTAGCATTATCTATATTTTTTTTTTCAGAGTTTTGATGAGTGATGTTTGTGTACATTTAGTGTGTAGACACACAGGCACAGGAGGAGCTGGCATTGAAACGTCCTTTTAAGTTCTGTTGAAAAGCGATTGAAATTAATCAAAGTCATGTATCAGAAGAAAATAGTCTTAGTTGCTTTCCTGAACAGAAAGCGGGTATTCCCACGCATACACATAAATAAATTCTGTGGATGTAGAGGAAAAGCGGATATATAGATTACTCAGAGCATCATCACACACAGAGAAAAGTGGCTCCCTAAATTATCAAATTCGGTCCACCATAGTGAATTATAACCTGTTATAAACCTTCAAAACTTGATCTTAAAGTGATTTAGGATTTTTGTCCATAGTATCTACTAAAAAGGTGTTCTATAATTACTCTGCAATGATGGTTAGAAACCTTCTTATAATTTCCACAATAAATACATGATGGCAAATTAAATTCTGTTTGGTTTTGTGTTAATATGTCCTCTTTTTTAAATCACTTATTGTCTTTTTTTTTTTTACTCCTAAATTAGTTATCAAGAATGGCTTTGTAATTTCTGTTATCCTATGCTAAGGAAATTAAGTTAGATAGCTAATTAATGTAGTTAGTAAAGAATTAGATAGTAACTAATGATAGTTATTCCATTCCTCATAGTACCATAGAGTGGTCTCTCACAGTATGTGTTCTAGTTTAGTGTACATCTGTCAGTGTGAAAAGATTATACAGTATTACAGATGTCATCTCCAAGGCTTTATACACTGAATACTAGACATACTTTACCTGATATTTTGTATCATCAAATATCTTTTAGTATCTATAGGACGTTAAAAAATTACCTTCATCCAGTTAACAACAGTCTTACATGACTCAGGAGCCCAGATTTTATACCTGAGGGTATAAAAAACTCTCCAAATACCTTCTCTCACAATGTTGGTCTTCTTCTCTCCACTCTTTACCATCATCGATATTCCAGTCCTGTTTATAACTTTTATGTGTCCTGAGAATCAACAAGTTTAATTAAACTTACTTCATGTACCAATTTCACTTTTGAAAATATTGCATAAGATCAGCATCAAAAATGAACTTCAAGGAACATCATGAGCCTAATAGTTCCTCAATGTCAGAGTTCGTTGTCCTTGTTTGTCAGCTAATCTATGGCTCCATGCTGTCCTTAATAATTTATTTCTAGTTATTGCATGAAGATCAGGCTTAAGCTCAGATCAACATTTCTGCAAAGTAGAAAATCATTTTTATCGAGGATACTCATCAGCTTAACCTGGTAAAATTATAACGGATTCTATCTCATTTTTTTTTTCATTT
The DNA here is from genome assembly GCA_907165065.1 of Caprimulgus europaeus. The sequence continues at coordinate 16,292,495 of OU015526.1, forward strand.
ATATCCTTATCCTTAAAGATCCTTTCATTTAAACTGTAACCTGTATTTACTGAGTTTAAACTAGTGGGTCTGTAGTGCCTTGATGACTTCCTTACCTTGCTTTTAACACAAATGCTCTACTTGTTGCTCTTCACTCATATGTTATCAGGTTAAATAAATGACTTGAGTTATTTAAAACCCTAGCAGCCTGACTTGTGATTTCATGTGCTAAATCTTTTCAGTCTTCTAAGATGGAGATATCTGCTCACCACTTCCCTGTTTAAGTGCCTTAAGCTCTGCATGTTAGGTACCCCTCAAAGTTTTTATTTCCATCTCTCTGTTTCTACCAGCCATTCTACCTTGGCATCTTTTCTAACATCATCTTTAATTTGAGACAAATAATTTGTCCACTCCTGCAGACAGCATTAGGCTATTTTCAGTCTTGACTCCATCTTCATTGGTGAGTTGTCCCACTTCTTTTCTTGTCCTTTATTTACCTCAGCGGACAAAGAATCTCTTGATGATCATGTTCTTTTCCTTTAAAAGTCTAAATATGTTTTATTTGTTTGTTTGCTTTTAACAGTTATTGAGGTAGCCCAGCACTTCCTGATCTCAAAGACATGACTTTGCTAATCATCAGCTCTATTCGCCTTTGTTCTCTGGCTCACTATCATTTGAATTATTTTAGTGCTTGTCAATTATTCATTTGTCTTAGTTCTTTCTACTGAAATGTTAAAGCAAATGGCATTATTGAAGTTTCTGACTTGAAAATGAAACATTAAATAATGTAATAATGTATTGAAAGAGTTCTACAAAAGCTTACACTGTTAGGAAAAAAGCAATAGACTTTCAATGGAAAGTAAATCACAGTGTGTTTCCCTAAACTATAGCTAAAGGCAGAAAGGAGGGACATGATCTCCAAATTTTGTGAACCAAATATGGATTTTAAATTTCAGTGTGGCCTGCATGTGAGCTGTTTTGGAGGCTGTACTCCTAATAAGGATGAACAGGTTGCATAAGAAAATGTTTTGGTTAAATTATGAAATATATATATATGCCATGCACTTTCTTTGTATTCATGATACGTCTTGAAGGTCTCTACCTCAGCACACAAATGAATACTTTAAATATATTTTCTTTTTGGTAGTCCTTAACAGCTTTGCTTTGCCAAAAATACCCTACAGTCTATACTGAAGAAGCCTGGATCTTATATTCCCACACTTGTTTACTGCAATGCCAACCCTCAAGAGGTTAACAATGTGTGAGTAATGAGGTCTTTTTCATTGAATATTAACTATAATAAGTTTCCACTACTCTATTTTACAAGAGTTTAGGGGGGATTGGTTTAGCTACATCGTGCAAAAAGTCTTGGGAGAATATTAAATTAAACAGTATTTTTTGCAAATAAAAGTCAGTGCTAGAATAATTCTAGAGACATAGAGGAAATTACTTTTTCTTTTCTCCTTTTACTTTCTTTTTATAAGAAACTTTTTATTTAAAGTGACATTCTGACATTTAAGCACATGCTTAAATTGAACGTTATTGACCAGTCTGTGATCTTTTCAGATTAGATAAAAGGACTAATACGCAAGGATTTTATCAAATGTCAATAAATAGCAGTATTGTTCATTATTAATATTTCCAAAACAAGATAATAATGACTCAATAATTGCATTTACAATAAAAAGATGGTAACTTGAGGAGTTTGTGCTTCATTCTGCTCTGATTCACACCAACAGGCTTAATTTAATTTGGGATTTATAGCAGAAATCAGTGTGCTAATGACGTGAATCACAGTGTCATAGTGCTTCATAACTGTGAAAAGTATTTAAAATGCCTGGTTTGTTGTTTATTGCACATGATTTATAAAGCTCATATCTTAATGCTTAGATATACACACAAACACACTAACTTCAGTAGAACCGTATTGAAGTAAGCATCTAAATACCATCTCCCAGACTGTTTAATACAGAAATCATACTGCTTTTTTTCACCTAATGAAAGCAGTTATAGAAACAGAAGGGACACATGAAGATGCAATCAAAATTTTAAAAAGGAAGTATTTGGATCAACGTTTTCTATTATTAGATTCACACACTGCCAGCCCAAGACTATATTTTACAGCATAATGATTCCTTTTTATAAAGTGAATTTCACTTATTTCCAAAAGGTTGAGTCTTTAAATGTATGAAAGACATTCAAAATATTTTTTACAAATCTACAGCTGACATTCTGATCATCTTTTCCACTGACAGTTATTATAATCTTAAGAGGAAAAAAAAAAAAGAAAAAGAAAAGAAAATTACAAACCAGTCATTTTATGCCCTCACTGCTGGATTATGGGATATAAACTAAGAAGAAAGGTTCAAGTATGTCAAGCTCTTTCCTGGATTCTCTGAAACAGCAATAATTTAGCGCCATCTATAGACAGAACTTAATATTGAAAAATAATAGGAAAAATAAACTCACCGCATCAAATCATATCAAATAAAGCAAAGGTCACTCCACGACATCAAAATGAGTAGAAAAATGCCTCAGATCTGCTCATTCTTTCCGAGTTCTTCTCAGAAAGCTGGGAACAATTTAAAACAAATGAAGGCTTTAACCTGTAACAGAGCAATTTAATGTTCCTTTCAGTAATTCTGTGAACTCACTTTAGTACACCCTCATTTAAAGTAAGCCAGGATTGGTCATTGGTTTAATATAGTGCACCATAAACACCATTACTGAGTTCTTTCACTTTTTATTGTTTCACTTCTCAACTGAGCTGCCCTCAATAGTTATTATAGTGACAATCACCACCGGCAAATCTAATCTTGCAAAGCTTAAGTACCTAAGTTCCTTCAATTATGTGAATATACGAATTAACTTCAGAAGTTATTTGCATGCTTTGTCTTGCAGGAACATGTTCTTAGATTATAAAATTGTATTTTGTATGCATCTTGTTTCCTTTAATTGCAAAGCTTCTGGCCTGATTTGCCAACCATTTCCTGGACTGCATCAAGAGAAGCGTGGCCAGCAGGTCAAGGGAAGTGATTCTGCCCCTCTGCTCTTCTCTTGTGAGACCCTACCTGGAGTACTGTGTCCAGCTCTGGGGCAAAAAAGAAGAAGGACATGGACGTACTGGAGCAAGTCCAGAGGAGGGCCATCGGGATGATCCGAGGGCTGGAGCACCTCTCCTATGAGGACAGGCTGGGAGAGTTGAGGCTGTTCAGCCTAGAGAAGACAAGGCTCCAGGGAGATCTTATAGCAGCTTTACAGTACCTGAAGAGACCTACAGGAAGGTTGGGGAGGGACTTTTTACAAGGGCAGGTAGTGATAGAATGAGAGGTAATGGTTATAAACTGGATGAGAGTAGATTTAGATTAGATATTAGGAAGAAATTATTTCCTATGAGGTTGGTCAGACACTGGAACAGGTTGCCCAAGGAAGTTGTGGATGCCTGCCTGGAAGTGTTCAAGGCCAGGCTGGATGAGGCTTTGAGCAGCCTGGTCAAGTGGAAGGTGTCTCTACCTGTGGCAGGGGGATTGGAACTAGATGATCTTTAAGGTCCCTTCCAACCCATACTATTCTATGATGGCATGATTCTTTAAAATTCTATTTAACACAGATATTCAATGTAAACATAGTTTTTAAAAATAAGTTTAAATGTATACATGCAACTAATAATCCACATAAGTACCTGATGAGAATTAGAAAATTGTCAGCAGAGTGGTACTTTGTAATCTGTATGAAATACCTTAATCTGTATTTTAGGTGATGTAAATGCATGCATAAATCTGTCTTCTCTTAGCTTTCATCTCAGTTTAAAAAAAAAAAAAAAAGTTTAAAAGTGCAATCCAGCTTTCCAAGAAATGCCTTTTTGGCTTTTTAATTAAATTAGGTTTCAAATAAAAAAACAATGCCATAGTACCAGAAAAAAAACTGGGATATAGCTTGTTGAAGTTATACAGAAGGGAAAACAGTGCTGTCATTGACACTAAATGATCAGTGTTGACATTTTGCCAAAGGACCAGTCTCTCTAAGTTCTTTTGAGCAACTTCCTTTAATTAAATTTCAGTTTCTGTCCTGAGAGTGAAGAGGAGTGTGGGGCTGCAAACATCTGGTAGAGGATTCTGAACTCATGTTGGTGATGTTCAAAGAAGCAACAGGGCAAGCAGAAACCCAACAAGCAGAATGTTCTGTGATGTTTGGAAAGCAATAACTGCATAAAATACATTACATTAAATATCTAAATGACTTGTTTGGAGTTGAAAGGCTTGTAGATTCAGTCAGAGAACTGCATATTTTAAGTGGAAAAATCAAATATCTTGAAATAAGGAATATAGAGACTTGCTTTTTTAAAGGTTACCATATAATTGACATTACTATGCCAAAGATGTATGGTACTGCTGAATTACATTTGGCACCTTCAAAGGGCATGCCTGTATATTCGTTCAATTCTATAGCTGGTCTCTTCGAAGCATTTCAATACTGCATTGAATACACACATTCATACAAGTACAGATCTAAATATATATAAAATGTCAGGAAAAAGAATGCTTTGAAATGTCTGTATTTTTGCTACTATAACAAAAATGAGTACGCCAAAAAATATGAAGCATTACAGCACATATTGAAATTTTTCAGTAGAGGCCAAATAATTTCACAAAGAGTTTTCTTTCTGTCCAGTTCAGCACAATTGCAATTTGTGGTAAAGAGTTCCTAAAAGGAATTAGGTTGCTTGACTTTGTTTGAATGTCAAGCTTATACATTCTCTCTCTCTGTGCTTCCATTTCTTCCAAGTGCCCAGAAAAAATTCATTTCTTACTAATCTAATCAAAAGGTAGATTCTTCTATGAAAGTATTGGGCTTTGAATTTTCTTCATCTTATGCTAGTCAAAGAAAATGTCATACTTAGATGTTAGCAAAGGCACGTGCTGCAGAGCCAAATATCTATTGTGACAAAGCTTAGAGAGCCAAAGATTAGTAAAGAAGGATGAATAAGGGAGCTACACACAGAGCTAAAGGTAGTGCCAAAAAGAAACAGAATCTACTTAGAAAATGCTGATTTTATTTAATATTTTTTCCAAAGTTTTTACAATGTTAATCTGCATCTTTATTTTGGTAAACTCATGAGCAAGTTCTATTTTCCAGCTGCTGCAGAAAATATATCTTAGAGAACACAGTGTACTCAAAATGAAGAGGCCTAGGTAGAATTTGGGGCATCTTGATGAGCGAATTAAATCAGTAGAGAGCGCTTGATACACTTGTTGCTTCCAGACAAAGAAATGTGTTTTAACCCTCACTCAAAAACACTATTTAAAGAAAGTGTAGAAAAAATAACAGAAATCCTGAGGCTTTTACAATGCTTCTGCCTTAGAATAGTAAATCAAAAGATAAAACAAATACTACCTGGATGTTTTGGACAACAGGTTCCATACATTTAATTTGCCTCTCCTTTATTCAAGCCTGAGAGATTCACAAATAAAGGATATTTTTCAAAGAATTTTCACATATTTTCATCAGATCTGAAAATCTGAAACTGATATAAGTAACTTTCACCCCTTTCTTTTTCATGTACAGCACTGAGTCCCAGTGAGAGTACTGCTCACCAATGTTTACTTTCACTTCCTTTAAATGAAAAATGATAAATAGATAGCTTTTCAGTATGATTTTGTAAAAAATATATATTCTTATTTTTAATCATTTATTTAGAAAGAAAAGTTATCAAATTACATGCATGTGGAATATGGTAGAAAAGGAAAAATGTGGGGCTTATCAGTTTTTAAATGGCTCAAATAAGTAAAATTACAGCTTGACTTCAGGCTGCTTTATAAGCTTAAAAACAAGGAACAGAAGACCAGGATCCAATGCTTGTTGAAACTAATAAGAGTCTTTTCATTACCAATTTGGGCATGGGATCAGGCCACAAAACATCATGTGTTTGTACAATCATGTGTATGTACAATTCTAAAGTGACTCAGTAAGATAAAAATCTACTTTTTTCATATTTAGGAGGCCTTTTCTAAGATCATAGTCACTTGGAACATAATTAATAACAAGAGAGCCAAGATGAACACAAAAGAGGATAAATCTCAAATGAACCAGCTTCTGGATGAAAGTTAGGAAAAAAAATCAGAAAAACAAAACAGTAATAAATCCAATTGTAACTGAAAATTTTCATTTTTATATTTTTTAAACAGAACTTGTAATAATCTGACCACTCAAAGCCTGATTGGCAATTGGGCCATCAAAGATAAACATGATGATAATTCCTTAGCAATTCAGTAATGTATACCTATAATAAATATGATCATGGCACATGATCTTTGTCTTGATATAAGCTTTCAGCACCACTTGAATTACATTAAATAGATTTGAATATTTCCCCATATATTATTTGCAGACCAGTAGAGCCAAAACTTGTACCATCCTAAATAATATACTTTATAGTATATCTATTGCCCTATAAAACCAATTTCAGATCTACTTGGATATGTTTGTACATAAGTAATAATGTTAAATGAGGGTAAAAAATAATCTGATGAAGATATTAAAAAAAAGCTAGGAAACCCATTCAATGAGAAATTGAGTATATCCAAATTTCAGTGTTTTAGAGGAGTTAGAGGAAAGGGCTTTTAAAAAAAATAAATTAAAAAACCAAAACAAAACAATTTTTAAAGGCTCAGATTGTTCCGTGCTGCAGTCTGGAGTTCTTGCAATATAAGGTTATTGACTCTTGTGCTGTTTTGAATTTGTACGAAGCCATTTATATCACTTATGAAATCTCATACATTACTGTGAAGCACATAATGTGGTTATGTAAAATATGGTTTAGTTGCCAAGGAAAACAGAGAAAAAAAAAAACAACCAAAAAACAAAAATCCTTGGTGTCTTTGAGAGATTTTTAGTATGCGCTGAGCTTTAGAGGATGAACATGAAGTCAAATACAACCTGAATGCTTTGGGTTTGCCCTGAGGCCTAGAAGGAACTTTTTTCTTTATATACTCTGCCTCCACTTGGAGATAGATGCTTATAGAATATTGAGAAGCTACATTAAAAAAAAAAAAAAAGTCATCTTGTCCTACTTCAAAAACACAGACTAGTTATTTTTACTGTGAAGCTATGAAAACTTTGGTTCCTTCTCACTGGAAAGTAAAGGAATTGATAGAGAGAACAGTACAATGTGAAATAATGTACTACTGGATACATACTTTCCCATAAAAATTGATTAAATCAGTCTCCTTTTACAGCAAATGGTGTAGACTTTAAATGAAACTATCCTACTTTCAGGCTCTATAAGTTCATGTAAAGGGAAGTTTGAGAGAATTTGAGAAGGCAAAGTGATGGAGAGAGATTAAGGATTATTCTGTCCCCCTTAGGTGAAAGAGCTTTGCTGGAGTTGCAGGAAAGAAAGTGAATCTGTCTGGAGGTATTATATTATCTAGAGGTAAATTGGATGTTAACTGGGTCAAACTCCACACAGCTATAATCCTGTCGTAGGAGAATTCAGGGGAGTGTGTCAGCACAGCAGTGACTCTAAGTGACTGATTCTTTCACTCATACCAGAAAAGAGCAGCTTACCTGTGGGGCACAAGAAATTAGACCCTACAAATAAATTTCCTGATCAGCCCACTTGAAAATGAAAAAAATGGAATAGCTAATCAGTGTCCAGTGCAAATAATTAAAATACTGTTCAGTGTTGTAGAACTCTGTGAGAAGGAAATAATCCACGGGGACACTAATAGTTACTGATGCTGCTCATAAAAACACAGCTAGAATCGTAATTCATTTCTCAGTTTAAATTTGAAGGAAATAGTTCATGTGAAGACTAATAGTAGGAAAGGACATTTTTCCAGCTTATATCAAAAAAGGTGATAAAACATCAATACTTACCAGACAAAATGTTACCTTCAGGGGCTTACTGAAGTGAGTAGAAATATTTTTTTCTACTTTTATTACAGAAGCATTTTATATATGTTTTATATATAGAAACATTTTTTTTATAATAGAATTATTTTGATGTGCAGTTGCTAGCACTGAGCCACTCATTTGCTCTTCCTTATAATATGCCACAGAATGGTTTATGTTTTAAAGATCAGACAAGTTCTGGGAAGTGCATACCGTGGCCCTTTAGAAGGGCACCTCTGTAACTGGCAGGACCAAATCCAGGACCGGCAGAAAGACCTCATCCAAGTTTACTAGTGGTAAGTACTCCACTGGGTTTAGCTGCTGAACTCAGTTTGGCTGCTGGTAATTGAGAGTAATCCTAACAAAGATAATATTTTGCAATGCAATGTTATCAAACAAATGTGGATTTATAATTACTTTGGAGAAGGCATCTCATGAGGAAAAAAAGATGAGGGGGACTCAATTAGCTGTAATGTCTTTTGTTATCACAAGACAGCAATTTATTCCCATGACAGAGAAGACTATGTAGGAAAATGGAACATGATAAACAATTTAAGGCCAAGTCAAAAGATTAATAATCTGTTTGCAAGTCATGTAATTATCATCTTGAAGTTATCATTAAGATCAAAATTGCAAATTAAATGGAGATTAATGTTTGTTAACTGAAGATAAATCTCACTGTACACAAAAGGTTGCAAATTTTCTTTAGCACTTTGCAGGAGTAACAATATTGTATTGTGAATTATTTTCATTCTACTCTAAGAATAAAGAAAAACATGTTAAAACATAACTCTCATTGATAAACAAACCCATATTGTTTTATTCATGTGCTAGCAGGATTGATTATTAAAATTACTGAGCTCTGTAGATCACCTTTAAAACTAAGAGAAGGCAGAGTTGCTCTCTATTTCTGAAAGTAAGTTTTCATTAGGGGATCTTATAATCATTTAGGGATCTGCTTTGACACTCACATATGGACACTTAGGCTCTATCTGCTATTTAGTGCATTATTCTCATATAAAAGGAAATTCACCACATATTTCAATGAACCTAACCTATATATCTACCCTAGCGAAGGCAGACACCCTGTCTTTTTTATCTCAGATACCAGATCAACTCTTGATGCACCGGCACCGATGCAATTTTGCTCTTCTCTCTTCTCAACAGTCTCTTAGCTATTTTATCCCTCCCTGTTTTGCTCCAGGCACTCAGTTATTTTGTTTATGGCTGCAGCAGTCCCTGGCTGTCTTGCTTTACACTAGTGAGTGCCTTGTCTGGTTTATATATATTTTCAGTGCTTCTAAAAAATTTGATGAAGGACAGATAGCAAAAGAGGCCAGACCACCAGTCACTGTAAACTGGATAGCACTGTGGATTTGAGTGAATTAAAACTAAACTGTACTGATTCACAAAGTATGTTTTTCGAGCTGAGACACTGTGCTTTTAAATTCTGTTGTGGTTGCAGAGACTCTCCATTTTCTGAATGTCTGTTTAAAAAGCAGTCATTTCTGTTTGCTGTGCATATTCATTTCAATATGTATTTGAAGCCAAAGAGATCATCTTGATCCACAAATAAAATGCCTGCAGTCATTCATGCCCACTCACAAATACTATTGGGGTGACGGATGACCAGAGGTGGAACCTATAATTTAGCTGTCAAGTTTTGTTAATGGGTCCATAAAGTAAAAATTATATGCTGACAGCATCCTCTGTTGGGAAACTTGCCATTGAGATATTCTGAGGTCTCTTAAATAAAAACTGTCTGAGTGAGAAAAGTGCTGTTAATATGGTTGGGTGCTTTAGGGTAGGTAGATTTCTCCTAATTACCAAATACTCTGCCCTGCTCTTGAAGGACGAATGCATACATTAATATCCTGTCTCCCAAGGAGAAGTGCAATTTTTTTTTTTGAGAAAAATTGTAGTGAAACACAGATACCATCAGATACTAACTACATAGGGATCTTAATGATTCTCCATCAAGAGGAATCTTGACATAGAACTTGATATCTTCCTAGAGGATATACTGTACTCTGACTGAGATTGTGGTCCTGAGGAGGGAGGAATCTTTTAAATCATAGAGGCAGTGCTATGGAAGAGGTCACCAAAATCCTTCCTCTCCCTAACAATCTGCCAAAAAGTGCTTTACACTAAAACAAATATTTCCTAAGAAATACTGTTGGGTTGCACATAGCATGGTTCAAAGTGGTCCCCTCACCAGGTCCAGCACCAGGAGCTACAACCCCCAGGGATGGACAGGAGTCACCATGGAGGGAGCGCTGGCTGCTGTTGAGGGAAGCAAAAGAGATTTCCTCTGCAGTACAGGAGTTCATAGCTTCCTTTCTTCTGCTTTTCAATGAAGGAAAAAGAGAGAGAAAAAGATTGACCTCATAGAAATGTTAAGTATAGTTACACACACCTTGACATTTACAGCTACCCATAACTCTACTTAAAAATTCTCTTTCAGTGTGTCATTAGGAACATTTTATTGTGTCTGAGTGTGGAAAAAATGTAAATTATCAAAGTGATAGTTTGGGGTTTTTCTTTCAAAACTTAAATGAAGAGACAAGAGGGGGAGGGGAATTAACCCCATGAGGTCCAGTGGTGTAAAGTGCTAAAGACTTGCAGTTAATAACTGCGATCCAAGACTTTGACAATAGACCCTTCTGTGTGCTCTTGAGAGTAAGTTACAGAGCCTGCGGACCATGGCAGAACTCTGAACATGGAAAGAACATAGGTACTACTGTGGGGTAAATTCCTATAGTCTTTAAATCCCATAGTTGCAATCCCATCTTTACTTAAACTGAAGTTGAGGGCAAGAATATTGTTTAATCCATTTTTATCGCTACTCCCTGTTTTCTCAACAGCCCTGGGCTGTTTCTAAGTTTCAAAATCAAATAAAAGATCTCACATGGGATGAGTGGTACAATGACCTCTCTGCAGATGTAAATAACCTCCTCAAAGCTACAACAGTCAATACCTTAATACAATAATACCTTAATACAATAATACCTTGTATTATTACATGCTTCTTTTCCCATTCATCTTCAGATGTCCTACTGCTATTCCATTTTACTCCTTTTCCCTTGCATTCTTCAATTCCTAGTTCTCCTTTTTTCTCCAGCCATCTGTTCTTTCTCTGTAGTTCTTATGTGCAAGAGAATCTGTATCACAGTAACACTGTTCACAGTAAAACAGGGAAAACAAAGAGTTACAAGCAAAGTACCCTTCTGAATGACACTGGCCTGGGGCCATTGAGGGCTATATAAGCTTCATATATTACTTAGAGGTATTTAAGTATCTAAATGCTTACCACAACAGAAGTCTGTGAGTTTTATTCATACACAGATTTTTCTAGGCAACTCACTGTAACTAGTATCCAAACCACCCACAACTATGCAGCAAAACTCTACATCATTGTATAAACAAGTGCTCCATGAAAAGCAATTTTTTCATGATTCCTCAGGGCTTTGTGGGTTTTTTGTTATTTATTTATTTAAATGGTTTAACAAATGTACTCAGATGCCACAGTGATATGCAAGGTATAAGAAGCAAATTAGAATGTACACTGGAGAAAATAGAAAAGTTTAAGAGCAGATCCAATTAATTAGCTATGGATTGTTCTCTTCTCTCGGTTTTATCCAGAACGGAATATATATGATGAAACAGAAGCAGTTACTTGGAAGAAAATTCTTTCTGGACACAGACAGAAGGACAGCAAATTGCTTTTTCTATTTCCTATTTGCAGTTTGACAGTTCTTTACATATATTCCTTTAAACTGTCATCTGGAGCGTCTCCGAGTTGGCCTCTTTTTCCTGATTTCAGGGGGAACTTTCGAGAGCAAAGCAACAGAGACAACACATTTGATGCAATCTCACAAGCTTAGCAAAAGGTAGGAATGTCATACTATACTGCTTCAAAGTGTTTAATTTTACAGTTTGCAAGATTTCAGGTTGATGATGCTTATCTTTGAGGCAGCAAGGCACAACTTCCTCTGAATTTTCTTAAAATAAATTCTTAGAAAACTAGAGTTGTTTATCCAAATTGGAAAGTGAAACTGAATACAACCACAGAAAAATAAATCCTGCATATTTACTTGTAGCAATCAGAAAAAAACAGTGGAGACAAATAAGCAAATTATATAGAATCTGAGAGCAGAAAAATAAAGATAGAGACTGTTTGATTCTTAATCTCTTAATTCATTAGTTGTCCCCTGAATGCCAACTTTGCAATGAATAGAAGGATTTTTATACCTGCTTCTGTGTAGGACTGCTCTGGTCTTGACAACTGAGAAAGCTCTGCTTTTAATTCACTGGAAGTTATATCCTAATTATCCTAATTTGTTTGATCACACTGAGCTTCAAAGCAAACACAGCTAAGCAGGGGTGAGCTGCACCCCATTTAACCAAAAGCTCTAGAGTTTAAAGCTCTCACCTGTTCTGTGAACATCAGCTCCAATCACTGCACAGCACACAAGCTTTCAAACCATCAGTAGTAAGACAGAGCACTCCACAAGTTCCAAATTACCCATACAAAGACAGAAGGAAAAGTTTGAGGGGAGCTTTATGGAGCTAAATCTTGCTCTGAGCTGCTGCCTACCTACTAATCACACACTCAGACACACCAGTCCATATCTACATGTATAAATGGGACCATATTCTGCTCAAAAATCATCCCAATGAAAACATGGCTGTCTAACCATTGCTCTAGAGCTACCAAGATTCACTCATCTCTTGTTAGCTGTAGGAGTCCTGCACAGGCAAAGGAGAAGACTTACTGTGATCAAGCCTAAGACCAAGGCTTGCCTGGTCAGGTGGCTCTAAACCAATAAGTTCTCATATGAGCATCAAGGTTCTTTTACAAGTAGAGAAGCACAAAGCTCATAGAATCATAGAATGGTTTGGGTTGGAAGGGACCTTTAAAGATCACCTAGTCAAACCATCCTGCAGATCTTCAACTAAAACAAGTTGCTCAGAGCCCAAACCAGCATCCCTTGAGTGTTTCCAGGGATGGGGCAACTACCACCTCTCTGGGCAACCTGTTCCAGTGTTTCACCAACCTCTTTGTAAAAATTGTCCTCCTTATATCTAGTCTAAGCCTACCTTCTTTTAGTTTAAAATTACTACCTCTTGCCCTATCACTACAGGCCCTGCTAAAAAGTTTCTTCACATCTTTCTTATAAGACCCCTTTAAGTACTGAAAGGCTGCAATAAGGTCTTCCCAGAGCCTTCTCTTCTCCAGGCTGAATAATCCCAGCTCTCTCCATCTTTCTTCATAAGAGAGGTGTTCCATCACTCTGATCATTTTTGTGGCCTTCCTCTGGACCATTTCCAACACGTCCATATCTTTCTTGTGCTGAGGACTCCAGAGCTGGAAGCAGTTGTCTAGGTGGGATCTCATGAGAGCAGAGTAGAGGGGGAAAATCACCTCCCTTGACCTGCTGGCACACTTCTTTAGATGCAGCCCAGGATATGGTTGGCCTTCAGGGCTGCAAGCATATGTTGCCAGCTCATGTCCAGCTTTTTATCCACCAGTAACCCCAGGTCCTTCTCCACAGGTCTACTGTCAACACCTTCATCCCTCAGTCTGTATTAATAGCAGGGATTGCCCCAACCTAGGTGCTCGACCTGATGTTTCACACTTATCCTGGCCTGGGGGTTGGTGAAGTTTCTGAGCAAAGAAGCAAGTGAGATTTGTGCATCTGTCTCAGGCCATTCAGAATAGTCTGGGCCCACCTACGGAGTGATCTTTGCAGTTTTTTTATAGGCTGCTAGTCTCATCCCCTTGGTTGAGTTTCTTGCTTCTCATGCTAATCCAATGTCATGTGCAGTTCTTGCAGTTCTTGCCTTAGAGTGTTATGGAAATGTGTCGGTGGGCTAGTAGGGTCTTCAGGTAATCTTTGTCTCTCACTGCTGGAATTAACCATTGTTTGACATCTCCTGGGCAAGTCCCTTTCCTGCCACCCATACTTGCTGGATCAGGTAACAAGATGAGAGAGTTGGCTCAGAAAAGTGCTGCCCTGCCTCCACAAGGCCCCCTTATCTGACCACAAGATCCCCTTATGTGACCACAACTTGTTTGACTTCTTATCATTATAGTAACACCTCAGACCAATGTTTGAGACATTTAACCAAGGTCTGAGACCTTTAACCTTGTATTGTCCAGATCCTTACACCCAGAAGTTTAGGATACTCTCAGCATCCTAAATCCACCATCATGGATTGTGAATGTCATTCATGAGGAGGGAGATAACCTGAAGATAGGCTTTATCACTCTGAAACAAAAACTCCTTACAAATGTGTTCTGGCAAAGCCAGGAACAAGGTATGAATTAACTCTATCCTTATTCCTGATGTTTGAGTCAAAATCTTGCCTCCCTGTCTTCCTGTATCTTTCAGTGGATGATCAACTTGTACTAATTATTTACTGAGCAGAGATTAAAAAATTAAGTCAGGAATCACATTTCTGTTCCTAATCCTGGCATTTAACCTAATTTATGACGTTAGCTAAGTCACAAATTCCAAGTGTGTCAGATTTATCCCTCTACGAAATGGGGATAACACTTGTTTAATAACTGTAAAGCACTTTAAAAAACAGTGAACAAAATATGAAAATAAGCCTATTTTTTTTCTTTCTTAGCCTTCACAATCAGTAAAATAATTCACAATGAATAATTTATGCACTAACATGAACTCCTTTCCTTTTGAATGCTACTCACCCACAATGCTTTTTTTTTTTTGCTTTTTTTTTCTGAGTTACTTGTTATTATACACTGGTTAAATAATTTCCATATATATTTACTGGTTTGTGGGGTGTTCATAAGTTTCTTCAGAGTATCTATTACCCGAAATTTAATGAATTGGCTCTTTTTGGTGTATCCTGTCTCTGCTGCCTGACTAGATTCATGTAATCTAGTGAATCAGGATTTTTATGCAAATTATTTTTCTTATACATCAATTATATTTTCTGTACATAATCCTGCTTATAACATATGAATATATGTTTGAGAACAACCCTAGAACAACTCATTCACTGTTAAAAAAAAATTAGTTTTTAAGTCACAAATGCAGGTAAAGAAAATTCAATATTTTAGTTCAGGTAAACACAGCTATTTGCATCTGATGTTAAAGAAGTATCTTAGTCTTCATGTAGATAAAATGAATATAAAGTTTAAAAATATTCTGTTTTTTTTTTAATTTAAATTAAATTATCATTAACTTTTTCATGTACAAGTAATTTAATATGATTAAAGATTAGAACACTCTGTGAATTTACATTTTCCAAATAGATTAGCAATAGATCTCTTGGAATCCATCAGCTATAAGAATGAAGCTGTAAAACAGTAATTTAAGTAAATGCAGGGAATACCAAGAGGATTAAAATGAGATCTCTAAGGCAAATAACATTGCAGTGTATATTTTATTGTAACATTAAATCTTTTGAAATATTTACAGAGAAGAAATATTCTTTAGCTCTGAGACAAATTATAGAACACAGAAGTTTGAGCAAGCTATGATTTACATTTTGACTTACCTGAGGGAATCATTGATCGCTATAAACAGTTCATTATTTAAGAAGTCTTCAAGTAAAATTATGAGAAACAGGGAAAATTTCTGGGTGACAAGCAAAGCCCATTTTAAATATAGCTTTGTACTTCTGTTTTTTTTTTTTTTCTTAAAAAACCCCTGTAATTACATTTCAATGATAAATTAAACACATTAAAATATTTTTATCTTGCAGCTTCATCTTAGTGTAAAACCACGAAATAGCCAACAAGTAATTAACTGTAAGGGCATTTATATTTTTAGTGCCCACAGTGTTCTGTAGGATTTTTTTTTTCCTTCTTTAAAAAGATTTTAAAGCAAATCAAGGGATAACAATATCTCATGAGTCATAATCTCCAGAGTATCACCTTTCTGCATAGCTGCTTTTCTTATATCAACAAAGTCCTTTGAGGACAAATTTTGTTTTTAGTCGGGTGAAAATCTCAGCATCTTGCAGGGTAATGGACAAATAAGCTCTTCCAAGTCTTACTCTAAGGCATTTGTGAAGTGTGCGTACATTTGTATGCCTGTCAGCCTAAGTGCCTTTCTATCCTCTCTTTCCAAACAAGCCTCCATCCCTGTAATTGCTACATTTCTGCACACACAGAACCTCACACACAAACACGGAATTTCTACTCTGGAAAACTACTGAGTATTAGGGGATGAAACCAACGTTAGTCTGATAGTTGTTACTCTTAAAAATATTTGACTGAATATATGAATTGCTGCAAGAAAATAGTTTTTCTCTGATAAATTTCAGACTCAGCTATGCTTGGATTAGGCCTTACAGTAATTGCACTGTCAAGAATATTGGATGCTAATTTAATTTAGTATAAAAAAAGCTCAAAACATAACCTTCTCATTTTAAATGTTCGTAACTTTTATCTAATACATTATCTCAAAGTAAAATTAGTTTTCTCATTTCTCCAATTATATCTTTAAAAAATTTGCATTCTCAGGCATATTTTTAAAATGAAAAAAAAAAAAAAAGATAAAAGACTGTTAACAAAAATATGGTTATGGATAAAGATCCAGATCTAACCTGTCCCACTAGTTCTAAAATATACCAGACTTGAAAGGAATATTCCCTTGAATATTTTCTGCTGCTTTATATTCACTGACACCAGGGTACTTTTTAGCGAGATGATGTTTCCTGAGGCATAATAAGTGCTGGCAAGCTCAAAAGAAACAGTGACTACAGAAAACAGATACACTGATCGTTTCAGACAATAACATGATCATGGACTGTCTAATCTTTCTGTACTCTCATCCTTCAATGCAAAGCAACAGGGGCTAAAGAAATCACTACAGAATATATAAAAAAAATCTGCCACAGACATCTCAATAGCTAGGCATTTACTGGCTATTTCACCCATAGGAAAACAAAGAACAGCTTTTTCAAATAGTTCCTAAATGTAGCATTGACTTAACTCTGAGCCTACTGAAATAGTGTGTGCAGGCCACTGGCTTTGAAAAGTACTGCCCTTCTGTCTGCAGTGACTACACTCACAGGTCATCCATATATATGTGTATAAATATATATATACTTATATAAAATCAGAAAATATCATTTTTGCACCGTGCAGTGTTTTGTTTTATTGTGTTTTTTCTATTTGAGGTACAGCTCATTGGTACCAAATAGCTAGAAGACACTACGTCATGAAAGTATGTCCCAGTACTATGACTAGCTTATGAAAAAATTGCATCATAGTAAGCAAAAAGTATTTTTCCCTAGTTCAGTAGCTTCTGTGTTTTAAAACAAAGCTAGTAAATCCAGCTCTATCTGGCAGTTCCCACGTGGTAGTTGTAACTAGAGCATGAGACAGTGATGGATAAACAGCCTGCTGTGGATGATTTTTGGGGGAGGGGGGGGAATAAACCTTTAAGAAGGTTTACAAGGCTCAGAAGGTTTTGGATTTTAGAAGCATAAAAGTCTTCCCAGCTGCACTCAGTGGAATTCCACAGCTCCTCCTGCTGCTCACAGCGATACATTATTTAACACATGCAGGAAAGAAGCTTCTTGAGAAAAACAGGTTTTTACACAACAGATGCACAGTTTCCTGGCATATTTTCTTCCTTAGATTACCAAAGACAGCTTCTCACGATATGCAAGGAATAACATTGTCAGATTGAAAAGGCTTCACAGAGAGGTTATTGAGCTGATCTCAGATTTCTCTACTTTCCATTCCCCAATACATTCAAGCTTTTTATTCTTGGCTTCAGGGTGCCTATACATGGGTGCCCCTTCTACTCTTAATTATTATGTTCTTCTCTATTTTCTGTGCTCCCTTCATGTCCACTTTTTCAAGGCACCCATTTTAACCTTCCTTCCAGCCCCTTTGGGACCTACTGTGGGTTGAGTAGCACTTCTGATTTACAGTCCTGACTTTCTTGCCTTTTTAAACCCTTTCAAAGCTGATTTTGTTATTAGTCACCTAATTTCCTCTGTCATCATATTTAATGGGCTTTTTTCTTCTCTCTTTTTTTAAAAAAAATTCAGTCAGCTTTCAACTGGCTATTAACAGGTTGTGAGAGAAAACTTAAATATTTAAAAAACAAACCTCTTGATGTGCCTTTACCTTCAAAAATGTAGTAAACAGACTTTTGCAGACTTCTCCTTTAAAGAGCAACAGGAGCCTGGCATGTGACATGGATCCTGTCAGGCTCCTCAGAGCACCATGTAGCAGAAGAAAAACTTGGGAATGGTGAACCACAGCCTGGATAATCCACCTGAAGCTGCAGGGAATTAAGCCATGGACTGTTCAGGCCATGAAGCTTACTGATAGAAACTGTTTTTTGAAGTACTGGGCACATATGGAAATAAGGCACTAATGAGCAACCATAAAGAAACATAAGGGTTGGATTCTTGGGAATGTGGTAGGGAAATTAGTGGACGCATCTGTTTTGCTCTTCAAAAGGGAAAACCAAAAAGAAAACCATTTATCAGCAATGTAGATTTCATTACTTAAAAAACAAACCAAAGCAATATTTTAAAGCAAAAGACTGAATCAAAATATATATATAATTTACTGCATTGCGTTACTGTAGCGTTTTAGCCAATAGCAACTAGAACTGGGCAGAGATCAAATTAAATCCAAATTGTATTTCAGTGCAGCCACCTTTGTGTCATTTCTCTAAGACTAGTTTTGGATAAAGCCAGAGAGGTTTAAATCCTGGGGTTTACTTCTGGGCCAGACCTGCTCTGTCCCCCTCTGCCATCACTTGGTATACAAGCCAGATGGAAAGGGGAATATAGAGGAGGAAAAAGCGCACCCTTAATCCACAGCTCCTGCCTCGAAAGAGGTCACACTTGCTTGAAGAAGATGGTGAGGAAAACAGTGGCACCAGGCCCATAAGCTGGATGTGTACACTGGCACCTTGGTGGGTGGCAGGTATACATCAGCATCCTCTTGTCCTACCAACAAAAGATGAAGAAGGGATGGTTGGACTCATTAGTGGGTAAGAAGGAAGGGAAAAAAGGAAATTATTCCAACAAAAGTTACAACTCCCCAACTCCAAGAGTGCAGGGCCATCCTTCAACTCTGCTGATTCTTTCCAGACCATGTTCCCATCAACCCTCCGCATCCCCCCTACCATCTTCTGCTGAAATCTCTGCTGCAATACTGAGTTTTTCTTTCATGGGACTTTTTCCTCATTTTGTCCATAACCAAATTCATGTTTGCTTACAGCACTGAAAAGTCTTGATCCACAATTTATCTAGCCACAGAAATGAACCACCAACCTCTGCTAGTTCCCAAATGTTACTATAGTGAGTACCATAAGAAATCCTAGGGAGATCAGACACAGATGGCTCACACAATACAAACCACCTAATTCCTGAGCAATGTGAGGAGCTAGGCAAGCAGAATCCCTGGTCAGCACCTCCTCACTGCTAAGCTGAAAAGCTTCTTGTGGTAAGGAGCCATGCCTTTTGTTTAATTTTTGGCTTTTATCTTAAGCCCAAGCTTTCATCACCCTTTTTCAGCCACAGCTTCTGGATTTCCAACTCTGTGGCTGTAAAATAGATATGTAACAGAATATTGGAGACATGCTACAAAAAATGGCAGTCCTTGATACCCAGCATTCTCTCGAGTTATTACAGGATCTGTACGTACTGCTAACTTTTTAGTAAGATTTTTTTTTTTTTTCATATGGAGGAAATCTCCAGAGAGAAAGGTAGAGGGAAAAGCCAGACTGACCGATGACTTCGCAGTTGCTTATTGCTGATAACCTAGGCATATTCTGAAATCCAACAGGTTAAATCAGAGCAATAGGGGCTGTTAAAGTTCAGTGATAGATAGTGGATCTTTTATCTAAGTAATTGGTGGATAAAAATTAGTGGACTCACTGACTGCTTCTTGAAGCAAACCTTCATGACTGTCACTGTTAGTCATACTGAATATTACTACATTTCTAGATTATTTTAAAGGGACAAAAACATAGAAGACTTTATGGGAAGCACAGTTTCCTTCGAGTTTGATTATTTTATTTTTTTTTCAGAGAGGATCAAAGTAATTTGTAGCTCTTTGCAAGAGGTGACAGCAAGAGTAGTTCCTGACAACAAATTGCATGTGCACTTGGGCTCTTGGATAGAAGAACCCATTCCACTGTGTCTCACATGTCAAATCAAGCACATAAACCTTGAATGAGGAGCAATTGGGAAGGAGGGTAGAACCTCAGGAACTGGCACATTATATTTCATTAGTGTAAAAAAGTTGTTTTTACAACCCAGTGGCTTCAGTGGAAGTTGCACTACTGTGAATGATGGCAAAGTTTTGTCCCAGGTAGGTACCTTTAACCTAAACACATTATATAGAATCACAGAATCATAAAATGTTGTGAGTTGGAAGGGACCCACAAGGATCATCGAGTCCAACACCTGTTCCTGCTTAGGACAATCCCAAGATTCAGACCATGTGTCTGCGGGCATTGTCCAAATGCTTTTTGAATATTGTCAGGCTTGGTGCCATGACCACCTCCCTGGAGAGCCTATTCCAGTGCTCCACCACCCTCTGGGTGAAGAACTTTTTCCTAATATCTAACCTAAATTTGCCCTGGTGCATCTTCTCACCATTTTCCCTGGTCCTATCATTGGTCACTAGAGAGAAGGGATCAGCACCTGCCCCTCCTCTTCCCCTTGTGAGGAAGTTACATACTGTGATGAGGTCTTCTCTCAGTCTTCTCTTCTCCAGGCTGCACAAACCAAGTGACTTCAGGCTCTCTCTGTATGGCTTCCCCTCTAAGCCCTTCAGTAATTTTGTGGTCCTCCTCTCGACACTTTCCAGTAGCTTTATATACTTTTCATATACTGTGGTGCCCAAAACTGCACCCAGTACTCGAGGTGAAGCTGCACCAGTGCAGAGCAGTGCCGGACGATCACCTCCCTCGACTGACTCTCAATGCAGTGCTTGATGCACCCCAGGACACAGTTGGCCCTCTTGGCTGCCAGGGCACACTGTTGGCTCATGTTCAACTTGCCATCCACCAGAACCCCCAGGTCCCTCTCTGCAGGGCTGCTCTCCAACCTCTCATTCCTCTTTCTGTATGTGTGTCCAGGGTTGCTGTGTCCCAGGTGCAAAATCTGGCACTTGCCCTTGTTAAAATTCATACAGTTGATGATTGCTCAGCTCTCTAATTTATCTAGATCTCTCTGCAGGCCCTTTCTGCCCTCGAGAGTGTCCACAGGACCTCCCAATTTGGTGTCATTGGCAAACTTTGTTAGCAGTCCTTTAAGCCCAGTTTCTTCAAACCCCAAGTGGGTTTGAAGAAATTCTTGCAAAAAAAGCTGAATGTAGAGTACAGTATGTCAGAGTCCAGTGGGTAGAGTCTGTGGAAATTTCTTCAATGTCAATAGTTTCAAGAAGAAAACAGATACTCTGAAACATTCACTCAAACAGACCTTTCCAGCTCATTTCAACTACAGCCTTTTTTCCTTCTACAAGTTAAAATATTCCCTTATTGTCAGACATTTATGCTACTTTACTTGCTTTAAAACACAGCTGGTGTGACCTGAGAGATGTCACAATGCAGTCTTGTGCCGTATTCATGGGCTGGGCTTTTTCCTTCTTCCATGAACATGAGACAGGCAGCTCATTCCAGCCTGAAACCAGTTGACTCAGACCACAGCTGAGAGCTGGACCACACAGGCACACAAACTCCACAGATTTTTTTGTTCTGTACATTACCCTGTAAAATAATAAGACCAAAGCCACACTGTAATCCCTAACTCCCCATTATTCTTTATTTCCCTTGCTTTTAGGTGGAGGCAGAAATCAATTGCTCTCTATATATTGTTCAATGGCAATGTTCTCCATATACTGCCTTCTCACAACCCACTACATAGCCAAAGGATAAAAGGGATCCATTTGCCATCTTCCCCCATAATGAGGAACATTCAAAATAAAATTTAAAAGTATAAAAGGTTTTGTAGGCCAAAAGAAATTATCACTTTAAGGATATTAATAATTTTCAAGGTATTCTGACATTTTATAATTTCTTTGGTTTCTTTGGTTTTAAACTAAGTCTCATTATTCACAGAAATATTTACTAGACTTTTCTGTCTGGAATAAATACAGTTCATCTTTTATGAGATTGTAAGTCACAAAACATCCTTTATACCTCATATGTAAAGAAAATATTCCAAGGATGTTATTTCACTAATAAGTCAATTAACTTATTTGATTCACCCCTTACAGCAATAAATAAATGAGTAATAGATACTTGTACAATGTTTGGGGTTTTTTTTGTCATATACCTGAAGTAAATTTGGGGCATGAAGGTTTTTATGTATTTGTAAAATGGAGCACTACATTCACAATGTATAGCTTTAATGTTCTTTGCTTTCATCAGGTTATGATAAACTAAAGTTCAAAATGCCACCTAGAAGAAGAAAATAACCTACTTCAACAGGCAGCGTCTGTATGATTGCAAATGCTATTGTAAATCCAAGATGAAACATGATTTTTTTCAAATATTTGCTTCAAATGTCTTTTTAGAAAGGAGAATGATAATCTAATATTATCCTCACCTATTTTAACACATTTAATTTTTCAGTAGTTGTGATTATAGTAGTCCTTCATTTGTAGATAATCTGTTTGATGTGGATAATCACTCTGAGTGATACCAAGCTTTTCCTGATACAGAAGTCTATAACGTCAGAGGAAATAATTCTAAGATCCAACTCAGCAGGAATTTGTATGGAAAAACAGACAGAGAAGAAAATAATTTTTTAATTTTCCGCTTCTCAAAATACTCTTCTGGCATTCTCTTGTTAAAACTCTGAACTATCCATTTTAAGAGTCATGCCAAGATATCCAGGCAACCTAAAAGCTGTCTTCCAATTACCAGAACCATAAAAATTTTGAGCAGAATCAAATAACTTTTCAGTAAAAACTGGAGGCCCCCAGGAGTCACCAGTTGCCTGGGAGAAGCAAACTGAGGCACACCATTGGGCTGGCTGGGTGAAACAATGCAAGCAAGCCCACACCAACTCAAGTAACACTGATGTTGTTCCTTTCTTTAAACAGAGAAGATGGGAAAAACACACCTTTCCATATCTCAAAGGCAATTATTGTGGGAGACAAGAAAATGAGGCAAATCTGATGTTGTCACTTTAATAGAGCTGCTTTCTAACACTGAAAAGAAATCAGAAATGCCAAGATTAAATTCAACTGTTCCATCTATTTCTACCCAAGCAAGACTTCATTAGAAATCTCTAGACTCCTCTGCAGCCACTAACTCTGAGAAATCCTGACAATTTTAGCAGGTCTACCTCCTAGCACACCATTTACATCTTGCCAGATATACTAGATCAATATATGCATTCCACTGTCATTCGAAAAAAATCAATACAGCACAGCGTGTGAAGTGGAGAGACAACAGAAGTAGAGTTAACTATATGTGCTTCATTGGTTGAAAAGCAAGGTCAGAATTTAGTCTGAAGAATTTTTAAAAATATTACTCTCTTTCATAAGTGAAAGACTTCAAAAATATGATCTGGGACACCTTGCGTGGAATGTAGAAATGTTTCACACACAAACAGTAGGACTTTTGTTTTGCTCTTGTAAAAAAAATGAAGACCTACATTGCATCAGTAGTCTTTTTGGAAGCATTTATAAAAATGGCAAGTGAGAACTATCAAAGCAAGAGCAAAAGTATCTGTGGTGTTTTATTTTAAAAAGGAGCTACACATTTTACAGGCAAAATTGAATTTATAAAATTTGAGGGGGAAAGTGAAATATTTCATTATCATAAATGGCAGACTGTCAAAACAAAAAAAGTCTCTGCAATGGTAAACTGAAATGGGTAACAGTAAGCTAGTAAAGGACAATAAAGTACAACTGGAACCACCCGAGAAGCAAGAACCCAAAAGGCACCCAAAGGAGGACAGAACAGCCTCCAGCTTCCACGTCTGAAAAATCCAACTTGGTGTTGTATCATCTGTGCTGACTTTACTGCCAACTGCCATTAAACACTAAAGCTGAAAGTGATACTTTTGCTCTTTTCCCACACTTTCTTTCAACTATTGTTTTCCTGTTCTCCTTTCCAACATGCCAGAGAAGCATTTTTCTGAGCCAATCTTTAGTGCCAGTTCAAATTAAGGATATTTTATTCTTTAAAAATTAATCCAGAAATCTGTGTTGCCACGCTTGCTCTGACTGGATGTAGACAAGGAGTTAAGAGACAATGCATCTTGATAAAAGCAAACAAGCTATTAACATACAATGCTGATTTGGGTGCTTTCTTTTCATTAACTTGTTTTGGATCATGACAGAGTGTTTTAATTGGCAGGGTGAATTTTGATCATCTTGTTTCCTTTGAATGGACCTTATTTTCATGTCCATCTTTCATCTATTCCAAAACCTCTGCATTTAGATCAGCTTGGCTTGCATTTTTAGGAGTAGTTCAGTTGTGTTGGGTTACTCTGAACACACAATTGGTTATAGCCTACTGCAAAATAAAGTAGGTCATTTACTCGTTCTGAGTTATCACTTAACAAAGAGAATCCAAGTCTGGAAGCACTGTAACACAAAGACATTGTAGACAGATGTGCAATTGACAGTACTGTCTTTCCAAATGATGGTTGGCAGTGGGGCTTTTTTCTGTTGTGTGCTAGCTACCCATGTCAGTAAGATTTCCGTCTAGGAAAGGTCATTCCTGCCTGTGAGTACTTCTACAGGAATGGAGGAATACGAACCACAAGAGAGTTTGTGCAGCATCTGTCAGTAAATAAGAATGGGAATATTTTTTGGAAGCTGAACCTGATATTATTCTTGTATAACATGAAAAATGTAAAAGCTTTCAAGGCAGGGTTTGTCTTGGCATTACCTTGACCTTATTTACAGTAACATCTATATACTGCATACACAGCACTAAGGCATTCAGCCTGGAACATCCAAAATTCCCCTTAGTATTATTTTTATTTGCTCAACTTGTTATCTTTCTAGACTACAGAAAAACTTTCTACTTTCCAGTATTTATTGCAAGTTCTCATCACTATTTCTTTTCCTTGGCCTTATATTTTCTCCGAAATCCTCAAATGAGAGTTGCTAGTTCCTGCTGATTTATGTCATTTGACTTTCTCAAGTTACTTTCTTCCTTCTTCACCCTCCAAAAACAAGAGAAAAAAATATGTCAATATGATACTGTAAGTACTTGTCTGAATGACCTTGAAACATAGGGTCACATGCAGCTGTGCTATTGCACAAGTGTAGCTGCAACTGCTTTATGTCCAACAGTGGACAGTACTAATTTAATATTGGAAGTGCTAAAGAGGGGGAAAAAAGGCAAAAACTTTAATGTTTCCTAATACCTTCTGGTAAATCCATACCAAGCAACACAACACATATATCACTCTTGCAACAGTAACAACTATGGTAAAACTCTCAGTGACTTCTCCATTACCCTGACATTTTTGTTTTAATTTCTTTGTGAAGCCTGCAAACAAAGCACAGTCATCTTCTCTTTAGTATTTTTGAGCAATATCCTATTATGTGTTTTTTTCACTCAGATCTACACAAACACAGTCTTTTCCCTAAGTATTTAGTTTAATAAATTATTCTCAGTATAACAGCCTGTAGACATAGCAGGCTTTGGCACTAAGTAATGAAATTCAACAGCAACCATCTTGCATGATGGGTAGAAACAGGATCTGATTTCTTTTGACTTGATTTGCGTGAAGACGTATCTGTCCTTTGAATTGGCACCTAGAGGTTACTGTTCCTTTGAATTACATGGGCAGCCTTGGGAAACCAGACACTTCAGATAAGGGGCTAAACTTGGAGGGGATGAATACAAGCCATGGTTGAACACGAGTTCAGAAGTCCTGCCCTCTCTCTCTCTATCATTTGATAGTGAGCCATAAGGTTTTGGCAACATGCTCATGTGATGCAGTGGGTATGACTGATGGATCAGGACACGCCACTTAGTGAGCAGTGTGTCCTTTCCCCAACAGAGCTGAGAGCAGAGATGAACAAGTCCTCGTCTACAAGTATCTTAATCTGTAGAGTTCACTTAGAGATCCTCATTGCACCTTTTGGTCTTTAATATCCAAGGTTACTAACGGGAAAGGGAATGAGAGAGTGTGGACTTAGTTGCCAAATATATGTATTCTGCACTTGATAACATATTTTATCCTCAGTTTATGCAGCTGTTACACTTCAAATGTCAGAACATCTACATACAATTCTGGATGACAAACCACCTGTAGCTGGAAATGAGTGCTGATCAGGAAGAAAAAACACTTCGCCTTTAGAGTGTGAAGAAATGTTCATCTTCATTTAGAAGTGAGGACAAGTCAATCTAATTCTTACATTTATCATTGCCAGGCTGGATCACAGTTACTCACAGTAGTCAATGTTGAATGTGAAGAGGAGCTGCAGGTTCTAGCTAGTATGCAATGCTTCTGCCTGCCATTGCCATGGCTTAAACAATCACAGACAGGAATCATGAACACATTTTGTCCTAAGTTTCTAAGCCATTAATGGACTAACCCCCAGTGACACTAGAAGCTGAACACCAAGGTATGAATCAAGTCAATTAGATTCATCTAGATAATACAGATAATTAAATCCATGCTCATAATAACTCTCCAGAAGAAAATAAGGTTAGTTGAGAATCTAAACATCTTTGGCAAGTGTTTTAAAGCTGTCTTCTTTTAGAAAGCCTTTTCATCATAACCGATGTATACAGTATGAATAGACACGATAAGAACATTGACAAATGTCTGTCAGACCTCTATCCCCAACCCCCAAACAGGATCTCAGTTCTACCTCTCACTTAAAAAAAACATGCCATATGCTTCTCACTGATTTTTACCTAGAAGTTCCTAGGATAGAGTGGTGATAAGCAGCATAATAAAACTGCAAGGTATGTAGTTTTTTATCTCTCCAACATTAAATTTGCAGCCACCACCATAGAGAACAACCAACTTACTGACAGCACTAACTGGGAATCTTCAGACATGGTTTCAGAACGAGCTTCAGTATGGAATATTTGCTCACTCAGATGTTAGATATATCCTCCACAGAATCAGTAACACAATCCTACTATACTACCTCAACAATATTTTTGAGGTTTTATCTGGATAGTTTTGTGTTCAACACTTCAGCATGAAAACACATTCAAGATGTTAATCTTTTCTGCCAGCAAATTAAGGTAGTCAATGGAGAAAAATATCCTCATACCAGGTGTTAATTATCTTCTACTCTTTGTTTAATGCCATGAAAGGTCCTTACCAGATAACTTTATGATCTTTCATGGATTTTGATACTAACAAAAGACTATAGGTAATAACCCCTCAACATTTTTTCACGGCAAATGCAAAAACAATTATGTCATTGGTACTTCACTATCAGTATTATTTTAGGTCTATAACATGAAACAGATGAAAGTAAAAAAATAATATTTTTTTTTTAAGTCTGGCAAAGTAGTGTTAATGGGCAACAGCTAAAATATTTGCTGTGTGAAATTCCTAAGTAAAGAGCATCTGCCAAACCTCTGCTGATTCAGCAGTGAAAGTAGAAATACAAAACCAAGCAAACTGCATGACAAACAAATGTATATAGGATTGTCTTCCAGCATTGTACTGCTCAAGAGCACAGACTGGAGTTCAGGCTTCACAAGTACAGATAAAGAGAAATAAAGAATGGGTAGATTTTATTTTCCTCCTCATGGAGATGGTTCAGAACAGGGACAATGACACAATATACTGGGGAAAAAAATGCTTTTTTGTGTAAGAATGGCTTAATCAAGATGTGAAGAGGAAACAAGCAGGATATATTTCCCCGCTTAGCATGTCCAGCTCAATACCTTCTGAGATGGCATAGTTCCTTGTGGTATCACTCTAACACCCTCTATCTGTGTTACCTTGTCCTTCAGAATCTGTGTGGCAGATGATGCACTCCCACCTTGGGAATCTCCAGCTCAAGGCAGAGCCATAACAAGATCAAAAGTCTGCATACAACACACTACAACATGGCTATGAGCAGCACTGACAACAAAGGCTGTGAAAACAATCATTCACTCACATATTTTTAGTAATTAAACCCACATATCTGTACTTAGTTACATTATGCAAAGGGACCCATCTTCATAGTGTGTTCGCTTTTGTGTGTTAATCATAAATATGATGAATTTTGAAAAATAACCCCATTTTCCAGTCTTGCCTCCAATAAAAAAACATCATGGAAATGATTGGTTCCTAGTGAAAAGTTTATTGTCATTAAACACTTTTATATACCCTATACAGGGCGGAAATATTTTTATAAACCCTGTTTATTGAATTTTAATCAATGCTTTTAACAAACAGAATCAAGCCTCAGATGTGTTTCACAACTTTAATTACAAAAGCACTTGCTAAATCTTTATCAAAAGCTCACTAATGGCAGCACTGAAAGTTTACAGATTCATTAATATTGCCAAAACAGTGGCTACATTTTCAGTTTGGGTGTAATGATATAGTTATTCTCAATATCTGTTCTCTGTCATACCAGTTAGTCAGCAAAGACCTTGCTCCCATCAAAATGAATATTAAATCTTCCACCACTTAGTACAGAGCTACACATTACATATATTCTGTGAAGAAAGAAACAGAAACTGTACCTAGTCTAGAGCTTCTTAAAATAAAAACTGGAGACAATCTAAAGCATGAATTTAATCTCTTGAGCACCATCTAATGACCAAATTGTAAAATCACAATGACCAAGAAGCACATTGGCAGCTGTGTTAAAAAAGGCTGAACTTTTTGACTCAAGCTGGTCAAGAATTTCCATCAGAGGTTTTAATGGAAAGGGGCTTTTTGCTGAAATGGAAAACTTCATGAATACTATCCATTTGACAAAATTATTGAGGAAGTTCTCTATGAAAACACCACCTGTAAATGCTAACATTTTGTTTTGAAGAAGTCTTGATATTTTATTTTTTCCAACATAACCAAAGAAGTTCTTAGCTGGTTAAAAAGCCTTATTGTTTTTAGCTCTCTCTTCAAAAAGGAAAAAAAAAAATCCCAACCAGACATAACTAAGCATCTTCATTCAATATTTCCAGATATTTTCTACAACTGGACTTGCAAATATAAACTCACAGTCTCAGGTATATTACTGCCAGCATAGTATTTTGCATTAACTATCAGTCCAAGCACATTAAAAAAAAAAAAAAAAAAAAAAAATCTGTCCAAAAATGAAATTATTTAAGCATAGGTTAAAAAAAAAAATCTCCAAAAAGCAGCTATGATGAATAGTAGGAAGTTAATATTAAGACTACATATATCAGGCAAGTATAAATCCTTTAGGTACTTGGAAAGGTCAGTCCTGAACAAAAGATTAAGTTGAAGATCAGGAAGGAAAAGATAAAAAATGATCAAGAAAATGGAAAGAGAGAAATAAGGAAGATATGAAAGGGGAGGAAATGAGGTAGATAAGAAGGAAAAAAAGAAAGATGGGTAGAGCAGCAAAGTCATCCCACTAAAAGAGGGTGGAGTGCTGGTACTGCCACCGAAGGTTGGAGAAAAGGCATGTGTCATATTCATTTAATAATGTTTAGGCTATAATGAAAAGCTCAAGATGTTCAAAGCACAAAGAGGCCAAACTGAGGCACAGATGGGGTGGGTACTCAACATGGACTAAAAATAGAAAGCTAATCTTCCTAATAGCCTTAGAGATATTCTGAAGGGTGGTTTAGTTCAGGTCAGTAATGCACATTTTTGAAGTGAATTATTTTATGGTACCCCCTTAATTGCACTTCAGTTCACACTATGGAGCAGCGTCAGAGCACACAAACTGCATTTCATTTGGATTAACTGACTGAACATATGCTGCAGTGCTTTGAAGTTAGTGGCATAGAAGCCTCTGGGTCCGATCCTGCAAGAGCTAAACCAGCTTGGACTCCACCTCAGTGAAGGGATGCCAGGAAAGTCAGGATTTTCAGCAGACTATCACAGGCTCAGAAAGCCCTGCAAAAACAGCCTTTTGCACCACCGTTGCCATGAATGAGTGCTCCAGGCACTGTTGCACCTTGGGACTTGCTGTGGCTCTAAAGATGAGAGCTAATTACCAGAAAAACCCTCACCCTGAAAACATCTGGAGGTTTTTCAGTCAGTACTGGTGGCAGGTCTCTAAAAAAAACCACCTGTCACATATCAAAAAAAAACCCAAAACCAACCCATACACACACAAAACAGAAAAACACTTCAAGAGCAAATAGTTGCAGAGCAGCTCTAGATTTCAGCTTTTGTTCTGAGCCCAGCACATCCTGGCGGAGGAGGCAGCTTTCCCCTCACAGCAGCCAGCCGTGGCGCTGGAGCAGCCTTTCCCAGCCAGGATGTTGGCCCTTATGAATGCCACGTTCACTCCAAATATTGGCAGCCATCAGCCCAGCTTTCGTGCCAACACAAAAATTGTTATTCAGTGAGAGTGGGATGAAACTAGGTAAAATAAGGACTTGATTTACAATTAACTTTTGACCCAGCTTCACCCACTGCCTGTGTGTGGCATACAGGGCTTGCATTAGCAGGTGTGAGTGGCCCAGAAGTGCTTGCGTAGGTACGTCTGGGCAGCAGGAGAGGCTGGGCCCTGAAAAGCAGGTGCTAATTGATTGGGGTTAGTGCAGATGCTCGGGGCAGAATGGCTCAGTGTTCTGCTCTCCCACCTCCCGGCGTACGGTGAGTGGAAGCGAGTGGCAGTCGGCATTTATGCACTTCATAAAAACAACACTCTGTCCATCATGAGAGCCTCGAGATTATAAGCAGCCTGGACTGAGGGGCATTGACTGAGCCACAGTGGGAAGTTTGCACAGCACCTGCCTGTGTTACATCTGGCACGCGTCGTCATGAGTGGGCCCCATCTTTCATGGGAAAAAAAAACCCAAAAAACACGTTAATGCAGACTTTTATATTTATATTTTTAACTATATATACAGCTTGTGTAAAAGGAGAAGCAAGTGTTTGGGCTAATTCTGATTTCCCACTTCTGCCTGCCCAAAAGTGTCTCCTACCTCTTGTGAGCACAATGGGCTCTGATGTTTCACCCTGCAAACCTGCCCAAGCTGGAGCAGTGATGGGAACAGAGGCAGCCACCTCAAGTCACAGGGACATCCAACTGCAAATACACATCCACGGGATAAATATCATTTCCAAAGAGGGCCTGAGCTTTTTAGGGAGGGGCTGCTGGAACGGCAGAGGCTGGTCCCCACACCACCAGCAGGGCAGGGCAGGGCGACGCAGGGCACACCCACACTGCTGGGACATGCGGGGCCTCCCCCAAAGCATCCTGGTCTGCCTTCAGAGGGTGGCAGAGAGGGGAGACACACAAGGGATGATGTCTTTCAGTCTGAGATTTTATGTCAGATCTGTTTCTTTTTCTTGCCCTTTTCTTAATGACACCAGTTTCCCTAATATTTGTCAAAATGTATAGAGAAGTTTGGGGTGACTCACACAGAGGAGAGGGTTTGCATTCACTCCTGGTAGTGGTGACACCCTCCAATTTCAAAGTGAGAGGTCCCACTGACAAAACTCCTCCTCCTCATCTTCAGAGATTTGCTGGCAGCGGGACTCTTGGTTCCAAATATGACCAGCTCACTACCATCCAGATAATGGGGTTTTGGGACCATACAGAGACAAACCTCCAATGATGTCACTGCCTCCAGATCCCAGATGACTTCTGATGCTCCTGGACAGGCCCTGCAGCTCCGCTGCGCAGGAGCCAGGGTGCCACCGCAGCTCCCATCACACGCTGGCAGCATGTCTGGGGTGCCAGCACCGCATGCCCAAGTGAGTGAGTCCCATTGCGTTCAAACTGGCTAGCACAGAGACAGCTCCGATGTCTCAACAGTGGGTTAACGTATTCATTTGCCATGGAGAAGCAGGTACCTGTGAGACTCCCAGACTCCACTGCAGTTAATATTTGAAAGAGTTTTTGAGCAACTCTGAAAACTGAGTTTCACTGAAAAAAAAACACCTGACAGCTGAGTTCCATTTGCATTGTATTTAGGTCTGCTTATCCCTGAAAGCACTCTCCTAAGACATGAAAATAGAGGGAGATTAAGTGAAAAAGAGAAATATATTTATCAGGGGTTGCATTGTTGGAATAGAGATTTGGGTATCTCAGTCAAATCTGTTGTTTAACTTAGTATTTCTGTCTAGAAGAACACTACAGAAAGTACCAAGCACACCAGCTCTGCCAGCCTTTCACCCTCTAATCATGAGAAAAATCAAGTCTGTTCCTCCAGCAACTCCTTGAATAAGAAAATGAATGCTAAAAAAAAAGATAGATAGATAGATAGATAGATAGATAGATAGATAGATAGATAGATAGATAGATAGATAGATAGATATCTTATGGCTGTGCTATTAAGTTGTTTGAAGTCACTGCATGAAGCCTAATAATGGAGTAAAGTATCACATAGGAATTCTTTGATGCAACTTTCAAAGATTCACCACATCATTACTTTGACAAGTGCAAAAATGCTGCAGGGGAGCAGAAGTAAAATTTGCAGTATGATTCGTATTTTCCATGGTGGATGGCAGTTGTGCCCTTGAACATGCAGGAGTTATGCTACAGCTTTTTCTCTCCATGTTTCACTTCTGCTACATACAATGATAGGATAACAATATAAAAATGACTTAGCAAGATAATCACATGCCCCAAGAAGTTCAGCAGCTTGTTTCATTAACTGTTAAAGTGACACTGAGAAATGCTTCAAGTGTGATACTATTTGGCATTACTTTTTTAAACATTGTGTCACAATATGAATTAAACAGCAGTTAAGTGAGGTTGTTCCTCATGGTTGTAGCTAGAAGTTGCATGTCAAAGCCTGACCTCTCTTTTTTGAATCTGACATATTTAAATAAATAAATAAATAAATAAATAAATAAATTTTAAAATATTCACAGAACAAGGAAGAGACCGAAGGCAGCATTCAGCTGTTAAGCAGCAGACTTGCACAAAAGGACAGTATGAAAACCGAGACTCATCTCCCCATGCAATATGCACTGTATTTTCAGAAGTCAAGTGCTCAGGTCTCTTCACTACCATGTGCATTAGAAGGAGTATTTGTAATGTGTTGTAAAGCTAACAAACTTGGTTAAGCAGAGGTGTGTGGTCTTTCAAAGTGTATTCCCAGGGTATAACCTCCCTCCTCAAGAAACTCATTTATCACTGTGATGGTTTCACCTCATTTGAAGCCAAGTTATTGTCACCCTTAAAATAATGTAACATGACAGGAAAAATAAAATTAATGTGAAAAGTTATACAGTCATCACACTCTGGAATCAAAATATAGACTATGGTTTCAAAACATAAAGCAGATGAAAACTTTTTCCGTGTATATATTGTAGGTGGAATTTTGCTTGTACCACAGCCTTTTTTTTTCTTTTTTTTAAACTAGATGTTAAGTATTTTGATCATGTGCATATGGAATAACACATGGCCTGTAGTTCACTGTCTTTAAAGGAGTTGTACATACTTCATAGCTGCCTTGTTATAGCAGCCAAGGCTTTTAAAATGTTAAGCTAGGGTGAGAAATGTGCACGTGTATTTAATAGGAAGTAACTGTTTAGATGATTGGTCACACCCTGGTGCATGGTTATATTTCAGGTGTTGTGAGTGTGAATCTTCTCCTGTCCTATTCCACAAATGACGTTTGAACTCTGGAGTCTCTTAAATATTTCTCTTCAACTTTTCATCCTCAAAAGTCATTGAGGATCCAGAGCAGACTAGACTAAATGAAGCTCTGAGTAGAAATGGTTCCAAGTTAAACTATAGTCTCTCTAAAAAGCTCAGTCCCCAGGTATATATTTTCAAACCACTTTGACACACACAGTGTGCTCTGAAGGAACTGTGCCAGAGCACTCTGTACCAAGTGTTGTCACTGCAAGACTGTGCTTTGCTCAAGCCACAGGCTTGAGTCACTTGGCTTCTGCTTCTTCCTTTTTTTTTTTTTTTAATTCTTTATTCTTGTTGCTGTTATCCTTTGGCCCCTGAAGACTTGTAGGATTGTACACATTTTCCTAGCTGCCTGTAAATTCTTGCATTAAATATTATTTACTGAACAACTAAAATGAATTTCTGAATATTATGTTTTTATACAACTTTTTTCACTTTTACTGTTTTTCAAAACATTCTTGAGGTTCATCTGACTTTTCTGTGAATAACCCATACAACTTGGGGTCTTGAGTGGAAAGGAACCTAATGAGGTTCAAAAAGAGCAAGTGCAGAGGCCTTCACCTGGGGAGGAATAACCGCATGTACCAGTACAGGTTAGGGGCTGACCTACTGGAGAGGAGCTGTGAGGAAAAGGACCTGGGTGTGCTGGTGGACAGCAGGCTGGCCATGAGCCAGCAGTGTGTCCTTGTGGCCAGGAAGGCCAACAGTATCCTGGGGTGCATTAAAAAGAGCATGGCCAGCAGGTGGAGGGAGGCTCTCCTCCCCCTCTGCTCTGCCCTGGTGGGGCCACATCTGGAATACTGTGTCCAGTTCTGGGCTCCTCAGTTCAAGAGGGACAGGGATCTTCTAGAGAGAGTCCAGTGGAGGGCCACAAAGATGATGAGGAGCCTGGAGCATCTCCTGTGCGAGGAAAGGCTGAGAGAGGTGGGACTCTTCAGCCTGGAGAAGACTGAGAAGGGATTTTATCAATGTCTATAAATACCTGAAATGTGGGGGCCAAATGGATGGGGCCGGGCTCTTTTCGGTGGTGCCCAGTGACAGGACAAGGAACAATAGGCAAAACTGGAACACCAAAAGTTCCAGACAAACCTAAGGAAAAACTTCTTTACTGTGAGGGTGCCAGAGCACTGGGACAGGCTGCCCAGAGAGGCTGTGGAGTCTCCATCTCTAGAGATGTTCAAAACCCACCTGGATGTTTTCCTGTGCAACCTATTGTAGGGAACCTACTTTGGCAGTGGGGTTGGACTAGATGATCTCCTGAGGTCTCTTCCAACCCCTGTGATTCTGTGACATTCTCTGTAGGGCTGTACCTGTCAGGGTCAGTAGGCATTTCCTAAACTCTATGTGACTTTTCTGTTTCCCTTCACTGCAGTTGGCATTTTCAACTTAAAGAGAACCCTTTAAATCAGTATTTAGACTGCCAGTTAAGCAGCCTGAGTATTATAACTTTGCAGAAGTCAGAAGAAAAACCTGGAGACATTTAGGGGACTGAAAGTGAAGCTTGGGGAGGGTATGAAAGTGACAGGTGACATCAATTATGAGATGTGAGATGCATATAAACAAAAAGAGAAAGGCTCAGACCAAAAAAATAAACAACCAAACATTTGCATAAGAATGTTTCTCTGCATTGCTTACCAGGTTATTTCTGGTTTGCATGTCTTTCTCATTATGTTACTCAGACTGTTTTACCAAATTGTTAAGCATATGGAAAAGCAACTTGGGTTTTTTGGGGGGTTGGTTTGTTTGTTTGTTTTGTAGTTTGGGATTTTTAAACACTAACACAATCAGAAGAAATAATTACCTAAGGGACACAATGTGGGACATTGTGTTTAGGGGCTGTCTCAAAGCCAGACCATTGTTCTTTGCCTACAGTTGATGATGAAATAAAATTATTTAAAGCTTCCAAAGCTTATTAGTAAAAACTCTGATGCAAATCTTGCTTGTAAGTATATGCAATTTTGACAGAAATAGTTTGTTTTGCTGGAATTTAATTCTGAAGAAAACAGCACTTCTGACAATTTCAAAACATGAATTGAGGCTATATTCACAATTTATTATTTCAAATTTTATTCTGAAATAACTTTTCTCTGACTTTTTTTTTTTAGTTTATCTCATATTCATTTAACATATGATCAAAATCCAGCCCACACAAACCATTAGAAAATTTTGTCAAATTAAAACCCATCAATCCAAAAGGAGAAGACATTTGGAAAGCCTGGTTTCTGGAAAGTGTTAAACATTACAATTATTGTGCCAGTTTAATATACAACTAAACATCAAACCCCTTTGCAAAACAAAATTCTGTTGTTTCCAACAAAATCAAGTCACTAGAGACTACAAAAACATGAGGCTGGTTAGTAGAAGAACCACATTGCCCTAAATGCCAAGCTTACTCCTGATAAAGAGTCAGTTTTCAAAATTGAGTCTTATTCACATTCAAAAGTCCATCCTGAACTGAATATCTGCAATTTTTTTCCTCAATTATTTAAATTGATCCTCCAGCAGCTTCTCAGATAGGTACTAAACTTCTGATGCCATTAAGGGAAAAGTCCAACAGAGAATTTTTGTGACCAATTCTAATTTATTCATTTCCTTGTAACAAGACGTGTGATGATAAAGAGGTAGACATAGACATATAGTGCTAATGATAAACTTCGGTTACAAATTTCCAGCTGCATCTCATGTACGATTTTCTCTCATAGAGAAAATATTTATATCTACTTGCAAGTAGTTCTGCTGTTTACTGAGGCAGATTCAAATTGGTCCTGAACTGTTAATCTGTGCAAAATTTAATTACTAAAGAACTTCAAGCAGCTGTAATGAGAAATTTTAGGTGTGTCTCAAAACCTTCTAATGCTACAGTTGCTCCCTCCAAACCTTGTGTTTCCCCAGCACCACACAAATTAAATCCTTTTTCAGATGTCTTTTCTCTACCTCCATATAGATCTCACCTGGAGGTATTGTCTTTTGCTAATCCCATTGCTTAAGAGCAAGAGGGAACTTATAGTGCTAAATATGCCAAAGGTGATCTTATGTGTTAGATTGGATAGCAAAAATAGTACTAGCAGGCATAAAAATATTCAGCTATGGGGGGTTAATGAAAACTCAAAATCAGATTAAAATAATACTGATAAGACAGAGGTTATTTGTATAACAGTCACTGAATTTTAATGTTAAGCCTACTCTGCATATCGTGAAAAGATGAACAGATGAATTGGTGGTCATGTAAGAAATCTATCAGACAGGAAGGGCTGCTTCTGCCCTTGGGAAGGAGATGAATCAAACCTGGAATAGAAAAGCAGGCGTGGATAGAGGAGATTAACCAGGGTATTAAATAAACAGAAAATAACAAGAGGCATGTTGACAAAAACAGTAGAAAATATGTTCTGCAGTCACAGAGTGCGAAACACTGATCAGGGAAAGGATTTGGTGATGACGGTTGACAGACACTTAAAAACAGCAACCTGATGTCTGGTAGCAGTTAGGAGAGCAAACAAAACATGAGGAAGTGTAAATATAGGAACAGAGCACAGATCCCAACAGATAACTACATCCTGGTACAAAGGGCTGATGTGACCACACCTGGAGCGCTGCATGCTGTTTGGGGCATCAGTGAACAAAACATGAGCTTAGGAGCAGGCTTGTACCACTGGGAACATCACTCTCACACAGGAAAACCAACAGTAAAGAGAAGCTGCCTGACAAAAAGCATTTAAGGGAAAATACCAACTCAAATAGCTTTAAAGGGAGAGAAATTTAAGAGAATACAAGGTAACTCAGTGGAGGTGACACAGTGCTCTACAATGACATATAGAATGTGTATTGACAAATGCTGCAATTGCGTTTCCACAGAGCCACAGCTATTACTGTGTTTGGGAGCACAGTGTAATTTATTGAGAGCATTGTGGCATTACCATCTTACTCATGACATTGTACACCATGCCTATGGAACCACAGCATGTACTGTTGCTCAGAGGTGTAGTCCTCTGCAGTCACAGAGATCTGCCTTGCCAAGCCAGTTCGGATGCACTGTGGATAACTTTCTGCTGTTTGGCTGTAAAGGCTCATGTACTCTCCCTCACCCACCTGCTGGAAGATGCAGATTGGATGTTATAAAATTTATGCATGTAATATGGAAATAAAAAAAACCAGTATTTCAGAAGAAAACATTGCTTCCATTCTGTTACATGCTGGCCATACCTATATTAACGTCATGGTTTAGATCAGGAGAATTTATTTTTTTTTAATACAGTTATCTAATGGACCCACTTACCACACGTAGGTCATATTGTGGAGCAACCTCAGAGTACACAAACTGAATTCCTTTCAGATTAAATTAAACATTAAGACCAATATCAAACTTCCAGCTGCTCACAGGCTTTTGTTCCAGGGATCAGAGCCTTTACTGAAGCTGAAATAAAGCTCCTGAAATGAGAACAGCGTGGATGTCAGGTACTAAGCACCAACTGTTTTGCCCACCAGATTTGCTCCTGCTGAGCTACAGTAGTTGCTAATGTGGTTATAGCCTATCTCTATTTCTTAAAAATAACTCCTTACTGCAATTCCTGAACACATGTTGGTGTCTTGCCCAGCAGTGTTTATGCCCTGGCACTAACTATGAGGTAGATATCAATGTCAAGCTAAGAATGACATATCCATCCCACTGGAAGGGAACATTGTAGAAGAATGATCATTTTCTTCATTGTCTTCTGTCTTTTGAAATAAAAATTAAAAGCACCAAATGTGCACTGACAAAAAATTTCTAAGCACTAGGAGTACAGGTCAGAGGAAACTGATAAGCCACAGAGCTTCTTTCTCTCCCAAAATGTTATTACTGTGCAAACATGAACCATGCACATGGTTTGGCTATTTGCCAGTTCCACTTGAGTGTGAAAAGCAGCCTTCATGGTTGAAAAGCTATTTTTCTGAACCACAAATGGCCATGGCAGAGACATCTATTTAAGATCTGGCCCAAGTAGAACCAGACATAAAAGCCGAAATAGTTGGTGGGGCTCTGTCACCCCTGTAGCTACTCTTGTAGCTTTTTAATAGTCCCTCATAGACTGGCCAGGGAACCATCCAAGACAGGCTCAACACCATAGCTGGCAGCTACTGTCTGCCTACAAAATATGAATACTCAAAGATATATTTTATTATGAAGCACTTTCAAAACTTCCTGTGCTTAAAACAGTTTATTATCGGTGGATTTTGAGAGAGGTCACATCCATTAATCAGAATGGTGAAATGCTCCGGAGTGGACTATATTCCTCCAAAGGAGCTGTAAGAGCAGGTTATTCAAGAACTCATTTGCCAGTTATAAATACTCTGAAGTGCAGAGCGGGAGTATCGGCACCAGAGAGCACATTAGGAGCTGATGGTGCAGCTGTGTGGATATATTTCCCTTGACTTGTGTGGCATGGGGCTTAGAAAGTATAAAGGGTAGGAAGTGAGGTGGAACTGGAATTCAGAATGATCAGGGTCTCTCTGCACTGAGAGCACGGCAAAGAAACAGCTGAGTACATAAAACCTCATAAAGAAAACCAAAACAATGATATTCCCCATTGTGACTGTTTAGTCTTTCTGTAGAGACTCATGAGGTCTGGGCTATTATCTATTTTTAATATCACTTGACCTGAAAATTTGTGCTACCATCTGGTGAATGTGAGGATTTCTGTGTTACAGACTTAATACTGTCAGGGAAAGAAAGAGGGGGAGGCAGGGAGGGCAGGGAGGCAGGGGAGTGCACGGCAGGAGAGGTACGTTACAAAAATGTTTAAATGTTATTCAACAAATGCCACTCATTTCTTTACATTTTTTCTAAAGAGAAATTAAACAAAAATATATATCTTAAATTGCAAATGTAAAAAATAAAAGTTGAGATGTAAATAGATGTATATTATCTTAGATAATATTTGCTTTACATTTCTTTATATTTCAAGGCTTTTAGTACCTTAGGAAATTAAGGTAACCTTACAGAGTTTAATATGTCTTTACATAATGAATTAGAAATACTAAATGCAAGAGGAAAAACAAAAGGCTATTTAAAACCTTTGTAATGTCCTTGTTATTACATTTATAATGCTTTTTTTCTGGAGTAATATCCAAATAGGAGATTAGTTTTAAAATAATGAGATTTAAGCATCAAAATAAATACACTTCATATTTGTTTTATGGTATTTAAGCATTAAATGTTCATGCCTCAAAACTTCTCTGAAAATCTTACAGCTAGAAACCTTGTCATAATTTCAATTGCTGCAATATTATCAGAACAAACTATATTATTAGACTTGCAATAAAGTCACAAAAATCAGCAGCTCTGTAAAACAGAGAAGCAGAGCCCCACATCAGAGCACACTCAGAGTGAGAGGGGGGAGTGCTGGACCTTGCCCATTTTAAGGGACACTCCTGGTCCATAAAGCAAGGTCTCTGTCTTGACACACAGGGTACCCAGGGAACAATCATCAGCCAGTGTGATGGGTGGCATGCGTGGCCCATGCTCACTTTGCTTAGTGCAGGATCCCTCTAGTGCTCACTGGCCACATCCTTGCTACTTATTACTTGGCCCTTGTGTTCATCCTGGCCCACGTGGCTCTACAGATATCTGCCTGATTTTTTGGCACAATGAGGGAAAAGGTCCTGTTTCAGTGCATCTGAAATAACGTGAGGGTCAGGCTTCAGCCCACAAGTGTAGTGCTTATATGACATAAAATTGAAGGTATGTGCCATATGCCCTGAAGTGTAAGGCTATTTAGTGTACATAGCCTGCTGGCATAGCATCAAAAAATTTGTGGGATAAAGGAACCTAATCCTGATGCAGTCTTGTCCATACTGCTGAATGGGATGGATTTTTAAGATGAACTATCCTCTGAACCATGCTGAGTATTTTCCTTGGGGTGGCTCACAGAAATATCCCCAGAAATGAGTGTCTGTAACCAGGCTCCAACAACAGCACTGATAAAGTAATGCATTAGGACACAACAATAATTATATGGCATTTGTCTGTTTGATATTAATGAAAGACTGAATTGAGGTCTAAGCCAGGGAAAAGTGTAAATGTTTAAAAATGTGAACTTTTGCATGTTCACTTTCGTGATGTGTGAAAATGAAGAAAG
This sequence comes from Caprimulgus europaeus, assembly GCA_907165065.1. Next base: position 16,333,178 of record OU015526.1, read on the forward strand.
GGGTGTAAACAAGCTCACCTCTAAAATTAAGTCTAAGACAAAATTAATTCAGTCTTTCTTAGTGGAAATTAGAAGAGCTGCATGAAGATCATGGTCAGGAGTCATAGAAGCACATTAAATTTTCTGCAGTCAGGCTCATTAAGTCCTCCTTCCCACACATGTCAGTGAAAATCAACTTGATTTTTAGAGTTCATGGTAGCACCCTGCAAAGCTTACTAAAATCTCTAGAAGCGTGTTTCAGTACTTTTGGAAGTCAGAAAATATATTTAGATGTCCAGCTTTTGGAGTTAATCATAGGAAGACTGAGTCACATTGTATCCTTCAAGACCAAGTCTTAACCCAGTCATGAAATTATGCTGTTAAAAGAGGGTACCATACAGCTTTGAAAAACTGATTCAAGGTATCAGCAAAGTGATCATCGGCCTTCTTTGAAAAATCTCAACTGAAGTTCAGCTCATCACCTACAATTCAATTTCCTTCCCAACTGACTACAGTCAGGTTTAATAGTCCTGCTCTCTCTTTGTATAGGTTTTAGTTGGCCACAAACTCATCAGAAGCTATACTGCTATTAATGGGGCCTCATGGGGTAAGAGAGAGGCATTTTGAAATCTAAAGTGATCTCTTCCCTGGCAATCTTTCTCAGATTCCTCCCAACTGTGGCTGCTTCCTGCCCTGTCTAGTCCTGTTAACCTTCAGCCTTGCTTTTTCCACAACAGCTGGTAGGGCTTAGGCATATTTTCTCCCTTTTGTCATGCCCCTTTCACCCTGCCTTTGCCGCAGCTCTAACTCTTATGCCCAGATTAAAGGGCAAGACAGTAGTGGCAAAGTGCTGCAATTGAAAAAGAGGCAGTACATTATGAAACTTTCTGCTGACACAACCTAACCATGCAAGTTAAACAGCTGATCCTCCTTATCTAAATAAACTTGCTAGCTAGGAGAATAAGATTTTACTTATTTGCAGACACACAGTGTTCTGGAATACTGGCACGTACAGTATTGAAACAATTCCGATGCCTGAATAAAAATAAGGTTTTTAATCTTTTCTTAAATCTGGAGGAGCAGAGCTATTTTGCTCAGACTGCTCATCCAGCTGCAAATACTGTAAATATTGTGTCTCTCACCTTCCTGCTAGTCTTAAGGTCAAGGCTTTGAGCACAATTCTTAATATCATACTGTTGATTGCACATCTGACTCATAACCTGTAGACGTTCTGGAAATTTGTAGCTAGATATCCCCAGAGAATTCAAAGAGCAAAATAGAAAAAGTTCTTACTGCTCTTTATGAAATAGGAGGGATATTTTTTTACAGTGGAATGTAGCACTCCTGTTTATCATTTTCCTTATATTCTATGTTTCCTATTGCAAAGAAATGACACAGGACAGAGCTATCTTGTTATTCCACAAGGCAGTGGAACAAAGACAGTTTAGAGCAGAGCTCAAATATACACAGCTGTATGACAAGTTTACCTGTTTATTTATTGATTTTCTTTAACTATACTCTTACAAAATATTGCAGCAGATGCATTGCTAGTAAAGTACGTGTACAGCCAGGCCCTCCTATTGCTTATGCCAAGATCTGTACCAGTGTATGCTAGAGGCATTATTTCTTATTTCCATTCATAAAAAGTGAGAAGAAAATAATAACTGCATCATCTATAGACTGCGCACATCGAAGTCGGCTCAGAATATCAAGACACACTCCCAAGAGTTCTTATTGGGAGTTATTAATGTGATTAATGTGTTCCTGTATCAGCTGTTTGTTTAACTGAACATTGCCATTGCATTTTGCACTGGCTGCTCACTTTATACATAGATATTCATTGTTCTGACTCCAGGCTTTGTTCCCTTCTTTCACACATTGAGAAAGTTTTCCACAAACTGAGTGTTTATGTGTTGAGTGCAGTACTCCATGGACTTTAGGGTCTAATGGAGTGTGAGAGGGGGCCTGTGGTTTTTCATCTTGTTTTCAGCTGTACAAACATCATGTACTTTTCCCTTCCTTTTAGAGGCCAGTCTATGGCCTGCTAAAACACCAGCGCACAGCAACGTAGCTGCTGAGACTTTACAAGTCAAACTGGGAGGACCTGATGCCATTCACCTTAACACCAAACATATTGACAGTGTTTATTTTCTCTGCCCCAGCCTCAGCTCTCAAATAAACATATCAGTGGCTGATTTTCAGTGTTTCTCTGAAGAAAAGCCTAAAAGAATATCTATCTCATTGTCAATAACAAGTACAACCTGCTCTCAGAAGAAAAGTGCTGGGAGAGGGGATAGAGAAGAGTATAAATGAAGGGAAAGACTAAGTTCTCTGTTGTAAGCCTTTTTAAAAACTAGTCTTTATTTCAAGAGACTTTCTGATACAAGCAGGGTCCTTGTTTTGCTTTTACACTTTACACTTTGTGAAGTCTCAAAGAGACCTGAACTAGGTTGGCTGGTACTTTGTATATTTTTTAGCTTGCGCACCTTGCCTCTGGGGAAAGCCATTCATTAAGTTGCCATTCTGGGTTGATGACATACAGATTTACTTTTCTCTGCATCCAGAAAATCCTGTAACTGTCTAGGAAAAAAAAAATCCTCTCTTTAATACAACAGCTCCTAGATGTGCCTGAGCCTTATAATTAGCAGGGGAAAATGACTACCACAAGTCAACATAGATGCACTAGTGTAAAATTCTAGCTAGAAAAAGGAAAATCCAATCACAAGTTGGTACTCTTGGCACAAAGACATGGCCAAAATTCATTTGTCAGTGCTTTACAATATAAACAGCAGGCAATTTAAATCTTTTTTAGATGGAAATATCACGTAGATGTTCAGAAAGAGTTTAGTGAATACAAAGGAATTCACATTGTTAATTACTAAAGAATGAGCGTCCTTTCTAATGAATACTAATTTTAATACTTGTCCACACTATTTCATATCTCCAGATTCCCTCAGCAGAATCTTTCTGTCCTTTCAAATATGTTCACATACCTACAATGAATGGCTAATATGAATTAAGTGCACAAGCCTTTTGACTGATTATGGCAGTTACACAACTACATGTATAGATCGCTAATGACAATACAGAAAAAAAAGTGTTTGAAGTTTACTGTTTAATCATAGTTTCTATATTCATGGCTCTCACATATTTTTTTGAGACTACGCTGTAGAAGCTGTTCAGAGTGCTGAGTGATTGTCACCACCACCTCTCCTGTCTCCATAAATATTTCCCCAAGTCTCACTAGACATATGTTACAATTCTGTAAGACCTTTCGAAACCAATTCATTCTAAAATGAATTAATTTATTTAAAAACTCAGACCTCAATGTTCTATGTATTTTTATTATCTGAAGAAAACATATTGAAGCAGCAGGATCCCACCATACTAGACATCTGCACTAAGATAAGATTTCTTATCCTCATAGGGCTAAGGATTTGGGAAAGGGTGCTACCAGTCACAGAGACAGATTTCATAGCAATATGCCAATCTATAAAGCCAGAGTTAAAGTAGCTCAGATATCCTGGTTCTACAAATCAGAAATATTAAAAATAACTGCAATGAGGAAAAAAAAAATAACTTGCTAACACTTGGGTCAAGTCACTTCCCTGGGTCATATATGATGGGTCTAGCATACATGCAGATGCAGTACTGAACAACTGTTTTAACCCTTGCTTGTGGTGTTTTGTGTAACAGGTTCCTGAACTCTCTAGTCATGAAACACATGTTTTTAGGAAAGGATTTGTGGCAGGTACTTCTCAAACACCTCAGGAAGCCTGGCGTTCCTATTCAGGCAGTACAACCTGAGAAAAGGAGATCAGACAATAGAAGCAAATGAAATGAAAATATGAAAATCATGTTATTTTAATTCAGGTTAATGGGTTACGTTCAAAGCTAAGCTCAGTAAGTTTGGAATGAAGTGTCAAAGTACAAAGTGCTGTTTGATCCTAAAGATTTATATTATTGAAACAGGGAACTACAGATAGAGTATAAAAAGGCAGCAGAAAGATCTCTGACAAAAGTGTTTTGTGGAGTATCCCATGATTGGTTGGAACAATGGAGACTTGATTAGCTTGAAAGTCAAATTATATTAAAAACCAAACCAAAACAATAAAAAAACCTCATCCTGTTCCGAATGGGAACTATAAAAATATCATCACATTTGTGAACTGACAAATACAGGGTTAGGGGTAGACATGATCTGAACAGAGAAGACGGGGCTCTGAGCAACCTGATCTAGTTGAAGATTCCCCTGCTCATTGCAGGGGGGTTGGACCAGATGACCTTTAAAGGTCCCTTTCATGCCAAACCATTCTGTAATTCTGTAATATCATAGAACTGATAGAGCAGGACAGGTTTGTGAGGGATACAAAGCTGAGCAAGAGAGGCTAAACTAGAAAAGAGAGACTTATAAAGTCTTTTAAAGTGCTCACAAGGGGTCATGTTCTTCTTCAGGCATTTCTTTAAAAAAATGTACATAAAAGCACAAACATATATTAGAATTCCCATATCTATTCCTTTTCCCACAATCTGTTTCTATTTTTAATGCTTTTCTCTTTCTTTTTCTAATTTTTAAAAAGAGAAAAGCTAATAATAATTGTATTCAGACCAAAATCTTTCAAATTCACTGAGTATTGGCATGTTGGTAACGAAGATCTCAGCTCTCCTGTTGTGACTTTTATTAAAGTCAATTTATGTCTGTCATATCCTGGCAGTCTATCAGAATTCCCAGTGGGGATACTTGAATAAGCTTTCTTCCACCATCATTAATTGCACATCATTAATTTGATAATATATCACAGGCATTTGATACCCCTAGAGCCTGGCACTTTCAACCCAGAGCTTCTGTAATTGGCAAGAGCTGTTTAAGAGCAAACACATTCATCTAGACCCCAGGTGCACACATACAGCCCCACTGAGCTGTAGCCTAGTTTGAGGATTTACTCTCATAGCAGGTGCATGTTTTTACTGTGTCTGAGCTCAGGTATGTTTTGAGGATTACCACTAAATTTGGCTAGAATTTCAATTCCCACTTGAGTATTTTGGAGAATTTCGAGTAAGAGTTCCAAAATGGCAGATGTGCTGAAAATGGTGTCACTAAAATACAAATAAATTTCAAAACAATATTAGAAACCTCAGCTTTTCACAAACAAGTAGGGCAATGTTTTCCAAAAGCTCAGCTTGTTCTGGCTGCACAATTGATCAAAGATGTATCCTCTGTAACACCAATATTGGCAGCAGCACTAGGAAAAACTATAAAATAGTTGTAAAGCTATACTGTTTTAACCTTTCATAGATTTGTTCATCCCTCATGTTCAAAGCTGAATGGCTAAATATAGTGCCTGCATGCAGTAAAAATAGTGTGAAAACTGATTAGCAACACAATAAGAGCTTCTTAATTTTGAGAGGCATGTATTCTCACCTCTTCTCAGTTGAGCCTCATGGCGTGGGAAACTGATTTCACAAACTTCAACAGCTCTCAGCAAGATAAATTAGAGGAGATAGATTAACATCTTCCTCTGCTACTGTTGGTGCAGAAGCGACCTTCAATATAACATGAGGTTATCTTATAATGAAAATATCTAATCCAAAAAGGAAGATGACATAGGAAATTACTGCTTACTGAAGGTAAGGAAGAGGCAGAGAGCTTCAGTTTTCATATGCCTTTAAAATTCTTAGGTATAGTGTCCTTTTGATATATTTTACTACATCCTCCCTTCCCTAACTGGGAATAAGGAGAGAAGAGAAAGTACTTCCAAGCATTTCTTGCTCCAGTGCCTGCAAGGCCTGACAGCACTTCTTTGAGCTCAGGCTTAGTCTCAGCCCAAGAGCATTAAAAAGCTGAGCCTGGGCCACTATGCCCATTATAGGCAGAAATCAGACTTTGCTACACTTATTATTCCCAGGAAGTAAATAATATTTCCCACCAACAAATTAAAGGTGCACCTGATGTAAAAAATCCCTGAAGCACATCTGTCCCTGCTTTAAATTTTCTCTGTCCCAGCAAAATCAATGGCAAAGTACCTGACAAAACGTTTGGATTTTTTTTTTTTTTTTTTAAAGAAAACTGTGGCACTGGCAGGGCTATTCACTTTAAAGTTAATTAGGGATTTTGAGGGTTCTTTTGATTCTTGAAAAGCTCCACTCACCAGCAACTTCCCCCTGTTTTCCCCAAGGCCACTCAGAAAACTTTACTGGTTTTCTTCCCACTACTTCTACAGTTTCTCACTGTGGACATAATTAATGTTCAACTCCTCTGATGCCAATGTGAATCAGTCTTTGGCTGAATGATTTTTGAACCTGGCTGCAAATTAAGGGACTGATCCTATGCAAGGCAATGTAGCTCCTCATAAGTAATTCACCTTTGCTTTCAAATTCTGCTATGAGGCACCAATCTGCAATGACAGACATCTACTCTTTTCCCAAGAAATGGCTCAAGCCCATGGTCTCAGGTGAGGGGGGGCTGAACAAGGAGGCTTGCAACCTGGGAGCCACTCCATGGGCATCATCGGCCCTCCCAGGGGCTTCTGCAGCAGGACTGACAGCTCATCCATGTGAGCAATGAAATCCCACCACTTCTACAACCTGAGGAACTGTGCAGCCACAAGACTGAGGCATGGTAGGCTTCCCTAGGCATATATTCAGCACTCTGCTAGGATAAGACCCAAAGGCCATTTGGCAACTTTCACCCCTCTTGTGTCTCACTTGATTGCCTGTTTTTGACCTTTCAGTGGTGTCTCTCTGCCCATGGCTGGAGCTGGACTCCACCACGCAGCACAGGGCAGTTGTGTCTGCAGCCTTCCATCCTTACCCCACAGATGTTCTCTGCTTCACCAGAAAGATGGTTTTATTCCTTCCCACACTTATTTTCTTCCAGGCACACAGGAACTTGCAACAGTACATTTTATAGAAATTAAGGCACTATTGCTAGTGATGTTAAGGATCAGCTAGAGTTTCTATTATAGCTACCTGGTTTCAGAAATTTTAGATCACTCATTAAGAATAAAGAAGACAAAGAAAGAACCTTTCAATGTAAGATTTGGCATTCAGGGACTCAAACAAAAGCAATTTAATTTTAATTGATGTAGCACCATAACATGGGAACAATTTCATTGCAGGTGGAAAAAACAACAACTTTTTTTTCTTTTCATGTGTTTTTTTCTGCTTCTGCTGTTGGTGGATGCTCTGTTTAATAAAGGTCAGTACTACAACATGCTCTAACTGTTTGAAAGGAAAGAAAAACTGGTTGGTAATGTATGCTGAGCTGTAAAACCAGCTATTGCCCACATGCACCAGCTACTCTTTTGCTGAAGTGTTTGACGTTAATTTATTATTAAGAATCGATAGCAGGACTTCCTAATGGACATGCTGACAGATTCTTAAGTACACAGTTTCTGGCCAAGTACCTTTTTTTTATATCTTGGCTTTAAATATAATGGATTATAATTCTTACATATTGAAAAGCCGATTCTCATTCTCATTTAGTGGGTTTATTTTGGCCAGTTTATGAGCTTTTATAAGTACTGCAAAATCACATTGTACATATAACTCTCACTGTGGCAAAAGGAGGCCTTATTCTGGAGAGTGCAGATCCAGCGTTATTCTACCGTACCCAGTGGAGTAGCCAGAGTTGAGTGCAATGGATATTATTTAAATTTTGAGAGGAGTATAAATTAATTTCTTATTTGGTAGACCCCCTAAGATGAGTGCTGTTTTTAAAAGAAGTAGTCTGGGACATTATTATGAACAATGTGTTATACTTCAGAGCAATTACACTATATAGCTATTATATTTTGCATTTCATGTGAGACTCCTAGAAACAGCAAGAACTGAACTACATAATGAAATAATGAAAAATGAGGTTATACAGACTTATCTCACGTTCAGACCTGTATGAACAACTTATTTTCTCCTATAAAAAGCCCCAGGGATTTAGTTGCAACTTCAAATAATTCCACACTGTGTAATATCTCACCGTCTCTAGTTCCCACAGTCTTAAGACTATATTTTTAAAATGCAAATTACATACATTGCACCTTTTACTCTTCTGTCTAATGTAGGGTCAAACATATCATTGGCACTAAAATTAATATTCATAATAATAATCAGAGAGTGAGGAAAATGCTAACTGTTCACTGGGAAAAACAAATGTACTTTTTCTCTTGTCATGCAGGGGATGCTCTACTGCTTTTCTGTAACTCAGGACAACAAAGGAAGCTGGATGACAATCCTCTTTGCTCCTTTGTGATTTGTATGGAGGTCCCAAGAGAAGTTCATAGGAGATCACTATTTTTTTAAGCTTTTTATTGGGATATTTCACCCCTCTACTCATCTGGACACAGAAGTTTCACTGTGCATCCATCATTTCAATCTTCTGCATTCTTCTCAAGCAAGTAGATTTCAAGAGAAGAATTCATGTCTCTGGTTACTATGCAAAAGCTGATGGTGACCTCATCTTTTAGCTTGCCTGATACTTCCTATTCTCAGATACTTGTCAGTGTTTTTCAAGAGGTCTCAACACCTTTCCTTCTTGATATTTGTCAGAGATTGAACTCAGATTAAATTTAGATTAAAAATGTCTTCTCTCTACCAGAAAAAATTCAGCCTACTCTTGACTGCAGTGGAAGATTGTTTCAAAAAACCAAAACAAAACATTTTCCTGCTTTTATTTGGAATCTTCAGGAAAAAGAGCATAACTACCCCATTTTCAGCCACTCGCAAACTGTACATGCCCCCAACAGATCATTTCCACTTGAAGGATAATGACCATCTGTTGCCAGCTGATGTAGTGATATGCTTTGTAGTGCAAATGGCAGAAATATCTGTTGTATCTCAAGGTCATGTTATAGTTGCAGCTCTGTGTTTTCTTCTCTAAATAAAAAAATGTCTCAACCACCACAAACCTAGGAAATTAAAGAAAAAACCCAAAACACTAAAAAAAAAAAACAACCACCAAGCAGAAACCTATGTTGAAAGAGTTTTATTTTAGCTGGAAAAATCAAGTACTTGAAAGTCAGGAAATGGCAGCTCACAGTTTCCCCATGGTATATCAATGCATGATCATAGACTGCTTCTCCATGGGATCCCTCCACATTCACTAGAAGGGAATGACACACAGCAGAGAAGAGTCAAAGGTTCTTGCATAATGATACTGAAGAGCTTGATTTTACAAACAAAATACTATCCATACCTGAATGCTTCCTTGTTACATGCTTAGGATACACAAAGTAAAAACCAAAACCAAACATTGTTCAGGAACACGACTTGTGCCACAGGACTAAATCTGAGCTGAAGGTTTTACAAGTGCAGGTTAGATGGCAAGGTATTATCCCACTCAGAATCTGTCTGACCACCCTGTGACAACAGAGGAATGGGAATGGTGTTGCAGATGAGCATCCAGGAAGTAAGGTCAAAAGAGATGAATAAAAATAAGGCTGCATGTGTGTTGCAGATGTTACTGGAGTCCTGGCTTCCTGATCCCTTTGGTTGTTTGCTTTTAAAATATCTCTGACTTTTATAGTCCATGTTTTTTAAGATCTGTATATCCATGACTTTGCAGGATGTGCGAGGACATGAGCAAGGTGATGGTGGTGGAGGAATGCATAACGGTTGCACCAGTTTCACCAAAAACTGTGAAACCTTGAGATTGCATTTCAGATTAACAAAGCAAGCCCACCAAGTACGAGGATGAAACAGCTTTAAGAGGGACAGAGATTTCTTGTTCCCTGTATAACTTCTTTAAGAAAACACTGGATAACCTTATCCCTTAGCAGCTGAATATCAGCAGTAGAAATCTGCAGGCAGGGAGTTATATAGGAATATTTTAACTGTAGTTGCTGTAAATGTGGACATTTTGAGAGAGGTTTTACTTACATGTGCTGAAAGGAAATTAAAAGAGAACATTAAAAATTTGGTTTCTCATCTAGAAAAAATGTGCTTTTGGGTAAGAGCATGAATGCAGCCATTTCAAAACACACTTTGCAGTGTGCTACTTCTAAACATGACTAGCAACAGAGAAATAAGGAAGAGCATAAGAAATATTATTAAAAAGGTAAAGTATTGCTTCCCACTTGTGTCACTCAAATTCAGCACATTGGTGGGTATTATGTACCCAGATCACTGTATTTCATAGTAACACATTGCTCACCAAGCCAAAGTGAAAAGGCACCTTAGAAGACTTTCTCCATTCCTTTTATTTACACTCATTTTGAAGTCTGAAATCCTGGTAGATCATATTATTTACCTTGGAATATTATTCCATTATTTTATATCAACCTCTTTGATATCAAACTTAAATCTGTTAGCTTTATTCGTCTATTTTTCTTAGTGTGTCATGTAGAACACATACATTTGGTAGTGTGTAGTGGAATTGTATCTCCTCTTAGCTTTTCCTTAAACTTGAGCTAATTCAAAATAGCTAAGCAAGGAGTGTGTGAGAAATGATTTCTCAAAAGAATTCTGGGTTTGCTTTTATTTCTATATTTCCCATCATTGTCCAGGTAGATAACGATATTCTTATGCAATTTAAGTATCCACCATTGAGAGTTTCTGGGGTTAAAAGATCAAGTATAGTCAGGAAGCTTATAAAAGCTGCGTCTGAAAGTGATGCACACTATAAACATGGTTACGTTCTGCAGATATCTTCACCAAATATTCTGTACTCCAGGCATATATTTCTACGAGTTGCCTATTACTTACTTTGTTAAATCTTTTCATAAATATTAAGTTTAGCCTGTAAACCTATAGAAAAAAGCACACATATTTCTCCTACTGAGGTCCCCAAAGGCTAAACTTTTTATTTCCATCAGAGAATAATGGAGTCCAGAGGTCTTCATCATGAGATTCCTTGAAACTCTGCTAACTGCTCATTTACCCATCAAATGCCTTTCAGGTGCTATGTATCAGTACCTCTGATAACATCTGTTCAACTAAAGTCATGCTGGTATATACATGCCTGCTTCAGCATTTATCAGCTTCTGTATACATGCAGCAAACCAGTTTTAACTTAAAAATATAGCCATTATAAGTGTAAATACAGTGGTTTTGTGTTCCAATATATGCTGTCACTAGATAGAAATGAAGATTTTCTACTGTTGTATCTTGCCAAGGAATAAGGGAATTTATATGCAAATCTAATGTCTTGTCAGATTTGATGCCTGAAATAGGTATTAGATGTATCAAAGGAAAGAGCAAATTCCTCCCCTCTGAAAAGAAGAAAGTAATTATAATTAACTACTGCCACACAGTAATTTTACTAATAAACACATGTACTCGTACTAATAAATACATGTGCTAAATAAGACATATACTTTGGCAGTTGGACTTGATCTTGGAGGTCTTCTCCAGGCTTAATGATTCTATCATTCTTTCTAGCTTATTCAAAGCACTACAAGGTCAAAACATGTTCCACATTAACTCCAGAGGTAGAGCTGTTTTGGGAGTCTTGCTTAGTACTGCTGTCTATGATATCACTAGTTTTGCAATGCTATTACACTGCAGGGCAGTCATTCTTGCTTTGCACTGACCTTATCTGAGCTAAGAAAGAGGACCTCTTAGAAAGGAATTGTCATCTTCAGTGACTGGACTCACCCTGACTGGTGCATGCCCATGGCTGATTGTACCATGGTCAGTAAAACAGAAAACAAGACATTATAATTTCCCAGTTAAAGAGTTTCTGGTGAGAAAAATATTAGTTACCAGGAGATATTAAAATATTTCTTTTTTGAACCTAATGTTTTGGCTGAGCCCATTGTGCCTCAGCTTGTCTCTGCTGTCCTTTGTGCTTCAAAAAAGCATTTCTTCTTGTGCAGTTGCAGTAAGTTTGACTGATACTTTGCTTATCCAGCAGTGTTTCATTAATCCCTCTGATATGGTGAGTTTGTTTGGTAAGCTCAGTTAGGCTGAGCACAGAGTTTTCAGGAGGGGATATCAGCCTGGGATTACAATGTTGGCAAACACTTAAGCATGTGTTTAAATCCTTTCCCATTCAGCAAAACATGGAGCCTATTTCCTTCAATGGAATGTAAGCATATTTTTTAAATCCATGGGATTTTTTTTTTTTAATTTGATGAATAAGGACACTTTTCATACATTAGGCTAATTAGAATTTTGGAACTATACATTTAGAACCCCAAAATAAAAGAGAAATTTTAAAATACAATCAATTTTTTTCTACTCTTGCTTGCTATCTTAGATCAAGTAGTAAAGCATCATCCATTCCAGAAAGATCTCCCTGGGCTTGTTCCAAAAGAAATATACTAAACTGAGTCATGATTGAGTTTTCATAGCACAATGAAAAGAGAAATCTTAGCAAAGATAAGAAGAAAATAGTATTGAGCTGATATTTCTGTTTGATTCAATGCAAAATTTCTCAACACAAGTTGTGGGGATTTAGTTTGCTTTTCCAGCTGACGGACAAAAGTACAGCACTGCAGCAATTCCTATGTATTTCCTTCTTCTTGATTTATAATATAATATAAATTGCATAAATTATGCTTTGCCAGATATCAAACATCATGTCACACAGTCAGCCCTTAGCTGAGGAAAAACTGGCATCCGCTTGTCCAACTCCACAAGTAAGAGAAAGTATAAATAAAGCATAAATGATTAATTTAACCTTCCCTCCCTGCCTCCCGTTAACAGCTCAAGGACCCACAGCACACTGTGCTCCTGTGATGTACCAGTGCGGTAGAGCCTTCAAGACTGTGGCTAACCCCTTTCCAAGTACAAACACCTGTAAAAACAAAATTAGCCCTGCCAATATGTCTAAGAAGAAATGCTTTCCAGTAGGTTATAGATATAATATTCACCCCATTCAGGGGAATCCAAACAAAACACAAATGTCTTATTGGGGCAAGAGGATATTAAGAATAATAGACAGATTATATGATAGTTTATTGAAGGCAAAGGAAGAGACATTAGTCATAGTTTTGTTATAAAATGAGACTTAATCAAAGAGGAATGGGTTAGAGGTCATGTGTTCTATTTGTGCTATTATTATTTTTAAATCATTGAAACTTCCATGAGTGGCAAAAGAAATGATCCTGAACGGTGCAAAACAAGCCAGACCTCACTGGAGCACTTCAAGATGAGCCAAGAGAATCTACTGCACGAGCCCTGTCGGCTGTACACTAGTCTTCTTTTTATGCCTTTTTAACAAGGGATGATTGGGATCGAGGATCACCTTTGCCAGAGAAGTTTGTCCCAACAAATCACTAGACTGGCTGGGATGCGTTTGGTGATGTATAGCAATCTGAACAGAATGTAACTTATCACAGAAACAATATTCTTATATATGCTTCTTTCCATTATATATATATATATATATATTTTAATCAGAGAACTCTGGTACATATCTTCAATTTTTCCTCAAAATTATTATGCATATTAACTTCCAGATATGTATTTTGATGGTAAGGGGCCAGGGAGAGAGGCTCAAGCCATGCCATTCTGTAACACTGAACATTATGTGATTTACTGTAATAACTGTGCAATTACATGGACAACAAATTTTTAAAAGTGCAACCACAACTGCACCTATATATTTTGTATGTACAACTACTGGCCTGCATGCTTAGGCTTTAGAGATATAGTTTAGGATAAAAACTTTAATACCTGCAAAGTTGTAATATGCTAATTTGTAAGTGAAAAGTTGCTTCCTGTAACTAGAGTATTAAAATAACATTTTAAATCTAAGTCCATACATAAATTTACACCACAAAAATTTACATTTTAGAGCATTTATATGAATTCAGGGTATGATACTATTGAAGATGGAGTACCTTTGTTAAATGGCATTAACATTTAGGCCAGAAGAAGAACATTCTATTTCTTTGGCAGTAATAGAAGCCTTGATGATTTAAAAATAAGAATTGTGCAAAGATCTTAAAATACTTGGTAGACATCACCTTTCATACTAAAACTGACTTTAAAGAGGAGATACCTCTTTTTCATATTAATAAGAAAATATATAGAAAAAATATTCAAACAAATTTACCTTAACTCCTTGCCCAGGTACAATTTCCCCATTAAAATTTTAAAAACATCTGCAGAATTTGCAACATTATATTTTATTTCACTTATAAAAATTCCACAGCTAAGTACACCTAGAAACAAGGGTGCTTCTTCCACTATGCAGCCTATATTTTTCCTTTTCTATTTTTATACTGTTACTCCAAGCTCATTTCCAATATAGTGTACTTTGTTGTCAGTCTTTTTCATCTATCCAGACCATTTCTGCTGCATTCACTTTATCTACTTGCTGATTTTTGTACCATCAAAAATAAGGATATCAAGTTTACCTGCATTAGTTGATTCATTTTCATTTCCTAGTCTTTGTTGTCTTGCTTTTCTTCCTATTCTAGATCAAGGGTGTTCAAGCCGCCTGATCTTACCTATCATAAGCTAAAGTCATCATGTAGCTGAGTGACACAAGACACAAACCACCTGTGCTGAACAGCTGAGATGCAAAGGCTTGTCCTGGACCACTTCACAGGCAGGAGGTGACGGGATTCCTCCAGTGTTTTGTAGAGCGCCACTGCTCTTGCTGGGATGTCCACACCTTCTTAGCTCACTGCATCAACTCAGTGGCACTTACAGCTCTGTTTCCTACAGGACTCAACTTACCCATGGCCCTTCTTCATGGCAGCGCTGTCCCATTACCAATCAAGTATCACAGCCTCACCTGGCAGTCACATGTTCCTCCAATGCACCTGTGTGAAACTTTAAACCTGTGTGGAATGTCAAGTCCTTCTTGCAAGACTCAGCAGAAAATGAAGTTACTAGGACCTACCATTGTCTCTTCTGCAATGATCCCAAGTAATAGTCATATTTAAAATTATAAGAATTATACATATAAAATATCTTTGCTTCAAGAACTTGCAATTAAATGCAGTATCATAAAGTGAAAAAAGTAATATCACACAGCCTTTTTTCAATTTTTTCACAATAATCCTCCAACACATGCATATTTATATATACATTTATATATGCTTATACAGACAGTAGGTATAAAAAAAGAAGAATATTTGAAAGTTGTATAGAATCACAAAAGATTAAAAAAAAAAAAAAGCACTAGGGGTTTTGAGACACAGGCAGAGACAGAGCAGAATGACTAATAAGGCTCTTACAGGCTTTGCCTTTTGGAAGGACTAGCATTAAAAGTAAAACGAAAGAAACTACCCAGCAATAAAGAAAAGACTTTTGCCTTGTCACCTTTGTCTCTTCAAACTGTTATGTGGGTACACTGTTTCCTTTGTATTTTCTGGACATCTGCATTACTTACAGACCAGAAGTGGTAGTCTAGATACCAATATCTCGGGGCATTTACTAGCAGTGCATGCATAATACTGCTGAAAGCCTATTGACCTCCTATATCAGGTCTATGCGAGTTCACAATTGTGAAACCAGGAAAACCTTTGAGAAACATTTGCGTTCTTACAGATGGCATCTCCCATTCTCTTATTTCTGGTGCTCAACCAAGGCCCAGGAATGGAGTTCAAAGAGTTGTGTAATCACAAATGCTTTGTCTCTGCTCTGCAGATTATTGTTTTGTCCTTCATTTGGGCCTATCAGCCTTTAGGAATTGGTGGTTTAGTAGGAGGGTAAAGATCTTTAAATTACCCATGCAGCTCTGATAAGCACAAGCAAAAGTGCTCATGGTCCACATCAAGTGTGAGGTTTGAATCTGCATTGCTGCACTGTCCCTTTCCTTCCTCCCTTCACTGCCATCAGATTATCCCTGTGCTGCTCATATATTTCATACTCATTGTTTCATCATGACTTCAGCATTCTTAACAAGTTAATCCCACAAGCAGTACTTTAACTTGCCTTTTCACATTAACAGGGATGTTAGTGAGGCAAGCAGAAAGCCTCCTAGAGATACTTATTTCCTCAGGCCACAGATTATCAGGAGGAGATAGGAACCATCTAACATTTCACCAAGGAGAAGAGCATTTGGAAACAGCTAGAAATTTCCCTTGTTTTGTCACTAACTCCAGCTTTTGAAGATGTAACACACCTCTGAGTGCATTGGCCTCTGTCCTGTGGAGACCAGCTGAAGTGCTTCCTGTCGGGGTCCAGTATCAGTAGCACTCTGAGGGGTCTCACTGACCCCTGTAGCCTGTGCTCAAGTGGACAAGCAGCCAGATGGTCACACATTTCTGCATTCTTTCACTTTGTTTTTCCAGCATTAGATATACATGGTATCGTCTTTTGTCTTGCAGATCTAAAGGGAACAGAGCCCCTGAAGAACAACTTACAAGAGAACTTACTGTACATGGCAAGAATTAACACAGAGAATCTGTAAAAATTAAATTTATTATCTTATTTATATTAAGGGGAAGAAAAATCCAGAGTTCCTTTTTTCCCTGGGTTTTTAACCACTGTAAACAATAAACAAATAGCATAAGAAGTTTAAAGACACTACCTTCACAGGTGTAGAAACATTCACATTTATGGGATATGCATTCATAGTAAACATCTTGAAGTTAATGAATTATTATTAATATAATTCAAATAATTTGAAAAATCAGTGTTATATTCTTGAGATTTTAAGTATATCCAGTCTTTGTTGAACAGGCTTGAATTCTGAGGACAACCTGTGAACTCCATTTAATGACTCAAGGGACACGAAAAAATTAATATACTAAAAGGAAAAAATAAAGTGAAGGGGAAAAAACCCCACCACTCTAGGATTCCCAGCACTTCTAGCAAAGGCTGAGGCATAAATCTGAGAACTAACAAACTCAGGCCACAAACACTGTCTACAGGCCAAGTCCTTGCTTTACAGACTGCATACTACCATGGTTAACCTCTCAAAAATACAGTAGATTTCCCAGCGCTTACAGTGCGTGGGCCAGGCATGCATCAGTGCTTGTCAAGACGAAGAGCAGTTAATCTCATAACCTCAGCCTCATCGTAGCGCTGTTCAGAAATATGGAAAAGCATATACAGCTCTAAGTGTGACAAGTTCTGACTGCATTAAAGAGGACAGATTTATGGGGTCTTATATTTGAGTAAGAGGAATAGACAGAGAAATAACAGTTTAGGAGTCTGAGACTAGCCAATGGTCTATGAAACAAGTGTATAGCAGCATTTAACAGAAAGTAGCTTTTAATTACAGAGGCTAAGAGAAAGCATATAAAAATGTCAGCATGCGTCGCTGACTCACAAAATCATATGGTTATCTGCTCTTTCCCATGATGGATTATGTATACATTATATGTTTATGTCCTGACAAAATCCTCCCAAAATCTGGTAAAGTGTGGATCCAGTGGTGAACTACATAGAGGCCTCACCTGGCTTAGTTCTCGAATTGCCTAAATCAACTTCCCTACAGGATCTGGAACCAGCTTTTGAGGCTTGGACCTGTCTATCTGAGAACTGCAGATATTTAAGCAGTAATTCACCATGTTTAATTTTGAATCTTTCAAACAATGTAACATATGTTTCTTTCCAAGGAGGATTCAGTTTAATGAGATATTGCCTAACTTCTCCAGCCTCATGACCAGACATATTATTTCCAGTGCTGAGGTCTACAACAAGGAGATAAAGTTCAGTCTAACTTGTTAATTCTTGTCTAACTCTTCTCTTAATTCATAAATAGACAAAGGCCTGAAAAAATATTTGTAAAAGTATGCCTGATAAAATATATTTTCAATTTCTCCTTTCATCATGCCATGTTATATATGCTCAGCTTTCACTCACGTCTGCTGAATACATCTTATTAGCTGGAGGTGTGTCTGCATATCAGTTTTGGAGGGACTGAAAAGCTCTTAAATTCTTTACTAAAACCCTGGCAGAGCACATTTGCCAAATATTGTAGATTCATTACAAAGTTGAACATATCCAAGCTTGAAACATTTCACTCCTTTTTCCACCATCATCTACAGGCTCCTTTCATCTCCTTCCTCCTCCTTCTCTGTGCTCCTCTACTCCTTTAATCTCCTTTCTGCTCTTCCTCTCCCCATCAGAACAGGAATGTGTGAACATTTATCTGTGTCTTTGCTAACAGGAGCATTCTTCCACTCTCTCTCCAACCATTTCCTACCTCGTCAGAAATAAAAAATCTCAGAAATGAGAAAATCTCATTTCCACTCAAAATCTTCTCAGCATAAAATTCAGAGGGGAACTTATTATGAATAAAATGAATAAAACCCACCATTCTGAATATTGTACAGGACTTGAGGTTCAGGAGTGCAACAGTTGTCTAAATGAAATGGAGGACTGGAGAGAAATAAGTTAAAAGTGCACAAGAAACCTTCTTACTTTGGCATAGCCCTTCCTTGACCTGGCTGTCTGGTATTTGTAAATGTTTTCAATCAACTCAACTTTTTATCATGACCGCCCACATTACCTACCTTCAGTTTTGCTCTGAGCAGCCGTACATCTGTGCACCACAGCGTGCTGAAGCCTGAATATCTCTAATTAGGAACTTAACACCTCTAAAACGTTCCATATGGACTCATCACAATTAGAGTTTGCTGCTATTTCCACCATGGTTGTATTGAGATGACTTCATTGCATGACCTGTGACTTCAAAGTGCCTATCTTGTTCTTCAGCTTCCTCTGTCTCCTGAGTGCTTCTTATAATATGATTATGTCCTTCTGTGCCCCTGCTCGCTGGATATTTCTGTTTAGAAACGTTTCAAAGCAGTATGGTTTCTCCCCAATAACTTGAATCACAATTTTAAACAACCAACCAACCAACTATTATTTCAAATATGGATTTCTTTATAAAATATATGTCTTGAATTAAAAATGGAGACTGGATACATGCAGAAATTATGGCAGAAGGTGCAAATGCTGCACATCTCCCTCTGGCAATCGCTCACCTCTCCTGCAACTGCCCGGCAGCTTTACAGAGGTGTCCTGCTCCCACTGTGCCACCACCCGAGTGACAGCACCCACGGGCTCGCCGGGGCCGAGGGTGACAAGGAGGGGCTGAGTGCGAGGGACCGCAGCGCAGCTCACGGCCCCATCCCTCCCGGGGGTCAGCAAAGGCCACCACCCAAGACCACCGCAGGTACCCCGCAGAGCGGCCGCTCGCTTGGCTCTTCTGGGCGCTCACCGTGGGAATGGGTTCCTCCCTCGGGTAGCCACTAGAGGGAAATGTTGCTCTGTCAACAAGACCGTTTTGGAGGGACTTTACTGCATTTTTAATACTTTTTTAAAAAAATTATTTTTACAGGGAATACAAATGTATGTTCTACCTTTCAGTCATTTGTTCTGTGCCTTTTACAAAAGAAAAATTCAGACTCAAAAAGAAATATCATTTTTTTTTAAAAACATAGTTATATATTTAACCCAATGCATGTCAGAGTAAAACTAGAATTAAGCTGTCCCAAGTGCATGAATATGGCTTTTCCCTCTAGATAATAACCAAATACATTTTGTGATATGTTTTTTTTTTTTTCTAAAGTTTTACAAAAAGAATAAAGGTTCAGTTACCCCTCTCTTTTCTGAGTACAAAGGTAGAAATCCATTAAATACTTCTTGTTTTCCCAGGTAAAAAAGCTATGGGCTCAGAAGGAGGAAGACTTCCATTAATTACATTACAGGTTTTTTGATTAAGGACTGCAAGTCCTGTCTCTAAGTCATTAAGTAACTCATTGAATCATACCACAATAATTAATCATACCATGATGTTGCAGTGTATACAGTCATTAAGCACTTTGGAGTGCATGACTTCCTGATATGATGTGTCTACATTTTTAAATAAACACATGCCTATATTCTCCTGTTGCTTGTGTACTGCAAGCACCTCCTGTTTGAGTGCCCAGAGTAGTGAGATGGATTGGCTAAACTCTAACAAAAAATATGGTCAGCAATGAAGTGTTCAGAGAACAGCAATAATACCAGGCATCCCAGAAACAAGACAAAGACATTAACCAAAGGGTTCCTTCACATGAAACATGAAATACAGTCAGGAGATTGTATTGCAATGTCTGTATAAATATTTTTTATAAGTGATAAGTGCTAAGATGACAGAGAAGTATGTGCTAATATTTGGGGCTTTTTAAAAAAATATGATCTGAAAATTATTCAAGCTGTTTCATAATGAGGAGAAGAAGCTTTTAAGAACAAACTAGTGTTCTTAAAGCAACATTTTCAGAAACAGTATTGAATTGCTTTAGTCATGGCATAAAGTACAAGTAAACATAACACAAGAGTGGATAAGTTCAAAGGGCTTACGGTTTATTGTTGGATTTTTTAAATACTTCTGATGTTTTCCTAGCTTGATCTTAAAAGTAAGATTGGGTGGTTTTTTTTGTTTTGTTTTGTTTTGACCACCCCTATAAGGGATTCATATATTTTCTGATCTCACTCAGACAACAGTCCTAAACCATCTTGCCACAAACTATTTCTGAGCTTGCCTAATGCTACAATAAAACCTTCGTAGGTTATGTTACACCAAGTTACTGCCAGGTATAATTAGAAGTTTTGGATGCAACATCCACAACTTATGAAAGCACAGATTTTATTTGTTGCAGTGTTTTGTGCCAAATTCATCCAATATGCAACTGAATAAAATTTATGAAACTTGATGTTTACCAACACTGAGTAAATATCATTATAACAGACAGTAGTAAGTGTTGATCACTCAGTAGAGACTAATGCTAGATGATGGAAGCTGTTAATTATTGGTTGCAAAGAAAGAAGATGGAGGGGTTTTACAAATTTGTTTTATATGATGAATGGCTCATATTTATTATTGGATGAATATGCATGCAAAATAACAACCACATGAAATTTCTGTTGCTTCTCACCTTGAAAATATTACTGCTGGTCTTTATGATAAATGTTTCAGTTTTATGAATATGCAGAATTAGTCAATCTTCAGGGAGAGATGGAGGGAAAAGTTAAACAGTAGCACAGGAATTCATTCCATCGACCAAAACTGTTTTCTGGATGGTGCCTCCTCTGCTACCCTGTGTGAGCCCCTGCCTTGCATGTATCAGACTGCCAGGTCCAGGAGACAGTCAGACCACACTGGACTCTTTAAAAAGATGAAATAAATCTCATCTGCAGTGTATTTGAGAAGTGTCAATACCTTGATTTTCATAGCCTTATTATTCACATTACAGGTAGTTTCTGGAGAAAATCATACCAAAATAAGTGGCTCCATCACAGTGGGGGGGTTTGGTCTTTCATTTCCTGAGTTTGGATCTTAAATGCTTTTAGGCACTTATGTACCCTGGAGACACTTTTTACACTGTTCTGATGGGCACAGTACAAACACTAAAATTGACAAACAGATTAAAAAGCAGTACTCCTGGTGTGTGTTATTTAAACAGCTATAAGGACAATAACTTCAATGTGCTCCACAATAAACCTATATTGTTACTAAACTTTTATTCTTATCAGTGTCATTTATTGCTTTTACAATAGTATATTAACATTTCTGTTAAGAAAAATAGTATATTAACATTTAATATGTAATATACTATTTTACAATAGTATATTAACATTTCTGTTAAGAAAAAAGTCTAATTTTAAGTACAAATTCAGTAAAAACTGTTTCTGATCTAAAGCTCATCCACAGAGAGTGCAATTTTTGTAGCAACAATCTGAACATAATGATTTATATTCATCAATTTCTATAAATAAAATTATCTAAAAGTCTTCATACAGCTGGGAACTCTGGACTACATAAGACTTTTTGTTTATTGTTGGGAAAGAAAGAAGTCAGCAAAGTATTACTTGTTGCATAAGCAAAATCTGATAGAACAACAAATAGCAATAACAGTGGTAAAAAAAAGAAGTGAATCGTGCAATTCATACAGGCAATTCATACACAACAAGCATTATCAGATGCTGATGTCTTCTGATGTGTTCAAATGTATTCAAATATATAGCCTGACTGTTCCTTCCTATACATAATTCAGATGGATACTACAACTTTTTTGTCTTAAAACTCCAATTCAAAGTCCTTTCTATGCTAATTTGACCCAGGCAGTCAGTCAAACCACTTATGGGTTGGTCTCCATTATGTCCATATCTGAATAAGCATAAGTGGTCATATTTTAATTATTGTTGCAAACTAAAATTAAAAAACTGGGAATATGCTGTAAATAGGTTCTGTTTACAAGAAAACATTTAAAAATTGTGTGCTTTTTTTTTCATTTGAGATAGTTGAGATAACAAAAATGTACTACGCACAGTATTAAACTATGCTGTCCGATTTCCTATTGAAATTTTCAATTTATGTTTGATCCATCCAACTAGTTTCCTGTAACACAGTCATCATCACCTAAATGTCTGGTGTCAGGCAGTGGGAAATAAACTAAAATGTAATATCATAGACGGGAATATTTGATCATGTTTTCAGTGGGTTGTTCATATTACAAAAAATGCATTTTTCACTTTAGCTATAAAATGAGCTATTCCCAGATCTTTTCCCTGGACATTGCAAAGCAGTCATCTACAACATACTCTGAGACTGACAATTTTCTTCCATATATGGGTAACATTTTAATTTTCCCTAGACCATATTTGAAGTCTGTTATAAAATGTGTAGGGATCAAAATCCCTGCTTCTGAGCCAAAACATTAAAAGCCAAATGTTTTAAAACATAAGATGACCAAATGCCAGGCAGATTACGCACCTAAAGTTCCATGCAGATGTACCTCACAGGCAAAATTTAAACTCTGCTTGGATATGACTGAGAGGTCAGAAGGAAAGCTTTTGCATGGAAGGAGAAACATGCAGAATGCACCTACATTCTGTGTATCCATTCATAAGCTCTGTGTCTGGATATGAAGAAATAGGAATATATAAATTAATGGTAGAGTCTAGTTGGGAAAAAAAGCACTACCTAAAGTTCTCAAACCAAGGAGAAAAGCTAACATCTCACGTTATTTTCATCTGCTCAATGAAAATCACCATAGTGTAGATTATATATGTCTTATAGTATAGTTTATACATTGGAGTAGCTGACAACTTCAGCAATTGCACAAATTGTTAGAAAAGTGACATTCCTTGTATAGCAACACAAAAAAGTGTTAATTATCTTCAAATTAGAGAGCTCACGTTCAAATTAAGCCAGTCTGCATGACAGATGAATCTGACATTGTTGTATTCATGATTTTCTGGGGGAGGCAGAGACATACCCGGTTCAAAATTAATTGTAATGATCCATGATGGCTAAACTTCAGTCAAAATGGGCATTTGTCAAACACATTTTTTTAGACATTTCCTGCTCCAGTGTAAAGTACAATAGCCTGTGGAATACTTGTCTTAAATGTACTGAACAGCTGCCCTTAATGAGTTAAACGCATGCCAATTAAGGAACACGTGGCTGCCATAATACGGTCCTAGTGCTTCAGGAGAGGAATCATTGTGCCCCTAAAACCTGTACAAGCTGCTAAGATGGAGAAGCTTATCTAAAATCTCTGAAAAAAGGGAATTATGATCTGTAGATATCATGATCCTTGGATAGAATACTGTTCCAACTTATCTAGTAAGTGTTCTTCACTTGAAAACTTTCAGCTTCAAATTTCTTCACTTCACTGGGACTGAAAGCATTCCTCCTATTTTCAGTCCCTACACAGTAGGAAGGAAATTTGTTTCAGGAATTAAGAACAGGATCACAGAGATGACTGTTGTATCCCAGCTACTGAGGAAGTACAGATGGATCCTTTCTGTGCTTCTTAAATTCACAATAGAAACCTACAAAATGTTACTTTAAGCTACATTTTGACCAGTGTTAAAGTAGTTTGAACTTTGTTTTGCTAATTACATGGCCAGCGCTTTATAAATATCAACTAAGCTTCACCAGAAACCTGAGAGGTGAAGAACCAAGCTGTAATTTGTCAAATAAGAAATAAAATTGAAGAGTCCATAGTACTAATTTCAAAATCTATGCACTATGCCTTAGCAAGCCATGTATTTACTGAAAGTGATATTTGTTTCAGACAAGGTTGCTAGGTGAAAGAAGTAAGATGAGAGGTCTACCACAACTTCTTCAGAAATGTCAGAACATGGGGCCAACCATGACCTCAGTTTTCCTGCTGTTTTGTCTAGGGTGAATATGAGTTTCATGCACTTGTCCTGGATTTAAATGACTAACTGGTCATCCCAGTACTTATTCGACAACTCAGATCCCCTGGCAGATGGCAGTTGTAGATGCTCAAGTCAAGTTCACACATGCAGAGGCAGTGAAGTTAGTGTATCCTAGGTAGGCTGAGCTTACTTTGTGTGCAGCAAAATCATTCTGCACCTGTGACACATCAGGAACATGTTTGACTTATCTTGTAGGGGCTTGACCTCTGTTTAGTAGATAGACAGTATATCAAATATATCCAAAGGTTTTGGACTCACTGCACACTCACAGCAAATGTATACATGTACCTGTCCAGACTGATATATAATAGTTCAAACCAAATGAGGACTCCGAAGGATATTATCTAATAATGATATAAATAAGGTTTATGTATAGCACTGGAAAGCTAACACTTCCTTTTCCTTGGAACCCAAAATTTTGCATAATAAGCGATGACTGAAACACCATTAATGTTTAAAAAAGATGGCTGTCCCACGAACTTGACCATGGCATCTGATCAAGCAACACAGCTGTTGGGAAGACTAGTTATAAAGTTTTTTTTTTAAAAGTCTGTAGCTTCAGGAAAAACTTTCTTTTTGAGGAGGCATGTTTTTTATGGAAGGCTCTGAAGCTGTCAACTGAATTAATTCAACTTAGAAACAGCCTGACAAACAGAAGAGGAAGTTTGCTATGAGTCACACTGTCCTCATGTGGGAGTTCTCCAAAGCTTTTATATAACTTCAACAAACCTGAAAGAGCCTGGGACGAGATAGTCATACTACATTGACCCTTAGGGACATAGTCTGCTTTTCGTAGAAAGCTCTAAATACTTCTCCATGTTCCCAGGGACCAAAAGCTTCTGAAGAAGACATAGTGCCAACATTTTTGCTCTTGAAGAAATAAATAATAACAGATTCCTATATAGCCTTTACCTTTGTCAGTATTCATGAAACAGAACTGTATGGAAACAGTTTGTACTTCTTCACTTGTTACATGTGAATATCTATGCAACAATAAATAGTATTCACTTAAGGACTACGATACCGCATCTAATCTCTCCATTGTGATCATTAGTACAGACTGAGAGAAAGAGGTATTAAAAACTTACCTCTAAAAGTCAGTCCACTCCACCATTTCATTTCCTGGCTTCCAGCAAGCCACACTTCTGGATCTTAATGGGCGCATACTTCTAAATGATTCTACGTGTGTAGCAGTCAACAATAAGTCCATCTTCCATAATGTTCTAATCCTTGTCTTATGTTTTTGACCACTGTAATGTCATGTGACATTCAATCTGATGGCTAATTATACCAATGTGTGTTTCTGTTTTAAGATTTTGGCTTCATAAATGGTTCTTCTCTTACAATTCTGCTGACTTCTGTATCTCTTCAGTGCTGTATCTTATGCAGAGATACGGAAGCCATTCCATATGGATGCTATGTTGAGTCTAGCATACTTTGCTGAGTGCATCAACAAAACCATTACGTTCTGATAAATGCACTTTGTCAGTGGTGACTGAGCCAAAACAAACTTGCTGATTTTCAGATTTCTGGATGAGCTTCCAGGACCAGCAATTAAAAAAGACATGCTTAAGCACATTCAATAAGTAGATAAAAGAGAAAACAAATGTGGCCACCATAATTTCATTTTTGTAAAGTATACTTTGCAGCTTAATTTTAAACATAGAGTTAGATATATGGCAGAATTTTGGAAAGTACAAAAGCATTTTAGGAGCAAAATTCCCAGTGACTTTCAATGAATCTGTAATCCAAAATCACCCAGACACTTTTGTATAACACACACATAGGCTCTCAAACTTGTATTGTGAAAACTTTAGGTCCTTTTCAGCTGCACTAAATTCTGCAACTGCTCTACCAAAATATGCTTGAATTTGTGCTGGAAGAACTTGTATCCTATAGACTCCTCTAAAACATATCTAAACTTAACATATATTCACAAGAATGTTCAAAGAATCAAGAGGTCTACTTTATATATGTTCCATCATTTGCATATTAATCTTAGCTATTAACAAACATTATATTATTCTCTCTCTTTATATGTGTATATATATATGTATGTTATATACATTTTGTATTCAAATCCCATGAAATCTGCAGTGTTTCCATTGTATCAGCATATTCTTCTCAGGGATTTATGGCCATTGGGAATATAAGCATAGTCCTAACATTGTACATCTGTCCCTGTAAAACAGAACAGGCAGAGTGCCAAATACCACTTTTGAAGCGAAGAGTTGTTCTTCTCAAAGTGTTTCTGGAGAGCTATTGTAACTATGAACCCTCAAAATGAAATCTGCCCTTGAACTGCTGACACATTTCAGACTGCCTGAGTACACTCACCTGAATTCGATCCAGCAATTTGCTGAGATGCCCTATTGAGGACAGATTTATGGGAATACACAGTATTAATACAGAATTTTCCTTGCACTTGGTTGGATACCACACTTCTTGAACACTAAGAAGAGCATAATTGAAGTTTCTGTTAGTTATGAGGATTGACAGAATGCAATGAAAAACGGGAAATCCAGTGGTCCACATAATTGACTTTAAGATGTCAATATGTGAAACATGTAAAGAATACAAGAGTTCCCATATCTCATGGAATACCTTGTATGGGTCCTCAAGAGAGAAGTCATGCCAAAAAATTACCCTTGCTGCTTTTGGACTGAACTGAGAAAGGCATCATGTTGCTTTCTTTCAGAAGGTACCTCTGGGCTTTCATGAGATGACATTTCATCTCCTTTTTCAGCATAGCAGAAGTAATCAAACTAATTTTCACAACTTGCTGAATGGCAACATGAATTCTGGTGACCACTTCCTGCTTTGTGTTCCCATGCTAGTTTGCACTAAGGTGGCTGTACAATGTAAGGAAGAATGGGTAATGCTCTGTGTCTCAGAGAAGGTGTAGACAGAAGACCCTACATTGTCATTTGGTCTCAAGGAATGCAGACTATTCCAGGAGAGGAGCTCATGAACGTTCCATGAAATGGTGCCACTATTGGCCAAAATGCTGGATAGCTCTAAAACAGAGTCTCTCTTGTGTCACTACATTAGCACTATCTCTTGAAAACAGCCGTGCCCCTTCAGCAATAAGATCTGCTGTATGTTTCAAATCATAACACTTAAGCA
Organism: Caprimulgus europaeus; assembly: GCA_907165065.1. The sequence goes on from OU015526.1 coordinate 16,360,346, forward strand.
TCGTGAAAGGGTAAGCTAGCTGCAGACATCTGACTATCAGCTCAGGCAAACAAAGCAGCACTGCAGTCATCTGCTGAGCTGTACTGATTAGTTGTATTTTTTTTTTTTTTTTTTAACCTTTTAAATCCTTCATCCACAAACTACTGTGAGGAACTTCCTCTCAAATCATGCTTTCAACACATCACTTCAAGGGCATTCACCCACATGAATAAAATTATCCTCTCTGCAGTAAACCAGGATACTAAGGATTAAGAAAAGAGAGAAAAATGCAAGAACCAGACAGATACATATTGAACAAAGAGCTCTTAGCCACAAGCTTTCCAGCAAGAAACAAAGACATTTCCTTTGGGTGAAATCCCACTGGGGACAGTTGTAGTCCTACATACACCCACCCTCTGCAGGAAAATGCCTCAGTGCGATGAGACACATAACAGCACAACCAATGGGACTAACTGCTAAATGGGTTACTGGGACTGGAATTAAAAGCACAGAAATGAAATTGTCATTCTATATGATTAATGTGCTGTAGCCTCAATTATTGGGGGAAATGCAATGTAGAAGCTGCAAAAGAAACCAACGGCATGTTCTGTAGTATTATAAAATTCAGTCCTTCCGGAAACTGACACCAGGCAAAACATCCCCCAAAGAGCAAGGGTCTGGGAAATGGTACCTGAACATGGTCTATCTGCCTATTTGGAATCACTATCAGAAATATGTGGTTGATGACCTTTTTCACATGCTTTCAAACATACAGGGTGTTCTGCAAAGATAACACACACCAGAGGCAAGATTCATCCTAAAAGTATGAATCCTTCATTTCACTGGAGAACCTGAACTAGCTTCAAACTTTCCTGTTCAGTACTTCTGAACCTTGAATGGACATGATCCACGTACTTCCAGCACATACTTTCTATTTAAGGCTGCAGTTCTGCAAGTTACTTAAACTTAAATCTGCAATTCAAGCATGTTGGGGGCTATGTGCAAGTCAATGGGCTACACAGTTAGACTAAATTAGATATATCTTGTTAATCAGGCTGCTAAGTAGGATGAAGACATGAATAATAACTGATGTTACAGAGGCATTTCAGTGCAACAATTGGCTTGAGCATCAGCCATGTCCCCTAGCTCTACAAGAATATAAGCAGAAGCAATGAACAAGAAATGAGTCCCAGACATCTGTATCAGCAGTGAACAGTGATGTTTCAGATACCCTAACAAAGACTTTCATCTTCAGTATTACTGTATTTTTTGTGATATTAAATTAGATATTAAATTGCTTTGTTTTCCTAAACAAATGAGGCATATGTGGTACTGCTGCTGCTGGGGTCCTTCTAGCAGCATTTGAACACAGTAGCCATACAAATTCATCACAGGTGTTCTTTTCTCCCAGCTTTCCAGTTCCTGAAACTTCTGTTAAAATAAGCTTCTGAGTAGAAGAGAGAGACCATATTGATCCCACTCACACAACGCCAATGTTATCCTCGGCATTTGCTAGACACCAGTGAATCCGCACGGGATCTCAGCCTTCAGCATTAACTCTACAGGAAACCAGGCTTCATTGCCCCTGCCACTCACACAACTATTTATACTTCAGTTCTTTCGTTCACACATTGCAATAAACAGTTTTGCCATGACTCCTTCTTTCATATGGCTGTACTTGACCCTGTTCAAACACATGCATGCATAAACACACACACAGTTTGGATGTAGAGTCCAGATCCCTTTTTCAATAAATAAATAGCTATATAGATGGATAAATGAAAACAACAAAAGAAACAGTGATACAAGACATGAGCTGAAGAGCTGCATCGTGGATTGGATGTCTCAGCACACACCTTAAGCTGAACTGTGTTGAAAAGTGACTTCTTGCAAGCTCTTCCCACACAAGCTGCTGAGATTTAAACCCTGAAGTCTGATAATGGCTTACTGTACTCGTGTTTATTTATGCACTGAGAAGTCTACAGAGGTGGTATAAAGCATTGTCAGCTTCACAGAGTGCTTTAAGTTGCAACCCTCTTAAAAAGCACATTCCTACCTGCACCGCCACTCTGCAGCTAGCATCACTGGAGGCCCCTTCCATTGTTGCAGTATTAGTGTCATCACTCCATTAGGAGCCTGCCTGAGTCTGTGTGCCTAATTCAGAAAGTGCACCTGTACAAGCATAAGAAGAATGATAATTCCTGGCTGTGCTTTGGTGTGAAGTGCTTTTTTGCAAAACAAAACAAACTATTCATACCATGATGAAAAATAACTTCTGCTGTACCTGTCAAAGGATCAGTGGGTCTTTTCTAGTGAATGAATGAGCAAGGGCTGGCCTTTTTTTAAGCCACTGAAAAGAGAAAACAGTCCATACAAGTAAATGCATATAACACAGGGTTAGACTTTGCTGTCCTTATGCAAGATAAATAGCATTTTACAGAAGATATAAGCCACAGTACTTCTATGATATATTCACAGAGAACATGGTGAGGACACCATGAAATTGTGTGTGCACAGACGTGAAAGGGATCTTGCACCCTTTTCATCCCAGTGGAGCTGGGCTCCCCACAGCTGTTCAGTGCTCGTGACTTTTGCACCAGCTTTTCATGGCTTAGCTGACACACACATATCCCACTGTTGCTGTTTTTTAGGAAAAAAAAAGCAACCTGATTCTGACTGTCTCAGTTACAGTTTGTTCCCTGGTGCCTCACAGAGCAGGGCAGCTCCATGCTTCCTTGTAGATGATGAACAGGAAGGCAATGCTACTGAGAGCAGGGTCCAGTCTAGTAAGCCTGGTGGAGACTCTCTGTAAATAGGGCTGATAACATTTCTAATCCCAGTGTTCAGCAGAATGTATGTGTTTATTCAGGTTGTTTCCAATTAAGAGAAAAAATAGGAGGTAATAAAGTCAGGCATATAATTAATGCAATCTTTTTTACAGAGATGTTAAATCTTTCTCTCCAGGTTTTTCTCCTTGCTCTGTGTACTTATACTGGATAGACACAGTACTGTCCTTATGCCCTCTTCAGCTTCTCCCATGGATTTATCTCTCAGAGATTCACAAAAAAACCTATCCAGTAAAATGCCGTCTATCTGCATATGCGTTGCATGGGCCTATGTTCTAGAAAGTAGGATGGTGTGAATGGAGATTGCTAGTTCGAAAGTGTTAGGGGTCTCTATTTCAAGAAATTGTGTCTTTTAAAAGCTATCTTCAGTTATGCAGTTACCTATAATCTCAAAGATATTTTTTCACATCAGGTAACAGTTTAAAACCTTGAATTAACATGAGTAGGTACTAAAATCTGAGTTTCCTTTTAGATATCGCTTATTATGGAGATATCCAGATTGTTATTTTATTTATTGTGACATATTTAATATGAAAACAAGATATAGTCAGCAAAAGCCCTCCTCCAGTCATTAGGATAGCTTGTCTGACTCTGTTTTAGATGTCTATCGTTATAATCTCCTTATTTCCATACAGTAGGAAATGAAAGTAAAATATCAGAATTGCAACCTATGATGGAAGATCTTACAGCAGCTTCTCAAACAGTACAAATATTTGCCTCAATTATTGTATTTACAATTCCAAAAATATTTCTTCTGTTGAAGGTCTGTGTACAAGACACTACTCCAAACCATTTTTAAGGGAGTTTTGACATAAATGAAACTTTATGCTGGCATGGTAAGTGAAGTACTTGATTAATAAAGAGTTTCACTGTTTTCAAACACATATTCCATGCAGGCTCATTTGAAGAAAACCGCAAGTGGAGAATGCTTTACTGCTTCCAGTCACAAGGGGGTTGTGTATTTCAATCCTGCTTACACAGTTAGCTTACTTTGGAGCTCTGGTAGGAAAGAAACATGACCAGGAGAAATAATGCTACATTCAGTGACCCTGCCCTTAGAATCAATTGGCCTGATGGGAGAACTTTTTTCTCTCTCTTTTGCTACTGTTTTCTTAGTTTTTAACCTTTTAATACTTAATATTTCTTGAAACACTATCTTTAGAGAAATGTCTACTGTCCTCAGACTTGAAGTACTGATTGATATGGCCTTCTGACACTGTGAATGGGAAATGAGAGACATATCCATAGCTGACATACAAAGTGGTGTACATGTTCATAGTCTTTTAGACATGTTCTGGTCTTAGTTAATATTTTCCGATTTAAATATAGTGTTTTATGTATACAGCTCGGATTCTCTTACGTTACAAAGGAACTGAACTCCAACTACAGTGACAAGTGAAACAAGGGGACAATTAGGTCTAATGAAGTCCGCAGAGAATTCCTAAAGTAAGTCTTGAAAATCTAGAAAGTAAAAAAAAAAAAAAAAATAGGAAGTTCTAATAGGCTGTGGAATAGCGACCCCTTAGGTTTGGATTTTTGGTTGTAGCCCTATCTCTGGAGCATTTTAAAATCTGATTTAACAAAGCACTAGAAAACCTTCTGTGGTCAAAATGAAATGTAAAGCAAATATCATTATTTATTTTTTCCTCATCCTGTAAACATTTACTGGCAGGCAAAGAAGGAATAAAACTGCTTCAGTCATGGGTGCTGCTTACTGGTCAGCTGGCACATAGACAAAATGGATTAGCCAGTGATGATCACTGACCGTTTGCGAGGCTGCCATTACCTCTACAGCACATTTAAAACAACAATTTGGGACCAGTGTTTTAAAAAACAGCTTCTAATTTAATACACACATAGTAGCACTCATAATCATTTGTCCAAACAGAGGTGTATGAGCCTAGTTTATTATGGCAAGGTAAGCAACTCACTGTCTGCCCAAGCTTCACATACAAAACCAGTCTGCCCTTGCAAATGCTCCTGGTTTTGCTTCAGCCTCCCAGCCACATGCTGACAGTCTGAGTGCCTGTGTCCTTAGCTTACATGCATGAAAACCAGACAGATAAACACAATCATGTCTTCTCCTCTTGTGCAGGTACTTCATTCCACCCTTCTTTCATCAAGTGCTAAATTTTTGAAGTCAAAATTCAGAAGTGCAGAGTTTGAGTCTTTTAAACTACACAACCAATAGATATGTCTAAATCACAGCATGTACCCTGAAGCAAAGCAGTTAGAAGCAATGACTATTTTTCACTTTCTACTCCTTTTCTTGGTGTTCTTCATATTTACGGACTCCCACAGTGATAACTTGTTTCTTTAGAAATGATTCGTTAGCACTGAATTTGTCTCAAAAGACCATAGTTATAACATATGTTCTTTCCATTTTTAGGTGCTCTTCTGAACCACAGTGCTCCAGAGACAGTGCCATTAAAAAAAAAAAAAAAAGTTATTGATAGCTGTCCCTGAATATATAGATGTATTTTCGCACTTTCTATGACTGTTAACTTCTAAAATAAAAATGGCTGGCCAAGTGTAGGCTGAATTTTTGCTATTTCAGTTTTGAAGGATTAAATTGCTAGAGCTTTAACTAACTGGCGTGGGAATGGCTACAGGACTTCTAGCTGAGTTATGTGACAGTAACATCACTTTTGTCTTCAAACATTCCTTATAATTTTCTCCATGTGATACTACTTCAGAGAACAAGGCATTAGCAGCATCATTAAATATACCAGCTAAAAAAAGATTCAGCCCATATCCAGTTTGTGAAATAGCAAAGCAAGCCTTCAGTGGAATGCTTCTCTAATCTTATTTTGTTTGAACACATACCATCACTATGTCTAGTCAGTGACAGGTGCTTTATTTCTATGTCAAAGTTTTTCTTCCTATTTTATCTGTCTGTTACTGCTACTGGGTTTACCCTGCTACAATCCTTTTCACTTGGCACTCAGGTTGCATCTGAACACTGCATGCAGCTGCAGTTTTAGGCCTCCCAGTGCAAGGCAGAAGTTGATAGTCTGAGAAATATTCAGCAGAAGACAGTCACAGTGGTGGGCACTTGCCCTGAGAGCAGAGGCTGGGGAGCTGGGCTTGTTTAGCCTGAAGAAGGGGTAGCTTCATGGTGACCCAACAGCAGCCCCCACCAGTGTCTGCAGGGAGGGCTTCAAGGAGATGGAACCGGGGCCTTTATGGAAGTGCATGGCTGGGGAACAACAAAGAGTCATAAATTGGAATAGGACAGGTTCAGACTTGATAAATGGAAAAAGATTTCTGCACAAAAGCAGCTAAGCAATATAGCAGGTTGCTCAGAGAGATGTGTAGTCCTTATCTTTGGAGGCTTTTAGGACTCACCTGATACAGCCCTGAGCAATCTGCCTGAGCGTGAGCCAACCCTGCTTTGGGCAGGAGGTTGTACTGGAGACCTGGAAAGTAGAGACCTTGTAAGGTCCCTTCCTACCTGTGTTATTCTTTGACTGTGACTCTGATTCAGCCCTGTCAATTTAACTCTCTGATTGGAGGTTGAATTCCCAGAGTTATCCGCCAAGTTAAACTCAGTACACTAGACAGAGAAAGCATGAGAATACAGTAAGCATAGAATCTCATAAAGCTCCTTTTTGTGAGATACTTTTCAGACTACTGCCATTCATGAAATGTGGACTTTGGAAGATCTGAAGAGTTCTGAAATAATATGCATGAAGTCATATGTATTCTTATTTAAGGCAGCTCTTTCTTGGAAGTTTTCCCATTAAAATAATTCTTCATTCCAGTGTTTTACATCACTAAAATTCCCCCTTTCTAAGAAACAATAGTCCTGAGAGAGCAGGAAAGTGCCTATTTTCAGTTTGCATGCCTTTGCATGCTCTAAGAAAGATCATTATGTGCCCACTTTGTTTTGCATGAGTCCACTGAAAACAGATGTGAGTTGTTGAGTCTGCTTTGATACAGTAGCAGTAATTCTTTCCAGGAAACAAATGATCACCATACATAATTATATTTTCTAAGATTTAAGATAAGCAGCTGAAACAAGAAAAAGAAAACTCTAGAGTTGTGTATTTTCTGCTGGACATAGGAGATTAGCCTCATGCCTGATTAAAGAACATATCTCTCAAGTCAGCAAAGAACTGTCTTTTATAAATCCAAAATATCAGCACACGTCATATAGCCAATACTAATTGTATAATCTGAAATCATATTACAGAAGAAATTTAGGAGGCAGTATCAACTATGCCTTTGTCATTTTCTGACAGATGTTTACCTACCCTTTAAGAAAAAAAATTATTAGTAATAGATACTGTTTTGTCTCCTCAGGCAACCTTTGCAATATTTCAATACCTTTACTATTGAGAAGTTTCTCCTGATATATCCCCTAAGCTTCCTGTGCTCTAATTTAAGTAAATTCATTGGGTTTTTGTCCTACCCACACCAAATACACAGTACAGTTTAATGACTTCCTTTTTATAGTTGTTAGTTATATTCAAATACCCCTGTTATATCTATCCTCAGCTTTATCTTCCTACTGTCAAGCAATCCTAATCCCTTTTACTTTTCCTAGTCTTAAGTTTCTACTTGTTGCTCCTTGTGTTTTCCTAATGGGTCCACGTGCTTCTTAAATTGTAACACCAAAGTCAAGCCCCCATACTCCAGCTGAGGACACACCAGTTCCAGTAGCACAAGCTTTACATCACAGATCTTGTGTACAACACTTCTGGTCATATATCCCAGTGTGGACTTGTCTTCTTCACAACTGAATGATACTGCAGGCTCATTTTCATCTTTTTTGAAGTCCTCAACTATTTTTTTCATTTTCTTTCTCAAGTTAGTCCCCCCATATCCTATATTTCTTCAGCTAGTTTTCCCTGCATTTTGTATTGCCCTCACTGAATTTAATTTTACATTTTCAGACCATTTTTCAAATATACCTAGTAGCTTTTTAATTCTAACCCTATGATCATCTGTTTCTTCCTCCAATTTATTAAGGAAAACAGTGAACACCCTGGACCCTGAATAGGCAATTGAATAAATCAAATTGATACCTAAATCAGTTTTGACAGGGAACCTTTGATAAGTATCTTCCCATAACAGTTTTCTTAACAGATTTGTGTTTTCTTCAGGTCTCATAGATCTGAAGAACACACAATGACACTGTCTTAATATTACATTTTACTGACAATTTCTGCTGAGTATTTGTTCAAATAGAATAGAGCCTGTGAGGACTTCTAATGAAAGATGATGGTGAAAGGATTGAGTGAAAATATATCTTTTTGAAAGCTCATTCAAAGCTACAATGGATATAATAAGTAGAGTCGTGCAACTGCAAAAGAAAAATAATAGTTTGTTATTTTGTTCCTTTTCTAATATTACAGGAATACTTATGTCATTCTAATTTTTCTCTGATTTCAAGTAAAGTATTTGCTGAGAAACACCATCTGGGAACATAACTGGACTTCTAGAGCCCTAATATGGTAAAACCTGGTGAAAGATTTACAGTGTGGCATTTTTTCCATTGCAGACAATGAAGATATAACTAGTTTCTTATAGCTGATTCTTGCTAGTCTGAATTTTCATCCAAGAGAAACACAGAGATGGCAAATTGTTTTTTCTGCTCAGTACAAAATCAAAATATATGTACATATATATAAATATATATAAATAAAAAGAATGAACAAGAAATTGTTGAGGAAGGACAGAAACGAAGGCTGAGAAGAACAAAAAGTGTGAAGTGAGAAGGTGCAAGTCTGTGAAGTGGATTCCATCACTTAGGACTTCATTGTCTCACAGATCTGGTGTCAACTCAGACCAGGACTTAGCCAAAATAATATCCTAGCATAAAGCTGTCTCTTCAAAAGCAGAGCTGTACAAAAAACTCCTACTATCTATCAATGGCCACTTCAGCTTTTGTAACTCAAGTTAATTGGAGTTTTGACTTAAAAAGGTAATTATTACATCAATATCCAAATGGATATTTGACTTTTTTTATATCTTCCTCCAGGCCATCCAGGTATAGCCAGAATTATAAGACATATATGGCTCAGAGATGGACAGAAACAACCACCTTAGAGTAACCATTGACTCAGAGATTAAGACTGAACTAAGAGAGGAAGTCTACTTTTAAAAAGTGGCATTTCAAATGAGAGCGCAGGGACTTGTTTCTAAAGCAAAATTCATTTATCATGAATGCTGTTCACAACTTTGAGAAGGCAATGCTTTGCTGACACACCTGGAGGAGTAACTGGAGGCAGAGGCTCCTCAGGCACGAAAACAGCCACAGCTTGTGTAGATGAATTTTCCACTGGAAATTATTTGGTTTCTATAGTCTGAGACAGAACCACCAACATGTCACTTTCTTGAACCTGGAAGACATTATTGAAGAGGTTGAGTATGACTGCACTAAATAAAGAAATCACTTATTTCTCAATTTATGGCAAGATTTAATCTCAAATCATGAAGTAACAGGGCAATTGCTAGAATGATCATAAGATTTTCCTCATCTTAGAAAAGGAATCCTTTTTAGAAGACTCAAAATCTGCTCCAAGCAAGCTGTATTTCCTCCTTTCTTTTTCTGATTCTCTGCTTTTAATTGTTGTCAGTAGAAAGATTATGAGTTGAATCAGGGAAGATCACAGTTGCACAGCTGGTGAACAAACAGGTGTTCTCGATCAAACACAACATCCTTCTCTAACAACCTGGAAACTACCACTATTGCTTAAACTATGCCACATACAATAAAAAACTCTTAAACCATACATACCTCAAGTATTCAGTAAATATTAAGTAGGAAAACAAAAACAAGAGAAGATCTACTATGGGCAGACCATTCGACATTTATTAGTAGAGAAAATTGTAGCAGGAATTTAGAGTAATTTATAAAAGCAAGCATAAAGGTAAAACATTAGATTGAGAACAGGGATTTGGACAGAGGGACATTGAGTTTCATAACAAAGCCCCTGGCACACTGTCACCTAATAGACTAGTTCAGACTCCCTCACAAAAGCACATGGAGAAGAAAGTACCTCAGCAGACCAAGCTGCATGAGCCCCTCAATGTCTATTAAATTTGAGACCATGGCAAGCAAGGTGAGAGAAAAACTATTAATCCTGGCAGAGTATATGCTTAAAAGGAACACTGAGAAGCTCTTGGATCTCCCATATGAATATGCAAAAGTCCTTCAGAAATGCAGGATTATTAATAGATGTTTCACATTGTGTAAAGTAAGAGGGCAGCTGCATGAGGGGTTCTTCATGGGCTTAGTACCTGAAAGCTGGATATTAATATTTAAATAAATTATTAGTCTACTCTATATGTTGTCTACAAGCTTTACTTGTAATTTTAGTCACTATTTTATAAATTTAATGTTCAAGTTCTAATTTTTTACATTTGATTTGAGCCATGCAATATTCTTTTTAGCTGATTGTTTCACATGAGACATTTGCTTTTCATGTTTTGTGACTCATGTCTTAAATAACAGAGGACAGTTCAGCTCCCTGAGTGGACATAGCTGTTATAAATAGGTCTGATACAAATGTGATTAAAATTAAACTCATTATGTATTCTGTGTGATTTTAAATGTTGCTTTGTCATTCATCTCCTTTCCAATGCACAGTAAATTTCACCTAACCTGACTTCTGCTATTGCCCAAAGTCTACTAATGAGTTAAATCAATCTGAGCAAAAATCTGGTTTCTAATTTAGTAAGTTAATTGTGAACAGACTTTTACATGCACCCACTGGCTCAAATCTTGGTTTGACATTGGGATTTAAAAAGTAAGACAACTATAGGAGTATGTAAGGTATAAGGCAAAACAAAATAAAAAAGATTGCAACCGGGGAAAAAACAGTCAAACCTCCAGTAACATCATGTGCCCATAAAATCTGGAGCATTATTAAAAAGGCAGCACTGTGATGTTATCCAACAGGAAAAAAAAAAAATATGAAGGAAAGAAAAAAGGTATTCAATTTGTTATTACACCGAGATTAGTCCCAGAGCTGACTGTCAGATCATCCAGAGTGAGAGTCAAGCACTGTAGCTTAATGTAATTCAAACTAATCTTATACAGTACTATGGAATAATCATAAATTACTGACAGCCTGCAAATGGTCACCTCATGAACTGCAAAGAAGTTTTTTAATTTCATTTTGGTTTTGTGACTAAACTTCATTTCACATCCTGTTTTTCTGTTCTGTGCAAAAGGAAAAAAGGGAGAATTATAACTTGTGTATTTCACAAAGCCCATTACTTCCCCATACCTGGCCTGCAGAATGATAACCCAGCGTCACATGAGAAAGGTTGCCAGATACAGCAAGACTTTGTTGCTGTTTGAAAAGATAGTTTATGACAGACCTAGTAGATTTAGGTGAATACTGTATCCTGAGAGCAAGAGGAATGCAACAAAATTATTTTTATCTCAGAAGTAAATTAAATTTTTTTTTTGTAATACTCATGGCTGAAACAGACACAATCTGCACATCCTGTACACCACTCAGTCCCACTGAATGTGGGATTTTAGAAGCTTCTAACACCAAACAATTTCACATAATTTCAGGGCATTATGTTGTTTTTATGAACATATTTTGTCTCAAAAGATCTGAAAAAGTGATTACTTAGTTCAAGTCTATAAATGCCTATGTGTGCAAATGCTCTCTACCTTCTCCCTTCCCTTGCTTAACCTCCATGTGAATGAACAGGCAGAGATTGAATGTGCCTTCAACATATTTGTGGATAGCACCAGATGGAGGGGGAGCAGGAGACATGCTTGAGGGCCGAGCTGGTGTATGGAGGGACCCAGCAAGGCTGGAGGAACAGGCCAACATGAGCTTCACAAAATTCAGTCAACCAGGACAAATGCAACACCCTGCACTTTGGAGGGACTGGCATCCCTGCACAGGGACTGGCTGAGGGAGAGCTCTGCTGAAAAAGACCTAGGAAGCAGATAAAAATGAGCAGCAGTGAAGCCAACAGGATACATGACTCTATCAACAGGGGCACAGTCAGCAGATCACGGGACAGGATTATCCCTGCTCACTCATTAGGTTGCACCTTGATGCTGCTTCCACTTAGGGCTTCCCTAATTCAAGAACTGTGTTGAAGCCCTAGGATGTTTTCAGGAGAGGACAGCCATGATGGTGGGGAAATGGAGCACTTGACCTGAGAGGAGAGGCTGGGGAGCTGGGTTTGTTCAGCCTGGGGGACCCAACAGCAGTGCCCAGTACCTGAGAGGTTGGCATCAGGCAGAGTGAGTCAGGCTCTTTATGGAGGTAGGTGAACAGCTGAGGAACAATGGAGATCTTAGCAATGGTGGTCCTAGTCTTTCCTTCAACACACTTTTTGTGGCTTACTGTCAGTCTTCAAGTCTAATCCACTCGCCTTTGTTTTACTAAGCCTGCCCAAGCTCCTAACACTTTCCTAGTCTGCTTGTCCCTTTGATCAGATACTGACTCATTCTAACTTTGAGCCTTTAGCAGTCATCCTACTTTCCTTTGGCTAGGTTTCCCTTGGCTAATACCCAAGATAAATTTCCAAATCACTCTTTGCATCTCATTGGCCACTTCTAATTGCCTGTTAAAGATGTACTTCTGTTCTACAACATGTGGTGATGTTGTACATGCAACTGTATTTGAAGACCTCATTTTCCTTAAATGCTGCCTCTTCAGAGCCATTGAAGGAGTTTCCTATAGAAGATAATAAAAAGTCAATCAGCCTTTAAAATAAGCCTTCTTTCCAGATTCACATTTTGCTTCTTAGTTACTTAACCTGCTCTCCTCTGAGTTTCTTTACCGCTCTTATAGGGTTTTTTTTGTTTATTGCTCAGGCTTTTAGTGTTTAAGAAAAAATGCCCTAGGGATTTTATTTGCCTTCTACTCATGTTAGATTTGGGGCATTTGTATTGTGCCTTGATACAACCTGAAAACAAGTGGGAATCAAAAGCATAAATTAAATTTAAAAATTAAACTGATTCCTAAGACTCCTAAACAAAATCTTGCATGTCAGTTTGGTTCAATTAAGAGGCATAGATCTATGTTAAAAATAAATAGTTCAAGTAGTGATAAAACTGAAGGGGTTATGTGAAACCAGAATGCATTAGTGTTCCCTAAACCATAAATCTGTATCTATATTTTATCTCAGTTTTGAGGAAAGACACTGAAAGATAGACACAAGTGAAAGCATTGCCACAACTCATTCAATTTGGATTTATATATAAATCTACTGCTTTTAATAGCTGTAGTCGTAAGGGAGAAGGTTAAGCTATTATAAAATATACATTTGAGGATTAAACTGCCCACTAACATCCTCATGATAATTATACAGATAGCTCAATACAATGCCTTTTGGTCAGGCACATTCAGTGCTCTGGAGGTAAACCAGATGGGTATTATTACAGCAAGCTTTATATTGTAAACCAGATGGGTATTATTACAGCAAGCTTTATATTGTAATGAAGCTTGCTGCCTTCATTAATCTAAGACAATATTTTTTTCTGGATGATTTACAGGTAAGTGGTGGTATCTGTGTGACTTTTCCACCAGAATATACACTCAAGGAAGAAGAAAAAAATATCACCACTCACCCCTTGCTAATTTTGCAACTTCCTTTTAAGCTGTTTTATTGAAATTTCATCACAACATATGTTCCTTTTTTTGTCCAGTTTAACTTTCTTTCTGGTTGTGAGATCTTGGCTAAGTAGAAGAAAGGTGTCCACTTCTAGATGAAAATGAGTGGGTTTCACTGATCACTAAAACATCAGCTTTGCTGAGGAACATGAGAGTTTATATTTCCTAGGTAATGGGCACCAAAATCCCTGAAAACTGGGATAAAATTATATGCAACTTTTATGGTGCAGGCCTATGGAGCCATTTATAAAAATAAGTTGGGTTTTATATGATTGGTAACAAAAATACATAAAAATGTTGTTTGCCCCATATATTGGGAAATATCCTGTCTTGGCACTCTGCAGCTGGTGAGTCATAATTTTACAGTTTTTACTAAAATAAAAATGAAATTAAAAAGTCCACATTTTCAAAGAAGTACAGAAACATAATATTTATAGAAGATCATAAACAAGTACTCTGTTAATAGCTGTTGAACTTTGTTTAAAGAATAACAGACTAACATTTCCAAAGTACTCTTTGCTGAGATTGAACAGGATTTTATTCAAACTGTTGCGGTAACTAATGAAAAACAAATGAGATTTCCAAACAGTTTTGACTGTTAGGGGTGTGATGGCAATATCATTGCTTTTTGCACTTGCAGCTGCTGCTTACACTGAAACTACTCGTTTAAAACATAGTGTCATTTTATACTTGAACTCTTGATCTGCAATACAGAAAGGCTAGGCATGTTTAACCCAGTCTGAAACCAGTCTGATGCAACCCCAGCTTTGTTCTTGTGCGTGAAGTCTCTTCAGCTTCCAAATTTAGTTAAAGCTCTGATAGGGAACACAGATTACTTCCAGCTCTAGACCTATTTTTTTCAAAAAAAAAAAAAAGTAACAGAAGAGTCTAAGATGCTTTTGAGAGCTCAGTGCTCACAGTTATTATAGTCAGAGTGTTTCTTGCACTAGTCCCACCCTGATGGTTGGCTTTCCATATCAGCTCCACCTCTGGATGAGGGCCTGGGGTAGAGGCACTCCATCTCCCCACGACTGAGAAACCATTTGTGTCTTTTGGGAGTGGTAGTTCAGTAGAAGAGGCCTGATTCGTTAGAGAGAAAAAGATATAAGCAGGTGAACTAAACCTCTCATAAGGCATTTTGTTAATACACCTGAAAATAAATTAAAATGAAACTGAAATATTTTTTATGGTCAAAATTTTCACTTTGCTACTGAAAAAGCACCATTAGCTGATGCAATGTCATCTATATATTGCAAAAGGTAAACAGAGCAATATATACATATTGATGAACTGAAGAGCCTAGTCTTATCTTGTTATCTCCGTATTATTAAATTCCCAGGTAGTTTTATTTTTCATGCAGATAATTCTGCTAGGAGTTCAGACTTTTTTAGTCAAATGGTTATATCTGGAAAACAGCCCTCATAAATCATGAACTATTATAATTACAAGTCTCTATTTTACAGCTCGGAATGTAAAATCCAAGCAAAAAAAATACCAGAATCAAGATGATTCCTAATCCTGAATTTCAGACACTTCAGATCAAAAAGCAGACCAGCTGTTGCTTTAGAAGAATTAAATTCTTTATTACTGAAGTCAGTAGAAGTGTATCACTCACATTAATGGAGCCAAATTTCACCTAAGACTTTGTTTCCTTTTAAAAAAAACCAACCACCAACCAACCAACCAACCAACCAAAAAAAAAAAAGTCTGGAAAACCCCAAATCAAACCAATCAAACAAACAAAATCAGGAATACAAACACCAAACTGAGATCATCTAAGTCACTTTGAAGGTTTTAGCAAAAGGTTCAGGAGACAAATATCAAAGGATGTCAGAAGGACAACTGATCCCTGAGGTTAGCAGAGCTGCTACATTCTGGCTGTGTCCTTTCAAGATGCAGTGGGAAATTACCAAGCTCATACAGTATTTTTCACACATTATTCTCCAAAACAGGACACATTTAGGTTTAATTTGTTTCACTGCAGATGTCACTTGATCCTTCCAGATTCTCAAGTCAACCCCTGCCTTGATTTATATTTGCCATAAATATTTTGAAGGAGGGCAGATGTGACCACACAGACCCCCTCTACTATTTAGATGGGGGCTGCATCTACTGCTGGAGACAGATGTGCTCAATAGGAAAATAATCTCAGTCAAGTTACAGTACTAAACCTTGACATACTCCAAAGCTTTTTAAAACACCTGTTCTGCATAGCTCTGGGCAAGGCTATGTTTAAGAACAACACAAATCACATAGAGGAAGGGCTTAAAAATATAGTAACTTTACTCTTCCTTGGATACTAACAGTGAGGAGAGTGTTTAGCAGAACATGAAGTGTATTCATAGCTCAAGTTTTTAAGCATGTTTTTCCTCCTCTAGTGTTGCATCTGAATTTCCATCTAACCATTCAGAATGAAGGAGTGATGATAACTTAGAAGAATTAGAGGACACAATTAGCCTGTCCTGCTTCAGCCTACTGAATATTTTGATGATACAGTGTTAATACCAATTGAATGGTGTATTTGTATGTAAGGGAGCTAAACTCAAAGTTTAATCCAAATTATAGCTGGGCTTATTACTTGAGTTATACTACTGGGCATGCTGAATACAGAAACGACTCTGTGAAACACTCAAGGCAAAGAAATCCTGCTTTATAGTGCATATAATCGGAAAAGTAAGGAAAGAAAATTTAAACTGTTATTTAAACAAGTCTCATTCCAATTACTACTTTCCTCTCTGTCAGGGCCAATTATTCTCACTTTAGACATGACTAGCATTTCTAGAGGAGGGTTTTGGGTTTTTTTTACAATGTAGAGTGCTGCACAGTCACTTTGAAATGACTGAAAAATAAATTAAAGTACACAGGAAAAGGAGACTTACTAAACTTAAAGATATCCTCTTATTTTGTCATACTGAGGGACATTAAAATACAGGCACATTAAAATACAGAAGGACTTTACAAGCAGTAAAGTGTTTTGGACATGCATTTACTTTCTCCCCTTAAAGTAACAGTGAGAAAAATTTGAAAACCAGAACATTTCTTCCCTAGTATGTATGCCAGACAAGAAAGCAAGTCCAGAAATGTTTCCCTTTTTGTTCAGGAAAAAAAATTAAAATGAAGTATGGGTTGCAAAATGAATATGACATGCTAAGTATAATGCCAGATAGTCTAGTTCAGAAACCTCCATTATACTTGCCATGAACAGATAAAATAAAACTAAACAAAAACAAGTGAGCAGTCAAAACCTGAGAGTGTATTTTTGACCTGGTTAAAATGAGAGCAGGTTGTTTTTTTCTTAACATAATACAATCAGAAATTTGTATTGACTCTAGACTTAACAACTAGGGAACAGGGGTTTTGCTTTTTGGATAGCAGAACAAGAATTGCTCACTTGTTGTCCATAGGTTTCTCATTTGCAGCAGATGCAGTTGCTTGGTACTGATTTTAGCCAACTCGAATAGAAAAAATCCCAAAACATAGGTACCTGGAGATCTCACTTTGCTGCAAGTGTTTATGATGTCACTTGTCTGACTCAACAGACCAGACGTACATAAATGAACCTGTGTTCCAGAGGACTCCTTCATGCCTCTCCATCCTGCAAGCAAGAAACATAGCAGGAAGGGAGATGTACTATATTTTATTTTCATGAATAAAAAACACAGACCTGATACTTGTTGCTGCAGGTTTTTGCCCTGAAGGCCTCCAAAATCTTTTGCTCATATTTTACAATAGTTTATTCATTCACATTATTAATGGAAGCACTGTCAATCAAGAATTGAATGTCTGCTTTTACATCTGTCTCCATGGATATAGGAAAGCTGTGTGATTGATAGAACTTCATGCAAAATACTGATTTTGCTGCTTGAATCTTCTTTTCCTAGATATACCCAACTCCTTTACTACTTTTTTCTGTATCAGTGCCAATACTGGTCGAGGTGCCAACACTGGTGACTAGCTGGTGCAGGCAAAATTTTACTGTGGGTCTCAGAAAAACTTTGACTGTAGAAAGCTAACAGCTTAGAGGTGACTTTCCCTGCAAGATGTACCTGCATTTATACACTCCAACCATACTATTTTTATTATATTAGCTCATCTTTTACTACTAGTGACAACTATACTTTTGCAGCTTAAGTTCACTACATGCACCTTAGGGATCAAATTGAGTAATACTCAACTTAATGGTCTGTACATGTGTTGTTTCAATTTAGCTGCAAGCTTATTTCCTATATTTCTCCTGCATGACACCAGAGCTGGTTGTATTGACCTGCAACAAATAGTTATAAATATGAAATCAATCAAATAAGTTAAAAAAAAAAAGTTTGTTTTTCTTCTAAAATTCATCTTGGACTGAAATTAAAAAAAAAAAAAAAAAAAAAAAACAACAGAAACCAATATTATGCAAATGCGGGATAGAGTTAAAGGAATGTAAAGTTAATTTTATGCACAGACATGGAAATTGGCTATTTTAGGAAACCCAGCTGCCCCACAAGAAAAAGAAGCGGTAAGATTATTTCACAATCCCTTGAACTGAAGGAAATATGCACTAATTCTGCAACCGTCTACATAGGGCGAATGTATTTGGTCTCACAGTAATGCAGTTACATCCTGAGATGTCCGCTTGCCTGTGTACAATTGACCTGAAGTGGCAACTTCATGATTTTGTATTAAGTTTCCTTCTTCAGCCAATTTCACTGATGTATCCAGTTTCATGTAATGGATTCTCACTCGTGGTGTGTGATAGTTTTCTGTCTTCACCTGATTTTACCACCCAGTTCATACAAATGTTGTTACCTTTCTCTCCACTCCAGATCTGGATGCATTAGTCATTTTCCTCTTCACTTTTCATATATCCAGACACCTCTCAGACTTCACTCACTGGGGAAGGATTTTTTCCATTCCCAAGGACTGCTCAAAAGGAAGGCTCAGCTCCCTCAAATTGTCCTGGCTGCTGCAGAGCCCAGCGAACTCCATGGTTTGGCATTCTTTCAATTTCTTAGCCCGGCAGGTACTGGTATTATAGACTGTTTAACACTAACCATATGATTACTTTATCTCCACAACTGAGGCAAAGATAGCAGAATGTACAACTGCAGAGTTTCATTTCTAGAAAGAATTGTATCATCAAAATTGCCATAAATACAATTCTGACGACCTTCTTTTAAACGTAACACAGAAGAGAGCTGTAAGTGCCCTTTGTTAATCTCTTTGGCAGGGAGGATATATATGTAGAGAAGAAACGTGTCACTCTGGATCTCCTCACCTGGCCAAAACTCACTAAAAATGGGCCACATGTTTTCCGGCAGCTGCTTGTCAGCTTGTGAAATATAGCAAACAAATATGAGAATGTTTTCTTCACATTCAGTATAGTCAAACAGCATAAACCACAGGAAAAAAAATATTCTCTGGGCCACTGTGAGACTGACTTAGTTAAGACTTTCTCTACGGAGATAGGCAAATGTTCAGTTCTCAGTTTGCTGTCTATTGAGGCACATAGATTATAATCGTTTTGTCATTCCTCTTTGTCTTTATTGTGTGTTTTTGTCTCAATAGAAAATGAATTCGAATAGACATGAAACCAGAATAAAAGTATACTTTCTGTTTTCTTTGTACATTGCCCTGGGATGGTCACAAAACTGGGAATGAACAACTGGGAACTGTTAAAGAAGAAATCTATCAGCAACAGCAAAAGGTAGAGGTAGGATAAGCTCAAGATCCCATTTCTCAGGAGAACCTGCCTGTGGTATCATGATTTTGTGCACGTACACATGCACACACAACAGCCAGCTAGGTACAATTTAGATTTGTGGGAAATGAAGAAAATTTAAAAAAAAAAAATATTTTTGAAAGAAGAAATATTTGCAGATGAAGCACAAGACATTCTACCAGGAGTTTCCTTAAACAATAAGAATTTTATTGACACTTTAACAAGGGGAAGCATTTCTCTGGATTACAGCCTTATTTAAACATGACAAACAGACATAGTGCAAAGTGGTTAAGAGAGTTTCTGTTAGTCCTTATAGGACTATCAAGGTCAAAAGTCAATTAGAGTACTTCTTCTAATTGAAGAGATTAAATTATTTCCTTGCTGCCTTGCATAGAATGCCCTGCTTCTACAACAAATATTTATAGGATAAATCATTCTGTTAGGAAAAGACATGATTCACTCTACCCTAGGCAGACATTAGTGTAATTGTAAATGTGAAATTAATAGTTGCTAGCACTGGTAAATATTTGCACAGAACCGTTTCCTGTTCCCTGACTACAAAAGTCTAGTTTTGCTGAAGACCCAGTTACTGTCAAAGTCAAAGCTTGCTCACAGTGATCACGCTAATACAGCTGCTGAAGTTTGTGGGCCAATGTGCATGAATGAGATGAGCAGAACTTGACTGGGGATCAGAAAAAACAAAGCTGTCATACAACGTGTCCTCAATATCCTGTGCTTCGTCTTTGCAAACTAGCAAACAGGACATTCAGAGGAAAGGCCAGACGTCACAGCCTCCGTTTAATGGATTTGCACACCTGTCTGTTCCATGGTTTCTTCTATAGTGACTCAAAATTCATCTTCAAAATGTTGTGCCAGCTGTACGTTACGGTAGCTACTGACCTTTCCTTTTTAACAATTTCTATGGAATTGTCATAAAATACCCATGTCTCTTTTTCTGTCAAGCACAGTATCTACAGGGTTACATGATTCACAACCAAGGTGAGAAATGGAGAAAAAACTCTGAGAGAATACTTCTATTTTAAGTACTAGCTGGTTTGCTCGTTCTTGTTTACTTCTTGCTGATGGAACTGACAGCAAGGGATTTACAGTGTTAGTTCTTCTGCTGATTGCTGAGAGAACAGACTGACTGTGACCCAAGTTCTCCTCGAGCTCCTTTCCATGTCCTTGTTTTCTTGTAGTTTCTCCAGTTTAAGAAACTGAAGGCAGCAGTATTCGGGCCCAAAAGTTCTCCTACATTTTCTGTTGATTTAAGTGGGTTTTTGGTATCACTGAGTATAATTGTTTAGGGATAGATTCAGTATAAACTGGCAAAGAGCCTCTGAATGCTGCATAGCCATGCCAATTTACACAGCAGAGAATTAGATACAATCTCAGTGAAGGGAGCATAATGCTACACGCAAAAGAAATTCAAAAGTCAGAGGCAGACTGGGAAAAAGCTCAAGAGACTGAGAGATTAAAAAAAAATATCAGAAAATCTATTTTAATAACTCTGTAGGGGGCCAGTTGCAGGTAGTGGGGGAAAAGACAGTGAAGGGTCACAGGCTGGGCTAATATGTCTGTCCCTTTGTGTGCATGTGGGTAGAGAGAATGCATATGATTCAGCCTCCTTGCTAATGCTGTGAGACAGTTAAACAAGGTATCAGTCATTGTTTCATGTACTGTGAATATAACAGCTTTCCTGCCAAGTACTTCTGTTATGCCAAGTGTGAGTTTGTTTTACATTATAACTAGGGAAATAGTGTAATGAAAGCCCCACCATGCCGTGACTACACATAAATTCAGAGGTACCATGTGCCACATGCAGTAATACTTAGATTAGATTAGACAGACTATCACCAACCTGGAGGCTGCTTGAGTCTGGTTTATACCTGTCATGTGTCCACACAGTCTGTACTTAAATATTTACAGAGCAAAGCCAGTGTGGCCTTTTCTGTTTTGCTATATTTCTATAAGCAAAGCTAATAAAAATGTGGCACCAGGAAAAAAAAAAAATAGGAAATTCCCCTATTTGGTTGAGATCACCCAAATGTTTGCAAAGAAGAGAAAATCCTCATTAACGAGCCATGCATCTCCATCCTCACCATCAAATTGCAGTCTCGAACACCACTGTCTAATTCCAGCAATTCTTATTTGGAAGTTGTCAGGTGAGCCAAACTATAAACAAAAAACCTGGCAGTTTTCAGCAATCAGGAGTGGAGGGCATGGAAGAGGAATTGCAATTATTTTATACACCTGGAAAGCCTGCGACTGCAGAAGCTGAGCCAGAAGCAGAGGGAAGACTGTGCCATTCAGGAGAATCTGAGTATCCAATAATAACTAAACAACTCCTGATCATGCTAACTTGCAGAATGAGTCAGGGTCTAGGGAAAAAATTATCTATTCAAGGTATTTTTAAAACACAATTTACTGTATGCTTCAATGCAAAGCAATGTTCAGGTCTTCAGTTTTCGCCTGGATTTACTAAACAAAGAACATCTGGTCAGTCAGTAACCACTGGAGATACAGTAACACATATGGGGGCTGATAGAAATGGACCTTCCCCTGCCCAGGTTCTGCCCTGGACAGAAGTGTGACATTTCCATCCATGAAATACCAAGGAGCCATTGCTTGTACAAATGCTGTCAGTAATGCCTATTCACTATATTGTGCAGGGTAAGTTGCACTGCCCATCTCTATCATTTCTTTTGTCTGGTATTGTCTGCACCACAAAAAGCTGCATTTCGGTGGTGTGCCAATCTCACATTCGTCTGAATGGATGCTTCATTTTCCCACTTTTGAGGAAAGCATGGTTTCAATAATAACGTGTTTGATCTTTCTGATGGTTGAGCTATTTACAAAATATTCACTGCCAAAGACCATTGAAGTTCCTCATTAGCTTCTCTAGAAAAGAGAAGCGATAATGTTCCTCATTTTTCAAATGTAGGAAACCATACAAAATGTTGGTTCATACCACTAGATTTCTCTTCCACGCTTGTACACTGTTTCATAACAAAGTGACTTCTGAGCCATAGGTGGAATTACCAGGGGATAAATTATAAACTATACAAAGGAAAAAGTGAAACTATGTTTCCATTACATTTCATCATCAGGGTATTTATACTAGCACAAAACGACATTTGAAAACCTCTCCAATTTAATTTGAAAATTTTTGGTATAATGGCTTTGGAATTATGTCCACCATTAGAAAATCCCAAGAGCTCATCTTGTGATAGTAAGTGAAGTAGTGTGACTAGTATTACCCAGTCTACCCAATTAATTTGCTGTGAGAGTCCAATTTATTTTTTCAGTTGAGGAAAATACCTTTGAAAGAGGTTACAGTGCTGGAACTAATGTTCAGTGTTTCATCTCACAGCTAGAAACTTTTTGAATTCAATCAGCAAAGTATCCAAATCACACCCTATTTTGATCCTAAATAGTGAAGGATTACATATGAAAGTTAGTTGAACCTGAAACAATCAGGCTACATTTTCCCCTAGATACATAATTCCCTATATTCCCCATTGCAGGCAATTAACCACCTTTTTACTGACATTTTGTCAGTATGGACATCAGAGGCTAGAAGGATGACATCAGACAAGGACTAGCAGAAATATTGTTAACGTGACATTGCAAACCTGTAAATAATTGTCACATTGCCTAGACAGAGCTCTATGTCATCTTTCATTAGGAAGCATGCCAAAAGCTTTTAATGTCTTCCTTTTAATGGGAAAACTCTACCCAATTACTTGCATGCATCCTGCAAGCATCCTCTGTACTTGCCACCATAAACCCTGGGCTGCCTTAATCAGGAGGTGGAAGCAGGAAAGTGGTGAACAACATGAAATATCTTTGTGAAAAGATAAACTCACCTGGAGCTTTGTACATTTACAGAAAATAAGCTTGAAATTAATTTAATTTCTCATAGAAGATGGCGTAGTTTTGAGTGAGAGCTTTCCTATAGGTCCTATGCTATAGTAATGATCAACATGGAACTGCAGAACTTCCAAGGTAATATCTGAAGTTTAAGAGAGTATGAGACAAACTGCCTTAAGTGGTTTTGCAGTGCAGGAGGAAGATGCTGAAATAAAAAAGGTTTGCATTTTAAAAAATCTAATTTTATATTTGCTTTTTTTTTTGAGGGGGGGTTCATTGTTAAATTAAAATACTAATTAATATAGCAGCTTTTAAAAAAATTGTTTAGCTTTTAGTATTCAAGAACATTTAATTGAACATAAATATATTGATAAAATTTTAGTAAAAAATGATCATTTTGAGAAAGCAGTTTTGGGGTTTTTCTAATTTAGAAATTAAATAAAAAATTCTCACACTTTCAAAATTCATGCCTTTAAGAAATTTCTATCAAGTGAAAAACAAATGGCATTGATCTATCTTCATTTGGTGTGGGAAAACACTACTGTATTTATGTTAGCATTTCTAGTGTACAATGAAACATTTAAAAATGAACAGTAGCTTTCTCTTTTGGGTAAGACTTGAAATCAATTGAAGGGCAGAATTTTTGTATTAATAAGTGTCGATGAAGACTTACTGCTGTAAAACAAAACAAAATGTATATATTTTAAATTATCACCAGTACTAGAATATCAAAACACTGTTAAAATGCAGCCTTTATTGCTCTTTAAATTTGCCTAAATAAAAAAACAAATTCCATCCCAAAGACATTCAAAGATTAACTAGAGCTTTCCTGCAAGAAATAGTTTTGTGGGTTTATCTGAAATTATGATGGTTAAAATGCAGGACCTTTATGACCTGCTTAATGGCAGGTTTACATTGAAACTGTTATAAATTATTACAGAGGTGAAGCCAATCTAAACAGTCCAACATAAATATATCTGCAGACATACTGGCTACTACATATTCTAAACACTGTCTGTATATGAATAAACAGAGCTTTCTAAATCATTTAAGAAAATGTATTTATTCATAAAATCAATAATATTTATTTTTGTGTTTGACAAAAAAGGTCTATTACATCTAACTTATTGGAGCTTGAAAACTTTTTTATGGATCCTTATGTGGTTTTCCTACATCTGATAATGGCTGAGAATTTTCTTTTGAATTATGTGAATGTTTCTAATGGTTTTTGTTTTCAACTAATCTTTATCTGTTTAAATTGTTATTTTATTAAATTTCACAAGTTAAATATTTGAGTGAACACACTGTACAGGGCTACATTTATTCAGTGCTGTGTCAACTAAAACTTTTATCAGACTATAAAACAGACATAGGTAATATTGGAAAACAAATGCATATTTGTGTCTTTCTACTTTCTTATTCATTTGGAACAGCAATAAAAATACATATTTTGGTTCATACTATTATAATAAGCAGCATTTGTGGCAGGAAAGGAAATGTGAGATGTTAACACATGGCCAGACCCTGGGTATTCCATTTATATGCATGAAACCATACAGGAAAAATTGCAGACTCAAATTAACTTATGCATAATAACACTGTGTTGCCTCCTAATTTCATAAAATATTAAAAATATTGTATCACATTAACATTCCTCCTTTTTGGAGAAAACTCCCAAAGTGCTCTGCAAGAAGCAAACTGTGTGCTGCATTAAAGAAAAAAAGAAATACACATAAGTTACATAAGCAAAATAGTGTCCTGAAAAAACAGTCATAAAACTATAGAAAATAGGGAGTGAGAAAGGCAGAGTACTAAGATCTGCTGCACTGGACCTTGCCATTTGGTTAGAGGAATCTGCCAGAAACACAAAGGCAGCTGTGAAATAATATACATGACAATTTTTTCCTCTGATTTCTGTCATTTAAAAATTGAGTTATGCCCAAAAGCATGAAGTTTAATGTATCCTTTGGAACTCTTGAATTTTTTATTATTGCAATTTTGTGTTGTCTTTCCTTGTTTACTATATAAATACCCTGAAACTGTATCCAATATTTATAGCTGCAGTATTTACATACCGCTTTGCTGCTTATCTTCAGCACTTCCTTTAAAAAATTTCCACTTATATGTGCTGTACTATACAAAACAAATAAATAAAAAGAAATTAAAGCACTCTTTTTATTTTGAAGGTTATGTAACCATAGATTTCAATCCTTCATGTCCCACATACCTCCAAGTTCTCAGTCATACTCGTTTACTTTACCATGTAGCCTATATAATTGAGATGTAGTTTCAGAACACTGGCCCCCTGCACCAACAGGAACCGGTAGCTCTATTCTTGCTGCTTTCGTGTGATGCCTTTGGTTGTTCCCACTGGGGAGCTCCCTACTGATGCTGTTGAATGTTTGAGGGGAAAAAGAGTTTGATTTGGTCTCAAAAGCATTAACTAAGGGTTTTTCCATAATTTACTGATAGCCAGGAAAGGTCTGAGCAAGGTAAAGAGTTCTTTTGAGTCAAAATTGCAATCTCTGAAGTATTGCTGGATAAAGTATGTTTGGAGTCAGATTTTCTTTGAGAACATAGAGCAGCTACAGGGAAGCTATAAGACTTAGGGAGCAGGAAAGAACTGTTTTAAACAGGAAAGTGTCCCTTCCCTCCAGACCCACGCTGAAGAGCCTGGATCCTGACCTGAATGTCCTCCTTTCAGGTGTCTCATGTTTCTGTCCAGGTCCCTCAGCTGGGGTGGTAAGTCCAGGAGAGCCCCACGACACAGACACAGCAGCAGAGCTGGCACCATCACTTCCCAGACTTCCTGCTCTACCTGGAACTGCTATGCACAGCCCTTGGATTTGATAAAACGATTAAATAAAAATGTGATTATAGTGGATCTTTGCCAGCCCACAGTCTCTGGGGGTATCAGCAAGCCAGGACAGTCAGCTATTTCACACTGCTAATGGGAGGCAGCTTGTGATGGCTCCAAACAAAACCTCTGCAAGGCAAAGGGGCAGTTTTACCCACCAGCTGGCAGTGGGGAATGGATGGACCATCTTTCAACAGGTATGATAAGTGGGGTGCTGAGCCATGAGTCACTGCCGACTTCCCTTGCTACTATAAGCACAGCCTCTTCAGGAAGCTGCCTTATAAGATAGCACTGGCCATAGAATAAACAACTGACAGCGTTCCTGCCGTTGTCACTCACTACTTCATTGCTCCTGATGGGAAAAGAAATTGCAACTGGCGCTGATAGGGAAATCAAAATTATACATTCTAATCCAAGTTAACATAACAAAAGAGTAAAGGAGGTAGAAGATGTGAAATGAAAAGATAAAACTAATAAGGAGCCACTAGTACTGAAAACATGAAATTCAAATGAAAAAGGTAGATTGATGTTTAATTAAAAGAAAGAAATATAACCAAAATGAATATAAATAAAAATAAAGCAATCTTAAAGGGCTTGTATTTCCTAGTAACACTGTTGTCTGACTGTCTAATGAGTTCATATTGCAGTTGCAAAATGTAAAAAGTTCCTCTCAAGAAAGGAAGAAATTATTTTACAAAAGATAAATACCAAGAAAAGTAAATAAAAAATAAAATAAAGAACATTCAGAGGGAATAAATAATCTTTTGTAAAAAAATAAAATGCAAAGAAACAAAAAAAACTTTAAGCAAAAATAAGTCTCGGCTTTATCTTGTCTCTAATGTAGAGTAATTTGCACTTGTTCTTAAATTGTCTACAATGGTAATTTAGTGATTAACTCCCTGCTCCTCAGCCACAGATACCTTGTGAGTGTGTTCTCCTTTCCATGGCAAAAGCTGTGATACTCCCACAGCCACACAATTGTAAGACTGTAATTCTAACAATTGGATTTCCAAGAACCATTTATTTCTGTAATATACCAAAACCCTGTCAGTGTTAAATTATGCAAATTATAAGATAGGCAGGCAACCATATATATTGTAATTGTTAAAATTGCAAATACCTATGTTTGTATTTCTGCAGCTGCTGTGCTGTTCATACTTTTCCCCTTCTTCTATCTTTTAACCACAGCTCAGAGATCAGTGGTCCACTGCAGCAGCATGCTAACAAACTTCAGACCTGTGTCCATGACAGCAGTGACAGGAGCAGGATTTAAACAAGCTGCACTTTTCACCAACTGAAAAAGAGGATTTTTTTTTTTCCTCCAGGTAAAGTTTTGCGTAATTGCAACTTTCTCTGATAGAGAAAAAATAAAACTGTCCAAAAAATAAGTCTGAATGTGAGCCAAGTGTAGGCTGGCAGGGAACCATCTGACAGTGTAAATTCTCATTTGTCATCTCAGGGGAGTATTAACTCCAGCACCTGGTTACAGCAATTTAAATGTCATCAAGGTAATTCTGTCATGGCTGATTTAAGGCTAATTAAAATCAATTGTTAATAACTTTAAGCTTCATTTTACACTGGAAATTTCCCAAAATACAGATTTTCTGTAAGATTTAGTTGCCATGGGATTTTTGGTAGAATTTTTTTGTAAAATAAAAAACTTCCAAGTTTTGGTTGCTATTTTGTTATTTCTAGGTTTTCCTACCTTTCTTTTCACTTTATCTATCACTTTCTCTACAATGACCAATGTGCTTTTTTTTGAGATCAACACTAAGAGATCAACATTGTATCACTCCAGGTCACAGAGTGATTTGAGTTTGATTTAACAAGCATGAAAAGAAGAGAAATCCAGAGCACTACTTCTCCATGGGCTTTTTTCTTAATGTGATCCATAATGGAAATTACTCTTCAATGAAGAGAAACCCAAATTATAAAGTACTAGGATTTTTTTTTTTCAATAATATCCCTGTTGATACAGCAGTAAGACCAAATGAAGATGAAAAGAACAGTATTTGTTGACACCTGGAATATTAGCAATCATGATCTATTTAAGTAGGTCACAACTGCATTTCAGCTACCTACTGGTGTGGAATGCAGATCTTTTTCTCCTCCACACATCCGACTCAATAACATTTAATCACTCTATACAAATAGAATTTTTAGTTTATTTATAAATTAAAACTCTGCCAGCTCCACCAGTGAGCAGACTTCCTCTGCACAATGCTTGAGCAGGTTATTTCAAAGTCCCTTAAGGTCACACTTCCAAAGGAAAGGTAAGCACTGACACAGCAAACCACCAACATTAGCTAATGTTATCCACCCTTCCTCTCAGCAAGTCATCTCTGTATCAAAAGATACTCACAGTTGATGCCTGGGTGACCTTAGACCAGCTTGCCTGGTTGCAGCTTGGTTGCATCATGAAGATCCTGAAAGCAGAATAAAATTTAGACATCCAAGAATTAGCGCAATCAGGCTGCACTTTCTTTTTGTTATTCTTTGTTGGGAGAAGGAACCACCAAGTAGGTGGCCCCAGCAATATGGGATAGATCTTTGCTTTCTTTGGCTAGAGAATTTGGCAATTTGAAGTCTACAATATCTAATTTGCTTTATGGGGAAACAAAGTTTTAGCTCTTCTGGAATGAGGGAAATTATACTGGCTTTGGGCTTTCTCATTTTACTTTTTGTTTCTGTATCCAGGAGCAACAGAAGTCAATGCACCTGCTGTACACGTGCACATTCCCATCAAGGGCCAACAATATCTTATATTTCTTACAGTCAGTCTGTGGACCTCATTTCCAGTTTAAATTTTCCAAATCAGATCTTCAGTTTACCTAATTTGCACCCACGGCCATGCAGTTAAAAGTAGAAATGAAACATAGGAGAGACCAACAAGTCTACACTTTTAAAAGTGTTTCTGAGATAACAGTCCTGTCATGTCAAATGAGTATGAAAACTTCACCCTCAGTTTTCTATTTAATATTACAATTCAAACTTTTAAAATGTAGTTGGAGTCAGAATTGATCATGCTGAATAAAAATTAGAGAACTTGATTTTGCCTTTCCAGAATGACCTGAAAATCAGGAGTATTAGCCTTCACAAGCTCTTCAGTTATCTTTCATCCTGTCCACAGTCTGGTTAAAGTTGAGTTCTAAAAATCACAGAGTCTGAATGGTTGAGAGGTCTAACTAATTCTGTTAACTGAATTGCATTGTGTCACTGTGTATTCATCTGAACATGTCTAGTTTGACAAAGGTTCTCACTTAACTTAGTTGGCCAAAAGATTGCCTCAGATCTCTAACATAAAGTGTGAATACTCCATATTTTGTGGAAATAAACTGGCATCGTCATGCAAGTTTCAGTTTTATTTTATAACAATAAAGCATGTTGTCAAATTCAGTATTAATCTGTATCAATAAGTTATAACGAGGAAAAAGATAAAGCTGGAAGTATCTGGATGCACCACTATGTTTCAATGTAAAAGGAATCAACATGGATTTCTACATATATTAATGAAAAAGCAATATTGTTATTTCATGAAGAGAGGGCAAAGAAAATAGGTAGAAAGAATTAAGAAAGCTCATCTGTAATCAAGCCATATGACGCTCCAAAAGCAATCTCTAAACCACGAGCATGAGCATTTGCAGACCGTGCCATGTAGGCAGATGCTGATGTGGAAAATACTACATTTTTCCATAATTAGGTGTCTACAGACTATAATTATCATCCGAAGGAGTGGTTTGGTTCTGAAAAGCAAATGACACTGAGCTAGACAACTCTGTCTAGCATTTCTGATTAATTAATTAAAAAAAAATATTCAGAAAATAAGTCTGTTCACATATGCATGCACACACACAAACACACAGAGACTGGCACTGAATTAAAGGTGAGACAGAATTTTCCAAATAAAAAAGCCTAAAAACAAACTTTTTAGCTGAAATCTAGATTAATATGAAAAAAATTTATTTATGTAAAAAAACTGTCAAGAAGTAACAACCACTAGAGAGTATGCTAGCACTAGTCGAAAATAATCTAGCCTGGAAACCAGTAAAAGAACCTATATTTTCAGTGAGAGATTCAGTCAGGTGTTCTGAACACATTTCTAATCACTGATTCACTCTTTTCAAGGTCATGTAGAGCTATCACAGTGACACAAAAAGACCACAATAGCCCCCATTGCTAGCTGAGGATCAATTCTTTCTTCAAGATGATGGTAAAAGGTTACTACAAATTTACTTAAACCCTGTGCAGGAACCCTCCAAGAAAGGAGGATTTAAAGGTTTGCCTGGCCTACAGGTCTTGCAGAAGACCAGTCTGTAGGGACATCTCAGCCAGGACTCCAAACTGTGCCCAGTCAAAGAAATCTCTAAGTGGGTTTTATTTCAAACCTTGGAATAGCAAGAGAAAATAAGAGGCTGTGACTTTGGACTCTGTGTTCTGCTCCTGTGGTAGCTCAGAGCAAAGTATTAGGGCTCAGCTTTAGGGTTCAAACCTTCAACAGGAATGTCTGGCTTCTACAGTGCCCATGTATGGAGAAGAGGGTAAAGGGACCATGCTATATCTATAGCTATTACTATCTAATTACTGTCTCTTCCTTCCTTTTTCCTTATCATGTTGGGTCACAGCATTTTTCACACATTATCTGGCAATTTTTTGCCCACAGTACCTTCACAAATACTGGAAGGGGTCAGCTCTAGAAATGCTGAGCACTTTTTCTGACAGGGCAAAAGATGCACTAGCCCTAGATGCACTAGCTCAACCATTTACTTCCAGTGTTGCTTTTCTTGAAATATCAATGTATACTTACTTTGCTGATTTGTGTCAAAGAGCTAAATTTTATCCAAGAGTGAAGTCTAAGAGGAACAATTTGTAAGATACCTGTATACACAATCCCAAATGCTCAGAGTTACGCAAGACTTTCAGTGCACCCAATGAGAGGAATAAAACATAAGGGGAACCATGCAGCCAAACAGCCTGCTATTCTTCCAACGTACCATTTCTTTATATCAAGACTTCTAAATCTTTCACCACTGAAGCAGCAAAGTTGTATCTAATGTGGCCCCAGTCATATTTTCATTGTTCATTTTTGTTAAAATCATAAATTCAAAAAAATTCAGTATTTGTAAATGAAGTTTCTTTCCCGTGAAGCAAAAGTTTTTATGATGAGTGTATGTAATACACATTCTTTTCAAGATATGTGGGATGTCAGAGATTGTCCAAGTGTGTCATATTGAACTGTATTGTTGATAGCCTTCAATAGAGGAACTTGTATTCAATGACTGGGGTCTGTGGGAAGAGTTTAAGTAACTAGAATCTTAATTCAGTGTTTTCATGTACATGTAGACTGATGCTTAACTGAGTAGTTTTTGTATTTTCTCCATGATGGACCAGGTAGTATTCAACATGCACATTGCTTCATCTTGTCTGTACAGTATAAAATTATATATTTTATATATATATATATATTTATATATAATGTTTGTATTATAGTATATATATTTGCTTAGGGACATGGTTTAGTCAAAGATTTGTCAGTGTGAGGTTAATGATTGGACTTGATGATTTAAAGGTCTTTTCCAATCTAGGCAATTGAGTGATTCTGTGATATATAAATATATATACACACACACACATTATATATATTATCTATTGTATTTATAATGTATTTATTGATATATTTTTAGTCTTGATATTTTAGAACTGCTTTCATGAACCTGTAATGAAAACCCTGTAGATCTGGTGGATAATTTCATTCCCACCATCTGGGAAATTTTAATCCTCACCCAGAAGCTCTTGTTGAAGTGGCCGGGTCTTTAACTTAGTGGAACTATTTAGAAAAGAAAAGATAAAGCCCATGTAAGATGAGTTATATTTGGCCCTTTAAAATTTTGTACAGGACACAATTTAGATCAGATTATACAGAATTCTAGGATGGTTTGCTTTCATTTTCCCCTAACATTGCAGTTCTGCTTTTTTAGGACTTTATTGTGCAGGGGACAGAACAAAGAAAAACTGACTATAATGGTCAAGAGATCACTGAAGAGCAGAAAAGCATTTTCCTTCTATTTCAATAGAGTTATAAGTACATATAATTATGCCACAATATAATAAATGGGAGGGGAAATGTGTAGAAAAAAACCCCATCTTTAAACCAGACATGCATTTCCAGTGTGATGGATGTTTTCAGAGAAAACTGGGGTATGCCTTATATCCAGCCTGACACTGAAATTGCTGCTTTACCCATCTTCCTTAGAGACAATACTCGAAACTATCCTTTCACTTTAGCATGAGTTCAACCAGCATTTTAGAAAGGCCTCCTCTGGCACATTTCCATCATCACAGCAGTGGTACAATGGTACTTAAATCTGGTCCACTATTTTATGCATTTTACCAAGCCTATGTGCAATTACTCCTGAGATGCATTTCTACATGATCTGCAGCTCCAGAATTACTCTGGTTTTGCCATTAAAAAAAACTGGTGGCAATCTCTATTATCACAAAGCATATTCCAAATTTGTTCTGAAGCTCTAGCAAAATTATTGTACTAGCATAGTAATATTTCCATTTTATTCCGTAAGCAAGGATATTCAGATGAATTAAAACAATAATTTAGAGCAATATAATATTTGCCTTTAGCAAATCTGGATGTTATATAGATACATCAGTAAACAATGCAGGTTTGTATAGAGACCTGATAGTTAATGGTGGTTTTCAGAGACAAGCTTTTTATTTAAGGTAATACTACATTTTGGACTACTCTCAATTTTTTTTTTCTACCAAACCTCCAAAGCTTTTGGGACGGCCAAAATATGTACATATTTGGAGCAGAAACAATTGTCAGGTTTATACTGGTTAAAAGTCTGACCAATATCCCAAACTGACATTCTGGGAAATATGCAAATGATTTTTCAAGTTATTTTAGAAATAATGGTATTCAACTCAGGAAGTTTATATTAAATACCATCTACAGTGGAGTTACAGTGAGAACTTCACTTTGGCTGATGGATGATAAGAATAAAGTCCTCCCCAGATGAATTGAGCCTTGTGAATATATCTATACGCTATGCTCAGACAGCTTATTTCACATAGAATTCCTACATAATGCATGGTTTTATCTAACATTGATCCCAATCCAGTTGGATCCTAGATTATCAAGCTGGATTTTTCAGCTGAAAAAATAAAGTGACAATATTTACAAATATTGACTTCGGTCCAGGCATTAGCATGTGACAGGATACCCAGAGATTACTTGGGAGGTACAGCTTCTTTCTGGACAGTTGGGAGTTTAGTATTTATATAGAGTGTTCAATACAATATTTTTTAAAAAAACTAGGTTGTGGCAGAATGAGCAAATGCTCTTCATAATGTGAACATTAATATTTATGAAATGGAGAACATCTGAAAACATATCCTTCAGAGTGGGAAAAACCAAATGTGGTGGTATCAAAGTCAGAGTATTTCACTTCAGGTCTCAAAGCACTCCTGAGTGAGAGAATTTTCACCAAAATATGGTAACAAATTATCCAAATTCTTCTTATAAGTATTTTAATAATTTAAAATTACATTAGTGCTATTGTGAAGCTATTGCATAAACTGACCTAAAGGCATACAAAGTGCAGCTGTATAGAAAGAGTAGTAAAAGTTTAAAATATTTTTGAATGACACATTTGTTTTGAGCTTTTCCATCACAAGAATATGACTAGCTCTCCTAAGCCTCACTGTAATATAAGTGATAAAAATAATCATATTGGAAGTTAAATTGTCCTTTTCCTATACTATAAATCTATGCATATCCCCCCATTCAATCCTGTATACTATTCTATTCAATCCTTGTTCACTACTGTATCAAACAAAATTTATGTCTTCAATGTCAAAGGCTTTCACAGCTTTTTCTCTTCCTATGTGATTTTTCATGGATACATATTTGTTAAATTTTCCAGCAAATACATTCACGCTCTCTCTTATGGTATACCACATTTTTTGAGAGAGTTTTCCATTAATATAAATGCAGCCATTACAATAATCTTTCAATCTCTTTTACTCTATGAAGCTGGAAAAGACTTGACAATGATCTGGTTTTTGAGCATTGAAAATCAGCAAGTTTGCAGACAACACCAAGCTAAGTGGTGCAGTTGACAAGCCTGAGTCACAGATCCATTCAGAGGGACCTGGACAAGTTTGAGAAGTTAGCCCATGTGAACCTATCGAGGTTCAACAAGGGCAAGTGCAAGGCCCTGAACCTGGATCGGGGCTACCTCTAGTATTAATACAGGCTGGGGGATGAAGGGATTGAGAGCAGCCCTGCAGAGAAGGACTTAGGGGTATTGGTGAATGAAAAGTTGGACATGACCTGATAACATGTGCTTGCAGCCGAGAAGGTCAACCTTATCCTGGGCTGCATCAAAAGAAGTGTGGCAGGTCAAGGGAGGTGTTTCTGCCCCTCTACTTCTCTCTGGTGAGACACTACCTGGAGTACCGCATCCAGCTCTGGAGTCTTCAGCACAAGACAAAAACATGTTGGAGCAGGTCCTGAGAAGGGCCACAAAACCTGTCAGAGGGATGGAACACCTCTCCTACAGAGAGAGGTTGAGACAGTTGGGGTTTTTCAGCCTGGAGAAGAAAAGGCTCCAGAGAGACCTTATTGGGGCCTTTCAATACTTAAAGGGGGCCTGTAAGAAAGATGGGGACAGACTTTTTAGCAGGGTCTGTAGCGATAGGACAAGAGGTAGTAAACCAAAACGGGGTAGATTTAAACTTAATATAAGGAAGAATTTTTTTTTTTTTTTTTTTTTTATTATGAGGGTGGTGAAACACTTGCACAGGTTGTCCAGAGAGGTGGTAAAATCCCCACACCTGGAAACATTCAAGGTCAGGCTGCGCAGGGCTCTGAGCAACTTCCTCTGGTTGAAGACTTCCCTGCTTAGTGCAGTGAGGTTGGACTAGATGACCTTTGAGGGTCCCTTCCAACCCAAATGATTCTATGAAACTGCTGTGATGCTAACCAGTACTGTCTCACTGTTTCCTTGTACATCTTCCTACCTCTACCAGTCTCTATCTTGTCTTTTCTCTTGGTCAGTGTTAACAGACTAGCCAGTGATAAATGCATTCTGTCACGTTGGATGCCATAGTCCCGATCCACCATTCTTAGGTGTTAGTACAAAATAATAAATTAATGCTAACAATAATTTGAAGACTTACAACTCAAGCTGTGAAAATAAATTTTATTGGATTTTGCCAGAATATGCTATTAATTTTTTTCTAGTTAATCTATCCATGTTGTTAATTTTCCAAACTAGGTTTTTAAAGTATACTATAAACTAATTGTAATGTTTTCTGTAAGACAACATTGGTACCCCCATAATAGTCACAAAGGACAATTTTTTCTCAATGAAGATACATTTAAAAATAAAATCATGATAGAGATTTAGTTCTAACAAACTTATTTTTTATTGCATGCTTATAATTTTTAATTTCATATTCAGTAACTCTAACTGATGTGTTTGCTTTGCTGTTAATTTTTTATCCCTTACCAACAAAAAACAATGTTCTTTTATGAGAAAAAATTAAGGCAATGGCTGCTTTCATGGATCTATTTTTCTCTAGTACCACTCTGCTGGCAGGAGCAGGTAGACCAAAAAAATTAGCACAATGTACTGGAAGAGCAACTGCAGACCATTTCTTGTTCTTCTCTAAGCATGAAATTGCTAAAATTCAAATTGCGGCAACTCAAAAATGGGCTTGGATCCCCAAAAATATCACTTAGCATCATGTGAATACCTGTGGTCTTTTGTTGGTTTGTCAGCTTTGTAGTCAGCCAGAAAAATGGCTGGCAGGGTGAGGGGAAGTGCAAGCAGGGACATTCACTTGGGATAAACCCCAAACAAAATAGTACTTTAAAATTTTGAGTAAACTGAATGTTAAAAAATCTCCCTTGTCTGAATGAACACAGAGTTTTATCTACATTCCCTGCTCAGCTTCTGGGGGAAATCTGGGGCCCATGCACATCTTCCACTCCTGGAGTTTTTCTGTGGGGCCAGCTGTGACCTTTAGCAAGGAAGAGCCTGTCCTGCCAAGCTCCCTCACTGGAGCAGCGGGACAAGGCTCACTTGGAACTTGGTTTTATCAAAAAATAAAATGCAGTTTCAAATCTTTCTGTTCAGGAGTGAAAACACTAACTCTTTAGATTTCTATAAGAAAATAATTGTTAGCTTTCCTCCAAAACACTCAGCTGACATAAACATGTCCTCTATGGCCATGGGGTCACAAAAGTGTTTTTCTGGGTTAATACCAGTTTGAACAATACCCCATTTTTGTCTGCTGCCTCATTTGAGACAGTATGACTGTTTGCATGGTGATGCAGCAACCATAATTGAGACACTGAGCTGGCTAATAAGTCTTCAAAATAAAATTCTCCCAAGCCAATGACCCAGACAGAATGGCCACATAGACCATCCACACTAGTCAAAAGGTAAGGGTTATGTAGGGACTAAGTACTAGCCACTTCCAACAGCAGTGGCATCAATTTTTTTGATGGTCAGGTCATTTCTGAACTTGGGACATTCATTTAGACACAGAAATAAGGATTTAGACCTTTTAATTCGAGGCATGCTTTTTGAAATCTTGGCCATAACACAAATTCAGTGGAATTAATTTAATAACTTAGAGTAATGCCAAATTACTAATTTTATAGAACAATTTAATTAAACAATAGACCAAAGAGGGAACTGAAGGGTATTTCTTGTAAAATACTTTATATTTGAATTAATTCTATGTGGGGGACATTGCTTAATATATTCATTTCTTATATCTGTTAGCAGCTATATGTTGTCTTAAAAAACAAACTGTGGCATAGGATTTCAAAAGCACTGGCTGCAGTCGGAATTTCTATGTAGTGGTTCTGAGTTGTTGAGTGCAATTTTAAAAGGATTAGTTATACCAAAATATTTTGTTAAAGAGAACCATTATGCAAAAAGTTTTACCAGTGAAAAAGCCCAAGGAAGACAGTAACCAGGCTTGCTGATCAGCTTTATACCTTGTCCAGGAGAGGTGGAAGAGTACAAGCCACCCATGCATGCTTCACAGTTTTTTTTTTTTATAATGATTGCATTTCTGACTAACACATCTGGGCCTAAGGATGACTGATGTTTGCTGGAACAGACCTTAAACAGTTGTTTCTCCTAGCTCAGTTTAGAGGTCAGCTTAGCTGAACTCTGTAAGATGCACTTTTCCTTTTGTCATGAGGTCTGAGGACTCATGGGTTTTGTTCAATTTATCAATAGACAGTGATTTTTTTTTTTTTATTCTAACAAACATAAGGAACTCTGCTACGATTTACGAGCACATAATGGAACTTGTGAATGACTCTCTTGCCTCTTAGTAAATGGAATATGTGGCACAAAGATAGCTTTCATTCCTCCCATCTCTACAGTGTTTACTTAGAGTTGGCTGAGAACAGGAAAAGTCATTCAGAAATTGTTTTTTATTCTTTATATTTTTCTGGGGGTTTCATTTTTTTATTTATTCTTTTTTATTTTAAAACAATTTTCCTACTTACTGCTCAAAAAATGCAATAGCATGCATTTTTCAAGACAATCAAGTTTTCTTAAGCAAAAAAGGTTAGCTCATATCTCTGTGGGTACCTCCGCACAGAACAGCTCTTTCTAAGTTTCTGTAGCAAGGAGGGCAGTTAAACTGAAAGAACTGTGGAGATGCAATATAAAGGATGTTATTCCTTCTACTGCTTCCCTGTATGAGTGATCTGCATAGAGCTGTCAAGCAATAACAGAGCACATGCAGTTATTAAATGTGTATGCACATTTCATTGCCTCATCCTTATGTTTTTCAAAAACCTATTTAGTTAATTTTTTCTTTACACTAAATGCTGCTTTCCAACACCTCCCATGCCTTCTGTCTTGGTCCATCACCTTTCCTTAGCTTCAACATTTCCTGCATTGGAAAAGTCAGGCATGATGTGAGTCCAGAAATAGTCCCTCCAATATATAGGCTGTAAATACAGTGTGAAGGTTCAAGGAAGACTAAGAACAGGAAAACAAGAAAGTTTCAAGTCTTGGTAACACTTCAATTTCACGAGAAAAAATAGAGATGTGAGCATAAAAAGAGAGAATCTAACAAAGCAAAATGCTGAATGGGGCACAGAAACTGCATGGGCAACTGCTGTTCATCTTTTTTTCTAACTTAAATGCAGAATGGCAGTTGAAGAAAATGTAAGAAACCACACAGAATAAGGAAAATTCTTTTTCAAGAAATCCACAATTGTATAATTTGATTGCCAGAAAATATCACTGAGGACATTGGCTTACCAAGATTAAAAATACATGAATAATAAGAATATTAAATTATAGTGTTCAACTGGAAACAAGAACAAATATCCACTGAAACATCCACAGAAATTTCCTGCAGAAAAAAAATAATATTAAAAGTTTCTTCTTTCCATAATTTTCTATTTTTCACAAGAAAATTTAAAACTTCCAAACTGAAAAAGGCAATTAATAGATATTTTCAGTAACTTTTCTTTTTAATTTATTTTAACAGAGGTGGAAATTTTCTTTATAGAAAACACATTCCATCTGTACAATATAAATTTTCTCATTGTAAAACATAAGTCAGTCACTATGTGACTGGGCTAAGAATAATCAGGACAGATTTTATGTCTGTCTGTTACAACCTTTTCCGTAGCAGCTGAACATGATCAGAAATAAGACTGTGGATCACTGAGCTGCTTCAGTACCATGGTTCCCATGCTCTGTATTTAGAAAATCTCCTATGATTTAAACATGCTCCAACTTCTATGCAAAAAGTACAATATATTGCATATATTGTTCTAACATACAAATTTTGGTTTACAATCAAACAAATTTTAACTCTCTACCTAAATATCTGTCTTTTGTTACCATTTACAGGGACAGACATTCACTTCCATCAGTACATACATAAATGAAGATGAAAAAACCTATACAGAGTTTGTGAAATGTTATAACTGTTTTCCCCATTGCTCAAACATTACTTTATATATTTCCAAACCTGTGCATAATAATAGGAATTTTTTTTAGTTTAGTGAATAAAGCCGTTCACACATTTAAAGCAATAATTTGTTAGAAACATGTAGATATTTTTTTCTGTAAAAATGTGAATTTATAAGGTTATACAGCTGATTTTACTATACTCATGAGGGTTAGAATATATTTTTATACAAGAAAAAACTACCTAAGGTTTGGGGAGAGTAACATTTTCTGTATTATTGGGTACAATGGGACTAGCAAAATCAGGAAATTCATGTTTTACGAGTTTGAACAAAAATCAAAGTTACATAGTCATGCTAAACATCACTCTCTGTTTAGTAGGGTACTTCTGGTAGAAGGGTCTAAAATGTTTAACAACTAACTTTGAACTTTTGGTTTCTTCTAAACTGTTATAAACTAAGCACCTGATTCAAGGAGAATAACTGATTACAGCTTTGTGCAAACTTTGTTAAATTGCTTTTCCTTGGGACTTTTTATAGCCAAACACTTTATATACTTGAAAAAAAAAAAGTATGTTCCATGTATTTATTGGTTATTCTGAAAACTAAATTCTCAAAGGACTGACAAACCCATAAGTTATATTTCAGTGAACAAGGCACACAATTAATTAATTTTAAGATTTCTTTGCTCTACAAAACAAAACTGGATCTTTAAGCTATGAAACTTTCAAATTACTACCGAAATTACTTGCACATTTCAGTAAATTCTTATAGGATTTTTCAAGTGGAGCATGACTCAAAGCTTCTAAAGTTGTCAAAGTCCTCCTTTCTATTGAAGTCTCAAGTTCTAACATCTCAGATTCTTTAGAAAAAGATATCTTTAATCTATTTTTAAAATCTCTGACCTGAGATATGCATTTACTCCAGAAGAAATGTGTTTTGTCCTGACCAAACTTTCTTGAATGATTTATAGTTCAGAATAACTTAGCAGTGCATCAAAATACTAGCTTTGACTAGTAGTGACTTGAGAGAATATAAGACAATTTAAGTACTAAATCCTGTATAACTGAAATGTAGTACCAATCACTTTTTACACTGCTACAAATCAGAACAGTTGCTGTGTAGCTGGTATAGTACTTTATTAAATATAATATTGATGAAAACTTTAGGAAAAAATCCCTACTTGATCTTTAGGAGTTAGGATATGCTTGTTCATTTATTTGTTTATACTCTATTTAAAATTTACATTTGGACCTTAAGAAACCTCTATTAAAAATAAACCAACTGCTTTAATAAACAAATTTATTATTCAGAAGGCACAAACAGCACTGGCATAGCTTTAGCAAATATTTTAACGTCACTTAAAATAGTAAAGGAGAAAAATATTTCTTTTTGCCCACAAAGAAAAATAAAAGTGATGTATAGCAATGAATCTCTTAAAACGTCATAATAATGCAAAGTTTCTGGGAGGGAAAGTATATTGTGGACTGACATACAACCCCACTGAAGTTACCAGAAACCACTTGGTCTAGTGATTTTAGGCTAAATATATTAGGACACCAATTTTCTTAGAGCTTAAAAAATATTAAGTGTACATGTCTTTTTATTCCTTTAAATCCTTTAGAACAGCTGGTCTCAAGATGAGCTAACCTAACCGTTTAGAAAAAAAATATTGTGACACTTAGACATTAATGGAAAAAGAGCACAATCTGTTTGGGGGTGGGGAGCAGACACAGACTTTATATGAACATCCTCACTCAAATAGACCCAATGTGGTTATCAACTTTAGCTCCAGAGCAAAACTCCACAGACAAAGGATATGCATTCTCCTCTTTCTATCAATCAACATACACACGAATGAAGCATTAAGATAAAAGTTTTAATTTATTCTCTCTGTGTTTTTCTAGCTGTTTGACATGAAGTTTTTTATTATGACATACCACATGCTAGAGGGCACAAGAGACCGTTTTGATTGTACATTTAAAGGAATCTATTAGAAATATGAAATCATTATTTCTGGAGGATTCAGGACATTTTTTTATTTTCCTGTGGACAGCTGCTGGCTATAGAACTGAGGCAAATTTAATTCAGGAAAATATCCTAAGTAATGGAGCCAGAGAGGCTAAATCGGAGTGGTAAATATTGCTAAGCCATCATTACTTGCTAAATAGCTATTAGTCATCTCTATTTTTTTACTGCATGCTTAAAGTTCTAAAGAGCCTTTGCTTGCAATACCTTCTTAAACAAAACAGAAAAATCTGTCCTCTAAAACCACAGAAGTCTGCCAAGGTAGCCTTGAGGGTCTAGTTTAAACCCCTGAAGTAAAGAATTCCAC
Organism: Caprimulgus europaeus; assembly: GCA_907165065.1. Next base: position 16,401,517 of record OU015526.1, read on the forward strand.
ATTTCAAGGATTTAAGTGGAAATAAAATAAAACCAGGCTCAGATTTTCCTCCAAGAGAACAGTGGTGAAGAAACAGATAAATACAAAAAGAGAAGGAAGGGCTTACTGTAGAAGAGAGAGCATGATAAAAAGACACTGCAAGCAATGCATAAAAAAAAAAAAATCCAAACATCCAGTCATAAATGCTTTGTGATGGAGGACTTCATACAACTTGTAGAATTTATATCTATGCAGGATTTAATCCAGGGCATGGCTGGCTGGCTGTCCTTGTCTTGCTGCAGATGAGGTATTATAGTTCTCATACTTTACATTAGTCTTTTTTTCCAGAAAGGGAAAACATAGTCTTCTTTTAAATATTTGTCTATAGAGATGAGCAACTTGATTATTCAGGAACAAGTAGAAGAATCTTGGTAATTAACCTTATGTAGGCAATAAAAGCTAAATGCAAGACTAAAGGAAAACTAGTTGATGTCCCATGTATTTAACTAGTTTGTCTCTCCTGTATTTATAGTCTGAGAGAGGAACCCATCACGCCCAGAAGCAATGAGTGTTATTTGGGAAAAAACAAGTTTGCAGTGGGTTGTGTAGAAAATGGAAAAAGAAGTCAGAACGTTTGCCATCAAAAGGGGTCTCAGACTGCAGTGCTGGGAGAAAAACTGTCCTATTACCAAACTACTGACTTCTGGAAGATGACAAAAAGCAAATTAAGTTCAGATGTGTCTTTACCATTGATTATAGCACTGTGCATGCCTCTTTCCACTTAATTATGGCAGCCACGGGTATAAAACACCAAAGTTGCTTGGTGGAACCGAAGCGCAGTGGGAAGGATGAGCTTCAAATGCAAAGTAGCTTCAAATGCAAATCAGTCAAAAATAATAACTTGACAGACCAGATTTGTTCTTATTCCAAGTCTTTCTCAAATGTAGACCAAACTGAAGTTGCAGTCAGGGATTCAGAAAGTCTGACTAAACATCAGTTACTGAAACTAAGGGGTAAGGAATTGGTCCTGTCTTTTAAAAAGTTTATTCAGGTAGAACAATAAGGCAGACAAAGCACAATTCTCATTGTAATTTTGACAAATAACAAAAGATTTGTCTGCCGTGAATTCTGAAAAAGTCCAGATGATATATACAGCACACTGCAGACTACAAAATTACTTCTCAAAGAAAGACCAGGAGCAAAAATTATTTAAGTGTACATGCTAAAATATGAGAATGCTGAATAGATGTTAAAAGCGTGTCTTCTTCCATACATGTGTATAGTAATAATAGCAGAGGTGGAAATTTGATGAATTTACTTACAAGTTTTAATGCTGTTTAGTATTTCAGATTCACTTAGAGTATATATATCTATTAAAGGAATAATTGTTAGCAGAGCACTGGTATGGTTTTCTCTATGTGAAGCTGAATGATGTTAATATGTCTATAAACCTTTAAATACTACAGTTCTAGGTATTTACCCTGTGTAGCATTTTTGGGGTACAAGTTTTTTTCATCTTAAAGAAAGTACACATGCATTATCATGCCTGGTGAGGAAGTGCTCAAAAAAGAACAGTGGGATGGCCTTGATGGCTCAGACGTGGACATCTCTGCTATCTGAAGTTGAGAGGTGAATCCTAGTTTTCTGAGTAAGAGAGTTTTTAATGTAAAGTTAACACCCTTAGAGAGATGAGAATCCAGGCTGCAAGCTCATAACCAGTCTGACATATTGTGGAAATCCAGTAACACAGAAACAATGTGTTGTAATGACCTATTTACTTAGAGTTCATTATTCAGCTGCCAGACCTCCCTGCACTGTCTTGATAGAGGTCCAGATGGAATGTGTATCCCAGCCAAAAGGCAAACTGAGCTGTGACTTCAGCTGTCAAAGGGACGTTTTTGTTTGTGGAGGAATTGTTTTTTTCTGTCACTAAAAGGCACCTAAACAAGAGCTTGCTGCTCCATAAGTGGTGATGTAATGTGGTGTGAGAAATACTTCTGTGACATAGCGACTATTCTGATTATAATGACAAGCTAAATTGCTACTTCACCATATTTTCTCTTCAACCAACCCACAGCTGCAGTGCAAAGAATTGAAAAAAATAAACCTCTTTTTTTTTTTTTATACAACATATTCAAAAAAAGAAAGGTGCCATCATAAAAATCTCTTTGCAAGGAGTAAAAAAGATGAAGGATTTCTGTTAGTAGCTAAACACAGAAAAATTCTTTATAGTAAAGGAATTGGTTTATTGTGCTGGGCTTTGATATATTTTAAGCATGGAAGGGCTGCTTATAGTCCCTGTGTCCTGAAATCGGTACACTGAATAATATTTCAGGCAAGTTCAAGCTCTGTCATGATTCTGGGAACAGAGTAAAAGAGCACCTTGAAGCTACAATTGCCATAGACAGCTGGGGTGACAAAACACTCAAAGGCAATTAAAAACCAAATGAACAATCAAGAGAGTCATTAAAAAAATTAAAATCCATGAAAGACAGAAGTAGAAAAAAACAACAGAGACACCAGAACAAAGTAACAGGTGTTCATCCATGTATGAAGGTCTAGATACAAACACAAACATTTTGCAATAATCTGGCAAAACACAAGTGGATGGGGTTTTGTGCAGCTAATGAGAAAAAAAAAAAAAATCTTTTTCCACAGTGTACCTATTCCTTAACTGTATCTGAAAAGACATCCTCCTCCCATTTATTTCTTTTGTAACAAATTTCTAAATGAGGAACTGAGACCCACCCCCACCACCTTCTGCCTATGCACTACACCAGTGCACCATGATGAACTGCTGTTTCCTGGTCCACAAGATATAAACACCAAAGCAGCTGAAGAGCTATTTAAACTAAATACCAGACCAAGGAACAACAAAAACCAAAAAAAAAACCCAAAAACAAAACAAAATAAAATTTTAAAAAAAGAGTTATTAACCAGCTCATTTAAGATGGGAATTAAAAGATAGACTCCATGTGTCAGAGAAGGATCTGGACCAGACTTGCAACATAGACAGTACTTGCAGTAGAAAATTATCTCTTTTAAGATGTTTAACGAAATTAGGAGTGGGATTTTTATGGTTAGTTCGTATATACAGGACTGAATACTTGCTGTCCATGCCAGCCCTCTGTTCTGTAGATCTATGTTGTATTTAACATTTTTTAATCAGTCTTGGAATTGTTTTCATCTTAAAGATGGAAATATGTGGCAGAACTCCTATAACACTTGTAATGAGCTCCTTTCTATCAAAAGGTCTGGAAATCCTAAATGGACCTAAACTGGAAATCTAACTTGAAATAAAATGCAGCTCAGATTTATTACCCAAGATGTTAAATGACTCCTTTGAAGTAATGTATGATTCTTGACCAAGCAAAGTTTGGGCATCTCTCTTTTAAAAAAAGTCAGAAGAAAGTTACACGGTCTCTTCAAAACTCCCTTATTGACACAGACACTGAGGAAAACTAAGTACTCTATGTATTTGTATTCTTTATTAATCTGTTTAGACTTTTTTCCCTACTGATGTCTTTCAGATTTTCTAGGCATATTAAAACCATTAAAAGTACACATTTTAAACAAAACATATCAAAAGGATCATAAAAAGACAAGTTTCTTAAAAAAATCTCCCAAAATACATGAGACATTGTAAAATGTGTGCAAGAAAATCATATGAGGCCAGGAAAAATATTTTATTTTAAGTGAAATCTTGGATTACCTGTTGCTTATTTTGCTGAAGCATGGAACACCAGTCTGAATTTTAATTATAATCATTGACATTATTATACATTCATACTGATCTTACCTGCCTTACCAGGGGTCTAATACTACTGGTTATGCTTATGGCAAATTTCCAGGTTACTTCAGTGGGACCAGGATAAAACCTTATGGTCACTGCCACCTCCTTGGTTTATATCTGAACATCTGGAAGACTGTAATGTTCTGATGTGAGTCTGACATGAAAGTGTATAACTACACATCTAGTAACCAAATTCAGTAGTTTAATATTGTGTTGGAACGTGTGCATGTATGCTTGTTTGCACAGAGTGGAGGAGCATTTAGCTTCCTTAATGCTCAATGTAAATTAAACCAGCCATATTTAAACCCAGACATTTCAGCCAGGTCCCTTATGTCTAACAATACCTTTTTGACAGGTTGATATTAGTGGAAATTCAGGGAAGAATTAGTTCCAACAATCTAAAATCAGAGTAAGAAACATACAAGAAGTTTGTTAAGTACAGCCCAAGTAGAAAATGAGTCTGGCCTTTATAGCCACAAATGAGAAGACATACCAAATATAATATGAAACTCATATTTGAATATCATGTTTAAAAATCCCAGGCCAGACTGTCTTTCAGTTATCAACCCTGTGGGGAAATATACAGTTACATTTCATTCTAATGCTAGTCAGTAGAGTTATGTCTCAAAAAAAAATTAAAAGTCCCCTCTCTCTCTCGCACACAGATTTGTGGCTGATGAACACAAAAATTGAACCATTACAAGATCTTGCTCTTATTCTGTGAAATACAATGCAGAGGTTAGGGTACCTCAAGACCCTCCCAGTTTTTTTATGATCATGATAGTGGGGGAAATTCTTAACTCAATAAGAGTACAGAATTTTTTCTTCACTGAGGCCATGTTTAAGCCACAGATACTGATACTTGCAATATTTTCACATATAGCTCTAACTGTCCCATTCCTTTCACCAAGACAAAACAAGTCCAGACTTTGCTAGCTGAAGAGCAAAATGTAAAACATTCCTGTTTACAAAAACCTTCCTATCTAGAGAATATCCACGGGAGAAAAATAAATAAAGATCTCTGAAAATTTTGATGTGGAAACAACCATAGCAAGGGAACTAGAAATGTGAAAATAGCAGTCATGTTGATGTTTATGCTTTGGAGAAATCCTATGCAATGAGGAAAAAACTCACTCAGAATATTATATACTTGGTCAAACCTATTTATATCACTAGAATTAGAAGGAGCTACAGGTTTTGTGATTAACATTAAATTTTAAAGTACATGAATTAGGACAGGGGCTCCAGACTATAATTTAAAAATAGTTTTAATTAAATTCCTTACAGTGAATCAGTGTTTGACCGATTACAGAAAAAAAGACTTTTGTTTGGTGTTGCTGAAATATAAAAACCATGCTTATTCCTCACTTTCCTGTCTGTTTTCCTTACATATTACAGCACCTAAAATCTTTAAGACTGAACTAAAGCAAACTCTTTCCACTAGATGCAACAAATGTGCAGCTACTGTATAATTAAATCTTTCTCCTTCCCCTTTTGAAGCTTTGATTTCCTTGTAAATGATAGTTTGCTTTTCTTACTTAAGCAATAAAGGAATTCTGCATACTTAATGCATTCTGTGAAACCTCCCATGTGGGTCTGTGTTTTTGTGGGTATACGATGAAAAGGTAGCCTGGAACGTATTATGAATTTATCAGAAACCCAGAGGGGTAATATGAAAACAAAAGGGTGGAATCCAAGACAGGTGCAAGTGCAACGAACACTGGTTTGCCTTTGTGATCATTACTTGTCCTTTGTTTAAAACTACAGAACTTGGAAAGGAGTCAAACAAAATCAGGACATGTATTAAGGAAAGCTGAAAATAGTCTTTACTCCAGTTTGCTTTTTAATAATCAACAAGAAGGTGGGGAGGAAAAAGAGGTCTTCTCCTTACTTTGCCTTCTTTTCTTAAAACTAAACCAAATATTTCTCCAGAACCTACTGCACTCATTATAAAACCATGGACAACTACAAATGTTTCCATAAAGTGAATCAGCATTGAACAGGACTACTGGCAATAAGCAGTCAACTGAGAGAGAGGTTAAACATTCTAGACTATCATTCGACTCTGAGCTGTGATTCTGGCTGTGATCTGAAGGGCAAACACTACATTTCTAGCAGAGGAGGATGATGATGTAGGAGAGATTGGCTGTCAGTAAGTCAGCTCTGAATTCATCTCCATCTTAGTGCCTAAACAGAACAAACCCATTGCACAGGATAAACCTACTTATTGTCCGATCACCAAAAAGCCATTTCACTCAAAGTTTGTCCTTCTCTTTGCTCCTGGCCATGCCTACCCTTTCTCAGGCATGTTGAAGAGGTGTTTGGCACAGTAATAAAGAGCAGGCATACCAATTTCAAATTCCCTTTCCTGTCAGGAGCATTGACATGTCAGAAGAACCTGAACAATAACACACAGACACACACAGCAAGCAAAAGCATCAACAAAAACATTTTCTGTCACTGTAGGATTGTCCATATGGACAGGCTTTCTAGGTAAGACCCAAATCCAGTTTGTATCATTACAAACTAAATTGTATCATTGTTTTCTACCACACCTAAACCATGACAATGAATTATACAGTTAAATTACACAAAAAATCTCATTTAAATTATTCTTCCCCTATTTGTTCTGAACTGGATGTATAAGACTACGATAATGTCTATTTCTTGTATTTTGAGAGCACTTTGGTGGTATTCTCAATTGACATTGTCAGCAATAATTGTACCACATTTCCTTCAGTTGTCTCTTTTCTAGACTGAGGGGTCCTAGTCTATTTTTCATTATCCTTGTTTTCATTCCTGCAATCTTTAGCATTTCTTCTACATCCTCATTGGGAAGGAGAAACCAAGGATAAACATGGGCAAAAGGAGACTTCTCCTTCTACCTTTTCTCTACTTTTTTCTTACTAATTCCTAATATTTTATTTACTCTCCCTACTACTTAATATGGAGCTGACTTTTTCATAACTTTATAACTCCATAATTTTTTTTCTTCTTTTCAACACTTAGTTCAAATCCCTCCACTCTGAATGTAGAATGGAGGCTGTTTCCTCACACACAACTCTTCACATTTGTCAGTGTTAAATTTCCTTTCTGAGTTTATTACACTAGTACTCAGTATCAAGAGAGCTTCTCTCACCCCAGGGTCAACTTTTGTTTTTACTTCTTACTTTTAGCTCCATCAACAAACTTTGCCATATCCCTACTCAAACTCTGTTCACTTTCTCTTTAATGCAACCTTACATCTGAAGAAGAAGGTGTAATCTCTGTTTCAGAAGTAAATCCTAAAAATATAACTATATCCTGAGGGGAAGGAAAACTGAAGAGGAAGACTCTAAGAACCATCATGGATTTGAGTGAAAAAAATTTAATATATCAGGGCTGGGAAAGGAAGGAGATGGGAGTCAGCCAAAGTATTTGGGAAAGAATAACACCTGGTCACTGACAGTAACTAGGAACTAACAAGCTGCTAAATGCAACAACATTTTAACTTCAGGATTCATTGTATAAAAAGACCAAATTATATATAAACAGAGCAACTGATCTGCAGAGGAATTTTCCTTTCAATTATCAAATGGAGACAGTTTCTTTTAAGTTTAAAATTTCCTTAAATTCTCCTCTTACAACAGTGATTTTCTCACTATTAAAAATGCAGCATTGCAGCTTAATCGCTTTTCTTATGCAAACAGCTTTTGAAATAGAGACGGAGATGTAAAATTGAAATACTTTCTTATAGAAGTGTTGAAATGTATTTTAAATTTTCCTTTTGATACTACATTAACATGAAGAAAAAAACAGACTGTTACTTTGGAAACCAACACAGACCTATCACTGGGTGTTCAATTCAATATCTATTAATGCTTATACATATGGTATTAATTCTGCATTAATTCTGTCAAAAGTGATATCATACTCTGAACGTCCAAATTATGACATCACTAAAACAACTTTGCTCTTCGTGGGTTTGGAGCATGTCTGTGCCAGAGCTGACTAGAATTTATTCATGCAGCTGATTCTGACAAGTTTGGTTTAATTAGTTCATGCCCTCATAATGAACAAGAGACTGTGTTTTTGAAGATTTGCCAGAATAGTTTCTATTCTCTTCGACTTAAGTGCCAAATGCATGCACTTCTTTATACTATTTATACCTTTGCCTATAATTACTGTTCCCTAAGGTGTGATTGTCCTATTTCATAAGAGTTTGTGCAGCTGCCAACATGAAGATGTAAATAAATTGTAATACCGTTGCTATGAGGTGTAAAAATCCCACAGCTCATATCCAGACCCTTGTATAATAAACTCAAGTAAACATTCCATTTCCTGTAAGTGATTGTGGTTTGTGACTAGATTCTAAAAAGTAGTGCAGTAAGTCATCACTTTTTTAATGATTTGCTGAAAACAAAGGCATATAAGCATGAAACAAAAAACACCTATGTACAAACACTTATTTTTATGAGGGAGAAATATCTGCATGCAGTTTCATGGTTTACTGTTATTTGATAGCATTTGGAAGCTGATTTTATTTCCATTTACTGAGGAAAATCTTGAGATGCAGCTGATATGTCAAAAGCAGAGACCAAAGACTTCTTCATAAAGATGGTTTGAAGGTCACTTCTGCACTGTTTTGAACTTACTGCAACCTTTGCAGAGACTCTCAACTCCCTCTGTTTTTTAAGATGCTGTAGTTTTGTGTATTATGAGTTGAACACTATGGCCAGAGGTGAACACAGGAAAGATACATTTATATCTGTCTTTCTGAACCAGTGAAAGAGTAGAGAGCAGGAGGCCTTTCTTTTGGTACCAGTCACAACCATGATCTATAGAGGTTCCCCTTGTAGGCCGGCAAACAGTTGTCTCCCTATCACAAGGAAAACACCCATGCTTTACTGAATAATACAATGTGTTAGTTTTTCATTAGTTGACAGTGATTAAACAATCATTTTTCTCCTCTTTTCTTGTCATGTTCTGCTGTCTGCCCTCTCAACCAAGATGCACCTACAGTATAGACGTATCATTTGGTATGAGAATGATTTAAATCAAAGGCAGGCACATTTAAGTAGGAGGCACTAATTACAATACCGGTGACAGGCACACTGTGAAGTTTAAGTGTAAAAACATATCAGCATTCACATCTTTTCAAAAGAGAGGTTCTGCATATGTTACCAAAGCAGATAAATGAAGTGTTGGGTACTGGTGGGAGTAAGATGAGCACAGGAGTCTTGTGTGTCTGACTTTGTGAGTTAACCTGACCATGGAGCAGCAATAAAATCTTCAGGCCACTTTACATCAGCAGGTGTTTTACATCATGACACAAATAAACTAGTTTACACATGCTGCAGGTTTTTAAAGCTTTTGGCTGTAGTCACTTTTCTCTGTGCTTATAGAGCCATATTGCCTAAGGACCACAAATTCACATGCACCAACTTCAAGTAGAAAACGACAAGTTAAATCTAATAATTTTAGCTGGGGAGTTGGTGCTTTCACAAGGCTGGGACAGTAGATCAGAAGCCAAGATGGTGTTTAATTGCAGCTAGGCCCTAACTGTGTTTCTGCAGGACTACATTCAACTTATTTCACCAACTTCACCTTCTCCCTGTTCCATCTTTTAAATGTGAAAGTGCCGGCCCTGAGGGGTGTCTGTGACCATGCATTTCTGCAACAGCTTTTTGCTGGGGCCTCAGTTGCAGTTGCAGCTGTAGGCATCAGCTCAGTACAAAATATTTTAAAACATTAACCATTACCTACTTAGCTTTGACTTTTAAGCTCCAATATTTTACATTCTACCAAACCTAGCAGAAGAAAAAAAGGCCATATCCTGTTGGAGAAGAGGGAATCCCATCTCTACTGTGGTATAATCTATTTCTGGTCCTAACGAACTGTGGTTTATTGAAATTTAAACCAGTCATTAGCCCAGGACTGAATATTACATGGCCTGGGAATCAGTCCAATGTAATTTGGGGGTGGGAGGGTGGCTCAGAATTCCATGTTTGTGAGGAAAGCAAGAAATATTTTCCTGGCAGGTTTGTTTAAAAAAAAAAATGGCAGCTGTTTTAACTGCTGGGAGGGTCAGATTGTTAAAAACAGTCCCAGTAGAAATGGATTAGTACATGGGAGGATGTCAAGGTGCAGGATAAATGGAATTTAGTCCCTAATCTGATGGTTTATTATCTGAATAGGGGCTCTACAAACTGCATGTATGTACATGCAAGACACTCAACGTTATTGATTGGTGTAAAGGCATGATTATGGACATGTCTTTGGAGTGACAGCATCATTCATTAAAAGCAAAGCAAGTGAGTTATGCAAGTTACACAAAATGAGTGCAAGTAAGCCCTTTCCATCAACACCATAGACTGCATGTTTCCTTTAGAACATTATATTTTTCAGGAAAATTATTATAGAAATGTGTAAGTCATTTAAAAGCACCATGTGCTTTTTTTCTCTGGTTTTTGTTCTTCTCTCTGTAAAGTCAGATTATCTCTCAAGGTGTATCATGAATCTGTATCCTTCAGAACAGAGAATGAAATAAGACTCATTCTTGTAGATCAGATATCACAAAAATCACTCTATAAAATATAGGGCTTGATTTTTGTGCACACTGGAACATCGTTATATCCTTCCAGCAGACACTCCTTAATTAATGTTCTTTTTATTATCAGACTTGTTTAACAAGGCCTTGGTGTAAGTCACATTCAAAGCTTTAACTGTAAGCATAATATTACCAAGGTCTTAAAGTAAAATAACATGAGAAAATAACATGATACCACTCCAGAGAGAGCCTAAAGAGGAAGAGAGCGTCGTTAATACACTGGACATGCCACAATATCATATGGAATATCCCATTGGTATATCCAAATGCCAATTTAGCTTATAAATTTAAATATTCCTCTCCCCCTTAGATCTTGCACTTGTAAACTAACAAAACATGAAGTCCTTCACTTCCAGCGACAAAAATGCAAACACTGGTATGTTATCAGTGTTTCTGTCATAACAAATACCAGGTTGAAAAGCAAAATGTAGCACCATTCTAACTACTGAAAGAAAAAATAAAAAATAAAAAATAAGAAAAAAGAAAAAAGAAAAAATATTTTTTTTTTTTTTTTTTAAAGAAAAAAGAAACCCAGCTCTGTTCCAGCTAAAAACCAGGACAGGACCACCAGGTATAATTAGAGGAGGTGTCTCTCTCAGACACAGATAGTCCATTTAAATACTGAATGCTACCAGGAGGCAAACATGATGTGACCAGTACAATGTCTGGGTTTGGAGCCAAAACCTGAGCCTGCAGGTAAGATCCTGCTGCAATCAAGTCAATGTTAAATCACTCACTGACTTAACTGTGGCTGAGGGCAAAGGGCAGATCTTCAGCTTGATGCTGTTAGACCACTTCTTCATCCACCACTAGGCTCCTGCCTTGTCATTTTCTGTTCCATTTCTTCCCTGTGTCAGTGTCATGCCCATCCTTAACCAGGGGCTTCTTCATTTCCCCAGCAACCTCTGATGAGAAGTTTGCTTCAGGTTCTAGAAGAGAAAAAAATTACTTAATCAACTTTCTTTTGTAATTTTTCCTACTGATTATTCTAATGACTTATTCTGCTTACAGTCACCTGTAATTCTTGAAGTGACTCATATACTTTTTAAACATTTGCTTCTTTTCCTTATTTCTGCTTAGAATCACAGTTCACATGAAATTGTACTTTCCTTCTAACAGTTTTTTCCATCTGAATTCTTAGAAGACCTTGTGAACTGGTGCTTTCTGATTTATCAGTTTATTGATTTAAATCCTTTTACAGATACCTTAGCCACATCTGAAAAGTGTCCTAATACATTATTTCAAAATTTCTCTAATATCTATGTCATCCATAACTTCTCAAGGATCAAAAAAATAATCAACCTACTTTCCCACACAATTCCCTATTGAGATGCATAAAAGTATGTTGGTTATCTATGACAACTCCTCACTTTATATCTTACCTATTACCTCTATAATTCTTATATTTCATAATATCTGCTTCTTTATTTCACTTGGACTAGATTACTATTTTCTGAAGGCTACAGTTTTGTCTTAAATAATATCTTGAACATCACAATCTAGCTATACTAGCTTTTAAATGGCTTTCTATTTTCTTTTTTGTTAAGGTGCTTTCATTCTTCTCTGACTCCTGGGATGCCTAAGAAGCCTCCATGCTGAGTGTAAGGATTTTAATTTCCTCACTTTTGACTTTAGGGTTTTCTAACTAACTTCCCTGTTGAAAAAATCTCATTATCAAGCGTTTAGTGTCACAGTCCCACATTTAGTTCAATCACTCCCTTGAGAATGTTGAACTTAATTATGCTGTGGTCACCATTAATTAGTGGTTCAGCAATAGTTACTTCTTGAACCAACATTTGTGTATTACATAGGACTGAGTAACTTTTCCTCATGTGTGCTGTAGAACCAACTGCTATTAAAAATATAGTCTGAGAGGTCAAGAAGTTCCTTCTCTAAATCACTCACTGGAAAGGATGAATTTCTATGCAGATAGTTGAAGTGCCCCATTACGACCATTTATTAGTCTTGATTGCCCTATTTGTGCATGCTGACACTTCACACTTTGATATTAATAGTATGTTTTTGCATGATAGGAAATTCTGTCATAGGTTATTAAAACTGTAGCATATGCTTTCATACTGAATTGAGTTCCAATATCAAAAGTCTCTGCAGGGCAAAAGTTTTGAAAATGTTGGAAAAAAATGAATTGTTGGTGTGAAGTTCTTAAACAGTATTGCTCAATATTATTTGAATTATTTGGTCAGTAGCTGATGAGCTACAATAGTATTCCTACAAACAGAAATATTTTGCTGCAACTACTCCATTCTCCCTGTGTTGACTTCTGTATTTACTGTATTCCTCTGCACTTTTATGGCACAGTGTTATTTCTTCATCATTGTAAGACATTGTGCTCCCTACAGTTGACAGATGTCCTAGTATTCTGTAAGTACTTGTCATACTAATACGAAGGGAAATGCCATTTACAGATGTTCAAATACAGACATCGTATACTAACCTTTTCAGACAATCTTACAATCTTTTTAATTTCATATTCTATTTGTTGAAAATATGTCTACTTTTTTCTAAGTTGTATCTCACATTAATGTGTTAGCAAGAAAAAAAAATCCAAACTATTAGTTTTTTACTGTACAATTGGAACATAACTGTAATTACATTTTTAATTGCTTTCCTGGACTTAAAGAGATTGAATTGTTTAGAATTCTTTCTTTACTGAAGTATTTCTGTATTGAAGTACTGTAGTGAAGCATCTGATTTCAGTGGGATTAAACACTTGCATAACTTTAAAAATCTGGCCCTGGTTCCACTAGAAAGCACCCAGATGCTCACAAACAACAGCAAAGATACCATTTTCAAAAGAGGTGACTGAAAGATCAGATGGTTAGAGGAGCTAGACTTCAATCAGATATGTCCAATGTGCTGATATGCCATCTTTCGTAACTTACAGGGCTCCATCAATTATGGTGGATGGTGACTTTCCTGTAGAATTCGGCTCTGTGACTTCACATGGCTCAGCAGATGTGCTAAATCAGTGTATTTCATCTCTCATATATAATTAACATATTCTACAGCCTGGTGCAGTCTGTTTAAACAGAATAAATAAGGGCAACGTGAAGGCAATGGCTCCAATGATGTCAGGACAACCGGACTGACTTATATCCTTATATTTAATGGTCTATAATGTAGTCCATTTTTCTACTTTCTCTAAAATTCTCCACATTTGACAAGTCATATATGTTAAATAACTAGCCTAAAGCCCTATAGTGAGATTAAAATGCAGGAATTTGTGTCTTTGCAGCCACTGTTCGATACCTAGTCAGTGAGAAATTACAGCACTGCATTCTAGATTCTGATAACAAATGCCCTGTTCTGGGAACGTTTATACCTAAAAGGCTCATTCAGCACAGAATATAGATAGCTATGATTTAAAATTCAGAATATGAAATTCCTCCCCAGACTAAAATACACACACACAACCCAAAAATAAAAATAAAACAAAAAAAGCCCAAATAAAAAACAGCAGAGAGTTGAGTATTAAGTTTTGCTTTTCACAAGATAGCTTAAAAAGACAGAAAAGGGAAATAAGCCCAGTGATGGTGGAAATTCCAATGTCTCAGGTGAAAAAATGCTATTACAGCTTTTGGGTATGGTTTTAAGCTTTGCCAAGGAGGAAATGGAAAATTAAGAGCTTCTTGGAAAACGAAGAGGTTTTGACTGAAGATCAAGACACTGACTCAAGAGAGACTGAAATTCTACAAAGGCTATTGCCAGCTTGCGTCAGTGAGAACAAGTGGAAACAAATCAAAGAAATTTATCAAGTTACGTTGGGAGCTGAACCTAAAAGAGAAAGAAAAACATGTTTATTCTTAAGTTTTATAATTATGCCTGAGCAGCTTTTCTCCCTCACTGTGGCCCTGATTCTCAGCTTCCACAAAATATTCTTATTGTCTTTTTATTTTCTTTCCCATAGTTTTTGCATTATCCAAGAGGTCCAAAAGTCTCTTTGTTTTAATTTATGTAACAAAGGGGTTAATATTCCTGATGTTTTCTCTGCTGGGGTGCCAAACAGGGTCACCAGATGTGATTCATAAGTTGTTCTTGCATGCTGCTTAGCAAAAGCACAGCTGTGGTTACACACTGGGGGTGGAGGGAAAGGGGAAGAGATCCTGACCCCATTGGAGTCAACAGGAGTTTTACTATTTACTTCCACGAGGCCAGAATTTCACCCCAATATCTACATGAGTCTTGTTGTTTGTTTTCCTTTGTTCAAAAGAATCCTTACTGTCACCATTGCTAGATATCGTAGAGATTAGATGTGAATCAATAATGTATTTAATTATTATTATAACCACCAATCTACAATATTGGATGACAAGTAAAACATTACTAAAATCTTTAACTCATGATGAAACTTTGTTTTGTTAGACAAAATGAAGTTTTCATCATTTTTTTCATCAAAGTATTTATTTTTATGAAAAAATATTGGTATCTAAATGTTAGAATTTGGAAAGAAATACTTTATTTTAGTTTAAATTTGCACCCCCACCCCAACCACCCTGTTTTCTGCTTCACAATTTTATAATGTTTTGAAAAAAAAATCTAATTTTTTGATATGCGGGAGCAAAGATTTAGTTGCCTTCAGCACTGTCTGCAGAACCTTCCACTGCACTTTGTTCTCAGTATAATTATTTTTTCTGAAATATGGAAAACATACACAATCACAGATTTTACAGAAACTTCTGTTTTATCAGTGCGTTCCTTCTAAGTTGTCTCTAAGTACATTCTTATTAGGTCAGCAAACAAAAACTGAATTTAGTTAGAACTATGGCTAAAGTAGACATAACTATGTGGGTACAAGAGGAACATAATTTATACAAGGAAATCACAACTAAGATTATATTAAGAAGGATCTTGCATTTTGCTCTGAAAAGGATCTTTCTTACATCACTTTCCACCACTTTCCACTTACATGAAAACTAATCGATGATGATCGTTTTCCATGGACTTTCTAGCCTCCTCTTACTCTTCTATCTACAAAAGGTGAGGCTTTAATAAAAGATAATCTAATTCCTCCATGGAAATGGGTGCTCCGTGATCTCTGTATTAGACAGACACACATGTGAGACTGGAAATGTAACTGCAAAGGGACATGCTCAATTTGGCTTACTAATATTTTCCTTGTACTGGAATTCAACTATGGGATGGTTGACTGTAAAGCAGCATCTTGGAATACTTTCATAAAACAAATGTTAGTACATGTTAAAATCTTTTATATATTTATCAATTTACTCACTGTACACGTTACCATCAGTACAATATCCTCACCTCAGAACTGGGGATAATCTTTCTTTCAAGAACGCACTCACCCAGTCAACCCTCATTAGATAAATACTGAAGTAAGGGCAGACATATTCTGTTTCTCAACCATATC
This sequence comes from Caprimulgus europaeus, assembly GCA_907165065.1. The sequence goes on from OU015526.1 coordinate 16,417,267, forward strand.
CCAGGTAACTACAATGATGTGAAGGCAGGTTGGCTCATCAGAGTGTAAAATTTTTAATACTTGCTTCCAAGGTTTGGGTTGCAAACAGAATTGGAGAAATATGCACATTTTTATAGGGATTATGTCTACATTAGTATATTAAACATGCATGTAAGTGTGCTGAGTCCCGAGTACTGAATACTACTGAGCTTTCTAGCCTTTCAAAAAGAAGCGATCAAATGCAAACTCCCTGCTAGTCATGGACCTTTGCTAAATTCCAGGATAAACCCAGGAACGTGCTTGGGAAAGTGCTTACTGACCAAGGCCAAAACCATCCAAGGACTGTTCTAGCAATTTAGCAGTATAGATGTCTGAGTTCCAGTATCCAGGAAGTTCCTTGGCTCTGTTTAATTTTATAATAGGGGTGTAACTGGCATTTGCTTATGTATGCGCACCTTTTATATGACATAATAGTGCATCAGTTTCAATATTTCTGTAATACTTCGCAGCACACTGAACACTAGAACTGATCCAAACAGCCCTTCTCCCCAAACCACATAAAAATTATTTCACAATGACCCAAAATCAAGCCACTATTTAACCAGACAGGACATTTTCAGTGTTCTGAAGTTCAGTGAATAAAATAATCTTTGGCACTTACATAGGACCATTCATCCAAGCATTTCAAGGAACTTAGGAGGCACTAAATAAGGAAAAATTTCCTTTGGGAGCAACTGGAAGACTGTAAAGAGAAAACAGTTCAAATCATTATAAAAGTTATTAACAACAAGAACAAAACCTGCTTCTAACAGAACTGTTAGGCTCCCATGTGCTCCATTCTTGTTACTATACCTCTTTTGTTTGGAAATAACAATGCATACTTCCTTCCTTGTAATATGTGTTTTGTCACCATACAGGCAAATGCAATACCTTAGTTGTTACTTTGCACTCTGAAAATTCATTGAACAATTAGGAGGAGACAGTGTAAAAGACTTTGCAGCACTGTCGATCAGTCTGGTATCTGAGTTCACCATGGAGACTTGGAGTTCAGAAGGAGGAAGTATTTCACCGTCCACTCGTCTGTGACAGATGAATCTGTTACTGCGCCAGAGGAGGAATTTTGAACAGTATTTATATATGTTCTGATGGAAGATCTTACTGCTAAAATTTTTTATTCTAGCTCTGGACACTGTCAGCCTCCACTTCAGCCTGATCTTTTGCGGCAGGAAGGATCACTTTAAGATCCTGTCTGGAAAGGCTGTTTCCAATGCCTGGTCATTGGCATCGGAGACCACCTAAAGACATTATTGCCCGGTGTTGGGTGGAGGAGCAGGTAATCTCTGAAGACAGGAGGGAAGATGGCAAGTAAGCAGCAGTGACACATTGCATCAACCCAGGGAGACTTTCAGCTCCACTCCCACTGAGGTCATGCCAGCAGATAAATGGAAAGAGCCTCAGCCCAGACAGCAGAAGCCAGATTTTATTTTCCGTTGAAGATTTTACCTCACAAATCCATAGCAAGTCCTCTTCTCATCAGGAGTTTTTCTGAGGGAGAACCAGAGAGCTGGTTCTAAATTTGACAAATGTGTGTGTCTGAACAAGTTCAGGCACATTTATTCCTCTTTGAGTGGTTTATTTTCCATTTCCTTCCTACTGTTCTATAGCAATGTCATTGTTATTGTCGCTGTGTGTGAACATGCACATGTTATGTGTAAAAATCTGTTTTGGAGGTAGTGTCTGTCTTTTCAGCAGTTGCCCAAAGCCAGAAGCACAGAAGCACTCACTGCACATGCAGGGTTATCTACACAGCACAATGAAGTGCTCCAATAGAGCCTTGAACAAGACAGCTCGGACATTGGAAGCAGTGTATGTATTCTTGTCTGATTTTCAGACAGAAAGCTTAAATAAATTCCAAACAGGCAATAACATAAAACTTACCTAAAATTCTCTCAGCTATTTCATTTTGGGGATTTATGTTTTACTGGCTTCCAACATTTTCTCTTTCCATCTTGAATGGTTATATAATGTTATTTAATACTATTTAAAAAGCATCTGGTTTCTACCTTTCAAATGGCAGAATTCAATAAGGAACAGCAAGTTCCACCATAGCAGGCTCGTAACCTCTCAAAAAGTTTGTTAGTTTGAACCCTTTCCTAAAAAATAAAAATAAAAATAAAATCTATAAAAGGTACTTTATAATAAACAGTATATTATTCATGACAAATTTAAAAGGAAAAAAAAAAAACCATAACAAAAATCTAGTCTATGATTTCAAGTTTCGTTTGACTTTTCCCAAAAAACATATTCGTTGTTCTGATCCTCCTTTTGTCCAACTTTTGTCACCTATTATTCCTTCATATGCATGACATCGTTAAGTGTTAGTAAATATTACAGAGATATTTCCATTTTGATTGGCTAGTTGTACTTGTTTGTACAATTCCAGAAGCTACTTACTACAGCATGAATTTCCCAGGCTTGTTTTGTGTCTGAATTTTACAATAATTTTAGCAGTGACCATCCAGCCATTTTTTGTAAGAAAAGAAAAAAACGCAGTTGGACTAGTTGATCATTGTCCCTTCCAACTGAACTATTTCTATTGTATTCTATTCTGTTATAAAAGATATTAACATTACAATGAGCACTGCAATACACAAATTAAAGCACCACCAGCAAATCATTAGGCATTAAGTTTCACATAGCAAAGAACTAAACAGTGGAAGTTTTGAACACCTGGCACTATGAAGACGAAATATTAAAAAGGAGATAAAGGACTAAGACGATCTCCCAGAAGAGAGTAATAATCAGCTGACATGATCTAGACTGGATCAATTTGTATTCACTTCTTCCCCTATGGATTTGCTAGTGGCTACTGTCAACATCAGTATACTTTGATTTAGAGGATTCTTTGGTGACTGAAGTGTTAAATTTGGCATGAAAATAGCCATAATTTGGTAACATGCCTGTATAAGACAACCTCCACAGCTAAAAATAGATGCTCGAGAGAGAGCAATTACAAAATATGATGAATAAGGACAGGGTAATGGAAGATATAAATTCTAGAAGTAGACTTCAAATGTCGTAAGTGAAGGATAAGGTTTAACAGGATAAAGTTTTATAGCAACTAACAAGCCTTTAAATAACCTAAATGCTTATGAGTCATTTAAAGTAGCTGTGGCCAATCATGATGGTTCATTTTTAGGCTCTGAAACATCTTTGACAGTAATTTTGTATGAAATTTCCTGATCTATAATCACATTGGCCGAGTACAACAAGTATGTGCCCAGTACTGTGGTTTTTCTATTACACGCTTCAAGAGGCCGTCTATATTAATCCAGATGGCTTACAAACTAAGCTGGGCAGACTCAGATAAAAAAGAGAATACTGGATGAGGCCAATCAAGGTGATTAATTTTTGTTAGTTGGTGTGACAACTCATACACCTCCCCTTGGATGGCCAAGGATTCCCCTTCAATTCTTTGTGATTGTGTGTGGAGTTTGCCCCATAGGACTCCCTCATAGTGGCAGGAGATGACATATTAGTGTGCCCTGGGTGAGACAGAAGTGTTAATGGATGACACTTTGAGGGGGTTACCATCAGAGATGCTGTGATAAGAGAGGACAGATGTTCATACTGCTGCACCTCATTTTCCAGCCTATTCCACCAGTTTATTCAACCTGAGTGGCCTCACCAGTGACTTTCCAAATCTAGTTTGTGATTGTCACTCTCTAAAATTGACCTCTGCTTACTTAAGGAATCCTGTCATCTTTACAGATGTTCTTGTTGGGAAAGATGTAAAAAGGACAGCACGTTTCCCTGAAATATCAAGGTGAGCCTCAAATGAGTGCATTGACTCAGGAAAATCTAGGACTTTAATTAAAAGAATAAAAGAAAAATATTTGCCGATGACTGGCAAGAGAAAACACATAGCTTTCATGTGATGCTTTATTTTTTGAAGTACTTGAAATAACATAATCATTCAATGCTCAGGCAGAAATTTAGGTGTGAAATCAATTCTAAATCAATTCCAAATGGGTGATAACACAGCACATACTCAATAGTACCAGTTATCACTGACAGCTATTAATCTCTGCTACCTTGTGGAAGGGGAGAATACCTTTAGACTTCATCATTCTGTTTATTTTGTTTGCCTAGTAGTCACTTGCTGTATTTTTTCATCTTGTGGAAACTTTAGTTCTTATTAGACCTATCAATCACAGAAGTGATAAGAAAATGCTCAACATGTAACTATTTTAGTTATGAAAAAAAAACCAGTGAAGAGTAGGAGTAAAAATGTTAATTTTCATTAATTTAAAATTATATTATCAATACATAACCTCTATCACATGCAATATACACAGGAACTGATCACAGTATAGATACACAGTTTAAACCTGAATGGAAAAAGTTCTTTGACCTCAGAAACTTTAAAAAAAATGTCAATTCTGTCTTTAAAATATTGTATAAAAATGTTATTATCGTTATTTTTTTCTGTAAAAGCACAAAAAGGCTTATCCAATCATATAGTAATATCATTTAACTTCAGGCTCGTGTGTGAACATAAGTATTCTTGAATGTAAAAGTCTTGCATTCATGTCACTACTTTTAGCTAGGTTTTGGTGGGTTGCTCTCAGTGGCTTTTGCTGGCACTATTTCCACTTAAAAGAAAACTAAATAACCCCTGCATCGGGAAACTGAAACTTGCTTTGTACCTTTATGTAAGTACAAGCTGGTTATTTTTCTACAGCTAGTGAGTCTCTGTTTGATTTTGACACAAACATATTCAAAACTGAAAATATTTCAAATTTTGTTTGTTTTGCCTCTCTCTTCTTTTCTGCTTAGAGAGAGAAAAATTTATTTAAAGAGTATTTTTAAAATACTCCCAGGAAATTCTAACCAACATGGCTCTCAAGATGACTGGTTCTATTTTAGTGGAGTTGAAACACAGTCATTGATGGGAAAGGCAGTGTCGGTAAATTAACTGTTCTTTCAAATAATACAATTGTTAAAGGAAATAATCTTCCAAGAATCCTGGTTAAAATGGAAAAAACACCAAGAAGTAAGAAACAGTAAGTAGGAGAGGGAAGGAAAAGTGACCTACATGAAACTGAGGAAACCTTTGCCATGTTGAGAAAAAAAGCAGGGAGTTTCCTACTTGCATCTAAAGTGAATGCAATAATACAGTATTGCAGTGCTGAGGCTGAGAACTTCATTTTCACTTCAGGTACAGAGGAGAGTTTCTTTGGAGTGTTATTATTCACAATTCTCTCAGGAGGACTGTGGCAGACACAACTGGGCCCACAATCTTGAATGCCATTATTTGAATCTGTCTTTCTGTGTCACACTAGTTTGAGCGTATATAGTATATTACCTTTAATTAATTGAGTGTTTATGTGTTAAAAAGTTATTCACTTGTGCACAGAGTGATTTGCCAGGATTTATGATGGGAACATTTTATAACAGCAGCATGTGTTTCCCTACAATTTGTATAGGTTCATTCATTATAATTTTTCCTGATGTTTTGCCTACCATATTATTAACTTCCCCAAAGCAATGAAATAGCAGCTTGTCTTCTCACAGCAGAGAAACGAGAGGAATAATTATGAATGTGGAAATCCCAGTGAAAACATGCTTCTATTGAAAGGGCCTAGTGGTCCAAATAGAAGCCTGCTGGATTTATGAAGTCTATAAAAAAAGTAAACATACAGAAAAACAGATGCTTTTTTTCTTCCAAAAATCTTGGAAGTCCTACACTTAGGAAAAAAGTGGGGGAGGGAGAAGGAGGAGAGAATGTTGCGTTTATGCCACTATTAACAAAAATTTATATTTTACTATAGGTTATGGAGTCTGAATAAATCATCAAAGTTTCAAGTCCTTGCCATGCGTAACTATTTAATCATTTGGAAGTGTTCTTTTCAAGATGTAAGAATTCGTGAGAGTAGTGTTTGATTTGTTACTCCTTCGGTAGCAAAATCACCTTTGCTTCAAAGGGATAGCTCTTTAGGACTCTTTGCAAGTAAGAATTTACAATAATGGGAAAATGAATAGCATTCACCGATGGTGGTAAGGGATTTTTTTTTTTTCTAGGCTGTCAGTGAGGCAGTAGGGGGAAAGTCTGTGAAATCAATTCCAGAAAGTGTTGTGGATCACTGGTTATTTTACAAAGATCCGAAGCTGACAGGACCACCACAGTCATTTGTGTTTATTGTTCAAGAGGGTGCTTTTTTGGACCATCCCTAGCAAAACCAACCTCTTTTAAGAAAAAAGAAAAGGGGGGTCAGTGGGACCAAAAAGGAAGCGGGAGGCAGTGTAAGCAATGAGCCTGCTCCAAGCCCTGCTCTAGGATAGCCTTCTCCACCACTGCCCCAGCCATATCCCTCTCTTAGGCACTTTGTATTATTACATGTGCACTCTTCATTGTTATTTCTCACAACAACTTGGTCTGCTTCTGCACTCTGTCGTCCGGGTGGCCACTCATAAAAAATGTGATTTACATTCTTGTTTTACTCTCGTCACCTTTTCACTTCCTGTTGCTTCTGCAGCCCATGCTTTGCTTGCCGTTTCTGTTCTTTTAATTTGAAAACTGAATTTATGTACATTTTATGTTTATTATTATTACATGTTTATGCATGAAGCAAAGGGAAAAATAGACCACTGTCATCAGAATTTCCCTAGATTTATTTTAAAATTAATGTATGTATAATAAATTCTTCAAAATAATAATAATAAAAAAATTGAATCTGCTGGAGATGGAAAAGTAATTCCAAAATACAAAAGAAGAATTTTATCTCAGTTGCTTCTCATCTAACCCAAAATTTTTCACACCTAAAAATAATTAAATCAAAAACATTATTATGCTTAGGCTACAAAAGCATCCATTACAATTGGTAGAAACTTCTTTCAAAGTCATTGAAAAGCCGAGGAAAACACTACAAGAAAGCTAAAGTTTGGAGTAGCCACATGGTGACAGTGGCTTTCATAGATGAAGTTATGGAGCTTGAAAGCATGTGCTCACCTTTTGCCAGGATCAAACCCCAAACGGCCAAACTCAAGTCCTCTGAAAGAGTTAAGACAATTTACCCCTACTGAGGAGCTGCCCCTGTTAATATAAATCCATGTTACGGCAGAATAAAAGGGTCATTTTGTGCTAATTCAGTTCCACTCACCAGCAAAGGCTGAGCAGAAAGATCTGTCATCAAGTAGAAGCCCTCTGACTGGTCCTATGTCTTTTGCTGTAAATCTCACGGATTCTCATAAAAGGAGGCCCATCCTGAGTTCTCGCCAGAGACTAGAAGTAGCCCTTAGCTTTTGCAGAAACAGCCAACAGCTATGGCTGTTTGTTCTTTATTCCCCTGCCTGCCTTAAATTCAGATCATGTTTTCTCTATTAGGGGTAAGGAAAGAAACGTTATTAACTGGAAGAATATATGAACAAGTGAATAGATTCAGAGTTCAAGTATGCAAGATTTGTCTGCTTCCCTGAAATGTATCTAAAATTGTCTTTTTTTTCCCCAGAGCTAAAGAATGATGCATCAAGCCCACAATCTTTCAACAGGTAGAGTGACCCTCTTCTGTTTCCCTACTCCCTAGAGGCAGCCTGCTCTTTTACCTAACTTTTTTTTTTTTTTTTAAAGAGATAAACAGATCCAACACCATCAGTCTTCCAGGCACACACCTTTTAACTGCACTGTGCTTTTCATCTGTCCTCAGTGCTGGCAGAAAGGGAGCACAGTGCCCGCAGCCCCAACTGTCTGACAGGATTCAGAAAGGTGCTGATGCCAGATCTGTTCCATCCATACCATATAAATGTTTCAGAATTCTCATCTCACCATTACTTCTTTGCAAGATGATGAAAACATATACACCTATTTCAGTACACAACATTAACCGTAGAAGCCATGCCATGATCTCAGGGCTGGCAGCCAGCAACTTCTAGCTTCTCATCCCAGTTCTGCCACTGATGCACAGAATGACACTGGAGTAGTAAATTACATCCCCTCTGCCTCATTTTCTACAGCTATAAGATAGAGTTCCTTGTTTCTCACAACTGTTTTGAGAATTAGTTACTTCTGTGTGAGGGAAGGGGAGAACTATATAGGTGATAATAGTTATTCCTTTCTAATAGGAAGAATCAGAGACAAGTGCTACAAATCCAGGAATAGCAAACTTAAAATACTTTTAATATATCAATAATAATAATGGCATTTGTGTGACTTAAAAAATGTCAAGGCAATTAAAAGATATTTTTTTAATCTGGTCTCATGCTTACTTTGTAAAAAGTGACTGTAAAGATTTTTACTTAAAACTGTATCATAAATTACTGAAATTAAGTAATTACATTCACTCACATACAGCTACATATGGCTAATATAATGACTATGTTCAATTGCATTATATTAAATGATTTGGTGGGCATTAACTCCAGCTTTATTTGAGATGACAAGAGACCATTAGGAAATAGAGGTGAAAAAAAGAATCATCGTTCTAACAGTCTGTCTGTGGAAACTAACAAAAGGGAAGACAGAGATTTAAATGTGCCCAGACAGGGGACATGATAGAGTTTTAAACCTAGCTCAGGTTTTCCTACCTCCTGACCAACTTTCTTAGCTCCAGAACAACATTGGTACAAAACATTAGTACTGCTAAATTACTGGGTTTAAACTTTAGCTAGTGTATGTGTGCTTGTTACACTTCTGCAAAACAGCGAGTATCATTGAAAGGATTTTCTATAAGTCAAGGTACAGCAGTGAGTACGTACACTTAGATCTGTAAACCAGGGAACAAGGGTTCTCATGATTAATGTCTCTAGTCACTGGGCTGCTAGGCAGAGAAAAGTAAGTGAAATCTTCACAAGGATACTAAAAGATTTATAAAATCTTGTAGGAAAGAAAGGAAAAACATTCAAAATCTCTCTGTGGAGAAAAAAAAGAAAAGAAAAATAAGCAGAAGCAGCAAGTTCAGTGGTTATCAGGACTAAAATGAACTTTTTCTTCTCTGCTTTGAAAAACCCTCAAATATAACAAATATTCCTCAGACAGAAACCTCTTTGATTTTAAATGTTTCCCAGTGTCTTTCTTAAGTGTTTTGTTTTAAATGATGAAGTCTTAATAAATAGTGGACACATAATAAGCTTCTGTGGGATTTGGACTTTATCCACAAGTGAGAGGAAGACCTCATAACTCAAAGAGTGATGAAGCCGCAAGAGAGTTATGAAGGTTTTTCCGCACTAGTGGGATTAATTCCATATTCCACAGATGCCCATTATATAGAGGTTCTCTGTTTATACTGCAAGGAGGTAAAAAGCTTTTTTTTATTATTAGATTAAAATGTCAGGGTTGAATATAAATGTCTTAGTCAGAGGAGTAAAGAACAGCTGCTTTGTGGTGTCACAAAACATCCTGAAAACAGTGCCTGAGTCAGTGGAAAGACATGCATTGAAAGTGTTTTGTGTAGCAAGTAAGCATCACTGCTGATCACTTTATCCCTGTAACAATATTCACACTTTCTGCAATAGGGAAAGAAATTCTTACCTTTTGAAGAGGACTTGTGAATTGGTTTTCTTCATCACTTCCAGCATTCAAGACATACAACGGGCACTATTTCTACTGCTTTCAGGCTTTGCTTTCTTTCTGCTTTCATGATGTCAAAGGAGGTCTCCCCAACACACTAAGGCCACTAACAAAGTAAAAAGTGAGCATCTGGCAAAATAAGCTGTCCCAATTAGAAAGCAAAAGAACCTCCAACCCAACCCTCTGCAAACCAAGATGACCACTGAAACTCAGCAAGCCATGTCCCACCAACAAGGAGTGTATTTCCATATGAGCCAGGGATACATTTGCTTGGCAAAACCCCCAGACACTGCTCGCTTTTATGCTGGACTATTGCTTTCCTGTTATATGCCATTATTAATATGTGGCAATTCTTGTCTCTGTTCTCACACCTCTCAAGACTGGATATAACCCTCAGTGTAAGAGAAAAATAAGCTCATATATTTAGATATTCTGTCTTCATGAATGTATTTGCCTTTTTAATGAAACACTTTTTATCTTCAAAATAGGAAGGGTCCAAAATAGAAATTGTAAAAACAGATTTGGGCTTTGATCTTAAGACCCTACTACGTCCTCAAAAGACTCAATTCTTTGCAATAATAAGTTGCAAATTAAAATCCAAGTAGTAGACTATTATTGGAGAATCCTCGGTATTTATCATGATATGAAGCAGGACATTTTGGTTTATGTAGGGTATAAGCATTCAAAGTATTTTCTAGTGTATATATATTTACAGATGTACATTGCAATGTGTAAGCCCTGCAGCCACGGATCTCTGAGTTTCATTCATCATGGAGCAAGCTGCCTGCAAACAGTGTATCATTCTGCCCAATTTTTAAATACCTGGGAAAATATTTCCTCATTTCTTAAACCCAGTTGCTGCTTAGGGGTTCGACTGAAACTTGCAGCTTGAAATATCCAAATAAGTGGGGCATGCCTGAATTTCAAAAAGCAAGCAGTTATTTCAGGATGAAGTCTTGCCATAACCACAGAGCACAGTCCTGCAATGAAGACTGGAGCATCAAAACCCTGCCATCTGGCACAGGGCAGCAGAAATCCAGATCATCCTGCTGGTTAGTGTTGATAATGCTGGGCAGCTGCGAGAACACACCCTTCTTTAATACTCTGTCTGATGCTCCTTTCAGAGGAGCAGGGACCTCCTCCTGCTGAGATGCCCAAGCTGTGGTCTGATTCCTGTCTCTCCATAGAAAACTGGTGAGCCACATGGGGCTGGCTCCTTCCCTGCTCTGGAAAAAAACACAAACAAAAACAAAAAAAACCACCACCACACACAGAAGAGCTGAGAGAGAACAAACACACCAATGGTATGATTAGTGCTTTTCAAAAGGGGAACATGCTTCTGTGCAGGTAAAATCGCACCTATATTGTTAACATTGTGCAAAAACACAAATCCTGCTATGGCCACATCTGTGTAAGAGGCGGTGTTCACAACAGCAACTCCTCTGCACCGGCTGTGGCCCATAAGATGACCTTTGTGAACTGTACTATCTCATTAAGACCAGATTGAAAACACTCATGCTATGCTGAGACCTGCAATATCCATGCCAAGGTGACAAGAAACCTAAAAAAATCTGACCCTTCCTCTGATGCCAACTGAGGTGACAGCTCAGCCCTAGATCTACCTTAACCACAGTCTGTAAATCTGAGGTTCTGCTCTGGGTAGGATGCAAGGAAAAGATCCTTTTAGAGGTCTTTTTACCCTCTGCTTTTAATGGGTTGGTATTTTGAGGTCAAGTATTTTTAAATAGTTATTTTTAGTGCTTTAGCATATCTGCCTGCCTACTTAAAATAGCTTAAGAAATACTTTGGGCACAAAAATAAAAACACTCACATATTTAACAAAGTCCTGGAGTTACCTCACCATCAATCACAGCAGTGTGGAGAGGTGCTACAAGCAGAGGTTAATGGTAGGTTTCTTACAATGTCCTAATACTCTCCACATCAGAAAAAAGGAAAAATTAGCAGAAATCGAAGGTGGAACAAAGAAAGGAAGAGAACCGTTATGATGGCTTATGGACTATCACATTAGCAAACTTCTTCCAGATTAGGAACCAAACTGGAGATTAGAAATTGGATTAAATTCTGTCAATTGTATTTTATAAATCACCTTCTACACTCTGGACCCAGTGTCTTCTGGCATGCATTTTTCACATGAAGGTAATTCCACAGAATTCCATGTGGAGTTGTTTCATATTTATACTAACTCTAAGGAAGCCTCTAGGTATTCCTGCATGTTTTCCTACTGGGAGGAGACAGAGATTGGAAAGTTAGCTGCAAAGAGATCTACCACAATGAAATCACGCTTTCCCAAGATGGAAAGATTTCTACAGCTAACTCATACTGACCCCATCCATTTTATCTCACACAGAATCACATACTTGCTGTATACCTTGAGAGTAGCTGGCAGTGGGGATCTGGATGACTGGTTCATCAGGTTAGCCATGCTGGGAACAAGGACTTGGGAGGAACAAACAGAGATCAGCAGTAGCCCACAGCATGTCCAGTGGGAGAAAGAACAAAGACTAAGAAGGCATGTCACCTTTTCTCTAAGTAATTCAAGAAGTATCTCCTGCTTTGCAACAGAATGATTCACAGCTGTAATTCAGAGAGAGTGCAAGGTGGTTCTTTTGTCATCTAAAAAGCTCTTGTCAGTGCTGAGAAAAAAATAAAACATTGTACTCCTTTTCTAAAATTTTTACACTTGAATGGGACTTTGCCACCACAGGGAAGTAGGGAGGAGGCTGCAGGAAGATGACATGCTGTAAGCTGCAGTATCCTCCCCTTGATCGATGTGTGCTCCCCTTGGGGGTATGACTTCAATTCTTTCCTTGAAACATGAATCAAATGAGGCCACAAGCAAATATATTTCCCTGTCAAACATTTCACTTCCTGGAGACAGTTAAGAGCTAATGTGACACACTGTGCATGGTTTATTTTTTCTTTTGGGACAGCGAATTGCTGTACTATTTTCCAAGCCCTTAAACTTGGTTTGTGTTTGCTGAAAGAAGCATTGCAGGCACATTGGCTGTGAGTCCAGTAAGATTTCTAGCACACTGACTGAGCCTAGGCTTTCAGATGAGGAACTGAAAGATCAGTAAACCAAATTCAGGCCAGAGGTACATGTGTTCCTCTTTGCTTAAGACCTCAAAAGAGCAGACTGTGGAGTTTCTTTCATGTCAACATTCTTGCTGTTTTATCCAGTCTGCCTTTTAACAAAGCTTACACCTGATGCAATTGGCTGGTTTGTGCATACAGAAAACAGAGACTCAGAGAACATGCATATTCTGTCTTTTTGTTGTTCCCTGGCCAAAAAAAAAAATCAAAACCTGTAGAAGTACAGGTCTTGGAATAATTCCTTGTTGGTTTAACTGTGTAAGTGAGAAAGCTGAGGCACCAGCTGTACTAGGTTTGCATGGCAAAGTTTTTGGTAGTGGTGGGTCATAGGGGAAGCTTCTGTGAGTGGATGCTTGAAGAAAGCTGTGACCTCCATGGGAAATCCACACTGGAGCAGGTTCCTGGCAGGTTCCATGACCTGTGTCCCCCATGGAGAGAAGAACCCGTGTCTGAACAGGTGTTTTGGCAGGACTTGTGACTCTATGGGGAACCCACACTGGAGCAGTCTGTTTCTGAAGGACTGCACCCCATGGAAAGGACCCATGCTGGAGCAGTTCGTGAAGAACTGTCAGTCATGGGAAGGACTCACACTGGAGAAGTTTATAGAGGACTGTCTCCTGTGAGAGGGATCCCAGGCTGGTGTGGGGGAAGAGTGTGAGGAGTCTTTCCCCCTAGGAGGAAGGAGTGGCAGAAACAAAGTGTGATGAAATGACCCCAACCCCCATTCCCTGTCCCCCTGTGCTGCTGTGGCAGAGGAGGTGGAAATCAGGAGAGAACTTGTCATATGTAAAGGCATATCATTCAAAACAAACAGAGATAAAGAACAAAACTCCATATAAAGCAGGGAAAATATTAATAATTATACCAGCACTGAGGTGTTTCAACACCACTGAAGATCTTCAAGAACTCTGCAGATAGCTCCTCCCTCCTTCAGTCAAAGATTTTGAATGCATAACTAGGTCATATACACTGTAGCAAGGGAAATCTCTTCTTAGTATTGGTAATGCCACTGCAAATTTTCCAACACAGATATGCCAACGTGCTTCACACTTCACCTGGGCAGGAGAAGAGGAAGTAATTTGGTGTCTACAGTGGTGCAGCCTTCGGCATCTTTGCAAAGACTACCTATGGTGTCAGTTGTGGTAGAGGTGGTTTTTGTAATGTGGAAAACTTCTTGCCACAAAAAGCTATCACACTGCTGGAATTTCCCTCTCTCTATCTTCCTGAAGTGCAGAGAAGGGGAAATGTCAAAGGAATTTTGGGATAAGAAGCTATCTATTTGTCTACCTTGCTTCTTTGCATTTGACTTATTTTTTTCCCCTCACTCCACTTAGTGTTTCTTTCCACTCTCAAGTGTTAACACAGATGTCCCTAGGTGTTCAGCTGCCTTCAGCTTGCAGCCGTCTAGTTGGAGAAAAAAATAAACTAGCATACACTTTTCCAAATCAATGTTGTAACTATCATACTGCTAATGTTGACTACCATGTTGGTTTTGGTGATAGTACCAGACTGCTTTTGAAGAATCTATTGCCTGAAAATATATAGTGTTGTCCCTTTCAAAGTGCTTCTTAAAAGTTATCCTGACTTCAGATTTCTAAATTTACTTCCATAACTTTGACTCTTTTCCCCTCTTATAGGGACCATGAACATTATCAGATATTACTTCATTTATGATCAACAGTGGCAAAAAATGTCACTCACCACTGAAACTACATTAAACATAAAAACAGATAGATGTTGTCCCTGTCCTAGAGGATATTGTAATCTAAAGCATGAAATGGGTTTTGTATAGAGCACATCTCTACATGAGCCTCAAACTGTCATTATTGAATTAGGCTTCTTCAAATGGGACAACTCAAAAGCTAAAGAAACCACGATACAATCACAAGAAAAGACTTTTTCACATTTGTGGGTGTTCTAATTCTGATAGTTTCACTAGGCTAGCCCTTGGCTAGCAGCCAACACAGCCATTCACCCACTCTCCCCAACCCCCGGGAGACAAGGGAGAGGATTGGGGTAAGGGTAAGGAGACTCATAGGGTGAGATAAGAACAATTTAATAATGGAAATAAAAGAAAACTTAAAATAATACTAATATTAAAATAGTAGTGATAATGATAGCAGTAATAAAATATAGACGAGTGATACCCAGTGCAACTGCTCACCACCTGCTGACCAGGCCCTGCCCGTTCCCAGATAGCGATCCCAGAGGAGCAACAATCCTGAACCGAAACCGCAATCCCAGAAGAGCGAGAGCCCAAGCGAAAGCCAGAGAGAGCCAAAAGAGGAAGAGCCCCTCACTAATACACTGGACATGACATGACATGATATGGAATATCCCACTGGCATACCCAAATGCCAATTTAACTTATTAATTTAAATATTACTCGCCCCTTTACATCTTGTGTTTGTAGACTAACAAAACATTAAGTCCTTCACTTCCAGTGACAAAAAGGCAAACACTAGTGTGTTACCAGTGTTTCTCTCATAACAAATCCCAGGCTGAAAGCAAAACACAGCACTATTCTAGCTGCTAAGAAGAAACCTAGCTCTGTTCCAGCTAAAAACCAGGACACTAATATATTCACATAAACTGTTGGAACTAATGGGAGAGAGAAACAGATCATTTTGTCTGATGTATCCAAATAAATTGTAGCTAAAATGATTTTAAACTCTTTCCCAAGCTCCCAGATTTCCAAAGGTTATTATTGATCTTAAATATTTCCTTGAACTGAGGTAGATATCAGATTGGATATTTTAAAATTCTTAGCCAGCCAGGACAATATCATCACATGTCCAGCAGAAGTACGTGTATCTTCATGTCTAACACACAAATAACATATTTGGTTGATTTTTATGAATATATTAAATTGATAGACATTTATACACATTTAATGTCTTCAGATAAGACTGTTTCATAACAGTCTTATCTTTTAATCCTAAACTCTAACCTCCAGGTGAATGTTTTCTTGGCATTCCTAAATTTTCATTCCATAACTATTGATGCAAGAGTAGCAATGGGAAGTTCAGATAGCCTATAAGGTATAAACTCAGCCAGTAACAGAATAATGCTCCTGACATCTCTACAATATAATGGGGAAGTACACATAAAACCAAATTAAACTCTTAGTATTTTCACAAGGAGAAAAGTATTTAATTAAGGAAGTCAAGATTCCTTTCCAGTTCCTTTTCCCAATAAGCATGTTCAGACTTTGATCTTTGACCTTTATTTGTAAAATTAATTCTACATCATATTTCTGCATATAGCTCTCTAAGGAGAATCAAGTTTACACTTCCCTCCCAATCCAAACCATAACAGTGCTTAATTAGGTGATAATTTATGTAGTACTTAGCATGAACTTTTGACACTCACTGAAGTAGGCGGCATGAGTGTACATATGTTATCACCCGACTACATCAAGCAACAGAGTCTGTGCACTGGTCAGGTATCTTGGGCTTTATAAGGTATCAAGTAATGTTTATAACCCTGTTGTACCTAAATTTCTAATGGGTTGGACCTGTCTCCAGTGTACACTATTATATATGCCTGTACGTATTTAAAATACTGACTGTAAGAACTTCAAAACAACTAGCAAATAAGGAAAACAGATGTCAGACAACCTGCAATAAGGCTGTCCAAAACTTTGGCACTCCATTCAGTTTTAAGGAAAATGCACAGCTGACAAACATTTTATTTTTGCCCACCCAACATGATTAAAAACATAGAATTGAGCTCTTTTCCTACCAAAGTTAAACCTTGAGTAATTATAACCATACTAATCTGACCTGCTAATAAAAGCACACAGAATGGTTTTATACATGGCTTTTTTTCCCTTCCCAAAGAGCCAGACTGCTCTGTTAGGCTTAACAGCAACTTTTTGATGGAGCTGCTGTCTTTTCTAAATGTTCAGATAACTTTGACCACAGTTAGATCATTTTGCTTTGTGCAGTCTAAGCCTAACTATCAAATTGTGCAAGATTTAGTAAGAGAATAAACATTATTTCATAAATTGCCTTTGTGGAGGAGCTCTAGTAAACAACATGTGATATTACATCCCTAGTTTTGAAACAAAGATGCTGAGTTACTTTGAACATCTCTAGATAGAAAAGGTTTGTGCATCCATTGTACTGTGACTTATCACTGCTACAGATGATGGAAACAATACTGTCATGAACATGTTTTCAATCACCCTATCACCTGGACTACTCTGAACACTGTATTTATTCAGAGTCCTGCAGCAAGTTTATAACAGAAGTCAGGCCTTCTGACTGCCAAGGTAGAAACATCTCTAGACCATCTGAAAAGCAAGAAATGTAAGCATGCAAGCTGTCTCAAAAATTATGTTTATTTCTAAAACCCTCTCTTCTATTCATATTCTTTACTTCTCTCTACTTCATAGCAACTAGTGATATCTCACCCAGTGCTATGAAAATAAAATCAAATCTTACAGAACCTTTACAGCATGTTATGCAAACATCTTTCATAAGGAGTTAAAATTCAATTAACAAATGCTGAATAAATGTATTCTACTTTGCTTTACATTTCTTTATTAAGCAAATTATTTATTGTTATGCAAATTAAATTAGGTTAATGCAAATTGTAGCACTTCACAAGTTTTTTTCATTAACTAACAAGAGCTGTTGGTTATGAAATAACTGGGCTTATCAGTCATTTTAACAAAGGCAAGAAACACTTAATGAGTTTGCTGATTTTTGCCACAAGTGAAATGTTTCATAAGTTGCCATCACTTTTTGATGAAGGAAAAATAAGAAGTACAGAAGTAAAATGACTATTGCCATGTACAGATTTCACTGATTTGTTTATCACCAACAAAAGGAGCAGAATGAATGGGAGATAACCTTGAACATGGAGAAGTCCTGACTAACAGACACCTGATAGTGATTCTGACATTCCTGCAACTCCATCTTTGCTCCAGACTGTCCCCAGCAGGGTCTGGTTCTCCAGCACCCTGCAGCCAGTACAGTTTTTTGCAGCTATGCAGAATGATGCCATGCTCTTTTGACACCAAAACAGACCCTCATTCCACAAGCCTGAGTAATTTTGAAATATGGATGGCATCAGTTAATTAGCCCTGGCATGTATCCATCAGCAAGTCATTAACTTCTCTCATTGTATCCTCTTTACAACTCACAGATTGTTGAGAAGACTAGCAAGTTAGAGCTGTAGCAAAACATTGAGTCACAGTCCAGACACTTCCCAGACCAGGCTGGTTTGCTCCATTTGCTTACTAGCCCAAAGGTAAAAGGGGAATGCAGCTCTTGAAGCAATGCAAGGCAAGGCAAGGCAGGCATTCCCTGGCTATTTTAAAGAGCTATTCTTGAAGCTGATTCTAACTTTGTACAGTATCTCTGAATAGGGGAAGACAGAGGCTCAACTCTTTTCACCAGCTATCAGAATTATCAGCATCTCTTCCCCATACAAGCCTGACAAGTTGAGCTTATTTCCGAGTCTAGACACAGAGTCTGAACCTTAGACTGGATCCCACCATAAAGAAAGAACAGCTACTGTGAAGTGCATTCAGAAGCCATGGCTAGTTTATATTCTGTCTGCAGTTTAGCATATGACCACAAAGCATGTCATTCCAGGGGACTCAATTCAAAGCAAAATGTTTGAGCTTCTGCTCTGCAGAACTTTATGCATGGCCAGGGAAAACAGAGAACAACAACTTTCCACAGTATTTAGCTGCTTTGCTTGTGCTTCCATGATACAGAGGCCAAACATACAGTAATTTCAACTGAATCAAGTCCAAGACTTGTCTAAGTGTATCCACTGAAAATGAAACCGACCTTGGGGAGAAAGAAGAAATGGCAGGGCAGTGAAAACATCTTTTGCCTTAAGGAAAAGGATAGGGAAAGTAGAAGCAACTTCTGCCTGCTCTCAAAATAATAACTAGGGCCATTATTTAATGGGCAGAAAGGACCTTTCTCCTTGCACAGTAACTCTTTGGAGCCAGCAAAAGCAGACAAGGTAACTGAGTAAGTATTCTGAGAGAAAACAGGAGCAAGTATTCAGACAGATACTGGTAGGACAGGAAGCAAGAGTGAGAGATTCTCTTGCTCCTCCTGAAATGGAAAGGATGATTTAGCATAGGCAACTAAAGGAGAAAAACAGTGTATGTTAGCAGAAAGTAAAATGCAGAACTGTAAAATTCAGAATACTGAATCGATAATGATACTAATGGCTTTATTTTAGCTTCTAAAATTATCCTTATTGTCCTACAAATATCGCCTATATAAAAATCATTAAATGATATTAAGGATCTATGTTCAAAATTCCCCTCAAGCCTACTTGTCCCTTCCCAAATTAAAAAAAAAAAAAAAATAGTTACAAGGCAACATGCACAACCTTTTCCAACATTTGTCTAACAACTGGACAGACTATATTACTCAACCAAAGCATCACCTCCCATGAGTTATGTGTCCTTCCATTTCACTTTTTTTCTTTTTTATTTTTAGTAAGGAAAGCTTTAAGGTGCGAGACATTTTCTTTTCCTCTCCTTTGCCAACCCATCTTGCTCTTTGCCACCTTCTCTTGCAGGAGATTCACACTGCTTTCAGTTCACTTCTTCTGTGGCCTCCAGAGAGGGGAAACGTGGAGAGGGGAGAAAAAACTTCCTTTATTACTACTCTTCCTAGATATGTTGGCTTGGCTCATAAGAGGACAGGAGCATGTGCCATGAGCTACTGCACCGTTCATAAATCCTGATGCCCATGAGGATCGAAGCATCCAGTCTCACCACAGTGTGTTGCAGTGGTTGAGCTCAGCTGCTGATAAAGGTTCTGATCTGCTGCAAAATTCTGAATACCTGAACAAATGCAAATATGCCTCATTTACACAGGTTTTGCTTTAGTGATTAAGTTTTCCCTATGCATTTTCTCCTAATTATATTATTTTAAACCACACCAAATAGTAACTCTACATGACATTTTTATCACCTGCTTAACATTTCAAATGAAACATTTTATTGCATTTGATGTTATTTAAACACTTACCATGTACTCTTCAATCCTACAATTTTCAATGTGTTCTGGCTATATTAAACAAATATTTAAGAAATAGTTGGGGTATGTGCTGGTTTTTTTCCATTTTAAGTGTTTAATCTGTAGTAAACATGCAGTATGTTGCAAATACATTTTATATATATTGGCCCTTTATGTGTTAAGTGTTAAGAATATATTTTTGCTTTGCCATAGTTGAGTTTGTCACATTTTCCATTACAAATTTAATTTCAGGGTTTATAACTTCTCTGTAAAATGTATGCTTCAGGAGGAAATCAAACATTTAATTCCCTAGCTGAAAAGAGGACGTGTTTTTTTTTTTTTCCTTTTAAAAAACAGATTAACAAAATAATTCTTTAACAAATATTTCTAGCATTCAGAAATGAAATGACAAAAAAATATTTGCAGCTTCGATTCCTCCTCTTAGGCTGCTATAAAGACTTAATTAAAAAAAAGTAATCCAACTTTGAACTGGTATTTAAATTCAAAATTTTAAAATTCTAATAAAAAATAAAAACTTTCAGATATCAACCATTTCTGATTAGAGTTAGAAGCAGTTTTTGACTTCACCATAAAACATATTAAATAATTCCTGATCCAGATCTCAAGTTAGCATAATATTGTATATGTTCATTGTTTGTCTAGATCACTTCTAATTTCAGCAGTCAGATCTACTATCCCAGACCAATAAAATCTTTTTGATCTTACAAAATTAGAGCTAACAGAATACTGGCAATCCATCACTGACTATGATTTAAATTCCACTTCATACACCTTTTTTATACTCTATAACTCATCATAAAAATATTCACTACTTTTTCTTCATGTCTAAAACTGTTATACTAAAAGTATACTGCTTGCCACTATTTCTGATCCTAAACAGGACAGGAAAATATAGCATAAGACAAATCATACAGGTTAAAAGCACAGATTAAATGGAAAGCTCAGCTGATTTCTGGAAAATTTATAAATAAGTAAACAGATATTTATGGCTAAAAAATATATTTTTCATAAAAGAGGAATAATTTATGAATGAGTAAAATATCAGAAGCCTAAGCTTATTGCAGGTTTTCATTTCAGCCCTATGCATGATTAGTGCTATTTTTATAAAAATGAAACACCCTTATTTTCAAATTCTCACATACTGACTGCCAGCAATTTTCCTCAACTACAGTACTTTCCAGATTAATCTATCTCTACGTTGCCAAATTTTATGACCTTTATTGCAAGTCACCCAACAAGTGTTTTCTCAAAGTTCTTTTTTTTCCCGAGCAAAGTAAGACTCTTAGCTTTCATTCTTTCCAAACATAATATTATGGCTCACAACTTGGTTTAAAAAAAAAAAAAAAAAAAAAAAAAGACTCAAAAATGGCCTGATTTCCAGCCTTTAAAAGACAAAACAAGTCCTATATTTATTATATCAAAAAATTCCCCAAACTCATGACATTCCAGACTTGACTGATGATTTGTGAATGCTTTTAGGTTAGCAATACTGTATTATGTGTTCCTTGGATTCCTGTCCGACCACTACATCCACCAGCTACGTGGTCTTTGATCTTTTTTCCATGAATTTCACCCAATATTTTCAGGTTTATTACTCAAATTAAATCACTTTGTTGTACCTATTTACAGCTAAACTTAAAAATAGTTCCCAAGGTGTATGGTTGCTCCATCTTGCACGGATTAGTAGGCAGAAACTGTAGATTTTGTCTGTGTCATGCTTTGTACTCTGGCACCAGGCACAGCTTTAAATAGAAAGAGACTGTGTTCTCATAGCGTACATCCTTCTAATTGCTCTGTGTCTTCCTTTCTGTCTCTGGTAGGCTGTTATTCAGTTACAGGAAGATAGTTTTAAAAAAAAATAATTGAGACTATCTTTTCTTCCATAGCAAATAGCTTTGGCATCCTAGAAGAATTATGATATTCCATTGATCCTGTTTTCATTTTCACATTACAAAGAAATAGTGCACATGTGAGAAGATCTAGATCTGCGTTTTGCTCATGTAGATGAGTCTGATTTGTATGGATCATGTTTGTCTTTAGTTTTTCGCTGTGTGACATACTTTGAACTCACACAATTTGTTTTAATTCAAGTTTACTTTCTGATGAATCTCTTTTTAGCCTCGAATACCAGACAATTATTTACTAACAAAAGCACATGTTTTTTTCTTAGTGCATGTTTTAAAACATGCACTAAGAAAACGAGAAACCTTCTAGGAAGCCAAGACTTGTCCATAATCCTCATATGGGACATTGAATTAATAATGAGACCTGACATATGTAAAGGGAAACATAACTCCAGCCTACCAATTACAGCTCAGAAGGCCTTAATTTCCAGATTTTTCATTATATACTTTATCACAGGGCATGTTTTCCTTTGTAACCGACCATAGAAAGTGTATATCACTCTTCATGTAAAGCATAATTTCTGAGAGCTGCCAAAGTTGCAGTTCAATCTGGCCACATGGTCAATAAACAGTGTCTTATTTTAGTACTCTGAAAATTCTTTAGGGAAGTAATTGTGTAGAAATAAAAGCAACATCATACATTAAATGCCTGAAGGAACATATCTGAGCCATGTGCAGAAACACTAAAACAAATTACATAACAGTAAGTGGAGATAATTTCTGTCCTTAACAAATTCAGACCAACATCAGTATTAATGCTTCTTACTTCGGACACCAAGTTTAGACATTGAAGCATATATATATATTAGATTTTCCTCCAAGGACAATTATTTGGATTACTTCAAGTTATATGACCAAGTTCCCTCTGCTGTGGATAATAAATAGGCACCTCTAGGAGGTGGGCTTAAATCACCATTCAGCTCCCACTTCTTGGGCTATACCTTAAACATACTGCTACTAAAAGATGTATAGGAAAAGTGTTAAATAGCAGCAATATTTTTTTCTAGATCTCCTAAACACTTGAAATACATACTCATGTCTGAACAGTGGAAGAGGTCTACCACTTGGCTCTACCCATTTAAGTTGTAACAGTCCTAATCACATGTGTGAGTCTCTGCAGAAGCATCTACAAATAATGGAGATATTTTAGGTACTTCTAGGAGGTAGTGTTTGAGAGTAGCAGCTTCAAATTATGTTCTTGGATTACATCTCTGTTGATAAAAACATTGATGACAGAACACAGGCTCAATCCTAGCATACTGTTGTCCATTCTGATAGCATATCCTGGCATGGTGTCAGCATCTCCCAGTCAATGGTCAGGAAAAGTTCAGAGGATAGCAATGACAAGATTTTTATTTATTTATTTATTTATTTATTTATTTATTTATTCCCAGTGAGGCAATCTTCTTTTCAAGGGAAGAAGGAGAAAGCTTAACCTGAATCATTTTTTAAACTCCTTCTCTCCTCACACACACACGCTTTGAAATCAGAAGTGTGACATCAGTTGAGAATTTGGTTTTTTGGCTTCAAAATACCACATCTCAAATCAACACCTTGTGCAAAAACAGAAACGAAATAACTTAATTAAACAGAAAACAAAAATCAACAACAATGAAACCACACTGGTTTCCACAAAGTAAAGAAAGGGATCTGCAAGATGATCTTATACAACCATAATGAGAAATCTTACTATAGATTAGATTGCTTACTATATTATACATTTAAGAAAGGCATGAATTATTTCACAGAATCACAGAATGTTAGGGGTTGGAAGGGACCTCAGGAGATCATCTAGTCTAATCCTCCTGCCAAAGCAGGTTCCCTACAACAGGTTGCACAGGAAAGCATCCAGGTGGGTTTTGAACATCTCCAGAGATGGAGACTCCACAGCCTCTCTGGGCAGCCTGTTCCAGTGCTCTGGCACCCTCATAGTAAAGAAGTTTTTCCTTAAGTTTGTCTGGAACTTGTGGTGTTCCAATTTGTGCCCATTTCGCCCTGTCTTGTCACTGGGTACTACTAAAAAGAGCCTGGCCCCATACAATTGGCCCCCACACTTCAGATTATTTACAGACTTTGAGTCTTTCAGTCTTCTCTTCTCCAGGCTGAACAGTCCCAGCTCTCTCAGCCTCTCCCCGTAAGGCAGATGCTCCAGGCCCCTCATCATCTTTGTGGTTCTCCGCTGGACTCTCTCCAATAGATCCCTGTCCCTCTTGAACTGAGGAGCCCAGAACTGGACACATTATTCCAGATGTGGCCTCACTAGGGCAGAGCAGAGGGGGAGAAGAGTTTTCCTCGACCTGCTGGCCACACTCTTTTTAATGTGCCCCAGGGCACTGTTGGCCTTCCTGGCCACAAGGACACACTGCTGGCTCATGGCCTCCTGCTGTCCACCAGCACACCCAGGTCCTTTTCCTCAGACCTCTCCAGCAGGTCAGCCCCTAACCTGTACTGGTGCATGCAGTTATTCCTCCCCAGGTGAAGGCCTCTGCACTTGCTCTTGTTGAACCTCATCAGGATCCTTTCCGCCCAGCTCTCCATCATGTCCAGGTCTCGTTGAACAGCAGCACAGCCTCACAAACAAACACAGCATGATCGCAGTTTTATGTCTTCAAGTGATTCTTTGAACACAATACAAACAGTGAAGTATTAAGGTTGATCTGTCACTAATTCTTGGCAAACCACAGGTTTAGCTCTGAATATGAGAAGACAATTTAGTCCCATTCCCCACACAAAAAATAATTTAAAGACTGATAATATAAGGAAATATTTCTTCTTCTCTCCCTGACTCTTTCTTCCCAGCACTGTCGTCTATTACAACTGTGATGAATATAATTAAGGCAAGTCTAAATTAAATTAGAGGAAAGGTAGTATTTCTTAAAATAAAAGTATTTTAAAATTCACAGGGAAAAGAGTGAATACAGGTTTTGTTTCCTATTAAAAGCATTAAAAGACCTTGTGAACATACAGTAGGATGTGAACTGTAATAAATCATGCCCTTAGCTGTGCTATTAGTCTTCTTTAATCTTCCATTTAGTGAAAAAATGATTATTTTTTTTCCCTTTAGAGAGCTACAAACTACAGAATTTACAAATATTAAAAAAAAAAAAGAAAAAAAGAAATACCAGAGTTGTTCCACATTCTCAAACAAAATTTTTGTCCAAATCTCATCATTATTTTCAGGGAGGAAAAAAAAAAAAACCCAAAAAAAAAAAACCCAACCCTGAAGTACTTTTGGGTGCCTCTGTAAGTTTTAGTCATGTAAATTCCCAATGACTAAAGTGGAAGTTTGCCTGTATGAGGACTGGAGGGAAACAGAGGGAGGAGGACCTCTCCATTTGACTTCAGAAATGTTGGTCTTGCACATTCTTCTCCAAAAATGTAATGTGCAATACATGTATTTACATTAGTAACCAAGAAACAATATTTATTTTGGAAGATACTGGGTTTCATTACTGTGGGCAGAAATGTGGTGTTCACTCAGAGCCCTGGGCTGGGCACAGAGGGAAGCTAATTTCAGCGCCTTCTGAACTGGTGCTTCCCCGTGGAGATCGCTGTGGTGCCACAGTGTGGAAGGGACAGAGCAACCCCTCTGTGTAGCCATAATCACCCTATCAGGCAAGCTTTGCCCCATGACATGAGATTAGAAATCTGGATGCTCCTTCAGATTGTAGTTCCTTAGGAAAAAATGGTATTGAAGAGTCTTGGTTTGAGAGGGAACCCTCATTTTTTCCCCTCCTTCCATACCTTGTAGCCTCTTGACCTGCAAATCTCTAGACAGTAAAATTTACATTTTTCTGAAGATGAATTTTGTGTAAAAAGTATATTAGTACAATATTGCCAATCCTAAGCATTCTAAAATTATGAGTTAGATGCCAGAAATTATGAGACTGGCTTGAACTTCAGATTTAAGAAGTGTATTTTGTTATGTTATTCTTAGTCTACAGTATGGTCACATTTTTAAGCTTCTGTCTGCAACTGTGAAAGCAGAATCTCAACCAATAATTAATGCATTGTTTTATTTTTTTGAATGAAATAGCATTTCTATGTAATACTTGATTTTAGAAGCTCAGTTATTAAGAATACTTGATGTCACAAGACTAGCCATGAAAATCACCCAATTTGGCAATGTTATGAGTTGTTAATTGTGCAGTTATAATCTGAACATTTTGACACCCATGAATTGACACTGATTTCAAAATACATGCTGATATTACATGAATTATAAAGATATCATACCATGCTTCTGTTTCAGAGGTGATATGAAAATAGTTACTAGCACGCTATATCCCAGAAGTGACAGCCAATCACACCTTTTACTCTTTGAAATGATCCAAAACCACATATCAAGTCAATATTCTCACATATTTCTGAGTGGTTTCAGCTGCAAGCCTTAGCCAAGAGTACCCTTGTGATTTGGATTTTAGACTGAGTGAAAAATGCCTCATTCAGATCCAAACAAAATCTCAGAAAAACATTCCCTTTCAGACTTGTCATCTTGTGATTTGTGCAAGAATGTTGGGGTTTGGGGTCATAAACCCAGAAAAGACAATTTTATAGATTTCTGTCCTGTGATCAAAATCCTAAACTGAAATTCTTGACTAGATTTAGCCACAGATCTGCAATATATAATTTTTGTGTTACATACATAAATTACTGCTCTTCTGCTGAAGCAATCACTACAAAGAAGTGTTTCATGATTCAGATCTGATCTTGAGAGTCAGGATAACTGGATTTGCTCCCTTCTTATATCTGAGAAGGCTCATGTTTCCAGTCCCAGGACATTCCCGTAAAAGAGTGAGAGAGTGCCCAGATCTGAGCAAACTTATTTTCAAAGCTGGGTAAGTGTTTGAGAATCCCAGCTCCACAGTGATTTTTCTGTCACTGTTGATAGGAGCAACATGGGCTGTAGGACAACTTCATCTTCATAAATGACATGATTCAAACCAGCTTTAATGTTGTGTGTGCACCGAAACTCCACTGGAGCTCACATTAGGTTGGTTGCAAAACTGGACTGGATTATACACTGCTATTAAAGAAATACTGGGGAGTTTTGTGACTCAAGTGGGAATTTAACTTACAAAGTAAAAATCTGATAACTAACATTTCCCATGGGACAGCTAGGACCTAATTTACAGAGCTGAAAGAAATATCCATACAGCTGAAGAAGTAGATTTGGTGATGGATGGATTTCGTATGCACTCAGTGTAGGTTGTAATGTCATGCTACTACCACCTGGAAAAAAAAAATAAAGTGTCATTTCTACTGCTTAATAATATAGATAATGCAAATTTACTTAAGACTGTAAATTTGATTTACCCATCTTTCTATCAACTTAAAAACACCAAAGTTCACAGTTAATCAGGCATTAAGCAAGAGAGACCATGGTTAGGACTCTGTAATTGTTCTTTGGTCTTTTATTGCTATTCTTTTTTTCTTTCCCCAGAAGTTATTTAGTGAACTGCATTTTGGTCTTAAATCAGTCAAGGTCTCTCCTGTATATATATATATATATATATATATATATATATATATATATATATATATAAAAGAAATTATATACACATATATATATATTTATCTTGCCCCAGACACCCACTACAGGTCTTCTTTCCCCAGTTCACAACCTTCAAGTTCTATGTGCCCAAAAGATGCTTTCTCTGTGGTTGACATTTTTTAAAAGGAAATTAAAAGCAGGAAATGTCATCCTATGCAACTGAATCGGTTCCCACATTGTACATGACCAAAGCTTACCCGTCAAGTCTCTGCTGCTTGAGTTCACAGAGGAATAAGCAGCAATAGGAGGTTTTCCCTGTACCTATCAGCTTAAGAGGGAAAATTCATTGCCAGTAGATTTCATGGATGGTAATGAGGCTTCAAGTTCATCACAGGTTTTTGAAATGTGCAAATGTGCTCTGGTTTGCAGAATTTTCGACAATTTCTACTTTCCCCCCTTCAGGATGTCCCCATCCATTCCTCTTTTTGTCCACCATCACTGTTCACTGGTTATAGCCATTATTTTTCCTCCTGCTTCCAGCCTCATTTCCAGATTTAGAGACTTAGTTATGATCTCTCCCATTGAAGTCCAGTGCTCTTCCTCTTCCCATTCCAGAGATTTCTGATCTTTCAGTTAACTAAACAATTCTTATTAGGAGGTCATAAGCCTTTCAGTCAGGTAGGTACGACAAATGGGTAAGATGCATGCTTTGTGAGTTTTGAGCCTCTGTGAGACGTGAGGCTTATGAGGGTTCTGATGAGTAGTGGGTCCTGTCCTCTCCCTACCTCAAGTCTCATCCTTTATGTCATTGAGCATGTCTCCCTCACTGTCCCACTTGCTATTCCTCCCAGCATGGTTCTATCAGTTCCTTGTAAGGTTGTTGGAACACTGGACCAGGCTGCCCAAAGAGGTTGTGGAGTCTCCACCTCTGGAGATGTTAAAAACCCACCTGGATGCTTTTATGTGCAACCACTGTAAGGAGACTACTTTAGCAATGGAGGTTGGACTAGATGATCTCCTGAGGTCCCTTCCAACCCCTAAGATTCTGTGATTCTGTGATTTGTGGTTCCAGAGTTTCTTCATCCCGTTATTCCCTCCTCCAACCCCTTTAACTAGGTGTCCCCTTACCTCCCATACCTAAATGTAGCCTGGCATCACCCTGTCAGCAGCCCAGATGGATACTAGAGAAGGAAGAACTGAAAGAATATGAGAGCGTTCACAGATAATAATTCCTCAACATATATCTCACCACAATCATCACCACCCACTCACAGCAACAGCAGCTGCTGCCCTTGCTCTGCCTGCTCTGCCTTCTCTCTCCCCTAGAAAGAAGGCAGATCCACCAGAAGACTGTTGGACCAAGTTTATTAAATACTTCAAAAGAAAACTCACCCTCAAACTTCTCAGTTTCAGTGCACTTCAAGTTACTCTGCTTAAAAGCCAATATGATTATTTAACATTTTATTTTAAATTGGATTTTGATATTTTAGTCTGACTATAGGTTTCTTAGGGCTTTTCCAGTCAAGTAATTAACACAAGAACATTCCCCACTTAAAGTCTTTGTAGCTGTAGTCTTATTCCTTGCTATGAAAAATTATTTTTGGATTGGAATCTGGACAATCTTTTTTGATTATTTATCTAAAACTAAAAGCAGGAAATGATTCATTTGATTTCTGCCAATACTGGAGTGTTGCCACTTTTAGCTCAGGAAGAGTAGGCTTCCTTTGGCAGCCTTTGCTTGCATGATGATGAATGAAGTTCTATGTTTAGTGCTAGCTAAAATTTTATAGAGTCTAAAAAAGCAATCTCAACATGTTATAGGGAGTGGATAAGTTTTTTTAGATAACTATACCATAAGTTTTCATGCTGTGTCACAGCAATACCTTCAGTATATACATAGAGGGGGGATTCTTTCCAAAAAAAGATCTTTAAATACTTGAAAATGCACTATTTGTCATAATAAGCACATAATTTCCCTAAACTGAACATGCTCATAGTTACATTACATAGAGGAAAACATAAATGACCTTCCTTGCCTTAATGGTATAGCGCCCAAATTACATGCAGTCATTTGCCATTGAAAAGCAAAGACCACCATGGAATGGGCAGTTATACAGCACAATAAACCCTACTATAGACCTAACCAGCAACTGCTACCTACTGATGAACAGAAAAGTCTTAGAAGTCTTGACAATATAAATATTTGTGTGTGCTAAGAGTTATAATAATTCAATCATTATACCATAATTATGTGGAAGGAATTGTGTAGAAATGATGCATATATATCTGATGAAAACATTCAAGTATACTTTTTAAAATAACCATTAATTTTGCATAAATTAATCTCACTGAATGGCATTTGTCATTCAAACTTATTTTGAAGGTCTGGAAGTAAACAGACAAGTTTGAGTAATTCAGGACTTTTTTACAAATATTTTGTTCTCAAGTTCAGGGTCCTCAACTCTGTTCTCACCTATATTTGCATACTAACTAACTTTTGTGATTTGCTGGAGCATTTCTCTTGCGTGTTTCTTTTGATAATTCCCCAACAGTCTTCTAAAGTGGCATGTTCTGGTGGGACAGCTCTCACATTGAGAACAGTCCCTCATTCATGTACCTTCTCTACCTCCAAGAGTGTCCTCTGATCTGGACAGCACTCTCAGAAGCTTTCAACTTCTGTGAAGACTGTAGCCCCACTTGATCTTCATTGTGCTTTGCATCAGACTTTAGTCATTAGTCATGAAGATATTCTTGAACTAATGGTACTTTTACATATATATATTTTAGAGTATTGGGTATGCATTAGAACAAAAACAATTTTGGTTTAGCACCTAGTAATAGCTAACTGCTTTGGTCGGAGGGCAAATTAACATTTTCAGTTATTCTCCTTTCACAGTAAGCAAATAACTTGCCTCAGGAATATAAATTGTCTAGAATCTAAGTCTTTTTTTTTTTTTTTTTCTTTCATTAAATTGGCCTAAATTCCTATGGTTAATTTAAGACTTTACCTTTCCTTGCCTCAGCTGTGTTTGTTTTCGATGAGGAATTAATTTACACTTTGTTTTGATGACATACATAAAACTTTCCAAAATTAAGGTATCAATGAGACAAAGAATATACAATGAAAGTGACATTAATTCTGTTAACTAAGACAATAAAGTAGACAGAGAACAAGAATGATAAGAGCTGCTTATTGACAGCCCTACACTAGTTCCTTTAAAATTGACTGTGGAGCCTGGTAGATTCCTTTGGGTAGTGTACAACTTCCAAAAAATGGTCCTTTCTGATAAGCTCTTCAAAGGCACTTTGTACCAAATGTATTTGAGACACCCAGTTCAGAGAGGTTTTGTTATTCTACTTTACAATACTCAATAAGCATTTGCAAGGTATTCCTTGAATTAATAGTCACTGGTAAGATCAACTTTGACCTGTGTTTCTGAGGGAGTTAATTAAATCAAAGGGATAGATCCTAATAGAATCTGCCAGGGTTAGTAAAAAGATGAGTCTATGGAGGATCAGGATGCAAACATGGGAATATTGAGAGTTCAGCTTGGGCCAAATGCAAGTATATGATCTGGTACTCTGGATTCAATCACAGGCAGTATCAGGAAGAAATAATAACACAAAAAATAAGCAGATAGTGGATTATTTTCATTATCATTCCACTTCATTCTGTTCTGCAACAGTCAGAGATTAAGAATCTCAAAAGATTTAATTTCTCATTCAAAATGTGCAACATCTGCAATTCTGTGCTCTTACAATTAATACGTTTTTTCTGTATCTTTTAAAAATTTTGCTTACATGGTAGGAAGAATGAGGGTCATATGGAAAAGAGTAGATTAAGTAACTTGACCCATATATTAGATAACAAGATCTGACTTCCATAGTTTTATTTTAGAGGTTAGGTCAGTAAAGGAAAGGAGGCCAAAAAAGTGATGGCAACAGTGGAAAATATAGGCTACTATGTTTTCTGTGTTGGGACAGATAATTTAACAGGACACATTAGTGTTCAAACACCTTTTTTTTTTTTTTTTTTTGATAGTTCCGTTTATGTTTTAGATTTAGGGATTAATATAGAATCTCTCCAAATATATGAGAGCTTTGCATGTGTCATAAAACAAACTGTAAAGTGATAAACATTTAATTTTTAAGAAAACCTTTGGTATTTACTTTTATGATCCTCAGTCTCTCAGCTATCCCTCCAATGGAGAAGGTAAGCACTCTCTGCTATTGTGGATGTAAGACATTTATAAGTGAACTGGATCCAAAAAGCTTTGTCTCATTTCCCATTGTATAAACTTTAAGATACTATGTGGGCTATGTGGAATTTCCCTCCATTCTGTTGCTGAAAATCAGAAACACTCACCTCTGTGGTATCCAGACTGAAAAATCATGCAGAATCGACCAAAACTGCAGGTGGACTTATGGCCATTCCCCACTGATCGAAAAACACAAACAAAATGAATGCAAGGAAATCAATTACTCCCCAAAGACTCTGTTTTACTCTCACCTCTTAACCCTTTTCCCCTCTTTGGCTGCCAGTCACTTTGAGCTTCCTCCTTCCTAACTTGAACTGCCACAGAAGAAAGTGTTAGTGTGCTAAACGTATGCATTTCTTCCCAAATAGGGCCTTCCTTAAGCTGTGTGCTATGATCTGCTGTTAAATATGTTCTCAAAGGAAAAAATCCTTTGCATCCCTGTTTCCATCAGAGACCAGTTCACTGATATCTTCCACCATCAGTTCCAACACTCAGGTATGATCCCATTTATAGAGTTACCTCAGACTGGCTGTACCGCAGGCTAAGGAAATGGCAAGTGATCACCAAGGCTTCATTCAAACCCTCTATTTTCTCTTCCAAACTCTCCCTGAGCACAACAGCCCATCTTGCTTCCTTACAATTTCAGATTTGCTCACTCAAGGAATTCCTCTATCCACTCTCACTTCTTCCTCCCAACTGCCCATCCCCACTGGCAGTCTGTGATAGACCCATTTATTTCTCAAGACATTGAAAGAAAGGAGATATTTTTTTTTGTTGTCTGCCTTTTATATCATTCTCTGAAGACCTAAGAGACTAAACATATCAAAGCTTCTACAGGCAAGCACCAAGAAAAACCTGTACTGCTTTTCCTCAAAAACAGCTCTTCAAACTAGTCCTTAACAATACAAAACAGCAAGTCTCAAACAGCATATCAGAAACCTCATTCAAGAAGTATAGCATTCTGAGAAGCAGCTTCCTTCTACGATCAGCAGCTATAGAAAGATCTTAAAAAGAGTGGGCATTTTTACACTGATGACCTTGTCTGAGATTACATCATGTCTCAGTTCTTGTGAATGCTGGCTACAGCCTCAGTTTCTGTTGTGTCTACTTGGAGATATATTTCTGTTCTTTATCAATAACATGCATGTGGTTTTGAGCCAGGGAAGATTTGCTTCTTATTTCCATATTTACTTTTAAAGCTCTGAACCAGAAAAATAAGTTTCAGAGAAACTGTTTCCTTTGTTAATTGATCTAGCACAGCAAAACAACAGTTTTCTCAGCTTTAACGAAAGTACAGGATAAGGGTTAATTCTGCATTGCAATAGGCTACTTAAATATTAATAACCACTATGCCAGTTGAAGCAGAGAGTTTCTTTCTCTCTGTTTTTGAAATGGTGTGTTTCCACTCCAGCAGACAGAAGAATCTCATCTTTCTCTGCTAATTCTGTGTACATTTCTTTATTATGAATCATTTATTTTTACCTCTCTCATATACAAACTAAAATGCTTTTTCATAAATGAGTTTTTTACAGATTTTCACACTCTTCCTCCAGAAAAATTATTGCAGACTGTTGGTACTGCAGTAGGCTTTGTCATGATTCAACACCTCCATTGTGCTGGGGTTTGTTCCAGCATAGAAGAAAAAGACCATCACTTTCACAACATAAACTTTTTTTTTTTTTTTTAAAAAGACAAAACTATCTCCATCCACACTTAAATACAGAAATGAAGAAAGCTTAATTCTTTGGCTGCAATATTTTGCTGTGATCATTGAGACATTGTTATTAATCAAGAACAAATGGTTTACCTCTGAGAAACCCTGCTTGCAAGGCAATCACTTAATCAGATTTAGATGGGTTTGTTTATGTAGCCAGCATTAAAAGCAGCACAGCTTCATTTCTCAGAAGACTTCCACCTCACTTGCTTACCAGGACAGTGTTTTTCTCCCATTTCAGGGCTACATTCCTACTAAGGAGTTTTTCAACACCAACTCAGAACAGGTTAAAAAGAGGCACTTTGGCAAAAACTCGCATGCTTAGCATGCAGACTATAGATAGAGAGACATTTCTCCACAGAACACCAGCAGGAAGGCTACTTAAGTAGCAAAGTAAGCCTGAATAAGAGAATAGGTTTTGGTTTGGCTGCCTGTATAGGTATGGATTTCACATATTGTGATAGAAAGGTAAAATTGGACAGAAATTCTTTAACAAGCTCCAGCTTGTTCTTTTAAAGTGAATTCTGAAGAATGGGAACATATGGAACTGTTTTGTGGACTCTTCTGGGCTAGACATCTGTTTGCTGATTGTGATTGCAGTGGACTGAGTGTTCACTTCAAGCACTAGATAACTTAAATAAAATACAGGAGTAAAGTACATTTCTTTGGTCAATATCGACCTGTTACAATACCACAATCTTTAGGATTGCCGCCTACGACACTCCTCCTCCATCTTCAGGTAAGCTCTTACTTTGTCACAAGTTTGACTTCTCTTTCCAACAAAAATATGAAACTACTCATGCATGTTAAAATAGCCCTTCTCATTTGGGAATTTCAGAGGCAAGCATGGTATCATAGAGGCAATTCAAGAATATGGGATTTACTGTCTTCAGTATTTTCAAACATTTCCTTGTTAGGCAGCCTACTTCTTGTAATTAAAAGTCTATATATTTACAAAAAGAGACCAGCACTGAGGGGAAACACCTGAGACTTTTGTAGGTAAAGATCATCCTATGAAAATGCTGTTTAATGGTGGAATAAGAATTCACATAAATGTACTTTAACATCAATATTGCCCTTATCCTCCTGGTGCTGCTGGCACAAGATTATACTTCCTCTACCCCCTTCATCAAGTTTAATCACTGTTAAAGCTACTCTAGAGATATGCTTGGCAGCTCTAGGTTCCTGATGTGAAGCTGCATTATATATTTTCCAGCAGTAACACCTAGACTTGTGGGTTGGCTCCTAAAACTAACGTAGTGGTGATATTTGGTTGTTGATGTTGATGGATGCCTCTGAGGCTGCCCTGTTGTCTGATTATACCCCATACTAAACTGATTCTTGAGTTATTCAGGGGTTTATAATTTTCCTTCTAACTCAAATGTGAAACTACTTAGAATGCATGTTAAAATGGCCCTTCTCATCTGGGAATTTTAGAGACTAATATGCCATCTTATAGGGATTTTCTAATAATTTGATTTAGGCAGATCTTCAACTATTTTCAAAAAGATTATTGATTGTATTAGAAACTGACACATTCTGTTGTCCAAATAATTAAGACAAAGGAAGTAATAAATTCACAAGTGGTGTAAAATGTTGGAATTATTCCTTAATAATTTGCCTGATGAACACTAGCTGTCCTTCCAACAGGATAGTGAGAAGCATTAACTTTTCTCTTAAAACACCATTTAATCAGGTTTCTCTTGACATGCAAATATATGTCTGCATGCCTATCTCCTGTTATAGAAATACTCTAAAACCACTAATTTTGCCAAGCCTATCACAATGCTTTATAAATATAATTTATATCAAGCTACCTGCTGTCCTTGTGAGGATAAGTATTACACAAACAAAAATGGACTTCAAATAATATTGAAAAGGCTGCAAAATTGAACATCTTGAAGTTAGAAAGTGCAAGATTAAGTTGATTATATTGCCTCTTACTTATTTGATTGACTATTCCTTTTTCAGAGAACCTGAACTCATTAAGTACACTTCGATGGTACAGATTGAATGTGCAGCTACTCAAAATGGTATTTAATCTTTCTCTTAATTGCTACTCACTTTTCAATCCTAGATCAAATCACAGAATACTTTTCATAGGGGCAGTTAGTGACAGGACAAGGGGAAATGGCTTTAAGCTGAAAGAGGGGAGATTTAGATTAGATATTAGGAAGACATTCTTCACTGTGAGGGTGGTGAGACACTGGAACAGGTCGCCCAAGGAAGTTGTGGATGCCCCCTCCCTGGAAGTGTTTAAGGCCAGGTTGGATGAGGCTTTGAGCAACCTGATCTAGTGGAAGGTGTCCCTGCCATGGCAGGGGCGTTGGAACTAGATGATCTTTAAGGTCCCTTCCAGCCCAAATCATTCTATGATTCTATGAATACTAGTTTCCTCAAGGGAATAGCTAAGGAGATTTTTATTTTACTATAATGGATTTTGCAAATCTAAATCTATCTTCATAGTGTCTTCAGTATTCCCTGGTTATGCACAAGTAACTCAGAACTGGTCAATATGACACACCTGCCTCAGCTGCTGTGTGAATTCCAGGTGACCTGTACTGGGTCTGACTGAGATGGAGTTAACTCTCCACAGCAGCCTTTATGGTGCTTTATTTTGGACCTATGACTAAAACAGTGTTGATAACACAGAAGTATTTTGGCTATTTCTGAACAGCACTTGCACAGCACCAAGGCTTTCTCTTTTTCCTACTCTCCCGATGCCCTGTCCAGTAAGTGGGCTGGGGGTGCAAAAGAGACTGAGGGTGGACACAGCCAGATATGCTAACTCAAATAGAACAAATGGGGTAGTCCAGTCTGTGTAATGTCATGCCCAACAATAAAACTGGGATAGCAGAGGATGGAGGGTTTTGTCTTCCAAGGTAGCCATCTTTCAAAAAATGTTTGGCCACTGGTCTGTTTGTCAGAAGTGGTGAGTGATTGCCTTTGTGTCACGTCTGGGTTTGAGAGTTTTTTGGGTTTGGGGCGGGGGGTTCTCTCTCCTTCATTTATTAACTTGTTTTTATCTCAACTCACAAGTTTTCTCACTTTTCCTCTACCTATACTCCCACTCATCCTGATGGGAGGGAAGGAATCAGTGAGCGGCCATGTGGGTATTTGGCTGCTGGCCAAGGTCAGGGCACCACACAAACACATTGGATGAAATGAGAGCTATCACAGGACTACTTTTCCACATCTGGCAGCAAGAACTATAGCAATATGTAACCTGTATAATATTTCTTTCACAGTATGTCCCACTTTCCTATTACCTGTTTGATCACATCATGGATCCTTGGAGACATCAGTCACTCCCTGTTGGCCACCCTACTTGACTTTCCTTTCCATGAAGTCAAGAACTCAATTCCTTTAAGTCATGAGGGAACAGGACAGAGTTCATTCATCAAGAGGTGGAAGCACTCCAGGTTTTACAATATAGACATCAGACAGTCAAATTGTCTCAAATAGTCTGAGTTTCCCATTATAAACAAAAACAAGATATTGGAATTAGAAGTCCAAGAAAGTCAATAGGTAGTTCTTTGAGTGCTTTCAAAAACACCATTTTGACAGATGGACTGCCTGTTTCAATTTAAACAAATATTCAAATTCAGGAAAAAAAGGAAAAAGACATTTAATTTCTTGGGAACAAAACACAATTAGCCTGAATTTGAGGAGTGAATTCTATGAACTGAAGTCCTTAATACTCATGAGATCTTTACATCTTTTATTATGCCAGTATTGCTTCTTTCTATGTGCCATGCTTCTCTAACACCCTTAACTACCATGGCTACAGCAATGTTTATACACAGAGGAAAGTTTTTGCTTCTTGCATTGATACCTAAGATATACTAACATTATTCTTGGAGCAGCGGGACAGATTCAGTATATGTATGACTATAATAAAATATTATATTTAATATAAAATTCCCTGTTGATTTTTGGATGCATATTGCCACTAGCACATTTGCAAAATTGATGAAAGTGAAAAAAAAATGAGTCATTGCTAGAAGCAGAGCATAATGGAGTATTAAAAATTGCACAGATCCAAATCCTATCTTCTTGGAGTGCTTAGAGATGCCACAGATAGGAACATGTACAGTTTCTTGGCATTTGGCATAGTGTATTAATTAATCCTATAAAGGAGTTGGGGTACAAAAAAGCCTCCAGATCAGCAGCTAATTTCAAAAAAATAGTTGAAATTCCATAGTGCTAGCTTGGAGAACTTACTTGGAAATTGCTGTATTGCAACAGAGCTGTTTTGATAAGTAAACCAGTTATGAAGAAGGAAAAAGTCGAACTGAGAACTCAAGCTGATGCTGAACAGCATGAGTGTGAAAGTTCAGTCAGCATGTACAGTGCTGTTGCTTCATATAAAGAAGAAACCAGCACATGGGAAAACTCTCCTCTTTGCCCATCAAAGCACTTCATATATTCACAGTGTGAATTCACACAAATATTTATGTAATGAAGTACAGCAGAGAAGTAGCAGTTAATATTTGTTACATTCCAATAGCAAAAATAAAAGGTAATGGGGACTGAAACCGCTCTTGTGTTCTAACCATCCCCATGTCTTATTCCTATTTATTTTATTGTGATGTTTTTCATAATGTCCCAGGAACCTTGCACTTTTGCTCCTCCAGAACAATCAAGGAAAACAGATACACAAAAAGTTAGGCAATCTGTGACCAACAGGTAGTTTTGGGGTTTTGTTGGCTTTTCGGTATTTGTTTATCTTTTTAAAGCAACAATAAGAAGAATTATAAGTGGAAAGTGAATGTTCAGTGATGCAAAGAACTTTCAAGAATCACATTAGCTAATAAATTTCTTTAAAAGAAATGCTGTACTTTTTGTATCTGTTAAGAAATTCACCCTGTATCAGGGATCTGTGGTTCCATTTTCATTATCAAGGGATAATATAATTGATTTTGCATGAACCTTTAAGAATTACTATTTCCTGTTCAGTGGTTTTATTTTCAATTTGATAGTGAAACACCCATAAAATTTAAAGGTTTATTGCAGAGAAGGGGTTTGGTACTAACACCTGGCAACTATATGAAATGCATACTCAACTAAGGATTAAAAAACAGCATTCCTGTAATTTTTTTATACTTTTTTTTTTTTTTTGCTCTGCCATTTGTACATGAGGTCAGGGAGATCAACCTGAGCACAGGCAGTGGAGGAGAGGGTGAACAGGGAAAGCCTCCAGAGCAGCTGCTTGGGAAACCATATTAGAGATGGAGGTAGCTGCAATGAAGACTTCCTGCAAAGTTCAGTAGCTTTGAGGTGAGGTCACTCAGGTTTGTACCTACTAAATCCACTGAAGAAAAGCAAAAGTTATAAGAAAAAAATAATCATAAAACATATGTTCTAATGGATAAGTTCTGCTGAGATTTTAGTCAAATCATCCAAAGTCACATATTCAAAAGCAACAAACACTTTTTCTTGCTGTCAGCTCAGTATGCTCCATCTGTGGAATTTTGATAGGGACCATCTTTTCAAAGCACTGGAACCAGAAAAGTTCTGAAGTTGTGAGTCCAGAAACAATCTTTGAAAATCTTGGATTTGGTTCTTGGAAAATGCTGAGCAATGTCGTAAACAGGGGATGTCATTCCAGAAAAAATGAAATATCAGACTGTGAAACCTTAAACACAAACATGTTGTTGTCAGATCATCTTTAAAATAAGCTTAGAAGCTATCAAGTCACAGATGTCATGAAGTTTTAGAGAGTAGTTATTTGTAAAGCTCCGAGTACGTAGGTTAAAGGTATGGTTTATTAGTATGTATTATTAATACAATTGAAGAAAGAAAAAGAAAGTTAGAACAGCTCTCCATCACTCCTACGAGGCAGGGCTCCATATAACTATAAAAACATTGACAATTTAAAAGACTAAACACTGCAAAAAATTGAGATGTCTCCAGCTTATCTGCCCTAAATATTCCATACAGAAATAAATAGACTGCCCAATATTTTCTATGAGAAAGGATAACATAAATTTAAAATATAAGACACATAGACAGGAACAGATATTTTTTAAGATTTCTGAAAACTGTCATTGTAATTATTTTTTTTCCTGGGACACTATGCAGTCACCTATTTTCCAAGTCTTCAAGATCTTAGATTTCTCTTTATCAGAAATAGAAACTGAGTTGATTTCAAAAACCAAGGTGTACACTCACTGTTTCACACTATATGCCTTTCTACTCCTGTGGTCAAGTACCTTGCAGTTATTATTGCTTATTTGTTCAAGTGGTGAGGAAATATTAAATATCACAAGTTCTCAGCAGAGACTGGACAATAATTATCAACAGATGGCTGGCAGTAGGGTTTTGAGAGAGAGAAAGAAGTTACCCTTCCTTCCAAAACAACCCTCTGTGAGAAGCCCTAAACAACTCATGGGTGACTGTTTTGGTTAAAATCAGATTTAAGTTAACCACCTGTTTTCTCACTATGCTTTTTGTGTTAACCCTTGCTTATTTAGCTGTGACTAGCAAGCACAAATGCTCTATGTCCTGCCTTTCTCATAATGATGATATTTACATTTGAAAAACCCAAAGAACTTTTCATATGTATTCTCCCATTAAAAGTAATACCACTGTTGGGTAATTAGTCAAGTACGATTTTGCAACACTGTCTTAAGCTTCCATACCCATGCATCTCAAAAAACTCCCTAGAAGATGTGGAAACACACAGTGGGACAAATCCTCCACTGAAGTTATTGATGGAGTTAGGATAATATATTCCAGGGTCCCTTTACATATGATATGCTTTGTTTTCAGTAAAAACATGTGGTTAATCAAACCACTAGACCCTGAGCTATTTGCTTCACAAATCAACCCTTCCCTAAATATTTTTAAAGCACGTCTGTTTTACAAATACTGGGAAAAAGTAAAGACAGTAGAAATTGCCTTACTACCCATCACACTCTATTTTCCTTTGCCTTGTGTACCTAAAGGGATTCATCTGCATATTGCACTCCAGGCACCTCAGTTAGAAACTCTGTAGAAGCCCCAGCAAATCAATTCATAAGGATAAATCCCAAGGATCTCCACTGGGTTTCTGCAATACAAAATCAAATATATTTTCTCGTATTAAATCTGGTCTTTATTTATGTGCTGCTAAAGAGAAAAGTGCTTTAGAGACCGTTACAGGAAGATGACTTCTACACTCCTTATATTGCTATGTTTTGTGTGGAGAGCCTGCACAACAACTCATTGTACCAAATCATTGTAACAATTCAGTTGTAGTTTTTTTAAATTATTAAAGAAAGAAGCTCCTGAAGTGCATTCCTACTGGTTCTCAACTGCTTTGCCACACAGTATCAAACAAAGATGCCTGGAAGGCAGCTTGAAGGTTGGGGAATTTGTCTTCACCAGCCGCAGCTATAGCTCAGCACTGTGCTTGACCCACACCAGCAAGTCCCTGTCCTGACAAGAGACCCCAGTGCCATTGCTTCTCACGTGTGAAGCCTGATTGGAGCAACTGGTACTTGGTAAGATCAAGGTCCTGAGCACACAAGGCTTTCATGCCACAAACCATGATCAAAGCAGAGCTCTCAGTTCACCTCAGGGCCAGCTGCATCCTCCATCCAGCTCTCCCACCTGGGGCAGGTCTGAAGAGCCCTTCATACAAAGCACCCCAGCCCATCAGCAAGGCAGCCTCTGCTTTTCATTCTCTGTTGCATTTGGATCACGCTTTCTGGAATTATACCATGTTTATTCCCCTCTTATCACAAAAAAAGTAACTGTGACATTTTTAATGAGTTATTGTGACCTTACTTCGCCAAAATTTGCATTTTCTTTCAGAGTCAGACTGGGGACACAAGCGCTACACAGCTCTTGGACCAGCAGTCTGCTTACGGGTGAATATCCCTTTAAGGTACTATTTTAAATAGAGTAGCTAGAGTATGTGTTGGTTAAAATTCACTTGACATTAACAGCAAAAGGACAATAAACTAAAGCTCAAAGTTGAGGTCAAGACTGGGTAAAACCTCCTCTAGTTGTTTCTTCCTTCTAAAACACAACTAACAAAAGGAGATTCCCTTCTCTCCCTCACTTCATGAGAAGCCACTGAAAACATAAAATGTACCTGTTCCTCTTGTAAAAGCATTTCATGCCCTTCTGCAAAACAGTATAGATGATGTACTAAAATGGTTTGCTAACAGATAAGGAATGAACCAGCAAACCTTAAGTACCTCTGAAGTCTTACGATGGGAGTAATGTCACAAATCAATGAGCAAGTAGCACCCAGCATATTAAAATATTCAATCAGTTTATGTACAGGAACAATTTTTTTTCCTGAAATATCTCAGTAATTAATGTGCTTACACATAATGGCTATCAAACCACAGTTTGGACAGATTTCTGAAAAAGTCTCTCAATAATATTTTCTGTTTAAATTCATTTAATGTGTCAGAGAAACATTTATTCTTGCTTTTTTCTAAGTATAATAAACCCAAATGAAATGTTAACAATTTTTTTTAAAATCCCCACTTTTGCCCTAGCTGATGTAATAAAACAAGATTTCATATTTTCATATAAAAAACTCTTTCAGTTTTAAAATGTTCTTTAATCACTTAGTTTGGTATTTTTACACGTGTTTCAATAAAAAAGGTCTATCTAATGAATTCCCTTCTAAAACCACTATTAAGTTTGGAAGTTGAAGGTCATATGACTAAATAAAAGGCTCATTGCACTGACAGGAGAGGTAATAAACTGGAATAGGTAAATGTGAGCAGTAGCAGATAAAAAGCTGCACATTCTGGACCTCATGCAAGCACCCTGCACGCATACACACACACATACACTCAAACATGGATTTGGACTAGAACTTGCCAAAATCCCTGCCCAAGGCAAACCAGCCAGGCCTGAAAGGCTGTTCCCTTTCACATAAAAATAGTAATAATGAATAAAAATATTTGGAAGTCCTCCAATGCCTCATACAGCATAATTTTTGTTTCTTTTCCCCAAGTATACCCACAGGCTTGCTCCTGCTCTGTAGTCCCTGTTCTCCCTGGTTTCTCACCAAGGTAATATATTTGCACCACTGTGAATGAAAAGCAACATTCTGAATTATAAGTGCAAAGGAAATCTGTGTTCTTAACATCTTCTTACTTTTTCTTGGGGTGCTACATTTCATCACTCTGACAAAGATCCCATTCAGGATAGCAACTTCATCCCTCACATTGGACATGAGGCTTGGAGTTAGGTCACTTTTTTTTCCCTGTGTTTCCCCCATTGCCTCATGTGACCTTAGGCAATTATTTTAATACCTGGTACCTCAGTTTCTTCTTATGCTAAACCCATGACAATGGCCTTTGAGATCAAAGAGTAGTTTACACAAAGCAGGAATTCAGTACCTAAATCCTAAATTGCAACTGAGCAGGCTCAGCTTTCTTATAATTCTAGGGGCACCTAGATATTCAAGTTGCACCTTTATGTGACCTGGAAGCTCCCAAAGTGAGTGGAGGTTTGTCTTACACATCCTCCAAACTGAAGACCTTCATGGTTGTTTCCTGCCTCAGCTTGACCAGGATTCGGATCCCATCCATGTACACTTCTTGACCAGGACACCTTCCTGGGTAGAATAGGAAATTTGGGGTGGTACCCTCCAAGGTAGAGAACATGTGATTATTTCCTCTGTCTAGTCATAGTGGCAATAAGATCCTGCAGCTTCAGTTTTATCTGTAGAGCTACAACTTAGCAGCAATTATCAGTACAATCATGAGTCCTTACTGAGGAGCCAGTACTTTGGTTTATGGTGTTGCCATGTTGGTTGAACTAATGTTTTAAAATATTATCATTTCCTCAACTGCATGGTGAACACAAGATAGTGCCTGAATATCAGGTTTGGCAAAGTATGGCAAACCGTTTTAAAAGACGTGACAAAACACTGAACTAAAGATAAATTTGAACGCCTTATAAAAGCATTTTCAAGTTTGACTTAGGCCATCTCTGAAGCTACAAGGTAGTTTTCACTAGTCTTTTGTTACTCCAGTCCTATATCTGTGATTAACTATTAAAATGAAGGGCAAAGTAGTATGTGTATTAATGTTTGATGCTAGACAGAATCCCCATTTCTTTGTCTTATTTCCAGATGTGCAGGTACAAACTAGATTGTCCTGTATAACTGAAATAGAGAATGAAGCCAACTGCATTGTTCATCTATAGGTATCACAGAGCTCCGCGTGAAAACATGGCAACCTAAATGGCTATAAATGTGTTACAGTTTCCAGGACTCTGAAATAAATCTTCATACTTAAAACAGAATTAGCCATTCTTTAAACAACATGCATCGAAAAATTATTCTCAGCTAAGCAGGTACAAATGAACTATTATTAAGGCTTCTGAAATAAAAGCAAAAATAATAAATAGTGTGAAAATAAGCTTACTGCAACAAAGCACGTGCACTGCTCTGACTTTGAAATTCTTCTGTGAACATGTGACATATTCTCTTTAGATGCTTACATAAAGAAATATTGAGTGCTGTCCATGATTCTATTTAACTACCATTAAAAAGCCATTATTATTAACACAAACAGCTTAGTTTCACCTCCTCTAAGGCTGACAGTCTTGGTAGGTTGTTTTTTAAGTCTGAAAAGAGGACAAGACACAGCTATACTGTGTGGCTGCTGGACAGGAGGTGCCATTGTGGCTACCAGGTTTTATTTATCCTTAACCTTAAGAAGCAGTCCTTTAACCAATAGCCTTCTCTATTGCCTTTCCACTTGAAATTTAGCACTATGCTTTGCCCTATTCCCAAGACAGTTTTTAATGGCTCTTTCTCATTGCAGAGAAAAAGCTTCTTCTGAGTTGGTCATGTTCCAGTGCAATAAGTAACAGCACTTACCAGGAACTTATACTGCAACCTTTTGATGCTCAGAGAAGATACACTGGTCATGACAAGTCTTTATGGTAGCCTGCTGGTGTTGCTTAGTTGAATGACTCATTTCTGAAATAGTCAAGTGGGGAAAAAAAAAAAAATAAAATAAATAAAGTTGAGCTGCATGTTGGAAAAGAAAAGAGGTTTTGTCACTGACTGTTGTCATCTAATGTAATTTTCAATATATGTATACAGTAATAGGCCTAACACAATTAGCAAAGTGTCATAAAGACACAATTCCTGAGCAGTTTTAACAACACACACATGCACTCACACATACACACACACACACACACACGAAGCTGGCAGTCACAATCTGTTATTATCAGAGTGAATAGCATTAATCATTTTTAATGGTCAATCTGTTAAAAAGAAGTTCTAACTGATTACTGGTGTAAAAAAAAATAAACATCATACATACAAAACTTATTCCCAAAAAACTGAATCACTTTTGTCAGGTATTTAACTTAAACCAGCAAAACAGACCATCAAGAAGGCAGCATTTAAATGGATGCCTGCAGCGATGGCCAGTCAATGGCCTCTTTATTTGTTAAAGATGGATTATTTTAAATAAATTACAGAGCACTTTCACTGAATAAACAGAGTCTCAGTGGCTGTGGCATGCTATACATGCTTAATTGAGCCACAGAAATCCTAAATGACTACTGAGCTGTGTAATCGCCTTTGATTTTGCTGATAGGACCTGATTCTTTAGGCAAAAACCAAGCCATTGAGGGCTGAAAAGCAACACTACCTTGAGGAAAATAGAAAGTTTAATCTGGAATATATACTTATAATATTTCGGAAACCACAGGGATGGAGTGTTCCAATAACTGAACACAAGGCAGCTTCAGAAGTGAACGATCTGCGTGTCATTTTTATTTGAGCTTGATATGTTAA
This sequence comes from Caprimulgus europaeus, assembly GCA_907165065.1. Next base: position 16,462,094 of record OU015526.1, read on the forward strand.
ATGTCCCAAATGTTTATGTTGTATAAGCCCACTTAAACATTGCAAAGTGCAACAGATTCATTGGCAAAATAAAAAGCATAGCTTTTTTAGTCTTGCTTTCTGTCTTTTTGCATTGATACAGCGCATAATGCACACACATGTACCCAGGGGTTTTCTTAAGTAATCGTGTAATTTGACCACTTTTGGGAAACCTGCTAATGTGATTTATTTTGAGTGTTACCTATGACTATAGACTGAAATAAAACATTAGGTCAGAAACCAGGAAAAGAAGCTTTAACCCTTACAGATCATAGTGTTCATTTTGAGATTTTGCATTATTAACTCTTTATGGTTTGGTCTTCGTGTCACTCAGGCACCAAAAATTCCCATCTGAAATAAGTCTATACTTGGTATATAAGACTTGCAGGATCTCACCCTTCCTCTGACATAAATGAATCCTGAGCTAATGGCATATGGAATTCATTTTGACAGAAGTTATGACCTTAAATAATATTACTTCCATTTGTCAATATCTCTGGAAAATGGTTTGACATTAAGAGGCAGTTTGAAAACTACCTTGAATAACAGCAATTAAAAGGGAGATTGATACTGTTAGGAACTTTAATAATGATTGTGTACCTGGATTTTCTCTGAAGGATTTCAACACCTACATCTTTCTTCACTAACCAAGTGCAAAAATGCTTAGCTGTGAAATTCTTCTCTCTCTAAAGGAGCACAATGAGCTGCATTTGCCGTTTCCACAATTTCACTGTACATTTGAAAAAAAGGTATACAAGTTTAACCATGTTGGTAAAGCACATGCCTGGCAATATCCAATTATAATTGATAAGAATGAAAATTGGAGTGTTCATCCATACACAACGATCCCACAGAATTAAAATATGCCATTTTAAATATTCTAAAGGAGTCTGACGAATGCTACACTATTTTTGAAAATAGGACCAGGTTGCTTCAAAGTGCCACACACTGGTCAAGCAAAGATGCTCATCAAACTGAAAAGCTTTGGTCAGAGCAGCTGAACTGTTCCTGTGTGATTTTAGAAACTCAGACGAAGAGGCAGTAGAAGAATTTGAAGACGCTCTTGGTACACTTTTGGTTATTCCCTTTATATTTTTCATAACAGATGAGAAAAGATCCCACTGTCATGAATGTAAGCCCTTCCTCGAGTGAAACCACCTGGAGTTTTGCCTGCCTCCTGGGCCAGAGCAGCACAGCAGGGATGACACAGGGAACAAGCCCAGCTGCCACAGCTCTGTTTAGCATCCTAGCACTATATTGTCAGGGAAAGGAGAAAATACTTAATGCTCCTCCTCAACAAACGTTTTTTAGTGGAATTAATGAGAAAAGAAAACTGGAACTTACAGCTGTGTTGGCTTGTGAACATAATGATAGTGAAAATCCCCCAAATATATGAGAACTTTGCAAGGGCAGAAGGTTCTGCACGTCTTTCTCAGGCTATTCATTCCAACCCAGGGCATAACTATCTTCATGTTTTCTTTGGCAGTACACATTTTTCCTTTAGCCACAGAGACACATTCTCAGGAGGCCACCAATCAGGCAGAAACTGTGTGGTAAAGACCCATGTAAAATTCAAATAGGCTAGTGCCACGCAGTCGTTCCCCACTCTACCTCCAGGATTACAGAGCAATGTGGCAGCAGGTGTGACCAAGTGCTTTTTTTGTGCTATAGACCCTCAGGGAATAATATTTGTGCACATGAACCCCAGAGCTGAACTAGACACACTCTCATTTCCTTGGTGGCCTAAAAGTAGAACCTCATGTAAGTAATTTGGACTGGTTTCCTGTAGGCCCTTTTAAAACATTTTTTTTTCTTGTTTAATATGGCTACATGCTAGTCAGTAACCCTTTTGACTGTACATGCTGCTAACTCAGAGACATCTGGCTGGATTCAAACATTCAAGTGCTTTTTATGGTTCCCTCTGGCCCGTGAGCACAACATCTTATATGGACATTAATTGAGAGGATACCTCTGCTCTTTCCACAGGCCAAAGGAGCTCAAATAATTAAGACACTGCTAACAAAACTGGTCAGCAAAAATTTGAAACAGGAGAAACAGGAGAGGAGCAATTGTATCTCACATAAGAGAAGTCTAGGCAGACCTAAAGACAACACAAAACAGAGACCTGAAGTTGCACCACATGTGTGTAAGGAGAAATATGATATAACTGGTTAACTGAAACTTACCTAAATCAGGAAACAGGCTTGAACATTAAAATTCTAAGACACAGTTAATAGAAAAGACTCAATAGGACACAAGGGAAACAGCTATATGGGTGCGGAAGTATGCTAACTCCAGGAAAAGAAATGCTATAGCCATTTTGATTGCTGCAGAAAAAGCAGCTGACATGGTGAAACAATCATGAGAAACTCACAGCCCTGTAGGGACCAGTGACAGAGATCCCAAAATGATTCTGCAGAGAACAGTCTGTAGCAAACTGAAATAAGGGATCAAAAGACAACTTGGGTATCGGTTATCTTTTAAGTGAGGGAACATTCATGGAGCTGCTGCAGAACTTGGGTTGTCCTAGATCCTGAAGATAGCCCACACACTATCTCTGTTTAGAAAGTGGAAGAGTCATGAGCCAAAAATTAAATAAAGATGCCATCATTACAAGTACTATGTAGAAACGCAAGTGGGACAAATTCTTCTATTCCTGGCATGAACAAAGGCTCTATTAAATAAATTTTTCTCCTATGTACATAGTATCTCCAGTAAATCCTCATCCATGTCCAGGTATTGGTACTACAAATTGAAGAATCCAACCCCACAAGAGAGTGCACTGTACCTTCCACAAATCAAATTCTAGAACAAATATTGTGAGATATATGAAGAAGGTTATGCTACATTTATTTATATAGTGTCTTTCAAACCAAAACATTTCAAAGTGCTTAACTAACTATTGATCAGCACAGATGCCCTCATGAGTGTATTCACTGAGCAAAAGGTCGCAGATATCCTTATGTGAGGAACAGCTATAATTAATTCCCAGTGGAGGAGGAACACATAAACTGTCTGCAGAAGAGGGGCAATTGGTAAATGTTACACTCCCCTCAAGCACCTTCTCTGCCAGTGTCAGACTCCACAGTGGTCACCTTTTTGTTTTACAAGTGAGTCAAGGAGTAAAGCTGCATAAAAATAAACAATTTGTGGAGGATGTGTTGTGATGAGAAATACAGGAGCAAAGTTTTAAACAATACATCAGGCAGTAAGAAAACATAATTTATTCAAATCTTACAGTCACCCTACCTTGAAGTAGCACTTACAATAAGGAGGTCAAGTTCTTCACTTTTTTATTGCAGAAGATGATAATCATTCAGATTTTTAAAAATAATCAAAGGTATTTTCACTATTTCCAGTTCCAGCACGTGGCTTCACTGGTTGCCTCCCAAAATCCTTCCAACATTCTGACACATAGTGTTACATACATGCTTTTTTGTCTGACACAATCTTGCACCAGTTTTGCTTTGACCTCAAAAGGAAAGCAAATAAACCACCACAAAGCAACGATAGCCAAACAAGGCAGTCAGCCTTCTAGACACTGACTTCTCAGTCTCCTGCTAAGGCTATCTTGTGAGCAATAACTACAGCTATTTTTAATCTTTCTCATATTCTAACGGACCATAAAACTAATTTACCTTTGATTATCATTTGATGTCATATGTATGTTTTATCTGCTATATTTATCTCTATTTTCCACTAACAATGTTAGAGCAACACTGCAGCCTACAGGTATAAATTGATTAATAATTAGCATAGATTCCTTTCCCTCCATGTAGGCTGCAGGTAGCATCCTGTTTCAACCTTCAGCAATGCAAATAAGCTGATGTTGGCAGTATAGCATGAACTGCTCACCAGTCATTTCCTTAATGACTTGCTAATTTTCCTCTCCATATCCTCCACATGACACACTGGAACCTCACATGCTTGCACAGGCCAGTGCAACTGAGAATGCAGCCCATGTCGATAGCCCTGTGATTTTGTTTTCATGCCAGCTCTTGTTTGTCTGTTTTCCCCTTAAGAAATCTGCTTTCAACTTTTAATTTAATCTCTGATGATGGCATCGGTATAATTCTTTAGATATTTAATTTCTCTATCTACCGTACCTCCTGCTAATCTGCAGCTGCCTGAACTTTGTGTTTTTAAAAGCCAGAGATTAATGTTTTTTTTATTTTTGGTTCAGCATTTCATTCTTGTTCACTTGATTTACTCAAGTAAATATTATACAGCTCTTAACCCAATCCTTTTTACTTTTTTTTTAATTAAGAATGAAAGAACTTGTATCCTTGAATATACCCCTAGAACATTGTTTAATACACGCAGAATAGAATGTAATCTTTCTTGGATTTGAATGCGACATTCAGTGCTTTTTAGAAGCATTAACAACTGAAAAGTACCATTGTATCCCAGGGTATAGTAATCTCCTTAAACCTCCAGAAATAACAAGAACATTGTTTTTCTTTTGTATCATAACACTGGGATTTACCAGCCTAATACAGTAGAACTCTCATTCCGAAAATCTTATTTTCCTATCTATTGACTTAAATAGCTATGCTGTGTGACCACAGACCTAGAAACTCAAGTATATTTTGACTCAGTAATACCATATGCTCTAGATAGAAAGTACTTAGTGCTGTCCCCATGGAGTGTGTACCTACGAAGCAATTGCCTAGGAGTCACTGCTTTTTTGACAGCAAACTTGCTAATGGCATGGCCTCAGGTTTCAGAAAATAGAAGATGCCTGTGGTCTCACCAGCTCCAGACTGCACAATGGCTCAGGGCACTTCCAGCGTGCAGAGCCCTGAAATGTAGCCGTCAGCTGCATAGGGACTCTAATATGTAAATCTCATACTTGAGGGTATAATACTTACAGAGTGCTTTTTCTTGGCCTGGTGACCAAACTGAAGAATATCAGTAACAACAAATTATTAAAAAGTCAATCTGCAAGATATTTTTGCAATGCTCAGTAAAGCAAAATAGTTTGTCTGCTTTTGTTTTATTTTTTAAATATTTTAAAATAAAACCTACATGCTTGATCTCCCTTCCCATATCCAATGGCTGACACAGTTACCTGGAAAAAAAGCAATTCAGATTCAAAACTCTTTTCTTTAAAGGCTCCGAAGAGGTCTAGCCAGCTGAACTATTTGTTATCCCACATTTACATCTGCCTAATATAGACATTGCTTTTCAATTTTCACTGGCACTTATTAGCCTTGGGTCAGCAATGGGTTAGCAAAACATACTACATTGTACCTGACCTGGCTCTCATTTTGCTAGCTTGTTTCCAGGGTTAACAAGAGCAGGTGCAGTTTGGATGTCCACTGGCAATTTTTTTTCATATAATTTGATTTACAGCAGTACTGTTGGAGGAGATACATTCACACTGTGTGTAGGGCAGCAAAGCTGCAGCAAACTTGCCAACAGGGCATGGGACCTTGCAAACACTGGACACAGGGAATCATCCACATGGAGTTCAATCAGTAATGGGGACTCAAGGATGGAGGCAATGAGTTTCCTTGCTGTTGGAGGGAATTAGAAATAGAAAGCAAAGTCAAAACTGAGGAGGCAAGTCGTTGCAGCTACAACACCACAGAACCACAGAATCACAGAATTGCCTAGACTGCAAAAGACCTCTAAGATCACCAAGTCCAATCATTAACCTCACACTGACAAGTCCCCAACTAAACCATGTCCCTAAGCACTATGTCTACATGACTCTTGAATACCTTCAGGGATAGGGACTCCACCACTGTCCTGGGCAACCTGTTCAAATGCCGGAGAACCCCTTCAGTAAATAAATTCTTCTTAATATCCCATCTAAACTTCCCTTGGTGCAACTTGAGGCCATTTCCTCTTGTTCTATCACTTGTTACTAGGTTGAACAGACCAACCCCCACCTCTCTACACCCTCCTTTCAGGTAGTTGTAGAGATCAACAAGGTCTGCCCTCAGCTTCATTTTCTCCAGGCTAAACAAACCCAGTTCTCTCAGCTGTTCCTCATGACATGTGCTCTAGACCCTTCATCAACTTTGTTGCCCTTCTCTGGACACAATCCAGCACCTCTATGTCCTCCTTTTAGTGAGTGGCCCAAAACTGAACCCAGCACTCAAGTTGCGGCCTCACCAGTGCCCAGTACAAGGGTAAGAGAACTTCCCTGGTCCTACTGGCCACACTATTTCTGACACAGGCCACCTGGGCACACTGCTGACTCACGCTCAGCCGGCTGTCAATCAACACCCTCCGATCCCTCTCTGTCAAGCAGCTCTCCAGCCATTCCTTCCTCCCCAAGCTTGTAGCATTGCTGGGGGGTGTTGTGTTCAAAGTACAGAACCCATCATTTGGCCATATTGAAACTCATGCAATTGGTCTTGGCTCATTGATCTAGTCTGTCCAGATCCCTCTGCAGAGCCTCCCTACCTTCAAGCAGATCAACACTTCCACTCAGCTTGGTGTCACCTACAGACTGACTAAGGGTGCACTCGATCCCCTCGGCCTGTTCATTGATAAAGATGTTAAACAGAACTTGCCCCAACACTGATCCCTGAGGAACACCACTTGTGACCGGCCTCCAGCTGGATTTAACTGCATTCACCACCACTCTTTGGGCACAGACAGTATTTTTACTCATCCAGGCCATAAGCAGCCAGTTTCTCCAGGAGAATGCTGTGGGAAACGGTGCTAAAGGCAAAAGGAGGAAAGAGAATTAATCCAAAATACAAATTTCAAAAAGGAGAAGCAAGGCTTTTTTTTCTGTTATGTTTAATTTTTTTCTTAATTCAGAGTTTTAAAAATATGACCATCTAATATATGAAATATGTTACTGAATTACCCTGTGCTACTCAGATCACCAGTCTCTTACAAGCCAGTATTTATTACTTAGTGTGTTTTTAAAGAAAACCCATCAATGAAGCAAACCACATTCTGTTACATGTTCGACTGCTTTTGTAGTTCAGGACATAAGGCACTCTTTTTTTTTTTTTTTTTCTTTTTTTTTTTTTTGGAGGTAACCTAAGGAGATGGATCATATCCAGGGAAACGGTTAAAAGAACGGACAAGAAACATAAGAGAAACAGAAAGAGCTGGCAAAGACAAAACACGAAGGAAAAGAGTTGGTGAACAATAAATGAGAACCAGAAATACAACAAAGATTTGGAAAAGATGTTTATTTTATTTCAAATTAAAAGCAAGAAGGAAACTATAACTGTGGTACAAATTGCTCAGTGCCCCATGCAGTGCCAATATCATGCCATTCATTATACTTGCAGGTGTATTATTTCTAGTTCCCTAGATAAAATGCTTTGTATCTTGTATTTTAAAATTTATTTTTTCACTGCTATAGTGCCAAAGGTTCTTACTCTTCCAAACTCAATAATAACTAATCATTTTCCTGGCTGCAGACTGGGAATATGGTTACTATTTTGTGCAGGTAATTCTTCCATTTTTATTAAAGGACCACTCTAAAATTTTGATCCATCTGTATTTCAAGTTATTTCCCAAATGTTTATTGTCCCCTGCGAGAAAGGTTTTTCTATTAAACCTTATTCTTTTTCCTAATTCCAAACCTGGTTTCCCACTACTGGGATGAAAATTTTATTATGATCAATATTACATACTTTCTTCTCAAAAAAAATTAAAAACCAAATCGGCACATCAAAGTGAAATCTACCTTACTAACATCTTTCCCCACTCATGTGCAACTACTGCAAACATGCTTATATTGCCTGGCTTCTCTTGTGGCTGCTCAACAGCAGCTGTGGAGGTTTAGATAGAGATAATGCTGTCCAAAATTCAGCAGTAGAGCAAATGATGCTGGAGGGATTTAATTGCTCCAAGTTCTCTGGTACTTTCCATCCCCACTCCTTTCTTCTTTGAATCCTCCTCGAATCCTCCTCAAGCTGAAATGAGCATGACTTGACTCTAGTTCAAGATTCATGCAGTGGTTTAGCAAAGCTTCTCAACAAAGAAAATTCTCTAGCTCCAAATCTAGTCTGAGGACACTTTTCCTGTCTCTATGGCCACTTCCATGCAAAGAGAGAAACCCCCTCAGCCACCTCAGGGCACAGCAAGATCCTACATCACACCCAGGCGTCCTGTGTGTTGTGCACCCATCATGTGACCTGTTTGCACCTCCGTGTGAGGACTCCAGCCCGTGCACATAATGCCTCTGGCTTCGGTGTGCATGCAGTCGGATACCTAGAGACTTGCTCATTGCTAGGACAGCCATAACAAAACCATGTGAATACTACAGAAAGGAAGCCAGATGATAATCTGCTCAAGCTTGCTAAAAGCTATTGGGAATAACAGTCTAAAGTGTTTACTTGTTAAATTCAGAGTGCCAAGCAGGCACCTACCCCTTCAGAAAGTATCTATTTTTGTTTTAATTACTGTATCATCCTTAAATTACTGGTTCTACCAGACACAGGAGACTTTTCTGGCCTAGCAGTCTAGTGTCCCAACTTTGATAAAAGACTCTTAGCAACACTAACTCCTGAGTTTGATTTGGTTTTAACTTCAGTAAGTCTAGACATTTAAGGTGGTGGTGATCAATGAGATACCACTCCTTTCCATACCATAGTTTAATCCCCCGGCAACTACAGGCCTGTAAGTCTCACTTCTGTGCCCAGCAAAATTATGGAGATTATTCTGAGAGTTATTGAAAAACACCTGGAAGACAATGTAGTCATTGGTTCCAGCCAGCATGGGTTCATAAGAGGAAAGTCCTGCTTGATAAATCTAATTTCTTTCTACGATAAGGTTACTCACCTCATTGACCAAGAGAAGACAGTCGATGTAATCTTTTTGGGCTTCAGTGAAGCCTTTCATACCATCTCTCACAGTTTCCTCCTCTACAAAATGTCCAGCATGCAGCTGAATGCACATACTGCTATGGGTGAGCAATTGGCTGACAGGTCGAGCTCAAAGCTTTATAGTCAGTGGGGTTACATTAGGCTGGCGACCGGTCACCAGTGGGGTTCCACAGGGATCCATCCTGGGGCCAGTGCTCTTTCATGTCTTCATCATTGACTTGGATACAGGACTTGAAGGACTGATAATTAAGTTCACCGATGACACCAAATTGGGAGGAGATTTGGACACTCTCAAGGGCAGAAAGGGCCTGCAGAAAGACCTAGATAAATTAGAGAGCTGGGAAATCACCAACTCTATTAATTTTAACAAGGGCAAGTGTCAGATTTTGCACCTGGGACACAGCAACCCTGGACACACACAGAGACTGGGGAATGAGAGGCTGGAGAGCAGCCCTGCAGAGAGGGACCTGGGGGTTCTGGTCGATGGCAAGTTGAATATGATCCAGCAGTGTGCCGTGGCTGCCAAGAGGGCCAACCGTGTCCTGGGATGCATCAAGCACCGCATTGAGAGTCGGGCGAGGGAGGTGATCATCCCACTCTCCTCTGTACTGGTGCGGCCTCACCTTGACTACAGGGTGCAGTTTTGAGCACCACAGTATAAAAAGGTTATAAAGTTACTGGAGAGTGTCCAGAGGAGGCACACTAAATCGGTGAAGGGTTTAGAGGGAAGCTGTATGAGGAGATCTTAGGAACTTAGTTTGTTCAGCCTGGAGACAACTGAGAGGAAACCTCATCACAGTCTACAGCTTCCTCACAAGGAGAAGAGGAGGGGCAGGTACTGATCTCTTCTCTCAGGTGACCAATGATAGGACCAGGGGAAATGGCAGGAAGATGTGCCAGAGCAAGTTTAAGTCGGACATTAGGAAAGGGTTCTTCACCCAGAGGGTGGTGGAGCACTGGAACAGGCTCGCCAGGGAGGTGGTCATGGCACCCAGCCTGACAGTATTCAAGAAGCATTTGGACAGTGCCCTCAGACACATGGTCTGAATCTTGGGATTGTCCTATGCAAGGACAGGTGTTGGACTCAATGATCCTTGTGGGTAACTTCCAACTCACAACATTCTATGATTCTATGAAAAAAAATTATGTTACTACCTTATGCTTTCCTTATCATTTTAAAAGCACATAGTATGGAGAAAATCAGTCTTATTCATCCTCTTTTAAAAATAAATGCTTTGGGCAACACCCCAAGTCAAAAACGCTTGTAATAAACCTCTACTTGCTTTACCTTTTCTAGGAAAAGAAAATTTATCTTCTATTAAATTATCTAATCACAGTCATGTTCGAGAGAGAGATTTTCTCCAGGCTCCATCTTGCAAAAATGTAACAGTAATTAAGGCATTTATGAAGCAAAAAAACTACATAATGAAAGTTGACGCTGTGTTTTGACATACTATAATGCATGTTTTGAGGGAAATTATAATTATTTCAATGATGTGTTCTATCCTCAAATGAGCTGGAGCTCTCCATTTTGACAGCACTGTACTTTCCCAACTTCTAAATTCTAAAAACTTTTCAAACTTTAACAAGGATATGGTATGTTAAGGGACGCTGTAAAATTTAAATGCAGCTACCTCTAACTATTTATGAATGAAAATAATAATGCCTAAACATCAGTCTTGCACCTTGTCTCCATTCATGCATACACTTATTCCAATCGCTCGGGAGACAGATCTTATTACAGCCTTTTCTGCTCCTGGTACACTAGAGAAATAGATGGTAATTCCATCACTTCTTTATATATCAACAATAATTCCATGACTGACACCACCGTTAATGAAGTAGTAAAATAGTATTAGGAATAGAGATTTTAAAAATCTGAATTTCCATTACATGAGAAATTCTGACATTTCCAAAAAATTTAAACCATAATGAAATGCCCAACTTCAAAAAATCCTGTCAATTAAATCCTGTCAATCTGACAGTCAAAACCTTTGTTTCAAATTTAACTGCAGTTACATTTGCTGATAGATTTAAAACAGAATTTTGTATTGCAGAACAACCTTCAAAGCCAAAATAGCCATTTTAAATTAAAAATGAAGTTGTACAACCCTGATCCAACACTTCATCTACATTTTTCAAAATAAAATTTCATTTAAATTTTCATTTTTCTACCAAAATATATAGAATTGTAGTATCATAGAATCATAGAATGGTTAAGGTTGGAAGGGACCATAAAGATCATTTATTTCCAACCCCCTTGCTGTGGACAGGGTTGCCAACCACTAGATCAAGCTGCCCAGAGCGCTATCCCACCTGGCCTTGAATGCCTCCAGGGATAGGGCATCCACAGCTTCTCTGGGCAACCTCGGCCAGTGCCTCACCACCCTGTGGGTGTAAAATTTCCTCCTAATATCTAACCTAAATCTCTCCTTTCTTAGTTTAAAACAATTTCCCCTTGTCCTATCACTATCTGCTCCTGTAAAAAGTCACTCTCCTTCCTGTTTATAAGCTCCCTTCGAGTACTGGAAGGCTGCAATGAGGTCTCCCTGGAGACTTCTCTTCTCCAAGCTAAACAAGACCAGCTCCCTCAAGCTTTCTTCATAAGAGAGGTGTTCTTGGCCCTCTGATCATCTTTGTGGCTCTCTTCTGCACCCGCTCCAACAGCTCTACATCTTTCTTGTGCTGGGGGCTCAAGGCCTGGATACAATATTCCAGGTGGGGCCTCACAAGGGCAGAGTGGAGGGAGAACATCACCTCCCTCAACCTGCTGGCCACTCCTCTTTTGATGCAGCCCAGAATACAGTTGGCCTTCCAGGCTGCCATCACACACTACTGGCTCATGTCAAGCTTCTCATCCATCAGGACTCACAAGTCCTTCTCAGCAGGGCTGCTCTCAATGAGTTCTTCTCCCAGTCTGTACACATACCTGGGATTGGCCCAACCCAAGTGCCAAACCTTGCACTTGGCCTTGTTAAACCTCATTAGGTTCTTGTGGGCCTCCTCAAGCTTGTCCAGGTGCCTCTGGATGGCATTCTTTCTGTCTATTGTATCAACTGCACCACTCAGCTTGGTCTCATCAACAACCTTACTGAGGGTGCACTCAGTCCCACTACCCAGGTCATCGATAAAGATGTTGAAGAGCACCAGACCCAAGACTGATCCTTAGGGGACACCACTTGTCACCAGCCTCCACCTGGACATACAGCCATTCACCACAATGCTCTGGCTGCAACCATCCAACCAATTCTTTATCCATTGTATATTCCAGCCTTCAAATCCATATCTCTCCAATTTAGAGGTGTGAGACCATGTTGAAGGCCTTGCACAAGTCCGAGTAGATTACATCAGCTGCCTTTCCTTTGTCCACCAATGCCATCACTCCATCATAGAAGGCCACCAGATTGGTCAGACATGATCTGCCTCTGGTGAAGCCATGCTGGCTGTCTCGGATCACATCCTCGTCTCACACGTGCCTTGCCATAGTCTCCAGGAGGATCTGCTCCACAATCTCTCCAGACACAGAGGTGAGACTCACTGGTCTGTAGTTACCCAGGTCTTCCTTTCCCCCTTTCTTGAAAATGGAAGTGATGTTGCCTTTTTCCAGTCACTGGGGACTTCACCTGACAGCTAGGTTGGGACTTTTTTCACTTCTGAAAAAAATGAGCCATACAGTCATTCCTTCACCTGTTATTTTCTCTGTCTCTCACTCACACACTCACACAGATACACATGTGAATTCTTTTGCTCCCATAGATCACAGACATCACCACCCCTTTTCCTCACCCATCTTATTTCTGTGCTGTTCCTGGAAGCTAAGTCTTCTGCCATGCCAATTTTATCCCTTTGCTTCATTTACTACTCTGAACAATGTTATTTTTCCACAGCAGTTTTTTTTCTTACCATAGCTCTGGTTATTGTCTTTGTGGTCCTTATCCTATGTACCATTGGTCCCTCATTTCCAGATAACTTTATAACTCCACAGAACATTTTCATTTCACAGTGAATAAACTGAAGACATGCACCAGCAGCTAGAAACCAGAAATAAATCCCACACAGATTGACCAGTCTGCTCTCTGCAGACCACCAACAAATTTTCTCTGAATTTGTGAATGTTCTGGATTTAGACTTTGTGAATTGCTGCCTAGACAACACAGAGATTGACAGCTTTTCTGTTTATGCCCAGCAGAAAGCACGGCATTTACTCCAAATGAAACTAGACCTGGAATCAATAAAAACAATGCAATATGGCCAAGTTTTCAGAAAGACATGACTTTTGAGGAAAAAGTCTGTGACTGGTCTCTATTGGAGTCAGGGTTATGTGAGCCCTGAGTCTCAGACAGTTTTGACTTTCCTCCATTCTATGTTGTTATGATATTCAGTATCTCCAGAAACAAATAAGGCTTTTACTTCTTTCAGCTTCCAGAAGCACCCGTTCTGGATAACAAAGCGATGCAGAGTGGAAGGAAGTATTGGGTCCCTTACACAGAGGTGTTTCCTAGAAGGCAATTTTTGCATTTAATTTCAAGATCCTTCAGCACAGACACTCATTTCCCTAGTTAAATCATGGAAAGAGAGAAGAAAATATTTAAGCTTAGCAAATCAATGCTACAACTTAAAATCTGCCAGTGCTAGTCTTCCTGTTTCCCAGGGGAGGGTTAATTTGCTTCTTTTTATTCTTTATTCTTTATTATTTCGATTGGAGGATATAAAAGTGCTATTGAGAGTTTTGAAGGATAAACACTATATGTGGTAACTACTTAAAATAAGAATAAAATTTATTAAGAGTGTAGACGTTTTTATCACATTAGTGTGACCTATTAATGATAAAGGAAATTTCCTTTATCTAATGAGCTCTATGTTTATAAATGTAACAAGAGAAGATGTTTTAATTCTTACAATAAAACTAAGGAAGTTAAAATCTTAACCCCAGGGTACTTAATATATTTGATTCTGCATTTAAAGGGAATGTTGTTAACATTTATATTGTTTTTTATTACCTACAACATGGAGATCAGATATTTCAATATTCATTTCATTTTATAGATAAGGTATTAACAGATATTTGAAAGAAACAGTCATATAATCAAAATGAGATAAAATCATACTATAATCATGCTATAAAAAGAAAGGCTGAAAATTTCTCTGTTAAAATGACATAATGAATGTATGGAATTAAACATGATCAGAAAATCAGCCTTATAATCTGAACATATAGAAAAAAAAATATTTGACTGTATTAATTTAATAGAGGCAAATAAATACAAGGCTCAACCATTCTCCCTTTCTGCCAATGCATTTTACTACTTTTTTAATGTAGTTTTTTTTTTAAAGTCATAATATTCACCAGAGTTGAAAGAGTGCCCACAGTCCATATGGAAAGGGCAGAGTTTGATGATTTGTGCTTGAAGGTTCAGTGCTGTTACTAGGGGCTGCCTTTCACACCTTATACTAGTCAAGAAGAACTTCTGCTATTGGGTATGTCTTAAAGTTTTTTGAAAACATTAATTATTAACCACTTTGCCACAATAAGGAAGTGATCAAGGGCCCTGGTCATCTCTTATGTGACTAAGACTGTGCCCAAGAAGTGATGAAAATGTAGACAGCCCCTCTCAAAGCTCCTGACACATTTTCATGTGCCTGTAAGGTCTTAAGGATGCATCCATACATTTAGGAATTTTGGCTGGACTTGGAACTGCAGGATGAGGTGATAAACAGATTTCCCACTTAAAGCAAGGGGAACCTTATTAAAACAAGAGACTTTGTGGCAGAACAGACATCTGAGATATGTACCCATTTCCACATTTCTAAGGTGACTTTCCATCCCCTCAAGCCTTTAAATCATGTCCTCTGGTATTTTAAATTTGTGGATACCTGAAAAACCCGCCTTTGGCAAGTAATGAGCTGCATGCTCCTAGAATGACTTTATTAGTTAACTCAACTAGAGTTTTAAACCAGCTCCTGCATTGTTGCATGAGTTAAAGTTACATCTAAGCCTATAATGCCATCATGCCTTCCAGGAAACCCTCAGAAAGTGGAGCAGAAATTTCTTCTGCCAAAAAAACACCACTTCATAGTCAGGAATCATGCCATCTCACTGATGTTTGCTGGCACTGATAAAGTGTACTAAGGAATAAGTAAAGCAAAGAACATAGAATTTTTAAAAATGCAATCTCATATCCCTTCATCCAAAATCTCTTTCTCAGTAGAGAACATAGGTCAGATTTTTAATATATTTCAAGATTCTCTCTCCACTTAAAAATTATAAGATTTCACACTTCTCCCTATGCCACTTACAATACAGCGACCATATTGTCTCCAAGAGCCTGTCAGACTAAATGAATGATACACATGACCATCCACAGCAATTAAAGTGCATGGCCTGAAACCAAAATTTTCTGTGTTTCAGATGCAAATATTTGTATAATTAAAAAAAAATTGCTTAGGACTCAAAGTTTTATAAACAACTGGAAAAAAATGATTGAAGAGGGTGTTTTGTTTTTTAATTCAAAGTCCAAATAAAGAATAAGTATACTTTACCTTTCTCTGTATATGTATCCCAGCCATCTGTTAAAAAAAAAAAAATCAAGTTCAATAGTAACTGGCAGTATAAGAATTGCATTCCTTCTGCCCTTTGCTCAGGCACAATGCCACATAAGTTTGATGCCATAAAATTTAATTTTTTCGTTTTGAATGATTTACAGTGGAGCAGAACCTATAAATCAGAACAGTAACAGCGGTTATGAATAGGGATGTATGTTTTTCCAAAATTTCTAAATGAAATATTTTGAAGCAGGGTAAAAGAACTGCACAGTTCTCCACCTGGCAGCCATAACTGAAGTTAATAACACTTGTTTTGACATAAGGAAACTCTTTGACACCTAGACCTTTTTTTTTTTTTTTTTTTTTTTTTTAATAGAATGATCAAACAATCATCATCTAGTCTTAAGAAATCAAAGCAGTTAGTTCTGGCAATATGTTATATGGAGGCAGTCTTGCTTTTCAGCTATGTGTCTAATAATTTTGAAAATACACACCAATTCCTTAGCACAATCCCCTATTTTAATCATACACCATACTGTAAATCCTATTGCAGCACTCAGGAGCCCTTACCATAACGCCAGTAACAGACAATATGAAACACATGCTATGAGGAGGCTTCGATAACCTCAATATGAACTATTGACTTTGCAGCACTTCAGGTGCACGTTTAGACTTTCCAGTCTCTCTCTTGTGTATGTCACAGCCAACAGCTGATGGGATACAAGTGCTTATTTCCCCACAGCCAGTTGCATGAAGCCTTGGAATGTTACTCGTCTTGTCCATGATGGCATTCAGAAAACATCACCCCATAACTGAATACAGTTGCTTTGTTCGAGGAACAACCTTTCTTAAAATTAATGTAACCAAACTGGTAAAAGTTTTAAAATCCCCTAAAAAATGGATGAACAGCAGTGCCCTGTAAAAGCACCATATCACTTTCTTTACTAATTTGGTTGAGGACTGGGTTTCTGGTGTTCTTGATGAACCTAAGGACAAGGATGCAGAGAAATGTTTTGCTTGCCATAACTCTTTTCTTCTAGTCCTAAATCTTCAACCCACCAGACCTGTTCACACCTAAAAACTGTTAAATACTTCGTCTTTGCTCCTACCCGCCATCTATGACCTCTCATTGGGTCCTGAGTAGGAGAACATCTAGGTCTTTTGTTAACTACCCTTTTGTCTCTTGTTTCCCTAGGAGCAGCTTGCTTCCAGCCACCTCTATTTCCACAGTGGGAGGGAGAAATCTTCCAGATCACCAAAGCACTGTTGAATGAAATCTTGAGGAACAGACATCTCACAAATAAGGTTGGTCTGGTATAAGAAGGAATTATCCTCATATTTTAACTTTGGGCTATTGTATCACACTGTGGTTGCAGTGGTGCCCCTTTACAGCCCTCACAGTTACACTAGTGCCACATCAGCCTCTTTTTGAATGTCGCATTTTCATATCATGCAGGCTTAAAATTCTCACTGTGAAGAATAGTACTTCTTTTCCTAGGTCATCATCAAATATTCATCACTTAAATGCTTTACAGACTGCACCAATTAAACCTGAGGTGAGAATTTAAACAGGTTAACTTAGAATTAATGTCTTGTCTTGATTAAAATCTAACTTATTTCTAGGCAGCTTTGCACCAGTTGGGAACAAAGTAAGCTAATCAGTCACTTAATCAGAAATCTATATGCTCACTTAGGAATTTGTATTAAACCCTTGTAGTTAAATTGTTGCAAGTACAGGTGTCTGAAAAGCCTGAAGCACATTTATACAGTAGATGTCGACACAAATGTAACTTATGATCATCAACATGGATGATCTAGGGCCATCATAAAATTTTTTAAAAGTGTTGTAGAGGATCTGACGCTGCATGGATTGTTCAGATAAAATTCCTGTGGTTTTCAAAGCAAAGGCAGGATCTGCAGCACCCTGACAGCCTAAGTAGTCAACCTGAAAAGCCAGCAGATGATGATGTCATGCACAAGGTCTGCCTTTATAAACCCAGGAAATACCAATCAATTTATATCTCATCATCTTAACCCTGAACTTCTAGGTAACGGTTTCACCCCGTATTCCCTCCTTTTCCAAAATGTTGTCCTGTTCCCTCTTAACTTGATTTACTCTACTTATTTCAGCTGCTGACTTTGGCACTTTATTCCCAGCTCTAACCAACCACAGCATAAAGACATATCCTTGAGCTGCTCCGGTGCAGAGCAGCAGAGAACTCATTCACATCAGTTCCAGCTCAGGTGAATAGGCTTGTCCTTGCAAACTGGGTTAGAAAGATTTAACACACAGCCTCAGGCCCCACGGGCACAGATGCCCACACCTGCTAAACCCAGGGTAGAAAAAAAGGCTAAAATTCTATCAGCACTTTATTCAGTATTTGGTTTAGCTGTTTTAGGTGGAAGCAAAACCAATCAAAGGGAAAGGTAGACTTTGTAACCTCACTACGCAAACAGTGCACTTGCGTGTGGCTGAGGGAAGTCCTGCATTTTGTCACTTGAAAGCTTTCCTAAAATTTTATACATTTTTCACCCAAAAATCAAACACCTAGTGCATGTGCATAAAAGTCACAGTCAGATTCCTCAGCTGGGCAAATGAAGCCTTTTTTTGTTTGTTTTTCCAATTTCAACTACAGAAAACCCCTCCTGGTATAATTCACTTCAAAGTCTAAAATTTGTTCCAGTGATAATTGCTGAATTTATGTGTATTTAGAACCCAGTACTTAAATAAAACAGCTACATTTGGTGATTATATATAAACACTGTGCCAATTTCTTTGAATAGGAATGTAGCAAATTACTACTGATTACACAAATACTGATTAAAATTTGAAGGCAAATAAATAACGAAGAGGGATGTTATTTATTTGTCCAAATGCTCTTAAGAGTGCAGTCATGCCAAGCACAACTTCCAATGAAAGCAGAGGATGGAAATACAGTGTTATGCTGGTCGATGGCCTGGACTGAATCATAAAGACAGCAGCAACTGCTGGTTTAAGGTTTGCTCCATCTCTTTGTCTCTCTTTTTGAACTTGTTACCTCTATAACACTAGGATCTGAGCTCACACCTGGAAAATTCTGGCATTAACTTTGCACTTGCAGTTCCTGTTCAACTTACTTGGGTTTTGCTTTTGTGCAAGCTGATAGAAAAATGAAGATGCAATCTGTTAAATCAAGGGAAATATTATCAAAACTTATCTATTGCTCCCCCATGCAGCACCTGCAAGTACCTCCTAAAACCTTTGAATTCAAATGCAAATCTGTCTCTGGAAGTATTTAATGCACCTCCTAAATACTGCTTTCAATCTATTTTACAAGGAAAGATATTGACACTTGGGTAATTTCTGCCCAAGAGAAGGCAGAATATTATGATTTAGATGGTCAAGAATAAAAATTTCACTTAAGCTAAACTGATCCACAGAAGAGAGTGGATAAAACTAATAATAGTTAACATACACAGAGGATAAAATTACTGCAGTTCCATGGAATTCATAGTCTAGGGTCTTAGGTGGCACAGATTAGTACAGCTGCATTGAAAACATGGACATTGGGCTGATTTATACGAGATGATGCTATCTAAGTGTGTTGGGTTTGACCCTGGCTGGATGCCAGATGCCCACCAAAGCCCACTCTATCACTCCCCCTCCTCAGCTGGGCAAGGGGAGAAAAATATAACAAAAGGCTCATGGGTTGAGATAAGGACAGAGAGAGATCATTCACCAATTACTGTCACAGGCAAAACCGACTCAACTTGGGGGAAAAAACACAAATTCTAATTTATTACCAATCAGAGAAGAGGATAATGAGAAATAAAACCAAATCTTAAAACACCTCCCTCCACCCCTCCCTCTGCCCAGTCTTAACTTCTCTCCTGATTTCCACCTCCTCCCCCCCCAGAGGCACAGGGGGACAGGGAATGGGGGGTGGGGTCAGTTAATCACATGTTGTTTCTGCTGCTCCTTCCTCCTCAGGGGGAGGACTCCTCACACTCTTCCCCCACACCAACCTGGGGTCCCTCTCATGGAAGACAGTCCTCCACAAACTTCTCCAATGTGAGTCCTTCCCATGAATGATAGTTCTTCACAAACTTCTTCAGCCTGGGTCCTTTCCATGGGTGCTCCAGGACGGGTCCCCCACAGGGTCACAAGTCCTGCCAGCAAACCTGCTCCAGCCCAGGCTTCTCTCTCTACAGGGCCACAGGAACCTGCTCCACCATGGCCTTCCCAGGGGGTCACAGCCTCCTTCAGGCATCCACCTGCTCCAGCATGGGGTCCTCCACAGGCTACAGGTGATCATCTGCTTCACCATGGACCTCCATGGGCTGCAGGGGGACAGCCTGCCTCACCATGGTCTTCACCACAAGTTGCAGGGGAATCTCTGCTCCGGTGCCTGAAGCACCTCCTCTCCCTCCTTCTTCACTGACCTTGGTGTCTGCAGTTGATTCTCTCACATCTTCTCACTCCTCTCTGTCACTGAAAAGTGTGCAGCATTTTTTTCGTCCAGTTTTATTCTTAATTCTGTTATCACAGAGGCGTTACTGACGGGCTCGGCCTTGGACAGCAACAGGTCTGTCTTGGAGCTGGCTGGCATTGGCTGTGTGGGACATGGGGGAAGCTTCTGGCAGCTTCCCACAGAAGCCACTCCTATGACCCACCCCCCCCCCCCCCACCACCACTACCAAAACCTTACCACACAAACTCAATATACTAAGCTGAAGCAGCTGGAATGAAAAGAGTGTTGCAAAGAAAAGCTGGGATCCCAGGCTGATATACAGCTGGACACAGATGTTTAATGGAGTGTCTCTGCATCAGCAATGAAACTTAGCCTTGTGAACATGTCGTAAACAATGGTGGCCTATATAGGACTGTAGAGCTCTAGACAGCATTTCTGTATACCTTTCTGTGCCAACATCCTCTTGTATAACCTCAAAGTAAGGTTTTACTGTGCTCCACACCATAGGTGCATCTCTTCTTAAGTATATTTAGTCCCATTATGTCTATCCTGTGCTCTTTTAAAAGCAACTTAAAAAGGAACTCAGCGCTCCAAGCCAGAAGAAACAGGTACGGGCATTTTTACTTTCATGTCTCTAATGGTTTGGTTTGGGGTTTTTTTTAATTACATTTTGCAACTGAATAATCCAGAACACTCTAATTTCTTTTGGCAATTGAGAAAGAGAAGCTAAACCAGATGAGAACCTGTGGTTTAGACACAGATACCAAATTTCATTCATTGATATCTGTGTCTAAACCAGATTCTAATTCATTCACAGAATTTCATGCAGATTTTATTAGAAACAGCACACATCTTAAATGAAAGGAGCTGCTCCTACCTATCAGCCATAGAATAGTTACATTAAAGTCACACTGGAGAAACCTCTCACCTTCACATATACTTAACATGGATATATCTAATAAACCTGTAGGCAATGAAGAAGCAAAATCTTTGCTAATCACAAAGGATATTTATACACACACATATATATTCTAATTTTCAGATGTGACCATTGAAACACGGAATTACTTATTTGCTTCTTCACGTGAAATATATTAAAGTTACTGCATACAATTTCTTTACTCTTGTATACTATTTTCACATTCCACCAAGCATACTGGATTAACAGAAATAACCCTAATGTTCCAACAACAAAACTAAAAACTGAAGATTTAACTGAGAACTAAAAGATTAATCTCTAGTTGTTACTTCCCCTTAAATACTTCAGTGAGCAGGTATATTAATATCTTCTTTATAATCTATAGGGAAAATAAAGCATTAAGTCCAATTTCTGTACTATTTACATGTTTTCCAGCCCTGGAGGTACTCACCATCCCTGCTTTTTAACTATATCATTACTTAATCAAAATATTTTAAACATAGCATAGTAGCAGGAATAAACAGAACAAAACTGAAATGTCATGGTCTCTAACTTTTCTGTAGCCCTCTTTGTCTCTTATTTGAAAAAAAAATACCATGGTACAATGCAGATAACAAAAATATGGTGTCGTTGGGGAAATATATGCTTATTTTTAAAGATTCTGCGGGGAGTCCTCTGTATATGTAGAACTGCTCAAACTGAAACTCAGGTTTTGTCCAGTTGATTTCTTGCGAACCATAAAACAGATTTCACTTGTCTCTGGTGTTATTTGTAGAAATATGTATCAGTGAGATCAGAAAGCTATTATACATTCTCTTTTTCAAACATGTCCCAATAAGCAGTCTGTTATATTTCTGGTAGTGCAGCATATTAAGTTACCTTTTAAGTTCCTGCCAGTTGGGAGCTCCTTCATTCAAAGTAGAACCCCAGTTTAGCTTCAGGCTAAAACTTAGCAATAATCATGTTATTTTAAGGATCTAATTTAGACTTTCTATAAATTCAAAGTGTTGAGTTAACCATGTTCTGTTTATTTGTGGAATATTTTCTGACACCTTGTTACACAATTAATCCACAACCTCAGTTTTGACCCTGGTTCTAAGAATAGAGGCCTGACATACATAGCCCATGCCACCTGTAACATAATGTATTCTTTCACTCTTAGCCCACTCATAGATACCAGTTTCCTAAAACAAAAATGGTCAGTCTGCAAATCAGCTATTCA
Source organism: Caprimulgus europaeus (assembly GCA_907165065.1). The sequence goes on from OU015526.1 coordinate 16,484,054, forward strand.
ACACTGCCAGTAGAAACAAAAATGTACAGAAGTATAAACAAGAGAAAAGAATGGATGAAAGAAATCATTAACAGCCACATACATCTGAAATCTCTGACTCCATTTGACTGGGCAAGGATTTTGTCTTGGGCTTCAAGTGGGCCAGAATTCATTAATATCCAAAGGAAAAGGGATCTGCATCTCACCCTGCCTGGATGATCTTATCAGCAGCTCCTGCAGTCAGGGGTTACGGGCTAGTGCCACGTGCATGACCTTCAGCCCCTTTCCTTGTTTCAAACAAGAGAAAAAAAACCAAACAAATGAAAATCCAGCTCATCCACTCAGTAACATAACAGATGCTTATGCAAATGCAGGCAATGCATAAATGTAAAAAACTAAATGAAGAATTACAGAAAATATCACATAATGAATAAAAATAATGAGGATTTTTTTTACCCTGCATTACTGTCATCATCCATAAAGCTTGAGTTTTTATTTTTTCTGAATAGTGTATCCCAGTCAAAACTGCAGAGATTAATGGGCCTATCTTTCCAGTGAGATCCAGTCTCAGCAGTTGCAGTAAGCAACGATACCAACAGATACAGAAACAGAACCTAGAGTCTGCCCTCCTTTGACAATTTTCATCAGACATTTTGGCCACTTAGTATCCATTATCCTGATTGCTCTTTGTGATGCTATCAAACAGGTACAAGTAAGTTTCACTAAATAAGTATTTTTTAAATGGTAAAAAGCATAAGATCATCTAGAAAATTTAAAAAGCCTCTCCAGTCAATAGTGAATCTTAATCTCTTCATCCCCTTTAGCTACTTCACAAAACCCCATTCCCTATTACTTTGTAGCAAACTACCTAATATTCCATTTTCATTTCAGCTAGAGCCACTGACAGATCAGTATGAATAAGAAAACTTCAAACTAAGTAGAACCTCAATATTTGTCCATCAGGAAAAGGAAATAATCAAAGTCATTCCCACCTAGGGTACTCTAGTGCAGTACAGCATGGGCATAATAATGTGTAGCAACTTTTGTACATACATGACAAATGAAACAAGATCTGATTAACTGTCCAGCAGTTCTAAAATGGTCTGTAATTTCCCTCACATGTCACTCCATTAGTTGTTAGCTCCTGAACTTTCCACTTAGAAAAATTACTTGTGATTTACTGAGTAATAAATATGCACTTCTATTCAGCAGAAATTTTCCATCTCACAAATCTTGAAATGTGTGCAGAGCCTCAGATCCTATTATTGCTTCTAGACTGGGATTCTCTTTATGCAACTCAACAATCACAAATTTTAACAGTAATTCAGAAATGCAGAGAGAAAGCTCAGACAAGTTTCCCTAGAAGAACGGTGAAGTAAAATTTGATCTCGTAAGGATTCCTAGAAAGCCAAACATGGGCTGCTGTTTTGGGATTAAAGTTTTCAAATGCTTTATTCAGGCCTAACCCGAATGAACCTTTGGCATTTTGAGATGTATATTTCCAAATCTGAATTACACAGTTAAGCGGTTTGAGAAGCCCTGTACTTTTCAGAAAGCATCCTTGCTTGGAAAGCAGATCCTTTGCCTCATTCATAAACCAGAAAAGAGAATTAAGGATATATTTCACCTAATCTGAAGACTGTGTACAGAGGAGAGAGGATTCCTCCAAGGTTTACACAATCTCTGACAGCCACAACAGCAACAATCTTCCTGATACTGACTATGAGGACTTCAACAACAGAAACATACACCAGCAAAGCTCCTCCCTAGTTTTTCAGATAAAGAAGAAAGGCTTTGTGTCGTGTATTCATCCACCTGACATCAGGTCTGAGATTAGTGTCCTAGTTAGCTCCATTCAGCAGACAGACACTTTTGGAACATGGTTCAGATCTTCCAATGACCTTGACTGTCCTATCTATGCTGTCTCTACACTGAGAACTGAAAAACTTGTGGGTGCCCAGGCTCCTGGCTTAGGTGCCCTCTTTAGATGTATAGAGCTGGAGTAGAGAAATGTGGGACTTCGAGATCAAATGAGTTGCCCAGGGTGGTACAGGCTGTCTGGACAAGACCAGAAATGGAAACAAGCTGGTAAATTCTAGATGTCTCCAAGTAAATGATTTAGAGTCAAGATTTTGTCCCAATTCTGTACCCTAGAAACACAACCAGTTTCACTATTCTGGATACTGTGCACTGCGGATGCAGTCCTAAAGCCTCAGCACCAAACACTGAGCAGCAGTTCTCAGACTTGAGAGTGCTTTGTGTAATGCTGTACTTGAAATATAAACTGTCTGTGTGTCACAGACCATGAAAAATCTGCTGAATGGTTCGACTTTACTTCTAATGTGCCCCTACTACAAGACACTTGCATGTCAGTATCTTCATCTGAAACTACAGCTCTTCTAAAAGAGCAATGAATAAAATTTACAACAACAAAAACAAACAACAACAAAAAATCATTAACACAAACAATTTTTCATCAGAAAAGGCAGCAAGGACTCCATGAAGTTCTGTACAGCTTTGTTGATTACTGTTTATTTTACACAAAAGATGTTCAGGTACCATTATGGTGAATAGCAACTTCAAACTGATACAGCATAATGTGCAGTGGCTGCAAGCTGTGTCCAAGCAGGGCAGTCATACTCAGCTTCTACTCTTGAATGCTGGAGCCCAAGCAAGCATCTTTATTTGTGAAACAGTTTACCTGGCCTGAGCAATCTGACATTTTAATGATCTAGCAGGTAGATATTTGCTTGAGTTGTGAAAATGGGCCTTTTAGAGGGTGGTTATAGCAGCCCAGGAACAGCTGCTCCTCAGGGCTATAGGAAAGCTTTTATTTTGCAGGCTGACCTCCTTTCAGTGAGGCCCTCTCTTTAACCTGCAGGGATCACGCAGGAAACATAAAAGTTACTGAGGCCTTGCTGACCTTGTCAAGGCCACGTGTGGGAATTTTTAAAGTTTGAGTTGCTTCGAAATTATAGCAATTACTAGAAATATTCCAGGAAAAAAAGGACTTTCTTTTTTCTTCTGCCAGTTCAGATTTCCCAACTGAAATTGTCATTTTCATCTGCTAGTCCTTTAAAAAAATAGAATTGTAGACACCTTTTAGTCACTGGATAACAGATGTTATAAAACATTGTAGCACTCAGCCATAATTAGGTCAGGCCTAATATGCATCTGTCAGAAACCATTGACCTTTCCTGATGATAGTAGGGAAAAGTCTTTGATGCCTTACCACACATTTAAGGATTTTTGAAGGAAAAATGTCAAAGGTTTGGTTGTTCTGGCAGGAAATTACCTCTTGTGTTCCTAATGAAAATGTTTTTAGCTTAATCTAAGTAAACAATGAAATGGTGATACTTCAGTTGGGATTTCTAATCCAAAATATCATCTTTCCTATGCTTGCCTAGCAAAGAATCAAGGAATTGTAGAACTTACAGAATTTTTACAGTGACAATCTTTCAGAGCAAAGAAATAAAAACCCCTAATGCAATTGATAGCTTTCACCTACCGAACGTGATGGCAAAGGAAAACTTGAAAAGGGAATGAAAAGAATTTTATTTTCAAATAGAATATAACTACATGACTTACCTTAAATATTGTGAACAGTACAGGGACTGGGTATCCACAAAGCTGTTTGGAAAAGGATCTGTAGCTCACCAATAGTTAACATATTGAAACTTATGCTGTGTTACTCTTAGTCTCCTACCTTAACTTCGGCACAAACTGGATGTCAGGTACCTGCTGCAGATTCTTTTTTGCAAAATTAAGACGCTGAGCTAGAGCTGCCTTGAACATACAGTAAGCTGAAAGCTCTCATGCTGTTGATACAACCTCATCATATAAGCATTATATGAACAAACACCTGTGAGGGTGGGGAGGTGGGTGGCTGAAGAGGAGAAAGCAGCAGAAAGAAATGCTGCCCAAGGTCCACAGCACTAACCTAACATCTCTGTGCAATCTCAGCTTAATTTTCCTGCCTGACCCAGGCTACTGGTAGTTTTTTGTTCAAAAAATTTCAGTGTAGATCATAGAGGTCTACAGGCATCCAAGTTCCACTGATATCAGCATAATTGGAGGATTTATTCCATTAAATTCCCTTATGAGCCCAGGCCTTAATATCTCCCTGCTTCAGCTCCCTTCATATAAAATGGTAGCAATATTCCCTTTCACAAGGAAATGTAGGGAAGATTAATGAGTTAAAGATAATGAAGATGTAAGGGAGACTATTAAATACTTTCAACAGAGAAAGGCAATGTTATTTTTCAAGTCCTATAGCTTTCAAAAAGCCACACACATGTGTGCATGCATTAGTGTATTTATTCAACAAAATTTCTAAATCACGTATTGAGAATTTGCAAAGTATATTTTTAAAGGTCTCAGTTCAGTATTTTACATTAATTTCACCTTTTATCAAATTATTTTTATTATCTTTCAAAGGTGTGTCCACTCAAATACCATGCTTCTAAATATTTTGTGGATTAACTGGTGCACAAGAAAAAGGTGGTGTTTTCATAGCTTGATTCCTTTAAGCGGGTTACTGTATTGTTCAGCTTCAAGGAGAACAGAAATTTACCTAAGCCCACACAGAAATTTAGCTTGAAAGCTGTACAAAAGCCATGACAAACAAACAAAAAGCTTATTTGAGAGATGAAGGAACATAATCTTTTCCCAGTGCATCTGCAGAGTAGACTGCAAGACAAATGGCAGTGAGGAAAAGATCAAATAACATCCCTCACTGCCTAAAACAAATAAATAATCTAATACCAAGGATTAAAGATTAGATTGTTTAATATATATCCCTCCTTGGCCATTGGAAGAAATGTACATGGTAGTGATTTATGTTTAGCCTCATGAAAATTTTGCCCAAATGCAGGGTGCTCTGCATAATCAGATTGTAGGTTTGAAATAGCTTTTGCTTTCCTATTCCAGAAAGGAAGCCAGTGCTTCCCAAGCTGCCCTGGGAATGCCATTACTGCACCTACCTAAACAACAAAAAACAGGATGGAAAATAAACTGACATGGAAGAGAGGGGAACGGAGAAGGAACAGTCCCAAGATGGGAAAATAACACTGCCCCACACATTCAGATGGCAAGTCTTGAGTTAAAGAGACACGGTGCCAGGTGATTCAGTCATCATTTACGTTCTGTGGTTTGACAGCACATAATACTACTTGTTCTTTTGAATTAAAAGAGCTTTAATGGTATTTAAAACTCTTTCTGCCACACTGACAACTTAAAATTTTGAAACACGTTCCTAGTTTCTTTGGAAAGACAGTGAAGATCACTCCAAATAAGGAAGTGGTGTTCAGTAGGAAACACATGACTCTTCTCCTGATTTGTCTTTTTATGCCATGAAATATAGATATTTCCATTAATCTTTTTAATTTTTGGCTGTTAAGAACTACTGTAAAATTTACAACACCTTTATTATGAAGCACCGGACCTTTCTTAAAGTTTTTTTCCAATTAAGTTAATGGGTATGGTAGTTTCATCTGATGGCAATTTTCTGCAATGAGATTCAAAAAGGTAACAGAGATAACACTTTCCCCAGGTAAACATTAATATATTGTATTTCTTGCTAATTCTCCAATTTTTAGTCTTAATTAATCACAACTATATTAGTTACCACTGTCTTATGTTTATATAAATCAGCCCCACCACCAAATGCAATGTTTTCCACATCAGGCATATTCTGATTTTCTCCAGGCACACAAAGGGCTCAAACGGAACTTCTGGAGCAGTCCCACAGAAGAGATTTGGGCTGCTCACATTGTCTTGTTGCAAGACTAAGGTCTCAGAGCTGCCATTTCCTACCTCAGTCTCCAGCACCTGCAGCCAGAAGTTTCCAAAGAAGACATTAGTCTTAACTTTTAACTCCAGGTGAGTAATCAGTCAAGGCTTGGTCACCTTCATCACCTTCAGTGTACCACTGAAAACTGGTTTCATTTTACCTTTGATTTTGGTATTCCATTGTCCACTGTTTGCCTTTTTTCTCTGTTTAGCGCTACTCCCTTCCTAATTTATGATACCCAACAACATGGATGGACACATTTTGGGTTCATTCCCTACTTTTCCTGTTCATTTAATTTCTTTATTAAACTTTACTTTCTTTTCCCTCTACTTTTATGGCAGGCTCAACCTCCACACTGATTTCTAAACACAGCAGATGGTGTGGAAATTTGGACCCAAGCCTTATGAACAGCTTCTATTTCTCTTATGGTCCAAACTAAATGCCCTGATCTGGCAGAAGTTCAGAAATCCAAACAAGAGCACTGATCCCACAAGGTTTCAGTACATATCGCACTGTGAGGAGATGGACTGGCCATTTTGTTTCCACAGATCTGCCCCCACTTTCAAACTTAAGCATGTAACTAAGCTGCCAAAGGGAAATTACAGTCAGAGCTCTCTTTCACTCATGCTAATCTCTTATTGCTGGAAAAGTGTCTCACTTGCTGCCCAGGGACCAGGTCCATATACAGATGTCACTAACCCTTGTCCATCTTCTGCTCAGGTTGTACCCAGAGCCAGGAAGGATCAGGGCTTACATGTGCACAGCCAGGACAGAGCTGTCACAGCTGACAAGAAAGCATTGGATGGAGTTGACCTTACCTCCAAAAGCTGTTTTGATTTTTTTTTTCTCCATCAGGAGGGCAACACTAGAGTCTAACATTTAGACTCTTGGGCGAACACTCAACGCTTTGTCAGGACTCTGTATGAACACTGAATTCTGAGGAACTTCAAGTGTACCATGAAACTGGAAAAATTCAGCTGCATGCTGAGAGGGGTGGCTGGTATGGAGGGTAGGGTCATAACCAGGAGTGATAGAAACTATAAATCTTGAAAAATTGTTGTTTGACCAACAAATATTCTTCCCTTGATGTTCATTAAATTTTACAGTGCAGGCAGTGCTTGAAAACTCAGAAGTAAATGTGTTGCATGCAGCCCAGCCTTGATGGTAAGTGCTTGAAGGGGAAAAAAAAACCCTTTCAAGAAAGATGACAAAAGGCTTAAATCTAAGTTGAGATGTTTCTCACTTAAAGTCATGCAGATTCAAAAAGAACTGACCACTGTTGAAAAGAGGGAAAATTTCTCCAGGGGTCAAACACCAAAGCTCCTTTGTCTGAGCCTGGCCAGAAAGGAGAATCCAAAACTGTCTGGAAGACTTTACTGACCAAGCTGTGGTTTATATCCCACTCTGATGGGTAAAGGATGAGAAGAGGTAGGCTGGTAAAGCTTTTAAATAGCTCATTGAGGGAAGGCAGGCTCTTGGTTTCCCGTAAAGGCACTAGACTTAAGAAACAATCATGTCATTCAAACAATCCAAATTTCCACTGTCAACAAAAGTAGCTGTGATGACACAACTCTCACAGTGTCTAATTCTCTATGTGCTGTCGATCTGAATAGGGTAGGAGATGTGATCTGATCTGTTGGCACACATCCTCATGGCTGTGGGTGAAGCTAATCCTTCAGCTGGGATTTGCTCCTGGAGCTTCAGTGCTGTTAGGTAGGTTACCAACCACAGCAAAATTGTGAAGGTCTGCTCCTTTTCCAGAGCCAGTCATGAGTAATTGTTGTGCTTATTGGTGAGGATCTCATGTGAAATATGCTTTGTCCTGGGCTCCTTGGCCATAGTCCTCTAAAAGGACCAGGGAGCAGCTCTGCTTTCATGCAATGTCTTCAGAAAGCAGATGATACCATTTGATTGCCCCACAATCTTGACTCTGCATTAGCTGTTGATTAGCCATGTTAGAGATAAAAATGGGAGCTAACAAGTAAGGTTCAGTGTTGATAAATCTGAGGCAATTTTGGCTCAGGATAAGAAAGTAGCTAGAAGATAACTTGATTTAGTCATCTTTAACTGACTTATTTCACCTTCTGTGACAACAGCTTGCAACCTGTGGGGGCTTATATCTCCACCTGCTGCTCAAAGTCTATGTAGCACCAGTTACCTTTTCTATTACTGTGTCTGAGCTGTGGTCGTTTCTTCCATAAATAAACGTGGACTTTTCACCAATTTATAGCCTACAGCCATAAGTGAGGGAATGCAGGTGTGAAATCACACTGAAGAGGTAAAGATGAACCCCAGTCCTAAAAAGGGAAATCATTAATCAACAAAAGAACATAAGTTAACATGTAACTTTCCAGAAGCATTTGAGATTTCCATTTGTCTCAAAATAATAAAAGGCTTCACACAGTTCCCAATGCCGTCACAACTGTGTAATTGTTCCACAAAGGTTTCCACATTGTTATAGTCATCTATTCAATTATATCAGAAAACTTGCATCTCAGCAGATATAGGAAGCCCACTGTATTAGGAGCTCGCTCTATACACAGGGATAGAGCTGCTACTTAGTTCTATCCAGAAACTGAGTTGGGCTCTATTAGCTCTTAGAAATTGTATTTGACCAGTGGTCTAGGAATTGTGCTGACTGCTTATCAGTTTCAAGAGGGAGTTAAGGTGTTGATGTTGATAGGTAAAGCCACATGAGTCTCATATCTCTTCCTTTGTCATGTTACTGGAGCTGTTGGTGGCAGAAATAACTCAAAATGAAGCCCAACTCCATACAAAAGAGAAGGGTTATCTAGCCAGAGGGAGATCCTTAATTTGCTTCTTGCCCTTGGGCCAATAGATCCAGTCCCTTCACTGGTGAGAAGTTGTGATACTACACAGACTTTGTAACCACAAATGACGGAGAAAGGTGCAGAAAAACTAGGACTCGGGTCTCTTTCTCAACGACTATCTGTTACATTTTTCCAAGTAGGACTCAGATTTCTAGGTTTCTCCTGGTTTATATGTCCCTGAAAAATCTCAAAAGCAAGGACAAGCAGAAAACTGGCTGAAGTCTGAGAAGTAAAAAAAAGAGGAACTTTTATAGCCCTCTTCAGTTAAGGTGCAGACAGCAGTTAACCCTAAGTTTCCCTCCCCTTGCACATAGGGGGTCATGGGTAATCACTTATGACTAATTGCACACTTGTGTCAGGGAGATGGCTTTTCACATCTGGTTCAGATAATCCCGAAGTCCTGAAATGTTCCACCAAATGTTGCAAAAGAATACAACCTGTGCAGTGTAACAGCTGGTGGATGACCCGAGCCTGCAGACTGACACCTAATAACACATTTGCACCCTGCAAGAAGATCTTATTACAGCATGGTCATTTTACATGATGAAGGATTATCATCTTCAGGATGAACTCCACCTTTAAAGTGGAGCTATAAATGTTCAAGGAAATGCTGACTGAAGAACTGACCAATGTGCCATAAAGACAAATGCCAGACTTGGGGAGAGGGATCAGGACAGAGAAAAAGATTCTCACTATAAAGTTTGGGTAACAGCCTCCCAGTCAGGCATCTGAACTTTCTGACACATTCACAGCTTCAACCTGCCCCATGATTTTTTTCATAAAGCACCCCATACCCACCTCAACCCTCATAAAACCATTTTGTCAGAGAGATTAAGAACAGTTAGATGTGACGTTCCAGATATAATAAAATAGGATTTTTTTTTTCCCAAGAAAGTAGTATTGCAAATTGTCAAATGGCTTCATTAAGATATCCCATACTTCATTCACAAGCATTAACAGTTTTTCAGTCTGCTCTCTCAGTGGTTGTAATTATTCATTATTAATGAATCCATTAGCTCTCACTAAAGTTTATAAAATGTGTTTAAAAAGTTTGATCCATGTATGACTTCTTTGGGTATAATACAAGAAATATAAGACATGTTATGCTGTCCCATCTCAGACTGCTGAGTTTCAGTTCCTAGCACAATTTTAATGACACACATTACCTTCAGGACAGTGGTTCTCTGCACCAAAAGCACTCTTCCAGGACTTTGTAGTCCTGGAATTACTAATGTAGATGCACACTTCTAAAGAAGGTATAACTATTTCCCTGATCTCTGAAGACATGAGCAATTAACCTTCTCAGTTTTAGAGTACCTGTCTCCCAAGGAAAATCTGTATTTATATTGAAAGTATATTCAAACATATCTGAAGATTTTGTACTGTATCAGGAAGACAAGTGAGAAAATTGATGGGAAGTATGACATCTGTGGAGTTTTTTACCTTCAAAAAACTTGTGGCCTTTTTACTTTCAAGGCCCCAAACTTTCAGCCTAATGATGTGGTGTTTGTATATTCAACAAACTATAATCACTGTGGATGTCTACAGCAGAAGCATCTCCAGAAAAGTTAATATATACTGTTCTGTATTGCACATGATCCATGCAGTTCAAAGATGCTACCCCTTTGTAAGTGATCTCCTGAGGTCCCTTCCAACCCCTACCGTTCTGTGATTCTGTGATTCTGTATATAAAAATATACTAAAGCCTGAAAAGGCAACCTGATCTGGCTTTAAGTACCCAAATTGACACGTTGTAGTTCAGGGCACTGTATCTTCAATACTAAGACGTCAGCCTTGGCACACATTGCCTAAATATCCCATTTATTTCCCTGGTATTCTTCTAGAAGGGCCCTGCATTCACTTTATCTGCCTGACATGAACCATATGAGAGTACCACAGGAGAGCTATGGTTGCAGTGCACCTGGCAGGTCCTCTCTCCAGAGAGGGACAAACTAAGATCTCTACTGATACATACCACAGTCCCAGGATGCCTCATCTGGCGTGCTCTGAGCCTTTCTTAAGGCCACACAAATTTATGGGCTTACATTTACAAAATTTGGACAAAAGACAAATTTGGGTTTGAGTGCAGTCCCAAAATACAAAGTCGATATAGTCAGCAAGATTCAAATGAGCACTGGAATAAGGTAAGATCTTCTACTTAAATCTGGTTTTATTCCTTAACTATCATTTAAATTAAAAAAAAATTAAAAAAAACAAACCAGAGGCAAGATTCAGCCTTTTCTGCTAGAAGGTATGGAGTCCAGGTACAACTCTCTGCTACTATTCTCTCCTATCATGAGAAATCAGTTACATTTAAACAGAAAAGGTTCTTATTTGCTGTGCCAAAAACTCATTTCATGGAACTGGAAGACCAGTCCTTCTAACCAGAGGAAAGGGATCAGTACTGGTGAATGATGCTTCCTTTACAAGACCAATAATACAACTTTTGGAAAAAAACTCATGCACCTTTTTTTTTTTTTTTCCCTATTAATATAATCCAGTATAAATTCCACTATTTCAAAGACTTGCTGCTAGAAGAGCCAAAATCATTGCAAAAACATTGCTCAACATGGACAAAAGTAGATCTCCAACACACAACTGGAAACCTACATTAATGAAACCAGCTGGGAGTTCCATACTTCCCCCAGCACATGGGCTGTGTGTTCCACAAATAGTGAACTGCAGATGTAGGATAAGCCCTAAAAAGTTTATGTTAGGTGAGAGTCCACTTTATGAGTAGTACTGGCAGGACTCCACTACTCAAATCAGTTTAGCATAGTGAAATATACTCCTAGAAACTAAACCTAGCCCTAAAGTATGAACCAGTTTATCAGAGGTAGACAAGATAGACTTTAAGCTGAACAGCAACCTCTTATACAATTTCTAAGTTAAAATTATAACAAAAAATAACTTTTAGAAAAACAATAAGGAAAAATTAGGGAAAAATTATAGTAGTTATATAATGTGACAAAAAATTCCTACAGCTGGGACAATGCTCATAATCCTATCCCTTCAGCAATTCTGCTAAGGCAGAACACACTGGCAGCTTCACGGAGCTCACATGTTTATTCACATCATATTGTGCAATCTACCTCTTATGCATGCTAAAATATTATACGTCTCTGGGGCAAATAGAAGTTGAAACGCCATGAATGGGGTAGCTCTTCAGGTTTGTTATAGCAGAAGGATGCACTCAAACACAGTAGACTCATTACCAGTACCTAGCTATTTAGAAGATCTCCTTTTAGTACTTTTCACACTGAAATATATCTGAGGTACAGGTACATCTTGGGTTTACAAAGTCGAAAAACACAACATATCAAAAGATACACTAAAATATAAAACGCTGGTTTTGTCTGACTCCTGTAAAACGTTATTTGGCTTTCTTTTGATCCTGGAAAGGCAATGTGAGAAAAAAAATACACTTCTAAAAATGATTTAATGAAGAACTTAATGATGGTTTAATACAAAATTATTACAAATGGGTGTGAGGACTGTGATTCCTGTCACCTTATGGAATTATAGAGGTAAATAATTCCATCACTCACTGTGGCCTCTTTATTCTGCTTCAACATAGCAAAGGCAGCATAAATTGGCCTCTAGAAATTCCTAGAGTTCAGGAGTGGCAGAGAGCCAGCACAGGCACAGCCATGGTGCCCTGCTGCACCAGCAAGCTGGGAGGATGCTGGTGGGAGTGGTCACTTCCTGAAACTGTTCTATTTTGTACCCTGGGGTGCTCAAGACTCCATTTCTGGCCTGTGTTTTTTTGTGGCACACTCTGCCTCCCTGGAAGCAGAGATCCGGAACCCTAAAATGGCATTACCTGCATTTTTGTTAGAACTAGGAACAACTTCTTGATCTCACCTGTGTTTTCCCAATTTGGATCCACAAAAGGAACTTTTAAGAACCTTTATGAAATCCAGAGACAGGCCAAAAAACTTTTAAAAAAGTACCCAAGTGCCAGTGGGTGTTCTCTTGAGTTGTCTGCAACTATGATACACAGTTACATAAATGGTAAAGTACAGCTTGAAAAACCTCTCAGCCATATTCTTCCCTATTCAGCTAATCAGGTAAAATACAGATTCAAGTTCATGTTCATCCTTCAAATTTTGTTCAGTGATATTATTGAATAGGTTTAACATGGTTCCCCCACCCCCTGCCTTAAATTCTGGGTACTCTTGGCGGGTAGATTGGGTTGCTGGGGGAATATTTGCAGTGGAAGACAGAATTTTTTCCTATATATTCCTGTTGAGACCTTCAATAAATTAAGTTGGTGGTTTTGAAGTTTTTCTGCCTACTTGCTACCATAAGTCTCTAAATAGAGCCTCTATAGTTTTTTCTATATAACCCATCTTAGTGTTTATAAGGTGGTAGAAGTTGTGGAACTTACCTGCAGGCTTGCCAAGGTCAGTGTATGAGCATAGCTCTGCTTTATTAGACTTTGGAAACATTCCCATTTGGAGGTTCATTTTGAAATATATAAATCTCAGTTGGTAAAATACCATGACCTTCTAGCAACTTCTAAGCAAAAAATCCACACTCACCTCATACACCAGCATAAATCTAACTCATATCACCTTTTATTCCTCCTTCTTCCACAGCTGGTCCAGCACTCAGTGGGAAACTGCTGAGTTTCACATCTCAGGGGAGCACTTTGCTTTGCAGTGGTTGCCACTGTACCAGTGTAGCGAGAGCCATTTTTATCTCTGTGGGGTTTGGCCAGGAAAAAAAAGGATCCTAAAATGACTCTGAACTCCCAGAGATAATAATTGCTATAGTAGATAACTCTGAGTTATAGAAAGTATGGTAAAGAATTGCTTTACTTCAACTGAAGGCAACAAGATTTTCATTTTCCTATGTGATATCTACAGAATTGCTACAGAGACATTAAAAGAAACTTTTAAAAAGAACATCTAAGGCCAGATTTATTCCAGCAGGTGCAGGGAGATGCAGTTTGCACCTTTGTGCACAATCAAGGACTACCCTTGTCTGTGAGGGCTCTTTTCTGCACCCAAGGAAAATCACACGGCACTTCTACTTCTCCCCACACTTTAAAGCTCCCCTGAACTCAGAGTCATCACCAAAGAAGCTCCAAAACTACTCAGAAATCTTCCTGGGGGATGCACACCACAAGCCTTGTTTACTGATACCAGCCACCTTGGTTTAGGTGATCCTTATCTAATCCAATTCCACTGATCTTTGGACTGTGGCAGCCACTTAGAGGAGGAAAGGCTGCAGGCACCTGCAAACTTACACAAAAATTTACATTACATACAGGTCCATGTTGGTGGGTGTTCTTGCCAGGGGCGTGCTCAGCCAATTCATATCAAATGTGACTGATAATGTGGAAAGTCTACAAAATTGCCTCCTGGGCTTGGGCTTTTTTCCTCCTACATCTTGAGGATGAGGCTAGAGTCTACCTTCAATGAGTGATTCTTTTACAAAATCAGATAAAAATATTGTCCAAAACTGTGGAAGACCACTTGCATCTTTTTTACTTCCAGAAACAAAGAAACAAAAAAAGAAGGAAAGAAGAAAAGAAAGACTGGCAGTTAAGCAATACAACTCAAATGTCACATTTACAACCTCTTTATTGTCAGCTATAACCCAACAAGTGCTTCAATCCTTGTGACTGAATCTACTCATGACATATTGTAGGCTATGTATATTCATGATATTGTTCAGTGCAAAATATAAGGTTTTACTATCAATACAACTGTGAAAGAGGGGATGAACATGAGCTGGGGAAAAAAGACAAATAAGTATAATAAATTTCCAGTGTATAAACCATTTTTGTTATATTTTTCCACAGCATTCAATGTCTATGCTTGCAACTGTGCTACAAAGTAAAAATGCTGTAGAATAAAAGAGGGAGACAGGAGAAAAAGAAACTAAAAAAAAAGAAGCAAAGTAAGACAGAATAAAAGAAATTGGAAGCACAGAAAGTGAAGAAAATCAGAAAGGAAAGCAAGATGGAAAGGGGGCAAGCGCAAGGGGAACTGTTACAGCCAGTGCAAAGACTGATTGGTAAAACGCCTGCAAAGATACCTTTAAATCTTTGCAGGTACAGAGAGATTAATACTAAAAGTGGTGATGAGATGGGAGAAGGTAACTCCATCAGCAAGAGTTCTTGTGCCTAATGGTTGGGAAGTCGCCTTCACAGCAGCCCAGAGCCAGCCACTGCCCCTCCCCGCCCACCAGCCCCACACAGACCAGTCACTGCTAGGGGCCAGAGGAACCTTGTGCATGCAGACACACACACACGAGCAGAGAGTGAAACCTGCAGCCAAGGCTGTTCAAAGCATTCTTTTCTGAAAAGCTTTTCTTTTTAAAAAGTCTCAGAAATCCAAGTCCCCCGCACCATTATATTTCTTCTGCCTCCCGTGAATGCCAGCATATACTCAGGCAGTGTTGTGCTGAGCAGTGCACTCCTACCACCTTGAAGGAAAAGATTAATTTAAAGCCTCCCAGAATTCCCTAAAATCAAAATACTCTGTGGCTATTACCCTGTCTGAAACATTACAGTCAACTGCTCAAGAGCGGTATTACAGATATAAAATAAACAATAGCATACGCTATTAATTAATTTGTTTATGAAATGCCATGCACATTCTAGATGTTCAAAAAAAGATAGTTCCTACTCAAAGAATCTAGTTCATGGCATAATGACAGCACACTGGATAGGAATGAAAGCAAATGGAGAAAGCAAACAGCAAGAGAGGCACCATTAAAACACAAGCGAGACATTCTACATTGGCTAGGAGTAAAGTGGGAGACAGAATAATAGTCCTTCTAGCACTGAATCTATACAGCTATTAAAATAATTTTTTTTAATTTAAAATCAGTACAATTCACCATAGTTAAATCTCACCGAATTACAGAATTGTACAAGCCAGATATTTGTGTGCGTGCTGCCGCTTGTGTAATTTACACTCCAGCCCTAAGTGATTACTGGATCAGCCAGCTGACATATGGGAAATATTTGCACAGAGCTGTGACACGGGGAAGTTTGTGGTTTAAAAAAAAAAAACGGGGGGGAGGCGGAAAAAAAGGTGCTGTTAGTATGGAGACTGTGCCACTCCAGCTGAGTGAAGCCAAAGTTTCACTTGGAAATTTTCCCACCAGAACTTCCATCCTCTCAACGGTGTTAGCAAGAAAAGTCTTTTGCATTCATAATGCTTTGCTTTCACAGGAAGAGAGACCTATTGCTGCAGAGCAGCAAATGCATCTCTCTCACTAATAACCTACCTATTCAAAGAAATATTACCAATTGAAATATTACCAATTGAAATATTACAAAATAAAGAGTTGTCAGAGGAACTCAGATGTTGAGCTCTACTTATGTCTGCAGGGTGTATTTAAGAGGAGAAAACTCAGCTGCTCTTGCTAATAGTGCTGGCAACACAATCAGAAGTTTCTTTTTCTGTGGGTCAACAATACACCACCACGTTAGGATGCCAGGGAGTGCTGCACCATTAGCAGTGTCATCGTCTAAGTGAGGCTCAGGATCAAGCTCATCCCAATCACTGATCACTAACAACCCCAGGTAATGTTTTCCACAAGTCACATCAAGTTGCACATCCTATCTAAATACACACTGTGCAATTAAATTCTCCCTCCTGCCGCTCTCTGGGCTGTTTCAGCTGGAGATGTTTGCTGTACTCAGCGCCTGCCATGCTGCAGTTTGCTACTACATGCTGTTGAACTGATTCCATGTTTCAGTTCATACGTGGCTGGCTTTCGGTGGCAGGAGAATTAATACACATTAACACATTGTATAAACGAGCTAGGCTGTAAAGTCCTTTTAAATCCATCTGAATGATAACTGCTTATATATCAAAGGAGAGAGAGTTCACATTTAGTTTGTCTTTTCTGGTGTTATTACCCCAGATGCTGGATTGCACTGCAGAAGGTGCAAAATCTTGTACCATGACTTACCAACTCATTTACATGCTTTGGGCCTGATTCTGTCTCATTTAGTCAGTGTGCCTATGCAGGACAGCCAAAGAGAAAGGTGCTACCAGCTCTCCAGGATACTTCTGTGCCCACCAGGTTTTTGGTATTACTGAATCAGTTATAAGAAATGCCTTCTCCTCACATAACTATCATTTAATAGTGAGAAAACTGCTCAAAATTCTTCCAGTGTTCTTCATGCTTTCAAAAAAAAAAAAAAAAGATTTGACACTTCATATAGGAGATGAACCAAACCAATTCATGGAAATGTACATCCTATAACTAGGGAAAGTATTTTGTTACCATTGGTGTTACTAGCTTATGCGAATTGACAAGATCACAGCCCATGGTGGTGTGGCTAAATGCCTGCAGAGAGAAAAAGGCTTTTGTATGTTTGCTGGAAAGAACCTACTTGCAGCCCTGACTTCTAACTGCAATGGAAGAAATATTCTACTTTCAAATGTGAATCAAAAAAATATTGCTAACATATTTCTCTCCATCAGCCAGACGATTTGTCTTATAAATACACTTTTTTGCTAATTCCTCAGAGGATGACAGCTGGGTGGTAGATTTATACAGCTAAGAAAAATTTTGAGAGGAATCCAAGCATTTTGAGGCATCTGAACTTTTCCAAACTTCCAGACCTTTAGAGCTTCATTCCTCACTACTGAACACACAGTAGTTCCTCTAATAGTGTGACATTACAGTTTACCATGAAAAAAAACACCCAAATCCTGCATTTTTAAACTGCTGGGAATGAAAATCAACAATATGTTGCAATTTTATCTGAGGTAAGAGTCTAAAATGTATTCCTTCTGAACATTCAATGATAGAGTATTCATTATCAAGCATATTCTTTCAGAGCTCAAGGGCAATATTAGCAGGAGAAAAGAAAGGAAAGACTGCTCAGTCTTTGACACCCTCACTCCCTTAATTTTTTTAAAAATAAAAACATGGTCAAGTTTGTTGACTTTTTTCTATTAATTTATTATAAATAAGGGAGAAGCCAATGGAAAACATGGTGGTGTGAGGCAACTCAGTACTAGAAACCATAAAGTACTCAAATTCAAATTTCTAATGCAGGATTTCAGATCTTAGGAGCGGTCATAAGTTACTTTAGACAAGAGGGTTTTGAAAAAAAAAAACTGGGACATCTTCCTATAAACTGAATAATTGGGATAGATGCGCACACACACACACATATGGAAAAGATAAATAAAAACTAAGGAAATTATCACGGCATCTCTGGCCTCCCTGCAAATAAATATTAAGATGGATATGGAAGAACTGAAAGATACCAGGATTTTCATGTAAAAAAACACCTGTATTTAATCTGAGCAAGTGCAAACAAATACGAAGACATACTGAATAAGACCTTTTAAGTGGTAGCTCCAAGTTCCTGGAGAATAGCTGACAGCTTGCACTAACATCTGTAGAAGAGTTCAACACTATCTGTGACACATATTCAAAGCCACCTAAGGAAGGATGGGTTGCACAGTGTGCTCATAAGCATGGTCACAACAGAGAGAGGCAAGTCCATATGACTTCCATCAGCCTAGCTTGGGTACCACGAGCAGCTAAGCTCTGAAAACACACACTTCAGTGCAAGTTGTTAAAACACAGATGGAGATCAGGCTCTTTCCTGTGGTATTTGGGGTTCCCATCCTCTGTTTCTTTGCTACTGGTATCCAACTAGATTGACAAAGTCAACATATTTGGCCAAAAATACTACAATAGCTTCTCCAGCTTTGGTCAGGTTCAACTATTGGTACACTGGAGGTATGCACAGTGTAAGTAGTTCAGTACCAAAAATAACAAAAACAAAACAAAACAAAAAACAACAACAACAACAAAAAAAAAGGTAACCACAGAAGAGTAAGAGAAGTTCCTTGGCTAAGTGACTAAGGATTGACAATAGCCATTTTCTGCAAAATTCTTTTCAGGCTCTGAAGTCAAACAGCAATGGCAGATATACATCAAGAAAGATGTAGTTCGTATTCAATAATGCTTATATTTTGCATCCTTAAAAATATCCTGTAGCTTTTACAGCAAGTATTAATTCCTGTCCTAAACGCTGTGTAATTTTGCTATGCGCTTTTAAAAGGCAGACATGTTTTCACACAGGATTGCTGTATTCCAAGGGCGAGAAAAATCAATGCACTACTGTTTAAGTGGTCTGTAGACTGCTTTGAGAACCAACCAGCAGAAGTGCCCTGCATTTATTTCATTATTTATTGTTATCGTTCAGAGGTGGTTATAAAGTCTGCTGGAATTAGTTCTCCATGTGTGTTTGATTGCCAGGATCTACATGGACAGAGGGCACCTCTGTCCAATTAGGAGCCTTCCAGGAGAACGTGGCAGAAGTATCCACTCCAGGGATTGTGTTTTATTTACTTTGCTTCTTAAACAGAAATATCAACTAGTTTTCCAATGCTGGACCGGTCCTGACAGCCCTCATCACATATGAAGGCAAAAGAATATTAAGTAACCACATGAGCAATGTGCATTTCATAAAAATACCTAATACTTGGTTTTCTTATGAAAGATATATTTTTCAGTTGCATCTGGCCAGGGATACATGATACTGAGAACATCTCAGATCTCCTGGATTTATTCAGTTACTGAAGTACTCATAAATGATAGGTTCCAAAGCCAGACTGAAACAGAAACTCTACAACATGCACAGATATGTGACAGCACATACCCCATGAACAGCCCAAGTTCTTTGCTAGATTTTAAGGAGGTTTATGTCTAGCACAAACACGCATTGCTATTAAACCATGATCACTGAATTAGTACAGATTTCTAAGTGAGTGCATGCCGAGACAATAATACTTAAGAAAACTGTAAAACGAACCTATGACTCATCCTTACATAACTATTAATAAATGCTACTTAGTGGCAAGCAACTTCTCTATGCTACTGGCGGGAAATTAACAACATTAAAATAAGGATATTTATTAGAAATCATTCTTTTTCATTTAAAATATTTAATATAATTATCAAATATGCATAAAGAATTCTGACATGATAACTCAGCCTGCTTGAAGGGAAAATATTTTTTTTACTCATCAGAAAATCTCTGAGCTTGGACCTTCAAAACAACTATGATGAATCTGTTTTGTTACTCCATAAAAGTTTTTCAGTATTTTTAGTTCTTTTCCATCCCAAACCAGAAAAAAAATTCAGAACAAGAGAATTTTAAAGAAACAGTGTATATTAAAGTTTCAGAAGAAAAAGTTTTCTGAAAAAGGGTTTCATTTGCTTTCAGAAAGGTCAGAAAGATATTTCAACAATTTCATAATGCTTCTTCTAAAAAAATCACATTAGGAGTCTTAGCTAAACTGTGTTTTTCTCACAGACAGCTTCTGTTTCCACAAGCTGGAGTTTTCTGATGAAATATGTTTCACCAGAAAATTCCTGTATTCATTATTTTAACTTCAGCATATTTCAGACTATCTAACCATTTCTAATAAGCACAATTTAAAAGAATTAATTATTTTATTTCTTTTTCTTTTTTTCCTTGATGTTCTGGAAACATTGCTGTGCTAGAAGATTATTCTTCCAGGAACCAATAGATTCCCTTGTCATGCCTGATAGTGTAATACTGTACAGCATAATTCAGATTTACAGATTTGCAGCAAATCACTGGAATAAAGAGACTGGGTAGAGTGTGGTTTCACACCCCTCTCTCCAAGTGAGTTGCTAATGGGTTGTTTTTCTATTCCAGATCCTAGAAGGAAGGTGAAAGCCTGGCACAGGACAATGACAATGTGGTACAACAGAAACATCTACTGAGCAGAGCTATTACTTTCAGGTAAGATATTTTGATGTTGTCTAGAACTCCTGAAGTACTGATTGGATCCAGGAACTTCCCAGACCCTTGTTCTCAATGATCCGTTCACTAACTGATAAGAAAGGACAGGGAAGATTCAAACTATCACTAAAAATAGAGTCTCTGCAGTGTTGATAAGACTTTGTTCAGTTTAAGCTCTTTCTTTGTGAATGGTAGTACTGTGACAAAAATACAGATAAACCTTTACACAAGTCATGGGAAGGTACTCAAGTTTTGCCTTTGGTAGCTGGTTAGGTTTTGGTGGGGGTTTTTTTAGCAGTCTCATACACATGTTTCTGGGTTTTATATCCAAGTGTCCACCAATCACTGGATATAGAATCATAGAATGTATTGGGTTGGAAGGGACCTTCAAAGGTCATCTAGTGATTGGTGAACATCCTGACCACACAAAGTAAAGGATGGGCTGCCTTCTGCCCTGGTCATCAGTCTATGGATGTAAAGAAACTTACATTCCAGTATTAGAGACAAGTATGGAACATCAAAGACCTAGTGACCAGTCCAGTTCTCTACCATTTATTGTCTTTTTCTCTGGCTCTTCTTTTCCACTTCCTTCCTCTCCTGCTTTCACATGGCCCTTCCATATCTTTTTGCTATTCCCCTCCATCAGCACGTGTCTGTTTATTGGTTTGCTACAAAGATATTTTATACATACAGTAACAAGATATCAGATATCATAGGGAATGATTTTCCTTTTACAGTTCTCTTTTCTAGAAATTCAGGTAATTCTTGAAAATAGACTTTCATTTGTGCTATGGACTGTAGAAGTTAAAGATACTGCTTTAAAATATACATGTTAAACACAGTTACTATTATATGAGTTTTGAGTAACTTGTTAAAAATCCCAACTTATATCTGCAATAGAGCTAGAAAATGAACCTAGACTGCCCAAATTAAAGCCCAGGGATTTAACTAACCTGCTCAGCTTTCTTTTACAGTGATAAATAGAAGGAAAACCCAGAAGTGGATTCCATGTGAAACCTTTAAGAGATCAAATCTTTAAATCTTCATTTTTCCATTTGCAAAGTGCAGCTGACAGACAGCAGTGCATACATCCATGTTTTCTCACGGTCTAGTACCCCAGAGAGTAGTGACAACTCTAGTGACAAACTGCTGTCATCTGACTGTCATCACCATCCTCTAGTATCTAAATATTAGCAAACTTCCTAGGAACTTGCCAAGAGATGGACCACACGTCAGTGGTAAAAACTCTTGGGTGAAATATGCACTGATTGCCTGCTTGCAATATAGGTACTCCTTTAAAATGCAGGGCTTCTGGAAAGAACTCTTGGACTCTTGTCTATAGGCTGGAAAAAACTGTAAACCCTTGGATAGAAAGAGAGAAGTAGCAAGAGATAAATAGGGGAAGGAAATTTCAAGATATTTTTAATCTTTTCTTGTCTTTTTTTTTCCCTCAAGAAAGAGCCTTATGTCTGATGACGTTCATGGATACAAATTTTAAAAAAGCTGGGTGACTTCCTTGCTGAGGGAAACAGAAAGATATAATTTGGGTTTATTGGTTGCCTAGCAGACATTGCATTCTGTTTTCCTCTGCACATTCACACAAGGAACTGCCTGCACATACACAGTCACAGAATCACAGAATCACAGAATGGTAGGGGTTGCAAGGGACCTCAGATCATCTAGTCCAACCTCACTGTCAAAGCAGGTTCCCTACACCAGAAAGTTACCTTCAAATTCATGACACACTTGTTCAGCTATTTGGGTGCCCAGTGGTTTCAGGAAGCCACTGCATATTCCATCAAATCATACCCAGCTCTTCAGATAAAATACTATTATAAATACTCAGATATTTTACCACTGAAGAACAAAGACTGAATTTCCTGGTTTCCATTTTATTAGCATCCATTTATTGCTGTATAATATACAGCATTTGTAAATGAAACAGTAGCTTCTCTTTTTTTTTTTTTTTTTTTTTTTTTTTTTTTTTTTTTAATTTCATAATTCCATTACCAGAGGTCTTGGGAAACTGCTGAGTTCAATCTCATGCAATGATATCATGCAAAAGAAATTAATGTGTCATCCAAGGGTGTTGGAAGAACACAACTGCAGAAAATCCAGAAGAGCAGTCTATTTGAAACAGGGTAGAAAAGACAAACCTACATGACTTCATGTTGTGGATAATGCTACCACGGTCTGTGAAGGTGCTTCTCCTAGTGTGGCATGAGGCCACACTGCTACTACTTGAGGCATGGTGCATAATCCATGCAAAATACCACTGGAAATGGGGACCAAATAGTTGTCTCTTTTCTGTGTTACTTAGGTATATTTACTTGGCTTGAAATAATCAAGCAGATTAAATAGATTCCTCATCTCTGCCTCTGCCTTAACTCTTCAATCGCAAAGCTATGCCCAAAGCCAATTATACAGAACCGTATAATGTAAATATCCCTGTTTGTACAAAAACAAACTCACTTCATGTTGTTTATTTTAATGGACTGCTAAGAATCACAAGAAAAGTCATCTTCTCCAAACATGCGAAAGTACAAAAAAAATGGTCATATGAAGGCATCAGCAAAAAGCTGATAAAGAGTAGAATCTAAATCAGTCACAGCATTCACAAGGAAATAGATCTGACTAAAGCCTGAGCTAGTCAATGTTTACAACACTTACATTCTCAAAGTAGCACTGTAATTAGCAGGAAATAATTCTAATAGGCAACATTCATTAAAAAAAAAAACTTCTGGAAAATGGAGTTCTTTTGGTCACTCATAGCTAAACGTCCTATTTGGATTCCTGATTCCTCAATTTTAACTCAAACAAAGGCAGGGATAAGCTTCACTCATTGAACCAATTTTGTCAGGACTTATTCAAGAAAGGTTTTCTGCAATGGACATTAAGGGTTTTGAGAGACCTTTCACGATCCCTGTTTCTTTCTTTTTCCTCTGGAGGGAGGCACCTCAAGTAATATCCCAAAGGCAGAGAATATCAGGAGCTGGGCTGAAGAGATTTTACTTTGCTCTGGTAAAGCTGTGATGCTACATGCCTTTCCTTGCAGCAGGGCTCACAGAGGAAGCTTGTGTGAAGTCCCCTGCAGTGAAGAAAGAAAATAGAAAATCTCCAATTGGAAGGCTCTGTATGGACTCTAGGATCTCACATCCCAGTGAACGTGTCCAATTGACCAAACAAACTCACAACTAGAAACAGCAACTTAATCCCCTCTTCCAAACACTTTTTAACAACATATGGAAGCCAGTAAGTGGGTTGCAACAGAGAAGTGACCACACATAACAAAATAAGATTCATCAAAATAGTTGTAACTGACCAAGGGAAGAAAAATAAAGATTTAAAAGTTGGAGTAGAGAAAAGACTATCACACTGAAAAGCGGGCATACTAGGGCAGGTCTGGTAGGTCTGAGTGGAACCCAGTTCACCTCATTTATATAAAACTTGGTTTGAAAAAGGATGTCTATTTCAGCAGAGCCATCACATTTCATGCGAGTATGAAAAGGTTTCACATGAAACAAGTGGCAGCACTGCCTAGAACAGGTATCAGAGCACAGTGTCAGAGTAGAAAGCTTTCATCTGCCAGTGAGATGAAGGGGAGTAAGTCCTTGAATTCAAAGTCCAAATCTTTGAATGAGTAATCTACCTACTTTGTACTAGTAGGAGTTAGTATGAGAAAGCAGAGAATCAGGTCCATACCTTTCTGAAACTGAATTACTTTCAACAGAAACACACTACACAAAAATTTATAGAAGCAAAAGGGTGACTCACTTCTTGCATTTGAGTTTAAGAAATGCTTGCCTTTCTTGCAGGGTTACATTTTAAGTAGGTGATCTCCCATTTTTGAATGAATATTTGCTTCCTTTTTTCAGGCAGCTACACAGCTTATAAAATGTTAAGATTTGTTTCAAAGTCTTGCCATTTTGTACAATTTAAATAGCACAGCTCTGGAAACCAACACATTTTGAACACATTACCCACCCACATCACTAGTCATTAAATGAACAGCTGTGTCCCAAGACCTCATGCAAATTGGAGGAGTTTGTAGGATCCCAACTTCAGTGTGGGATCTACTGACCCGCATTGCTCCTCATCTGGTGCATTTACACAGGAGATGAGGCCATCATTTCAAACACACCTCATCACCTTCCTCTGCTTCATTCTTTGTGCTTTTCACAGGGTGACCTTTTCAGTCACCTGCACATTTTAGTTTAGAGGTCTTTGTTTGTTTTCTGAATAGCTCATATTTGTGGCTGTCAAGCATGTGCCCTTTGACTCCATCTTCCCAAAGGACAGTCATTTTGGTCATACCTACTTGCTTTTTCTAAACCACAAAACAACACTCCGAGTCTCATGATAAGGTGGTTACTTCTCCTGCTAAGCTCCAGACACACAGCTCTTTACATCTGGTGCTATTGTGTTACTTCTCTTTGGAGATGTTTTACTTCCCAATGCTCATTTCTCCTTAAGCATAACTGAGATAGATTTCTTCCAGATTTGGTCAAATCAAAATGAATTTTTGCTTTTTCCTCTCTTCAGGAATGATTTCCAGGAGGTAGGTTTTACCTGTGGGAAGATACATAATTAATTAATGTCTGCTTGTATGATTTGAGGTGTGAGTAACAGTGGCTGAGTGCCACCAGAGATACCTTTGAGTGTCCCCTGGTCTCCAATAGGAGGGACACACCTTTCCAAGGACACACAAGTCCCTCAAAGCTCCTGTATGATGCCTGCAAGTCCAATAGAGCTGTGTCATACACCCTAGGGAATTCTAATAACATGGGTGCCTGTGGCTGGGCAGCAGAACTGAGCTCTTTCATTTATATCAGGCTTTCAATATGTCATACAAACGAAATAGCCTGAGGATCCTTCATCCTAAAAAGCATACAGAACAAGAATGTATAGGTGCAAGACAAAGGTGTAACATAATGTCTAAGCATATTTATACCTTAAAACCACTTAAAATGTAGACTGGCCAGGAAATACCAGTTGAGACAAACATTCAGTGATTGGAGACAGCAGACACTAGACCAAAGAGCAAGGCAGTTCTTGACAGTGAGTGTGAATCTAAAGGGAAAGCTAAAGGAAACCTGCAGAGGGACTGGATGGAGAGCTTTTTAATAACTTAGAGGAAAGACAATGATAATCTGTTGTTGAAGAAGGGTTTGCAATAACAGCTTTCAGAGTCAGAAAACTCTCTGCAACTTGTGGACACATGAGATTTCAGAGTTGATTAGTAAAGGTGGAGGGTCTCCATGGTTTTACATGCTGTTTGCTATGTATAAACTTATAAACTCTTACAAATCTAAATAGAAAATATAAAGAGATATAGACAACAAATATATAACAGTTATAAGTTAGGGGCAGGGTTACTAAATTTCATGTTGAAGAAATCCATAGTGGAACAGGAAATTGAACCCAACAGCCTGAATTCCAGGACAGTGTGATTCCTAAACCCTAAGCAAGAATAGCCCATCTCCCTAACAATGTTTTGTGCGTATGCACACATACATACCATATGTCTAAAACATAGGATTGAAAGATCTAGACTCTGCTCTTAGTTATGTCAAAGCTTTTCCACTTGAAGTTAAACATTACTTCCAGGTAGCTTAAATCATGACAACTAATATTGGAATCAGTAATTCTAGTTAGCACATATGTGTACAGCCTTCAGACAGCAGTTATGTTCAAGAGTATTAAACTCAATTACACAAATAAAAATCTCATGTTCTGTGTCTTTGTTTAACTAAATAAGATGCAATAATATTTTTCCACTGAATAGTATTCCAGGGAAATTTAAAATTACAAGGTTTAAGACTGTCATCACTCTTGATTTTTCAAACAAGCTGACTATCTTTGGCTTGGACTGATTTCAACCAGAGCTGCACTCCCTTAGTTTGTATGAAAAATTCACACCATGTAAATAGGAGTAATGGAGAAAATAAGTACAAAACCAGAGACCTATAGGGACAGAACTGAAACATCTCTATTTTCCAGTAATCAAAATTTGATCTCCTTTGTATTCCAATTGATGCTGAGAAGGAAATCTTTTCATTCTTTTGAAAATAGCTCTATTGGTAGCTGTAGAAAAGCTGTCAGAGGTACCTGGCCTTCTGCTGCTGGGTCACTCTCTTGTGGAAGATTTTTAGCCAGTTCAGCCTCCCACTAATAACAAACAGATGTACTTAATGCTACTGAATGTAAATATTATTCTAACACACTTTTGCCTAGTTTTCCATGAGGCCCTATTTTGAACCGTACATGCTTGTGAATCCCCCTGCCCAAGGGTTCTGCAGGTGGCCTATCTCACAGTGCCATTAGAAAGTTAATTACCTACAAGGGAAGTTTAAACAAGTTGTTCGAAAAGCAGTGGAACTAATAAAGCCTGGTTTCCTATAGATTTGTGGCTTGCACCATTCCCCCCACCATACTGCAACTGCCCAAGCCCCTTTTCCATACTCCTTTGATAAATTTCCTTCCCTGCAACCCACGCTGCCCCCATCTCTCCCGTATCCATCAGCTTCAGGTCAAGCAAGAGGCAGTGCACTCCATGCTTGTTTCCAAACAATGTGTGTACCGGTTGCTTGGCCAGGATATGTGTGCTGAAACTCTTTCTTCCATAGGTGTACTAATGTCTTTCCTGACTCTAGTTTTCTCACAATAAACAGGAACTTCAGAATTTTGAGAAAATTGTGGCACTTAATTCAGTTAAAATTGGCCAATGCATTCAGAAGTTTCTTGGAAAAAAAAATCTCTAATCATAACTCAGTGAATGATTTTATCAGATATATTCCCTTAGAAATTTAATCTAAAACCTCAGATCATCTGTGTATATTTTCCTGTTAGTTAAAAGGATGTTTTATCTCTTATTCTTCTAATGAGTATCAAATCTTTGAGGTCACTCCAATCACTGTCTTCTCCAGCTCAAAGGTAATTAATGCTACAGAAAGATGAATGCACACCTTCAAAAATGTATCAATTATAATATAGCACTAAAATTAAAATGGGAATTTTAATTTTTCACTGACACAGAGAATGAGATCACAGTCTGAACCGTGTATCTGCTAGATACTTGAACTCTTCAAGGACCAGAGTGTTTTATTTCCTTTTGATAAGCTTGTCCCACAGCTCTCATAGCATTGTTCATTCACTAAGCAATGACCTGAAAGTGTAATTTTCTTGGACTTTCCACTCAGTCCTCCTTAGAACTGTTTGTGAATGCCATGGGTCTGTAAGCTGTACAACACATGTTTCCTAGCCCCTCATTCACAGAGAGATTAGACTTTTATAAGAGAGACCTTTCTTAACAGCAAAAAATAATATATGTACCTCTTAAAATAGCATCTGTGAATCTGGCCCAACTCGTCCAAAGATATTTTTCTATCACCCAGTAACTATAATACGTATGCATATTACTGTCCCTGAGCTCTCTGGGCCAGTTTTGATTAATCTTTCCCCAGGACACAAAGCCTTCCAAGCCATGAATCACTTTGCTTGATTTTGTCTGCACTTTTCCATGTCAGCAGTTTTCCTGCCCCACCGCAGGATGACAAGAGCAGCATGTAGCGTTTGTTGACTGCCAAGCGTTATGCTGTCACACAAGTAGAAAAGGCCATGGAAACAGATCTGCTTTGTTTAAGGATGAGCAGTAATTCTATAGGCATCCCCCTGCTCTCTAGCCCCATCTATGGAAATACCAAACCTCCCTTCCCAAAATAATCCCCAAGATTCCCCACAGAGTACTGGAACATTTGAGGCAAAATTGTTTTACCACAGGATAGTATGATACAGCCTACAAAAGCTTAAGTGGTGACTACACACTTACAACACCCTACTGTAATACTAGGCTGATTCCATCTGAAGAGCCTGACCCACTAACATCAGAAATTCCCCATGACATACTTGACCTCCCCAGCACACTTGCATCACCCTCTTT
Organism: Caprimulgus europaeus; assembly: GCA_907165065.1. The sequence continues at coordinate 16,512,364 of OU015526.1, forward strand.
AATGAACACATGACTGCTAATGTTCTCTCCAATGCCCATTGGCTCCATATCAGCCTTGCCCTTTGAATCCCTCCCTCGATTGCCCCTATTTTGATGTGTTGCTGACTCTGCAGCAAAGCTACACCCATTTTTTGGTGGAGAATATGTTAACTACTTTTTCATGACAATAGTCATTAAAGATCTATCATGAGTCAAGCCTTCGGTCAGGACTTTGTTTATTCTGCCTGAGAGCTTCAATGGAACTTGTTCCAACTATATGCATTCATCTTACAGCTGATGAGAGACATAGGGAGATTTTTGTTTTGACCTGCCCAAAATAAACACTTTTAAGAAAAGAGATACAAAGTAAATAGTAAAAAGACTGTAAAATATTAAGAGGAAACTTGGAATGTCTGAGAAGATTACATAGTGTCTTCTCATCTAATGAGATTAATTTCTTTTCAAACTCCTGTTTAAACTGTAAGTTATCAAATAAACATCTATTTCAGTAATTACTGAGGCATACAGAAGTATGAAATTACTAGAGATAACTATTAAAGGAAAAAGAATTTAAGGTTGTAATTCAGTTTAAAAGCAGTCTTAGCTAAAATCTCCAGTAGGGCATTGTATGGAAACACACGAGCAGTAGCAAAGGAATCTAACCCAACAGCAAAGGGGCTGTCACTGCTCAGGGTCTGCAAGGAGAGGTCCTGAGGTGGGCTGCATGCCCCAGCCAGGGAGACGTTTAGTCTCCATGTCACAGTGGTCTGCTCTTCCCCATGCTCAGGCAGTTAGTTCATCTGGTTCTGCCCCTGCTGGCTTGTGATCCAGTGAGGAAAAGGAGTGAAAGTGTTTTCCTGCAGTTTTTCCCTTCCCCTGTCCCTTCCCACTTCTTCAAAGAACAAAGAGAGGCCTAGGAGATGAGGAGGGGGGAAGAAAAATGGACACCTAGTTGTTCTCTGCAAGGGCAGGGATGAAGAAATAAACAACTTGCATTACTCACAGGATGGGGTGAAAGGAAAGCAGAGCCAGTCTGGATGAGCTGGATTTTCCTGGCTCCAGCAAACTTCTCCTGGAGTAATATATTGAGCCACATCACACCTTTCGCTCCTTTATCTGAAACACACTGTCCGCTCCCAAGCAACGCTTTGCCTTCCCTCAAAGACCTGCCCCTTGCTGCTTCGTGTAGATAAAGGCACAGAGGAACCAAGAAGCCCGAGCCACAGGAGTCACAAGCACCTGGAAACGCTAGAGCCATCCAGGAAAGAGGATTGAATAGCCTACATTGTCTGCAGAGAGGTGTCCTAGCTGTAAAGTTAACAACTTTCCTTTTGACCTGCCACAGAATTACTTGTGTGGCTAACAGGCAGTAGCCTGCTAAGCTGCACAGAGCTGAAGGAAAGTGAATATAGCATCTATTTAGTGCATCAGACGTAAGACTTGAATGGCAGAGTGGCAAACTGGCAACACATAGTGGAAACTGCAGTAGTTTCTTCAGAGACATAAATTGTTTGAATATATTTAATACAAAACATAATCAATTTTGAGAGGAAGCTAGTAGGGGAGAATTATGTGTCTTCTTGAAGTCTTATATTTTAAACATAAAAATCCATACACACAGAATATTTAGAGCTCTAATTTTTTTGTTATTTTAAAGTGACTGAAAACCATAGGTTAGATAGTGTCCACACTAGAGCTCTACTCTTTAAAAACAAAACAAAACAAAACCTTCCAATGTATTTTACCTCCTTCTGCACTCAGTACAACGTAAAATTAACTCTTCCATATTATCAGAAAGACTGCATACCACCACCTATTTCTTTATGCTCTCCAGTAGCTATGCAAGATAACAAAATGAGATCACAACCAATGTCAGATTTTACATAACCCCCCAAAATTATGGAACATATTGCGACTCATGGAAACTTCTGGGAAACATCACTCTACTATGAAGCCACCAGATGACTGTGTAACAGATTTGTAACTGTGTTAAGAGGGTAAATTAAAATCTGAATATAACCATTGCGATGAATGGTGATATTTGAGTTGTGTTAGAAGGCAGCTTCCTCTTTCACTGAAGATACATCACAGGGGATTTATAGAATCCACTTTTTGTTCAATCCCAGTTTTCCTTAAAGCAATCCAAAGAAAGCAATCCAAAAACTCCAGGTTAGACCTGAAAAGACAGCAGCCTGATGGTAAGTAGAGGGAACGCAAACTGAACAGGGACAACATACTGGCCTCCTGAACATCTCCAGCACCAGCCTCCTATGCAAAACCTCATTAGAGATCTCCAAACTAGGAATCCCACATATAGGTCTCAGGCAGGGACCAAATGGCAGCCTATCAGGCAAATGGAAAAAGCTATTACTAAGTCACCTTCTGCAAGCCCATTCTTTGGCACCCCTATGCAGGGTGCACCTACCTTGAATTTGAAAATTCATCTTCCAAAAAGCAGAGCTCAGAAGTCAGACATAGACAATGCACAGGAAAACTCTTTACCTTTGCTTATCAGTAGATAGATGACTTTTTGCTGTCCAGCTCCATCTTTTCAGACACAAATTGGGCATCAAGGACCTCAAGATTCACTGGTTTGCAATAAGGTTAAGTCTAAACACCACTGGGACTTTGAAAAATACATCAGGCTCCTACATCTCTAAGTTGACTTCTGCAAATTGTTTCCTTCAAAGCATTTAGGAGACAAGAACATATCAGAGGACCAACCTAAATGAATTTGCATCAGTTGTGTGCATGTGTCTCTCTCCGCAAAGATAGTATAAAGAAAAGCCTCGTTCTGTTAGAGACCCACAGATTTCAAATCTGCTCTCCTCCATTATCACTGCTAGCTCTGTTACAGCGTTGTCAGAGATCCCAGTATGGACCAAGGCCTTCTGTTTAACATCAGGATCCCATGCAGAAGCTTCTCACTGGTTGGGCAAGATTTACAAGACAATTCTTTGACCCAAGTCAGCATAATACAATCCACCACCTAGCAAATATTCAGACTTTTTTTTACTGGGTCCCCAGTCTTTCATCAAAATATTGGTGTGCTTCAGCTAACAAAAGTCCATGCTAAGATCATCAACAGATCATCAACAATTTCCAGAAAGAAAATTTCTTGGGAGTCATTTTGCACTCTAGGGCCAGGATGAGGCAACTTGCAGTAGTAAAAAAGAAAAGCTTAAACTTAGCTCCACTGGAGCTGGCCATTGACTGAAAGCTTGAACATTCACAGACAAACTCCTGGCCCTGTTAAAGGCAATGAGCAAAGTCTCACTATTTCAGTGAGGTCTGGATTTCTCCCAGATGTAGTCAGAAAAATGGTCAAAAAATCACCCTAGAGGCAGAGCCAAGGATTCACATTCCTGCTTCTGTAAAGAACCAAAATTTTCTCAATCCCCAGTACATGAAAACCACCTCCATATCTAATGTAATTGCTTTTATCTTCAAAAGCATGGCAACTGGTCCAGAAAATGGTTCAAGAGGCTCATTAAATCTTAAACAAGTTACGCTCTTCTGTCTCTCCTCTATGTTTCCTCCTGTTTATTTTAAAAGGGCGCTTTTTAATCCAAGAACCTAATTTCCATCCTGCAATGTTTCAAGTGAGTGAGTTATGGGCATTACTAGGCTGATAAAATACTTACAGGATTTCTGTATTAGCTTTACCTTTTCTAAAATCATCAATTCTTAAAGTAAAGTGAGAGGAATATCCGGTGGAAATGTGTTTTATCAAAAGAAAAAAAGAGTGCACCTATATTTAGTCCCATCCAATACAGACAGTTTCAAAGCAAGACTGTAAGTAAAACTCTTAGACAACACTATATAAACACATTATTTAAGCTACATTCTGGATCTGATTAATTATAACAGGAGATCAAATGTTAACAACTTAAGAATCTTTACTCCCATGTACACATATGGAGTACTTTAAAAAGTACTACAATTTCAGAGTAATAAATAAGAGCTCTCACCTAAACTATACAAGCATTATCTTTTGGTTTCATTAAAGGTGAATGGACAATACAGAATTTTTACTGTAGGCTCATTTGATAGAAGTTGCCTATATATGGCCTATGAGAGAACCAAAGAGGAATATTATGTCCTTTGCAAGAACATTTAATTCACATTCCTGTTCTGTTTTCTGTACAGCAGTTATGCTTATGACAGGTATGCATTCCTGCACTCTTACAATGTGTTTTTATATGAAAAAGACATTCATATCCATTCCTAGCTGAGAATATGTCTTGCATTGCTGTGAGTGTTACAGTAATCCTAGGTTTCTTAACAGAATAAGGCAGGCCAACTTTCTCAGCATTCAAAATCCAAATTCAATTTGTATCCTTACCATTATGCTTCCAGTTATTTTCTCAAATACTGGAAAACTTCCACTAAGCTCTGCATCTTACAAAAATATATTGAATGTTTATTGCCCGATAACAATTACAGCAATTTTCAGTTTAATCAGAACCGCCACATCCTGTAGTCACCAATTTAAGAGAAAGGGAAAAACCATCTCCAGTCCAAACCATAACACAGATAGTCCAAGCTCATTTCAGATGAGAGAGAGCAGAAACACAAGCATGTGATCCCAAGCTACCAATACAGACTTTTATATGCCACATATCACCTTATAAAATTCAATAATGGAAGTGAATCCTCTATTTGAGGTTTCAGTTATTTTCATTTTTCCTTCCCTTTTCCAGAAGCAGACACAGTGGGACAGAGTTTCATTTTGAATTAATAGTTAAAGTGATTAACCTTAAGATGGGAGGCTTACAAGGCAAGAAATCCCAGTATTTTGGAGCAATTACAGTTGTAAACCAGGGCTGAAATCTACGTCCATGAGTTTTCATGGTGCACAATCAGACTCTTGGGAGAAACACCTTTTGCTTAACATTTATGAGTCTGGCATCAACCAGTAACCTACATCTTTTGCAAAGGCTCAGCAGTACCCAGACCCTGAATTTGGGTGACTTCAGACTACAAAACACGGAGGGAGAAGGGGAACAGACGCACTCTTATTCTTGCTTCAGTGCCACATTTAAACCACAAATAGACTGAGTTTGTATCAAGTATCTCTATGGCATTCTCCATAGACGTGTTCTCTTTATTATGCCACTGTATCTGATCGCCACTTAAAAATGGATACCAGAAACCAAACTATGGTTTCACATATTCTGATGGCTGTAACAAAAAAAAAAGGTATGCCAGAATTCAAAATGTCTATTCACCTATAATACCATTTGCATCTCTATCCTATTCACAGCACATAAGTCAAAGAAAAAGTTTTACTTTTTCATTTACTTTGCTTCAGAAAGCAGCAAATATGTACAAAGTCAGGAACTCTAACCACAAATAGAACAGAATCTCTCTAAATAGTCATTGATCTTCTAAAAGTGCTTCACATAGACAACAAAATGGTTAGCCAGTCCAAAAAGGGATGAAAAGCCATGACATTGAAAACATTAATAAACAAATAATAGTATACAGGTCATTTGAATGGTTCGTGCTGTTCGACCTATTAAATAGATGGATTTTTTTCCCCCTCACAACTCAGCTGAAGTTTCATAACAAACCTACTTTGGAATAGAAGCAAAAGAAAAAAACCCTTCCATTTGGAAATTGGTTAAACAAGAAAAAAAAAAAAAATTGCACTACTCAAAGTAACCTTATTCTTCAGATAACCTCATCTGCTTTCCATTCTATTATACTGTTTTCCAACAATAAATGTGTAAACAGAATATATTTAACAAGTTGTAATTGTCATTTCAAGAACTGATAAGAGAACCTACATATCTGATTAGTGTCAGAGCTCAACAGAGCAGTGACTTGCCTTAACCAACTACTAACTCCTGAAATGAGCCTCAAGGCATCATCCCTGTACTATGCTCTCTCCCTCTTCCCTACCCTCCGAAACCATTCCATTGCACACTGACATCACAAGGCAATTACCTCATCTGAAACTGACCTTTTGTTTCAGCATCTCTATTATCTCCTTTGCTTGCCAAAATTTACATTTCTCACCAATTCTCCTTGTGTCCATGGGCATGCTCCATGTTTTGTTTAGATATTAACCTCACATTTGCGCATGAACATGCAGCTCAGTGAAACCTTCAGAAAGAAAGGCAGAAAACATGGTAAAACTCAGGAGTTTGGGGACTCTTCCATGCTCTCTCTTGCTGCTAGGAAAAACAATTTGCTGTAGGTCTTTTGAGACAGTATTATTCTTTGGCCTTGGACAGCTAAGATCATATAAGTATTTTTGTATAATATAATTTCTTTCTAGATTATGCTTGACATTTAAAATGTAGATCACATGTTTGTGTAGAAAACAGGTATACTATCAGTATTTTTTTCTACATTAATTTTAATATTTTTCAATAATTTGTCATAATGGCATGACTCTGTATTGCTACCTCAAAATAGCAAGTGGATACTCCTGTGGATAACCACTTTTCAGATTCCAACTGCATGATTTCCATAAGAAAAAGAACAGGCAATAAACCTTCCAAAATATTAGGTAATGTTTCTAAAAACATCTTTGTTTCTAAGGAGCTTAAACATGTAACTTTTGAACCTACACTTAAGCAGTTATGAAAAATTTTAATATACATAGGAAGTAAAGTGATAGAGTCCAACACTTGAAAGAAGAAAAAAGTGTGAAAGAGAGGCAAAATCTCTTTTTTTTTCTCTTTCGTTAAGTGAATTGACAAAGTTAGCAGCTGCTAAAAAACTTGAACTAGCGGATATAAGCCTTGTGTAATATGTTCACTCTTCTAAACTTAGCTCAGGATTAACAAGTACCACTAGTGAGAGCAACAGTGAAATATGGAGACTGTCTTATTGGAAGATGAATGGACAGTACAAGCTTACAGAAAGGGTCTGGACCTTTTGCTTATATAAGGGGTCAATGAGACAAAAGCTGTAGCTCCAGGTTAAAGGTACATACTTATGAAATAGGTGCCTCCTTCTTCCTTTTTACCTAGTACCACAGCATTTCTGACACAGCAGGTTTCTGTCTGCTGCTAATTTTCACTGCTGGGACACCAAAGTGACTTAAGGAGGATGGAGCCCTAATCCTTTAACCTGATGCAGAAACCTCTGGAAAAGAAGCAGCCCTCCAGCTCACTGTGTATGTGATTCACAGCTAACAGCCTCCTGGTTTATTCTCCCTTACTAACACTGCTAAGAGAACATATCCCCTTTTTCAGCTACACCCAGATTGAATTATAATCCCTTTTGCAACCTTGAAACTAAAACAAGGCAAGAAGTCCTTTGCCTTTGAAAGATGATAAGTCCTGTCAAAAAGAAAATTAATCAGCTTAGAAGGTGTAAGTAGCACCACTCCCTCCACTGCACAGTGTGTCCAGGGCTGGTGTGCCCAGCACCAAGATACCTGAGCACATGGCTGGTGGACAGTCCAGGACAGTTTTGGAGTGCTGGACTCACAGGATGGAAGCTCTTGTTCTGCCAGCTGCTGCACAGCCTCATCTCAGAAGGATATAGGAAAAGCAGGATCCCAGCCACTGTCAGCAGAAATGGGCCCAGCTTTCTTCATTTCAGCTACAGCACATCACGAGCAAATCCCATGCACTATGTGCAGGTGGCCAAGTGCCTCTGAATGCAGGACCTGCTGCAACCAGAAGGAAGAGCTCTGCCTGTAACTGGAAATGATGTCTTGTGTGTCAGGATTTAGCAACACTGAGTACAAGGAATGGGTTGATTAGGCAAGATGGAGAGTTATAGAATCATTTTAGTTGGAAAAGACCTTTAAGGTCATCAAGTCCAACCGAAAACCTAACACTGCCAAGTCCACCTCTAAACCATGTCCCTAAGCACTTCATCTACATGTCTCTTAAATACTTCCAGGGATGATGACTCAACCACTTCCCTGGGCAGCCTGTTCCAATGCTTGATAACCCACCCATTCAGTGAAGAATTTTTTCCTAATATCCAATTTAAACCTCCTCTGTCACTTATTACTTGGAAGTCTCGTCATCATGAAGTGCTTGCTGCTGTTTGGTGACTCTTGCAGGCCATATGAACACAGCAGTTGACAGGATCAAGCTCCTGAGCATAAGCAGGCTCAAGAGGGAGGTGAATTCACTCCCTACGTACAGACAGATATAGCCCATCACTAAAAGCACCTGGCAACATACAAGTACACTAGATGTTTTTCCGATGTAGAGCACCAAATGAAAATTTAATAAGCATTTTTTTCACTTTATGAAATACAAATAAGGGGCTATATGAGCCCCACTGCCTTATCAGGCCTACTGATCATTGCTTGGCCTGTTCTAGCCCAGGACATCAAAATTACTTCACCTTCTTTAGGAAGAAGCTCTTCATTGAGAGGATGGTGAAGGACTGGAACAAGCTCCCCAGGGAAACTGTCAAAGCCGCGTGCTTGTCAGTGTTCACGAAGCATTTGGACAATGCTCTTAGCCATATGGTTTAATTTTTAGGTTGCTCTGTGTGGAGACAGGATTTGGACTCGATGACCCTCAGGGGTCCCTTACAATTCAGGATATTCTTAACCCGAAGAGATGGGACTGGCTGGCTTCATAGTTATAGAAGAGATCTCATTCATTGCTCTAGTCCAGTAAATGAGCTTCACACCCTGTAAATGATCCTTTCATGACAGAGATGATTGACACAAATTCTGCAAGGTCTGTAATTTTTAAAGCTTTTGAAGGGAACAAACTGCTGAGGAGAAGCAGAATCAGCTGGGACAGTTATGTCTCAGTATAAATATTTTGCTGTTATACATGGACTGTCGTTAACTTCTATATGAATGAAAGTTTCACAAATGGAGGTTACTCCTCCTTCTTCAAAAAATAAAAATAAACAACCATGGGCAAGCCAGCGTAAAATTCACATCATAAGCAACAGAGTTCAATGTGTTAAAAACCATTAATCATGCTGAGGTCAACCAGTGTTTTACATATTTCCTCCCCAAACTCTGTCTTGTGGGTGATCTGTATCCTAACAGGTTTTGTATTGCTGAGTTGTAAAGCATTCCTGATGAATTGTTTTTGGCACTCAGTCCAAAGTCTTGAAAGCCCAAGTCCTTGAAAATAAAAAGCAGAGCCTTCCTTTAACATTAGTGTTGGATACAACACTAGAACACAGTCTGCATTGTATGTGTAACAGGAGAAGAGAACATAACAGGGCATGGGTTTGTCTGTGACATCAGGGAGAATCAGGAGGCTATCAGCAGTGTTATAAAGCAAAGCCATTAGAGAAATGAGAGCATATTTGAGTGGAAGGCTATTAATATTTGTTCTTCCTTCACTCTGTCACAGTAACTGTGGGATGTGTTACTACCCCTTTCACTCTCACCATCAGACAGTGACCCAGTCCACCCTCCCCACTGTCCTGTTACTCTCTCCACCTTTCCTTAACCTCTCACTTCCATTTTTCTTAAAGCTTGTGACTTGAATCAAAAGATAATTTCTCCATTTGTTTTCACTACAGTCAATAGGAAGCTATTCCTGGATTTCAGCAGAAGCTGGATCAGACAACTATTTTCTGTGATACTCAACTTCATTCATCATTGTTATCTACTATTTATTCTCCACCACTTGACTTGGGTTGTGATTAAAACACAATTAAATTAAACAACTCGAAGAAAGTTAAAAGACATTAAAAATCATAGCTGCTTTAATGAAATAAGATAATATATAGCAAATAACTATTCATAACATAAGACAAATATTGTTTTCATAAGAACTATCAAACTATAATGAATGAAATTGAATAAAATTCTGCAGTCTTCTTTCCAATAGTATTTTGTTTAAATACAACATATAGTCCTTTTAAAAACCAGCTATGGATTGTTCATAGCAATTACAATTTCACTTATGATAATGAAAAAGAATGTTAACATAGGGCTCCTTCATTCACATGATTACTTTCACTTAGTTATTCCACTTTTTCTTTGGTTATTTGTCCATGTCATGTCTTGTCCTTTTTTGCCACTACACGCTCAGGAATAATTTTCTGTTCTGTGTTTATAAATAACCCAGCACAACAGGACCCCAATCCTGGTTATGAGGTTTAGAAATAATTCAACTTCTAATTATAGTGACTTCATCATTATTTTTGGCCAGCCACAAGAACAGTCCTATTTAACTCTGAGTTAAATAAAACTGTAAATAACATTGCTTTCAGTCCCTTGTTTTTCTGATAGAAACTGAGGATTAAATAAATAATTTCAGCATCATAATATTCTCTCCCTTGTGTACAAGGGAATATGTTTTTTTATAGCCTCTCACATCAATAAACTGAATGTACCATTTAATACTTCATGGAAACCAGTGATCGATGTTCCACCTCAAATTTGCTAAGAAGTACTATGTTAGCCTCTAACCTCAGCTGCCCCAGTATCTGCTGGGGGTAAGTGGCTGTAGCAAAAAATTTCTTGGTCCTTCAAGCTTGCCAATGGTCTGATTTAGAGCAGCCCACGTCACATCTGGCTAGCTGTGACCCCAGAGGGCTGCCTGCCAGCTGGGATTTGACAGAACATCGTGTGCTTTGGACATTCCCCTGTTCCCACAGTAACGTTCTTGTCAGGGGCTGCAGGAATGTGCTAAGCAATGAGAATACCCAGCTGAGGAGACACGGCAATTTTCCAGACAGTGCAGAATAAAGGAGCTCAGACTGATACACTCCAAAGCTGTTTGCAAGAGCAAACCCTCTTATTCCAGGATTGAAAGACCACACCACACTAAATCAGTCCTGGCTCTGAAGAAGAGAAGGGGAAATGTTGCCTAAGAAGGAATTTCTATTTTAATTAATAGGAGAGCTAAGCTAAGCAGTCACTAAGCTGTCACTGTATTTGAATGGACAGCACTAAGGTAAATTGAGACAAGGCTTTGTGCTTACAGGGCACCATTCTGTCTTGAAGCACTACTATCCATCTTGTGCACGATTTTACATGTGTATCCATCACTGTCCATCAGTGGAATATCATCTTTATAAAATAACTGGATATAAATAAATATTTTGTGATAATGAAATATTTTTACATTTAACTTCTCTTTGACAGGTAAAATACCTACTTGGGACAGGTACCATTGGTTCAGGACTGAACCAATACCCAGCATGTTAAATTATGTTTTTCTCAAAAGTAATATTCTGTGAATGAGACTTAAAAGTGAGACTCTAACTGTCAAGAGTACTTTAAAATCTGCCTGGTTTAAATGAGGACATAATCAACTACTTCAGCTCATTGTCATCTGCTCCTTCACTTCCTGTCCCAAACCACTATGTAGGATTGCTCAACAGCATTGGGCAGTTATTGAATTCCTCTCCCATCGATCATGGCACTCCAGTGCTGTGATTCCGAAGCTGTGAATAGTTTTGCAAATCCCTGATGAAATGCATAAAGCACTTTGGGGGAAGGTTGATAAATGAAAGCTCTGTAGAACATTTTTGTTTAGCCCAAGAGCTTAATGGAGCATGATCGTGGTGGGTGGTGTGCACCTTCGATGGGGAGTGAGGGGGGACCAGAAAACAATCTCTCTGAGAAAAAGGAGGAGACAGAGACAGTAAACACAAAGTCATGGACTTTTAAAGAGATGATTTCTTAAACAAGCGTATTCCAATACGTAGCGCATATATTTTCTATTTCTTTGAAATTGCATCTGCTTTTTATAAGAGTGGGTGATTATTATATAAGAAAAGCCTATTTCCCTGAGTATGTGGTTATACATTTTCTACTGACTTCACAAATTGTTCAAATTTCAGTATTTGTTGGCTTCATTATAAACCAGTGTTATTACTGGCAGCTACCATAAGGTATTAAAAAGACTTTTTTATTGTTACTATAGTGTGGCATTAAGGATCAGAAACTCCTCTGAAATAAGTGAAAACTGAAAGGGCAGGAGTCAATTTACATTGTATCTCAATTTAAAATCTTACTAAAATAAATTATATTTACTCATCAGGTCAAGGAACCAATAGATCCCCCAGATGTGTGACGTCTTCTAAGATCTCATCAGTTAGAGCTCTTCTGTTCAAACCAAATCCTGCCTGATCACTCTGCTCAGTTGAAGAGACTCACTTTGGCTGGTCTTTTTGTTTTGGATCACCTCCTACCCAAGGCACTTTCTGGACTCATTTTAGGTTGATTTTTTCCTCATACTTTAATATTTTTTACTGTTTTTGGTCTTGTACTGACTGAAACAAATTTTTCACCACAATCACCCATGAACATAAAGCAGTAAGGAGGAACCCACACCATGATGAGCCATGAATACATAAGCTGAAGAGTTGGCATAGGTCAAACCAACAATAAACAGCCCTGTTGACAAGTTTCCCACTGTTCAGTGAGATGTTTCAGTTACCACTTTTCTGACAGCATGACAGACTCTAACAGAGAGAGGAAACAACAGATTCCAACCAATTGCTCATCTAAACCCACATAGTACCCAGTACCAGACAATCCTGTGACATGAACTCAGGCTCTTTTGTAGCATCAGACAGGGAATACATGGCTTCAGGCATTGTTTTCAAGAGAAACAGGCTTGGAAATATCCTTCAGGTCATCAGATCGAGCCCTGGCTCTTACAAGCACTGATTCAGATAATTGGTTTTTATATAATTTATATCAAATAACCTGTGGCTTGCTTTGTTTTCATGGGGTTTGTTTCTTCTATTTATTTTGTTAGAAGACTGTTTCAGAAATTCACTGCTCTGAGGGATGGGAACCTTCTGATTTTCAGCCTGACTGCATTTTTATGACCAATCTATACCTGTCTGCTGCTCATGTCACTGCAGTTCTCAGCTATTAAATTATCTTCAGTGAAAACCCCAAATAACCCCAGATTTTCTCAGTGAGGCCTCTGCTAAGTCATTAGTTCTCTTACTTCCTGTAGCTAATTTGGTGTATCACCACCATGAAGAGAGGCAGGGGGCTGATTTTCAGGAGAGAAATCTTCCAGCCAGACCTGTGCCCCACTGGGGCACAGCCAAAGGGCTGCCTGTTTTGCCACATGTGAGTGACCAAACTCAAAATAAACTGAAATCAACAGTAACAGCACTCTTCACAAAGATCAGGTCATCCATATACAGACTCACATACAGCATTTTGAGGAAACTAGAAAAGCAGATAAAACTCCATTCCCAAAGGAGACAGGTTAAATCTCTGTTCATTGCTTATGTTTTTACTCAGTTTCATCAGTAAACTAAAACACAAAAAAATGGTTTATGAAATATATAATTTTAGACCCAGGTAAACTTTTTTCTTCACAATACTAAAATAGAACTGTACAAGCACGTGGAGCTTTAGGGCAGCAAACCTGTGCCTACATTCATCCTGGTAAACTGAGATCACAGGGTGTATCCATATGCACTAACAAGCAGGAACATTTCAGGCTGAAAAGAATAAACACATATGTGAATGTTATGTGAGCTGTTGATTTTGAAGACCATACAAAAACATCAATTATGTTTCTGTGTTCTAAACTGAAGTGCTCAAAGAACATGAGAATTTTTCCTAATCCAAACACCCTGAGTATGTACAGGAGCTCCCTAACTGTTTGGTGAGACATCGAATGCAATGGCTAAACTATTTCACTTCATAGAGTCATGTTGAGAGCTAATGTCAGCAGGAGCCACCTTGCAAGCCTGAGGGCAAATCTCATCTTGTCAGGTTTGCTCTCAGGTACAAGACATTCAGAAAAATCAGGTTTAAGGTCAAATGAGGTGGGACAAAAGGACTGAAAACAAAGCCAACATGACCAGGAAAATGTTCATCACAATTTATAGCAGAAGTATGTGCAGACAATTAGAAAACATATGTCCAGTTTGCTAAGTATTACTGGGGGAGAGGGAAAGGCAGTCAGAGAAGTGTATGGCTTTCCACAGCCTTACTAGCTTGGGTAAGCTTCCTGTATCTACCTACTGGATTCACTATATCTGGGACAGTATCTGTAATACTATTATTTACAGAAGTGCCAAACTCTCAATAACTTGCCACAGCATCAGCTCTGCTCTTAGTAAGGACAGAAGATACTGGGTGAGCCCAGCTCTTCATAAACTCTAGAGAAGACAAAAGTGATCAGTTTCCCATCAGTGACACACTGCCCTTGTTCAAATGACAGGATATTTTGACACCTACTGGCCAACTCCACGTACAGCATTGTTCAATTCCCAGGTTGAGACAGTGCCAAGAGTAGGCAGATGTTTAAGCCAGCCTCAGTAAAGTAAAAACTCCCTTTCTTTTTCTTTTTCTTTTTTTTTCTTTTTTTTTTCTTTTTTTTTTTTCTTTTTTATTTTCCCCCCAGACACTGGAAGTCAACGTGCAGCTGGAAACTAGAAAGGCAGGACAGACTGCCAAAGATCCCAGGCTACTCTGAATCACACTTTAAAATACTTTACTTTAAAATAATTTGAGGGGATAGGGACAGGGAGAGGTGGGGAGGAAGAGGAATATGGGGACTGGGAAGCAGGATGCTGCTTGGAGAATGTAGCATTTATATTTGTAAGCCTTGGTGTTGTTAATGGCTCTAAAATAGCTCTTAGGCGTTGATGCATGAAATCCATTGCCAGGTCCAGGTGTTGAAAAAGGACTTGACTGATAAGAAAAGGCTGGTCAGAACTGAGAGCGTTACCAATGATATAAACAACTGTCATTTGGGGGAAAAAAGGATTAATCACCCCTGGAAGTTAATCAGAACACTGTTGCCCCTAAATACCGTTAGAGGATTATAGTATCAGGGTCCGTACAGAGACAGGGGTGCTGTTATATTACCAGTTGGTTAAAATATATCATGAAAGTAAATGAGATTTTGACATTGGGAGTCAAAAAATACAGTTATTGTTAACTTTCCTGCCAGGCTGACGCAGGTACAGAATCGGTAGATGCAGACACAAAATGATAATCCTTCCCATCTAGATTGGTCTACAAAATAGAGCAATTATTGAGGCCTAGAAATGATAATTTTTTTGAGAAGAACTGAGTGCATTCATTTAATTATCAATCCCTGGATTTTCCAATCTTCTTTCCAAGAGCTTCCATGCTCCACATTTCACTGGCTGTGCACCTGAAGAGAAGAAGGATCCTGCAATGCAAGACAAAGCAAAGCTCAGCTGAAAGCAGAACAAATTTTCTAGCCTTCAGCTATTCCCAGCCAGTCCTTTGTTTTTAGCTACACTGTAGACAGTGTAAGCAATAAGTCATGACATAATTTTTGCAGGTAAGGAATGCAAGCAACATATTGCAAGAAAGCAAGCAAGCAAGCAAGATGTACTTGCAAATTAATTTTTTTATCAAGTAAGTTTAACAAGTAGCACTTGTTGCCATATATCACATTATGCAGTGAGCAGTGGTAAGGAATAGGCAAAAGAGATAGACTCTAAAGTAAGTGCTGAAAGCTAGTACTATCCCATCTTAGCCAGGCAGACTTGGACATGCAGCAACTGTTCAGATGTATTATAGAAATAAAGAAAAATTTATGAGATGGACAAGTTTTCCCAAGCTGAAAAGTTTGTGAAAAATCTCCCCAGTGAACACTGATAGTAAGAGCGATCAAAGTTTTCAAAATTTTTCTTCCTTCCCTCTTTAAAACTTTTTTATTATATATGGGGCAATTATTTTTTTTAATTGTGCCATTAAATGGAAGACTATTCTTTACAGATAAGGGAATTTCTCCAAACTCAGTACAGTCTCTGGCCCATATAGTAAAGAGTGCTGACATTTTCCTATGAATTTCTGCACTTCCTAATCCTGTTTCTTTATCACTCTCAAACTCCACTTCTGTTTTTTCCAGAGAAAAGCACTCCATTACCTTTTTTTGTTTTATATTTTCACTGATTTTTTTCCAATCCTGAAATGAAATGTGAACCTAGCAATGAGCTGAACCTTGAAAGTTATGATATCTGAGTGGGTTTGAAATCAGACAAAAATGTCAACCTCTTTGCAGGCATATGGGGACTGACTTAGGTTTTCAAACAGCACAGAATGTGTATTGGGGATACTGAGTCACTGCAGAAGGATTTTGTACCTTACTGCAGAGAAAGTGTGCAGTGTTGAGAGAGCTTGTACAGAGTTCATACTTCATCTGGGACTCAGAGAATATTGCCATTTTTTAAGCAAGCACGATATCAGCTGATGTCACCCCTGCATCATGGTGGCTAGAAAAAAAGCAGAGGGAAGCCACGGACAAAATATCACGGGTACCTTTTTTGCAACGTGGCCTGGTCTGGCAAAATGTGTCTCTTTAGGCTGTGCATCCCACAGAAACAGGGAATATCTTTTTGATCTCCTCTGAAAAGAATATAATCCCAAGTCTCCAGTAATGTGAAGCATTGTGATGAGAGTGCTAGGAGCATAAATATGCACACAAGAGGAATTAGACCGTGAGGATTTAGCCTGCACATGTGAGCAACAGCAATCATAGGCACCTTCAGAGTGAGAGGTGCTGACTGCAGCTCCTGAAATGTTATTAAACCCATTTTTGTTTGTATTTGAATTAATTGCAGAGAAGCAAGTGCTGGACATGGACATCAATGTGTTAAATGTAGCCTGACTATGAGCAGAACAATGACCCCCGTGACAGAAACACTGCAATTCCAGTATCAGACAAGAAGGTACAGATAAATGCAGATGGGCATATGGGAAAGTATGAAAAAAAAAGAACAAGTCATCTTGAAGTGTAGCAGTCTTAGCTTGCCAGGTGTCTGCTACTCTTTTTTGTGGAACAACAGAATTTTAAGTGATACTTAAAATTAATCTGCACATAAAGCTAGTGTCAGTCTCTCCTACCCAATAAAACAAGGAGGAAAATTCTTGAGTTCTTGCCCTCCAGCAAACTCAGCTAAAGAACTAGAGGCAGCATCCACTGCATCTAAAATGTTAGCAGTGCAGAATCAAGGTTCTTGAAACTTTATACCATCAAGTGATGAAGCTAAAAGTCCCTGGTAGCTACTCAGCCTGAGGTCAGATATTCCACAGCTGCACTCCAAACACAAAAACAACTTTTATCTTAAGCCTCCCATGATACTTCAGATGCCTTAAGCAAAATTCTCTTCTTTCACATGCACACTGAGTTTCATCTCTGCTGCTGTTTGCTGCCCTTCTGTGGGCAGAGCTGGTGGGATTCCCACTCGAGCAGAGCAGAGCAGGCAGAACAGCAGAGCAGAGATCTTCTCTGATCCCCAAGAGAATGACATACCAGAATGGGTATTATCATTGAAACATTCACCTCCCTTCACCATCAAAAATTCAAGTACCCTTGTTCCAGGCATGTACATGGAAGAACAGGAAAAGCTTGTGAACAAATTTTATAGCTTGATTGTGCTACCTCACTGAGATTTTATCTACTCATTTTATCACTAAAAACCAGCCAAACAAACAAAAAAACACACAACATTTTTGCTGAATAAGGAAAGATACTGTCCTGTGTCTTTCAATATAATATCTCAGGTATGTGTTAAAAACAGCACCCAAAAGCACTTAAAAATGGATAAGGCTTTAGGAAAAGTCTTTACTTCAAGGGATGAAGGCTACATGCAGGTACTGAAGAGAGTAAGTATAGCAATGACAAGGCTAGTGTAACACAAGCCTTAGTGTTGCATGCTACTTGCTCTACAGCTGTAGTTTGTATGAGTAGAAAGAGGCCATGTGTTGAGAGAGGGGAGAGAAGAGGGAGGCAGCAGTTGGCCAAACTAAGGCAATTTTGCAGCTGTATGGGTTACGGATATATATGGGTGAAACAAAGGAAACCCCAGAGCCCATTTTTCCTTCCACTGACTATCTGCCCTCTGAACTCCAATCATCTGCTCCCCCTACAGCTATAGTTCTCCTGTTTTATTTGAGGATTTAATTTCAAATTATACATGTGCAAAAACAGACTGAAATCCCATTTTACCACTGGTTGGATCACTACTGTCTGAACTATAATTCTAAAATACAGTGACTGTAATGTAGTTATGTTTCTCGTCTGCTATTTGTCGTATAATAAGATACAGAAGCCAGGAACCCACTGTATCTAGCACTGTGAAAACATATCCCTGTACAATTCTTCCTCCATGAGTTTACAATTTAAGTACACAAGGGTTGAACTATGTTAACACTACTGCTACTTCTTTTTTTTTTTTTTTCCCCTAGGCTCTGAAAGACCTAAACATCAAGTTGACTGTATATGTTATAAATATTTTCTAAATATGATTTACCCAAGAGGCAGAATAACAGCTTTGAAAGTATAAGTACAATGGAGAAACACTTAGAACACACCAAACTTTCCCATGCTTCTCCCCTGCAATCCATTTAACACAAACACCCACTACTGTTTTCTCCTAATACCTTTATGCTAAGCATTTCCAACTAAAAACAGAGCTTGTCTTTACCTTCAAGGCACCACTTAACAACATCTCATTCCTTTGCCCAGACAGCAGTATCTTCTAGCTGCTCCATTTGTGACTGTGGCTTTTTTCCACACTACCATAAAATTAATGGAACTTCCAACTAGACAGAGCAGAATCCCCTTAAAAATACTTCTGTCTGAAACTAATTTTTCCTTGCTACATGTAATTGAGAGGAAGTTTCTGTACTATGCTAGATTGCCTTTTTCTGTCTTAGAGTATACCCAAAGATGGCAAATCCTGTAGGGCCTATAACTCTGAAATGTCTGGTCCAACAGATGGCTTGACACATTTCATAAAAGAGAAACAAAACTGGAGTTTATGATAAATATGATGCCCTTTTCACTTCTGAACTAATTCCATCTTCTTCTGCCTAAAAATATAACTTGAAAATTAATCCTTCCAGTGGGCTTCCCAGTGAATATTCTCTTTCCACCTTTAAGCACTAAACTCAATGAGCAAGGGATTGTTTCCATTTTATGTCCCACACAGAACTGAGCAGTTCTGTAATTTGTGATGAATATGTGAAAGCAAACAAGGGAATGTACCACCTCAAGTTTCCATTGCAGACCACTGAGTAAATCCTACTGAGACATTAAATACTGCAGAATTTCTGCAGAACAGACTGGAATAGTTTCTCCTTCATGACGCACTAACAGACCTTTTGTGACTTAACCTTTTTCTTTCAGGAATCATATTTGGACTGAAAGTTTAACTCATTGTTTAAACTTGTATAAATTTATGATCTTGGTAGAGATTCTTACTTATTTTTAAAACTTGCTTTTTCTTCCCCTATTAGAGAAGCTATTACAGTCACAAATTATTTAGAAGTCATTATAACAAAAGAATACCTCAGAATCATCTTTCTGTCACAGACACATTGCTCAGGAAAACCTTCCACATTTTAACCAAACCAGAGACAAGTTTACACCCACTGCCATCAGTGGTTTCATCTTAACATACTGAATTTTAAATAATTCATTCCAGTGATTAAAAAGATCCAGAAATTCATTTAATAGACTTTTAATTGCTGAAGAGGCTACAATTTTAAAGCTATTAATCATGTTTTAAGTAGTTTATTACATGAAACCAGCCCATTTAAAAATCAAGAAGCTTTGATTTCACTAATATTAATATTTGTCCTAAGTTACTACAAGTGATGGATACCAGTGTGAAATGATCCCTTTTCCTTTATATGTCTGACCTGCAACCACCCAAGCTGTAAGCCCACTGCAGATGCACCAGAGAATCAATTTTATAGTTAGTGATGTGTATTTTTTCCTCTTTGCTTTTTAACTTATCAAAACAGCTGCAGGAGTTTGGAGGGAAATGAAAAGTTTTGTATTATTGTGTATTCTAAATAGTTGACTACTCAGCCAAAATAAACGTTGGCCTTCTAGTAGCTTTAAGGCAGTATTGGCACATGTAAAGCAAAACATACAACAATAGATACCACGATGAGTGCCAGATGTTCATGGGAGAAAACACACAGCTGTTGGTCTTAGATCACCTGAACTCTTTTAAAAGGCAAAGACACCGGTCACCTTTGTTGAGCTGTCAGATTAGCAGAGGGACTGCAAAGAGGGAAGCAAGGAAGGGTCGTCTCAGTTACACTGAAGAATGCCAATTTGTGCCTCACCAGCCAGCTGTCATGCAAAATTCCTTATGATAGACAGGACTAAAAATAACTGATTTGTCTTAAATGTACTGTTAGGCACACTGACATAATCTAGTTATAGTTATTTTTCTATTAGACACTGAGTGTTTCTCCAGTTTACTGTAAAAACCCAGTTGACTCCAATTCTTCTGTTCTTCTCTCCAGAAATAGCATTAAGCAATTCAGCAAGACTAAATTACACTATACCATGAATTTACAAGCAAGTAGACTGCAAACCCCTGAATTCTATATAATTATAAAATAATAGCTAGGAATTATGATTAACCTGCATACACAAACATAAGATAAACATTGGGTGATACATAACCCTGATATGAAGTTTCAATAAAGATTAATTTTGCTCAAAAGATTAAGATAGCTTACAACAAATCATTAAATTATTAAAGGTGGTTACCCCAGTGCTGAAATAAACTCTGGCAAAACTAGTCCCCAAAAGAGCACTTCCTTTAAAAGGATATAGCTCCAGGATTTTAAGTAATTTTGATGAAAAACAGTTGCAAGACTAAACACATTATTCCACTCCCAGTCCTGAATTACCATAAAAGCAATAAATATTTTCCTCAGTTTTCTGAGCATCCAAACAGCAGGATCATGTATTCTTCTAGAATGATTCAGAAGTTACAGTGTTTGGGTCAGTTATCTAAAATTCTGCTAGTGTACAGTCAGAAACATAAGCATACTATTTTTAAATCGCAATAACCAACTGAATAATCTATTTTTAACCATATTTTTGTTGAGCTATGCATGTATCCAGCTGAAGACACCTAACAATGTGTTGAGTTTGCACATGCTGTTTCAGTTGTTCCTCTGAAATTCATTCGGGAAACAAGGGTGTTTATTTGCTCATATCCAAAATTTCTATGCTTATTGCCCCAAAAATTTTTAGATTAAATACTTCTAGGTACTTAGAAATCAATAGGTTCTGCTGAGCTTCTCACATCTCCTCAAGATAATAGTTTTGTTCTCACTTTCTAGAGACATCCAACAGAAATACACAGATTTTGATTTAGCCAAACTGTGTTCATGGTGAATCTAGAATTTTACAGCTAAAAATTTTAAAGGCATTTTTTCAATACAAGTTTATTGGGGCAGATGGGGGGAACCAAAACATCCAACTTTAGAAGAGTGAGAATATACAATGGATAATTTTACATTTCATGTGTCTAATATACATTTCCTGTGTCTCATATAGCTGTAAAAGCACAGCAACAGAATAAAGGAACACAGCTACAATGTGCAGGCAAACACTCCACTACCGTAAGGAGTCTCATAGCAATTACTGGAACTATTCACATCCATGTATGAAGTCGGGACAATTTTCATTGTATGTTTTATTCTCTTACCTTCTCACTATTTAATAGAACCACCTTTTGCTGTTTATTACATTCATATATAAAATAAAACTCCTTTTGGCAAGATGTTCCTGCCCATAGCAAGTGTAAAGATGTGCTTCTGATTAGCACAGAGAAATATAGTTTGAACAAAAGCAATCCTAACTCCTATCCATTGTACAGCTTCTGAAGGGACAGCAGGTCTAGGGTATTTTCTCTTACTGGAGACAAAAGTAAAATTCACACAGTGCTAGCTCATGAAGGATTTGGATCTCAGAGCCCACACATTAAGTTCCTTTTCTCAGTCTTTACACGCCTGCTACCTATACTCCTATGCTTTACTGCATCCCTGATGCATTTCCCCAGTACAACTCTGCAAATGGCAAAATTATACACATAAGTTTTTAGTCTTTGTGAATCTCACTCAAGAAGACTTACTCTGTCCTCACTTGGAATGCATATGTTCTAATATTTGTCTGATAAGCAGAAAGTTCAGGATGTATTAAACATTTGCTAAGCAGTTTAAATCAATCTTTATGGAAAGACTTTATGCAAAGAGTCTGTGAGGCCCATCTGCTTTCCATAGGATATAAGAGCCTATGAGATTCTTATAGTTTCATAATCTGCTAATAGTTAAGGACATTATTGCTTCCTAAATAAATACAGCAATTCAATCCACAAGCTCACCACTGTATAACATATTTACTACCACAGGTCTGACATTACGCACCTGAACATGTGATTATCAAAAACAGGTGAAAAATTTTTTGTTCAAAACACTGTATTTCTACACGCACTGAGAGAAACAGAGAGAAAAAAATTAAACTATCATAATGAAATGTAACAAATATCTTACATATTTTAGTTGCTGTAAAATCTCATGGGTGGTTTCATGGAAACACTCCACTTTTATTAAGTCTAATAAATTCATTGCTTCCTTCAGTTGTTGCCTCAACTGAAGATTTTAATTGCTATAACAGCACAAAACATTTATTTATACATCTGGTTAGAATTCCTTTTCTTAGACAAATTTAGTCAGTGTAATTGTCTATTTGACAGGCACATAGTTAGACAAGGAAAAACCTCAACAAGATGTAATTTACATGCTTCAATTAATCTTTCTAAAAATTTGTACAATCTAACTGATGGATCAAACTTTATGCGAGTATTTGACCAAAGGTTATAAATCAAGAGTGACATGTTTTCTTTCAGGCAGTAGCCTGAGAAATTAATACTGTTTCACAAATTTAGACAAAGGAATTGTAAATCTTACACTCACAATATCTCACTTCCTCATAAAACTATCTACCACATAGAGAATATTAATGATGTAACATTCTTAACCATGAGAAGAAGGGATAGGTTTAAAATGTTATTCTTGTTAAATCATTTTCTTTTATTAATGTAAAGAATTTAATAGCTTTGCACTAATGCAAATTAATTCACATTAATGCTGATGAACAAATAGGGAAATTCCCAAAAAGGCAGACACCACAGTTACCATCTAATATCACAGCATATTATCAAAGCAGAGACAGTTCTCTGATTTCATATTTTCTATTAACTTTTTTTTTTTTAAGTGAAAAATTGTGATAAGAAAACAAAATCTGACCCAGGGAAGTGGTATCATTCTAGGAAAGGCTCCAACAGATGATTTGTGCTGTACAGGAGACTATGTCACAGCTGATGCTCCCTGTTACAGATGGCACCGCGCTACTGCCTGCCTACAGAGGCAGCGCCTGGCAGCCCCGGCCAGGTAGGCTCTATTGCTCCACGGTCTTTTGATATTTGATACCATGATACTGGGGCTTGGTGTACCTCCAGTCAGCTGTCTGAGAACGGCTCTGGGTGTACAGACTGACAGCCTCTCAGTTTAGACCAGCCTGGACCTCCCAAGCTGCCCTCAGAAGGAAAAGTAAACTCACTACTTCTCCTCCCCAGTAATCAAAATACACAGTAGCCGAAGTGCAATGGTCTGCAGCAGGTCACCGTGCTACCACTGTCTTACTCTCAGCACTGTCATATGCCCACTTAGCCAAGAAAACAGAGACATTCAGAGTAGCAGCACCCACAGAAACTCCCTGCCTTCCTCCCTTGCAGACATGAGACACCTGACAAACTCTGGTCTCACCAAGGAAAAGGCTCCTGTTCCAATTTAGTTCCTGCAAGCCTTGTAGAGATGGCCAGAGCTGCTACCTTGTACAGAGATGCTGCTGATCAGCTGAGTAATGGCATCTTCCTACAGACCAGCCTAAATGGCTTCAGCAAAAGGAAAGAACAAAACTTGCATCTCTGCCCTGCTATGAGAATGAGCATCATGTCTAAGTGGAATGCCTGATCCATTCACTGTTTAGGCAACCTTTAAAATAACACCTTATTCACTAGCAGAGCATGCTACCATGCTCTTGTCACGATATGCTTTAACATAGGAATCTTTGAGAGACAAGGAATACTGCTTAGTCTTTAAAGCACCATGAGTGAGAAGCCATAGGAAGAAAGTTCATCTGGCATAAAAATGTAGTTTCTTGGTTGTGACCTTCATCATTCTGCACTCTGAGAAGTAATAGCTTTGACAACAGTTAAGGAGACAGCAACATGCAGTGCAACCCAGACTGTGCAGTGTAGAATTGGGTGGGAGCAAGAATTCCATTTAAATCTTCCACTTGTTAAATACATTTTTCCATCTGTCTCTGAGTCAGCAGCATCTCCCTCTCAAGGCTGGTACAAAGCTCAAGAGGAAACTAAATTGCTCCAAAACAATTTCAAACTTAACATATCAAGTCAATATTAAAAAACATCCGAGGTTCACTCTACTCTAAAAGCGGGGGTGGGTATTCCTGTCTGAACCACGAGTCTACTTCAAAGGTATGCTCTTTCACTTCAATGTGAAAAGCAGACCTAGTGCTCTAAAGCTACAAAGCTCAACGCCCTTGATGTCTTAAAGATTATTTAAAATCAAATCAAATCAAAATTAATACCAGATGGGGAGGGGCAAGGAGGCCAAAAAAAGTGAAAAAAAATATTAACATCATGTTTTATCTGCAGTTATTTTTGGCATTTCATATTGGTACTTTAATTTTTTTACCCTTCAGTCTGCTATGACTAACTAATTCCAAGCTTAACTGGTAGTAACTATTGGCAATTTTGCTCACTTGTCAGATAATCACAGCAGTTAATTTTTCCAGATCTTTTATTTAACAGTGTTAGGCAAATACATAAAAAATTATTTGCAAATACTATTCCCTTGTCAGTTATGTCTTCTGCTGATTAATTTCACTGGTATTTGTACCCTGCTTGTTTACCCTGCCTTGGATACTGCTCGTGTTTATGTTCACAACTTACTGCTCACATGGAACCAGCCAGTGGGACTATACATGGATTGAAAGCTATCACATGCAGACCATGGATATATGCAATCAAGCTTTGTCTTTACAGAAAAAAAAAAAAAGGCAAAAAAAAAGCTCTTATTTCATAGCATAGAAATAACCATTACCGATCCTTAAGCAACTTAGAAACAGAGAACAAGATAGCACATTTTTCAGTCTTAAGCTCTACATAAGGGGAAAAAAAAAAAAAAGAATAGTGTGCAAGACCAACAAATGATCCTATGGCATGAATAACATGCTGCAATCAGTATAAGAAAAAAACCCACAGACTAAAATGAATTTACATAGATTACTGACCGAACTTTAAGAATATGAATGCATTCCCAACACAATCCGTTTGTGGTAACTTGGAATAATCTTGAGGGATATATTTTAAGAAGCTGAAAAAGTCTCTTTATACAATGCTGCTAGTTCAATTTAAAAAAAGAAACCCAACTAAAATGTAAGATAATTTGCTTTAAAGTCTACTAAACATCACATGGCAGCCTTGGCTCCACCACAGGAAATTTCTTTATACACGTATATGATATTCAACGTATATTCTATTATATTCAAAAAAGCTGCATGGAAGAACATCAGGGCTCCAAAGCCAAACACTGAAAAGTTAGCAAAAACCCAGAGTTCAAGCTGCCTGCTCCACCACAGCGCTGCCTGCTCACACTTACACATTTTGACACCGTCTCCCATAACACAGCCGCTTGCTCTTTTCCCTAAAGAAGGTTTCTCCCCCAGATATTGCATATTTTCTCCCTCCCTCACCCAGAAAGGTGCGGCACATTCTGTTATTTACTGGATGAAAGCCCTTGCTGTGAGGGCAGGATTCATTTCCTCAGTGGTGAATGTGGTGTTGCACATCCCCATAGTAACTGAGTGCTCCAACCACACACGTATTTTCACAACACCCCTGTCTCCATCCTCCATCACTCTGTTTGGTCCCAATCCCTCTGGCAGGCTGTTGCCTTCCACAGATTCTCACGCCCCAGTCACCCAATTCCTCATGTAGTCTTGGTCTCAGCCACACCTAGAGAATGAGGTTCCCATCCAAGTCATAACTGCAGCAAAACAAAAATTTAAAAGGTGGGGTTTAATCCTGACTTCCTTGAACCCCTTCTGATTAAGCTCCTTTCTGACTTCTGCAGACCTGCTTGAGAGGAAAAATACAAGCCCAGACAGCCAAAGTTTAGCCAAGCTTCTACAAACTGAATACAGGGAATTGGACAGGATAATGCAACATGGTAAATGTTTGCAGAAGAAGTTTCAGCAGCTATGCCCATAGTTTTTATAACAGAAGGCACCAGCTTCAAGGGACAAGGAATTTGAACTAAGGAAAAAAAAAAAACCCCACGGGGTTAAAAACTCTCCCTGGAATAGAGAGAAGCACTCACTTGCAAAGGCCAGGGTGCTTCATTTTGCATCACTTTAAGGGCCAGTTGCCAGCAAAATGTGCCAAGGAAAGAAAGGTAATTTTATGGAAAGCAGGTGATGTTAACAGCTGTAGGGAAAAGTGTTGTTTATGTGTATTTTCTAATGCAAAAAGCAAAATGTATTACATATTCTGAATTAATTCTTGCTATCTTGGCAGATTATAGGGGGTCTTTTAAGCAGTAGTAATACGAAATTATACTTCAAGACTGGTTTTTCCAGGGTTTTTTAAAGTTTAAACACAATGTTAAAACTTCTTGTCTCTACAGTAACTGGAAAAAATAGTCTTGGAAAATTTATCCCACTAACACACATTTTGGCAGTCAAATCAACACACTCCTGCATGTTGAGGAACAACCTGTGTTGATGAACTGGTCACTCATAAACACAAAACCAGATTTTCTTTATAAAAGCTGTGCTTCTTTGCATCCCTGTCTGCAGGTTCTCCTCAACCCATCAAACATAGCTGCATTCCAGGACACAATCTGGACAACCCAGGCAAATCAGCTGTGGGTGCCTGCCTTGGATCAAATGTGTCTCTTTTGCAGTATCTCTGAGCACAAATTACACCAGCTCCTAAGAGGAAACCATAGAGAAGTGTGGGGAATGCTATGCTAATTTAAATCTTTACTCTCATGAAAGGTAGCGGTCTGCTCTCCGTTGGCCTCTCAAACACCGAGTTCCCAGCAGTTACTCTAAATCTTGGAGTCTGAAGAAAATCCTGGCACAGCCTCTGCATCTCAGAGTTCACAGTCTGGGTGCAGACGTTCAGGGCCAAGACTGGTGGCCTTTGATCCAAATTCTTGAGGCTGGAGGCCTGTCTGCACTCCTTTGGTCACCACTGTCCCTTTGAAGCTCCCCTCCCCAGGAGAGCAGTGCAGCTGAGCACCTTGTAAGCGCTCACATGAGCAACAGCAAAGCAGTTTAATTTATGAGGACCAAACAATACCATGACAGCATAGAGGTACTGACCTTCCACAGCTCTGGTAACAAACCCCTGTTAGAGGTGCGAGGCAAAATTAACTTATTTTATCAAATAATTCATACAAGAATTGCTCCTGCAACATCAGCATCTAAAGATCTTGCAGCAACCAGGAGAACTCAGCCTTCACAGGAAGCCTTCCCACCTCCTAATGTCAGAGAACAAGGCAGATAATTTTTTCCTACTTGCAACTTCAACACCAAGTAAAATGTCTCAAGTTAAAAAAAAAATATATATATTAGTAGCACACTGACAAAAAAAATAACAAGCTTGGTTTTATTTCAGCTTTATCAAATCCCAGTGACCTTTTAGAACATTTATTCAGCTGTTGTGGATAAAAAGTAAGATCTGAAATATTTTGAAGTATCATCAGATGTAAGACTCTCTCATAAATTACAAATTGAAAGGTCAATGACTCTGTGAGTGTAAATGGTAACCAATTAGTAATCAAGGGCAGGAGTCCAACTATTATGAAACCCATCTCCTGACTCTATTGTAGGAGATTAAGTACTTTGTAACTGCATGGATAAACCCTTAGTTCTTTATGCATTTATTTATTAAAAGTTAGCAAACGCTTTGAAGGCCACACTAGCTTAGTGTATAAAAGACCTTGAATCAAGTAGCTTCTGGGTTTTTTTGCCATAATTACTTACACTGCTCATTGTTCTAACATTTTCTAAAATGGGCACTTTTCAGGTGAGGGGCATAAACCCTCTTCATTATGCTGCCAGCCATCTCCTTGGGTTGAGAACCACTGATCTGAAGGAAAAGAAATTTCACAATCTCACCACACAACAGCCCAGCGAGAGCCTCCATCATGGAAGGAAATATAGAAATAATCTCAACGATCAGAATTACCACCGGGTACTTACACCATCCTCTTTTAATGGATGTTGCGGCATCATAATGAATGTTACTCAGATTGGTGACTAATGAGGTCGGTGCCTGCACAAAGATCGGAATTCAAACTTTCTCAAAGCTGAATCAGATTCAGTGGTCATGATCAGAACATCTTTTATATCAGAGAATTATTCACTTGTTTATTGCAGGAAATCTTTAATATCTGACAAACCTGTCATGGTAACAGAACTCTGGCTCTTTAAAATTCCAAAGAGAAATATAGGGAAGTGGAAAAATGCAGTTTCCACTCATAAACTGATCTCTGACAAGCATCTTTACCCTCCTTTTTCCTTTCCAGTTGATTTCCCTGCTTATGATTCAAACCAGGCACAGCACACAGCTTTGATTAACTTCATACCCAGAAACAAATAAAGATGTTTCTAAGAACTTAGCTTGCCTGTAGTGCTCTGCAACCCAACAGGAAAGTTATTTTTCATATGCTGAATGACAAAGAGGATTTTTACCAGTAGCAGGTCATTGTTAATGATTTGGGGATCTACATGAACCCTACAGTTGCCATAATCTACCATACTTCTGTTGATAAAATAAACATTTTGCCAGAATAAGTAAACCCATGGTTGCAGATATCTGTGCCATGATTTAGCAGATCCATGCCTCTTACACTACTTTCCAGTTAGTTGTCAGAAAGTTTTGAAAGTTGTTATATTTACTTTTTCAGACAAATATCTCAAAGCACACTTGGAGTGCTGTACCACTATTCTCTCTTCAGATGAACAACAGACATTGGAATTGACATTCTTTTCCTCTTTTGGGGCGAGGTTTGGCTACTCCAGCCTAGAAAATTGGAAAACACTAAGAGTCTGATTCAGAAAACCTGAACTTCTGTTCACAAAAGCCACAAAATGTGCCCTCACAGACAAGAATCTACTGAATAATGGCAGTTCATGTGTACAGAGAGTAGTTATAATTTATGAGTATTCACTTAGAAGTATCTAGGTATAAAAGAAGTTATAGGACTTTATCATATAACAAAATGCATACTCAACAGACTAATTCCTGTGCTGATCCCTTCTAGTATTTCCCTACCTTTCCACACAGCCACTCCATAGATCAGTGAAGGACTTACATGATACAGAAGACCCTGCATGGACCCTGACCACAACTTTCTTTCACATGCATGATTTATGCTGCCATGGAGATGAGCATATGTGCACAAGCCCACCTTTACGTTGAAATTGTTGCATTTTCCTTGAGTCTGTTTTGTCTCTGGAGAGCATGGAGTTCCTGCTCCTCAGTATCAATTACTCTGAGTTTTTCCCCTATATTTATTTTAATGAAATTCTATTAACAAAGCTACATTGTACGAACTCAAATACAACTTTTTTCAATACATACATAGCAACAATAGCAGACAGAATTAGGTATAATACAACAGCACAGGCATTGTGTAAGTACCTGTATAACAGCTGTAAGGAACTGGATTTGCTCTACATGTGGAATTGCAACTCATCTGGTATTTCCAGACTTCCATAACCTGGGTAGTGTTCAACCTGAATCAGTATGGTTAGTGAGTCTGCACTGCAACAACCTTCTCAACCAAAGAGGAAAACACTATGCTCACATCCAGGAGGATGCAGAAACATCCAACCTGTTGTCACAAAAAAATATCTGGAGTAAACTTCCACTCACCTAAAAACAGATAGTAATAATTTAACAAAAGTAAGTTTGTGTCTTATCCAAAAGACAATGGAAGAAATTCAACTTCTGATGACACGCGTACAAATCAAACTAATAGTATCTCAATCAATTAACTTACACTTCTGTGACTGCAAAATCTGTCTGAAACCTCCTCCAAGCATGCTCAGCTGCCCTTCAGCACCACTGTCATCTCAGTCTCTGCTGCTGGGGACCTGGCTGGCCACTGGATGCTCTGGATAAGGAGACTGGAAAGCCATCTAATCAACAATACAGCCGTTGACTGTATGGAGACAGAGTTAAACTCTGACTTTCAAAGGCTGGCCATTTAGTCAGAAAGATTAGCACAACCATAGTGAAAAAAGATGGGGAGCACTCTCTCAAGACTCTTGATTATATTCAAGCTTAATTGGCACAAACACAAATTGTGTGTTTTAATTTGAGAATGTGTAACCTGTTGAGTACAGGCTTTATTGCATCCCTGAATTTCTGGGTGATAAAACCAGGAAAGAGGTTAAACTGAAAGATTCCCATTTCCTTTCTTACATCACTGTGTGATTCCTGTGGGATATGACTAGTTTTCTTGTAGTTTATGCTAGGTTGTGAGCTCACCCACTGTTATAAATGGGTTGTCTGTATAATTGTTACCAATTACATGCAAATTGCTGCTAAATGGCACAGACAGCCCATTTGTGCCAAATGTTGGTTTACACTTTGCTCTCTTTCCAAGACAGTGAGGAGATAAAAAAGCAATTGGATTGATGAGTGGGATGTCAAAACTTCTCTCCAGTTTCCATTATGCAGTTAAACATTGCCTCACCATTCTTTGACAAATACTGGAATATATCCAGAAATCACACTTCATTTTTCCAAGATGGTGATCAAATACCTCCCCAAATCTGAGCATGAAGTACCAGCTCTTGTTTATCCTCCATGTCAGATCTGCAATTCAGACACTACAAATGGGAGCTTGGTGTGTTTTCCTGCTCTATCAGTCGGTATTCAGTTTGCAATGAGACTTGCCAACCGTCTCCAGATTCTTTTTTCTGTTTCTGATTCATTATGGATCTGAGGAGCATTTGTTCCAAAAACAGCAACTCGCCCAATGTCAAGTAAATGCTCTGATCACACAACTGAACCACATTTCAACCCCCTTTTTTTTTTTTTTTTTTGGCAACTTCTGTATCATTTATGCTAGGCAAAAGTATCAGAAAAGTAACTGAATATATGAGAAACACCTTTTTTTCTTTTTTTTTTTTTTCTTTTTCACTTGGGAGCAGCTTTAGTTTATACCTTTCACAATGGGTAGAAAAATTCAAAAAACAATACTGAAATTCCTGAAAGAATTTTAGCCTCAAAGGCATTTATTTCAATGGAGGCAGAATTTCTGTGTCAGCAAAGTATGCTGACACAGAATGTATTTAGCTTCAAGTGTGTACTTAAATTGTGTAGACTTCAAGGGAACTTAAATACACGCTTAATTTTGAGCATATGCTTAAGTGCTTTTGGTGAATAGTATTGAACCACAGCATTCATCTCTTTGTGAAGGAGAGAACGCTTTCCAAAGCAACATTTACTTCTCAGGCACAGTGTGTGTCTTTTAAATCCTCCTTTGATGTTTCTTGGTCTACTTTGTTTTTAAAAGCTCACCAGAAATCAAAAAGGATTAGTAGGTCATGATCCTGCAAGCTACCTGGTATGGATCAGCTCAGGGAAGGACAGAAATGGAGTTCAACTAGCAAGGAAAAAATATTTGCCTGGAGCAGTTTGCAGGACCAGTTTTCTGAGGCACAAATTAGTTAAAAAGAGTTGGGTATTTTATTTGTATTTCTGATCATTACCATTCTAAAGAATATTTTAAATAAGAAAAGTGGAAAGCATAATA
Organism: Caprimulgus europaeus; assembly: GCA_907165065.1. Next base: position 16,543,952 of record OU015526.1, read on the forward strand.
TAGGATATTTAGCAGATCATAACAAGTAAAGATGATTATTAGTGTGTATTAAACACCTTCACCTATGCCAGTGATACCTCATACAACATAAGCAGTTTTTTTCCACTCATCCTTAAAAGAAAAACTTTCCCAAACCACAGTATAATTACCACATTTCGTTTTTTAAATGGGGACTTGAATTAACATTTTTATTAAAACACAACATTAGAGAGTAGAGGCAGAGAAAGTCTTGAAAGTAAAATTTAAAAAAAGGACTGAATTCCTATTTTCTCCAGAATTCAGTGCTCTGAATGTGGTATCTGAGCAAACAAGCTCTTGACCTCAAATCTATATTCTTCTCTGAGGTTTGTCCACTAGGATAAGGAATGCTGTGTAAAATACAAAACAAACCTGAAATTGGTACCTTCTGAGGTTTGGTTCTGACCAACCTTTGAAACAAGATTGCTTTCAGTCAACTGGTTATTTCAGCACTTGACATCACCCCCACATAAAACAAGGCAAATGGCCAATTAACTAACTGGAAGTTTTCCAGTTCAAAATGGTGCCAAAATGAACGAAGATGAAGTGGAATAGGAAAAAAAAAAGTTTAAATTGGCTGAACAGTCAGCTCTCTATGGGAAGCTGAAAATAGAAATCAGTTCATGGAACTCAGGAGCTTCACTATCTTCTATTTGGGGAAGATCAAACTTCGGCATTTGCAAGTTAAACAGGGATCCCCAAGGCTTCCAGAGAGTACTTTATAAAAAGAAGTTTTATATAGGACCTGTGTATTTTGCAAATAGAACTGTAGCACATTAAATTTTAATCACATTCTATACACAGTATCTGAAATCAGAGTATAAATTTGCTTCCTACGGATAATTATCTGGTCTGCAGTTTTAATCTCATATGTATGCCATTACCCCTGTGCAAACATGGATAAACTTTGGCTTTTTCTTTTCAGCAGCATTCAGCTATTTTGACATTTTAAGTGGTTATGAGTTGGTTTTTAAATAAAGACAGCCTAAAGAAATCAGATGATATGTTCAACTGAGAAAGAAAACAATATAACATTGTAGAATAATCTCTTTGCTTGGGAAATAATGCTTAAATTCCATAAGGAAAAAGTAGTTAATAACTTCAGTTTTGGAAATATAATTTCTATAGAAGTCAATGCCACTTTAAACAGATCTATCAGCCCCCTCATACAAACTCTTAAGCTACAACAAAAATAAATGCAAGTATTCCTAATAGGAAAAAATAGGCTGCAGAAAATTTTCCGTTATTATAAAATTATTATGTTAAAGAACAGCAATTTAGCCTTCTGTCAATGACAAAACATAAGCAGGACAACACAGTTCTAGTTAGATATACTAGGATTTACTTTGAAAGGATTGAAGACAAGAAGTTATGGGGGATTTTGTTTTGCTTTCAGCCAGTTAGAGCTGCTGGGCCAGCTCATTGCAGTGATCCAAGCATGGCACAGCTACGTAGCTACAAGCCTTCAGTGCCACCTGCTCTTCCCAGCAACACCTAAATCTTTGGTCTCAGATCAGCATGCGAAATAGGAACACCTTTTAAACAGTACTCTACAACAATTTGTATGAAAAGGTCATGAACTATCATGAAATGAAGATTACAAACCTTTTGTGAAAAAGCAGCCATATTCCTAATGTTAAATAAATGCAAAAAGGGAAAATATGATTTTCACTTATTTAAACTGTCATCATCATCAAAAAGCAAAAGAATAGCCAACTTTAAATATTACTATGATATTTTTCATTATAAAATTATTATAAAAATTTGGCTACTAGGTTCATTATCAGGTGAATTTGTCAGTGTTTACTTTGACAAGCAAATTAGCTCTGCATTTAAAAGAAGACGTCTGATCCAAAAGCCCTTTAGTTCCAGTGAATCCCAAAGAAAAAGAGGGTTTTTTGGTAACTAGTTGCTAAATGACATAGATAGATAGCACAAACAATTTTCAAATTCCTCAAAAGAGCACACTTCACGTAACTTTTCTAGTGACTTATATGTGTCCTTCAAAACTCTTCTTTTTAAGAAATTTATTCTGGTTAAAAATAAGCCTCATGTGTTTTCATAACTTTTATGAACTGTCAAAAGAACAATACATTTGGAGGGGAGATCACAAACTCATCATGGGTTCTGGCACTCACAGCAGCTGGTAGTAAGAGAAAAACACCTTCACACTGTTTGTGCTGTTTAGAATCAAAAAAGACAAGTTGCATGAGTCTAATAATGCTTCAAATGCATGTTCTAAAAGCACTGGCAATCTAGCATACAGCAAGACACAAGGTACCTAGTGGTACTCACCCATATTGGTGAGTCTGGCCCTAGCGAGGAGCTGAACTCAGAAACAAATTTTAGTTGCGGAGCTGTTAGTAAAATGATTAGTTACAACAGCTCTGAGCAGGCAGATCACTTCTCCAGTGTGGATCTGTGTAAGATCAGGGCCTGAACACACTTCTTCCCTTCATCTGGCCTCAGCTTCAGGAAAGAACGTGTTTCCCCTCACCTCCAGCCCACTCCCCATGTCAATGGACATTAAGCATATGTCGCCTCACTTTTGGAAAGCGTTGCATTATTTAACTTCATTACTGTTTGTTGAATTGCTTCCAACCAGTTCTCACCTTGCAAGAAAATTCTAAGTGCACTAATATGGCACATGCTTGAACTCTACCATATGTGAATCATGCAGATCAGCAGTGGGACATTACTCACGGAAGGAAACGGGGTACAGGACAGTGGCTTGCCTGCCTCCGCCTACACACCTCTCTGACTAAATGTTTCTATCCCTCCAGTCTCCAGCTAGCCCTTGCCTTCCCTGCAGAACTGTCTACTCCCTCTCTCCGTGTTGTTTAATCCTCCAGAATTATCTCTGACCTTTCTGCTCAGCCTGGTGGAACCTGGGCCATAGTGATGGCAAAAGCACCCCCAAATCTTCAACCACAGCTGCTGCAGCACTTCAAAGGCAGCTACCACAGCTAAGAATTTAAGACTGCAGCTGGAATCCACAAGCTCAGGATGCAGTCCCCAGGGCTGAGCAAAAAGAGCAAAGCTCATTTGTAAGGATTAAAACATGGACAGGTAATGGATCTAAATGGGGCAGCTAGGGTAGAGAAAGGCAGGGAGAGTGGAAGTCAGTATACAATACTGAAAATCTCAGGAGGTTAAGAGGGGCAGCAAAAGGAGGGGCTGGGGGCACAGAAGACAAGAGATGCCTGGTTAGCGTAAATAATACGCATGTATGTTTGGGAGGAAGAATGAGAGCAGCTTGGAAATGTAAACAAAAATATCTTCAGAGGAGGTAGGGCTTTAGCATAGAAAATGGTGAAAAGATCAATGGGAATAAAACACAAAAGGATGTACAAGTCTAAGACATCTATAAAAACAGGCACTGAATAAAAGATCGTGATGAGACAGACATAAAATCCATGTTTAAAGCAGCTTGGACTGGGACACATATCACAGGCTTCACACTGCAGGATTACCTCAAATGTAAAAGCAAAATTTTTTTTTATTATTCAGGGTAATAATGGGTTTTGCGTATCAAGTCATGAAAAAGCATTTTCTTCTGAAAAGTAAGATTTTAAGAGAAAAGCACTGTTTGGTTTTTAAGACTATGCTACATATTACTTGGGAAGCAGAACTATGAAGTTGAGTCATATGCACTAGTAAGAGAGAGTAGGCAGTTCTCATGAATATTTGAACATATGGGAAGAGTTTAGGACACAAACACACCAAGAAATCTCAGGATTCAAAAAAACTTACCATGTGCTTTTGGAGGGCATGAACTTGTAAACTTATCAGCTACTTCAGAAAAACTGTTTGAACAGAAGTTCTCATCTGGTGATAGTGGAAGACAGTTCACCTTTCAGTTGCATTTAACTGTGAGGTAAAGCTATGCAGTGGGACATGAACTCCATGGGACAGGAGCAAGAACACAAACTGTAATTCTAGAAAAAATAATTTACTGAAAATTCCCATCTACCTTAGTGCAGAATAATATCTCAATATCTCAGCTTGTTTCTTATGTTTTCCAACATTTGAATTATCTCAAACTGCATGTTGAATGGTTTAAAAATGAACTTAGCTTTTCAAAGAACTCAGAATACACAAAAATAATAAAAAATAGCACGTTTTTGCCATTTGGAATCTTTTCTTATAACATAGTTAAATAGTTTAACTATTTAATTAAAATGTTAATAGTTTAATAGTTCCAACTATTAAGCATTTGCTTAAACAGCTTAAAACTCATTTGAAGGACCTTATCCTTTTCACTTGTGACATGTAAGCTTCCTTTACTCAGCCTCCTTAATTTTCTAAATCTCCAAATGTTTTCTTGTACTTTAGAAGAAAACACATTCTAGATTTAAAACAGGAAAATATTTCTAGTTTGGAATCAAGTTGGCTTTTTTTTTTTTCCCCTCTCCTTAGCTTTCTATTCAGGTCTTCCAGCAGAGAACTGCATGTCCAAAAGAGACTGCTAGAAAAGGAACAGAAGAAATGTGATGATCACAGAGCAGACAGCTTTTTATTTGTCATTTACTCCGAACTAGAACAAAAAGAATACCAGGCCAAAAGTCATTCAGTTAGTTATTGAAAATAACTGATCCTAATTGATCTATCAACAGTTTCTAATGCATGCTGAATATATCACTCAACATCTACAGCCCAAACTGTTGACTGACGTTCATCCATATTCATGAAGACATATGAGCATATCTACTACTGCAAGAAGTAGTGCTGATGTGGTAATAAAAATACACAAAAACATTAGCATCTTTCCAAGCATCCACATATACAAATTGGGACTTCAGAAAAGTAATCATTTTTATATTACAGCTTTATTTCAAGCACTGTTTCTTACTGGATACAATTTATACATTTTGCACTTTGTATATATATTAATGGAATACTTTCCAATTTATCCCTAGATAAAATATATTACATGCTTAAAATTATTTCAGCAATAGCTTTTCCAAGTTACATGTTGCTGAGTGTCAATTCAGATCACAGGAGAAGAAAAAGAGAAAAACATTTTAAAAATGTTTTGGCAAAATACCCTTCCATAGTGATGTCTTTAAAAGTATTTTGAATGCAGTACTTCTTCATCCATTTTTATTCCAGCGTCAGTCAAATAGATAGGAAGAAACATATAAACACAAGTATACTGCTTTATTTAAATATAATTTAAAAGAATATAGATCTTAATTTTTCAAAGTGTGTGGTCTCATGTTTGAATTTCAGCCAGTCAAAAAACTGCCTGCTGCTTTTCAATGTACAATGGTGCAACAAGTTTTTGAAACCTCTAATTGCATTGTTGTGATGGTCACTGTTAAAACAAAGTTCCTGGTAATCCCAGAGGCTGTGTCAAGGAAGGAGGACTGACAAAGGTATCAAGACAGAGAAGAACAGCGTGGTCATTGAACTGCACACATTGAGCTTCTAGGAGGATTAACGGTTCTTGTCACAGGCTCCTGACTGTAGTTGACAATATCTGCCTTCACCACCCTCTGTCATAAAAGAAAACACAGTAACAATCAGAAAATACAGTCTTCATGCTGGCAAAGCATTCAACAGATATTTTACTATAAAATATGAAGGACAAAAAATTAGGTAAAACAGACATTGTTTAGGGTTTTTTTCACTACCTTACAGAAAAGTCTTACCAAGTGCCAATTCTCATTCTAAATACCATTTTATCCATACTAAGCAAAAGGAAGTGCCTTGGTAGATTTTCACAACACTATAAATGGAACACAACTTTTTTGCAAAAGCAGTGAATACCGTTTTATTTCCAGGAAAATTGTTTTGTATGGAAATAATAAAACAATATTTGTTTACAAGGACTATAGTATGCATTCTTTAAGAAAAACTGCCTAAAGTGTAATTGGAAATTGTACGTAAGTTTTTCTTTCTGTCTTTAATCCAAGTCAAGCACTTCACAGGAAAATATGGATGGAATTCAAAGCTGATTTCAAACATAACCATATTTCAAAAAAGCTTTGATAGGCAGATGACTAAAGATTAAATTAACATGAAAAGAACCTCTGCACACCACAAATACTTATTTTCTAATACAGATTAAACAGATAGTACCCATTCTATTTACAAACTACTTGATAAGACTGTTGTTCTCTCCTATATAAGGAGAAGGAAGTAAAATTCCAATTTTGTGTCCATTTCTATCTGAGGCAGCTATGTAACATGTTGAATATACAGCACCAAAGGACCTTCTTAATACAGTAACATGAAGTACTTCAAAGTTTCTTTGAAGTATTTGGTTACTAGAAATACCATGTAATTGTACACAGAGTTCCAAGTTATTATGTTAAGTATTACAAGTGCTTATAGATATAAAAGATATTTTTCCAATAGCACTTACTGTAACAGTTGTTACTTCATGTAAAAGCAATGCATCTTGAAATAAACCCCACGTTTTCCACCAATACCTGAACTACTGCATTGAGCAGACTTTGCTCTGGCAGTTGGAAGTGTGATGTTGGTTATCTTCTTCAGGGTATTTCACTAGTTCTGCCCTGACAACATGCTGTTAATCATGTATCAGCATAAAGGATAGAGGGCAAGGAGAAGAATGTAAAAAGAAAAGAGAAGGAAAAAAAAATTGAGAAATTGATCAGTAGTTGAAAAGAATGAATGAATGACATAAAAAGACTATGCAGAAGCAAAACTTAAGTGCATTTCTCTTCAGGCCTTATGCTAATACAAGAGCAAAACATCTAGCTGAAAGCATCACTACCAGCATCAGGGCTGCTTTTCAAGCTTCTTCAAGGACATGCCTTTTCAAAGCACCAAAGTGAAATGTTCATACATGCAATCAACAAAAGTGTATCGAAGGAAAAGAAGGGACAGAATAAAAAGGAAGGAAATTCAGTGGAAGAAGAGATTACAATGACCTATTCCTTTAAGTTTAGGGTACTTAAATATGACATTAGTCAGCTTCTTATCAACAATTGTAACAAGTGCATTAGATGTTCATATGCATCTTTTCCATTACATAACTATCATGTTATAACTAAATAGATAATAAAAACCAGTTACATAAATTAACAACCTCACACCTAAGTGCCGCAAAGCTTTGATTTTTGTTGACTTAATATAAAGAAAAAAGGCTCTCATTTTCCCCCTTAAAGACAAACCAAACTGTTGGAAGTTTTCTCACTATTAATACAGCATTCATGCAAAGGGGACAAAAATTCATAGAATAATTTCAGTAAAGAAGTAACAGAAGAGGCAGGTCTGCTAGGAAAGATACCCTAAACCAGTTTAATGATTTTTTTCTTAGATACTTCAACTTTTACACAATATATATTCAAGGTTAAAATTAATGGATAAATTAATAAATACTACTATTTTAAAGGAAACAATATATAAACTTGATTATATGAATATATAAACAGTGCATGTTAAAGATTACCTCTGTAAATAAAACCTGTATGTCAAACAAGCAACAATAATTTAATTGGCTGGTCAGGGATCTGTATTTTTTAACTGCTGATGTACTCTTCTTGAGTTTAATTTATCACATTCATATTATCTTATCTAGTGGACAACACTCATGATTTACTGGACCCCTGGCCTGATATTATCAAGGGAAAGGTTGCCAAATACCATGTAAGACAGTCGTAGGAGTTTCAGCATTAAACAGTGTTATCTGACCTTACAGGACCTAGTTTCTTCATACCAATCTTTTGACTAGAACTGAGGGAGGGGGTAGAAAAAAAAAAAAAGTCTTGCAATCAGTAGGCAATTAATTGTTCTTCAAAACACTGGTCTAAATCCCATCCTGTAAACACACACAGGTTAGTGACCCATGCTTAGGCACACTGTAGCAAGAAACTGACTAACATAAATGACTTGGATTTTCTAAAAGAATTTCGTCTAAATAAGAGTAAAAAAAATACCACTGTAACATTTCTTTATTAACTTCATGGTAATTAAAAACTTCATTGTATCAGTCTCTGTGTCAGGCATATCATTGCCATTGTTCAAATCACTGTCAATAATGAGATATAACCTTTCTTGGTGCAGGTGCTCTGAATTCCACATCTGACTTATCTGCCAAACATTTTATTTTACAAAGCTGGCTCACACACCCCAGCATGCTGAATTGGCATTTAGTTAAAGAGAAAACTACACATCACTTACAAAAATGCTAGTTCTTGCCAATGCCAAGGAACAAAGCTGTACCCCATGCAGTTTTTACACTACGGTTGAAAGTAAAAAATATAGAAAGAAAAACATTTGATTAGTAAAGGAGCTATTTCCTCAAATTTCAGCAGACCCTTGCGATTTAAAAGGGAGAGTATTTTGGAGACTGAAAATAAGTCAGAATCTGCAGTTTTCTTACTTTGGAACTGTTCCACTTCAAAAACATGCTCTACTTTCCAGTCACGCATAAAGAATAATCTTCTAGTTCTTTTGTTTCCCCACAGTTTTGACCAAATAAAGGTTTGATTAACAGTCATCTCAGCGTGTTAACAGACAAGGTTTAGTAGCTCTAGCTGAGATAGTTTAAAAAACTTACCACCCTCAAATGTCTGTCCTATTCTTCTGCTGGAGATCACTGCTGCCAAAGGAGAGCTGGTGGAACGTAACGTGTACTTATACCTCATCTGCTTCAGCACTAAGTCTGGCAGCTTCACTTAAAAACAACTTTCAGCAGCAGTTTAAGCTAAGCTGCTAAACTTCACCCTGATGTGGCCAAGGTACATGATCACCTTCCATCTTCTGATTCTTCTGTGGGAGTGATAAATTCCAGCAAAAAGGCTTGAAACAAACAGCTTGGGTTGCATTAATGCCTTAAATTGCTGCAGCTGTTTTCTAAAACAATGTATGGTAAATAATTCAATTTTTAAGGCTTGTTCTTGCAGTTAACTAACAGTTTTGCTGTTAATTTGAAGAAGACTAAGAACCCCATCCACTTTTCACATGAGCTTCTGCAGTTCTGCCAGTTATCAAAGCTCAAAAGTCATGAGTCAAGTCCCACAAATTCATACAAGTTAAAATAATGTGTTTGGGATTCCTATTACTTATTTCCGACCACCTGTGAGTCATTTCTAAGATCTTCCTGGTGACTGTGACAATTGTAAGTGATTTTAAACACAAGAAATATGATCTTCAGATATAAACTAAAAAATGCAAGAAGTAATGTTAAAAGAGTATTGTCAATATTAGACCATCATTAATAAAGAAGAAATGCATAATAAAACATCATTCACATAGAGCATTTCACTGTTGGCTTTTTACACAAACTCAGTTTTTCATCTTATACTTTGTTACCACCCAGACTGAATGAAGACATCTCATGTTCTCTGTCAAACATATTCAAGAAACAACCTTCTCATTTTTCAAAATGAGGAAACCTCATTATACAAAGTATGGAAAATTCAAAGATACAATCCAACTTGCAAATAGTGCACATTTGCAAAAACTAAAATACATTTTACTCTTTGTTTAAAAATTAAACCTATGTCAACACTTGCATACTTACTGATTTAAGGATTTACTATTGCACTTTTCTATTTGTTTCTTTATAGCATTTATTAGCATCCATCTATCTGTACCTGTCATAAAAAAAGTCTGTGGTCAACCAGAAACCTAGTAATGACAACATCATCTAACACTCCCTCCTTCCAGCCAAAAGACCAGCTCCATGCTTTTGGGAAACAGCATCAACATATTACTTCAATTAGTCTTTTCCACTGCAGACTAAAGTTTCTCTCAAGAAATGTCCTTCTGTTCATCTCCCTGTGGATATGAAGGTTAAAGTTTTCCTTCTCTGGTTTTATGTAGAGACTTTACCTTTCCTACCTCAAGAAGCAGCCAAGGTATTGGGTTCCATACAGCAATGAACTTTAAGATACAGCTGACAGACACTCCAACACATATCCCCTTGGTTTTTCACTGACTTAAATTTGGGCAATTCCTACACTCAGAATAGCACTCTGAAAGGAAGCAAACATTTTATTGGGAACAAAGAGCTATTGCTTGTTTGCAATAGATTGAAACTACGTTGATTAGCAGAACCTTGCATAGTCAGGCAGCTGCTTTCCAGCTTTCACTCTTTAGCTACATGCACAGTGTAGCACCACATATTGACTTCTGCTGTACCTGAATGTCAACAATGAAGTTTCTTTTCTGCCCAGCTCCATTTACTGGCTTTGTTTCTACTTTTGTTGGTGTGGTTTTGTTGTTGTTCTTGGTTTTTCAGGGGGTTTTTTTACCTCTTATAATTATAGCTTGGATTCACATTAACAGTAATGTGTGGGCCACAGTGAGTACTTAATTCATACATATTAACTATAGGCTATCACTACTGCAATTTGCATAACATCAACTTTGTCTGATCCATATTTTGCATATTCCATTGATCTGCTCAACAAAATTAAAAATTGTAATTACAACACTAAGGTAGGAAGAAGCCTACTTAAAGCCAATACCAATTTGGCATAGAAAGTTATGTACTCTTCAGTCAAGGCTATATAAAGGTCCTTACTTTAAAAACAACCTAAAAATAGATATTTTCTTTAGAAAGCTACAATTTTCTGTATAACCCATTTCTCATATTCTCTTTGTAGTTTAAGGTATTTGCATACCTATCCACAAGCTTACACCTGAGTGACCAGATCACAACACCACACAGCACAGAGAAGTCCAAGGCTGATGTTCCAGTACTTGCTAAACAACCAAAGTAAAATTAAAGGACTCGTTATGTGCTGAATTACTTATATGTAAATAATCATAGAGCTCAGATGGATGGTGCCTCAGTAGTAAAGGATCGCTGAAAAGACACAATATTTCTATACCTATAAATTACAGCTTTTCAAAGCTCCTTAGCTTTGCTTGTTAGGTATGCACTACAAGTATATTTTACCATTTTACTGTTTGAAATACAGTTTTCTAGTTAACCACTTCAATACAGACTGTAAACACTGCTGTGGCAAAACACTTCCAGAAATTACATATTTATTGTATGTTTCAAAAAGCAGGAGACCAAGTTGTACATAAGAAATATTTTGCCTTTCTTTTAAATAAGCTTGTTGACTTATTTTGTGGTACTTGGTTAATGTTGGTAGTAACTACCAGTTTCAGGATATTATTACAACACTAGAACAACTACCTTTTGGTTCAATAAGTAAATTTAAAATAAGCTTATTGTAATCTCAAACTTCATTTGAGTAAGGGTTTCCTCAGCAGCATAATCTTTGTTTTCGAGGTGTCTGAAACTGGGTTTGTATAAAATCTTTTTGTTTTAAATCTATGCACATGGTCTTCCTGGCAGGAAAATTATTTTTTGAAGCAAGAACTAGGAAGAAGGAGGTGGTAAGAGAAAAGGTGTTATATTAGAAAACCTCTTGTTTGATACAGTTAAGCAACTAATAATATGTAAAATATGTCACAGTAAATTACAGTCAGAGTTCAAATTTTTTAAAAAAGTTAAAACATCTTTTCCCCATTAATTAGTAAGGTCATAAAAAAAGGTTCTCATTAGAGCTCTTTTGCATATGTTGATTACTGAACAGCATGAAATGCAACAAAGCTCTGCTACAGTTCAGAGCAGGACACACAGCACGGTTTAGCCAAGCGTTCACAGTGCAATCCCTATATCCACATCCCTAACTCACTGCTAGCCGATGTACGAGAATGGGGGACAACCTTCATGATGATCTTCCCACCTATTGCTGGGAAATATTCTCCTCTCTCAGCCCTTTCTTACTGCAGGGGAAATGGCAGAAAATCTGCAAGATAACACTCATAACACAAAGAACAAAACACAAAATGCAAGGGCAGAAACAATGCAGATCCTTTAGGGGGAGATTGTTTGGGACTGGAAAAATAATTGCAGATGCCAAGGAGCCGTAATAGCTACCCAAACACGTCATTCCATGGGGCTGCCTGCTGCTCAGAATGGGTATACTGAACCAGGAAAGCATTCATTTCTCATCTGCCTATCAGAATAAAATGGCAAATAGTGACTACAAAGTCAATATTCTTTCCCCAAGGCAGGCAGTCACTGCTGAGGACATTATTCGTGTCCTGTATTATACAGGCACACAATGAAAAGTAAAATCTGAGATTAACCAAACACAGGATGTGACATAGTTAATTCCTGACTTTCTGATTGATAAATAATATTTTTTCCTGTATGACTACAACGAAGATTGATTTAGAAAATTTCTACTCATAGAAGCTTATGCCTTTTATACTTAAATTTGTAGTGTTCTAAAATAAAATTTGGTTTAAAATATGTAAAGAATTAAAAAGAACAATTATAATTAAAACTGTATCTGATATCAATGTACAGTAATTAATGTATATATAAAAGTGTCTTCCATGATACCTGTATATGCATAGAGAGGTTTTAATTTCTAACACAATTTTAGGTACTATTTTTAAACATACAGCTCTCAAACAAAAGTTTTTTCCTAATTTTTTGAACATACCTTTTCTTGTTTCAGCAAGTTTATCATGATGGATAAATAATTACTATATTTTAAAAACCTGTTGTAAAAGTAAATAATTTTCTTCAGAACAACAGATGCAGCTTGCTTTAAAGGACAGTTATTATTTTGCAATGAGATTAATTTTTTAATACTAAATAAAAATATTAAGAAAAAACATGTGTTTGTGGAAAATCACCTGTGATTGTTCCAGTTCTGCTTTGTTTAATTTGATGCCAAGTATGTCAGCAGCAATTCTCTGAAAACACAGGAAGACCTATGGAAAAATATTAAATTGTATTTAAATGATTAAAAACAGACATCCTTGAGGTTCTTTCAAATACTTCAAACCATTCTTGAACTGTAAACAATGAGATGTACAAAATTATGACCTGTGCAAAACACATCTGAAAATAACCTCATCTGGTACATTTAATTTTGTTTAAAAATTTGAGAAAATAACTCAACAATGGTACAAGGAATGAACAGTATGCTGGACTGTTAAGCAACACTTCTACTCTGCCTCCAGAGACCTAAGTTTAAACAAGCTTTTACACAACCCACCTCTCAAATACTACCCTCAGTGCTATAAAATATGAATAAGGGTATTCATTAATGTTTAGCACAAAAATATACTACCAGTGTATTGTGCAATAGAGATGTTAAATTTCTGAAATTGAGAACAAAAGAACTATGCATCAACATCAAAAAAAATCTCTACTGCAAATGTTTAAAAAACATTAGCAATATGAAAGTCAAGTAATGATACATTTGTTCTGAAGAGTCTTGCAAAACACTATCAGTGTTATAGTGAACAGAAGGTACCTAGGAAACAAGCAAGATGGTGTATGGCACCCACCAGCCTAGCAGAGTTAGACTTTGGACATGATTTGACAGATAACATGGGGTGGCAATGCTAACTTAAATAACTCCTTTACTTCATCTCAATCCAGTCTACCAATCTTACTGTTCAGCTAGCTGCATTTTAAATAAGATTAAAGAATGCAACAGATGTTAAAGAGGAGTAGCCTAAGCTTGTACTGCTGCCGAACACCATATTGTCAAGCTACACATTATATCTTATCTACATGGCTATTCAACTGAGCTCACAATCTAAACTACCAACAAACACTGCTTGCCATTATGTGGCTGCCACCCCCTAAAGGTACGGCCTCTGTAAGTGCTTTTAGTAATTTTCAATGAAAATGCAAAAAAACCCCAACAAAAACAACAACAAAAAAAAATTTACACAATCTCTTCTTACACCTGACATGGAAACTAGTAATGAATTAATGGCACAACCAACAAGGCACAGTAGCTTCCAAAATAATTTATCTTTCTCTGAACTACTTGGTCTAGTACTGGTCTATTCTACTAGCACCCATACAGCAAGAAAGGAAATCCTTAGGCTTAGTTTTTCCAGACACCTACTTTAACACACACCAGCCTCTCAGGTGTACTGAGCATGCTCTGTGCACAAAACATCAGGCATGAGTTCAGTGCTTTAGTTATGCAATTTGACGGACAGTAAGATAGCTAGCTGTATTAAATCTTTCATAAAAGTTTTTCTCCCCTGAGGAGACTTTTGGACTTTCCTATGCACATAAAACTATCTTTTGCAAAGGCTTGTGTGTGGTAAAAGTGAAAGAGTTAAATCTCTACTGAAACTAAAAATTACTGTAAACTATACCTCATACCTTCATTTGTTAGTAGATATTTTAATAGAGACTTCTGGTTAATGATTTCTAGGTACGCTCAGCTTTACTTTTGTTTTTAAATGGCAAGTTAAAAATAAGTACAATCAGTATATACAGTGGGATGATGCTGTAATTAATAAATCAATTAAAAAGATTTCATAAAGATTCCTTCTTAATTTGTAATGTTAAATATATCAACCTTATAAAAAGAATTACTTTTTCTTCCTATCACCAAATCCCACAAAAAGGTTGTCTCTTTGAGAAAGGAATACATTTTATAAGATGCACACTTTAGTAACTGAACTATTATAGAACTTTTATTGTTTCTAGCATAAAGAGCTTGAATTTTCACAATTTAAACAAAAAATTATGCAAAAGATTTAACAAAAATCAGGAGAATCAGGATCCACTGCATTATAACTGCAGTCTCGTTAGATTTACAGAATAACTATTATCTCATGAAATCAAGCAGTCCAATGTAGAAGTTTCATCAAAGATCTTAACAAGTGATTCCATTTGTGTTACAGAATTATACTTCCATATAATTGAACATGGTCTTACCATTCAGTAACATAATAATAAAGTAAATTATGTCATCATAAACAGAAGACAGATACAGGACAGAGTCATTAGGCATGTGACAGAAATCAAGCAAAACAATACAGTGTGACTTAATTTGACTGACACAGTCAACGGAAAAAGAACCTTTTCTTCCATAGGCTTCCTACTAAAACAAATAATCCAGTGAGCTCAGTCAAAAGATTGTTCAAAAATATGCTCTGCAAAGCATTACAAACACCAGAATGTTTGAATTTCAGTGGACCTGCAGAGGGAGTGTCTCCCATGGCTCACGACCCATATTAAAAACTTTGATCACAACAGGGTCTTGTGACATTATCTACTGTTGGAAGTTGCTATATTGATGGTCTATAGATGGGACTTCTCCTGGATTGAAGGAATACATTTAACTACAGGCTGACATCAAACAGAGATCCAGCTGGTCTCAGTTCTCATGCTGATGTATAAGCTAGCTGATGTATAGACCATTTCCATATTAAAATCTGTACCTCAAAGTGCAAATCAGAGGAGAAGACACTGTAATTAATAAAGAACATATACAAAGATTCATTTTTCACACAAGTAGGTAGGCAAAAAGGACCTGCAGCAGCCAAAGTTCTCAATGGTTTGATATGTGAAGTATACTACAACTGATATATCATATCCCAGAATAATTTCTTTCCTTAAAAAAAAAAATTTAAAAAAAAAAAATCTACAAGGATTTTGTTTTTCTTACTTACAGAATCTCCTGTCTTGGCCGACACAAAATGACTACTGAAATTGTTTTCCTGGCAAAATCGCTGGTGCTTGTCAACTTTCACCGTGCGCATGTGCTCCAAGTCAACTAAAAATAAGTTGAAAAAAAGAAAAATTACTACAATGGAGCCCATTTAGTCACCTGTCTTAGAAATTACTCATTGAAAACACATCAGACGTAATCTCTTCCTTACAGATACATGCAAATACAAGTTTCTCTCTTTTTATAATAATTTGCCAAAATTAAAATAACTAATTACCTCAGATTAATTTTATTTGCAAAACTAAAATGAAACCACAATTAAAACTATACAGTCAAATGCAACAAATTCATGTCTGAAATAAAGGACAAATTTATTTCTGGGTACACACAAGAAATTCATAACAAGTTTACTGCTAGCTACATATAAAAACCTGAGACAGAACTAAATTTTGAGCCTTCTGTTTACAAGCATGATGCATATTGGTGATTCCAGTGTAATCTAAAGACTTTTACAAAATAGTTTACCAAGCACATCTGAATCTACATATTTTTTCTAAGTAAAAAATGTAAATTACATATAAAGAATTTTATTGCAGAACATGGTAGAGCAAAAACATTCGCTATAACAGAATACTGAACTGAGTAAAAACATTGATGCTTAGTTATTTGTCTATGAAGTTTTCAACTCCATAAAGGTATGGTTCAGAAAATTAAAAACAGTAAAATGTATATTTCAAGAATCCCAAGCATTTTCATGTTTATCATTTACAACCATTGGAAGCAGAGCAAAGCTTTCAAATGGTGTTTTATGTTGAAAAGCACTCGTTGGTTCCAAAACAACATGGAACTCGAGTCTTGCACAGGTTTTATTGTGTACATTCCAGTTTCCCCAATTCTGATCCTAAGGTAACTGGAAACTATATTGAACAGTTTCTCTTTTTATTGCATTACAGTTCCTATAAGAGTGTTGACTCAATGCCGTCAAATTATAAGGTAAATATATTCAGAAGGATTTAAGGACAACCAAGCTCTTTGAGTCAATACAGGAAAAAAAAACTTAAACTGATTTCCTGAGGAAGGGACCCAACTGACTTGTAAAAACCTGTAAATTTGCAAATCTAGTAAGCCTGCATAATAGTGTCATTTGATTATCAACTGAAAAAATGCTATCCTACTACATAAAAGGCTTTATTTTAAAATTATATTGGAGGTCTTTAATTTGTAGACTCTGGAGGTTTTCTCTTGGAGATTTTTAGTCTAACAGGGGATTCCTACACCCCATTTATACTGCTTTCCTTGGTTAAAGTGGAGTTTTTGCCACATATTACTGTTCCTTGCACATCAGTAAGGCCTTATTTACAAGAACAGGACTAAAACCATCGAGTTACCACAGCCATTAATTTGTGAAGAACTAAAATACTAAGCTATTAACACTAATGTTTGTAGTACTGTTTTTCATAATGCTAAATGTGTCTAGTTTCATAAAAAATAGGAAGAGCAAATACATTTACTAAGATATACCTCAAAGTCGATAACAATTTTGTTAAAAGCTCATGCAGTCTACCTAACAGCTACTTAACTTTTTTCTCTGAAAAATAACTACCAGAAGAGAGCCTCCATTGAAACGCTTTTAAGAACAAAATACAGCATATTGCCTAAGCCATATCATTATTAACTATTATTTTTACTTTTTCCATATTAGCTTTAAGTGCAGCTTGGAAAATACAACAGTGAGATTACTCTTTCGAGAAAAATAAATATATTTTTTATTTATTTTTATTTTACAAGATCTTAAAAGAACCTTAACCCCACCTCCAAGTTTGACTCACTGTATTTCTTCAACTACACCCAAATTCAAAAACCTATACATGATAATAATAAAAATAAACAACCAGATAGATAGATAGATAGATAGCATTTACACTGTACCCCTCTAAAATACCATGAAATGCTTATATAAATCCGTAAAGACAAGCTCACAAGTTACAATCACTCTCAAACTCTTTCCCAGGAAGGAAAGAATAGGCAGTAGAAGAATACTAACAGCATGCTAAAAGGTTGATGAATTTTCAGGAAGAAAATGCCACTGCTATATTGGAACACATATCCTCAAATGTCTCCTCTTTTCTAATTGAAGAAACATCAAGAATAGCATATGGTCAGAGGAGCATATTCTTTACTCCAGTAGAGAAATCAAAAGCACACAAAAATCTAACAGACTGGAAGTGAAAACCAAGGTGAAATTACATTTCTGAATTTTGTGTAATACTTAGTCCCTCTCCCCACTTACAAGTATTTCACCTTTTCCCTTTTGAATTATGGGCAGTCTGCTGTGCACTGTATGGTTACTGTTATGCTAGATAACTGCCCGGTAACTGTCCACGTGCACACTCAGCCCAGAGTGAATGCAAGGCAATTCATGTCACATTAGCTCTCAATGAAAGAGGGCACAGTTTTAGTACAAGAAAAGGGTTTCAAGCGTTAATAAATATTTAACTATAGAAAGTTGAAGTTTGCAGTCAATGCAGGATGATTATGCTAACTCAAATTCCTTTGCATTGCCACATGCTAAGGGGACAATCACAGACAATCAGCTAAAATACAGGGAATAGTTACCCTCCAGCGCTTTTTTTTTCTTTAACATCTGAAGTCGGTCAGCTCGACAGGCAGAATTCTTAGCACACCAGGAGATAAGTCTCGTCCAGCTTTTATTTAGACATCACAGCAAAAAGACTCTAAGGAGGGATTTGGGGGAGAAAAATGATTTTCTAAAAAGATGTTTATAAGGAATGCAGGGACTTTCTAGAAAGAAAACTAACAGCTGGCCAATATGGGCTCATGTGTTGAGCCAATTAACAGCAGGAATAGATATCTTGGGATGAAGGATGATACTAGAATGCACTTAAGCCATGAAAAGTTTAAAGGCAAAGACAAATAAGTTTTGGATAGAAAGAAAGAATCAGATACATAAATACAGTTTGATTTTATAAACCAAGAAAAGGATCTTGCAGAATATTTTAAATGACTAGATAACATTGCATTGGCCAAGAAAAAGGAATTACTGAAATTAGGATGCAAAGTAAGAACATATTAGCTGTGGCAATGGTTATGATAGGCCATACCTAACAAAGGTCTCAAAGAAAGGATCTGCAAAACTTGGACACACATCAAACACAAACATTTAGAGAAAGGCCCAAAGTGAAGTTTATGTGCCAGATGGTACAGTCATCCTCCTCGTCTGAAGTGAATGAGAAAGAAGATAATGGCAAGGGAAAATTAATAGCTCTATTTTTACCAAGTAAAATTTAAATTAATGTCTAGAAATTCACAATGGGATGTCAAAAAGAGAAACAAGGATTTTAGGTTAAAAAGTGAAAGAAATAAAACTATTTGCAAACAGTGAATCTCTAAAGCACACAAATGTTACAAAACCATACTTTGGATTAAGTGCTTGGATACAAACTTTGCTATCTACACTAACAAATTACGTTTTCTGATCATGAAAAGCTGAAGCAACTCTGAGATGTATAGATTTTATGGAATGCAATGAGAGCATTTATTTGATCTATGATTTCCAAAATTGTAAAGGTCTTAAAAATGGGACCAACAGGAATGGCAATTAAAGTAGAAGTCAGCAAAGCAATAGCTAAAGTGTCAAAGAAGCACAAGAACATTGCTAATTAATTAATTATGCAGGAACCACTTAGTATATTTGCATTAAATGGAATACTTAAATAAAACATATGAAAACTGAAATCGGCAGAAGCAATGGAAAAGGACGGATGCAGACAAGACATTAGGAAGAAATTCTTCACTGTGAGGGTGGTGAGACACTGGAACAGGTTGCCCAGAGAAGCTGTGGATGCCCCTTCCCTGGAAGTGTTCAAAGCCAGGTTGGATGAGGCTTTGAGCAACCTGGGCTAGTGGAAGGTGTCTCTGCTCATGGCAGGGGGGTTGGAACATCTTCAATGTCCTTTCCAATCTACCCCATTCTATGATTCTAAGATATCATGAGCAATGGGAGAAAGATAGGTCACAGTATTGTTTCACTGATTTGCCTGATGAGAACAGAAAAAGGGGCTTATTAGCCCCCAAAGTAATTTTGAAATCTTTTTCTAAGAAAAAGCATCCACAATATGGGCTGGGTTTTTTGCTCATTTCTATGCCTGAAATACACACTAAAAAGCCTGTGTGACAATTACAAAAACCAAACAAACACAAGACCAAAAAAAACCACACACAAACACAGTTGCAGATATTCTCCAAAAATTATCTCCAATGTCTTTAGTTGTCCTCTTCTGAACTCTGTAACTAACTAGTCAAGAGCTCAACCTTTCTCTGGAATTAAACCAAACCCACCTTTTAGCTTATCTGGTGTGAAGAGTCACTTCAATTAAAGCTAGCAAGATAAACTGCTGCTCTATAACTAGCAGATCTATACCCATTTGTATGTACAGGTATCTCATAACCATACTGGCACAACAAAAATAGATTAGGAACTTCAGTAACTCAGACATGACTTCCACCAAGCCACATAGATCCAAATGAAAAATCGCACTTCATAGATGCAACCAGCAAAGATCAGTGCCTGCTGCAGCAAAAGCAGGTACAGCTTCCTATAAGACCTGTTTCTCATGAACTCTGGAGAGTTCACTTTTGATTTGTAGGTGACACTAAACAGAGATCTAGTGAGGTGAAAAAAGGAAACAAAATCTATGAGAAAAGTATGAAACTCCCACAGAAATCCCAAAGATACTCCCTTTAAGGCATTTCTGAAGATGTAAGGGAAAAAAAAAACAAAACAAAACAGGTAAGAAGAAAACTGCAGATTCTATGTAAGGAAAAAGATGTAAACACCATCATGGTCACCTCTGTAGAGAGGTTGTTCAAAGACAACAAGGACAAAACAGTTTGTTTAAGTTAGGACCAGAGAGATTTGACTGGACCACATCTTCAGATTATTTATATAAACATTTTCATCCTCCTTTGAATTCTCACTATACATCCCTTACTTGCAGTGAAAGCTGATAGACAGTGCTGACTCAAAATGGAAAAGGAAACTGTATTTTAAATGACTGTGTGCAAGGCTAGATAACATACGATAGAAAAATTCTGAGCAAACACTTGAAACAGCATAAATATAGTTATTCGAAGTCCAGTCTCTATATAACTTAAGTTGAGAAATTAAGAGCAACTGAAATTTTAGTTTATTGGGTAGTAGCAAGGGAATAGAAAGACATGAGATAAAGTGCTAGATAAAATACAAATGGGTAATTTACAGTCTACCCACACACATCCATTCAACAGCAATTCAATCTTGATTGAATAATTCTGATATCTTTGACTTGAGATTCTGAAATCACTAATGACAAATTAATTCTATATTTGCTTCTCTTACACTATTCAGATATATGTACCATTCATTTAAGATAAAAAAGGCTTGTGACAGGCCACATAGCACCACTGTGTGAGGACAAATGATAATTTGTATTCCATTACAGCACACATACATGGAAAACCAATAGTCAAGCACCTTAAATACTACTTTGGGTCACGTGCTTCACTGAAATGAACTAGAACACATATAATCAACTCACCAGAGTTTGCTTCAAGGAATAGAGAGTGGTATCAAATCCTGCAGCCGTACTGTCTTAAAATTAATTACATAAAAATATGTATAACAATTTACCAGAGTAACACAACTGGTGCAAACATGAAGCCAGTAAGTATTCTAAAATATGCATCATCAGTTAGAAGAACGATGAATGTTCTGGAGTAAGTAACTCCACATTCTCTAAAAAGACAACAGAACATCATTTATGCAGAATGTAAAATCTGCTACTCAGGCTATTATCTCCTTTTCCCACAGGGCTGCCAGTCCCTCATAACATCACCAGAGAACTCCATGTAAAACTACCTTTTTTTTTTTTCTTTTTTTCTTTTTTTCTTTTTTTTTTTTTTTAAATTCAAAAAACATCCATTTTGCATGAATCTTCCTTTCAGGTAATTCTGGAAGAAACACAAATATATAACTTGTACAGGTACTTCCAAGCAGCTGAAAAAATACTGACAGTACTTCAGAATGGCACAAACAGCTGAGTGGCATGCATAATGCATGTTAAGCAAGTATGAATGTTTTATAGTTTGCTGGCATTTCTCCTGGATCGTGAGATTACACTTGTAAAATATAAGGCACTAAACACTCATTGTAGATTATTATACCAATGATAATTAAACTATTTTCTAAACCATATGTACAAAAAGAAACATGAGACAGTTCAGAGAATTTCAGTAAAGGGACACTTCTCCACCCAAATCTGACCATCTTTCACTTCCAAAGCTTTCAATTGTAATAATTGTGAGGGAATCTGTTACAAAGAGGCAGTTCTCCTGTTTAAGCTAAACTTTTTCTTTTACTGATAATGACAGTATTTGCTATAAAAATTAACATATAAATGAATTTACAACTAACTAGTTTTGTAGTTATCATGCATATTGTAAGTATTTCCTATTTTAATACAATCAAAGATAGTTTTTAAGTTGTAAGTAAATATCTATATTAATCTACAGCACTGCACAAAAATATATTCTTTTATAGTATGCTTGAGAAGCGAAATATAAATCTTTCTGCAAAGTATTTGCAGCTGTTCACACAAGGTATACAATTACATAATGTTTAAATAATGAGCTATCACAATTAGCCCACACAGACATGACAAGTAAAATGCTTTAATAATTTATTAATTTGATTTACATGTGCTTAAAATTATGTACATATTTTCTCTTCTGAAAATACTCCAGGGTCATAAAAAAAGGGGGCTGCATATGATGATCTCTTTTCATCCTATTTTTTTGGTGTAATTTCAGACTGATTTCTTAAGAACAAATCTAGCTTGAACACCCAAAAAACCCAAGAGTGATGAAGATAAAGACTGTTATACGGTAGTACCTCCATGCAGTAATACACTGCTCAACAAGCACAGTCAGTTTAATTTCAGAGTGTGAAGGTCCTGCTTCTCCCATGCATAAGCAAAAGTGCATGAAAAAAGGGATAAAAATGGGATTTATCTAAGATGCATCCAAATATGTACTACTCTAAAGAATAGACCAGAAATCATGACGAACACTGGGAGCAGCATTCTAGGCAACAGTATTAACTGCCCAGTTTATCAGCCCTCTGCCCCACAGCACCTCAGCAGAGCACAGCCTGGCAGGTCCCACAGCTCTGGCCACAAGGAACCCCTCTCACCTCGTCTGCCATAAGCAATATTACCTAGTTTTAATTCTAATTCTGACATCACTCCAAAGAAAATAGAAAAAAAAAAAAAAAAAAGGCGACAAAAAACCTTCCCTAGCTTTTTATTGCCCATCTTACCAGTAAACTACTGCTTTTCCCCTAAAAGATGGAGATATTTCATTACGCCTTAGTTTTTAAAGAGTATTTGAATGGGCTACTTAGAACTTCAAACAAGTGCACTTTCATTTTCTAATTAGACACAAAGGTTCTTTCTGTGTAAATAAAAGAATCATCTGATATAACATACATGTGATGTTATTAATAATTATTATGATATTATAAGAATAACCAGAAGTATACAGAAATAATAATAAATTGACAACAAATTGCACTACGTCTGCAGTACTATCAGACTTTGTGTATTACCTAGCTTTTAGAAAATCAGTTTCTATTAGGTATTTTTAAATTACTACAGCACAGACATCTCAAATAGTCAAACCTAAATGTCAGAGTGCAAACGGCAGCTTTTTGTAGTTAATTTATTAATACTTTCGATCTTTTTCTAACACTAAAATTACGTAAATGCCAAGAAAAGAAAACTCTTTCATGGAAGTCCTGAAAACTATGCCACGGCTCTGTTTTAAGGAAGCTCAATATGAAATATAAATACAGTTCCAGTACAGTTTTTTTCAGGGTGGTTTTTTTTTTTTTAGGTTATCAAGAAAACATCTAGAGTGTTGATCTGGTTATACTCATGTCAGACAAACTACATGTCACATTAACTACCTCCAGGAAGTTATTCCAAACACAAAATAAACTGTTTATGCCCCTTCTCAGATAGATAGCATGACAGATTGTTATTAGTTGAAGACAGATGAAATACATTAATTTGATTGCAAGCATGTGTTTACTTTCTTACTGTCATGTACCCTCTACTGCTGATGCTTCCCTATGAGGACATAGTAACAAATCAAACGTTGTATTAGAAGACTTGCTATGGCAGAATTAATAATAGCTGGTGCTGCACTTCAATACTTAAGAAACGATACTTAACTTTTCCAACTACAACAGGAAATTACTTGTTTCAGAAAGCAAAAAAAATTTACAGCTTAAAAACTCTTGTAATTTACAGAAAACATTGGAACACTTCCTCCTCTAAAAAAATTACAATTATCAACAAATATGCTTGTCAATTATCAAAGAAAAATAACTTCCTAAATGCCAAATCTATTATCTAAGCTCCTTCTAAATGAAAAAAAAAAAAAAAAAAAAATCCTACAGATACATGACAAAAAAATGTATGCCTAATATAGGAAATGAAAGATGGGCAATATCTAGGTCTCTGGTTAAAAACAGAAAGGCATCTTGTGTGTGAAGTGAGGTTTGCCGGTTTTATGCATACCTCTCTTACAGGCCTCCACTTATTTGTACAAAGCCTATGTGGAATTCTCTTTCCTTTCAAAGAACGACATACAAAAACACAAAATCTGTGAAGAGTTTCTTAGAATAAGGGTACTTCACATCATAAAATCAGGTTGACAATGCTAGCAGCTTGTTCTAACACAGGAAGTAATAAGAAAGAATGTATTTAGCATGACAAGTTCTCTTTGACTTGTATTTACGGAAGTAGCTGTAGTCTTTATATCAAGTTTTCTATATAAACACATCTCATATTAAAGGAAACTTTTAAATACTGCTAAATAATAAAGGATTACAGCATTTTTTTCTAAAGCTCTAAAACATAGTGATTCTTGTGCATTTTTAGAAGAAAAAGGCCAATAAGGTTAACATTTCCAAGATTTAAAATAGGTTTCAACAAAAAAAACAAGAAGAACAGCCAGAAGCAAACATCTCCATCTCAGCACACCAAAGACACCTAGCTATAGAGGACACAATGTGGCAGGATTCTCACCTAATAACATGCATGTATAATGTCTGGTAGATGACAGATCATTTTTAAGAAGGTATTGTTAACCTTTGCAAATACAAACAGCAGGCATCTTTCATACCAAAGTAAAATTTATTCTGAAGGAAAAAAAAAAAAGAATCCACCCAAGTTGCTTTTAAAACTGAGATGACAGATGACTGGCTTACACAGCTTGAAGAGACAGTTAAAGAGAAAAGAAGAATATTTTTTTCTCAGCTAGACACTTCTTATTTTCAGTTTTCAACAAATTCTTGGCAGAAATTCTTGCAACCATTTATCATTTGACTTAACAGATTAAGATTACACTGACAGTTAGAATCTGATCCCTTCTGTTAGGTAGCTATACTCCTTATCCCTACCCCTACTGTAGGCATTTTTGGAAACAAGTATTCAAAAAATATTATATTATTAAACAAATGTACAGTTGAGTCACCTTGTAGTATTATTTTAGGATTAAAGCATAGCTGGAACAACTCTGCCTTTTTTTGCTTTTTAAAAAGGGTATCATAAGGACACAGAAAGCAAGAGAGGGGAGTAAGAGGCATGTGGTGACTGTCCTCTCTCCACTCTGCAACTCAAGTGACTAGGCATAGCAAAGCCATGACCAAGTTAATTTGAAATGCATTAATCTGGGCACAAGGAGTTTAGATGTGGCAGTACAGACCACTGTGCAGATGATTTTACCATGTATCTCTGTTCACTCTCTGCAGTGTACAGACCTAAATAAAACCACCCTTAGGATAAGCTTAACAAATCAAGTGGGGATGTGAATTAATGAACATGAAACGTGTGCATACTGGTATGGGGAATGAAGAGCCTGGCTTCAACATATTAATGCCACTCTCTCTCAAAAGTATCACCTAACAGGACTTTAATGTTCTCTATTTTCACACCTTTGGTTAATTAGTTTCTACTTTCCACAAATGTGTCCTAAGATTACAAGCTGTTCCTGGAAAGAAGACAGTTTGCTCGCTCTTGCTTTTTATCTAGACAGTCAGATTCTTACATGGTCCTTATCACCAGTTTATAAGCACTTTGCAGTTAATAACAGATCATTTGCTGACTATTTCTCTTCCTAGTAAATTAGGCAAATACTATTCTTATTTTTACAAATGGAAAAATGGAATACATACAAAAAGATAAATTTAAAGCCTTGCCTAAGATCATGTGAAGTTTCACCGAACCATCAATTTATTGCTTTGTGCACTAAATCATCTTTCATCTTCTTTAACACTTGTGTTCAGGCTTCCTAATCTTTGTGCAAATGTGAAATTTGATAGCAGTTAGTTTTACTTCCTTATTAAGTTAAAGCTGTTAATTTGGACTCCCATACCTTTATAAATAGATATTTCCTGGAGACAAGGAGAAATGAGAAAATGTCTGGGACAGGAGAACACCCCCAGCTGGATTTTTCTTGCTGTATTAATTCAATTATAAAAATCACTGGCAGTCACAGTGACGAGCAAAGCACATGAATGCACCTGGGAAAGGTTTATTTATTGAATGACACTGAGAAGGCAAAAGTTTCAAGTGATATGTCATTTTCTAATTGCCAATGTTTTAGTGACATTAACAAGAAAAAAGTTATACCATTCAGAATCTACATTTTCTTTCATCAATATAATGCTACCCTTCAAAGAGCAACATACAAGAAACACAGAATTACTTGATACCTAATCTTGTAAAAGTATTTTTAACACTATGATGACTGCACTATATATATTTGTTTAAATGTTCATATTAACTCCTCTGGACAAATGAATTTCTATGAATCTAAATAATAAAAAAAAGTTTTTCTTTAGTTACACATTACCATTTTTGATAGTAGTTTCCAAACTCCCCTATACCAAACTTTAATGACTGCCTAAGTCCTCTAAAACAAAACTTGCTGACAGGAAAATAATAACAGTCCCTTCTTTGATTCAACGTGAAATTATTTTTATCAGGATTACTGAAACAACATAAAAAGTTGCATAAATTTATTTATTTAGCTGAGCTATCAGGGACAAATTGCTGGACTTCAATAGTTTTGGTTTGGGTTTGGGTTTTTTTGGTTGGTTTTGTTTGTTTGGTTTTTTCACAAAATAATTTCTCTCCTTGTAATATTAAATCGACTTTTTAGGACAAAGGTTTAAAAAAGTGTAAAAAGAAACACCTTAATATCTCACTAATTCAACTATAGATATTTTTTGTTTTGGTTTAATTTAATTATTTCATAAACTCAATACAGTGTAAAAAAAAAGATATTACAGTACTGTGATTATTCCAAGTTGAGTGAATATTTTTTTACATGTCCTTTTATACCTTACCAAAGACATAAAGCTGTAATGTATTAAACATTCAGAAGATGGTGCTAGTCCAATATATCTGCAAGCCATGGCTGGATCAGCTTTTCCTCATCTGTGTCAAATATCTTCTGTAATTTTAATGTATCTACTACAGCATCACTGAATTTATCAATCCCATGACAAGGTACAGTCATATTCAGTTAAATACTAAGAACACTACTAAATGATTTATCATTCAAAAATTCACAAAGATTTAGTGGATTGACAGACTTAAAATAAAAAGCTTATTATAATTTCATGAACTCAAGGTCTTGGGATCTTAATGAAAACTCATACTACATTTCTTAGATCCTTCCTTCAGTCACTCACATCTGTTTCCTTTTGCAGTCAAAGGTGAGAGTTTCTGGATACAGTTTCAAGGCCTACAGATGCCAGCACCAAAGCTCAGAAAATCTCACCAGCCTGCCTCACTTCTGGTTGTTCATTCAGAATCACAGAATGGTTGAGGTTGGAAGGGACCTCTGAAGGGCCAACCACCCTGGTCAAGCAGTGACTCCTACAGCACATGAATCAGGATTTTGTCCAGACAATTTTTTAATATCTCCAGGGAGGGAGATTCCACAACCTCTGTGGGCAACCTGTTCCAGTGCCCAGTCACCCTCACAGTAAAGAAGTTCTTCCTTATGTTCAGGTGGAAATTCCTATGCTGCAGTTTATGCCTGTTGCCTCTCATCCTATTGTTGGGTGCCAATGAGAAGATTCTGGCCCCTCTCTCCCTTTAGACATTTATAAACATTAATCAGATCCCTTTTGAGTTGTCTTTTCTCCAGGCTGAACAGGCCCAGCTCCCTCAGCCTTTCCTCATATGAAAGATGCTCCAGTCCTTTAATCATCTTAGTCGCCCTTCGCTGGCCACGCCCCAGGAGTTCCATGTCCTTCTGGTACTGGGCAACCCAGAACTGGACACAACACTCCAGGTGGGGCCTCACCAGGGCTGAGTAGAGGGGAAGGATCACCTCTCTCTCGACCTGCTGGCAGCACTCTTCCTAATCCAACCCAGAATACCGTCAGCCTTCCTGGCCACAAGAGCACACTGCTGGCTCATATTTAACTTGTTGTCCACCAGGACTCCCAGGTCCTTCTCCGCAGAGCTGCTTTCCAGGAGGTCAGCCCCCAACCTGTACTGGTGCATAGGGTTATTCCTTCCCATATGCAGAACTCTGCACTTTCCCTTGTTGAACCTCATGAGGTTCCTCTCTGCCCATCTTTCCAGCCTGTCGAGGTCCCTCTGAATGGCAGCGCAGCCGTCTGGCGTATCCAACACTCCCAGTTTAGTATCATCAGCAAATTTCCTGAGGAGGCACTCTGTTCCTTCATCTAAGTCACTGATGAATAGGTTGAACAACACTGGACCCAGTATTGACCCCTGGGGGACACCACTAGATATCGGCCTCCAACTTGATTCCACACCACCAATGACAACACTCTGAGCTCTGCCATTCAGCCAGTTCTCAATCCACCTCACTGTCCAATCATCAAGTCCACACTTCTTGAGTTTGCCAATGAGGATTTAATGGGAGACATTATCAAAAGCTTTGCTCAAGTACCCACTCTCGTGTCACAGTGCACTATTCTCTCCCATTTAGGAGGCTATGCAACTCATAAGAGCTTATGAAGCCCAATGAGCTGATCCATGTTAAAAATAGCCATTTCTTTTTGCAATGTCTTGTTTAACCCAGATCAAGTCACAGATCCAATTTCCTGTGGGGCAGTGGTGCTAACATTAAGCCGTAAACCAGTGTCTACCACAAAACCAATTGATCATGGAACTGCAGCCTACATGAGCTTGGAAGGGCTGAATTCCTTGTCAGTATTCAAAAGGGCAGGGAAGTTAAAGTCAGTCTCATCATTGCATATGAAAAAGTTTATTTCTCATGTTATTAAAGGCAAGTATCTCCTTATTAAGATATTAGATGCAGTCTGTAATTCTAGACAGAATAATAAAAAAACAAACCTACCTTCCTCCCACCAAACTCCCACAAATTGTTAGATACATTTGCAGTTCTGCCTATGATTCAAACATTCTACAGTGCCTTGTAAGCTAGGTACAGTTGAACAAGTAATTTCTTCCAAAAATAGTAAATTCGGACATACTATAACATCAAGTGAAAAGCTTTATCCTTACATAGCAGTTCCTAAAACAGTGATCTCAAAATAATGCATGGGAACATATCTCAGAGTACTGTATGTCATGAAGCCATGGAAATGAACTATTACTACAAAACTTCTTCCTAGAAAAATCATTTACCTAATAAATAACAGTTCCTCACAGGACCCACTCCAGCATTCTTGATGACTGCTGCTGCATCCATCTACACAGACTGTTTCCACAGGTATCCCTCTGTGGATTTCATGCCAACAGCCATGTTTAAAAACTGGCTATCCTCTCAAGTGTGATGCTGTTATCCAACACTCTGAATTACTTGCTCCTAACAGAGCCAACCCAGGTCAGCTCCAGGGCCCTTCCATGCCTAATTCCATCATTGCTTCCAGCAGATGTAATAAAGAGTTGGAGACACTTAGTGCTTCTCCTACATACTCCTCTGGGAGCTCTCCCACAACAAAAATTATAAATTAACATGAAATCATTCACTGGGATATAAAAACAAGCCTTAAATGTTCAAAGATCAGGCCAAGGCAGTATTATTGTTTTTACAATAAACCTCCAACATTAAGCAATTTCAAACATCAGTTCTTCTTCCAAACTTTTTTCAAAGTAGAGGCAAGATTGGCACATATCTGAGTGAAATTATTCAGTTACTAGGAAATTTATTACTGCTTAACTGTTCCATGTGTATCAAATCCTGTTTGACAGCAGCACAGTTTTCCTTCCATTTGGAAGCTTTTGTAACTAATTATTACCAAGCCAAACTGTTTTCAACTGGCAGCTAAAAAATTAATAGCACAACTCAACTTCATATTAAATTACTTTTTATTTTAAAAATACTGCTTAGTAAAGAAATATAGCATACTTAGATTAACTATAAAATGATAACTAAAAACCAAACCTATTCAGATCACTGATAGTAAATTTATCAGCTACTCCTTAAATTGAGCCACAGCATTTAAAAAACTACAAAGAACTGAATCTAAACTATTTATATTTCACCAATATGACAATTTCAAACCACACAGTACAAGTGGGACAGTACAGAACTCTCTCACATTTGCCAACTCACATATTTCATTATCACTAACTAGACACCCAGGCAAAAAATCCCTTGAATTTCAATCAATACATCAAACACTCATTCATCATTGTACTGAAGAACTGTTCTTGTCTCCAAGTCAAATAATCACATAGCTTGTTTCTTCCTAACATAAGTTTCTACCACGATGTAAACACTTTGGTCCAAAATTTCCTTAACTTAATAGAAGGCTATAATTGATTCAGATACTGAGGAAAAGCTACAAAAGCTCTTCTACAATATTTTGTTATTTTTCCAAACAAATTAAAAACATTGAATAGTGGACATACTAAGACAGAATATACTAACCTTGCAAGTTTACAGTATTAACCAGTCCCAGATGAGCAAGAGGAACCAACTCATCAGGCTAGCTACAAGGGACTGAACAAAAATCATTAACAACTTTTTCCAAGACTTTAAAGCTATATAATGCATAAAGGACCCAAAGGAGTAGGAAAAGTACTTTGTACATAATTTGTTTGTTACAGATCTATCAAAGCAGGGTCCATAACTCTTCTCAGAGCTAACCTGGCCATATGGCTGCGCAGAGCAATCCAATTCCCTCTTCTTGTCTCACACTCAAAAAAAACAAAAAAAAAATCCAAAACAAAACAAAACCAAACAAACTACACCAAAAAAAAAAATTATCAAGAAAGTCTATAGTTCAGTGGAAGGGGCTGGCCAGAAACTAGAGTTAGAAAAGTAGTAGTCTCTTTAGCAGCTTAAGCTAACAACATAGTTGCAAATCAAACAAATGGTCCTGGCGTTCCCTGTGCTGCTGGCCAAGCACTTCCAAACCTTCTCATGTGATAGTACCACTGTAGAATAAAAGGAACCCACAAGTTCATTCGAACAAGAACTCCTATTATTCTGTTCCATTTAGGCTGGATCAGTGAACAGAACCAACTCTCTATGCAGTGGTACCACGACTACAGCTGAAAAAAGCAAAACTGGGATAAGTCAATTGTGGAACCACCTCCTCAGACTGGGCTGAGTGTCGTGGGGAATATGACACTGAGAACACACGAATATGGACACATGTATGCAGTCATAAAAATTGAAAGGATTCACTTTAATCTGAAAATATTAAGCAAGCAAGTTAAAGTTCAGCTGGGGTGTATTTTTGTAAACTTTAACACTTTTTTTTCCTAAAACTTCCTAAAACCAGAGATTTTAACAGTTTCTGCTTCATTCAATTTTTATTGAAGTTGGAGAGATGAGCTACATCTGACTTACAGCAGAATTTAGATGCTGAAAGTGTATATTCGCAGATCATTTGGTCAGTCATGACCTCAAACAGTTAAGCAAACCTACTCTACTTTTTATAGTTAGGAGTCCTTAAGGATAAGCAGCACTTCCTTTGCTAGGTTTGAAAAGGAAAGGGAGAATATGACTCAAGAAGTTAATAAGTCCCTCGTAAATAACCCCAAGATATTATCTACTAAAATTTTAGCACAGCCCTGACAATGACCTTGTTTCTTTGTGACTTAGTACACTCCTCCTCTTCTAATACACATTAAGAGGGCATGGAGTTTCTGCAGACATAATTTCCATAGGTGAAGTTTCCAGAATTAGGATAGTAAGGAGACTTTAGTTAATGATCAAACACTCATTTAAGGCATCACTGAACACACTTTGAAAAACCATGCACCATCATACTTCCATTTAAAACATATTTACAAAAATGTATTAAACAACATGTTTCCGCAAAACAAACCTCTTCAACACGTTCTAGCCACGAAGTGGGGTTTTCGGAACAGTCTGCATGACTAACACCACTGAATTTGTGAAGAACAGATACTGTAAAGACCCCTGAGGGCCTAAAATTAATCACTGGGGATTACTCAGATACTCAGTGCCTCTATCCCACAGACTTCTTAATTACTTTATCCAAAGACTGTTATATTGAAAAATAAATGAGAGACTGTGGAGCAACCATCAGAATCCAGGTCACATTCTCTCACCTGCACTGTTCCAACCAACCAGCTAAAAAGTAATACACCTACACAGCCTAAGGCACTGATGTCAAAATGGCATGCAGGTTTAATTCACTGTTCTGGGGCGGGGGGGGGGGGGGGTTCTGGAGAGTGGAGTTGGGGAGCAGGAGAGCAGCTTAAGGACAGGAATTTGGGTTTTTTTAAATCTGATATTTGAAGGTCCAATATAACCCATGCCAGTAATCTGCCTCCAGGGGCAGTCAACAGCAGGAATTGAGGCAAGAAAATAAAAAACAGTACAACTACAATGATCATTCCTTGATACACACTTCACTTTCAGGCAGTCTGCATTCCTCAGCCTGACACTTTCTCCAGGTTGATAGAACACAGCTGAAATGTTTTATAGTCACTCGTGGACCAGCCCTTCAGAAATCTCTGCAGTTCCTTCCTGAACCCATGTGCACTTTTGGCTTCTACAACAGTCAATGAATAGGACTTCCACAATTTAATTACTTCACAATGTGAAAAAGTAATTTCATCTATTTATTTTAAGCTTGCCATTTAATAAAACAGCATGAGATTTCCTTGCGTTTGTATTGAAAAGATGCTATATAATTGTTCTTTAGTCTCTTCTCATGGTTTTATACACCTGTGTCTTTTTCTCACTGCTAAGGAACATAATCTATTTCGTCCCTCCTCATATAAAAGGTTTTTCATTCCTGTATGCACTGTGTGGACTGGGACCACCTAAACTTCATAATTCTTTAGGATAATTCTGTGATTTATACGCAAAATTCTGATCCCAGCATATTCCTATGAGAGCTTTACAGTTTGGCACCAGGGATATTCACTGTGACAGAAGGAAATTACTCGTCATTTTGTTTGTCCTGCTGTTTTGGTTTTTTTCCTTTCAGAAATGATAGTGGGAAATTTTTAGGAAATTCTGACTAAACAACGCAAAAATGGGGCATCCAAGAAATTGGAAGTAATTAACAGGCTTTTTTGTTCTCGCTTGGTAATAATATGAAGTCATAACGCACTTATGCTATAAGCAGACAAAACAGTGACAAAATAACTTTAAAAGAATTTACATTGCTACCCAACTCATCTTCACTAGCTGTCAATGCATCAAAACCCCCCCCCAAAAAAACAAAAAACAAACCATGGGCACATTGCAAAGAGAGAATTATCAAATGAAAGCATATACCAAACTTTCAAAACCGAAACATTAGGCTGCACACTGCAGGCTATGCTGTTGGGGGCAAAAGTGACACTGAAGGCATAACACAAGAGTGGAAACCCCAACACAGCAGTCTGAAATGTAACAAAGCAACAAGTACCAAGACAGACTATTTTAGTGATGGCACCAGTTAACACAGGCTGTAATCTGCTAAGATTAAAAGACAACAGACACCACAACAATTTCCATTAAAAAAAAGGCAGCTTTGAAGAAACTTCAAAAGCATTTATGATTATTATCACTCTGTTGCCTCACAAAAAAGTAAAAAGACTTAATTAGAATGTGTGGCTCATGGGATATCTCACCTCAGTGGATCAGTACAAGTTACCATGCAAGGCTTGTTCTGTCACACTCACATATACAATGAGAGACACATATCATAGAATCACAGAATGTTGTGAGTTGGAAGGGATCCACGAGGATTATTGAGTCCAACTCTTGCCCTAGCATAGGACAATCCCAAAATTCAGACAATGCGTCTGAGGACATTGTCCAAATGCTTCTTGAATATCATCAGGCTTGGTGCCATGACTACCTCCCTGGGGAGCCTGTTCCTGTGCTCCACCACCCTCTGGGTGAAGAACCTTTTCCTTATGGCCAACCTCAACCTCCCCTGGCACATCTTCCTGCCATTTCCCCTGGTCCTATCATTGGTCACCAGAGAGAAGAGATCAGAACCTGCCCCTCCTCTTCCCGTGGTGAGGAAGTTATAGACTGAGATTAAATCTCCTCTTATGTCTCCCCAAGGTTGAACAAACCAAGTGACTTCAACGTCTCCTCATACAGCTTCCCTTCTAAGCCCTTCACCAATTTTGTGGCCCTCCTCTGGACACTCTCCAGTAGCTTTATATCCTTTTTACACTGTGGCACCCAAAACTGCACACAGAACTCAAGGTGAGGCTGCACCAGTGCAGAGTAGAGTGGGACGATCACCTCCCTCGACCAGCTCGCAATGCAGTGCTTGATGCACCACAGGACACGGTCGTCCCTCTTGGCAGCCAAGGCACACTGCTGGCTCATGTTCAACTTGCCATCGATCAGAACCCCCAGGCCCCTCTTTGCTGCTCTCCAGCCTCTCATTCCCCTATGTCACATATATATCGTCACATGTAGCCCATGCTGGTGCCACAGCCATATATCTGCCACGCTTCCAAATTGTATGAAAACAGTTTGCATATATCTGCATGCTCTGAATGAGTATTAGTGCACACTGACACAGTAAGCTCGAGCTAAGTGAACTTATTGTCCCGCTACCACAGTGGGACTGGTTGCGCCTGCCCAGACAGACCGCTACCGTACATCTGGGAAGGCGCTGCAGCGATTACGTCTCACTGAGGGAACGGACCAGCCAGGACAGACCCAAACAAGATTGCCCAAACAAATTCCAGGGATACATATACATGGTTATTAGGTCACAAAGCATTTTATACTCTAGTCCCCTCTCCTCATCAGTAAAGACAAAATGTTCTTGAAGGAATTTTTTTTCTTTCTCTGAAAGCTCCTTACAGTACAGAAGGTGGATTGAACAAGGAATGGTCTAAATCTTTCCTCTTTCTTTCAAATATTCAACATCTGATAAATTCCCTGCATGTTTCTGTCCAACCAATTAGTCAAATTTGGTAACTCAGACTGAAAAAAAATCCTATGATTAGTTCAAAATGCTTAAGTCGTGAGCAGGACTATAATGCCTGCAAAATATAGTGTGAGGAAAGTATTATCCTTCTACGTGTAGTCTTGGAACTCGGGAATTTCAATGAACAAGATCCCTCATTAGAATCAGATGGGGACAGATGGTGGGTGGGCGCGGGTGGACGTCAGCCCCTCCAACCTCTCTAATGAGCAATTTCCCCAGATTCAAAGAAAAATTTCATAAAAAGTTAAAGAGAAATGGCAAGTTGCCTCCTATTACCACTGGTCTAACTGCTTGGGCTGCTGCTTCTATAAAACACCATTTAATCTTTTTTTTCAAAGAAAATTATTGTTAAAACCATTTGGCTGAAAGTGAAGAGCTATTGAAAAGTACAGTCAAACTGGCAGCTTGCTCTTAAAATTCCCCTCACCACTTTTGTAAGTGTCATTTTGCTTGTGGCTTTTAACAGCTGTTCACACACGCCTAAGCTAGATGTGAACTTTTATTTCCCCAAAACTAAACGGGAAGCTTTAAACAGCATCTGATTTAATTTTTTTTTAATTAAAAGTGGAGGTTAAAAGGACCGTGGAAATGGATGATGCAGCTGTGCTGAAGCTAGTGAAAAGAATACCAGAACAAGAAGTGAGGTAAACACACAAAGTTTCACAAAACTAAGTGCTCACTACACTTAAGTGATTTTATTAGCTAATGGGAATTTAACTCTGTTTCTTGATAAATGTTTTCCAAAATTAAATTAAATTGTATTTTGCAAATATAATAGAATTTGGCTATCTACTACACTCTTTCCTCAAAGCAATCCTAAAATTAATTCCAGAATGAAGTGGCTTCACAGGTTCCAATATTATTCCAAAACATATTTGGGAACTCAGAAAACTCACAACTCAGAACTAGCTCACTAATATTGCTATATTTTTACTGGTTTGGTTCCCAAAAGAATTTAACTGCCTTGAGATATCTCCTTGAAATAATTAAACATTTAGAATCATATTTGCAACAGTACTGAGATACTGAAAGATGCAAGCAGGCATTCCTAGTAGGACTTTTCAAAGTACCAAAGCAACTACTAGGCAACTATGCAATGGTTTAACCACATTTGAAAATCCCACCAGACAACAGTCTACATTTTTAAGCACTGGCATATTCACAGAAATTCTGCCCTCCTGGCCTCATTACTTAATACATATCACTAGATACTGAAGTCAAACAAACAAAAAAGAAAGGAGAATAAAAATGCCACATTTTATTTCTATGTGTATACCTTAAGTACAAAAGTACACAATGACAATATAATAATACTAGATATTGCTGCATATTTAAAGTGCCTTTTCTACTAAAACTCTTAGGAAAAACATAAAAGCATTTTTAAGGCAGAACATTCATAGGATTATGAAGGAGATGCCACATTAATCCACATGGATCATATACTCTGTAAACTGTGACAGCTCCAAAGGAAATCTTTTCCAGTACACTAGTACAGCTACTATTTAAACCAAATGACCTTAGTAGCTCATCCATCAAGTTTAACCAGCCAAAGAAGCTGCTAGAATTTTTATAAGATGTCTAATATGCTAAAAAAGTATGCAAAGTGACTCACACTTCTCAAAACATAACCATTTAAAAAAATAACAAAAACCTGGTGTCCACATCAGGCTGATAAAGCAGCATTCCCAGAAGACCTATGAACAAAAAAGAAAACCAACACTAAGAGCATTCCCTTTGCACCAAGAACAAGGGACTAGGTGTAAAGAGAATGGAGAAGATAAAGAAGTGCAAGAAGGGAGATGTTATCCAGCCCAGACAGCAGAGCCCAATAGAGAGAGGCAGGTGGAAAATTCTAGTAATGCAATCATCCATTTGCCTCCCTCGTCCACTCTCATGCACAAGTCTCAACAATGAGAAATAAAGCACTCATAACAACAGGAAAATCTGACCTAATCAAAACCAGGAATCCAGAATATTCTAGTCAAGTCCAATAAAAAACACTACAACCTGGATCCCTGCCTAGGGTTCCTCTGGGATATAGCTTGATATTGTCTTTGATGATATGAAACCTTGATTTCTGTTGGGTTAGTTCCTTGCTGAATCCATGGCATATTTTGACAAATGAAACCCAGGTCACAAGTAGAACATTTTATGCATGTGCACATAAATTAAATTTGTGCACTTTAACACATCTAACACAACAAAGAAAAGTTCACCACAGGTAAATACACTGATAAAGCAAATATAGCACTAATGATTCTGAATGTTCTATGAATAAAACCATACTTTTAAGAACTGGAGATTAACATACTGTACATCACTGACAAATAAAATGATTCACAGTTCACCAATTAACATAACATGTTTCATATTAGACAGACAAGAATGAAAATTCAACTTCTGTAACTATGAAGTGGTTATAAATCATTTCTTGTTTAGTTGCCTAATAGTACTGCCCTCAGCACTAGAAATATACATAAATCAATTATAAAAGTATCGCTCAATGAAAAGACAAAAGGAACTATCAACGACCATCACACATTTGGCAGAAATGCAGCTCCTTATTATTCCACAAGTTAGCTGAAAAATGCTGGCCAATTGATCTCAGAAATTGATACACACAACAAATAAGGCCACAGAGATGCAGCCACCCTATAAAATGCTCAGAAATGGATAGC
This sequence comes from Caprimulgus europaeus, assembly GCA_907165065.1. Next base: position 16,581,601 of record OU015526.1, read on the forward strand.
ATGGAAACAGAAAATGCCTTGTTCCCGCAAGACACTTATTTGTCCAAAGGATACCAGAAATGCTCTTTTTTTTTTTCCTTCCTGTCAGTCAGTATGACCCTAAACACATGAGAAGCTAGGTCCCAAAAGGAGTACAGAGACTTTCCTCTCTTGAGGATTCTTGGCTAGAAGCATTCTCCTCAGGTTAAACAACTGTAAAAGTAAATGGTTCTGCAACCTAATAAATAAAGGCATAATACGGTGAAACTCTTCAAATGGAAAGAAAGCATAACCATTTCCATCAATAAAGCGATATCATCTGCTCAGGCCAAGAAAAGTGGTTTTATTCCATGTTTGCTCAGTGTTTCCTTTGCACCTTGGTTTCATAATCTCTGTTGAGAGACCGACTTTGTCTCTTAATGGCAGCAGGGCTTGGGATGCTAGCAGAATCTGCACTGCTTCAGAGAAAAACTAATGGCCTTTTCACAATGACCTATTCTAGTTCAGCCTGAGTTACTAGACATGAAGCAATAGTTAGAGAGCAAAATATCATGACCTGTGCCATGCAGATACAGCCTGATCATAGTCTGTGGCTAAAATCTCCAAAACAAGTCTTGGTCACGCAGGTGTCAAAGGCAAAACAGTACTGCTGGCAGTGGAACTAGGTGCTCAGTTTTGAATTTATGATTTTTCAGTTCCCTCTGAAAGCAGATCAAGAATATCCTAAAGCTTATCCCCACTTACCTGTCAGTATGACAAAAATGTAGGGTACTATTCATTGTAAACATCACAATTAAAATAATCATTCTATGACCAGTTATTTCAAAATTAAGAGATGAGGAGAGTTAACAGTTGTTTTGGTGACAAAGAGCAAAACAGCAAATTTGTAAGTATGCTTCAATTTTAGAGAAACCATGTACAAGACACTTTTCTCTCCATTTTGCTCTCTAGTGACCTGCTTCCATTATTAGTTCATTGCCAAACTCTAACTTTGTATAATATATATAATATACAAAGGAAACTTCAGCATTTTTTCACTGCTTTTGAAGCCAATGAGACCACTTGGAACAAGTCAGGATAAGCGTCTACTGTCGGACTGTGACGTTGCCATAGTACTCACTCTGTCATGAATAGTAATTACTCTAGCAAGTGTGTAAAGCAGACAGGACCAGTTGCATAAGGCTCAATGCAAGTTTTATGAACTGCAGAAAAGCATGATTAGCACAGGGTGGGGGCAGGGAGGGGGGAAACACATGTTTCACACTTTTATTGTAAAGAACATTAGAATCTCACAGAAACTGCCAGAACAGATGTTCATAAATTGGGCCCTTAATCTGCAGCACTTTCCAGGTTTTAAGCTATATCCACTGGTCTGTAGAACATATTCCTCTCTTTTCAATATAATTCTTCTGTTTAGTTTTTTTAATAAATAAGTTTATGACTTTAGTAGTGTTGCCAGCTGTTCAATTTTGATTTACTGTCAGAATCTGCTTTAATATATAGTGGCTTTTGTGGCTTACCCATATAGATTACATTTTAAGCTTCAAGATATCACTATAAAGCAGCTGGAAAAAGTACTGGCTGTGCTCAGAAACCAGCATTATTGCCCTAGTGATCAACCACTTAAACATGCAACTACACCAGTAACTAGCCTCTAAAAATCTTTTGAATACACCATTCCCAAAATAAAACTGCAAAACTTAAGTGTAAGAGGAGGTCATCTTAACATATGTACTTTAAAAAGCCAGCCCAAGAAAATTGTTAATTTTTAATTATGTGATGTATCAGCTGGCAATAGAGATGTCTACAATGACTGTTCTTTATTGTTTCATTACATCATTTCCTCTACTTCTACTGTGTAGCTTGAGATAAGTTAAGAAATAAAAACCTTTCACATTAAAAAAAACCCAAACCAAACCATCAGACATGTAAGTTTAAACATTATTGAGTCCAGACATTTTCAGTAATTGTTCCTGATAGACATCAGTAGTGTTGCAGAAAGTTACAGTTACTATAGCAGGAAGCTACCGTAGAATGACAAGAACTAACAGAGTAAAGAACTCAACAAGTAACTTCCAGGAAAACTCAGAACTTTTCTACAGCCTGAACTTGTATTCCATATATTACAACTGCTTTATATGGTGCTTTCTAGAAAATTTCTTTACAGTATCATTTACTGAATATTGCTGTGAAACAACTGTCAATACTTTTCATATAAAACCATTTTTAACCTCACAGAATTGCAACATAACCACACCAGGCTTTCTTTCTTTTATCATCTGCAGATACAGGGTAATGTTATTAAGCTAAACTACAACAGTATTCTTAGAATTGACCAATCGATCAAAATCAAAGAATCTGGAAACTCTTTACAGTTGGACTAGTCCAGAATTATCAGTCAAAACTACTAGGGAGTAGCTCTATCAGTCAGAACTACAAGACTGTCCCTTGGTTGAGGAAGAGCTGATGAGAGATAGCCTAAACAAAATCAATACACACAAATCCATGGGCCCAATGGGAGGCACCCACGAGTGCTGAAGTAGCTTGTGGAAATGATCGCTAAACCACTCTATCATCTTTGAAAGGTCTTGGAGAACGGGAGAGGTGCCTGAAGACTGGAGGACAGCCAATGTCACTCCAGCCTTCAAAAAGGGCAAGAAGGAGGATCCAAGCAACTACAGGCCAGTCAGCCTCACCTCAATCCCTGGGAAGGTGATGGAACAGCTCATTCTTGATACCATCTCTAAGCAGTTGGAAGTAAAGAAGGTTATCAGAAGTAGTCAACATGGTTTCACTAAGAGGAAATCAGGCTTGACCAATCTGGTAGCCTTCTCTGATGTCATCACCAGCTGGGTAGATGAGGGGAAAACACTGGATGTTGTCTACCTTGATTTCAGCAAGGCTTTTTATAGTGTCTCCCACAACACCCTTGTAGCAAAGCTTAGAAGGTATGGGATAGATGAGTGGATGGTGAGGTGGATTGAGAACTGGCTGACTGGCAGAGCTCAGAAGATTGTGATCAGTGGCACAGAATCCAGTTGGAGGCCTGTAACTAGCAGTGTTCCCCAGGGGTCGGTACTGGCTCCAGTCTTGTTTAACATCTTCATCAGTGACCTGGGTGTAGGGATAGAGTCTGTCCTCAGCAAGTTTGCTGAAGATATGAAGTTGGAGGAGTGGCTGGCACACCAGAAGGCTGTGCTGCTGTTCAACAAGACCTGGACACACTGGATAGCTGGGTGGAAAGGAACCTGATAAGGTTCAACAAGAGCAAGTGCAGAGGCCTTCACCTGGGGAGGAATAACCGCATGCACCAGTACAGGTTAGGGGCTGACCTGCTGGAAAGGAGCTCTGAGGAAAAGGACCTCTGAGGAAAAGGACCTGAGTGTGCTGGTGGACAGCAGGCTGGCCATGAGCCAGCAGTGTGCCCTTGTGGCCAGGAAGGACAACAGTATCCTGGGGTGCATTAAAAAGAGCGTGGCCAGCAGGTTGAGGGAGGTTCTCCTCCCCCTCTGCTCTGCCCTGGTGAGGCCCCATCTGGAGTACTGTGTCCAGTTCTGGGCTCCCCAGTTCAAGAACAGGGATCTTCTCAAGAGAGTCCAGCAGAGGGCCACAGAGGTGATGAGGGTCCTGGAGCATCTCCCGTATGAGGAAAGGCTGAGAGAGCTGGGACTCTTCAGCCTGGAGAGAAGACTGAGAGGGGATCTTATCAATGTCTATAAATACCTGAAATGTGGGGGCCAAATGGATGGGGCCAGGCCCTTTTTGGTGGTGCTCAGTGACAGGACAAGGGGCAATGGGCAAAAACTGGAACACCAAAAATTCCAGACAAACCCAAGGAAAAACTTCTTTACTGAGAGGGTGACAGAGCACTGGGACAGGCTGCCCAGAGGGGTTGTGGAGTCTCCAGTTCTGGAGAAGTTTGAAACCCACCTGGACGCTTTCCAGTGTAACCTGTTGTAGGGAACCTGCTTTGGCAGGGGGGTTGGACTAGATGATCTCCTGAGGTCCCTTCCAACCCCTACCATTCTGGGATTGTTTTTTATTACACTGAAAACTGCTTTTTCTGTTCAAAAATGTTCCTTTTTCCATATAAAACTAACTCTCTAAAACATTTCAACTAAGAGAACAGAACAGTTTGATTGAGAAAGATCAGTATGGTGTGTAATGAGTGGGTTTTTTTGTTTCTCATACTGTTATTTTCTCCCTAGTTTGGATTCGTCAGTTGGACAGTATCCATGATGCACTACTCTCACAAAGTCCTATCATACCTAAGAGGATGTGATACATCATAGAAGACATAAAGGGAAAAAACAAAAAGAAAAACCCAAACAAACCCAGCCTTTATATCCATAGCATCAGAAGCAGAGCCTGTAGAGAACATCAATAGAAGCATCAGCACTACACTTCCCATGAGGCATAGCAGTGGCATCTCCAAACCAAAATACTTCAAGCTATTCCATAATGGTTTTGAAGGGGGACTGAGAAGTAGACTCCAAAATGCCACAATTTTCTATGTGGGCAGCAGAACATAAAAATATTTTCAAAACACTTCAACTTGACAGTCTGAACAACAACTGCTATGCACTGCCTTCTTCTTTCTGTATGCCTAAAGGAAATGACTTTTCAAACTTCTCCTGTAAATGTACAAAGTAAGTTTTTAGCAATGGAGGGTCTTTCTTTCAATAGTAACAAAGGTGTGCTATCTGTAGAAAGCTTATTTTTTCCAGCCTTCATTTTAAATTACCTACCACAAAAAATGCTTAAGATTGCAAAATCCCACATTTTAAAGTTAAAGTTGCCCTCAATATAAATGATTATATCCTAGTATTTTTCAAAAGCAAGCATTTAAAACATTTACTGTTCTGTGCATTTCATTCAACTGTTTAGTCTCTAGCTTTTTTGAATTTGTGTTTGTTTAGCAGCTGAAACAAAAAAGCAATGATCCTAATGGTAATTTTCAAATGCTATTAGGTAGGAATGCTTAGGAATGAGGTCTCTAGTCAAAGTCAGAAAAAGGTAACGCTATTTCTCTTTCTGTATACATATTTCAAGTCTAATGAATTCTACCATCACATACTAGTATTATACTAGTATGATATGTTCCCATTATTACACATAAGTAAGTAAACATATTGAACAATACTTACCACAAAAGAAAGACTACATTGTGTGTATGTATATATATATATATGTATAAATATAAAAAAGTAACATAAAATAATCCTATAATCTAGAGGCTAGTCATGAAAACACCAGAGTGAACTTGGAGCAGCTCATCTGAAGTCACAAAATATACTCTAAATTTAAAACTATGTAAACAATCAAAATTCTTATCTTAAAGTCAGTGATTCCCCACACTGTACCAAAGAATGCAGCAAATGTGATGGCTCATTTTGCAGTTGTAAAAATGTTTAAGCGTTAAAAATACTAATTTGGATGAGATGTGATGGTTCTTCCTTGTGTTTAGAGAATCAAAGGATGAATGGATGGAACAAAATTAAATCTTCTCTAAGGGTTCATCAGAAGTTACATATCTGCTACATATTTATAATTCCCTTGTCATATTCATAAATACACTGTTGCATCATTAAACAATGGAAATAAGACTTTGAAAGCACTACTTCTGAAAAAAAAAATTAAGCTAAAAATACTCAAATACATAATGAAAACTTCATTAAGAACTCACTATTTTTTAAATAGAACAAAGAAGAATTCATAACCAGAGGTGCTAATGTCATGAAGGCATTAATATGCTTAAGGATCTATCAAAAAAGTCATAGATTTATCAGAGTATACATGCTCCTATACTAAAATGGTCATCAAAAACTCAAAATGTCTCATTATATCAAGTGTATGGAGCTATAACTGTAGACTAAACTTGAAAGAGCATCAGTAATTTCCACTTCTCTTGCAAATCCCCAATAAACATGATAATGTCCTGACAATTATACAATTTCAAAATATACATATAATGCATTCCCCATTTTTTTTTTTCTTCATTCCTAGCTCTGCATGCACACAGTTCATACTATGCACCTAAGAGAGGCTCTTAGTTGCATACTCTACTCATTTATCACTCTTCTATTGTATTTTGCTCCTAGAGGATCTGACAGCAAATCATTTTGAAAACCAGCAACATACCAAAATAATCCTACAGTATTAACTTGACTTTAATCTGTTAGAAATTCAAATTTTCTAAAATATTTTCAGGATAATGTTTCAGAATTCTATTTTTCATACTACAGACTCCTATTAATCATATTAATGGAGGTTACCCATTATTATTATTCCCCATATTAACATAGGCTATCCTTCATCCTCTAAATTGAACTGAAGTAATTACTGGTTACTTCCACTAAAGATCTTAAAATTTTATGTTCATTGAAATAAACAGAAAAAGCTTAAGTTTTCCCTGCTGATTAGGAATAAACTTCTGTTCTAAATTTTCTGACTGTATAGAGTAGTAAACGTATTCAGTTACTATATGCATTTCATTTGAAGTTGCAGTGTACACATAAACACCGTACAACTGTTACTGTATTAGTCAGAATCTAAAACTGTGAAACATTACAAAAATATTAGTTTACTGACTTATCTAGCTTTTAAATAGAAAATAATGCTACAATAGCACTTGTCTTTTCCCCACTTTGTCCAAAATCCTAATACTACTGCCCTATTCACACTTGAAATTTGGTTATCCTCTCTCATCAACTTCCTTCACTAATAATATATGAGAATATATTTCCACAGAAGCTAATGGAGACATTCCTACAAATCAATGTGCTGCAGTGATAGAGAAATAAAAGCTTATTTCACTGTAATGATGCTTCCAGACTTCCCTCAAGTCAGGTGGTTACTTGCAGTTAATGATCTGTGACATACCACACAAGTAGTCCTAAAAAGACTTATTATCCACTGCATGTGCAACAATATTTGCTTTATGGATGGCTAAATGAATGAAGACATTCAATGTAACTGTAAAAGTAAAATCAAAAGAAAACTTACAAGTAACATGTTTTCTTTTGAGTAAAAGAGCTCTGAGCATTTTCCATTAATACTTAACCTTTTGCTGGAGCAGTGCAACCACATATAATGCTTGAATCTATAAAGCCCAAGAGCTGCTCGGGGTTAACACTGATTAACTGCCCCCAATCAAATGTTATAACTTTTAAAAATTTCAGAGCGCTTCACTAATGAAATCAAACTGTGTTTATGTCACATGGCAACTGTGGGAGCAGGACAACTTGCAAAGAAAATAAATTCTATCCTGTCTTAAAAACAGGTATTTTTTTCAAACCAATAAAATAGACATGAAATTGATCGTTTTTTAAAACTACTTATTTTATGCTGTACTGACTTATGTTAATATACTAATAGAAAAGAATAGCAAATTAACTTAAAGCAAGCTACAATCCAACGGTACAGTATCTCCCATGACTCTCAAGACTGTGCAGACATTCACACATTTTCTGTTTATAATTTTTTTCATTTACTAGACTCAGCTTTTGTCCACCATATGTCCTCCATAGATTAACTATTCCCTCAGGTACAATTAAGGGCTTTCCATTTGTTGTAAGAAGACCTAAGTATGAAGGACGCAGCCAGAAAAAACATTTCTACCTAAACCAAAAACAGAAGCACATTCAGCCTGGACTATGGTTTATGCAGCATCTTTTTTATTAGACGTATGTCTACATTGCTAAATAAACTACAGACAAAATCCATGGAAACAGTAAGAGATGTCTCAGCATTTCATTTGTGTATTATTATAAAAATAGGATACATATACTGTTCTAACCTTTGTATTTAAACAGTTTACTTTTATTTCCATTTTTCAATGACATCTTTAAAGATTTTTCTGAATTTAAGCATAACTGTTAGTGAATGAGAATAATATTATTTACTGGCACTTCTGCCACACTGGCATTTGAGTTCCAACTACACTAACAATATTCTACCAGGACCTTGAACTTGGTCTTAGTTCTTGGTTGGTCTCAGAAGGCAAAACTCACATGTGCAAATAAAAAACTGTAGTGTAGCTTCAAGATTTTAAGTGCAGGAAGAAGAAACCAAGTTATTTATACTCACTAAAATAAAAAAGCATAACATTAGAACAGTCTATCAGCTGGACTAGTTCATGACTATCCTCACTTTCTTGTTAAAGCACCGTATGATCCAAATGAGAAAACATGATCATTAATTATCTTTTGAGCAGTATGACAGAAAAGATTTCCCCTCTCTACTCTATTTTTTTTTTATTAGCACTCTGGCACAGGCCACTTGGCTTTTGAGAGCCACCATCAAAACCTATCCTGTATACATGCTCCAGTAATGGCTGCAGCACTGGAAGAAAGTCCAGAAGTCTAAAATATCTGTTTTTAAACAGGTGATTTAGCAGCTGCTGTGTCCACTGTGACTTTCCATGCAAGTTAGCATTTTATGAAGGATTCTGAAAGAAAGGTTCAAGTAAAACGTGGGATGATTTGCAACCAGATGCAACAGATACATTTATCACAGCAGACTACACAGAGACTGGGGCTAGAACGGAGTACACATGCCCAGATCCTTCTGATCTATCCTGCCAGGTGTTTTCCCTTCTCAGCCAATGGAATATGTCTAAGTAAATACAGCACAACAGCAATAAACCTTCTGTCTTTTGTTCTGTATAATTTTCTGTGAGCTCAGCTACTTTCTGAAGAACCACTTTATATATCTCTGTGTGGCATACATCACAGTTTAGTAGCCTTGCCCACACAGCAATTTAACAGACATAATTAAATAGATCACTCAGGCAGTGATGGTAGCCAACATTATCAATATGCCAAGCAACATTTCGGATCAAAATCTCACAAGACAGATGTTTTCTCAGACAAGTAAGGTAATTTTACCACTCAAAAATGCGTATGTTTCTAGATTGCTCCCACCCCTAAAGTAATACAGAGCACATTCAGACACTGGATCGGAAATATATTATTAGGGTGAACAAAAGTTCATTTTCACCTGCGATTTTTCCTTCCATTAATTTAAGTTTATTGTAAAAATAATTTTTAAAAAAACACCCGACCATTGAAACAAACAAATCCATAAGACTTCAGTTTTCTATTAATCTTACAAGTTTGTTGAGGCAAACATTCTATACATATTTTAAAACAGGGAAGCATTCTACATTTATTCAAATGAGTTGGTAAATTGACCGTAGCACAGGACAAGGTCTTCTTTTTAAGAGTCTCTACATGTAAGTAGTTTACCCTCCAATCCCAGGAGCGTGTCCGAGGCTCAAGTGACTGGACCTGCTATCAGGCATACAGGAACTTTAGTTTAATCAGGCATAAGACTCAAAAGAACAGGAGTCTTCGCATTTGCTGCTCAGCACTTGTCTTAATTGCAGGTGAAGGATCGAACAAGTGCAAGTCCACAGGAAATAAGAACAGAAAACAGCTGGGGGAGTTGCGAGGTACAAGAGAATGAATGCATAGTTCTGAATTTTAATAAGCCAGAACTTCAACATTAGTATTAATGAAGACATTTTCTGAGTAAAACTGAGGAGACTAAGCATAGACAGCAGTAACAGAGTCCAAAAGCAGACTGGGTATGTCCCGTAACCAGCCAGATTTGCATTAGTCCACAGTACACCAAACATTCATTTGTATCTCTACTGAAAAATGTCTCTTTCTGTGCTCAGATAAGATAGGTAAAAACATTTTAATGTTGTATGTAAACGCAAGTTAAAGGGTACACTAAAATGTAACCTTTAAACTTCACAATGTAACAGCATACCACTTCCTGTTCAGAGATAGCACTCCAAGATCAATTCATCATGGCTAGGACGAACAAACGGTCAACATTCTTAATTAGTGTTGATGCATTCTCCTCTGTGCCCTCATCTGTCATGAAGACTGTTTAAAAATCTGAGTTATTAGTCTTTATTGAGGAGTGGATCTGGTTAGCATCTCTAAGAAGAGAAATCATTCATCCATTCACTACACACTGGTACCTGATAATTCCTACCCCCTATATAAGCTACAGATAACCACCGCCCTAAGACCATCTTGGTAGCTATAAATCAAAATGAGTGTAGCTCCCATACAACCTGGGTTAATTTTTGTTTACAATATATCCACTGAAAATGTTGGTACGACACTTGAGGAGTCTGCCTATAGATTAGCACAGAGGAAAATGTATAAAGTAGTCAACATAGAAAGGAAAGAAACACACCAGTCATACCAAACACAGTAAAGCCTCTCTAATTCACATGAACGACTAGATCCATTGTGATTACTGAACTTTCTCTATACCAAATTTAAGCAAAGATCCTAAGCGCACAAAATACAACTTAATAACTAAAGTTTAATTTATACTGTACCATATGAGTCAAAATATTTGACAGCAACTATCTATATAAATTTTAAGTTATTGTACTGAAACTCAAAATCATTTGTTAATCTTAACAATAAGGTTTACTCCCTTCTTTCTGGTGCAACTGAAGTAGTATTAGAAATACAGAAATAAGCACACTTCAAGTATACTTTGTATTAAATAAGGTTCAAACACCACAAAGTAAGTTACAAAGAACATCAAATTTAAGATTTAACACTAACCGTAAATTTTAGTATTATTAAGATTAAGACTTACAATTAATAATAAAAGAAAAATTCTATGTTAAATCTTACAAGTTTGTTTTTTACCAAATGCACAGAAAAAAAAAAAAAAAATCCATAGAAAGACAGAGAATTAACTGATAATCAGACATGAGTGTAGGAAGCAGGTCTGGGCAAGATAGTGACTAAAATCAGTCTTCTGCTCTCTCTGACCAAATGTGTAAGTCATGCTATGGAAAAAAAAAAATGTATGCAAAGGAAGAAAGAAAAACAAACAAATAAAAAAACCCCCAAAACTAAGCACCCAGGAGGAAGACAGTCACCTCAAATAAAACATCGCTTTCACAAAGGAGGACAATGTCTCTGAAGCTCTTGTTCTCTCAACCATAGAATCATGGAGTGGTTTGGGTTGGAAGTGACCTTAAAGATCATTCAGTTCCAATCCCCCTGCCATCAGCAGAGACACCTTCCATTAGACCAGGTTGCTCAAAGCCTCATCCAGCCTGGCCTTGAACACTTCCAGGGAGAGGGCAGCCACAACTTCTCTGGGCAACCTGTGTTTATTTTTAGTAAATCAGTGGGCAACAACAATCTGTAATTTTAGCTAGTCCTAAAGAAAAAAAAACAAAAACAAACAAAAAAAACCCACGGGGGCGGGGGGGAGAAGTAAAATAAAAAAGAGGAGTGGGGAGGTCCAGAATTTAGGAGATCTCAGTTCATACTAATCTATTATTTTCAGGTGAATTTTTGATGGATGAGAGACTGGAGACTGATTTGAGCTTTGTATGTAGAAATTACAATAGACGGAATACTAAAGCAATTCCCACAAACTTAACACATTAACAGAATGACTACAAATTGATACAACAAAACACTAATAAATCATGCAGTTTTATAGACAATTTAACAGCTAGTACACAATTACGCACCATATACTGCTATAGCTGAAGTAATTTGCTTTCAGTGACAAAATTACCCAAGGGAATTATCTTCATCTAATAGAATTAATGTATACAGTTTTCTATATTTCACTGTGATGAAAAATATTTTTTATTGTTTTCTTACAAGCTTTTTTTTTTTTAACTAGGTCTTTTCCTATTTCTGAAGCACTACAGCAGAGACCCCCGATGTATTTACCCCAAAACAAAAAAATACACATTTCTTTCAGTATTAGTATACAGTATCAGACAGTATTAGTAAGTGAAAATGGCCAAATGAGAGCCTAAGCCCAAGCTAAGTATACTTAAAAGATCAGCTAAGTTTAAACCCGGGTTTCAAAATGGATGGTTTCAGCTGAGCTTCCAAATTCTTATCTAGGTACCTAAATACCGGCCCAATGCTTTCCAGATGCTATGAAGGAAAATAACTGCATTCTTAGCAATTTTTTAAAACTTTTATCAGAAAGAAAGTTAAGTGTTAGAATAACTTGCCTGTGGATATAGATGTTTCTAGTCTTTAAGTGAGCATACGTGGTATTTTCCTAAAAGACATGTATAGCTCAAAACCAAGTATAGTCCTGAGACAGAAACTACTGACTCAAAGTATTTCTCCAGTACGACGCATGAGGTCAAATAAGTTCATAAATTCACCAAATGCCTTTTCTTGTCTTTAAGCTTATTATTGCTGTTGCATTGTGTACAACTGTCTTATCAGTGAGTAAGAAAGTTGAGCTATTCTGAACACAGTGATTTCACCTGAAGAACTGGTAACTTTATCCTTTCATAATATGTAAGAGTCGACACCATGCTTCTATATAAACATTTACCCTGCTTTCTATTTATGTAACAATAGGAGACTGACTACAGTTACCTCTCACAGGCCATTAAAGTATTGGGGTGGAAACCCTCCTAGATATTCCTCTCCTATTACAGAATTCAGAAAAGCAATACACTTCTAAAAGCTTAATTTTTTATAATGCTGAAATAAAAACAAAGCAAAAAAATGACCTCTGTAAGCAGCACCTTCTCCATGCTTAACATGCACAACAACAACAAACATCCTTAGGATCACAGAAAGGCAACAGTTTGCTTTTTTCTTTATGCACAGCTTCTGAAGGAAAAAAAGGTAGCAAGCCCACTGTTCCTTCAGTTGCTATTTTCATAAAACAAAAGCTCTTTCACTAGTCAGTATCAGCCTTTATCTGGAAACTCACATACAAAAGCATATTCAATTGGCACATGCTCCTAAGGAAATACTTTTAAAGAATTGCAGGCATGTATATGAGAAAAATACATATACTTAAGGTATATAACAGAAATAAAACTCCTTCAAATGGAAACTAGTGTCCCATTTTCCACCTCTGTGGTGTCATTCTAGCAAAAGAACATTATTTATCTTTTGTACAGTGCATCTTACTGAAAATACTTCATAAGATCTGCAGAACTCAGCTAGGAAGTCCAATTTTGGGGCAAAATATAAATCAGTGAAAAATATTTTTCATTTTAATTTCAACAGAATCTGTATTACTGACTCTGGTCTGCTAGAGTACAACACTGTCTATGTTATACTTTCAGAAGTGCCATTTATATATTGTAACTCTAAGAGCTTCTCTGTTTTCTTCCAGAAAATAAGTAGTCTTTCATCATTAATATCATGAAATGCTACTGCATCATGGTAGCAACACTACAGTTAATGGTTCTGAATTTCTGAATGAAAGTATTGTCTCTACGTTGTTTCCAAATCCTTTTAAACATCAGTAACTTGCTGGATGAGGTCTTTTTTTCGGGTTTGTTCACTTACGGACATTGTGACATGGACACAAATTACTTGAAAAGTAAAAAAAAAAAAAAAAAAAACAAACAAAAAAACCAAACCCACAACTAGTTTTTGTTGGTCAAAAAAATGTATTTACATTGTTAAAAATTCTGTATCTGTTTCAACTACTTTGTTTCTAAAATTGCTTTATGTTGTTTTTATCAACTTCAATAGAAAAAGGATAAGAGTCAGGATCAGATACGCTAGTAAGGATGTTTCTGTAAGATTTCTTAGCTGGAAATGGGAGAATTTGGAATCCATCTAATTAAGAAACTAACTAGGTGATGGTTATTTAAAGTGGCATATTTTGGTGGTCAGAAGAAAACCCTTATATCATACTTACTCAAAAAGAGAACAGGTTAAAAAAATCCCAGAACAGCAGCAAATAAGTAACCTCATGCAAAATGACAGCATGCAAAAAAGCCTAATATGCAACTCATAAATATTATGCCTAGTGCATAGTGTAGGTATTTTAAATAATATATACCAGTACTTAATTTAGAAGTCTCTTGACATACAGAACCATGAAATATACCTGTTATTAGATCCAGGAATGCTTCCCAGTTCTCCATTCTAGATGAATGCCATGGCTATGTCCTCAAGCCCTATCAAATTCAAACAGGGGTGAGAGAGATCTCTCTACTCCTGTGTGCTGCTCTCCAGGTGAAGAAAGCACAGGCAGAGAGGCCGCAGGTCAGGCCAGGCATGATGCAGCAAGTCCCACAACCTAACTGCCCAGAACCAGAATACTGAGGTAGACACACAACAGAGTATTTAATTTCATTTTACTAAAGATATACTAGCGACATTCCTGTGACATTTCTTCAGTAGAGAGCAACATCCATAGTACTTAAATTAATATTTAAGTATTAATAACTTACTTTTATTTCCAACCAAGGCCACAAGTGGCTGTGTTTCTGATTCTTCGTTTACTTTTTTTACCACATTATACCAGTCTTCTAAATTTTCAAAGCTCTGGCCGTTGGTAATATCATAAACCAAGAGAATACCCTAAATAAGAAGATATATTTTAAATGTTACAGGTTTTTTTAATATATTTAACATAGTAAAATTTGCATCAGTCTAAATTATTATCATAAAATAGAGCATTAATAAATAATGGCATTGTATATCCTGAGGAATAATTAAAGTAATTAGAAGCTTCTGTAATAAACACATTTTATTACAATATTTCTCCTGCATTCCATGTGTTCCAAATTCAGACACTAATTGAACAACAAGGTCAGGGGAAAAAAAAGGCAATTCAGTAAAGAGCACAATCAGTTATATTAGAAATAGTCCAAACTGCATATGCTTTATGTAAAAACAGAAAAGCAGTTCATACTAATAGTAAGATAAAAATCACACTGGAGAAGGACTTTTATTTTAGGTAATATTATTTGTAGCTTCACTGTTCCTTTTTTGAAAAAAAAAAAATAAAAAAGAAAAATAAAAGCAGTTCAATCATACAAACATTGCCTGGCTGTCACGTCTCTGCTCTTCTTTGGGGAGAAAGGCCAGATGCCTTTCTTCCCTGTTGCAGCAAACATGTAAGAAGTACTGGCAAGCTTTAAACTTTCAAAGGAGAAACTAAAAATGTCGTCAGAAGTGAAAAATAGTGAAATGTGGTCAGAAGTGAAACACCACCCATGTATTTCATCTAGGTGTTCCTGCTCCAGCCGGGGGATTGGACTAAATGATCTTTCGAGGTCCCTTCCAATCCCTGACATTCTGTGATTCTGTGATTTCAGAGGTTTTGGGCCAGGCTACAAGTAACAAATACTCGGATATTACTGAGGATTAGTCAGAGCTAATATCCAGTATTACAAAGCACAGCCTAACAACAGCCCAAATGTCTGCCTTCTCCTCTTCATAATTCTAAGATCAGCTCTCACAAATGACTCTCCTCTCAATTATCCAGCCTTCTGCTCCTGCTTTCCACTACACCCTAATAAAGTAAGTGTCTTGTAAATGAGGAATAAATTCAGAACTGGCTTCTGTTGCAACTGTTCTCACAGAGTTCATATCTGGAAAAGAAATCGCTGCAACTGCACACTGATCCTCACATGAAATTTTCACAAATATTCTTAAAAATCAGTACTACACATATAAAATTAGCTGGTTCAATGACCAACTGTGAAGAAAAAAGATTCTTCAAGTCAAGTTTTTGAGGCATTTGTCTTTACTTTATAGTTTCATGAGGAGTGTAGGGTCACAAAGATGATGAGGGGCCTGGAGCATCTGCCTTTCGAGGAGAGGCTGAGAGAGCTGGGATTCTTCAGCCTGGAGAGGAGAAGACAGAGGGGATCTTATCGATGTCTATAAATACCTGAAATGTGGGGGCCAAATGGATGGGGCCGGGCTCTTTTTGGTGGTGCTCAGTGACAGGACAAGGGGCAATGGGCAAAAACTGGAACACCAAAAGTTCCATACAAACTTAAGGAAAAACTTCTTTACTGTGAGGGTGACAGAGCACTGGGACAGGCTGCCTAGAGAGGCTGTGGAGTCTCCATCTCTGGAGATGTTCAAAACCCGCCTGGACGCTTTCCTGTGCAACCTGTTGTAGGGAACCTGCTTTGGCAGGGGGATTGGACTAGGTGATCTGCTGAGGTCCCTTCCAACCCCTACCATTCTGGGATTCTGAGTGTCTTATATCACAAAATATAGTGTATGCTTATTAAATTAATTTCACACATTACAAGCTGGTAGAGACTGCAAGATTATTTGAGGAGAGTTTAGACCATATGATGAGAAACAGTCTAAAAATAACAGGATACAATTCAATAAGTACCATGATAAGTTCAAAGGAAGCAATAATCAACTGCACAACAGGAAACATCTGGCTTCGTAGCAGGTTCTGTACAATAGGATCAAGGAGTTATAGTACATCTCAGTTGAATTTGTCAAGCTTATTTTGTTGCAAAAAGGCAAATATCACACTGGCATGAAACATTCCAGGTGAAATAATGCATCCAGCTTTGGACACTGAATGTGAAGAAAAGGGTAGACTACAAGAGACCAGCAACAGTACCGTAAGTTTAGAAACCATGAGTGACATTAGAAAATTTGAAAAAAATGGACTGTTTCAACAAACACAAGACTGATGGCAGGCATGATGACAATGGTAAAAGGTTCAAGAGAAGATGACAGCAGTCCTCTTTTTATATGCTCTCATACATAGTTTGGGGATGACACTAAATTGGGAGGACCAGCCCATATGCCTGAGGGCAGGGCTACCATGCAGAAGTATGTAGACACACTCAAGGAATGGGCAAACAGGAACCTTCCAACACTGAACAAAGACAAATGCAAAGCCCTGCAGCTGGAGAAGAATAAACAAAGCAGGCTGAGGGGACTGGCTTGCTGGGGAGCAGCTGAAAATGACCTGCAGGTCTTGGCAGACAGCAAGCCAAGTATGAGCCAGCAATGTTCCCTGGCAGCAACGATGGTCAATTCAGTCCTGGACGGTATTAGCAGAAGCACAGCCACTAGACCAAGGGATCTATTCCATTCTACTCAGCACTTGTTAGATCATAGCTGAAGTAATACATCCAGTCTTAGGCCCCTCAAGACATCAATAAACTGGAGTAAGTTCAGCAGAGGGTCACCAAGATGATCAGAGGCTGGAGCACTTGTCTGATGACAAAAAGCTGAGAAAACTACAATTCCTGGGAGGACTTAAAGCAGCCTTCCCATATACATGAAGAAACTATGAAAGAGGTGGAGCCACGCTCTTCACAGTGGAGCATGGCAGGAGGGTGAAAAACTATGGGCATACGTTGAAACAAGAGAAATTCAAACTAGATATAAGGGAAAGCTTTTAAGCCATAAGGAGAATCAAGCAGCGGATCAGGTTGCCCAAAGAGGTTGCGTAGTCTCCATCCTTAGAGGTTTACAAGAAGGAACTGGATAAAACCTTCAGAAACCTAGTCCCATCTCACAGCTGACTCTACTTTGAGCAGGAGGTTTGTCTAGAGCCCTCCTGAGATCCCTTCCACCCTGACCTTTCTTACAATTCTGTGATCAATACAACACGTAGCAATAGGTTTAACTTAAAGCAAGAAAATTATTGCAAAGGTACATACTAGAAAAAAAGAGGGAGACAATAATAACATAGCTCTGAAATACACCACCTTCTGAGACAGCAGAGCCGCCAACACTGGAGGATTTTTGAAGGTTGATAAAAATTAAATAGACTTTATACAGGTATAGCTTAGGAGGAGGGCAACAGATCCTACTGAGATCCCTTCAATTCCTATTTCCCTATGGCAGCAATACAAATCTCTCTCTTTTCCTTCGATGACATCAATTCCTTGGCAAAATGAGTTCTTGTTCCTTACATTTATATGGCTGCCATTAATTTCTGAGAAACAGCTACCACCAGTTCCTTCAAGGAAATTAAGAATTAGGACACCCACCTTTTCTCTTGTTATCTTTCCTCCTTTACTTTACTAATCAAATCTAATATTAAACATTCACTTCCCTCTTACAACTTTTCTACAATTTATTCCTTAATATCTTGTGTTTCAGCTAACTTCTGACTATTTTTATAACTACCCAAATGCCTATGCATATATGTATTTGTCTTTCATAATATAAGCCTTGCTCTAGGAAGGACATGCTGATGTTATTAAATGCTTAATGGAAAAGAAGAAACTCAAGTTGAAAGACAGGTATTGTAAAGGTTAAAAAAAAAGAAAAGCAGAGTAGACTATGTAAACTATCTTCAGCACTGAAAAGTTTAATCAGAGTTAGATGTAAGATAAAGTTAATAGAGCATTTAAAGTTAGCCAACTCTCAGAATCAGTTATTCTGCATCAAATGCTACTCTGCTACATGTCCTCTAGTCAATTGCAGCCTACCTACACCTTTGGAAGAAAGGGAATTCACGGTAGATTTACTGTGAAAGAAATCATTGAACAAAGTTCACAACTAGAGCTCACATAACTTTTGGTCTCCTTCTCTGTGCTCCAGAAAATGGCCTCTAAAATATATTCTTTTCTCAGCAACTTTTTTTTTTTAAATCTTGTCAATATTTGCTATACACAAGAAACAAAGATGGCAGGTATGACATCTTCGAGATAAAAAAAAAAAAAGCAGCATGGCCTCCAAGTCATAAAGAATACTTCTTGCTTAGATTTTTGCCACAACAGCACTCTATAAGCAACTTAGTACGATATAGATAAATAATGAAGGAATAGTCATAACTCTATAAAATTATGAAGCTAAAATTTATTTCAGCTTTTCTTATTTAACATAGAAACCCCATCATTGCTTTCACAAAAAATACATCACATTTTCCACAAATTTACAGTACATGGAGTACAGAATGAGTAGATAGTATAAAAGCTGTTATTTCCCTATTCTGCATGATGAATTAATGTGAAAAAGTAACACTGGCCTTTTTACACAAAAGTAGCATATTTCCCTGCCATGAAGTAGGTTTGAAACATATGGAGGACAACATGCCGAGAACAGCACGTTAATTCTCTAGTCTCCAGCAACGTGGCAAATAGCCCCTGCTTGCATAATTGCACTCTAGTAAGAGAGACATTTTGCCTACATTAGTGTGTATGTGAGTGCTTTTTGTTTTGGAACTATAGAGTATTTTCAAAAATAGGTCACTGGAAACTGAGAATATTGCAGAAATTATTTGCTGGTCTCTGGAGAAGGTAGAGTCTGTAGTACTCTTATTCTATTAACAAGCCAATTTATGAGGTAGTGTATGCCAGCTCTTATAGATACTTTAAACTAGGTAAGTGGGTAGGGGTAGCAATTACAGGTAAGAGATGGGAGTGGTTCTGAAATATTTACCACAAAAACAGCAGCAGTGCTATTATACAGCAGAACCGCTATTATGGAAGTGTGGTAACCAGGCAATATATTCACACTAGACAATCAGCATTTAAAAGGTGTCAAGTTTACATCAAGACTTATCACAATAAAAGAAAGCTACCAAAAACACTAAGTAAAACCGTATGTTTTCTTCTTCAGGTTTATCCTCAGCTGCCCTCATCCTGTGACTCACTTTAGTATGAAGGAATAAATTAACTTTCACATTTTCATAATGAACATTCATTAATGTTCATTAAATATGTCAGATCAAAATTCTATTTTTTTTCTAGTCACAGAATATAAATTTTAACAAAGAGTAACTTCATTATGATATCTTGTATATCTGCATAAATGCTATTTTTACAAGTGAAAACAGTCTACATATAGTTCATCACTGTTGTCTTTGCTGATACTAAGGATATGGTCACTCAAATCACAGAATCACAGAATTGCCTAGATTGGAAAAGACCTTTAAGATCATCAAGTCCAACCATCAACCCAACACTGGCAAGTCCTTGACTAAACCACGTCCCTCAGCACTATGTGTACATGACTCTTAAATCCCTCCAGGGATGGGGACTCCACCACTGCCCTGGGCAACCCATTCTAATGCCCAATAACCCTTTCAGTAAATTCTTCCTAATATTCAATCCTGAAGAACTGCTCCAAGACAGCAAGTGAACTGAAATTTCTCCAACTGCAAGCACGCAAGAAAATTAAGTAGGTTCTCATCCTCAAATATGACACTCTTATTTTAAAACATGCACAAGAAATCAGGACCCTAAGTCAAAAAATGGCACCTTAACAGTAACTTAATCAAAAGATCTATCCTAGGGAAGTGATTCTGCTCTCACTCTAACAGAAGGAAACCTCCAGGGGCAAGGTTTGTAGCAAAGTATAGATGGACACTCCACTTACTCCCTCTGGTATCCTGATCAAATTTCAACCGAGATCAAGTCAACTGTAGACTTGCTATAAAGATAACCCTTTTGGTTGCTTCAGATTCTCAAAATTTCCATCCCTAGCTGGTATTAGTATTTTATAAGTAAGTCTACCATACATTCAGATTTCTGAGCAGAAAGCTAATAATTCAGCCACTTGTGATTTCTGAATCTCATGATGATAAAATCATAGAATCATTAAGGTTGGAAAAGACCTCTAGGATCATCAAGTCCAACTGTCAACCCAACACCACCATGCCCACTAAACAACGTCCCTATGTGCTACTTCTACTCCTCTTTTAAATACCTCCAGGGATGGTGACTCAACCACTTTCCCAGGCAGCCTGTTCCAATGCTTGATCACCCTTTCAGTGAATAAATTTTTCCTAATATCCAATCTAAACCTGCCCTGGCACAACTTGAAGCCATTTCCTCTTGCCTGACCACTTGCTACTTGGAAGAGACCAACACCCACTGCGTTACAACCTCCTTTTACGTAGTTGTAGAGAGCAATAAGGTCAACCAGATGAAGTCTATACAAGGCTATGGGCATCTGCAAATCCTGGATAAAAGCATGATGCATACTGTAGGCATGCTGCAAGCTATTGTACATAGGTACTTTAAATCTGAATGATTAATGAATAATACATGCAAATGAACACAATTTCTTCAACAGATCTAAATAATCTACTCTATGTGTAAGTGTACAGCCTGTGTACTTTACAAGATGTTTACAATCCCAGTTGCACCACAGACACTGACCAAATGTAACACACCATAGGTACATATACTTCTTTTGTAGCAACCCTCACTAGAATTGCTCCAATATTTTAAAGGTTTTCCTGTACTGGGGAACCCCAAAATTAACACAGTACTGCAAATGCAGCCTCAAAAATGTCAGAGAGGATGATAATCACTTTCCTTGATTTGCCTACTTCATTCTTACTAATGCAGCCCAGTATTCAGTTGACTTTTACTGTTGCAAGGGTGACATTGAAATTGCTAATTTCCATTTAACTGTTTTGGGTTGGTTTTTTTTTCAGTAGGACCCCCACCTTTTTTTCTCCAAAGCCATTTCACAGAATGACTGAGGTTGGAAGGGACTTCTAGAGGTTGTTTGGTCCAACACCCCTGTTCAAGCAGTGTCACCTAAAGCCAGCTGCCCAGGACCATGTCCAGATGTTTTTTTAATAACTCTGCGGATGGAGACTCCACAACCTCTCTGGGCAACCTGTGCCAGTGCTAGGTCACTCTCACAATGAAAAAGTATTTCCTGATGTTCAGAGGAAACCTCCTGTGTTTCAGTTTGTGTCCACTGCCTCTTGTCCTGTTTCTGGGCACCACTGAAAAGAGTCTGGCTCCATCTTTGCACTCTCCCTCAGGTATTATATATCCCTCTGAGCCTTCTCCAGGCTGAACAGTCCCTGCTCTCTCAGCCTTTCCTCATAGAGGAGATGCTCCAGTCCATTAATCAGCTTCATGGCCCTTTGCTGGACACTCTCCAGTTGATTCCTTGACAGTTGATTCCCAGCCTGCATAAAGTTATTCTGTCCCAGGTGCAGGACTCTCCATTTGTCTTCAGTGAACTTCTCAAGGTTTCTGCTGGTCCATTCCTTCACTGGGTCACAGTCTCTCTCAATAGCAGCCCCACTCTCCAGTATATTGACCATTCCTCACCAATTTGGTGTCATTTGCAAACTTACAAACAATGTTTTGTTTCATTGTTTAAAGAATTAATAAAAGACGTGATGTCAGCACCAACCCCTAAGGAATACAACTTATAACCAGGCACCAGTCAGATACTGAGCTATGGGCCATCTCCCTTTAAGTCCTGCTGTCCATTCAGTTTTTCAGTCAGCTCATGATCCATCTATCCAGTCTGTATATCTATGTTTTGTCTGTAATAATCTTATGGGAGATTACATCAAAGGCCTTGCTGAAGTCAAGGTAAATGACATCCACTGCTCTCCTCTCCACAGAGCCAATCTTCTAACCACAGAAGGCAACCAAGTTGGTTGGGCACTATTTACCCTTGCTAATTCCATGCTAGCTCTTCCCAATTACTTTCTTGCTGCTTTGCTGTCTATTCACAGGAATTTTTATACATACTTAAAGCAATTTTTCTTTCTAAATGCTCCTATTTGTTCTACTTTATCTTTCTTCTTTTTCCTTTACAAAGCTACAGATGTTCAACATGAAATAAGCTTCTGCCTAGAAATAAACTGAAAGCAGTGCTTTTCCAAATTATTCATGGCATTTCATGAATAGATGAAAATAAAGATAGTTTTATGTGTCTTTAACAGGTGCTGTTGCAAAGCTATAGAAAAGTGTGTTACAAGTCAGCTTTGATGATATGAGGCCTATTACACTGGCAATACATGCCAACAATGGAAGAGTGAACAGCCATTAGTTCATTAAAAAAATGAGAGTTACAATGAGGGCTGGGGAGGATTAAAGGAAAAGAGACTGGATGTATGGGGTTTTTGTTCATGTGCTCAGAGAGACTAAAAATCAAACTTTTTTAACTTTAGGCTTGCTGATACCAACTTTTTCACTACTTTGGGGCACTGGTATTAACTTTTTGACCTGCTTTTGCAGATAAGAAACTCCTAAGTTTATCACCAAATTAAATACAGAAAAAGTTAATAGCCTTTTATTTCTTTCATTGAGTTTACTTTGGGCATATGGCAACAATTTGTGATTAATCACATTCCGTCTGTCATGGAAGCCACTTTCTCCTGTTGCTTGGTAGATCTTTAACAGGGCAACAAAATGTTTTTTATTAAAAAATCAGAAAATGCTATAAACCAGATGCAACAGCTAAAAATATTTAGACATTTTTTCAAAGTGACAAAATGTTAAATTGACAAGTTGGTCTTTATCATATTAACTAATCAATCCTAATCTCCTTAATTAGCCATTCCTGTGCTGTACTTATTAGCACAAAGTTTCTGTCTAATGAAAGTTTTAGGATTCCATATTCATATTGCTTAAACTACTGGGAGAAAAATAGTTGCATTTGTTTTCTATTCAGATAAATATAACATTATCTAATAAAACATTATGCCTATTGTTCTTATTACAATCTCTAAATTAAAGAACAGACTATATTTTAGGATCACTCATGTTAAGAAGTTTGGCATATAGTACGTCCTCCTAAACCAGCTCATAACCCAAGATACTGTTAAAATATTTAGCTTACTTAATCCTATCATTCACTTTAAGTTGCTTAGTCAACCTCAAGATAAAGTTAATTTTCATTGGATAAGAGTTCTTCGAAAATATTTTGCTACGTGGTTGCCTTCTTTTGTGTGCCCTCTTACAACCCCAGTTGCATGTATGAGTTTAATGGTGTAGGATTGCTCTTAATTTCCTCCTTCTACTTTTTCCCCGCAGGAGGCATCTGTTCTAAAAGCAGCCACTATATCTACCATGTGGATATCCAAATAGCCTTTACTGTTTACTATGATTGCTTAACTCAAGACAAAAAGCATGGAAACATACATCTGTTCTCGAGAGCTATGCAGATCTACAAATGCATACCCTTGCTTTGCTTTTTAAATCACCTCTAAAAAATTAGACTTGCATATTATTATTAATTAAATTTAGGTTAAGCAGAGATTCAACATTTTTGAGGCAACAACCTGTAAGATATGTATAATTCTAAGAACAAAGTTTCAACTCATTTTATATAATTACTATAGATAAGATTACGACCATTTATACAGTACCTGAGCTCCATAAATATATTTATCCAGCATTTTGCCTCCTATTGTTTGCCCCCCTACATCCCACACTTGAAGAGTAACATTCAAATTTCCTGAAAAAGAAAATGATACAGATATTGTATAACCTGGAAAATTATATAAAATTATAAAAATAAAATTAAAGATATTATTATCACAGCATGTAATACAGCTCTAGTATATCAACAGCAATGGCTTTTCACAACTATACAATAAATAGTAACTAAATTTCAACACAAAAATGACTGTATCATTTGGAAAAAAGTCACCTGTGCCCAGATAAGTCATTAAGATGCAGTAAAACTTAGGTAGATATTAACATATTCAGTATTAACAGAAAATAATTCAAACTGCATGAAGTATAGCATTCCTGACTAGAAATTACATAACATACTTCACTGAAGAAACATGTAAAACTCTACAGAGAAAGTTCTATACCACGGTGCTTGGATTGGAAAGGTAACACAATCAATGCCAACTTAATAACATTATTTCATACTCCATGTCCTGTTCCTTCCCCTCCCTCCAAATTTTCTTTACAAATCTAGAAGTGGGGAAAATCTGCAGTGTAACTGCATGTTGGTAGTGATGCTTTTAGTACTATACAGTTAAAGAATTATATAGTTGACAGATTAAAAAATAGAAATACTAACACACATCTAAGTTGAAGATGCAAACTGTGATTATTTCCTCCATCCACCACCAAGCAACTAAATTGGGCATGATTTATATCATTTTATTTTCAAAGAATCAACACCAAGAATAGATTTTCCTTTCTGTTCTAAACAGTCTTTAATCTATGTTGAAACTGTTAACAAGTTTTCAAAAACAAAGTGAAAAAAAAACAGTGTAAATACACAATATTTAATATCCTCCAAGTTACACATATTTGGCAAGCTAACAACTCAGAAACCCACAGACTAGACGTACACACAGCAATGTATGTCACCACATGCATACAAACATGTTAAAGTATAATTTGGCTCATTTTGCATGGTGAGAACTGTTTCAAAAACAGTTTTTGATTACCTGGAAGCACCAAACTAATACACTAAGGTCTGATGAAAACTTTTCTAATCCGCATACAACTCACATAACTTACATGTTAGTAACAATCATACTTATAAATAATCATAACTGCCTATTAATTTTATTCCTAGATTTTAAAAAATGCAACAAATTCCACATCACAACAACTGAGAGCTGAGTGAAAAAGAACACAAAATTTTGGGCTACGAAGAAGGATATACTCTTAATTCAACTATTTTATATTATTAACAACCCTATTTTACACAATGTGATGTATTCAGCCATTAATTTATAACTCATTAGTTATGCAAGGGAGTATCCTCCATAGAAATATATCCCAGCACTCAGTGAACAGAATCAGCAAATTAGAACTACATATCTGAATATGTTACTTGTGGTATTAAATATACCACATTATGTTTTTATTATGCATCTTGCTTTAACCTGGTTAAAAGATTAAAGCAAGATGCAGATTTCCTAAAATGCTACTTGGGTCTCAAATACATCGAGACAATTGTGAGACAATCTATTCACAGTATTTTTGAGCTACACTGAGTTTTATCTAATACAAAGATAAAGAATTTCTACATGGAGTTTAGTAAATACATCATAAACACTCCAGTTCAATAAAGGCAACCTTTCATAGAATAAGAAAGCTTATTTATTTTGACAGTGCATATACTGTGTATTAATTAATTATTTTTAAAGCTTAGAACATAAGCCACTGCAAACAATGCAGGAAAGTCTCCCATAAAGTATCTGGCGTGGATAAACTGGTGAATCCAGAGTCTGACATGACTATGCATTCTCAGTGGGTATAAAAACTAAACATGCTCACCATGCTGCAGCATTCTACTCCTAACTTGGTTGTATATATTCTGCTGGAAATCTACCATGTCATTCATGCCAGCTATTTGGAAAAAAGGCTTTATAAATATTATCACTTTCAAACTCAACAATTTTCAGATGCCTAATTTTGCACTCAAATGCTTTTAAAAGTTTCTAACCTCATTTTAACCTCCTAAGAGTAGTGATCATGTCCAGCATGGGCTTAGTATCTGGACAAGTGTATGAAATTATCTGAGAAACTTTAATGCAGGAGTAAAATTAAATGGTCTAACACTGACGGTTCAACTTAAAAATCTATTAATACAAATTACTTTCCTTCACTAACAACAGAAAAAAGAAAGTGAGGAAAAAAAGGTGGAACGTTCATTTAAGGTGAAGTGGTTCTTAATTAAGACCTCACTAACTACTGAAATTCATGCTGACCATCTCCAGTACAAAATGCTTCATTTTTCCCTTTTTTTTTCAATTTGGTCCTATAATATTTGCTTTGTGCTCAGATTGATTTTGGGGGACAAAGAAGGATGTTTGGGTTATTCTGACAGAAGAAAAAATTCCGGACATTTGCCTAGCAAATATTTAATTAAAAACTATGATAGTAGCACATTAAGTTTTCTGCAAAGAGTTTGAAATCTTCTATTTCTTCATACATTTAAGAGGAGCATAGAAACTGAAGAATGACAACAAAACAAAAAGAAACCATGCATAATAAGACAGTTCATGGAAACAACATTAAAATACCAGTAAAAATAACTGAAGAATCCCATAGAAATAATATGTAATACACTGATAAGAACAAGAAAAAAAATAGCACTTATTTACTCTGTAGAAAATGCACACAAGTGCAAAGTTAAAATAACTGAGGCAACACGGTGCAGGTATCTACCTGCACTGTCTCTGGTATGAACTGAAGCCACTGGGCTGATTCTGTAGTGATCCTGCAGAAGTACACTTGATGCCTTGGTTAACCTTACTTAAAGTGCTGCACAGTCAAGATGGAACTAAAAACACAAGTCTGCCACTTTCTGCACTGACGACTTAAAAAAAAAAAAGCCTTTTAACATAAGGATCCTGTTTACTGGACTGTGCCAGCAACCTTCTTAAGAGTATTTGACTATGGCTCTTACGAACCTCTATCAGCAGAACCCTGACTAACAGATTTAAGCAGTAAAATCTACACCGTGGTTGCATCCAGACTCTACGAGATACTGTATCAATAAATACAGTGAAACTGATTTGCATTTGAAAAAATATTTTGAACAGATTGCATGAAGAGAATTTGTCAACAGTTGAACACTAAAAGTCATATTGTTCAAAATTAATCAAAGCATTTACTATTTGTATTAAACTATATTGTTTGACTATGTAAAATATTTACTTCCTTCACTGCAAAAATGCATCAGTTACTAAAACAACTGGAGACAAATAAAGCTTTTATTTTTAAAAAGTCAAAAAACCCAGAAAAACAGTACTTTAGAAATGCATTTTAGCTTGTAAAATAATGACCTAATGAAAGCTTTCATGCAACTCTAGAAATCAGTAATTTTAACTTCTAAAACCTTTGCTTATGTTTAAAGAAGAAAAAAAAATTCAAATACTGAACCATATTTATTCATCAATTCTCCTACAAAATAAGAGAATTAAGACTTTTTTTTTTTCTTGCTGACATACACACTATAATTTCTGTGCCGTGGTTCAAACTAACCTTTCAAGTAAACACAGCAGCACTGCAAACCCAGAACTAATCAAGAAATTAGAAAAATCCACTTAAGTAATGCTTCCCATTACAGTATTTAGAAGTTTTACCTCCCTCCCTCTTCTCTTCCTTCCCACTCACTCCCCACCATCAGTTCAGCTAACCTATAAAACACAGAAATCCATATATACCTAAACACATATGTGGGCATAGGCAAAACTATAATGACAGAAAAATTATTTTTCCTAAATATGAATACATTCCACAAATGTTACTACTTTGTTAATGATAAATGAGGAAAACAGATGTACAGACTTTGTTGCTGTTTGGGTGCTATTTTCATCTACATTCTGATTTTATTACAAAATAAACTAGGAGAAAGTAAAACATGAATGAATGAATAGTTGATAATTTTCCAAATTTTCTACTCAAGAAGAATATTTAGAACCCCAGTTATGTACTAATAGCTTCTGTATGCTTAACGGCTGGAAAAAAACTTGCAAAATACAAGTTCTCAGCATGCACACTGCATGATTTGTGTACACATTCCACTTGCAAGTACTGCTGTTAAGTATTATGCACACTGGTATTTTTAGAGGCATGAGGAGGACAATAAAAAAATTATTCTGTTGATTTTATGGAGCACTGAAATTTGGTACTTTATCACTCACCAGATACTAAAAAAGTACAGCAAAATGGCCAAACCATAATGGCAAGTGCAAGAATAGTCTGAAAATATTATTCTGTTTGACTTAAGAAAATAAATAAATATAATCAAGAAATTATTGGCAATATAACTTTAACAAAATAAGTTCAAGAACTGCATATATTTTCTTATAACTTCAGGTTATAGCTAAAATGCTTCGTTTCTGGGTTTGCTTCCCTCCCCACCCTCCACAAGGGAAAAAGACAGAACACCAGAACTTGCATCAACTTTATCAAATCTCACTACAACTTTTAACAGCTACACATACTTTTTCTAATTTATTCTGATTTCTGAAACCAGAAGAAAATGCATTTAGTGGAATACTTCCATACTTAAGAATTGAGCAACCACAAATCAATAAAAATACTTATTTCAAATCCCCAATTGTTTGAAGACAAAGTTCTACCAGCAATTATTCTTTTATAATTATTTCTTTGCATTTTCTATGCAGTGTGCTGCAACTGGCATCTAAATAGTTTCTTTGCCATCATGAAGTGAAACATCTTGAATGCTCAAACTGTATTTTTATGAGTGCCGAGGGACCCTAAATTTTAGTGGTCTATTAAATGCCAGCAATTTCATGCTGCCTTGCATAAAACAGCATTCACATATTAGAGCACTGCGATTCCATAGCTGCATTATGCTTCTCTCACACAACTCAAATACAAGTTGTGTATTTAATTTTTAAAAAATAAAAAATCTATTTCTTTCAAAACACACATACTTTTTCAATTAATATATTTGAAGTTCCATTTCATTGTTTTACATTACACTATCCATACACATGGAAAGCAAGTATACTCCAGAAGAGATAATAAAAATCATTAATATGGACAATATTCCTTTTATTTTAATTCAGTGTTTTACTTAAAGATATAAGTTGTAAATGCAAAACCCTTTGTCACATGGCAAGAACATACTAACAAAATTTTCTCTTAATAATCTAATGTACTTTGCCATAAGAAGTACTGTACCAAGCTTATTTAGTAAACATTACTTTGAAGAATCTGTTTCTGGAAGTCCTACTGCTGCCCAATCTTACAGTGTTAGTTTTTATTCTCTTACCTGGCAATATTATCCTTTTCAAGAAGAAGTCCAGTCCTATGGTTTGTTTGTACTGTTTTCCAAATGTCTCTTGGGCAAAACGTGTGGCTAAGGATGTCTAAAACAGAACAATATCAAATTGAGTAGTCATTTTAAACAGAAAAAAACTTACGTTAAACCAGAAGTATGAAATACAGTTAAGTACTTTTTAAATCAATGCATGCTGACCAGTGTTCATGGATTCAGACTGACAAGCATTCCAGCCAACTTCAACATAATAATAGAAGGAGGCAAAGGCTACTTATTTATGCAAAAAGAAGCAAAGTGCATATTTCCTTTGTATTTCAAAGATAGCGCGACATTCATATTACAAAATATTACACAGAGCTGAGAGGGGTATCATTAGCACACTCAAACTGACACAAATCTAAGTGACACTATCCATACCTGAAGAGCTTATTATTTTTAAAAAGCATTCATTTCCAAAACCAGGGTCCTTGCTAGTACAGAACACCATGATCCCAGACCAACCTTCGGGGAGGGAACAGAGACCTGCACAGCGCAGAGTCCCACAGGGGCTCCAAAGTGTGGCAGGATTCCTGCCACTGTACATCACAGTTTCAGGATCAGGGATTACATGAAGTCTAGGACAGGAAGAGTACTTTCTTGTACACAGAAAAAATAAACTCATGTTAAGAATGCACATTTGAAGACTCAATCCTTTAAGTAGAATTTTGGAAACTTATTTCTTCAGTTTACATTTTATGGATTTATGAAAGTAGACCAATACACTGCAGACCTAATAAAGAATCAGCTTTTAGTACATACTGCTACAAGGATACATGACTAACCTAAGTAAAGTAATGAAGCAAGACATTCATATTCCTTCACTAGCAATTTAAGTTCTCCATGCAAAGAAAAAAAAAGGGAAAGAAAGAAAGAAAGCACAATCTAAGGTTTAAAAAGAAAACGAAAGGAGAAAAGTGCAATCATAAAGAATACAAAAGTTAAGTATGGAGGAAAAAATCAAATATTAAAAAATTAAATTAGTGGTGTACCCTCACAAATCTCTTGCTGACATATGAAAATATAAAAGCAACATAACTGCAGAAAAAAATCTAAATATCTATTTTTATATATAGGGGAAAAAAAGCCTAACAGCCTCACAAAATCCTTACACTGTCTGAGAAAACTCAAAATGTGCAAGAAGGAATTTTTTTGACAGCTTTCCATTCAGCAAGACCTGAAGAGATGAGTCACATCCACTGTTATTAAAAATTGCTGTTAGAGCACATTTAGTTAAAAATCCAATAGCAAAATAATGTAAATAGTTCTGAAAAATTAGAATAGGCAAGTTCTATTAACAGAACAGTTATCACAAAGATCTAAATTAAGCTAATAATGTCAAATATACACAGGAAGAAAAGGTAACTTACTCTTTTTTTGCATGAAAACATGATCACCAGAGCTCCAGCACTGAAGCTCTAGTATGAACAGGCAAAAATTTATTCAACTATTAAATTACCTGTGAATTAAACAACACAAAATTTACTGCTTTCTTGTCTCTTTATCACATTTATGATCCTATCACTGTCATATAGATAGATAGATAGATAGATAGATAGATAGATAGATATAAAAATATATAAAATAAATTATATTTTTATATCAGAAGACATGTTTAGGAAGTATTCCAAAAAAGCAATTAAAGACTATGGCAATATTTTCATTTACTTCACTAAATTCAAGCCCCGAGAGAATTATAAATAAATAAATAAATGGGAAAAAAAGCAAACTACAAATAGCATGAGCATCCTTATATATTTATATCACTGTGGAAAGGGTGAAGACCACAGAGGATGAATCATGAGAAGATTCTTCTTCCTACAGCTATGTGACAGTAATACTAACAACATGCACAAAGTGAAATTCAATACAGATTTAGACTGTACTACTAAAAAAATCAGCAGAACTGATTCTTTTAATCACAATAGTTAGCATGTCAAGATTACAAAGACATTATTTTTAACCTGTCACAATTTTAAAGATGTAGATAAGAATTATAACATTGCAGGAATATACCATACAGTCTTTTCCTTGAAAGTTACCCTTTTGGAAAAGTAACCAGTACTAGAGTACAGATTAATATATCTGACTATATCACAGCATTCTATATTCTCCAATGCACTAATTAATTCTCCAACCCATTAAATAAGCAACCACTCCCTTCTTGTTTTAAGGGCTCAGTAAATATTAGCTTTATCACTCTGTGACACTCAATATTCCCTGAAGGCTTCTAGGGGTGTTAGTAAAAATAAACAACATACATTCAATTAACAGCCAGCCAATAAGAGCAGCAAGTAATCAACAGCATGGCAAAATTCTCTTAAACAGTTTTCCTCTAGTATGCTCTTGAATGCAAAGGAATTTATGGCAGAAAATCATTGACTAACTCCTTTTTAATTTTTTTTCCTAATAAATGTTAGAGCTTAAGGAAGGTGTTGGATTACCAGACTAGAGTCCTCTATTTATTCACAGAACAAGCATTTATCCACAAAATACTAAGAGCAACAGTTCAAACTTCTCCACAACAGTAAACAGAGAAGTTATGTCAATGCATATTCAAGTACCTCTACAATGCATATACTCTCTTCAATCCTAAAGTTGTTCTCTGCCATGCTTGCTGTAAAAGATTCTGCATGATGGTTTTGCCTGTAGGGTTATGTTGAGTACAATCTATGTAAAAAATAACCAAAGTTAAATAATGGTTCAGTAGAACTACAGCTGTAAAAATAATTAAGTGATCAGTGACCATTTTTAAAAAAGATTATGCTCCATTCATAAAATTTCAGCCATTCATCTAGAGATCAGAAGATAGTATGGTATGAAGAAGGCCTTGATCCTTCACATCTCTACTAAGACAACCAGGCCACCAACTTGCATAGCACTTTCCATTAAACCCAGTCTGGCAGGTTCACAGGCTGGTCTGAAATCCTTCAAAGTAAATGTTTATATGCTGTTCTGAATAGCAATGTGCTACTAAAGGCTGGTGTGACAAACTCTCCCCTTTCAGACAAAAATGTCTTTGGGTTCTAACATACAGCAATGAAGACAGAAGTAAAACATAAACATAAAAATTACAGTATTCTAAGTGCAAAATACAATGTGAAGGTTTTTTTGGAAGCAAACTTAGATGCAATTAAACCTCACAGGTGAGGCAAGACAATTTCTTTCATCCATTTTTCGAAGTCAACAACTCACAGTATAAACTGCTGACATGCTGTTCCTGAATACCTACATAGTGAGTAACAGGAAATAAGAGCTAACAATATTTATGAAATAGTAGCAGACAAGTCAAACAGAAAAAGCAATGATGGCCAACTGTAACTGACCCTGACTACTCACCAGGACAACATAGCAACTTTTAGAGAAAACCCTGACAATTACATTTCTTTGAGTAAAAAAACTATAAAAGAAAGCTTTCAGAAAGCAATGGCAAAGTGTAGTATCATAGCTATAAGGAAGAAAAACGAAAATCAAAATTCAATGGGATGCAAGAACATAGTTCTGAAGCCATGAATTTCCATTCA
Source organism: Caprimulgus europaeus (assembly GCA_907165065.1). Next base: position 16,614,365 of record OU015526.1, read on the forward strand.
CATACCAACTTTACCAGCCAATTGAGAACCCATTTTCCAAAAAGCAAACCTGTACCTATCCCTTCCCTCACTCCCTTCTAGAAGGTCAATGCCCTTCTCAAAGCACAGCAACATTCACTCCTCAGTCATGCCCTATCCCTACTGGCAAGGATTTTAAGACAAACAAAATGAAAAAAAAAAAAAAAACCACCCCATTAGGCTAAATAATGAAATGCTCTAACTAGCATAGAACCACGTAACTGTCCAACAGATAATTTGTCATTGAGAACAGTCTAGCTTTATGGGGGGCAGAAATATTTTGTAAACAGAAGTAGATCTGTCATCTGAAGGTGTTGTCTTTCCTCCCACTCCTAACTGGTGATGCAACTTTGTTCACTGAAAAACAGAAAATCATCAAGACTTTTTGATGTTAGACCTGCATCTAGGAAGCTAGGCCAGTCTGCACAGGATGCTTGATGCAATTTTCCATTTGCAAGACTGAACAGTGACAACAATGTTTTTGTCAACACTAGTGGAAGTTCTTGAGCCCACGTGTAACAAGATGATCCAGAGTTGGCACAGTGCTTAAAAACCTGGCATCCTAAAAAATTCAAATTCTAAAACAAGCAGAACACCACTCTCTATTCCAGCCTACACTTTAGCTCCTGCAAATTGCTATACCAGGTTGAGCATTTGCTCCTTCACTTTCATCATCCATTACTAAGAGGAGAAGTAAAAGGTACGATGTCTCTGCTACCATACTTTAGCCCTCGTTGCAACAGATGGCAGAAAGACAGAACCTTTTTGGCTGCTCTGCCCCTCCTGCACACCTACTCTTCAGGACCTCCCTTCCCATGAATAGCTCCAAGATTTGCTTCCAGAGGCCAAAACCTTTTTCAACAGTAGCATATCAGAGTTAGTTCAATTTGCTACTTTTTCAACAGTAGCCAACCAGTTAGTTCTAGCTCAAATCAGCATCATTATATACTTCCATATTAAGCCAATCTGAGCCCAGCAAAAGTAAAAATATCTGGATCACAATCTCTTTTTTTTTTTTTTTTCCAATCCATACTAGTACTGCTGGTTTATTTTAATGGAAAATAATTTTTGCCTCAGGAAGAGTGGGTTGATTTAAAACCTAGATGCATAATGCTGCTGTGTGTACATATGTTCCCTGCTATAATCCAAATCAAAGGGTCAACTGCTATTAATAATTGATGTTTATTTTCATCTCACATTGTTCCCACTTCCAATTTCTATTCAGATTGCTTGCCTAGTTTGTCTAGTTCCTTAAAATCATTCCCTATTATTACCTTCTTATTATCCAATCTTGCCTTCAGTTCTTCAACAATTTGCCATTTCCTTACCATCTCTATTTCACTCTAGTACTTTTTCAGATTCTACTGTCTCACTCTTCTCATTCCTTCTTTCCTTTTTACTCTTCCCTCCTTAGAGCTTGCTCCAGCAGCACTTATTCTTACCCTTAAAATTCTAAGTATCCAATTAGTCACACAATCACCACAAAACAAATGAATAGAAGAACAACATCCCTCCCTTGCCTCATGGACAGAGCAATTCTTAGCTAGTGGAAACACAAACATTACCCTTAGCTCAAACTGACACCGATTTGTTTTTAAGCTGCTACCAACCCTTGCACAGAACCTGAATCACACTGCTTCCAAACAATGAGTGAGGAAAAAAAAAAATAAGTTTTCACCTTCAGCTAGCTGACTCACAAAGACTTTTTTTTTTTTTTTCCCCCTGGAGAACTAAAGACCAGACAGCCTCAGATGGCCGAGAGGGTTTGGGGTTTTTTGGGGGTTGTTTTTTTTTTTTTGGCAGGGATGAAGCAATGGAAAGAAGTCAAATGTGAACATCTCACACTAAACACAAGATGCAATATTTCAAATATATAGTCCATTATTTCCTACACTCCTCCTGTCTGATGATCCCAGTGACAGAGGAAGAGAAAAACCAATGTCTTGCACAGTAAATGAGAGGCTAAGTATGCATGTGTGTAAAGACCAGCTGTGAACCAGATGTGAGAGGCAGGCTATTCAGAGTTGAAAATATATAGACATACGCATGTTTCAACAAGTAAGCGTAACGAGTAGCCAACGTAGGAGAGGAACCTCAATGATTTAGTCTTCGGAGGTGCTTGAAATAGCACTAGGTACATTTTATCCTTCCATTCCATGACCCAATCACTTCTTTATTTTTACAAGATCTTACAATAAATCTATTATTACATGTATTTGCTACTAGGACATCAGTACGGCTGGAAGAAGCCTCTATTACAGCATCATCTAGGGGGGACAGGAGGAAAAGCAGCCCACCATAGCATAGCTGCTGCTCATGCAAAATAAACTGCACTTGAAGCACAAGATTCCTAAAGCCAGCAGGAGATTCAGTGAGTGGCAGCTCCTGTGTGAGAGGTAGGAACCAGCAGGAATATACATCAAAACTCAAGAATGCTTGAAAAATCCATGTTTGGCGAGAGGTCTTCCCACAAGGTGCTGAACAGCAGCAGTGAAAGGATTCATCAGTTTGAATGGAAAACTCCTGGGGAAAACTACTAGTAAAACTGCACTTCAGCTGTCAATCCTGTGCATTTATTATGCTCTCATCACATAGTCACTTGGAATTGCCCATCTACTTACTCAGATTAATACAATACCACTTCAGACTAGGCTTAGAATAGCTGGAGACAAAAAAGGTTTTGTTTCTTCATAGAGCTCTGCATAAGTGAGTAAAACCATGTATGTACTTTCATTAAGACCTTATTTCTATTCACGACAGGCAGTTCATTTAAACCACCTCTTAAGAATATTTCTACTTTTCATCCGAACTGTAAGGCAGGCAGACTGTCTCCCTGTGTTTTCAAGTTAATGGCAGAGGAAAAACTGTATTCTTCAAATATACAAAAAAATCACTATTCTAGTGTGCATCTCACAAAGGGATTCAGGCTATAGACATGTCCATACCTGTAAATAAAGATTAGTGACTATTTCCATGGGTAAGAACACATCTTTTTCCTTCTTTGGTCTCTATTTGTCAAAATTTTTGTTTTAAAAAGACAAGTATAACTTGCTTATAAACAAACTGCTTATAAATAGTAGGTAATTATACTGATTATATATAGGAAAAAAAAAAGTCACAAACAAAAACTAAATTGATCCAGAAGAGCCTTTCCAAACACCGAAACAGTAACTCAAAGAGATGCAAACTGTTCTGTCCACCTCAGGAGCCGACAGCTCTACAGACCCAGCCAAGCACCCGTCCCTGCTCGTCGTCCCGGCGGGAACCGAGACTCCACGTGCTCGGCCCCGACCCCGGCTCCTCCCGGGCACGGCTCCCCGCGGAGAACAACCCGGGGCCATTCCAGCGCCTCCAGACGAGCCGCTCCCGTCACCGCTGTGCGGTCTGCGGGGCGCGGGGGGAAGCGCCGTACCGGGCAGCACCGCGGGAATGACGTTACGAGCCGCTCCTTTTACTAAGGCTTAAGAAAATTGGATTAAAGCCGTATCCGTCTGTTTGTTGACCAGGCCTCGTCGGGTGCCGCGAGGGGACGCAAACGCCGTGAGGCTTCGCTGCCGAGCACGGAGCCGGTCCAGGCGGCCCCGCCGCGAAGCTCCTCGGCGCAGAGCCCGCCTCTGCCTGCCTGCCGGCCGGGTGGGAACAGCCAGGGCCCGTCCCAGCTCTCCGCTACGCCCTCGCCCCACACACGCGGAGGTGACAACGGAGACGGAGAAGTGCAGGGCTGGGGGTGGAGGGGGAGCAGCCGGCCGGCGTCAGGCCGCCGGGTATCGCGACAACAGCAGCGCGACAGACTGGAAGCCGCCACGGGCTGCTCCCTCCTCGGCGGAAGAGCCCGGGGGAACGCTGAGGAGGAAAGCCAGAAAGGGGGCTCGGGGCACCGCGGCGACGAGAGGAGCGGGGTGCTGGCGGCGAGGGCCGGCACTGACCTTGCCAGTGGTGCCGTCCCCCAGCACCACTAGCTTGAGCTGGCGGTCTGGACTCTCCTCCTCCTCCGAGTCTGACATGGTCCCTAGGCCCCAGGCGGGAAGGAGAAGAGGCGGAGGGCAGCCGGGAGGGACGGGGTGCAGGAGCGAGGAGGGGAAGGGGGAAAGGAGCGAGCGCCGCGCTCACGGAGCCGGCAGCGGTGCAGAGACCGGAGCCGCCATCTTCCCTTAGCGCGCCTGGCGTCGCTATGGCCCGAGCGGGACGAAACCAACGGGAGAACAGAGGGAAGGGGGAAAGGGTAGCTCGCGCGCGGCTGCTACAGCAACAAGTCCAAGAGCTGCTGCGAGGGTAAGCAGGGAGCACCCGCGACTCCCTCACTTCCGCCTGCCTCCCCCCCCCCTTCCCAAGGGCCGGGCGAATGGTTCATTCCGACTCTCCGCTACGCGCAGCGGTAGTTCAGCCTCGCAGCGACGCCCCGCGCGGTAACTAAGGAACGCGGAGGTCAGAGGTCTCGCGATGGGCGGGGCAGGGGGCGGGGCTTACGGCTCCAGCGGCTGTGCGCGTGGGGTGGTGTCCCGCTGGCCCCAGTCACCGGTAGCGCCGTGAGGAGCTGCCGGGGTGGGGGGCAGTCGCCCCCACGGGGCCGGTGGGGGGGCTCCGGCAGGCGGGGCGGTGGCTTGGAAAGGCTCCGCAGGGACCGGGCAGGTCCGTGGGGGGTTTGCTGCGGGAGCAGACGGGCGCTCCGCGGCGATGCTCCCGCGCAGAGGTGCTCCGCTCACCCGGGGACTGCGTTTCCGTTCTGCCTGCGGAGCTAGGTCCCGCCTGGTCCCTGTGACAGCTCCGGCAGAGCAACGAGTACATTTCTATTCTGAAAGAAGCGTGCTGGCATGGAGAGCAGACCCAGAGCAAACGCCGCACCGAGTCCAGCCCCGTGTCCCCCGGTGCAGCTCAGCCGCTCCTGGCAGCTCTGCCGAGCCTTCTCCCGCCCCACCGAACAGGGACCCCGCCGCTTTCGGCCGGCTACTCAGAGCTCCTCTGTCCGTGTAGGCAACTAGCAAGAAAGCTTGTCTACATTGCCCTAACTATTTTAACCCATTATTTTATTACGTGCGGTGACCACGGAGAACAGCTATAACCTCCCCCCCGCAGCAGGCCGTCACGTACTTGCAAACTGTTAGTGCGTCTCCAGTCCAACGTCTTTTCCGTAGACTAAACAACTGCTCGTGGTTCAGTCTTTCCCTGGGTTGTCTTTTCTAGACTTCTGATTATTCCTGTTGCTTTCCTTTGGCCCCTCTCCACTTTCTGGAAGCGATGTGCCAAAAACCGAATACAGTGCTTTGGTTGAGGCCTTGTGAGTAGCGTGGAAGTATTACTTCATGTGTCTTACATACGAAGACTCCTGTTTATATATCCCAGTATGATGTTTGCTTTCTTCACGGTATGACATTGCTGACTCATGCTGTTTCTGATTTACTAAAAAAACTCTGAATCCTCTCCTGTTATCAGAATTTCATATGCTTCAGAGTTTTATTCCTGTTTAACTGTAGTGCTTTCTGAATGCCCCCACTGAATTTCATCCTGTATTTCATGCTACTTGCACAATTTGTTAATATAATTTTGTTTATAATCCTCGTCCTGTGAAATGCATGCTATCCCTTCCAGCCTGGTTATATCTGCAACTTTAAGAATCATGGGTTTTATTCCAAAGTCATTAATAAAGATATCCAATAGTACCAGATCTCTGCAAGCCCCTAATTGACATATTCTTCCAATATAACAAGTGATGACAATTCTTTGGGCATAGTTTATGCCACAACTTGAACAAAAGAGCCAGCTAAAGCTGTTTAAAGTACAGATGTACTTTAATGGATTCAATATCAAGCTAAGAATTTTTAGAACAACTTTGTGTAATATCTGTATAGATATAGTTCCTGGTTCAGTCTCTTTCAGGTTTTCTTTTTGAAGTGTATGTCAGAAATTTCCAATATTACAAGTACACTGGTTTACTCAATTCTCAGCAGGATCAAGAAGATTCCTTATTACTCATGTATTCAAGTGTTTGCAGAACTGAGGCCAAATGCTTTCCCAATGACATTCTGAATAAAAGGGGGGGAAAGACCTTAATTTCTAATGGAAAATCACACACATCTTTGTCACTTTCTTCATACTTTAAAACAAATTAAACATGTTACTCATCAACTATTTTCCACTTCAAATCATCTTGTAGCCTAATGGTACTGTAAGTGCTCTTAACTAGGAACTTCAGCAAGATCAGCATCAGGGCTCAGCTGAACAGCATTTCTTGGAAGGAAGAGCAACAGGGGCAAACATGGATATTTTTTTTCTTCATGGTTTCTGGCATACTGAAGGGTTGTACAATTGTCATTCAGCATTTAAAAGCTCCACATCTCACATCAGGGCAGGTGTGATAAACCACAGTTGATGGAACTGTTCATATTCCTGCCAGTTCTGTCTCAATCACGTTAGGAAAGAACATAAGAGATTAATTCAAAGCTTCTCAATGCTTTTGGGGAGAAGCAGGGTTCTATTCAACTCCCAAGACAAGGCTTAGGGGGGTTTGGGCTGCCTGTGCAAAAGTAGGATGATCAAAGAGCAAGATGCTCTTAAGTCTTCAGGCAACATGTATTCTCATTAGAAATACAACAAATAAATGTGTGTGTTATAATACACATCCCCAAACTTAATTTTCTTCTTATATTATATTCACTTTTTTCTCCACAAATCACCAAAACTTATTAAAAGTTAGCATGACCATCTAAATGAGTGAATAATAGAACTGTTTCATCTTAAATATGGCATTCATGGGCTTGAAGTTGTCTTGAGGCAGTGTATCTGATCTATTTAAATAAGCACTTATACATTAAGGCATAGTTTTAAAAATACAAAGAATACTTGACATGGATAAACATTCATGTTTGCTGTTGACTGCCAAGAAAGATGATCAGAAACTACCCCAGGAGACAACGTAGTAATGTTATCGGACAACTCGGCCCTCAAGAGCCTCCTCACAGTTAAGTGTATGGATGACAGGGATGTATTAAAATCCTTTTTGACTGTATAAAAAATTGGTGTACATCATTAAAGCTGCCCTCTTGAGTTAATGCTTTAATTAACAAGAAAACTACAAGAGAGTGTTGTTTAACATTATTTCCCTCTATACTAGCATAATGGAACAAACAATCAGACTACAAATCTTTATTTGTCGATATTTAGCAAGTACATTAACGCTGTGGTGTGGTTATTTTATGTGGAGTGGTACGGATTGGTGGTGCCAGCACATCCTCTCTAGGGAGGTTTTCAAACTGAAATGTTTTTGTTATTGCAACCTTAACTAGTTTGTTATTTGCTAAATATGAACAACATTTTCTCAGTGAAAGGAAGGTAGTCTTGAACTGCTTGAAACTTTACAGGTAAAGGAAATATATGAAGCATGTTGAGGAGCACTGGAATTAACAAACAACACACTGCAGTCAGTTTCTTTTTCATGGATGTCAGTATGCAAATAATTTGAAACTCTTCTGCATTTTTAGAGTACTAAGAAAAAAATCCTTGAGCAGTGCTTTGGAATAGAGCTTCCACTGAAAAATCCTAGGCACACCCAATGACATAGAAAATAAATATATATTGTTTAGTAGACATTCAGTCAGTATTTTGATATTTGCTCTTTTGTTTTTCATTGTACTTTCTATACACTTTATATTATTTCTTTATGAAGAAATTTCACTGGTAATGCACTGATAATTCAGAATATTGTCAATGATAAATGAGATGGCAACAATTTTTAAATTTCCATATTTTATTTAAGCTCCAAATACAAAAGTAATTGTATTCCCATTCTCTTCCAAGTTTTGACCTGTTACTTGGCTTGAGCATTTTCTACTGAATTAAATAAACTTCTTAATATGTGCAACCAAACGATATAGACAGTTTTCTATCTCTGTACCTCAGAAAAAGGGAGGCAAGAACTATATGACTTTGTTTTAATTCTCTAAACCAATAGTTCTTAATTAGCAGAGCCTTGGGAGTTTGAAAACACCTTTCAGGAGTCCATAGAAGGTTGCTAAGAAAAGTAAACCCAGAAGACTTAGATTTAGCCTACGTAGATTTTCACTTTTAGTTGAGGACTTTCAAGAGTCTGTAAGACTGTAAGTTGCTGCTGCTCTGTGCTATTACTCTGACTTCCACATTTATCAGCTGGGCAATGAGTTTAATAAACATTTTCATTTGGTTTGGTTCTTCATCTTCAGATTATCACTGAAGTTGTTCCAGTTCAGTTTTAGCTGAAAAGTAGCTCGAGTATTTGAAGGCGTGGCAGCTCGTCCTAAGTGGGATCACTACAACTGCTGAGTGAGTTTGGGGTGACAGAGGTAATGGAGTGCAACAGGAGGGGCCAGAGAGGTTTAGGACACAAGACAAGCTGTGGTGGAGGTGTCAGAGTTTTCATGTAGGTACGGAAGTGGGGGTTGTGTGGGTTGAGTGAGTGTTGTAGGAAGCTGGTGCTGGGAAAGATCTATGGGAATTTCTGAGGGTCAGACAAAAGTGTCTTTTTATTATTCACTCTCCACAGTCCACCCCTCCTGTGCAGTATCTTCCTCCCCCACAGGAGACAGAGCCAGGTACCCAGCTCACTCCTTATCTGTGTCAAAAGGAACATTCCATCCTGGCACCTGCTTATTTCTGTGCCTCTCTTGAATGCCACCAGTTCCCTCCCTCATGTCTTCCCCTACACTCTCCTGGTCACATTTTTCAGTGCAAGCCATTGCTTTTCATTTCTGCTGTTGTTTTGAGCTGGCAATCAGAAGTACTTTTTCCTCCTCTCACACTGACCCCCCACAGACACCATTTTGTTCTAGCTTAATTAGAAAACAATTGTTGGTAATAACTTTCAGTATGAAGAAGAAAGAGCGCAATTCCAGTTTTGATTCGTTTGCCCCCTTGTTCTTAAGTTACCCTGGCTAAGGAATTGTGGCATACAGTCTACTGTGTTTGCAAATGCAAATTGTACGAATGCAGACTAGACCTTTGTGAGTGTGTGATTTTTTTAGAATATAGTATAAGGTTGCATTTTCTACATGCAAGTATCTACAAAAGAGCCAAAAATCACTACTTACATAGGAAATAGCCATATACTTCTACCAAGTTCTGAGAAAAGGTATTGAATCAAGCTCAATGTGGTAGAATTCTGGGCTGACAGGAAAAGAAACAGCATGTGTGAGAGCTTGCAACCTTTTTGCCACCCTTGTCAGGAATGCAGAGTCGTTAGCTAGTAAGTCATTTGTGCTGTCCTCTTCAGCGCTTGATGGAAACAACACATTTCTCAGAGTGATGGACAGGAGCTGTGTTCTCTGTTACCAATACATGCCATCCTTTTAACTTCTGTTCTGCTGTTTCTTCCTGTGCTTATACAAACACACGCATTTCCTTTTGTGTTTCATTCATATCAATTTTTCTGTTGAGTCTACGTAGCTAGTCCATAGACCTTCCTCTTCTTCATGATGAAAATTGCTATTACATCTGTTTGAACAAGGAAAGGATCCTTCTTGAAAAGAAAAGCAAAATTTTTGAAACAAAAAGTGGACTGTGCATTAAGAAAAAAAAAAGGATGTTTACTTGTGTTATTGTGTTGATTTTGCCACTCAGCTTTAGAACATAGTAAAAAGCAGCTGTTACTTTTAATTGCACTAGAGATTTGCAAATGAGAAATGAACTGTTTCTTCTTCGTCAGTATCATCTCTAATGTTTTTACCAGATAGTTTTTTCTTCTGCAGTGCTTGATTACTGTGCCTTGAGTCAGACTTGGTGATTAATGTGGCTGACTAGACTGACAACTGAGTGGAAATGGTAAATAATCACTTGTTTTTATACATGTAAAAAACAAGTTGGAAATCCTTGCTTTTGGAAGGGCATTCTTCCATCTTGCTTCCTGCTAACCTAAGGTCATTTAAGGAGTAACTGCTTTAAGTGCTTGTTGATTACAGTGATGTAAATGTCTCTGGCCCAGACGCTGCCGTGAACAAGACTTTCCACACAGGAATATGGTTAAACTGAAGGCCGCAACTTTTATGAACTACATTGCTTAATAAAACAGGGAAGAACCGCTGGCCAGCTGTTCCCCACAAACTACCCAGTAAAACGGGACCAGTGAGGTTCACCAAGCACAAGACTGTGGAGGCCAAGCTAAATGTTTAAGAGAAGACTAACCGCACCCTCCCTCCCGCAAAAGTGACCAAGGCATGTGGTCCTGAACAACAGATCTTCTACACTGTATGTGCTGGGGAGAAGAGTAAAGTAAGTAGCAGCTTTTTTCTTTGTGCAAGGTGCTAAATTTTCCCTGCATTGTGGAAAAGGAAATAGCTAACTGACACCTGGCTAGTATTTAAGACATGAGCAGTAATTCTGACCACAGCTAACATAAAAACCCACATTGGAAACTTGCTCTCCAGTTGTGTGAATGCACAAACAAGTTCTCTGGTCTTTCCACTAGCCGAATGTGCTAGTAAAGCCACACCACATTTTCAGTGCGGTAAACACTTTTTCTCACTATTGAAGGAAAGCAGTGTAGCCAGATCAGAGTAGAAAATCCAGCAACAGACAGGCTAAATAGCAACAGTTAAAGAGAAAGGGTCAAAAAGAGCTTCATAACAAGAACTAATTTATAAAAGAGGCAACTGGAATTCACACAAAGTATGTCTACCTTCTACTGAGAGGGTTGCACAAATTTGAAGTTCCACCCCTGAGCACAGAGGATCACTGCAAGCTCCTGTTCCTTATCTCCAAACCAGAATGCTTGTTAGACTAATGGAAAAAGCTGTCTTTCTCACAGTGTTGTTCCAGTTCAATAAAAAAAACATTTTTTTTCCTCCTGTAAGTACAGCATGGAAAATAATTCAAGTATTATTTTCTAGCATCTGGGACTGCAGGTTTGGAAGGACCCACCTCAATTACTGCTGTCCTGTTGTAGAATTCCTAAAGTAGACCATCAAGTTGCATCACAAAAGTGGGAAAGTCACTTGCACACACTGCTCTTGCAGGAAGCTTTTTCTAGAGCCTAGTGGTTTGACTCCATGTGGTGGGTTGACTCCACCTGGCAGGTAAGCTTCTACTCAGTCACTTGCTTTCCCTCAGCAGGATGGGGAAGAAAATCTCAAGTGCAAAAGCAAGAAATAAAGATTGAGATAATGACAGTTTAATGACACAAAGGTACATGTACAAGCAAAGCAAAAAAGGAATTCATTCACTACTTCCCATAGATGTTTAGATGCTTCCTTGAAGACAGAGTCTCAGCATGCATAACAGTTACCTGGGAAGACAAATGCTGTAACCTCCAATGTCCCCCCTTCCTCCTCCTTTCCCCCAGCTTTTATTGCTGAGCACTGCAGTTGCATTTACTTTTTTCACAAATAAATCACATTACCAATAGACCTAGTATCCATGTCATTCTCCTCTTCAATTGTTATCTATGGTATCTTATCTTCTTCTGCAGATTTGGTTACTAGTTTCCAAGTGTATGACCTTGCACTTTATATGGCTGAATCTTACCCCAACATCAAGTGTTATCCAGTTATTTTTAGCCAAATATCTTGAGCCTCCTCTACAGCTTCCTATCATCCTCTTACCAGTTAATCAGCCCAATCCTGCATTTGCGGGCAGTTTATTAAGAAATGCATTACACAAGATTGTACTTGAAGCTTATCATTGAGGTAGCCCATCCCTGCAACCTGATACTTCTTTCAGTAATATCCATCATCATTTTCTCTTCAACTAGTTCTCTCATTTTGACTTTGTCTACTGATTTCCACCTTTCTAACTTAATGAGTAGCTACTCTCTCCTTCTCAAAGTCCACATAGATGGTATCTACCATATCGTCTCCTTGTCAAAAAAAATCTTTCAACAAAAACTGTCACGTTAATCTGACACATGAAGTAAACTTGTGTTGCAATGTATCCTATTTTCCACTTGCCTGGAGGTCCTTTTTAATTTTTCTTTTTCACACCAAACTCTGTGCCAGGAGAAATGCCTTATAAGTACCTCAGTAAATTCCTTAATATAATATATCACTTTGTGAAAATATGATCTACTTGTGAACAATACACAAGAAGACAAACTTAAGACTTCCATGATAGTGAATATGTCCTATTCAGCATTTTTAGGATCAGCCTCTCCAACAATAATCATTCACTATTGATTTCCATTCAAGGAACTGCATATACATGAGTTGAATGAATCTTGACATGGGAAACCCACGGCAATCTGTGTTCTGCCAAGTCTAACTAACCTGTTTAAAGTCATATATGATGTCAGCCTCAAAGGCAAGATTAGAGCTCAAGATTTCCTACCTCACTTTCTCCAAAAATACGTTTATCTCCAACACTAAACTGCAGATGTTAGTCATGGCTGTTGTACCTAAACATGCAGTTCTGTGTTCACTGCAACGCATACCAACCATGCTTTCAGTGTGCTCAAACCTAATTAGTTCCCCAGACTGCTAGGTTTTATTTTACTAGTCTCTCTATAGCATAGAAAAATATTCTGGATTGTGATCCACTTGGCAAAACTCGAATCCCTGTTGCAGGAGCTTTTTACCAGAAAGAGATCTCTCTACACTTCGAATTATTTTGGTTATGTATCTGCATAGCTCTTCAAGAAGCTCTCATACTGTATGGGAAAAAACATTACCAGTCTGAGTACAGAAGGACTCAGATGTGAAGAGACAAGAGCCTACTCCTCTGCTCCTCCACAGCTCAGCCTCCCTGTCTATAAGTAACTTGGCAGCTGGAAGATAGTGATGATCCAGTACAGTTGTCTGTCATATTGAATAAAATTTTCTCATTGTTTCTTGCTTCTCCCCCATGACTGTGGCAAGTTCCCGTTTCTTTCTTTATGCCTAGGTTGCAAATTTGCAATTTTTAAGGAACAATCTATTTGCTATACCTGTGTACATCAGCTTGTGAACTGAGATCCTCATGCCTGACTAGAGATTTTAGCTGCTATGAATATACCAGCAATACAGTCAGTTGTATATCTCAGTCTGGAATTACTCAGCTAGATGCTGAGTAATTCAGCGTTCCTGTCAAACCTTCATGGGAGAGGTAGGTTTGCACTGCCTGCAGACACTCAAGCCTGATTTTCTTGAGTAGACAACTATTCCAGTCCAAAAATAATTTGAAATGTCTGTAAAGTGTCATTTAGTGGTCTCCTACTCAAATATGTACTGCCATTAGTGACTATATAAGATACAGGGCACGAGAGGATGAAGCCTAACGTTACCTCCACAAACCATCCAGCCATTCGTCAGCTGTGCCATGTCAGTACAACCTAGCAGCGAACGAAGGCAGAGGTGACTGAAACACTGACGACCCCAGTGTACTTTGCCAGAAAAGTATCCCCATTTGACTAACTAAATGTAACATGTCTTAATCAGCTTTGAAATGTCTATCGTGCCCGACAGGCATTCATGTCACTGCGCACTGTGGCAGAGGACTCTGACTCATGTTCAGAGAGCAAAACAGCTGCAGCAGTTCATGATGTTATCATCACCACCTCCTCCATTATTTGCTGCCACACCTCTGCCTGCGGTTACTGCCACAGCAAGAGACTTGGCACAAATGAACGTGTACCCACACCACAGCCTCATGCCATCAAGTGAACTTGTCTTCATCAGTGACTTAAGCCATGACACGAGCAGTGAGGCTGGGCACAAATCCCTACTGCCGCTCCAGCTACTGTGATGTCCAGCAAACTGGAGAGCTGATGTCCTGGCTGGGCAGCATCACAGCCCAGTCAGCAGCTGGCCTGTGTAGCTCTAATAAACATACTCTCTTGAATATTATTGATATTATTTAACACAGCAAAGCTCACAGCTCAGTGGTATTGTGTCTCAGCTGGGATCCCAAAGGGCTGGAGTTTCAGATACTTTTCCTGTCCATCTTTCTTATTGTACACAACAAACTAAAATCAGAAGTAACTGCAGTAATTCAGAAGTGAGTACAACCAGCAAAATTACATAGGTGGGTAACTGATTTTCAAAACCCTACTTTGTATTGATTTTCTTCTTGTGTGATATCAAAAGTCATGACTCACCCAAAGCACTTTTGTTCAATGCTAGCCTATGTGCTCCCAAACTAATTTCCTCCCAGGAAATTTTACATCTTTGAAGGAAGTTCATTACTGCTGCCTAGCCTGGGTGCATTCTTGGTGGAGTTGGAGTAGCTTTATGGCATGATTATCTCAGATCTGTGTTTAGCCAAACTCGCAATTAAGGTTTTGAGAATATGCAACTGTTACTAATGAGATATTAGGTATTATATTCAGTGTTTTGAGGATTCCATCACATATCTTTTTAGCACCTATTCGTGGATCAGATCCTGTTGGTTTTACTTTACTTAGGCAAAACTCTTGATGGTTAATAACAGACTAAAATTAATGTTCTGTTTGGCAATATATTAAATGAATGAAGGACGTGCACAGCTTATTGCACAGACCTGATTAAATACTATGTCAAAATACACATTAAGAGAACCAAGATTCAGACTTACAATTAGATGTGCTGGCTCTTTAACCTTTTCCACCATGCAACACAATTTCAAATGTTTGGAGTGATTTGCAATGGTTGCTTGCAATTAGAGTACATGTTTTTAGAATAAAATTTTATATTCAAGTTGATAGTGTCCCTTTTAAATGGACAAATATACCCTCACACTCACAGCAACACACACTGATGTATGTCTCTGACTGCTGGAGCACATCGAGAGAAGTGGCTGGATTTTAGAACCCCGCTGGCAAACACAAACCTGTTGGATGCTGTGCAATTCTGTCACTTCACTTTGGTGTTTCAGTGGCAGCTGTAATCTTCTGAATAAAATTGCTCTCGTAAACGTCTGAGCTGTTTGGCCACGTTCCTTTGCCTACACAAAACTGCCTTCTCCTCAAGCTCTGTCAAGCCATTGAAATGTTACCAGAGATCTCCACTGATCTCACTTTGTCATGCAAGAACTTTTCCAAAATATTCCCTCCTAGGTTTTAGCTTTAACTGATACTTGTTGGTGTTTTCATCTGTCCTGAATCATTCGATGTCTGTCTCAAGGGCAAACCAAGGATCCTTGAGACAGACTCTTGCCATGCACATGCAGATAAATTTTTTGGTGATCAAAGGAGAAAATCTGACTGGTCTGATTATCACTGCTAACCCTGTTTTATTTTCTGCCTACTGAGAATGAGAAGAAAGCTTTATATAATATACAGTGCAAATGTTAACAGGGGGCATGAGCCTGTCGGGATATCATTGACATGAGGCATGCATACTTGGATCCTGACAAGGATATTTTGGGAGAAAAGGCAATAGCAAGGCTTTGAAAAACACACATTTAAGAATGGTGAATACTTTAGAGCTGTGCTTGTGCAAGTTGTGATTTAAAAAGCTGGAGGCTTCAATCTGAGCCACTAAAATTCAAAAAGACAGAACCTTACAAAATTTTATTGCTCAACATTTAATAAAAATTATATTTACAAGCTGTCAGTTTGAAATGCTGAATAACTCATAGTTTAGAACACCAAACACCAGTTTGGATTATGCTTGAAGTTCATTGCTTCCTACTTACAATACTCAGATATGCAGAGTCTATGCAATTCTGTTATCTCTCTTAATTCAGTTTTGGCCCCAAAAATGTAATGACTTTGCAGGAAGGTCAGGGAAAGATGTGTCTCTTGTTGCCATTTAAAAGAAAAAAAAAACACCAAGCATAATTAAAAGCTCCCTTTCTTCTTGTTTAATGTGCTAACATGAGAATATTAAGGCAAATGTACCATCTACTGCTTGGTTGCTCCAGCTGTCTGGGGTTTTTTGTTAATTTACGGACCCAATTATGTAGACTCTTAAATCCACAGCATTGGTGGGTGGTAAGGTAGATGGGTAATGAAGAAACATAGAGTAGGAAACTCCTTTAATGCCTGTTTTATATGTATCTTGGGTAACATTTTTAGGAGAACAAGGATCAAAGATTGTAACTTTAAGAAACTCTCAAGACAGGAATAAATGTGCATGGTTTTAAGGCACCCCTAAAAATTATGAGATGGCTAATATCCCCACGATTCTGTGGTCTGTTCTAAAACAAAAATATTAAGCCAAATGTTTGGCTCTGTATAATAAAAACAGATTATCTAATGGTTTCCAGTGGGAAATATGAGAAAGACCATTCATAAAGGCTCCATAATAGTTATGAATTATAAATACTTCCTCATTTTCAGTATAAACTGAGACCCCAATAGAAACTGTTAGGTATTTATTCACATGCCCTCAAAGGGACTGCACGTGGACATTTTTAATTAACATTATTTGTAACACCTTACTCAAGTTGTTCATTATTAATTTGACATGTTTTGAAATCCTGACCAGAAAGTTTTCATCACTTACTTTAATTACGCCATTCTTATATGACTTTAATACTTTTAAAAGGATACAGTGATTTGCAATCTATACTTATTTTAATTAAAAAAGAAAACTGTGTTTAAGTAATCTAGGTCATAACATACCAAAAAAAAATTTTTTGAAACATTAAATAAACTTTGTGTCACTCTCTTTAACACACCACTAGGTCTTCTCTGTAAGGAAATATTAGATAATTTAGAAGTAAAGACATGGTTTGACAGCCTTTCTGCATTTCCAGAGATGTCTCTGTTGTCCCCATTTTACCCTTCCCAGCTACTCAAAATGTTTCTATGTGTAGTAGCGGGTATAAAATGTGTATAGCATCCTCAGCTCACCTCTATCTGTCCTCACTGTCCAGTCAGTTCAGATTAAGCTAGGGTAAAACTTCCTTGTCTTGCCTCATTTGAATTATTTTCCTTAGCTTTTCTCTTGCATGCAGTTTTACCTATTTAAGCCATTCACCAAAACCACCTGGTTAGTCTGTAGAGGTCTATTTGAGGTTACAGTGGTGGTAGTAAAGGCAGAAAATATGCAGTAACTATTGACATGACCTTCATGTTTATGTCTACAAAGGATAAATAAACTCTGCTAGTTTCTTCCTAGAGAATGGTAAACATGACTAGAAGAAAAGTGCCACTAGAGAGACCTGAATGATCAGCAAAGCCTGAGTTGAACCATGATAGACATAGAAAAACCTACTGACCCTTCAAGAAGATCCAACAGGCTCAATTATGCTTAAACTTTGCACTTTACCTAGAAGTTAAATATTAAAACTTAAACAGAAGAGGCACTTAGCACGTCCCTTGGAGAGCATGGGTTAAACTGTCTGCAGACTCAGCTACACTTTTTCTTTGCAAATTACACCTTTTCGTTGAAACTTAGCGACAAGAGACTGGTTTTGTAAATAATAGCTGAAACTCTGGAACACAAGATGGCAGTGTCAGACACCATGTACCAAGCCAGCAGGGATTACAGATTGGTTCGGCTGGATCTCTTTGCGGGGGACCAGAAGAAAGCGGCACTGAGGAATTTGTGATTTCCTTGATACTCCTATGGAAATCTTGCTAGGAAGCTAAGAGTTCCCACTCTGTGTTCCCACAGCGCTTAAATGAGTACCCTACAGAAAGAATGAAGATACAGTACTGTCTGTAGAACACATCTTGCTCCCATCCAGATCTCTGAGTCTCCAGGTTTAAGGTAGTGTATTAAGACATAAAATAATATGTATCTTGCAAAGTTATAAGGGAAAATGGACTTGCTGTTGCTGGAACATTGCTTTCTTTCCCTGGGTTTATCCTAGCAGAGAATAGAGATACAGGGTGTTAGTTTTTTGTTTTTTCTTTTTCCAAATTCATATATCACCAGTCTCTGTAGCTGGCTAGAGCAACACGTGTAGTAAAAGCCTATTCTTTGTCAAAGACATACAGGAAAATTTATGTATGAGTTCTTAAATGCCACAGGTTTGTCTTGTTGCTTGTTTAGGAAGCTCACTACAATCAATGAGGGTGAGCATGTGAAGATCAGAGTGGAGAATGTGTGAACGTGATCTAATATGAGGCAAAACCTCACATCGAACATCGCAGAAATGGAGCTATCTGGAGTTCAGACACCTGGCAGAGTTTCAGTGGGGAAACGTATCTGAAAGACCCTTTACTCACACCAGTATGTCCAAAGTCAGTGAAAGTAATTAACAATTATTGTTCTGCAGAGTTTGGAGGCTTTTTACTGGGGTTTTCTTCATTACTTTCCTAGCACTACCGAGTGCCTGAGCCCCTGCCCTCCTCCCACTGAGGGACACGGGTCTGTTCCTTTGCATGATGCCGTTCTGGACCCCTCAGCCTCCCAGTTACAACCAAACAAATCTATCACCGAGTTTCATTACTTGAACAAGGACACTTGAGTACTTCATCCTATGGGCCCTTCCAACTTCAGATATTCTATGGTACTATGACTTCTCCCATTGATGTAGAAGGGGGCAGGTCCCTTGGGGGTGAGGGGAGGATGATGTTTGAGGACCCTGGTGATGCAGACACGAGTGGGAGAGCTCAGTGGTACTTGGGGCCCTGCAGAAATAAGGGCCAGTGGGATAAAGCACGAGAGCAGGGGGTGTCAAAGGAGTCATGCCAGGAGTGGACAGCGAGGATACAGAGGGACCGGGCTCCCAAGCTCCCTGTCCGCCCTGTCACCTTCCCCTGCAGTATGCTTGAGTCTGCCTGAGGAGTGGGACGTTTCAGACCAACCTCCTTCTCCCAGGCGAGAAGCCCTCACTCCTGGTTGTCAGTTGGTACTAGCTGTCTCGCAGTGCCCTGATTTTTACAGGTAGTGGGCTGGTGGTTTTTTTCCATCGTCCTTACCTCGAAATGGAGGGCTGAGAAAGTATTTTGTTTAGTTTTTGGGGAAACTGCAATAACACCTCAGACATGCCATGGAATTTGAACTAGAAATAAACCTCCTAATCAAAATACCTCGCCAGGAAGTGAGAAACCTCCGGCAGGCAATCCCTCCAGTCCTTATTATGAAGCGTATTGATGGAGAAATCCTTCCATTTTCTCCGTTAAAAGGACGACCAGAACCACATTTTCCCCCCTGCCCCCCGCTGCCCAAAGCAGGCCTCCCCTTGTTTGTTCTTTGCGGGGCCGTTTCACTGCGGTCACCACGATGCGCGGGGAGGACTTTCTCCCTCCCGCAGAGGAGCGGTGCCGGGGCGGTTCGGCGGTCAGACCGAATTCAGCACTTTTCCGCCGATGACAGTTCCCTCTCACCGCCCCGAGCTGGGGTCCGGCGGTGGCGGCGGGCCCGGCAGCTCCCCCGCCCGCATCCCCGCAGCGTCTCCTGCTCGCCTCCCCGCAGCGTCCCCCTCCCGCCTCGCCTCGCTGGGGGAGGACACGGCCGTCCCCTCTCCCTGCCGCCGCCAGCGCGACGTCGAAGTAGCAGGCATGTGGCCCTCACATCGATGATTGCCAGCCCTCGGACAGATCTGCCTGTCCCACTGGAACCACGCGTATCTTTGCGTGATCCTGTCTGTGCTTGTCACTCTAACTAGCTTGTTGCTATAACTAGGCCTTGGACTGCCTTTGTGAGCATTACACTGCGGGGGAGAGCAGCACAGCGTCGGGATGTGACCTTGTTTGCTCTTTCTCTGCCCTTCCTTGAGCTGTGACTGCCATATCCACAGTCAGTTATGTCTGCCGAAGGAAATCTTTTATGTGGTTCTTCAGACGTTAGTGCAGCAGAAATATCTAGGGCTTAAAAAAGAAGTGATGCCTGCGATCTGTAGAAACGCGAAGTTTCTTGCCTTGCAGCACTCGGCAGGGACAGAATCATAGAATCATAGAATTGCCTAGACTGGAAAAAATCATCGAGTCCAATCATTAACCTCACACTGACAAGTCCTCGACTAAACCATGTCCCTCAGCTCTATGCCTACACGACTCTTCAATCTCCAGGGATGGGGACTACACCACTGCCCCGGGTAACCCATTCCAATGCCCAATAACCCTTTCAGTAAAGAAATTCTTCCTAATATCCCATCTAAACGTCCCTTGGCGCAACTTGCGGCCAGTTCCTTTTGTCCTATCACTTGTTACTTGGTGGAACAGACCGATCCCCACCCTCTATACCCTCCACGAACTTTGTGCTGTGCATGTTGTGTCGTGGCAGATAGGGCGCGTTTACGTCTTACGGGGGTTGAAACCAAACGCCAAGGCTTCGTTCGTTCATTTATCATTATCATTATCATTATCATTATCATTATCATTATCATTATCATTATCATTATCATTATCATTATCATTATCATTATCATTATCATTATTATATCACCCCAGGTAAATCCTCACCCAGTTGCTTTTGGCAAAACGTTCGCCGGCGCGGGGACCGGGGGCACTGGGCGCGCCTGCCCTCGCAGCGGAGGGGTGCCCCGACGGCCGGGGCGGGCCGGGCGAGGGGGGACTGGGGCGGCAGAAGCGGCAGCGGAGACGCGGAGCTGACGGTCCTGCTTCAATCGGAAGCATCGGATCCCGCAGAGAGACCTTCCACCAGGTGTGTCGGATTTCCAGGGGAACCGCGGAGGTGAATGCCCCAGGAAAGCTGATGGATGTGGTGGGAAGCACTCCGCGCCCGTTTTACAGCTGAACCTCCTCGCCATTCTTTTCTGTCTGTCCCTTAAAGGACGGTTCAGTGCCATCTGTCCCCACTTCGAGGAGGATGGGAGTTTTTCGCTTGTGCGATGCACAAACGCACGCAGGGTTTTCGCTGCCCACCCCGGGGGCGGTGGGACGGGGTCAGCCCGCAGAGGCGGCTCTGACCGCAGGCTCAAGACGCTCTCTTGGCCGGGCTCTCTCCGAGGTGTGTGCGGACCCCGCGGCCGAGTCCAGTTCGGTTGCCCCAGGCGGGCGGCGGGGTGGTGAGCGGCGGGACGGTGACCGGCAGGGCTAGCTGCCCCGCATGGGGCTCGCTGCTGGCCCCGCCCGCGCCCCCCACGCACGCCACGGCCACGAAGCTGCCGTCCGGGGGCTGGAGAGAGCGAACGGCCGAGCTCAGCCGCCGGGGATAGGGCTGGGGGTGTCAGGGGGGCGTCCCAGGTGCCCCTCTCAGAGGAGAGGGTCTCGCTGCAAATGTCATCAGGGCCTCGCCGCCGAGCCCGGTGCATTTCAGCCACATATGGTGGGTGGATTTAGGTGTCAAAAGCCGGCGAATTAGAAACGGTAATTGTCCGTCATTATGGGTGAAACGCGATCTATCACAACAACTGGAACATGTCTGGGCGCTAGCAAAAATAATTTGAATGATTAGCGATCATTATGGTTGTCAAGCAGCGTCCATTAAGTTGTATGAAGAAATTATCCTTGACGTGCGAAATCAAACTACAAATACACAGGCCTGGCATTGAGGACACCCTCTCCGCTGGGCCGCAGGAGGCCGGGAGCAGCCCGGCAGGGCCCGGGAGAGGCGCAGAGGCCACCGCGCTGACCGGGCCAGGCCCTGGCCGGTCGCTCTCCCCCGCTGACCGCTGAGGCCGGGGGCGAGGGCTCTGCCCCGAGTTGCGTTGCCCAGCTCACCGCGGGGACGGACGGGGGAGAGCCGCTCGGTGGTTCAGAGGTTTTTCAGGGAGAGGGAAAAGAGGGGCAGGGAGCCGAGCGGGATCCGGCGGCGATGGGAGGTTGCCCCCAGCAGCCGGCGGACACCTCCCGAAGGAGAGAGGGCAAGAGAGAAACGATGGGGTTCGGACCCCGCTGGGAGGGATTCTGGAAGATGTCCTCTGCAAAGGATACGTCCTTATGTCCCACAATTGCATCAGTCCTTGGCGAGAGGGGCGGTCCGGGGACCCCCTTGCCCGCTCCTGCGGTCCCTCCCCAGCTGGCAGCCGGCGCCGGCAGCCCCCGCGCAGCCCCGCCGCGCCTGCCTGGCCAACGCGCTTTGCCACCGCTGTGAAAACGAGACTCTTCCCGAGGCGAGATCGGTTTACAAGTAATTTCCACTTTGCAAAGGTTGCAAATATTTTTTCTCACATAAAATGTCGTTTTTCCCTTTTAAAATTTTCCCCTTTTGGCGAGGGCTTGCGATAGATTTTCTTCCCTTTCCCTTCGCTCCTGATCCTTCTTCAGCGAAATCATTTGTTCGCAAAACGAAGCGGATATTTCAGTATCTTTTGGAGGTATTTTTGGTAAAACTATGCCATTGTGATCCCCCGGGCCATAACCTAACACGGACAGCTAAGCACAACTTCCCAGGGTTCGCGAATCCCCGGCGCAAACCGCGCTTTTTAAAGCAACACTCAAAAGCTTTTTCCTAAAAGCGAGGAAAACCGTCCGTTTCTTCCATACATTTCATTCTTTTAATCCAATAAATTTGTAAATTTCAGACAAATTAAAGGAAAATTTCACAATCACTTAACAAAATTACAGTCTGCACCCCTGCAGAGTGGTGTTTATAAACAGCGAATGAGCGCACATATTATTTTCTTGTTGCAGTCGCTGGGAAAACGTAGTATGTCCGTAGAAGTTCCCCGTTTGCTATTATTTTTTAATTTTAATTGAATTAAGGGAAAGGCGATTCGTCCTTTTTTTGTTTGTTCGTTTTAATTAGCCAAGTCAAAATTATCTGTTTGCTATGTTCATTCGTAGTACTGTGCCACCGCGCAGATCAGAGCGGCGACGCCGCCACTTCGGTCAATCCTCTCAGGACATCCCCCACGGAGAAGAAGGGCCCCGTGGCTCCTCGCCGGTGCCTTTCGGGCCGCGTACTCACCGCCACCGCACCTCAGTGCCGAAAGGCAAATACCGGAGACCACCCGTCCCTCGTTGTCGCTGTCCCTAGCAGAGGAGCCCGGTACAAACCTCTCCACCGAGCCCAAGCGCTGCCGGCAGCTGGCAGACCTGCCTCGCCTCTCTCCCTTCCTCCCAGCCTACCCCGGCTTTATTCCTACAGTTTGCAATTCTGTATTATTCCCGCACAAGCCAAAAATAATATTAGTCCTCTCCACGCGCATTTCATCCCTAATTATCACTAGAGTCCTTTGCGACACAAAGAGTTTCCCCGGCCGGTTTAAGAGCAGCGCAGCGCAGATCCATGGGCAAAGGAATTAGCCCTACCCGGGAGAAAAGCTGCGAGGGAATCTCGCCGTCGGGCGGCTTTAACGGGGAGCAGATCACCGATGCCGAGCAGGGTCCTCAAACCTCAAATCGCCAGAGTCGAAAGGTAGGGTCGGGCTCTGAAGCAGCGGGCAGGAGAGAGAGTGTCTGATCTTGTGGGATTTGCTTTCCCTACAGAGCAATTTAGGAAACAAATCAGTAACCCGCGGGCGCTCGCCCCGGCCCCGGTGGCCACTCTTCCCGCCCCCCCGCCGTCCCTTGCCCCGCGCCGCCGGCGCCCCTGCTCGCACACTGATGCCGTCCAGCCCCGGGAAGCTGAAAATCAGACCCGGCGTTGCCTTTCCACCCGTTTTATGGTTTTCTGGCCATTCTTGCTAGGTGTGGAAGCACTGTTTTGGTTGTCAATCAGCCGTGCATGAAAAGGCTGGCTGTAGACTTTTTAATTCCCATGCTTTTCTTTTCTTTTTTTTTTTTTTTAGGAAGAAAAAAAATGGAAATACCTACGAACACGATTACCTAGATACATTTTTATTAATAACTGTGTCCCTACTCTGGTGGGAAGGACATCAGTCACCAGTCCTGGTAGCAATTTGCAACTCTTTTTAGACAGTAGGTAGTCCCTGCGGGTAGCCTTCCGCCCGTGGCCAGCAGCGGGACAGCCCCCCTGCCGCCCCTTGCCTGCCGCTCCCAGAGCCGAGCTACTGCCGCGGGAGACGAGATGGAGCTCCTCGGCCCCGGTGCAGTTCTGTTTCAGGGGAGGACCCGTTGCTGGCTGCCAGCGGTGTCTTTCGGGAGCCCAGGCGCCGGCCTCTTTACTGTCGTTTCAGATTTTAGGCAAAAAGCCACGGGCGCACTGGAGAGCCCCAGAACGGCATAACCTGCTGCTCTGCAGCCACAGTCCCGCTATTATTTTTTCAAGGAGAGCCTCGACAATTGCACTCATCTCCAGCATCGCTTGGGACCAGCCTTGTGGCTAACACTTCTCCTAGATCCCGTACAGAGCTGGAGAAACAGCCGGGGAAAGAGGCGGGGACGGTTCTTCAGCGGCCCCAAGGGCTCTGGGAAGCGGAGTCAAATCCCTGATCCCCCGGCCAGAGCTTTCCGCTCGGGCCCGTGGGACCCGGAGGGAGCTGAGCAGGGCGGTGTCTGTGGCAGCGGGGAGAGGAGGGCAGCCCTCGCCCCCGTGCTGCTGCGGGCTAGTACCGGCCCTGACTGGGCACCGCGACATTCCCCTCCCGGGCTGGCCGGGCCGTGAACTCGCACTCTCGCTCCACTCCGTCTTTCAGGAGAGAGCGAAGGTTTTCTTGAGGATTGCCGAAATTCTCTCCTTCCCCTTAAAAATAATAATTAAAAAATTACAAATACAAACCATGTTAAAAAAAATAACAACAAACAAACAAGCACATGTTAAAAAAAACAACCAAACAAAAAAACCCCAAGTTCCACCTGCAGGTGAGAGTGCGCCCACTCCCGTGGTCCCTTGGCAAGGCACTGCCGCGCACAGCGGCCGCGGTGCGGGGACAAACGAGGCTTCCGGGGGGCAGAGCGGTGCGCGGGACTTCGCAGGCGGAGGCCTCGGCAGGGACGGGGATCTCCCAGCACAGCCTCCTCGCCCACCGGCTCCTCTGCTAGCCCCCGGAGGAGGGAGCGCTGTCCCGACCCGCAGCGGTGCGGGGTCCCGGCTCTGACCGCCCTGCGAGTTGGCTGCAGAATGTGTCGCTGGCCCCCCGGTTCACCTTGCTCCCTGGTGAATCCCGTTGCTCCTCGCATCAGCAAACAACGCGAAGGCAGACCCCGCTTTTGGTGGGGTTTGGAGGATGCAGCCGGGCCAAAAAGATGCCCTGTATTTTTCCCATCGTCCCGCGCAAAACCAGGCTCCTCGCTAGAGCCATCGTGGCCACCACCCTGGGGCTCCCCTGGCCTCGGGCTCCAGCTTTTCGGCCACCTGGGTCAGCCCTCTCTGCCACCGGGCTGCCAGCGCTGCTGGCCTACTGCAGCAGGCGCATTTCTGCCTCGGGCTCCGGGACCCGGCAAGCGGAGCTGCTCGCTCCGGGTTGTTCGTGCTGCAGCCACGGGAGCCGCTGGGCGGGCGGCCCGGATTCCCCGGCCCCGGGGGCCACCCTCAGGGCGCGTCGCCTTCCCACTGACAGGAGAAGCGGAGCGGAAAAGTGCCTGCCAAAGGCCCGGGCCTGCCGGGGAGAGGCCCTTAACCTCCGCACCACCTTTGCCCCCTGCTCCCGGGAGCCCCCGGGGGGCTGGGCAGGTGCCGCGCTGCCGGGGGAACTGTCAGTGCTCCGGTATCTGCTGCTTCTTCTCCTCCTCCTGGGGAAACGTCCCTGATTTCTACCTGACAGCTCTGTGTGTGCGTGTGTGTGGAGAAATCTGCGTGGTTTCCTGTTTCACTGCCCTGCGAGCGAGCAGGAGGTAACTCACTCTATAGAGGCAGCCTCCGGGCTTCAGGGAGGGGCTCTGCGCCTGTGCGAGTGTCTAATACACAAACACCAGCCCCTGTGGAGACATATGCAAAGATATACACAGTTTACATTACATTTCAACAATCGAATTTCTTGTAGCTGCCGTAGTTTTTCTCTCTCTCTCCCTCCTTCTATTGCGGCTGTTTTCTCTACTTTAAGACTGGAGCTTGTCCATGGCCGGATGGAAAATGATTCCCACGGATACGGGACGGAGTCGGGGTTTGGGAGAGAGGCCGAAGTTGGGACATATCGTTAGGGAGATTATTTTCATGTTGCAGCCGTGAATGTGCTGATGGGCTGCATTTGTGTTCTGGCGGGATAGAGAGAGCGTGCTAGAGCCCAGCTTTTGCTGATAACTTAAACGCCGAAAATCCGAAGTAATGCGTTTGGCCTTGGTACAGTTAGGCGCGGGTTACTAGGGGTTTTGTCATTAAGAAAAGACAAAAAGAGTCAGAGCGCTTGCTTTATATTTCAAATCGTAAAATTATCACAAAAACAGGAGTAGAAACGGTCCCAAATTCCAGTAAAATTCCATTAAGTTAGAAGTTAAATTTTCCCTATGCAAAATACTGACCTTTGACAAATATCGGATTTTATCGACATCAAACGAAGACACTTTAGGTGCGTAAATATTCGATATTAAACATAATCCTAAAATACCAATAACTTTACTTGGATCATCTTTTTTATCAATTTCCGTCTCGAGTAAAATGCATCTTAGTTTTATCTGATTAAAAGAAAAGCAGTTTGAGGCTTTGTCCTGCGTACGTTATCCAGTGTGAAAACCCGGGGAGCTCCGGGGAAGCTTTAACGACCGACGCTTGCTGTTCCTATTAGGCGGTTTCCTACAGCGCTACATCCGTCAGCTACAGCAAGCACGAAGCGAAATAATGAAAACACTGTAACCTACGGGGAAAAGGCGGCTTCGAAATAACCCTTTCTCTAGAACAGGGAGCCAGATAGGAGTCATAACCAGCTTCGCCGAAAGCCACCCCCGCCGCTTCGCCTCCCCATCCCCATCGGGGCCAAACCCCGCGCAGGTGTAAAGTGTCCCGTTGAAGCCGGGATGGGAATCAGCGGCTCTGTGTCCTGGAACGGGTGGCAAGCCTCTCACGGGGACACTGGGATGCATGCAGAGGAACATCCCCAGGGGCAAGAATAGGAGCAAACTGATCTATCTGCGGGGGCAGCGGGGGCTCCTCTTCACCTTCACAAGTGCACGGGGGGCCTGCTTCTGCCATCCGAAACTCTAATTTTCCCAGGAGAGAAAGGCGGAAGGAAACAGTTAAAAACAAAACAAAAAGAAAAAAAGAGAAAGGGTTTCACGATGGGGCCTGATAAATGTCAGTCCTCCCGCACCTGCCAGGTTTGCTCGAGAGCAGACCCTTCCCGCCAGGGCCGCTAGACCCCGAGCGCTCCTTTCGCCAGCGGGATTGCCAACCCTCCCGGCGGAACACCAAAACCAGAGCTTCCCCCCCGCTGTCACAACGACCGACGGCTTTAGTAGCAGAGAGCTCACCCCGAGGCCGCGCTGGCGCAGCCCCGGGGAACCGCCACCGTCCCTCTGCCCATCGCCGAAGGCAGCCAGGGGTGCCAGCCCCGGAGGCATCTTCCCTGCCGGGCAAAGGCGTCAGCCTGCAGCTCGCATTTCCCGAGCCTGGGGTGAGAGGAATAACCGCCTCTTGGGGAGGTTTGGGAGAATCGTGGCCGGGGGGCGATGGGGCAGCGGGGGCTTCTTCCGAGGCGCTCCGTGCTTGAGAGCCGGAGGGAGGCCCGTGCGACCCAATGGGGAAGGAAAGAAGCCGGAGGCGATGGAGAACCGGCGGCGCCTGGGCAAGGCAGCAGGCGCCGGCTGAGAGCGGGCCCCGGTCGGACTCCACCGGCGTGGAGATACCACCGCTGCTACCGCCGGGTTCAGTCCGTCTGAGCGCCGTTGCCCGGCCCCGGCCGCCCGGGTGGAGCTGCCCAACCCAGCGCAGGCCGCCCACCACGTCCGGCAGCGCTGGCGCCCGGCGGGGACGGCCGGAGGACGGCAGCCGGCGGCGGAGATGCGCTGCCAGCACCGTGCCGACCGCCCGGGCTCACGGCGGAGGCTCGGAGAGGATTCTGTCCAAGGCGGGAGGCTGCCCCAAGCGGCTATCGCGGCTGTGTCGGGATACAAACGGCCCCGGCCATCTCGCCGAGGCCCACGGAGCCCCATTCTGCAGCCCCAGCCGGAGCCTCCGCCCGCCCGCGGCCCCCGGTCCCGGCCTTTCCGCCGGGCTCCCGCAGAGAGAAAACAGTCCACCGGCCCACGTACTTTCCTCGGGAGCCGCCAAGGTTTGAAACCGACACGGCCCGTGGAAGTGGGCAACTGCCGGGCCGCCCAGTCCAGCCGGCACAGCGAGGCCGCCCTCGCCCGGGAGAACCGCGGCTCCTCCGACCGCACCGCATCCTCACCGCAGCCCGGGCAGCGTACATTAAACCAGCGATCCGGGCGATCCGGAAGAAGGGGGAATCGCTCCACCCTGGACACGCGTTATCGAATAATGGCTTAAAGTGCCCGGCCCGAGCCCCCTCCGCTTCCCACGGAGGGAACCGGCACCCACCCACCCACGCTGCACGGTGCAAACGGGCAGGGTGGCCCTGGGGACCGGAGGGCGAAATCTCCCCCCAGGCCTCACGATCCACACCGCTGGAGCTGCCCGTTCCCACTAGAGCCACTGCCAGCCTCCGTGCAAGTGGGGAAGGGGAGGACGTGGGCTGAACTACAGCCTGAAGTCTGCTGCGGGGAAGTCACTGGGGGAATCCGTGTCCGTTCTCAAAAACAACACAAGTGGCAGAGCTAAGTGTTAAACTAAAGTTTATAAATTAAAAAAAAAAATACAGCGGGTAGCTTACAAACATTCACAATTCATTTGAAGTAAATAATCTAGTTGAGTGCACAGTGCCATTAAAAGAGAAAGGGAGGAAAAAAAAGGAAAAAAAAAAAAAAGCAATGAGTTACCTTGAATGAAAGCGACTGTAATTACATTGCTGAGCAGATCAGAAATCCCCGCCCCTGAAGGAGAGGTCTGCAGAAGAACTGTAAAAGGCACTGATGGTATTAAAATTTCCTGTTACATCGATTTCTTAAAAAGCTTGACTAGAAATATTCACATTGGATATAAAAATAATAATAATAACAACTTTAATACAACTGGAAAGTGCGAAATATCCGTAACTCCTCCCTCCCCGAACACGGAAAGATCTCAGGAAAAAAGGAAAATAAGAAGTCTGGAGTTTCACTACAAGTCTCACCCTTCTGTGACATATTTATCCTTTGCCAGGGATCATGGAGTACAGGAATAACATGGACAACAAGAGCAGGGGGGATCTGAAAGAGGCTTCCTTACATTCAGCACCATACAAGGCACGCTCAGTTTGCAACGAGTTGTAAGACCAAAGACTCAAACAGACGTCAAAAATAATCTTCCTTACAATCCACCGAGGGAGTCCTTGATCTCTTTTGAGCTGCATTTGGTTTTGCAGGTTGGTTGGTTTTTTTTTTTTCTCTCTCCTTTTTTTCTCTGTCTTTCTCCCACACAAGATTGAGTCTCTACCAATCCAAAACGAAATAAAACAAACAAACAAAAAGTCTACACCAAATACACTGACAACATGGATACCATGAACAAGTAGTGCCGAATCGCAAGAGTCCTCGGCTGGTGGGGTGGGGATGGGGTGAGGGTCAGGGTGGGGGGTGGCCAAGAAGTCCTATGTTGGTAGAGGAGAGGGTGAGGAACCATCCAAATAATATTAATAATAAAAATAACAATAAAATATTAATAAATACTGTCCGAGGCACTGAGAGCTGCAGCTGAGGCTCTGGATTTGAGAAGCTGGATAGATGCATGGATGGATGGGGGAGGTGACAGAGGGGAGATGGCTTTCCTGGCTGCCAGTGTGTGTGATGGGGGGGATGGGGATGGATGTAAATTTGTCCCTTACTGGGTGCCGGCGGCAGCGGCACAGGTGGACAGAGCCCACCCAGGCAGGCAGTAGTAGGGGTAGTAGTAGGAGGGTTGGAGGGAGAGCAGCGAGGGCGGCCGCAGCACCTCGCCAGGGTGATACTGTCTCTGGTCGTCGCGCACCAGCACCTTGACGGCCACCTTCTTGGCGGCGGGGGCGGCAGCCAGGAGGTCGGCAGCCATCTGCCTCCGCTTGGTCTTGTAGCGCCGGTTCTGGAACCAGATCTTCACCTGCGTCTCGGTGAGCTTCAGGGAGGCGGCTAAGTCGGCCCGCTCGGGCCCCGACAGGTACCGCTGGTGGTTGAAGCGCCGCTCCAGCTCGAAGACCTGCGCGTGGGAGAAGGCTGCTCGGGAGCGCTTCTTCCGCGGCTTCGGCGCCGCCGCCTCCTCCTCCCCCGGCAGCAGCTTCCCGCACTTGCCCGCTCCGTCCTCCTCCTCCGGCGGACTGCGATCTGCGGTCAGGGCGAGAGCACGGCGGTCAGGGCAGGCTGGCACCGGGACACCCGTATCCCCCGCTCCCCGCTCCTCAGGGGGCCCGCACCCGCCCACGCGGCTGGACGCGCTCCCTGCGGCCAGCCCGCAGCGACGGGGCGAACAGAGGCCCCGCCAGCCGCCGCCGGTCCCCGGGTTCCGTGCTCTCCTTTAAGCGTCGGGCGCTCCCCGGGCTGCGGGCTCAGCCTGGCAAAGGGCTCTCCCCGTTCCGCCCTCCCTCGCCCCGCGGGACGCGTTTCGGGGGCTTTCCCCCCGGCACGACCCGGGCCCGTGGCACAAGCCCGGGGCCGGCGGAAAGCCCCGATCACCTCCCGCTCTCGCCCCCGCCCCCCTCTACCCCGGGGACTCTCCCGCCCTCCCCGCGCGGTTGCGGAGGGACCGCCGGCGGGGCCGCCCCTACCTGACACGGCGGCTGACATCTCGCTGTCGCTGAGGCCGGCAGCGTCCCGCTCCGCCGCCTCCGGGGGCTGCGCCTCCTCCTCCGCAGCCGGCCGCCCCCCTCCCGCGGCTTCGGCGGGGCGGGCGCTGCCACCGGCGCCCTCCTCCTCGGAGCGCCGCTCGCCCTCGGGGTCCTCGCTGAGCGCCGAGTCCGAGTCCCAGCCCGCCGGCGTCCGCGAGGCCGGGGCGCGGGCGGCGGCGGGCGAGGGGAGCGGCGGGCCCTCGGCGGTGCCGCACAGCCTCCAGCCGCCGGGTGCCCCCGGCGGCGGCCGCCCCGCCGCGTGGCGGGCGCGCTCCTCCTTCTTGTTGAGGATGGCCTGGATGGAGAAAGGCGTCAGGGCGTTGCCGCCGCGGACGGCCATGGCCCGGCGGGCGGGCGGCCCCGTGGGCAAGCAGCGGAGCTCGCCGAGCCTTCAGCTGGGCGACCGCATCGCCGGCCGCGGCCGCCGCGGTGCCGGGCCCTTCTCTGCCGCCGGGAGGGCGGGCGCCAGCGGGGGCAGCCTCTCTGCGCCGCTGCCGGCCCGCCCGCCCATAGGGCCGGGGCCGGGGCCGCCGCGCCGCGCTCCGCCGGGCGCCGCCGCGGGTCCCTGTCGGCGCGGCGCTGCCTCCGCCCCGCTCTGTCCCGCCCCGCGCCCGCCCTCTCCTTTTTCTCCCGGCGGCGCTGTCATCCCTCACCGCCGCCTGACAGCGCCGGCCCCGCGCCTTCCCATTGGGCAGCCCCCGCGCGGCCCGCCCGGCGATTGGCTCCCCGCCGCGGGGCGATGCGGCTCCGCGGGGCGCGCGGCGGGGCGCGCGGCGCCTTAACCCCTTGTGGCCCACAGGGCTCCCCTCTCCGCCCTCCCCCACCCCCCCGCCTCCTGCTGCCACTGCCTCGTGCCCCGCGCTGCCGGCCGTGGCGGGGCCAACCCTCGGGGAGAGGGACCCTCTCCAGCGGAGAGCGCCGGCTTCCAACCGTCGAGCAAGGGCTGATAGTTTCAGGGTCTTTCCCCTCTCGCCTCATCGGGCAATGGGCGCTGCAGCCCGGCGGCGGGGAAGGGTCCGGTCACGGCGGGAAACGTCGCTGGGGAACGGGAACAACGCCGCAGGCTGGGAAGCATTTGATGTGTGCTGGTGGGGGAAGAGCCTCGGGAAATGGATTTTTGCAGGGTCTGTGGGGGCCGCACCGCCGCTGGGAGAGCGTCCACAGCCCCGGCCGCTCCTTCGCCTGGAACTGCGGAATAGCCGCCGCTGGTTCCCGAAAACGGGCTTTTCACCGGTTCGTTTGTTTAAAAGCGTGATCGGTTTCATATTAGGGTCAGTCTCCGGCCCACCGGGCTTTTAAAGACCGTTTTAGCAGGGCAACTTCTCGCAGATTAAAGACTGCTTTCCTTGGAACGATGCTTTCCCTGGAAGAAAATGGCCCTAAACAAGAAGCTTTTAGAAACTATTGCAAGCACGTGAATTGTATAAATGCGACTCGTTGCCAAAACAACAATGTGTCCCCAAGCATTGTGTCTTTATTTCAGACATTATTTGCATTCTCAGAGCTAACAGAAAAATCCCGGCGAGGGCATCAAGCAGGTACACGACAAATGAAATGCTAGCCCTTCGCCACCATGATTTTTTGATGTTGGGTTAGACGTGGCTTACATTTATATGCCGAGTTAAGGCATATCAATGTGATACCCCAAAACTCGGCTTTGCTCCTTGAGCCGAATTCGCAGGGTGTGAACCTGCTTCAGTAGGGACACAGGCGTGTGGCCACCTCCGACGTTTCCTTACTGGATCCCGCAGAGATCAGCGCCTGTTTGCAGTAGACCACGAAACCACGATAATTGATTATCAACGACTCTGGCACGAATTAAACGTTTTCAATCTTCATTCTTACCTGGAAAATAAATTAATAAAAAGAATAACCCTGCTTTCACATGCAGCATGAAGTCAGAGCACTTTTATGTGACTGAATGAGAACAGGCTTTACCCTTCTGAAAAAATCCAGCCCGTTTTAATTATCTTGCTTAGGCTCCTTATCCTTTTTTCCCACTCCAGTGTTTCCCAGGGTAGCCATCTGCCACCCAAGACTTCAGTGCCACGATACACTCAGGAAATACCCGAACAGGATTTTTTTTTTTTTAAGAGCTGGAGGGAAATAAGAGGTATCTGGGGAAGCTGAGAGAAATCCACTTACGAAGAAATGCATAGGAGGGGTAGGAAAGATGTCCTGTACGGGCATTTTAAAGGGTGCTAAACAGCCGAGAGGTGAAATTCGGGGTGTCGGAGGAGATGCGTGAACGGCGACGTGGGGAAAGACGAAGGGCTCCGCTCTTCTAAGGAGAAAGGCTGGAGGTGCGGGTCATGGGAGCTGCGGTTTGGGTCGTTGGCCGGAGAGGAACTCCGGGCACGGCGGAGATGAGCAGCTTCGGCCGGGGCAGCTCTCCGGCCTGCGCTCCTTCTTTCGGGCTCTGCTCAGGTGCGCTAGACCACCGAGCAGGAGGCAGAGCAGGCGGCTGCTCTGGGGCTGGAGGGAGCGGCGGGCAGGAGGAAGAGGCGCTCCCCCGGCACAGCTTCCCTCCAAGCTCCGGCACAGGCAGTCGCCAGCCCGCGAAGTCCCTGATTTACAAGGTTTCGTGTCCAAGCTCTTGGAAATACCTGCGGTTAGTTTACAATGGCTGTAATTCTTTGCTAATTTACCCCAGGTCCCTCCCTGCCACCTCTTTTTCTTTTTTTCTTCTTTCTTTCTTTCTTTTTTTTTTTTTTTTTTTTTTCTGTTCTCTCCCCCTTTCCCGCCTCCCGCGGCGATCTCTGAGCCCTCTTCCCGACCAGAAAACTAGTGTTTGCGGGAGGAAATGCCTGGGGAGGAGGCCTGGAGAAGAGCGAGCAGCAGCGGGGGTAAGGCGCAGGGGAGCAGCGGAGGGCGGCCGGGCAGGGCCGGCGGTCCTGGGGCCGCGGCGGCTGGGGGCCAGCTGGGTGGTCCCCCCGCACCCACCCTCCAGCCCCGCCGGGGGAGACGAGCAGCGGGAGGGAGAGAAGGAAGGAGGGATGAGGGGGAGAGCGGCGGCCCGGCATTTCTCCGTACTGACGGCCCGGCCGGAGGGCTCGCAGCCGGCTGCCGGCAGCCATCGGCTGGGGCAGCACCGGGGGGCAAGGGCTTCCCTGCCACGGCGTGCGGAGGACACAGGGCCCCGTCCAAACGCTGGGGGTGTTGGGGGGAAACTGGGCGCAAGCCCCCCTCTTAGGAAAAGGCTCCGGGGGGCGGAGGGTGGGACCGGGATTGGACGGGAAGAGGCAGGGGGGTGGGCAGCCTAGCGAGCAGAGCAGCTCCTGGAACTGGGATGTCGGCAGGGGCACGATTTCCACCTTGCCCCCACCCTTGATGAGGGCTCCGCACCCTCTTATTCTCCGCAGTTCGGAAGCAGCCAAACCCCATGTATTGTGTCGGCTCCGCCGTTTTACGGACGTATGTTACACGGCAGCGGGGAAATCCCAGACCCCGCCATGCCTCGCAACTGCCTCTCCTGCGCCCACGGGAGACCCGCCAGCCCTTTGCTGGACGCCCCGCAGAGGAGCCCAGCTCGCCGCCCTTCGCCGTGCCGCTTGGCCCCGCGGCGCAGGCGGCCCGGCGCTGCCGGCAGACGGGCTACCCCACCTAGAGGCGGCCCCGCCGCACTGCCCGGCCCCGGCCGTCCCGCGGGGCTGGAGCCAAGTTCGGCATCGCTGCCCAGCCCTGGGCGGTGGGGACATCTGGGGCCGGGGTGGGCCAGGGCAAGGCCACCCCATACGGCTGGAGACACCGGTGCCAAGGCACAGCCCCAGTGCCCCGTCTCGGTATCCAGGGCTAAAGCATGGTGCGGGCTGTGAAGGCTGGAGTGGAGCCTTCCTGGCTGCAGCGTGAGGGGGCTTCCTGCAGTCACCTGAGATGTTTTTCTTTCCAGGTGTGAGGAAACTCGTTCACAGAAACACTGCGCATAGTGCATGGGGCGGTGAAACAGGGAAGGATGTGTCTTATGGAAGCACCGGGTAACCCCGTGAAAGACAGAGCACACACACACGAAGGTGGCTGCAAAACCTTAAAATAGCCTTTTATACACTTTTTATACAATATAATGTTGTATAACATTTTATATTGTTGTATATTATTATACATTCCCACATAGGGGACCATCTGCATCTTTTTATACAATATATAATGCACTGGGAAAATGAAATATTAAAACCGTTCCTTCAGGGTAGGATTTGCCCAGTGTGGGAAATGAATTAATTAGTGATGTGGCCCTCGCGCACCAGCCCTCAGGCAGAGCCACGCTAGCTCAGCCCCACTTCTGTCCTGACTATCTGCCCCCCCCAAGCCCTTCTCAGCTCTGAGGCAGGCCAAAGTGTTTCATGGCCCAGGGCTACCCTGCACTGTAGCCCTCATGGCAGCACTTCCCAAAGCCTGCACGGTGGTAGGTAATACCTTTGCCATACCTAATTAGAGGTGATATTTTTTTTCCTGAGCAGAAGCTGTGTCCCCCCAGATTTGTTCCTATTTTGACTCTTGGAATGCACAGAGCGATGCAAATCTTTGCAGACTCTCCTGATGGGTCTTCCAGAGGCTTAGGTAGAAGATGGCAATAGTACAAACAGTACAACCTCTATAAGGAATTTTAATCCCGTGACTGTTGGTGATGGGGAAGATTTCGTTCATGGTTTTTACCTCAGCTGTACTCCTCTCTGGCTGTGCAACAAAGGCACACGTCCTGGACAACTTGCTGGTTTGCAGGAAAATCTCAGGTTATCTGCTTTTGAACAGGTTTTAACCCTATTTCTTAAATAATAACAATTTATTTCCAAGCAAATGTAACTGTAGCTACACAGTAGATGACAGTTGTGCATCTGTAAAACAAGTTCCTGGCAGGATTTCTCCATGCTTTTTGCATGGGACCTCACATAAGTAACTGATGCAACACTCAGCCTTCAAATTAGTTTTTGCAGTAGACATCAGGATCCTGTGTTGTTGCTGAGATGCCAACTGTAAGATGCTTCTGGACTGTGGTGAGAGAAGGATATATTGCCTACAATTAAAAATATTAATGAATTTTAGAATACAATTGAAACTTGGAGAATGTGCAAATGGAATGCTGACAATAAGAAGTTTAATCTTACAAAATTGACAGCCTCTTAGCAAATTAGCTCTGTAGGTTTTAATAGCTGGTTTGCAATCCCCTGCTCTTCTCATATTCCTTATATGGGGAAAAACTCGTGTCCTTTAAGGCTAGGAGGCTCAAACACAAACACTCCCTATAGGACTTTACAACCAAACTGAAAGGAATGCTTGAATCTTGCTGGTTGTGTATATACGGTGACACAATTTGGCCCAGTTTTATTGCTCAGAGCTGCTGATTCTGGGAAAACCAACTCAAATCTCCCTCTTGTTCCTTCATCTTTACAATAAAAAGGGAAGGCTTGGATTACAGAGTACCAAGACTGAAAACAAATCTACCAGCATTTAATTTCACTGCACAGCAGTTTTTCTCTTGAACTATTCCTCCTTGCAAGATCCTGAATAGGAAAAGACTTATGGACTATCTAATCACCATGCTCCCGAGAAAGAGTGATGATGTGAGAACGAGTGAGGATGTGTGGTCTTTTCCTTTACTTAGTGCCAGGAGGCCACTAGGTGCGTTCGCACCGAGAGACCTGTCCTGCAACTGTGCTCCGGTGAGACTGTCATGAAATAAATCTTCTCCTTCACTCTTTCCTTATTTTTGTGCTAGGCTTTCTACTACCCCAGTAAATGGCTGTATATTCCTCATCTTCTGACATATTTATCTGTAGGATAGAAAAATAACCTAGACAAGATTAACTTGATTTACTAATAAAAAGCAAACCAGCATATCCGAATGGCCAGATGCATCGCTTAGTCATTAATTAAAGCTTCAGAATTTTCCTATGAAATAAATATTGTGAAATCTAGCCTCTGTATTTACCTTTTTATTTGTTTCAAACAATTTCAAAATGAGAGGGTAGTCTATTTACCCTCTCTGATAGAAAAATTTAAGTAGAAACACATTGAATGATTTATGCCAAAGTCCCGTGTGTGAGTCACCTATACAGTATCTGGCCTATCTACTTGTTCTGAATTTTTCCTTATTATTTACTACGACATTTTAATGAGTATTCACCAGGTATTTGCTATGTGCAAGTCTCTAGGCTTTCCAAAACAGTCATAGCACAGATTAATAATTTGATGTTTATTTGGTACAACATCATATAAAGTCCAGGTGCCCTTTACCATTGCTCCTCAACCTATAAGTAAGTAATAACCTTTCCTCCTTTTTATTCGAAGTGGTTGAGATCACTTTTCACGTATGATGGACTAATTTGGTAATTAAATCAATGGCTACATTGGGGTACCATTTACATATTTTTATTGCTTCTGACACTTAGATAAATCAAATTATCCTGCTGGCTGATCTCAGGATACTGGAACTGGTTACATTTATAAAGTGATTTCACATCTTTGCTAAAAGAGTCACATCTTTATTGATAGCAAGTCAACAGGCATTTAATAATAATTTTTCTATCTCTTTCTTCTTCATATCAGGAGTAGACACCCATCAAAGGTAATGTCTGGGAGTGTTTGGGACTTATCCCTTGTAAATTTACACAGATCATCAGTTACTCAAACATTTCAGAATTTGAGATCAAGGACTCATTTGTTTCACATCCTCCTCACACTGAATAGCAAGCCTGAACTGTAGAGGTAGGATGTGGCATGTGTCTTGGGCAGTCTCCTGTGTGCAGTGCTGGCTGTTGAGGTACCTGCTCAGAGAAGCAAATGTGACTCAGGAGCTCCAATACTGGACTCAAGTGCCTCAAACACAATGTGTTGCAGAGAATTGTCGTACATCCATCCTGTTTTGGGTCCAGGCCTATGTGATCAACTTCATATGTCTGAAGAGAAATCAGAGGTGTGAGTTCACCAGGTGACTGCAGAGGGTGGGTGGTCAAGTCCCTGGGAGCATGCCCATCCCTCTGCTGAGCAGGGAGGGAAGCCAGGGAGGTTATACCCAGCATCTTGCTCCCCAGCCTCTCTGAGAGCCTTTTGACACCTCTGGTGAAAAACAAGGACCTCAGCTCTACCTGCTGTGTGACATGGGAGTCCACGCCTGCAGCTGCCTTACACCGCCACGGTGTTGGCCTTGCTGCAATCCATGCCCAACAATATATGGTGGGGCAGCCAAGCCAAGCTGTTTGAATATGGAGACCTTGGGTCCAGTGTGGGGTTTATGAAGTTAGGGCAATTAGCAGGTTCACTGTGGGAGTTGTTTCCACTGGCAACGATTTTGTATGTACAGTGACTGTACATTTCATCTGAACACAGCTTTGACATTAAATCACTAATTCTTTTGGCTTGCTCAGTGAGAATACAAATACTTACATAACTACACAAGTAAGTTAGGGACTCTGTTTTGTTCAGTTCACATGCAAATTTAATTGGCTGCCTGGAAATTAGCAGACATAATACAAGTTGTCTGCAGGCAACACAGATACTGTTCATATTTTCTGTGTGTATCTTACAGCATAGAGACTTTGAACATGTCAGTTATGGATGACTGCAAATATGCACTCTGTCTTGTCCTTAAGACACTCAATCTCTTCTCTCAGAATTCCTGTTTCCATTAGCATTGTCTTCACCTAAATTTAGAGATTCTGAGTTACAGATTGTCCCTTTCTGAGTATTTTTATGGTGTTGAGGGGAGCACAGGCCAAGTGGGTTCTCAGGGTATTTCTGTCATAAAAGTAGTGATTTCTACAATTTATTAGCCAGACACATTTTGGTATTTACCTAACAGAAGAAAAAAATATTAAGGCAGATGACAAAGAATAAAAATGTGTAATATGACTGAAGCAGTTTGCACCCTACTCATTACATAAATGAGGGTAGATGAGATGGTTGAAGAAATCTCCAGTACTAAAGGACTTAGTGGA
Organism: Caprimulgus europaeus; assembly: GCA_907165065.1. Next base: position 16,652,689 of record OU015526.1, read on the forward strand.
AAACTCTTGTGATGTGAGAGGGACCAGATATGTGAGTAGACAAAATGTCAGTGAGGAAACTCTTGGAAAAACAAGAAAATCTTCTTATTTCTCCAGGAGATTTTTCACAATGAAAGGATGAAGAAATCTGCCTGCAAGTGAAATGAGGAAGGCAAAGGGGTGCTGGCTGGAAGGACATTATGGTAGTACTTTCAAGATTGCAAGTTGTGATTTCCTGCCCTATGGATGAGGTTATTGTCAGCAGGAGGAATGAGAGCTTTCTACTCCCTCTGCTTGGGAAAGATTAGAAACTCGATGTTTTTCTCTACACACTCAGCATTACAACTCCATACAGGACCACTGTAGACTGCTGCCTGTAGGAAGCATTAAAACCTGGTCTTTAGCAAAAAATGCTGCTATCAACTGTCTTTCCATATCCCTGGGGGACTTTGATGTGGCTGTATTTCTTTCACTTAGTTTGTACTTTGTCTGACACCTTTGTGTCAAAGGGACTCCTTTTGAGAAGGGTTGTGCAGGGGAATGTGCTATTTTGCATTAGGTAAGCTCCCTCATCAGGAAATACAACTCTTAACAAAGCAAAGTGTTATGCTTCATAGCTCCAAAAAGATGTCTGCAGTATAGTCTTATGCAAAATATGCCACAAAGTCCTTGTAGTCTAATCTTCTTGTACTGTCACGATGACTGTCTGGTTGGCTGACCAGCCCAAACAGGAATGGTGCATACTCACACTGATCGGCCATGCCCATGTTGATACTCATATCTCTGACTTTGGCCACAGATGTCATGGAAGGGACAAAAATCATCCAAAGGCAAAGAAGCTTCATGTACGATAATATTTCATTCATAGCATTTAATTTAGCTGTTTTAATGGCTCCTCAAGAACCAACTGTAGGAAATCTCTGCAGCCTCAAGGTGTGTGGACTCTGAAGCCCTGAGAACTGCTGGCAGACTCTGGAAGAGTTGCAGCACCCTTGGAGCTGACATCCCTGCATTCTGTGGCAGCTATGGCAGCAACTGGCATGGAAAAACTGCCACCTTGCAACCACAAACGCCTTGCTTCTTGGTTTGAATTTGGCCAGGCACACTAGTACAGTTCCTAGAGCTGCTTCCCAATACATGGTGACTTCAGAGAAACAGGCCTGGGCAGGTCATGTCACTGCTTTGGTATAAAGTAACAGCTGCTTTTATGGAGAGCATATTAAATGTCAGAACACCTGGATAATGAGATAGTGAGATCCTTTCAGTGAGGAGAAGATAGGACTACCACCTGCATAGCTGAGAAGTAGCCTGTCATCCACAAATCAATGTCATGACAGGAGTCTGTACACTGCTTCATTTCAGTAGCCACAGCCCTTTGGACATGCTGTGTGGTGGTGGTATTTCTCATGAACATTTCAGTTCCATACTCCTGCATTTAATAATCTTTTAAAAAAAGTGTTGATTCTGAGTCTCATGATAAGACCAGCTTATGAAAATACTGGGATGTTACTGGCTGTAGCTAGCTTTGACATGCAACCCTAATCTTATGTCCTAGCATCTGGGCCCTAGCTGATGTACAGAAATCCCCTGTGTATTTCCTCCAAGATGCAGAGATTTCCATCAAGAATGGGCTTTATTTTCCCACCTGCTGGCTCAGCTGGTGTTGGATGTTGACTCTGTCCCAGTTCTTGTTTGCTGGGCCCTGGGAGCCTGAAAGGTGATTCCAGTCACGTCAGAGTTAACTACAAAAAATGAGGAATAAGGATGGCTAATGAAAAGGGGATTACAATTGCTCAAATTTATATTTTCACAGCTTCTCTTATAATCTTTACTCTCAGCGTCTGTAAGAGTAAAGGTAAAGGCCCCTTAGCCTGTGTCTGAGCTGATTGGCTGTCAGTTCATCCCTGTACTTTTGCCATCCACAGATGTTCTTGGTCATGGCAAGAAGACTGAGAGGAGGGAAAAATGGAGCTGAAGAAAACACTTTGGAAGAAATAAAAGGAGGACACAGGCAGAGGGAGAGGTCAGGGCTTGCCTGATCCAAGAGTATGCAACAAACTGATGAGGGAAAGGAAAAGAAAATGAAAGAGGAAAGCAAAGGAAAGGAGAACCAAGAACTGAGAAGGACCTTGTGAGGGAACTGGAAGGCACAGGATAGTAACAAATGGATGCTGAGCAGCAAAAGACAGGTCAGGTAGAAGTGAATATGGAGGGAATTAGACAAGTGCTAGGAACAGGGGGCTGGAAAATGAGAGAATTTAGAAGGTCTGGGCAAAGTACCTGTGACTGGAATGGATGGCTTCTAATAAACCTCCAAATCTTGTTCCTCAAGAAGTTCTCTGTGCCTATAAACATAGACCCATGCTATATGGAATTGAATATGCATATACCCTATCTCTAAACACAACACTAGATGGATTTGGAACTATGCATGGTATGCTATACAGTGCATTCATGAATATAGAGTTGGAAACAGGTATTCCTGCCAAATCTGTTGGGATACATGCCAGTCTCTCCTTGCTCTGCTGTCATACCCTGGTGGGTCTGGTGTCACCCCAGGCCCTGGGTCCAGCCAGCAGCAGGAGCAAGGCAGTGAGAGTAGGTGTTATAGAATCATAGAATAATTTGGTTGGAAAAGACCTTTGAGATCATCGAGTCCAACCATACCTGTCTACTACAAAACCATATCTCTGAGCACCCCATCTACCCGTCTTTAAACACCTCCAGGGTATGCTGTGCTACACACCAGCGCGGGTATCTGCGCTGTGCGACCTGGCAGGCACCAGTTGCCATCTAGTGGCTACTTTAGGACTGTCTGTGCCTGGAAAACAATTTTTTTCCAACCAACCTGCAACCCAGCAATTGCTTTTCTAGAGAAGGTTTGGACTGTTGGTCCCTCAAAGCCTCTGAGCGACTTGCACAGAAACAAAAAGTCTGATAATGGAGAATGTGCTTCTCTATCTGTGACATGCACAGAGCTTGGCCTTTCTTTGCAATCAGGTAAGTTGCTCACCTGCCTTCTAGGTGTGGATTTTGCAGGAGAAGGCTGTGAAAGTCTCAAAGCCATCCTGGTGAGAACTCAGCCCTGCTGGGGAAAGGCTGGCTCCTTTACTGGCAAAATGGCAATTCCTCCAAGGAGTTCAGCAGCACCAGGGTCTTCACCTCTCGCTTGTAAAGATTTTGGCCCCTAGCAGATTATTGGAATAGGCTGAAAGTTTTTCTCATTGTATTTTAGTATATTCAACCTTGCTAGGTCCCAACCAGAGCAAGACAAAATATTCTGGCTGTTGGTCCAATAGATATGTTGCACTTTGGGTCTACATCATCTCTCTCCCCTGGTCAATGAAAATTAAAGAGCTGGTGCAGACGGACTGTTTCAAGTCTGATGCCCTTGAGCAAAACTAAAAGTAATTGGACTTCTTTCCCCTTTTTAAAAGCTGCCAGTCACTTACACATTTTTTCTTTTTTTTTTTTTTTTTTAACAGAAGAAAAGAGGTGATAAAAGCTAAGAAAATTTGAGAAAGGTGTGAAAAGAGGGAGAAGCGCAAAGGAATGAGATCTGGTAAGGTTGCCCTGTATTCACTAGTGTCTTTGGACAATCCCATTATCTCAGGACATCAAATAGATAAATAAATCCCAAAAGAAAAAATAGGTGAACTTACTCAGGAAAAAAAAAAAAAAAAGTAAAATCCCAACATTTTATTATTTTCTTCAAAGGGAAGAAATGGAAGAATTTTCCTTCTCTGTCTCATAGAGTACCTCAGTACAACACAACCCCACATCCAGTACTGTGGTAGCGTTTGCTTGTCTTTGTGTTCGCCTGTGATGGATTATTCCATTTTGGATTATTGCCATTGTGGTATATAATCACAGTAGCAAATATTATCCAATTATACTTTAAGTACTTAGTACTTGTACCCCGATCCTATTGATGTTTTCAGAAGCAAAACTTCCCCAATTCTGAAAATACATTAAAATTGTATGAACATCTATTACAAAGTTATAATGGTAACTGGACAGTGTTTTGTTCATGCAAGAAAAATGAGACTAACAATACGTCTGTAACAGTAAAGCTTTGAGAATGTGTTTCATGGCACAGCTGCCTTTCTCCTTTCTTGGCTACGCTTGATGAGGCTCCTTGGTCTGTTAGCTCCGGGCTAAGGCAAACTAATATGTACCTGCAAAGCCTGACTGCAGGGCAAAAATCTGAAGCCTTCATATGAAAAAGAAGTCAGCAGAAAAAAACACATAGAAGTCTTAACAGTGGAAAAAACCCCTCTATTTATTTAATGCAGAATACTTATTGTTTTATATATTTATTTCAAAACAAAGAAAATTTTGCTTTATGTTTCTTTCTAAATTGAAGCTTTCATACTGTTCATCCTTCTTTTTTTCTTTTTTTTCAGTGGGGAAAAAAGGAAAGAAAATAAGTGAGACACTGAAAGCTGAGAACAAAAACATTTTCAATTTTTGGAAACAGAAAAGTAACAAAACTAGATTAAGCAAAATGCAAGTCTTCAAGGGAGTAGCACCCTGCTGTAAGGAGACATGATTGTATAGGAAATAAAAGGCATAAATTGCAACAGAGAATTTCAGGTTAGAAAAAATGTTTTAAATCTGATTAGCTAGGTGACACTGGGGACTGCCGTCGCTGGAGATACATAGGGTTTGGTTAGACATCACATATTTGAAATAACCTGGAACAATCTGCTCGCTGGATCAGCCAGTCTTTGCCTCCTCCTAAGACAGGGGCTACCAGGCAGATGACTTCCAGAGATGCCAGACCTTCACAGAGAAATGAGCTAGCTAGTTATGACCTCCAGCCCCAACTTTGGCAGTCTCATCACACCTACTGCTGCAGGGAACGGGGAAGGGTACAACCTGCCAGTGCCTCCCCTGAGCCCAGGAGACAATCCAAACTGGCTGATGGAATATTCCATATCATGCAATGTCATGATCAGCATATAGATAAGGGTTGGCTGAGAAGTTCTGCCTCTTCTGGGATTGCAGTCTCAGGATTTTTCTCCTCTGGAATTGCTAGCCAGGGATGGGCTGGGCATCAGTCAGCAGGTGGTGAGCAGCTGTACTGTGCATCAACTGTTTGTATATTCTATTGTTATTATTACTACTATTACTATTATTATTATATTTTATTTAATTTATTAAATTGTTTCTATCTCAACCCACGAGTCTCCTTACCCTTACCCTTCCAATTCTCTCCCCCATTCCCCAGGGGCCAGGGAGGGTGAGCAAGTGACTGTATGGTGTGTAGCCACCTGCTGGGTTAAAACCATGACAAGAAGTCTTATTATCAGTGTAATTTTTTTTTGAAGTGGTCTTATATTGCCTGTTTACTTAACCTTAAAAAATCCTGGCTGAATAGAGTTAAATAAGCACTATATTACCAAGCAATTCTTAGCTCTTGTTTATTTAAAAAGAGCAGAGTGAACCTATCATTGTCTGAAAGGAAAGTTACGTTCCAGATCCCTGCTTGCTTTGGGCACCAAAGCAGGAAGCCTATTTTGTTTTAACATTTTTAAATTTATATACTGGAACTAGTGCTGGAGTATCATGAATGTGATCACTGAGCATTTTTCTCCTATGTATTCCTCTTTATTCATTCATCTTAATATATAACAATATATAAATGATTGCATAGCATGTGTGAAATGTTACAATAAAATCTAGAAAAGGAAGGGACATTATTAGAGGGTTAAGTTGTCCAGCTGACAGCAAGACTGATAGCTTTGATATTCCTCTGTTATTCCCAATTACATCCTCAGTATGTGCACAGAGGCACAACCTGTGCTTGTGCTGTCTGGCTGTGATCAGCAAAGGGACCATGTTTAAAAACATGGCTCAGTTTTGGTCTGTTCATGAGTTTTGCTAGTGAGTGAGGACTAAAATTATGCTGAAGTATGTGGCAGGGCTTTTTACACTTTAGCTCTGTTCCCACTGGCTGATAAAGCCAGGTGAGAGCTGCACTTGTGTGTGTTGCTCAGCTGGAGCTATGTATAAACTTTTTCCTTCGACGAGGAAAAGCCCCAACCAGAGCTTGCCATGACTGCAGCATGTACTAATCTCCAAACTGAGCTCATGACTGACAGGTTTGTATTTCCCTGGTGGAAATCATACTTATTTTCAATATATTTGCTGACATTAGAGACCAGGGCTCTCAGACAACCATTTTATGTTACAGAGTACCTTAACTTGCTGATAAGAGACATTGATGGTGAGGACAGAGATGTACACTCACAGTACACCTGCATTTTATGTTCATTGTAAACTCTCAGCTGAGTTATGTTAGTGCCTGTGAATGCTCAATAAATAGAAGCTAAGCTAAGCTAACAGCAAGCATAAGGATGACATTATAGGTCCCAGACCCAGCAAAGTATTTCTAGTATTTTTTTCAGTACTTGCATTTCACTTCTACTTTCTAATCTGTGTCTGCTCTACCCATCATACCCTGCACAACATAAGTTTTTTACATTGTACTAATAAAGATCTAGATTTCAGTGCTAGAAGGAATCAATAAAGTAACCCAGCCTGTCCTCCTGCATAATCTAGGTCATTGGTTGTCTCTCTTGTCATTTCTACATCCCAGCCACACTAAGGCTGCGAGTTTCCCAAGCAGTGGTTGTGAGATGTTGAAAAAAGTAGTATATCAAAAAACCAGTAACATCTCCCCCTGCTGCTCCCACTTTGCCTTTCAAGTGCCAGTATATTTTGCTGCCAGAACAAAAAACACAAAATAAACAATAAAAGCTCATTGTTGGGGAAAACTAAGGTGCCCTGACCTAGACTGGATCTCTAGAAAGCAGCAAAGTATTTTCACAATGCTGAGGCCACATAGAAACAAAGGGCCCGTGATTATAAGAGGATTTACATTAAAAATAATTAATATTGTGATATCTTCCTTGGAGGTAGGTACTCACTGGGTGTCACACCACCTCAGCAGGAATCCTGCACAGTGCCTGGGGAAGCAGCCAGGCTAACCAGGTGCCTGGTGAGATGCCTAAGCTGGACAAACAACCCTTCAAAGTCTGTTTTAACACCTAACTCGGGGTGGAAGGACATGCCTCATCCTGTTCAGGAGCCACAGACATTAAGCATATCTTGGAATTAAAAGCCTAAGCATTTATTTTTGACAAACAGTCAATGAGACAGTGGTACATGCATAACCCTAACATCCATTTCCTCAATATGCTATGGAGTGGAGCAGTCATGTGAAATGTGGACAGCGAGACCTGGTTCCTAGCTTCTGTTTCAGTGAGTAAGACATGTCATGGGACGTGAAATATCTTAAAATGAGAGAAAGTAGTACCCACCTTTGGATCCCCTACAGCCTTGCCTCGCTGAGTGGTTGGGTTCAAGTCCCCCCATGCTCTATCCACAGCATAAAAAAAGCCTTCTTTCATTGTGTCTTTGGAAGAAAGGCCAACAAAGGTCTATCCTTGAAACCCAAGTAGAGGGTAGATACCATTTTCCAGCACTACATGCTTGTCCTTGAGGAGCAGAGCTAATCCTAGAAGTTTCCTGCAGGCCAGTGCTGTCAGCTGCCAGGACAGCTTGCTCAGCACTGTGGACTGGATCTGAAGATCCACGTCTCCTAATACAGGAAGCTTTGATACTTCATTTGGATTCCTAACTTCTTCAGGGAGTCTGTTGGCTTAAATACAGATGTTTCAACATTAGATCATATTTAATCTTTGAGCACAACCCCAATCTTTACATCTGTTTTAAAAATGGGGCTTCAGTTCCTAAAGAACCCTGAAAAATCTTGTCCTATATCAGAATTTAAAGCACTCCACTAAGGGAGAACCCCTCATACCCCTGCAAGTCATTTCACTGTTAAACTACCTGCACTGCCAAGAAGTAACAGAGGACAGAGTCAAAATTTGTCTGGCTTCAGCTTTCAAAAACTGCATGATCTCTTCTTGGTACATGGTAGACAGCAAGGATCCCTGACTAGTTGGATAATCCATGCTACTCGCAAGAAGCCTCCTTGTTTTGTCATTAGTATAAGATAAAATCCACAAATTATCTCACTGTCCATTTATACACCAATTACTTGATGCAGAGGTACCATATATGCATGTGAGAGCTAATGGTGCACCTGGATGACCGACTTAAGTGCACCCAAATCCATGGTACAATGGAAGGGTGATTCCACATCCCTCCTCTGCCACATGGTCAACCTATTTGTTTGGGCAGCAGTATTTGCACAGTCCCATCAACAGCTGGTTTAGTGAACTGACAATTTCGTTTTGTAGATGAAATTTCAGGCTTCCTGGTCCAGCAGTCTGTGACTGTACAACTCAACACCAGCATGGAGGAAGGCACTGGCCAAGGGGCAGAAGAGGAGGGAAGGTGAAAGGTGCCTTGCAGTCGCAGCCTCACCATAACCCTACTCTGGCTAATTAATCACACAGTCAGTGCTAAAAAAATCTATTCCTGCCCTACTAAGTTACTGCTGCTTCAAACCATATTTTTCTTCCCTAGTTATTTGGCAAGAGTGTTATGTTCCTAGCTTTAAATACAGCTATCTAGGGACTCCCAGAGACATGTATTTTTATTATGTTTTTCTTTTGGACTTTATTCACAAAGCCAGCAAGGATAAGAGCTAAAAATTTGAGATTTGAAAGAGCAAGGGGATTTAAATCAGAAATAGCCTTTCAAGGAATTTTGGTGAAACATCAGAATCTGGAAACAAAGACTAGAATGTAGATAGAATTTCCATGGTGTTTAAACTTTCATGTTTAGTAGAAAAAAACACCCTGCTTGAAACAGACCCAGGATTTTTGAGAAGCTGATGGAAGTAATGGAGTGTGACATACATAGCTAGGACAAGGAATCTACTGGAAGAAGCAAGCACAGTATCTTTAAGAAGTTGCCAAAACCTGCAGAAGGCTGACACAGGCAATTTCCTCTAAACTGAAGCTACAAGCAAATGGAACAGATGGGAGGCTGTTGAAATTGTGAAGATAAGAGTCTTCTGAGCTGGTACATGAAATGGCCAAGCAGGCAATGCTGAGAAAATCTAAGTTATCAAGAGCTTGGTGTAAGTGTGTGCTATATGAAGGTGCAGTCACCTTTGTTCAGATGATCGCATTAAATCTTAAAACCAAAACCATTTCACATAGAATGACTTTCATGGGAAGAGAACAAAAATCTACCAGTTAAATTCACTCTTTACAATATAAACAGGTACAGCTCCAAGGAAATCAAATGCTGCTTTGGAAGGATATGTAGAAGTCACTCAGCGTATGCCAACTTCAGGGCAGCAATCCTCTTCAGACCAGTAACTCCCAGCATCACCACTCTCACGGAGGTCTCACTACCTCTTCCAAAAAACAAGGAGTGACAACAGTCTGTGGTGGCAAACAATCTTTTCCCAATGCAGAACTTGATACAGGTATCAGACTTTGACCACTTTTAGTGTTGACACCTAAGCCAGTATTGAACTTGCATCACAGTGGATGGCTGTTGATAGTCACTATGACCAGGAGCACTCACTGCTCTTGGTTGCCAAGTTTTATGGGACAAATTTTTACTGAATTTCTGAAGAGGTGAAGGCAACTCCAGAGAGCACGCAGCCTGAGGCACCAGGGCCAGAGGCTGTTCTGTACATGATGCCTTCAGAACATAGTCTGAAAGAGAAGAAACAGTAGACGTGTGTATTTGGGATGGATGTCACAGAATTAAAGAAAACCCAACAAACCACAACTGAGAAGTAGATGTGTTACTAGGGAAGCTGTTGGAATAGAAAATTGAGGCATTCAGAGATCTGCCAGCATCAGCAAAAACTTTGCCCCAGCTTTTGCATGCACCTACTGACTTTGGAAATTTTGCCAGTTGCGAGAGTTACAAGCTTGCCAGACCCATCAAAAAATAAAACTGCAAATTAACTTCTAATGGTGACCCTTCAGTTGGTTTGAAAAAAACCCCAACCAAACAAAATCCATTTGTGTGACTTAAAATCTACTTGGTAGATAACCCCATGGTATCTTAGGTTGAAGACAATGAAGAGATGTAAAAAACCTTTAAGTAGAATGCTCTGGAAAGTATTAAGAGATACTGACAATTAGCCAGTAGTCAGCTGGTTAACACAGATGGCTGAGGTACAGTAAGCATGATTCAAGTTCTTGTTCTGTAAAGCTCAGCAGGGGAACTTGAACTCCATCTTCCACCAGGATGTCTCTAGTCCACTCAATATTTTAATAAAATGAAGGAGTTCCAAGAGAAGGAGGTGGAAGAAAAAACAACCACCACAACATAAAAAAAATAGTGAAGTGGTTTAGAAATTTATTTGGGTTGTGGGGTAGCTATGTTATTGCACTAAAGGTGGTAACAAACTGCCTTGAGCAAATCTCTCCATAAAACACTTTCAGGACATACTGTTCCATCATGGTGCAGAACAGTATTTTTTTCCCTGAGCTCTCTAAATTTGCACTGGGTAGGAAAGTATAGTTGTATTATACGTATGTCAAGGTTCAAGTTGGACAACAAGCCTAACTTCTGAACAAGATGGATGTGCCTTCTGTACCTAAGGGAAAACTGATTCCTCACCCCTCCTCCTTCCTTGAGCTCAGGAAGGGCTCCGGTAGACAGAGTGTATGAAAAACTTGGAAACTGTAAACATTCAGTGCCCAAGCTGTGCTTAAATATAGCAGACCACTACTGTACCTGTAAAGCATAATAGTAATTTAGATGACAGGCACTTGAAACTATTAAGCAAAGAAAAAATAATCCAAACACGGATTGCCAGTGATATGGCGTGGCAGAAACGTCTACTTTGTTGAAAAGGAACAAGAAGATACTGTTTTCATACCACCATGCAGTGAGTGAAGTGTGAGCAAGTTAGTATAGTGTGTGGAACTGGTACTCCCCTCTCCCCTCCTTTAAGTAAAAGTTGCTCTCCCAGTAGCAGATACTTCCATTAATGCCTCCGTATTATGGATTAATTTACTGAGTGATCAAAGATACATTCCACAGACAAGAGGATTTTACTAAATGTTATCCATCACTAAGGGGAAGGATAGTAGAAGACCTTCTAAGCAGGTTAACTCTGACAGATTGTCATTGACCTTCAGGTTTGTATTTCTCTACTGTGATCATTAGACAACAGAGAGTCAAGAGGATCTGATACGCATGAGCAGGAGCTTTGTCAATCATTGTAATCCATCAGAAGAGAGGTGCCTGTAAAACAGGCAAACATAAATTGTGCTGTGGTAGGAGAGGTACTACCAGCAGAGAGAGAGAAGAAGAAATAATGATAATGTGCAGTGGGGTAGGGGCCTTCCTTAGGAACCTTCTCAGCAATCTCACTATTGAGTTCAGGTGTAAGGAAACAAAACCAGAACAGATGCAGGGAAGGACTCCAAATAGCATCAAAAGTCTAGAAAGTACCAATTGAAAACCAAACAGTTGAGCCTGTTTAGCCTTACAGAAAAAAGGCTGAGAAGAAATCTACATTTTGGTCCATGCATACTGCAGTGGGCAAATGGGGGAAAAAAACCCAAAAATAAAACAAACAAACAAAACCCCCCAAAAAGAGTCAACTTATCCCAAAACTGCATATGAAGTGCATAAACATTAGTGTTAGTAATATATAGGTACATACTAGAAGTATGTTAGCAAAGTATGTATTAGTACAGCAGCAGAGTTAAGGTAGAAATGAAAAAGAGTAAACTTCCAGAGAAAAGAGTTTTTTTCCTTTTTAGACTCAAGTTTCCTTAGGAAAAATATTATGTGTGCTCCTGCTTTTACAGTGTACTAAGCCTGGTAAATGGATAGGTCCTTTCCCTACTATTTATATACCTAAAATATAAGAACCTGTAAACACTTCAAAGACACTAATCAGGTAAAGCTTACAGACATTGCTCCAACCAAATACATTTGTAAAAACAAGTTCCACAGCAATACAATTAAAGGATAATAAAATATGGCAACTCAGATTTTTGGCAAACATTTTATAATTTTTATATAAAAATCTCAGTAAGAAACCAAGCAGAATATCTGACGGAAACATCTGCCTTACAACAAGTTCAAAAAAAACTTCACAAAAGGAAAAAGAGAAAAAAAAAGAAAAAAGAAAAGTAAAATAATCCCCCCCCCACCCCAATCCTTTTTAATTATAAACCAGAATATCAACAAAACACTTAAAATAATCTCAGATTGTTTGGCAACTCATCACATCATAACAAGAGACACATTTGATCATAAGAAAAGTTTAACTTTATATACAATTTCACTTGAACATTTGCTCTTACCAGAGTTAATATACATTAAAAAAAAGAGTCTGGCAATAATACCAGGTTCTATTTTTAATACCTGTGTACAAAATGTAACATAAAATGCTGAAGCTCTATAGTGAGGGGAAGTGACATTTGATTTCAATGGGTCCCTCTTTGTTGAAAAAAATAAAACAACAAACAAACCAAATACTGAAAGAACGGGTGTTTAGTTGCAAAATAAAACTGTTTCATTTCAGGGTGGTGTTGGCTGACTGTGAATAAATCAAACCCAATACTATTTATTTCTTGCGGTTGGTAGTAAATTCACAAGTGAAAATATAATCTAGTAAGATTACATTTTAAATTTTATACTTTGTCACAAATGTGAACAGAAAGGAGCCACGTCCCTTTCACTATGCTAATCTACTTTAATGCATGCGAGAAAAATACTTTACCAACTGAGCATATTTTAGAGAACTTCAGATTTTAGCAGCCCTGGAGGAGCAGAGGGGAAGTTTCCTACTGACATCTGCATAGAATGTAAAATATATAATTAAAAAAACCTAAGGTATATACTAAAGTTTACAGACCAATGCTTTCCATATAATAAATAAAATGTCCATTGTTGATTAGATTCATACGCAGAGTAAAATACAACCTATTTTTACAAGTTTATATACAAAGTGTATTAGTAGGCCCAGGGGTGCCTCGTGGTTGGAAGCATCTGCATTAGCACGTCACATTGGGAAACCCCAACTTTCCAAGTCAGTGATAAAATATATAACTACTTTGTTTTTCATTCAGATACAAAGTAAACTTATTTTTCATCTGAAATAAATGTACATAATATTCTGTATAAACAATAGTTTATAAAGCTGTTTAAAATGTAACTTAAAAGTACTGCATTGATTAACTTAGAGCTCTGAAACAAGCACGTGCAAATCCCTTTGCTTTAAAAAAAAAAATAGAAGCACAGATGGTTTTTGTCTTTTGACTCATTTGTGAACAGTACTATCTGGTAAAGATTATCGTTTTGCTTTCTTTACTGGCGTCTCCTCTGTTTTCTGCTGGCCTTTTCTCCGTACCACCGTTGGGCTGTCTTCTCTTTTGCGCTTGGTAGACTGCACCTTTAACCTGAAAAGCATTAGTAATAACTATTTTAACAATGGTAGGAGGATCTGTAAAACAAAAAAGGTGGTCAGACACAATCCTGTTTCGAGGATGGAACTTTACTGTCCATCTCTGATGAATTACCAGGATATATTATTTAAAAGCTTACTACTAAAACATTATATACCAGCACAGACCATAGGGAGACCTTGCACACTTCCATCACACTTTAGCAGGGTACTGTTTGCTAATCCTGCAAGTCTCAGAGTGCTCCAGATGCAGAATTTGGAGCTAGAGCTCTCCTCTTTCTCCTTTTTTTTCTTTTTTTTTTTTTTTAAGAACTTGTGGATTGTAAGAGAATATAATGAACTATATTATCTTGTACCCTGTCTCACAAAGACAGAAGAATAGCAGTAGTGGCTTAAGTCTCACATACATAAGAGGGAGCAAGGTGCAGACATCCTGTACCCTTATCTCTATTTAAGCATCCATATATAAGTCCATCACATTTCAACTGCAAACGGTTTTAAGCGTGGCTTAAACTCCTGTCCATTCATAACCATGCCAAGTAATCATCATGAAGGGAACTGCAACAGCCAATCAGTGCATGAAACACGTGTTCCCGAGGTTCAGTTTGATGACACTGTCACATTTCAGAGTGGATGACAAGTAAATGCATTTGGCATATAACACATTTTACAGGTAAACTACAAGATGAACAGCAACTGTGCATCACATTTATTACTCCCTTGGGATTTTACACCGTGATCTCAACTTAAAAAATTAAAAAGTGTACCAAGGAAGGAGGGACACATTTTCAAAACTTGATATAAGGACTCTCAGAGTTTCTCCTCTTCTACAAGCTGATCTTAGAAAGATCTTTGAAGCATTAGAATCGTGATTATATGTTGCTTTAACCTGAACTACAGCTGCACTACTCCCCATTCAGAAAAGAATCACAGCTCAAGTTAAAGTACTGCCTAACAGCATTTTCAGGTTCTCCCAAAAGGTTTTTGAAGAAAGAAAAAAAATTCTCTTCTTCCAAATGTTAAAGAAAAAACGTAAACAGAAGAAAATCCTTTAAAAGCTTTTATATATCACAAGAGAACAGAAAAGAGCAAAGCCAGACTGCTGTTCAGATTCTGAAGCAGCATTACATATAGGGAAAGGATCAATGTAGTCTCTTCCAAAACAAATAAGAGAAGTGGATTCAACTTTAATACTTACTGTGTCAATGGAGGAGATTTATTAATTTTTGCATCACTTGGAGATCTTTTCTTTGCTGCTAGGTTCTGTTGTCTTCTAGGAGAAACTGAACTTGGACTGCTGCCTTTAGAAGTTGCACGTGTGGTTGGCTTGCTGGGCTGCTTTCTGTAATACAAAAGAATGATGAATGTATATATAACAAAATACTTTTACCAAGTCACTTTCTTGCATTCCAAGTAAAGAAAATTTAGACTGCACAGTATTTGCAACAAGTAAATCAAAGCTGCCAAAAGAAACAGTGAAAAAAAACACTGGCATGTTTCAAGATGCAAACTGCAATGCCAAGCTGTGTATTTTCATATCAAGTGTAGCATCAAAAGGCTACTTTATTGACAATATTTAACTAAATAAAAACCCTAGATCCAAAAATCTGCAATACTGGTACATAAGTGTTCATGTTTAAAAAACTAGCTCGTAGTACTAGCAGAAAAACAAAAGAAGAAAAGGCAAACAGGCAGTAGAAGAAAAAATAATTTGCTTATCTGGTGTGAAGAAAGAACTCATATTTGTTTCAGTATTCATCAGCTCAGAAACATGAGGAACTGGTTACTGGTGATCAACTTCATAGTTTGGAAAAAAGGTTACTTAAGTGAGGAAAAACTGATAAACCAGCAATGCAGAAGATGAAGAAGCATCCCCTTACACAGAATTATTCCCCAGTGCTACTTATAAAATGCAGTCTGTTTGCAGCACCTTAAGATAGAGATACTTTGTTACACTCGGAGCTAGAAAGACAGCATTGGAAACCTCATATACAAAACACACAAACCTATAAATTTAAAAAAACATACGCTTCCACAAGCAATCAGAATGAAAACACTAATATTTAAACTTCTATTACAATTTTAGAGTTAATTACATGAGACTAAAGGAAGTCCCTTTGCCTTTACTAAAATTGTTCACTAAGCGGTAGTGGTAAACCTCCACAGTTTTTATTTAATGAAGACTACATAACAACTTTCTCATTCATCTCTCAACCTGTTTTTTGGCTGGGACAGAGCTAGTCTTTTTCTTAGTGGCTAGAATAGCGCTGTGTTTTGGTTTCAGTATAGGATTTGTTATGAGAAGAATTTTGATAACATACTAATGTGTTCAATTGCCACTGGAAGACAAAGGACTTTCCAGCTTCCCCGTGTTCTGCTAGTTTGTAGGTGCAAAGGACTGTGGGGAGTGAAAATTAAAATTAGCAAACCTAAACTGGCATTTGGATATGCCAATGGGATAGTCCTTATCATACAACATCAAGTACAGTATATTCATGAAGGTCTCTGTCTCTGTCTCTCTCTCTCAGGATCTTGCTCCTCTGTGATTACAGTTTTGGTTTCGGGATTGTTGATCCTGTGGGATCGTTATCCAGGAATGGGTGAGCAATTGAGTTGTGCAACACTCATTTGTATATTTTATTATTACAATTATTACCATTATTGTTGTAATCATTATTTTAAATTCTATTTTATTTCAGTTATTAAGTTGTTCTTATCTCAACCTACCAGTCTCCACAGCCTTACCCTGGCAATTTTCTCCCCTATCCCTGAGTGGGGGAGAGGGAGTGAGCAGCTGTTTGGTGTTTGGCTGCTAGCCAAGTTAAACCACCACAGCTCTGAAATGATGAATTCAAGATCACACTGTGAACAGTGCTTCAAATGGGTCCCCAAGGCTAATGGATCATACAATATCCTTAGGAATGAAGTAAATCTGATGAATGTACATAAATCTCACTATGAACATAAAAAAAAAAAAATCTGGGCTATAATTCTCCTCTGGAAGGCAGCAACATGAATTAAAACTTCCTAAAGCTGATATCTTTCTTTGTTTCCACAACAAAGTCAAGAAGCTGAATCACAGAATGTTAAGGATTGGAAGGGACCTCAAAAGATCATCTAGTCCAATCCCCCTGCCAGAGTAGGATCACCTAGATGAGATTACACAGGAAAGTGTCCAGGTGGGTTTTGAACATCTCCAGAGAAGAAGACTCCACAACCTCCCTGGGCAGCCTGTTCCAGTGCTCTGTTACCCTCACTGTAAAGAAGTCTCTTCTCAAATTTAAGTGGAACCTCCTGTGTTCCAGCTTACACCCATTGCCCCTTGTCCTATCATTGGTTGTCACCGAGAAGAGCCTGGCTCCATCCACCTGACATTCACCCTTTACATATTTATAAACATTAATGAGGTCACCCCTCAGTCTCCTCTTCTCCAAGCTAAAGAGACCCAGCTCCTTCAGCCTTTCTTCATAAGGGAGATGTTCCACTCCTTTTAATCATCTTTGTGGCTCTGCTGTAATTCAGTTTGCCTAAAAAAAGGCAGACCTGTGCTAATGCAGTTGAAGAACGGCTGCCTGAAAACAGAACTCTTCCTACCACTAGTCTTTTGCAGCAAAATTGCTTTCTGAGCTCACAGACCACCATACCAGAAATTAAACACTCCAGTACTGCAGATTCACGTATTTAACTTGGATAATACTTGGGAAAAAGAAATGCCATGGATAATTATATTTTCACCTTGTTCCAACCCCAAATATCAAATGGTGAATTGCATAGTCAAGTCAGAGGTCCCTTTTTACCTATCAGAACTAAGTGCCTTTAGAGTCAGCTACTGAGACATCACTAGGATGAAGACTGTCAACAGGATAAATTCTTACCTTCTGACATTCAGTTATCTCTTTTGAGACCCTAACAGTTTCCCCACCTCCCATTTTGTCTTTTCACCCCTAGAAGAACAGTAAAAGAATTAGAACCAAAACTATTTGGGAAACTCTCATAAAAAAGGTAAAAAGGCAAGCAGCAAAAATCGCCTGAAGAAATGAACCCAACAATTGAGAACAATGTCAAAAAAAGCCTGCTATTGGTGTCTCTACACAGTTACCTTTGAGCCTCTAATCTTGTGGCTGATCTAGTTGTGGCCCCAGAATGTGCTTCATCATCTTCCTCATCATCCTCTTCCTCACCTTCCTCCTGCTCTTTTAGTTCATCTTCAGAAGATGTTAATTTCCGACGTTTTCTTTCTGGCTCCAGTGTTTCTGCCCATGTAAAATTTTATATATCTGCTATAAGTTTCCAAAAGCCCTCCAAAAGGATACGGACACTTAGTTTAGAAAAGGTATTCTATTCACAAATCCCATTTTAAGTAAGTAATTTTCCATTTCCTCTATGCTTCAACATTTTTAATTCACACTTGTTTGACTTAATCTTGCTAATACATTCACCATAGTTTACTTATGCTGCTCGTAGCCAGAATTCATAGAAAATTCATGAGGCTTTATAGAAGCATCTGGGATGTAGCAATTCTGACATGAGATTATAGCAATTTACACATATTTACATAATATTTACACTAGCTGTAACTCAATGATTTTTCCTCAAGAAAGGAAAATTGAATAAAGCTTATCTTGCTGCTATTAGTAAACAGAAAGACACAGTAATATCATCTCATTCCGTCAGGAGCAGAACAGTTTCAAGTTTTTACCAGTTTCCTCTGATTGAGCCAGAGAACGCCTGGGCTTCCTCCCCCTTTTACGCACAATCATTTCTGCTTTCTCAGCTTCATCTTCCTAAAAAAATAAAATGGAAGCAAGTAAGGCAAGAATAATTTAATTTAAATAGAAGACAGATATTTTTCATTACATCCTGATTATAAACTTACAAATTAAAATGGCTGCACTTACATTTGTTGTTTCTTTCTTATCAGTTATGTCTGTACCTAAAAACAAAGGAAAGAACAAAACTTAATCCTGAACTTCAAATCTTTTGCTAATCAGTTTAAAAAGGAGTTCTTCCAAACACCGTCAACTTTGCATAAACACCACAGCAGCTCAGAAACCCAAATTTAAAGTCTGTATCTAATGTAGAATACAGTTTTGTTGTGTGGGGGTTTTTTTTGTATATACAGAGACTGAGACCTTTTTTTTTTTTAAGTAGTAGGGCTTTATATGACTGACATTATTTATTGCTTTGTGGCATAAGCTGTTTTGTTTTAATAGAAAAGCAGAAGTTACTTACCCCTTTCAACTACTGTCAACCAATTACAGAAGCATAGAAAAATTTAGCTTGGAAGGGGCCTCTGGAGGTCATTTAATCCAACCTCCTGTTCAAAGCATGGTTAAATTAATTGATCTCATCATACTGCTCAAGACCTAGTTCAATCCAATTTTAAAGTCTCCAAGAACAGGGTCCCTCCAGGCAATCTATTCTACTGCTGAACTATATCCATGGCAAAGCACCAAGATGGCTGTAGCTCAAAAAGACAGTATTTAAAACCTGTCTAATACCTGGTATGCAAATTACACTACTTTCTCTGTGAAACTACTTCTTACTTCCAGTTCAGTACTTCTTACAGACTGGCCTGTGTATTTTAAAATACATTTATAACTCCAAAATTCATGCCTCAACCTGGCCTCTCTCTGTGGTAGATGCTTACCACTTCTACCCTGCCTAACTCTATGATAAGAAAGAGATTATTTGACAATGCTTTTGAGCTTTGTCAGATGGAATTATCTGCAACACTGCAAGGGTAAAAATTCTTAGCAATAGGAGAGAAGCAACCTAAACAAAAGAAAGTGTTTATACCTTTCTTTCCTGCCATAAAATTGCTGCCTATTTTTGTTTTCTGAAAGCTACACAAAAGATGACATAAACTCTAAACCCACTATCAGTTAGACTGACAGAACAAACAGAAGAATGTCAATGCAATAGATCAAAAATAGATCTCAAAGAGCAGAAATATTCTAAAATTCACACACAAGTTTTCTGTATTTCCTTTGTTAAGGTCATGGGGAAAAACTTTTACACAAAAGCAAATGAAATAAAAATGTAAGTATGTTCAATTATTCAATAAAGAAATGCAGCAAAACCTAGGACTGTCCACTGTATTAAGTATTTTATACAAAATAAGCCTAACGTATAACCAACATTTATTAGTTCTGTTGTGTTCAAAAAAACAGATACTTCAAAATTCTGGCAAATTTGTAGCAAAATGTTTTTGACTGAAGAACACTCCATAGAAGCACAAGACAGGCCTTTCTTAATAGACACAACCCTCTCTTTAGGATGTGAAAATGTTGTACTTTTGCCTCAATACAAGTATAAAAATAATAAGCTATAGTATTTAAAAATCTTACTAACTTTGCAGCAGCAACCACTGGTAAATGTAAAATAATTTTAGTTTCAAGTTCAGTGTCAGTGTTAAGGGAAGATTCTGCCTTCCGAAACCAAATGCCTCTTCACTGTATGAGTTGTACTGACTGAAAAGAAACTCTCTGCTTCCCACTCTATATGCACGTCTGTCCCTATTGCAAACTCTTGTCCAGAACATCCAGAAATTACTAGAATTAGCAAACTACACAGAGGAATCACACTTTATTTTCTTTTCACTGCCAGGGGTTTTCAACTCCTTTTTTTCACGAGTGCTAACGTATGATAAAAAGTTTAACAGAATGTTTCATAGACTTCATACATTCTTAATATTGCTGTGACATCAACATCCTTTTACCTGGAAAGCAAAATGTTACTTAACATACTAAATTAAGCTCTAAGTACACAGTCAGGTGCCTGTCCTTTTGAATAAAAAGCAAACCAGAATGCACTTTTATGCCTTTCTCACATTCTTGTCTGTTACCTTTGCATTTGATAGAAACCAAGTACCACAAAACCAGCTAACCCTCCAGAGACAACTCTGAAGCATATGAATTAAAGCTGACATTTTAACAAACGCAGAGAAAATAGGAAATAGTCCATATGTGCAGTGCAGCCAGATTAATATCTCAGTAGAAACTGAAACTTTTGGAAAGTCCAGAAGATTTGATGTTTTTTTAAACCCCTTTTTTCACATGAATGTTAACTTACGATGTTACGTCAAAAAGACTTTTCTCAGATTCGCTGCATGAATGCTTATATTTGTTTACAAACCATTTTTAACCTGCCTTTCAAGTTCATCTGCTTCCTGAATGGATTCTAGAGTCTATTTTATGAATGGCTGTAATTAAAAAGACACATTTAAACAACCAGTGCAGTTCAGAGTCCATATACACGAAAAATTAACTACGCCATCTAAAATTCATCAAAGTTTGATCTCTTACAAATCAGAGATGTTTGAATAGGCAAGAGAAATAGAAAAGTATCTCACTTTATTTGACTTTAGTCTGAACCACTAAAAGTACATTTCTGAGCAAAGTTAAGTGATCCTTTTCTAAAGATCTTACAGCAGTTGTGAAGGGGGAAATATCTCCTCAAGCTACCACTAAGCCCTTCAGACACATATCCACAGATAATCCAATTAACTGAACAAAATTTGAAATTTTAAAAGTTGATGTACTAAGTGTGATTGATAGTCACTGTGTGAAAAAAATAAGCAGAAATGGAAAATAGCCACTAAGAACAAGTTTGATGGAATAGCTACCTGCCTCTGAAGCTCTGCCATGTGCCTATCCACACAAACAAATTATTTGGAATATTCTGTAATGCATTATTCAACAGTTTACAGTGCTGCTGCATCTTTGAAGTAAGTTCTTATCAAGCTGCTCTTTTTTTGAAATTAAAACTCAGTAGGAATTAGGGACAAATTTTCACTCTTCTTCAGTCTTCACTTTACTCAGATGTTTTCATACGCTGATAATACTGACTACCAGAGATGATGTTTAGGAAGAACTCTCATTATTTTCTTGAAAATCCTCTTCTATTTCTTACATCTTTTGTTTTACTTGTTAAAGCAGATACAATTTGCTTACCTGTTTCAGGTGTTTTTCCTCTACTTGCAAAGATAGGAAACTGCAGCTGAAAAAAAAAAAAAGTGTTTTTCTTAATTTAAAGAAAATCAGAAAAATCGAGGATAGTATTATAGAAACTTGCTCCTATTCGTAGTAGGACATATCTGCAAATCTAGAAAACATGAACATTCTAATGAGCATACAGAAAGTTGGTATTGAGTTTCTTAACAGTAGCATGCATTTTTCAATTTACAATAAAAATTTGAAACAAGTCAAATCAGCTCATAAACAAAAGAAATCACAGCAGTTTCAGTAAACTAATTGATACTAAAGTCATTGCAATAAAAATCACAAAGTTAAAAACAGCTTAAGTCAAATACATTTCTGAAAATTTAATTATCAACAATACAAAAAAGTTCAGTGCAGTCAATTTATGTAAAAGCACATACAGATTTGCAGAATTATAAATCACCAGAATTTTGTATTTACTCAGAATGCAGAAAGAGCTACGTAATCTCCTATGATGACTGTCCAAAAAAATACAGTTGCTTTCATCACCAATTACCCTAGGATGTCTATGCATCTTTGAAGTAGCAACATGTTCCCAAAGCAGCCTAGGGAAAACTGTCATGCAAAGATAGTATCTCACCTTACAGAACCATTATCTCAGATGGAGGGCAGATATCGCTCCTCCTGGAGCCAGCCTGTAACTGACTGACACACCAATCAGTCATCACTAAGAGGTACAAGACCTTTAAAACAGTTGAACTAGAACAAGATGATTCTGTTCCAGTACTGAGGGTCCCAAGTTATATCTATTTCTGAGGGGGATTTAAAAATTAGTTTTAATTCTTATTTGAACACAAACAAACCAACCCCCCCAAAAACAAAGCAAAAAATCCCCAAACACCAAAAACCACACCAGTTCAAATTAGTTTTCATTAAATTTATATTGGGAAAAAAAAATTATTAGGAAAGATTACGAATTCAGAAACAAAACTCCACCAGACCTGTAGAAGGGACAGGATTTAAAGGGCTGCCTGAAATGCTGCAGGGACAGAACAAGCAGGGACAAGAACTACTACCTATAGCCTAGGTAAATTCCCAAGACTTCTGACACCCATGCCAGTTGGCATTTCACCAGGCAAGCAGTCAGGAAACAAGTTTCAATACAACTTCATTTTTAAAAAAATCACCCCTTTCTAAGCTGTAACATTCCTGACATACAGGAATTCCCAAGAGAGGAGCATTCCACCTGAATAAATCCAACTAGTTGAACTCCACAAATATCCTGATCCATTACTACTCTAATCCAACTGGATTACAGAAACACTGCCAACAGAATACTCTTTTAGCAGTGAATGTACTTCATGGGATTAAGAAATTAAGATCTTAAAAGACAGAGCTCTGAGCTTCATGAGTCACTAACCAGCATGTCTCTATTTTCTGAATGGACTGTACACATTGTAATATAGATACTACAAATGCATTACACAATATTTTATTTTACAAATATTGAGAGTTACTATATTATTATGATAAGGTTCCGTAGAGAGAGAGAAAAAAAAAATCTCAAGTTAAGTCACCCTTGATCTTCAGGCCAAAATTACTCTCAGCACAAATTAGAAGACGTGTGCACAATCAGAATTTCACCCTGCACACAAGTATATTGCTAGCCAGTGTAACACTTATATTTGTACTAAGTATGTTGTACTAAGTTTGATTCTGCCAGGTTATTTGCTGTGTTCTGACTTAATAGTATATTTTGCTTACAAAGTTCAGTTATATTAGGAGATACTATTAATAGTTTTTAGACTGAACTCAATTATCAAGTTTTCCATAAGATGTTTCTGAAATACTGTTAATTGTTAAACAGATAAATGGCTCTTGAATTACTGTGTTTAAATGCACCCAAACAAAATAAAGGCACTTACATTCCCAGTGCTCATATCAGCTTTTGACTCCCCACCTGAGGGAAGAAATACGAATTCAGAACTTGAACGTCACTATTTTCCTTGTTTTTCCACACAAGTATTATGAACTACTTACCACCAGGCTGTACAGCTTCAAGAGGGTGTTTACGAGGCCTTCCTCTTTTCCGTTTCACAACTGTAGGCTGATTTTCCTATTAAAAGTAAAGGACAAAAATATTTTAGTTACTGTAATTGACATTTAGCATTTGAGCAATATAATACAAAGATTGTGGCTAGCTTCATAATGTGATAGTGTCAGAGGCAGCGCTCATCAGTTTAAAAATATAGATGAGGCAGGTTTCATAGGAAGAGACACCACCTGTCATGAAATCCATTGATATAGCTGAAAAGAAACAAGACAACTACAAGTACTATTAAATGTAGGAAGGGAGTTACTTCTACTTCAGTTATCAACCACTGTGGTCTACTGAGTTTATACTTTTTGACACAGAACTATAAGAGTCTTTGGTACTTCACAGTACCAAACATAAATTTTCACAGCTATTTCTGTGTTGGTGAAGGTAAAGTTTTAATATTGCTGTCAACAAAATACAAAGACGTTATTTTCAGTGTGAACTTGCATTATCTCAGTTAGTTAACATGAATAATATCACTCACCTCTGGAGAATTTTCATTTGATTCTAGACCATGCTTTTCTTTTTCAGACATCTCCTGTTCAATGGTAAATTCATCTTCACATGTTAAAAAAAAAATTAAATCAAGAAATAAATTGTACACCTTCGTTTTATTAGACAAAGGTATAAGCCACAACTTCTGCACTAAAAGCATTATTTCATTCTGTAGCCCAAAATTCCCCAAAAACACCCATGAGAAATTAACACTATTTACCTTCTAGCAACAATATATTGATCTGAAATGTTTCCCTAACACTAGATGAGTAAGACAGGTTTTTCTAATTTAAGGTAAAAACAAAAGCTCAAGAGTGTGACTGTAAAATGTTAAGATAAATACAAGCCACTATTCAATTTTTCCCATGTTCCATGAAACAGGAAGCTAAAGATGCAAGGTCATTGCAGAACAGTTTCAGACTTGTCAACATACTCACTCAACAGAGAAAACTATTAATAGGTCCAACTCACATTAGGGAAGATAGTCAAGAGTGTTCATACAAAGACAGTCTAAAGTTACAGCAAAGCCAATAATGACACTGTGGACACACAATCTTTTATTATTTATTTTAGTGCAATTAATAAGTCACCTACGACAGTGCAACTTGTGCACTCTTTCCTGGTTGGTTTCTCTACAGAAACAAATAGGATTGATTTTGATGGTGAATATGTAATGTTCTTTTTCTATGGAAGGACACCTCTTATTTGTGGTTAGTTAGGAGAAGTTCTTCTTGTCACACACCCCAACTGTGCTATTTCCCTATCCAGCTGCTTATTTCCAATTAGCTTTCCCACCCAATGTACATACTGAAGCAATAACAGAGTATATGGGTGATAGCACAGCAGAAGCATCAAATCTGCTCTCACCATTAAAAGAACTAGGATTAATGCATTATTTCATAGCAGTAACAGAACAGACAGCAACTAGAGAATATACCCAAGTATTTGCTGCCATCAAAGTTGCTGGTATCAAACTGGGATCAAGTTCCTAATTTCTCTCAGAATCATTCAAATGAAAATAAATTAGCATTCAGTATGGGTTCTGAAAATCACCCCCAATGGGCAGTTTTATTACCTTTTTCTTCCATAGTACTTTCAGGAGGTGTATGTTTTACATCAATTTCTTTGGACACTTCTGCTGTATCGCCTGAAGAAACTTCCTGCATTATTTTGAAACAACAAAGAAAAGAACATCTTACTACAAATTAAAGATCATTACCAGTTACTTATACTAAGAAAAAAAGAAAAACAACACTCCAAACAAAAAACCCACCACAACCCAATACACAAGTAGTAATCTAATTCATCAAGATTTTGTAATGGCTTTTAAAAAATGATGCTTAGAAGCTTCATTAAAATCAATGGGTGAGATAGTCCCAAATTTTCAGTATGTACTTTTAGAAGGAATGTCTACTTTGTCCTGAATTCCTGTTTTGACTTAGAAGGGATCAGTGCAAACCCAGAACTCTGGTAGTCTGATGCCCTTCTGCAGATCTCAGATCAGTGTGACCATAAAGTGTTGAACTGACTGGATAGCTGGGATCCAACAATGCTCCATGTGATCCCAGGTTCCTAACTATTGTGCAAACGGGTCCACCACACCTCAAACGGATTCAGGTGCTGTGCACAACAGCACAGATCCCCCCCCCTTTTTTTTTTTTAATTGTCTCCCCCTCGAAAAGTGAGTCTTGTTTCTATAGTCAGTTATTTTGTATTCAAGACAATGCAGAAGTAGTTTACAGTTAACAAAGTAAATACCTCCCAAAATAAACTGCTACAGAAATAAAAACTTAAGACTTCCATCCTGTTTACATTATGACTGCAGAACATTAAGAAAAATGTTCTTGAAAATACCTCGATGTTATCAGGTTTTGTTTTGGAACACTGACTTTGTTCATCATCTTTTCTCACATCCTGAGCACTCAGCTGGTTGTCTGCAAAAACAAACAACAGTTCATGTGTTAACAAAAGTGCCTTCTGAATTTGTCAGATTTTGATGCCACTTGTATATCAGCTCATCATTAGTGTGATTCAAAAGATTCTGAAAAGCAGCATCTTATTTACAAAAACATGAACAGAAAGTTATGCTAAACCTTCTGTGAAGAGGGAAAAGAAAACAATTACAAAAAAGACTTCCATGTTTCTCGTATGTTACCAGTCAGGTTTGGGGTTTTTTTGTTTGTCTGTTTTTAAATATAAGCGCAATATGCAAATTTGACAGGTACAACATCAAGAAATAAACCATCAACTTTAACTTCAACTCATCCAGAGACAGAGAAAGCAGTTAATGCTATATGGGACAGTATAATGAGTGCAGCATGGCTTCTAATTATCAAACCAAAATTCTTAGAAGCAGAATAAAAACTGATATTAAAAAAGACATTAATTAATTATCTTTTTTTAAAAAAACAATTGTTCTGATGCTAAAAAGACAAAAGCAGTTGAGGTCAGAACTTGAATACATATTACACAGTCTCATAATTATTTTTGACAACAAAACGTCTAACTTATTTTTAATGTAACTTTATCTAACTTTAACTTAGAAATGTTTATGGCATTCAATGGACTGACTTCTCACTTTTTGCTTCTAGACAGATGAAAGGTTACACTAAAACTTAGTTCTTTCCAATCTAACAGAAGGAAACATCCAGCCCTGAAAGTCTATTGAATGGTTAGATTTTCCTCTGATGATCACCTTTCCTCAGCTTTATATTCCTTTTCTGTGTTTTATTTAAAAAAGATAAAATTAGTAATTGTTTTAAAGATTAAACAAACAGTTTGTTCACTTACCATCAAAAAAGCTACTACAATACTCTTCTGCACAGTATTAGATTTGTTACCATATTTTAATCAAATACATTAAGTGTAATATTAAAAGCTGTTTTAGGAAGAACAACTACTTTGGAGTTTGGAAATCCACATATTCAATTTTTTCATCCAAAATACCATTTTATGGTCTAATCACAGTAGAAAAGTTTTACACAAATTGGTGTAGTTCTGTATCACTTACATTCTTCTTTATCCATTGTTCCTGAAGATTTACATTGTATTCCTCTAGACCTATGTTCTTCAGTTACCCAGGTATCCAAGTTTTCCCCCTACACGTACAACACAAACAAAGGTAACTCTTTACCTTCTTTTTTCCGTAACGTTTTTAAACACAGAAAGGAGAAAGTTTATGCTACTTGCTACTTTCAAGTACAACATACATGAAAATGTAAAGTAGCAGTATTACAAAAGCAAATTATTTCTAGAACTCAAGTGGTGTTACTATTATAGGATAACAACATGAAAGAACTTCAGACTTAACAGTATTTTCAGAATTTCTAATTGATATTTTTCATTAAAACAGTCTCAATTTTAGTTAAGCACTCTACTAAATGCTTCAAAAGCAGCTTACCACAGCAAATCACACAAAATATTTTTTGATTTTAAAGGACACTCTCCTACGTACAGAAACAGAAGTAGTATCTAACTAGCACCAGAAATGTGGCCAACCAGCATTATAATATAGTAATAAATAAATTTACTACTCAATTTTAAGAAACCACAAACATATTTTTTAGTCTGTCATCTGTGTTAAAACGTGTTGTTTCTGCTTCATAGGAAACACTTTACATTTGCAACTTTCCCAGTCAGCCCTTCAGTACTTATAAGGTCCAAGCTCTTGTGAGATCACAGTAGACTACATTAAAATAACAGGTTTCTAGTCCTGATCAAAAGCTCCAAGAATAATCCCTATTTTTGTCCTCTGTTCTCAAAGAGGACAATCAAGTTTCTCTTTTCTGCTAGTTAACAACAGTCTTGAAGTAGTCATAAGACTGTGGAACAACAACGTAAGATTTATTTACAGGCAAATTGGAGAGAATAATTAGACATCAACCTAGACAGCCACACAGTCTCAATATGCATAGGCTTCTGAATATACAAAAATAGTATTTTTCTTTAGGGATTATTTAATGTAAATATTCACAAACATAAGTAAGAAAAAAAAAAAAAGCTGCACAGATGTAGAGAGTAAATTTAAAAACTAAGAACTTACATGAAAAGTTTCTCTTTCTAAACCAGTATTCCTCTGCAGCGAATCTATTAAAAAATAATTACAAAAATAATCAGAAAAGCTAAGCAAGAGCGAAGTATCATAGCGTCCTCTACTTCACCTCTCTGAAAGGATCCCAGAGTACCTGAAACTATATAAAATTTATTTTCAATGTTGTAAATAAGAGGCATCCAATCTTCTCTTTAACAACATTTGAAGAAATTAAAAAAAAAAAAAAGAACAAGGATTTCTGGAGTATAGAATAACTGAGAATCATTTTATGTCTAAAATACAGGCAATCACAGGGTTGTAATCTTTAAAATATAAGGTATCCTTGACCTTTCAGATATTGTTCCAGCATCTGAATGAATCAGAATTTTATCCATCACAACCTTAGATACTGGATCATGGGATGAAGTAAAACGTGATGAAAACTATGCTCTAACATTATGCTTCCAGAGATCTAAATTTTACATAATTGTACTAGTGAGACCTGTATCTGATACAGTGCACATATGGAAACTGTCCAGTTGCTAGACTCTACTGCACTCTCACTCTGATACAGCGCCTTAGCCTTCCATATCACAAAAATGTAAAAAATAATTATCAATTATGGGAGCTGATGAGTGCTCAGCACTTCGGAAAAAATTCCAAAACTTTCAAAGCCATTTCATATAGCTACATAAAGGGGATCCTAAAGAAGCTGTTCCATCAAGCATTCTACAAAACTCTTAAAGTCTGATTCATAAAGACACTGAATTAATATTTTAATTTTAAAAATAGCTGCTAAAACATTCCAAGCAGTTTTCCTTTCTGTTACAGTAAAAACATAAAACCATGATCCAATAAAACCACTCTATTCTACATAAAATTTTATATAATTTGTAGCTTATTTCTTAAATCTGTATGTTTTAGCAACAATTCTTCCACAGCTATGCTGTTTAGTTGCACAACATTTTTCAATTTTTAAAACAGTGTCAAATGAAGAGCTAGATCCTATCCACTCAAACAGCAATGATTTGTTTACATTCCAAGGAATCTTGGACTACTAAACTACTGTGTCTGCTGTTCATACCCGTGACAGGACACACATTTGTCTTTTAAACAACTTCCTTTTACGTACGTTGAGCTATATGTATATATGTATGCATAGTTATATAAAGAGAGATTATTGTGTGGTGGGGAAGAAAAAGAACAAAACTACCAAGAGCAACAAAGCATTATTCTTCACTGTGTGTCATATCCAACATGATTTACACAACAAATGGATTTTTGTTAAACATTTTACTTAGAACAAGATTATGACAGCTAGTTCAATCTGTACATTTTAAAATTTAAGCACTGTCTGTCTGGGTGACGGAATGATGTGAAGTGGCCCAGTTGTTCAGGCACTTCAAAGAAACCTCGCAGTACGGAAAAATTGCTTCAAGTTTTGGATTTGCTGTCGTGAAAACCACATTCTTCTAACTCATTCTCAGGGTTTGCATTTTCTTTCTTGTAATAAGAGCATGTCTCTTATCACTTAGATTAATATATATCACCATTAAAACAGGTATGTGAATCTGACCTATCCCAAGAATAAAAAGGAACCCAAAGTTTTACACCAATGATCACATCTCACCTTACTCCTATTTTTGTTTTCTATTTGGTAAATGAATATTTTGGTATGCATGTCTAAAAATTTAGAAGTGAGCTTAACCGTGTGTCCTTTCATATCATTTAGGCTTTCAGCTGCAACTTCCCATAAGAGGAAATGTATATTTAACCTCTTTGGACTTTAGATGCAGTAGTATTGCTGGTACCTCTTGGAATTCACTTTAGTTTTGCTTGTTACTCCATTAATTGAGGATTAACTCTCATTTGGTAGTGTTGCAAACATCTTTAATACATCTGGAGAAGAAAATCCATCAAGATGTGAACAAAGTGGAGGTTTGTTTCTGTTTTAAAAGGAAAGCCAAACAACTGCAACACATTTTAAAATAATATGATTTTGGGAAACAGGCTTTTTTTTTTTTTGTCCTATTGAAGATTAATGTAATACATGGAAAAGGAATTACTGAGCACAGATCCAAGCTGACTAATTGAGATTTCTAGCTAGGTGATTACCTACTTAAAAGTGCTACTTCAAATTTCAGTAGATGGCCAGAAATATTTTAACCTTCTGGACAGCAAGAGAAAAAGGGAAAAAAAAAATCCTTGTGTAGAGTCTCTGTGATTTAAGTCACATAGTACTTACTTTTATAATATCCTCACAGGGCCTGTCACAACACCCAAAACAAGGATGTTTTAAGTCTATAAGGAAGAAAGTAATTATTTGGGGAAGTTTCTGTATATTTCCTTGGCAAATGTTTTTCTGTATTTATTGATTTTAAATAGAATGTTAGCAGTCTACTTTTTTTAAAATCCTAAATGCCTTCCACCTTTCTTTCAGCATATCATATTGGAAGAAAAGGCTGACCCTCCTTTTTTCCCCCCACAAACCAAATGCAAAGCCGCATGAGCTCCTAGAAACATTTCAAGAAGATTTCTACAGGCTTTGCTTCAATCCTTCTACACACAGTATATAACAATTATACAACCCTCCTATCATAAGTAATAGTCAAATCAGTATGAAAAGTAAGTTGCTATCAGTATAAAAATCACCTTTTTGAAAGTCTTTAGTACGAAGGTCCACACACCCCTCTTCACTTCCTGGACTTCCAGGCTGCTGTGGCTAAACACAAAAACAAAAGAAACAAAAATATTGCAGACATCCAGAACAAGTATGTCGCACTCTCCTTGCTCATGTCATTGTCTTATTATGATCCATAAAAGTCTTCAAAAGCTTTCTTATTAAGACAGCAGTACAAATATTAGTAAGGAACAGTGGCAGAGCTAAATTACATTACTGTTAAACAGTACAGTGTCTAACCTTGACCTCAGAGTCAACTCTGGTACCAGAGATTAGTTTAGAAAGGAGATCTCAAGAGAAATCTCAGGAAGTCAAGGTGCAACATCTACTCTAAGATGAGCTCTAAATATGAGCAATAATCTAGAGAAGTTCACATATACAGGAAAATATTTATCTCCATGTGTAACAAAATACAGTTAACTTTTTCAGCTCATGTTTTGTTTTTTTTTTCCCCTTTGGTTGGTTTTTGTTTGAGGTTTGCCTTTTTTTTTGTTTATTTTGAAATTCAAGTTGCAGATCAGCTATGTGTTACTGATACATAGATAATGTTACATGGAGCTAAGTGTACTTGAGTCAGATCTGGACATTGTAAACTCAGATACAGTGCCATGTGGACATGGCTATAATGACTCTAGGACCATCTTATGCTGGCAAAGAGTACAGCTGTTTGCAGGTGGAACTCAACTCAAATAAAAAAATTCCAGCAGATTGAAGTTGACTTGGATTTTCCTGAAGGACGTCCCAGG
The DNA here is from genome assembly GCA_907165065.1 of Caprimulgus europaeus. Next base: position 16,684,035 of record OU015526.1, read on the forward strand.
CATCAAAACCATGTTTCAGAAATACCCAACTGGTCTGCCCCGAAGCTGCAGCCACTAGCCCTGCACAGATCCACCTTTTCACAAATGCCTGGGAATCTCTGAACCATGTTCTTGCCCAAAATGCTTATTATCAGAGTTTGGCAAGATATGAATGCATGGATCTAGTCTCACGTCTGAATGAAGAATTAACCCATCTGGAATCCTGGCTAGTAGGGATCACAGACACACAGACAGACAGGTTCAACTTTGGTCTTACACAAGCTATAGCTGACCACGAGCCCCAGTACCCTGGATTATCCAGCATGCCCTAGTCTTCTGTTACAGCAGATAACGGGCTGTCATCACTGTACAGACCAGCAGCAAGTGTTCCTCAAAGACCTAGGGAATGGTCGGGTCTGAAGACTGGCAAGGAAGTGATACAATGAAATGAACAGCAGTGTACATCTATGGTTTCAAAGGACCAAACTAACAACTGGCAACTGTAAGAGCTAAAGGCATGTACGACTATTTTACGAGTACTATCAGAAGCAACATGCATACAGTATAACCAACTGTAAAAAAAGTAAACTTGGATGTCATGGTCACAGAAGGAGCATGGCTAAGGGAGGGAACTGGTGCTACCACAGAATAACATGGACAGCCCACAATTTAAATGACAGCTGCTTAGAAAAGTACAGCTGAATAGTCTGAAAAATGACCCTTCAAAAGTTTTGAAATTCAAATGCCATTTTTGCTGCACAAAAATCAAAAGATGTATTAAGAAAACCTAGCAAGATGTATAACTCTACAAGAAACAGTTTAGTCAAAATTTTCAAAATAACATAAATACCTCGTCAGTTCTCAAGTTACTTTCAAATTCTAGTTCTTCTGCCAACTTTGGTAAAGCTGCATTATTGCCTAATGAAATACAAATATGTTAAAATTATTAGATTACATTATGCTGTATTTATCTCATGCTACAGTAGGATGCTATTTCTCAGTACCACCTCATGAACATAGCCCATTAATTTAATCCCTTCCTGTAGGCAACAGAAACAATAGCAAGTCTGTCTGCAGCAAACCAGCTCAAAAAAAAAAACAAACCCAAAACAAACCAGCTTGGCATCTGCAAGAACACAAGTATATCTATGTTTTCCTTAAACACAAAAGGATTGAAAAATATGGGCTATCAGGATTTACCACAGCTTATTTATGAATTCCGACTTCGGCTTTTTTTCTGCTGCTTCTTTAAAAAGAAAAAAAACTCACCAACAGATTTTCAGACCAAATTCCAAACAGCAAATTACCTCTGTATTAATGAATGAACAACTAAGAGTTAGTACTAAGGATAATATTTTTACTTAATTGACAATTAGATTTAAATCCATAAGCTCCAGAACCCCAACTACTGATATTATCCAATTTCCACAGAGACCGAAAGGTCCTGTGAGGATCAGTGTAATTTCAGAAAAAACTTTAAACCCCACCCATTTCATTCCCCATGAGAAGAGCTGTATGCTTATAACATCTGAAAAACAGGCCATGCAGACAGCATCTTCATATGACTTCTACAGCCTTTCTGGACACCTAATTCAGAAGCCTATTTATACAGCTTTTCCTAAACAAAAATATATACTTATAACATGGTAATTCATCAATGATGCACATGAAGTGATTAAATTGTGGTTGCAGTCCACAGTATTAAGACTATCATTACCACTTGCACTTACAGAGGTTCATCAATGGACAACAAGGATTGAGCAAAGCACCAAGACAGAAATACCTTAGTGTAGCAGTTTACATTTTCACGGCTCATGTTTGTCTCTTGTATCAATAATGAACAACATTTTTCAAGTTCACTAGACTGGCATCTTTCCTTGACAAATTCCTAAGATACCAAAATCTGCAGAGTGAGCTATCTCACTCCAAGTATCAATAAAACCAGAGAATAAAGCCAAACTTTGAGAAACTGGACCTAAACTCACACTATAAAAAAATGTTTTTTTAAATAATAGCAAAGACAGATACGAGAGGGAAAAAAGTTTTAAAAGTAGTATTTGTTTGGCATTATTCCAATTCCTTCAGTATAAAGATAAGCAGATTTCTCTACTATTTTTCTACAGTTTAATTTCTCCAAAATTTATAATGAAGTAATAATCTTGACTTCATTAAAGCATTTAGAGAAATTATCAATTTTCATAAACTTGGTGCTTCAACTACTCTGGAGGGTCAAAGAGAAGAAGGGATCAAAGTAGCAAGATGTTCATTACATGGTATTTTAGGAACTAGTAACCATGCAAGTTCATTTCAAATGTTAGCTTCCAGAAAAAAGGATGAAGAAATAAAATATGATATCCTTAATGTCATATACGATCATAACTTTTCTATTTAAAATAGACAACTGTCATCATTGCTCACTTAAAATACTAATTTATTTAGGATGACTGTCTGATACCTTTGTAAAACAAATGAGGACCATTTCAAGTGCATTTACAACACAAAATTCAGCATAAGAGAGTGAATCTGAATATGACCATTAAATAACCATACAGAGAAAATCTGCAGTTATGATTAAGAATGGCCACTCTTAACCTTCAAAATTACTAAGAAGTTACCTTTTTAAAATGTTGAACATATGTCTAAATGAAATGCATCCTCTTTCCTACAAAAGTATTTTTGAATTTCAAAACATGTTAACAACAAAACTCATCTGTAGCTCCACAATAACTACCCTTTGCAAACCACTTCATATATTTTAAATGAATGGATTTTAGTACCTTTTTTATATTATAATAACATTTAATTCTTTTCCAACATACCTCATATAATTCTGTTCAGTCATTTCTATACTTCCAGAATCTCATACTTATTTAAATATTTGCCACCGATTTTTAAATATATTATTAATGGTTATTTTGCAAACAACAATGACATCAGGTATATTTGAACAGTGCAAGTTATTTCTTACTATAACAATGGTAAAATGTATCTACTAATGACAGTTTATAAACTGAAGAGCTAAAAAAATAAAAGAAAAAAGAAATTCTCACCTGGATTAAAGGTTGTGTTACTTTTCTGAAAAGTAACTTCAATTCCAACATCATCTATTTTGACCAAGTTCGTTTTGTCATCACTGCGATATAGCTCTTCTACATGCAACACAGGCAAGTCACTTTTTTGCCCTAATTCTGTTTCTATTGTCACTTCATCATGGTTGGTATTTACAGTCACTTCATTTGCAGAAACTAGGGAAAGTGCCTGTGTTCTAGGCAGGGGAGTCCTTATTTCAGAAAAGTCACCTTCTAAAAGCAAGTTTGAGTTAAATTTATAGTTTACATTCTTTAGAGTTTCATCCTCTACTGCTGCTTCTGAAATCACGGAAGAGAGTTCTGATGTAACATGCAAAACATCTTCAGCTTGCCCATCATCCTTGCTTGCCTCTAAGGAAGGACTTGGACTCACAGCAGTCTCTGTACTAATCTCCACGCAAAGGGCTTCATCTACACTCATGAGATTCACTGAATTTTCATCTGTTTCTGTGATTTCACCATCTACTGTGGTCTGAGATGTTGCCGACTCTCCCCTCACACCACTCTCATGGGTCTCATTCTCTCTACCAATGACAAGCAAAGAATTACTGCTTTTTTCTGGGCCTGTAGTCGACAGGATGCATTCAATCTGGTTAGCAGTATTAAAAATTTCCTCAGTTTTGTCTTTTACTTCTGTACTCTCAGCAGCAAGTTGACTTTCTTCTATGACTGTAAAGGTGAAAAGACTATCACATTCTTCCATTGTGCTTAGAGTGATCACTTCCCCCTCCTCCTTATCTCCTAGGCTTGAAGCAGTGTGTTGATCTTCACTGTTGGTAGCAACCCTCAGCACAGGAGCTCCACATTCTCCCACAAAAAACACAGAACCTTTGCTTTTTGCATCTGCATTGAAAGCAGCTAGTCCAAACTGTTCATCTACAGTTGCAGTGGTCTCCACAATCTTACATTCCTCTGATGCATTTGGAGGAATAATGCCATCTTCATCTTCTTCTGCTACAATGAGCTGACTTTCGGCTTGTGGTGCAGTACTGATCAGGACTATCTCACATTCTTCTGTCACGCTCGTAGTGATCATAGCAGCTTCATATCTTCCTTCTGTTTCTGAAGCAGTAAGTTTGTTTTCATCTTGCATAGCTACACTAGACATGGGAGCTTCAAAACATTCTGCTGTACTTGTAGAGATCACTACTGTTTCACTTTTTGACTCTGTGTCTGACACATGTTGAATTGACTCTTCTGTAACTTCATCTGACATTACGATTACTTGTTCTTCCACAACACTTGTGGAAATCATGGCGCACTCATCTTTTTCTTCCTTACTGCTAGCAGTTGGGTGACTTTCATCATCACTGTTATCATTTCCTCCTGCACTGGTTTCACTAGGCATGGGAACTTCATATACTTCCATATCTATAGAAACCATAGCATTCTCATTCATTTCTTCTGTTTTTACAGAGGGGAGTTGACCATCATATTCAATAGCTGCACTTGACATAGGAGCTTCAAATTCTTCCTTAATACTGGTGCTAATCATAGTGCACTCATCTTTCTCCTGCTTACTGCTAAAATTATGCACACACTCTTTAAACTCTGTAGCTGTACTGGGCATAGGCATCTCTGTGTCTTCAGTATCTATTAAGATCATGGAGCTTTCCCCACTTTCATTTGCACTTGCAACAGCAAGCGGACCTTCCTCAGCATCCAGAGCTGAATGTAAGGGAGCATCACTTTCTTCAACTGTACTCGTAGAGATTATATCACCTTTTACTTTTTCTTCTCTGTCAGCAGGAACAAGAGAATTCTCATCCTCTTTTTGAACTGCACTACTTATAGAGGCATCGAGTTCTCTGCTGTCAAAGGAAGTCATGGCATTCTCATGTTCATCTTCAGCATCAGACTGACCCTTATCTTGCACTGCCATAGCACTAGTCATGGGACCCTCACATTCCTCAGCATCTAAGGGAATCAATGTAGGTTCATGCTTTCCTGTATGTGCAGTCAAGGAACCCTCATCTGCGGCACTTGCACTGGTTACACTGCTTTCAACAATCCCTTTATCGTTTTTGCAGTTTGTGCCACAATTAGCTTCTTTCTCCGCACCTGTCATGCTGTCGACAGTAAGCTTATTTATATTTGTGCCAGCCACTCCTGACTCAGCTTCCATTTGTTCAGCAACTATGCAGATAAAGGAACTTTCACCTTCTTCTGCACCTACACAAATCAGTGCATTTTCACTTTCCATTCCTGTACAAGTAGAAGCATGTTCATGTTCTTCATTTCCTCTTCCTGTACTGGTCACAATGCCCTCATCTTCTTCATCCTCTTCTTTTGAGCCTGTGCTAGTCACAAAACCTTCATCATCACACAGATCCACACTGACTGTAGTGATACTGGTTTCTTCCTTTGCCCTTGTACTGTCCATTAGACTTTCACATTTTTCAGCTTCCAAACAAACTGCAAATCCCTCATTGCTGTCTTCCAGCCCTGTGCAAACTATTGAAATTTCAGCATCATCTTCTGGAGTTATGCCTGTGCTGGTCACTGCGCTTTCACCATTTACAGTATCCTCAGATTTGTCACCACTGCTTCCAGTTGTGGCACTGTTGTTTGTGACCATTGCAATACATGCACCAGTTACAGTGTTTTCTCCTTGGGCATCTGTACCAGTCACTGAGCAGATGATGAAGTTACAACTTCTTTCTTCTGCACCTGTGCAAGTCACAGTACCTTCATGTTCTTTTACTTGGCCAGCTCTCACACTGCCCCTAAATTCACATGAACTGCTACCACTTGTTGACCCTTCACCTGTTGCTGTCCCTGCACTAGTTACAGCTCCATCACTCTCCACTTCGCCTAAGCAGGATACAGAACTTTCAAGTCTGCCTGTATCTACACAAGTTGAGGTCTTTCGTTTTTCTTCAGTGCCTGCACTAGTCACAGCATCATCCTTTTCTTCTGCCCCAGCACTATTTACAGTATCTTCAATTTCTACTCCACTTGCATTGACTGAATCCTTATCACTTTCTTCTGCATCAACCGTGGTACAGTCACCATTTTCTTCTCCTTCTGTACTTGTTAGGAAACTTTCACTTCCTGCTAATCCTTCAGTGACAACACTGCCACCACCTTCTTCAGCTGCTGAAACAGTACACTCACCAATATCTGCTCCTGTAATGAAACTGCCATCCTCACTGCTTTTTACCCATAGGCCTGTTGTGAAACCTTCATCAGCCTCTATGCTCGTGCAGATTACAGTCACCTCACTTTCTTCTTCTGAGCAAGTGGTTGTAGCATCACTGTCCTTTTCAGAATGTGATGCACCCTCAGCTCTTTCTCCTCCTGTACTAGTGGCCATTACAGTGCTCCCAATCATCTTTTCTGTGCTAGTTCCTATCACAGTGGCTGGAGTTGTTTGCAGGCTGCTGTACAACAAACTAAGTTTACTACTCCCTGCGCTGGTACCTACTGCATTGCTTTCATTTTTATCTTCCATGCCTATCAAACCATTCCTTTCTTGCTCACTGGCTATAATAGAGCCTTTGATTGTTTCCTCAGGAACTCTTTCAGACACCAACACAGAGGAAGACTGTATGATATCAACATCATGCACCTCGTTCTTTTCCACATTATCCATCATTGTGCTTCTTTCTCCCTTTGTGGGGGAATCCGTATTCGAGCACTCTCCTCCTTTTCTTTTTAGGAAAAGTTCTTTTGTTGCTTCATCTCCACAATCTTCAGTTATGCCAGTCATCAAGTTTTCCTCTTTTATTTTCAATTCACTTCCCTGAGTGCTTTCTAACTTTGCTGCTTCATCATTATCTTCTTGACTAGGTAACCCAGCTGTACTGTCTTCCATTGCCTGTTCACCAGGCAGGGCCACCTTATCTTTTTCTATACTGTTTGTCACAGTGGTGTTGTCACAGTTATCTTTCATGATAGAACTCAGCACTGCACTATCTTTGTGTTCCATGTATCCAACCTGTGCTGCATCATTCTTCAAAATCAAAGTATCTTTAAATAAAGAAGACCCATCTGAATTATGGCACTCTTTAGATATACCACCCAAGGAATCTGTAAAATCTGAAATATCCATATCCACGGGTTTTGTATCAGCAGCATCTTCTCTGGAAGAATTAATTGCTAAAGGAACATAAGCTGAATTAGAATTTATGACAGTTTTTAAATTCTTTGGTCTTCTGCTATCTTCTGAAGCTTGATCCTTACTGGGAACATTCAGTAAGATTCTACCACTTGCTTCACACACAACGTTCATTTTATAAGCCCCTTGTTTATCAGGCCCCTCATCCATGGAAGGTTGTTTGGACAAAGCATCTAAGGCACAAACTTGTTTATTAGGGATATCTTCCTGTTTAACAGTTTTTTCAGCTGCAGGCACAAATTGTGATTCACAAGCTTTAGGATCTGCCAAGCTGTCTTTAAATTCCTTATTTGAAATAGAAGAAGATATTTTTTCTTTTGCTGCATACTCAGCATCTGTGGCTTGGAGTGAGTTTTGAATGTTTTTTCCTTTGATGTTAGATATTTCCTGTACTTTTGCTTGTTTCAAATCAAGTTCCATCAGCTCTTCCACATGACCAGAATGCAAGTAATCATTATTCATACTTGACTTTTGAGGGGCTGGAGCATGCCTGCTTTCAGTTGTGCTAGCCAATTGCTTTTCCTCTCCAAGTAAATCTTGGTTTGATACATTGCCTTTTCTATTTTCACAGGATATCTTCTTACTTTGTTTTTTATCCATTGCCACTGTGATGCTCAATACTTTTTCATGCCCACTATCCATTTCTTTAACATCTTTATCTTCTAATTTGATACTCTCGTCCTTCTTCTTTATTTCCTTGTTGCTATGCTTTAAGTTTCTGCTTTTGTGACCTTCAGCAGAGAACCTTCTTTCTAGTTTGGAATTGCTTAAATCTTTATCGCCTCGACATTTCTCTTTTACAGATCCTCTCTCTCCAGAATGTAACTTAACTCTGTGACTAAAGTCTTTTTGTGATCCCTGAGTTGATTGCGTGCCACTTATAAGCTCAAACTCAGCACCACACTCCTCAAAAACTTTGTCTTCATTCTTGGATTTGTGTTGCTTATCTGAATCATTTTCTTCCATGCTCTTATCTTTGTCTAGTTTCTGACCCGTCTCTTGCTTTGTTAAGTTTTCCTGTAATTCTGTTTCAGATGCTTTGAATTGCTTACTATGACTCTTTGACTTAGACTTTAACAAAATCTTGTCTTCTACAAGGCTCTTAGATTTTCTTCTATCTTTATGAACACCATCTTCTTGTTTCAAATGACAATCAGAATTAGCTGATTCTACTTCATGCTTATCTTCCGAGTAGCTTTCACACCTTCTGTGTGATGCAGAAGCAAGTTGCTTTGAGGCACTTAGGGAATCCTTTTGTGGCCTAGAATCACTCAGGGACCTTTTGGACTTGTATTCTGCTCTTGATTTTTCAGTTGAGAGATGTCTGTCTTTTTTATTTTCCTTACGTGGCAATTCTTCAGCTTTTAAGGTTGACTCAGAAGTATTTTTTCCATCTTTTCCTGTTACTGATATTTTCCGTTCACTTCGGTGTTTACTTTTTCTTTCAGATTTGTCATCTGAGGAAGCCTTTATTTGTTGATTATGTTTCTGACCACCATCCTCTCCTTTCAAACTTCTCTCAAATGAATGGAGTTCAACATCTTCACTTGATTTGTCTCCTTTATATTTGTGCTTTAAAAAAAATTTATCGTCTAAAGCAGTTCTTTCCTTTTCATTTTTATCTTTGTAAGACTTGGCTTCTTTTTTGGCAGCATTTCTCATATGTTGAATTTCCGTGTCACTATCTTTTTTTGCGTGTTTTTCGTTTTTAAAGATGGATTTCTGCTTCTGTAGTTCTTCAGTACTGACCTCTGCTCTATCCACTTGTCTTTTTGGATCCCTTGTTTCACTATCTTGCTGTGCTCCTTCAGCTTGAAGAGAGATGGAGGTTTTTCTTTTATGTTCTTTTTCTGCTTTAGAATCATTTTTACTTTCCTCAGTTGAATGCACTGATTCTGAAAGTCTTCTAAGCTGTTTAGAGGTTTCACTTTTCCCATGATTATGCTTCAATTCTTTGGAAGAATTTTTTTCACAACTCTACAAAAGAAAGTTTATACACATATATATATATATATATACACACACACACAAGCCAGTGTTACACAGTTCCTTCACTGCGCAACTGAACAGAATTGTTCAGGGCAAACTCCCCATAAAAACCACACGAGAGAATACAGTTGACATTGTAACAAAAATTCACCTAACACGGTCAGTAAGAAAGTGAAACTTGCCATTTTCATTTCAACTTTCTGGCATTGTGGGAAAATCCGAAGAAACAGAAGAAAACAGACATTATGCTGTTTAAAAAAAAATTTGAAACAAACAACATCCCGAAATCCACAAAAGATAAAACTAAACTTCCATTTGAACTTCCAACTATTACTTTTGTTTGTTTGTTTGTTTTTTTTTGTTAGTAATGCTGTCAGTAAAAACTCTCACTATAAAAATTCTCTTTCCTTTTGACTTTTTAGTGTTTGGACTACATTCAGTTTTCCTTTAACTTTCCAGTGAGAAGATTAAATAGATCAAGCTCCTCAAGTCTCTGCATATCAGACATACTTTGCTCTTTTTTGAAACACAACATGCTTCACAGTATAGGGCTTAAACTATAACGAGTGACTACAACATACATCAGCACTGAATATATAGACTGCATATTCTAGTGGCTACTGAAATTCAGAAAACATTACTAGAGCAATGTCAGATCACTAATGCAACTAAAAGAACTAGCAGGAAAAAAACTAATTCATAAGAATGAATGCAGTATTATGCAGTTTAGTATGGACATATGAATGAGTACTATTATAATTAAGAAGGAAGATCATAAGAAGGAAGATCATAAGGTTTATATTTAAGAGACACATACCTCATTTGTCTTTTGCATTTCTTTAGAATCTTCTTCAGATGGCTCATATTTCTTTTTGCAGCTATCTTCAGCATGCCTGAAAGAGGTATTTGGACAATTAAAAAAAGAAAAATCAGTATCAGCCTAACATTAGTTTGTAAATTTCTGCTTTTACAGCTGAAGGAGAGAGAGAAACACATACTAAAAATAATGAAGTAGAACATGGTCACACAACTTTTGACTAGCCAATTTGTCCCAGCTTTTTTTTCTCTTGGAAGATTATGTGTACCAACTTCAGAGATATCCTCTGGACACTGGTGTTTTAAAGCAGAGGATATTAGTACAACTATATTCGTACTACAATTGTCCCTGTAAAATGGATGAGAGATATCCTTGCCCCATATATACCCATATGTAGAAAGATATGTGCATGCATACATATCTATGCAAAACAACAATTTAAAGACCAAGCCAAGTTGACTGACTGACATGTGTTTGTGCATCTAATATAAGAGCTGTCCATTCTCATGCCTTTATTACTATTTTGTGTGTGAAAAGGCACATAAAGGTTGCTACTGCAGTCTGAGCTGCAATATATTTAAACAGCTTCAATTTGATTTTCTGCCTGAACTTCATGCTTATTAGTAACAAAATTATGTGAATATTTTCAGAGGAAATTTTTCAAATGGGTAAGGCTAACTGCAGAGTTGAACAGAATCTTTTCAATATGCAAAAATGAATATTCAAAACCTTAATTCCTTTTGAGGAAATACACGAATACCTTGAATCTCTTTTTCTTTTTCTGCTCAGGGCTACTTTTTTTTCTAAAAATTTCTGTTCTTTAAGCACATCCTTAATGCTGGTACCAGTAGCTTTTGACTCAAGACTTCTTGATGAAGATTCTTCTGAGTTCAAGCCACTCTTTCCTAAAATAGTACATAGATAGTGAAATACATAAGCACATCATTATATTACTGTTTCAGCTATAAACAGGACTAAAAGCAGTACAGAGAGTACTAATGTGTAGCAGAGAATACTAGTGTATATATTCATTGTGTTTAAGCAACATAATGATATATGAAAGAATATATGAAAAAGCAAAAATATAGAATTTTGTATCAATAATTTGCATTACACATTTTTGTGTTACATCACTGTTGAAATGTTGGGGTTTTAAGGGCAATTTAACTAGAAACCTATTACCAATATTTTAAGTTGCATGTTTGTTTTTTTTTCAGAGCGGGTGAGAGAGCGCAGGGCAGCAGGCGCTAATGTTATACTTCTCAAACCTTTAGAATTTTGATTTCCAGTTTTTAAGGATTTTGTTTTTTCTGCAGCCTTCTGTTTACGTTTTTCTTCAAGTCGCTCTCTGTTAATTTGTCTTCTAAGGAGTCTCTCTTCTTTTTCTTTGGCCTGGAGGTACAAAAACAAGTAAAACAATTAATTTATCATTAGGTCAAATAATTCTTTACTACAAACGTATTGTTTAAAATCCACATAAAACACGTTGTAGCTTGAGACAAACTAAAAATAGACCCTAGAAATCATTATATGAAAGTTAATGGAATCTTCTAATACTTCTTTGAAGTGAAACTAGCTGAACCCCAGAGTTTTGTTGCCGTTTAACACCGCAGAGGCTATGAGACCTTCTCAAAAAACAAATTTTATTTTAAATTTTTTAATAAATATATATAATATATACATAGTGTACATATTAAAATATGTAAAGATATATATATAGATACTAAAAAAAAAAAAAGTGTAAGTATTCAGCCAAAGGAAAAAGATCTCAAAGAACTGCTGTTCCCTGTTCTGTGTGCCGATTCTTCTTCCACAGAACATAGTGAACATGCTTAAACCCCTCTTTCCATTCTCAACGGCTGTAGTCATGCTACAAATGACTGATTTAATGGACAGCAAGAACTACATTTGTAAAGAGATGCTGTAATGAAGTAGCTTGCAGTAGTCAACACAATTCCGATCTACACAAAACCATACTGAAGGCAGGCTGCAGGTAGATAAGGGCTACTTTTTCCATCAAAATGGTCATTATATACACACATTATATAACACATTATATACAGGTTTCTCGTATGTGTAGTAGTTCTTATTCTCCATATCAAATCACTCAGTTGAAAAAGAATCCACCTATTGTGTGATTCTGTTGAGATACTGCATGTAATTAGTAAATCCTCTGTCAACACCAAACGATTGCTCATTTTAGAGGGGAAGAAAGATGGAAAAGCATGTCATTACTTTCACCACCAGAAGACTTCAAACTATAACCAGCAGAGTGCTTTGCTGGAAAGCAGATCACGCAGTATTAGTGGAAGTCTGAGGGAGGGTCAGTTGTTACATAAGCAGGGGTGCGGGTGGGAGGAAAGAAGTGAGAAGAAACAGAAGACTCCCCCTCAGAAACCACCACCTAATAAAACAGTGGAAATTCTGCACTGAAAAGTTTAAGGAGCCAGAATGGAAGCAGTAACAAAATCCACACTTACAATGGACTGACGGCGTTGTTCTACAGTTCGTTCATCATCAGAATCACTGAAGTATTTGGAGTACAAGAAAGGCTTGCGAACATAAGCATGACGAACAGCCTTGGCCTTCCCATCACTCAGCTCATTAGCATGAGGCTTTGTCTTATTTTGACTGTTTTTCTCCTCTTCATCTGAAGAAAGGTTAGTGAAGTGTAGAGATATATTGATAAGTTAGAGCAGTGCTTTTAACATAACTTTTGAGGAGGCAAAGCTACTAAAAGTATATTAGCAATTATTAATTCTAAAAGCATAAACAGTTAAAAAAGTTAAACCCTTTAATGTCAAAATATCACTGGATTATGAAAACCCAAAAGGTATGTTATTATGTTTGTGCACACCATTCAGCCAAAAATTTGCAAGATACAAACTGGGATACAACAATTGGGCTTACTCTCTTGCCTGTAACCATATTGCCTTTTTACACATAGTATTTAGTAGTTAACATCACGTAAGAAGTCAGAATATAATTTCTGATTTGTATTAAACTAAGCTTCTTCCCTACACCAAAAGAAATTGAACAGTATTTGAGTACATAAAAACTAGATAGACTAGTTTTTATGTACTCAATATATACACAGAAATATATACACAAAACATTGTTTATACTCATGTAAGTATTATTGAATTAAAAACATATAAATCTATTTAATTTTTATCAGGATTATGAGAAACAGAGCAAAACCACTTGTGCCCCACATTGTAGAAATTACTCGTAGCCCTGAAATACACTTAAGTCTTGTGTTCACTTCACAAATACTTAGTCATCACTGAATGCAATCTATCACGTTTAAATGTAACACCAAAGCCAGAGAATATGCAAGTAATCCAGTGCTTCTAAATAATATTCTTGGAGCAGAAAAGATAAGCTCACAGCATACAAGAGACAACTCATTCAGGTACTAAGGCACTCTGTATTGTGAAATGGAAAGTCTTATTAACTGCAAAAGCCACGCATCCACAGAAATCAGAGTCTAAGGTCTGCTCTAGACAAGAACACAAAAAAGTAGTAACCCAGTCTGTGAAAAAATATGGTGTTTCCAAACTCTTAAGGCTAGGTCCATTCCTGTTACTCCTACCGTGGCCAGGTAGAATTTGGAAATTCCTGAAATTCTAAAACTCTAAAACCAACCTAATCTGTAAAGTCAGCTACAACCACTACCGTGGGGGTCACAAACAAAGCACTCGAACGTTATACCAAATTCATGTCAGAAGGGAGAGGAAAAAACCCCACAGCAAAGTGATGTATCCATCTCTAATAAGTGTTTTTGTCACCTATAAAATACTGTAGTACAAATATGTTTTACAATGTTTACAATATATCAAGTCCTCTACTCTGCTCTCTTGAGACCCCACCTGGAGTACTGCATCCAGTTCTGGGCCTCCAACATAAGAACGACATGGACCTACTGGAGTGAGTCCAGAAGAGGCCACGAGGATGGTCAGAGGGCTGGAGCACATCTCCTGTGAGGACAGGCTGAGAGAGTTGGGGCTGTTCAGCCTGGAGAAAAGAAGGCTGCAGGGAGACCTTACAGTGGCCTCCCAGTACCTGAAGGGGCTACAGGAAAGCTGGGGAGGGACTTTTTACAAGGGTAGGGAGTGACAGAACGAGGGGTAATGGCTTCAAACTGGAAGAGGGGAGATTTAGATTAGATATTAGTAAGAAATTCTTTACTGTGAGCATGGTCCGACAGTGGAACAGGTTGCCCAGAGAAGCTGTGGATGCCCCCTCCCTGGAAGTGTTCAAGGCCAGGCTGGATGAGGCTTTGAGCAACCTGGGCTAGTGGAAGGTGTCCCTGCTCATGGCAGGGGGTTGGAACTAGATGATCTTTAGGGTCCCTTCCAACTGATACCATTCTAGAATTCTATGAAGGTATTAAAAAAAAAATTAAAAAAATTCAAAGTATGTCCACTACTCACCTTTCGTAACTGCACAGATACTACCCATTCCACATTCAAATTCTTTCTCATAAATAAGCATAATAAACATACTACAAAACCTCAAGTTTATGATATGATGCATTCAATTAAAGCATTGCATATTTTTTCTTAGTACTTAACAATCTAATTATTTTACCATCTGATATGATTTCCCCCTCTTCAGTACTGTCAGAAATTACAGTCTCCTCTTCACTCTCCTCTTCAAAGGAAGAAAGGTCACTGGTATGAACAGAGCTGACAGTGATGTCACTGAGTACATCCATATCTGAATCTACTGACGTATTTTCTTGCAAAGGAAAAAAACAGAAGGAAAGGGCTGTAATGCTGTACACTGAATTTGAGAAACTTTTCTTACCAACACAGTGATTTTTGTTACTGAAAACAAAACTATCCTAAGAACAAGAAATACGAAAGAAAAATTAATACATCAGTAACACCTTAATGAAATGTTGTAAGGCTAACTCTGGTTTACTCGAAACAGAAATCACCCTAAGGTACAACTAGAAACTTTAAATGCAGACTGGAATAATTGAGAGAACTTGCCAGAGTAAAGCAGATGATCAATCAGACACTTCAGGAATCAAAGCTCATCTGATTCCTAATGTGGATACCTCAGTTAAGGCAGGTGAATCAAGACCTGTGGCTAGCTAGACAAATCTGTCAGAACTAGCAGAGAACTTACATTCCAAACATTCTTTGGATTCAACTGCTGAACACACTTAACCCCCCCCTCCCCCATATCCCTATTTTAAGGAAGAGCATTGCCCACACCATACCTTCTTTAGTTTCTTTAGTGCCTTCGATTGTTTTATGTTTATTGCTATTTTTTTCTGGAAGCAACTGTTTCACTGGTTCCGACTCTCTTGCTTGCTTTTCTTCTTTTGACTTCATAGTATCATCACTTTTCTTTGAATGGTCAGACTTCTTGTCAAATTTTTCCTTCTTTTCTTTCCTCCTTTCACCTTTTTCACTGCTGTCCAGTTTCTTGTCACATTTATCTAATAATTTACTCTTTTGATCTTCACTTTCTTGCTGAATTTCCTTACTTGTATCTTTACTTGTAAAAGTCAAATTATTAGTATCCTTTGATGAATTTTTTATTTCTTCACTTTGGCAAGGAAGTTCATTTAAATCTTCACACTTTGCAAACATTTCAGCCCCTTCTCCAGAAAGATCACTAATTGCTTTTTCTCTGTCTGGCAAGTCCTCTACATTTCTCTCTCTATCAGTGCTACCATCCACACTCTGCTGAGATGAGAGTCTTTTTGCAACTCTGTCATTGTTCTTGGGATTTGAACTCTCTGTTGAAGCCCTGGCAGCACTTGCTTCTTGGTTAAGAGAAGTTATTGTTTCCAAAATGGACATTGCATCACTAGCTACATTGCCAGTAGGAGCTGTAGCAGAGACACCTTGAATGGTAAGAAACAAAACAGTTTTAGTTAATCTTAGTTTCTGTAATTCTGTTCAGACAGAATGTTCAGCAAGTGAAAAGAAAAAGAATAATTACTGTATCTAAAAAAAGGTAAAACTGACTAAAAAGGGTCAACTGATTTTGTATTTAGAAATTTTAGTTTTAAAAAAATAATAAAAAAGAACAAGAAGTTGCATTCTTGCAGCAACTATGATCTGATTACCAGAAATTCATTTTACTCTGTGACATAGCCCTGTTCCCGAGATCAGCTAAAGAAAGCAAGGGTTGTCTATGGAAGCACGTTCTGAACACAATCCTAGCTCAACTTCACCGTCATCCCAAGCGGGATGATGTCTCTGAAGCAGCACAACACAGAATACTGCAGCAGAAAGTTTGTATTTCATACCTCTGGTCTCTCCATAAACAACATGGCAAACAGACTCACTGTACTGCTTATACAACAATAGGACTATTAGAAATACCTTATCACCTTCCCACCCGCTTAGAAGCAACTCTGAAGATGGATGAGAAATGGGTAACTGGACTAGCACCAAGAGCTGAAGCTGGCTTCTTAACCCACTTCCTTTAAAGTAAGTTGGCCTCACAGGAAAAGGTATAGGATTTAAATAAAGGGTCTGGTTGCAAAATAGATGGACTGCTGTGGAGTCTTCTAGGAAGGGAAAGAATGGACAATCACCTGCAGGAGTGTTTAGAAGTTGATACCAGACAACATAAATTAAAAACACAAAGAAAAAATGCTGTGTTTATAAACAAACTAAAGATTGGCTGATTTACAGCAGAACTTAAGCTCCCAACAAGACTTTAGGCATTCAAATTTTACTGCACACAGCAACCACGTTATGACAAGTAACGGCCTCATTATTAATTTTTTTTCCGATCTACCAATGCATTAAAAAATGGAATCATTCTTCTCTTACAGCTATGTCTTAGCTGATCCTACAATACTTAGGGGGCCAACCCCAAGACCAACTTTCTTCCCCTACAGCAAACTGATCCCCTGTAATCTCAAGTAGAAGTGACAAAGTGACATGGTGGTACATGGCGACATTTCTTTTGCCTTCTACCTTTATACACATAGCAAGAGACAAGTACTATGGTACACTGCCTGGAGCTCGGCTTGTTAATACTGACGCTAACAATTTTGTGCTAGCACCAAAACTAGTCTCTCAAAAACCAAATTTTTGTTAATAGACTACTCAGAGAAATGGTAGAATACCTTGTACTGTAACAGAAGCATCTGTTTTCTCTTCACTTGCAGCTGTACTGGGGCCTGCCTCCTCTTTATGATTCAATGTGGCTAAAAATTCATGGACAGCTTTTTCCACCTGAGGTCTGAATGTGTGGTTGATCTTTGGGTCCACAACCTGAGAAATAATTCTGTCAATTCCAGATTCCAACATTCCAGACCTGGAACAAAGTTACATGAACACTTAATAAGAAAAATGACTTTTCAAGATCATCTTAATGAAATATACTCCTTAAGATGTGAACACTCTTAAGAACCTCCAAGGGAGCATTATCATTTTCTGAACATCACTGCAGCTATGTATTTAGCCAGCTGCCTGTATTTCAACAGTTCACTCCATGCCTTATGGACCAAGAAAAAAAAAAAAAGCTAGAGAAACAGAATTAACACAACAAACAGCCTGTTGTTGCATCATTATTGGTTATGCCTACAAATGTTATCTAACTGTAAAAGTGACATTTGTAGAAAAAAATAAGAAGAAATCTGACAGCATAACAAACATGAATTATAAAAGGCATTGAGGGACAAGCGACTACTGGACAGTGTGACACCTCAGGGCTCTGCAGCTTCACAGAACACCCCTGATCTTCAGTAAAATCAAATAAATAGCAAGAGAGCTCTATATCTATGGGTTCTCTCTAGACCCCCGTAATCTTTTGTGGAACAGACATTTCCTCTTGTCCTCATTGCTTCTTTAAAAAGAACTGAAAACAACCCAAACAACAACTGCTCCCCCGCCTGCCCCCAACAAAATATCTCCTCAGTACCAGTTACCAATGGTACCACTACAACATAACTGAGTAAGTTTGATCCCAAAGCCCTTGTTTGACAAAGCTTAGTGATCAAACTCATGTTACTTTGAAGACATTTCCTAATGGTTCTCATGAGTCTAAGCTTAGAGAAGAAAAACTCTCATGAAATAATGTAACAAAAGGTAAGTGTTTGACATCATTCTGACATAACAGCAGTTCTGAAAAACGCCTTCTCTGTCTATCTTTATTTACATTCATCTTTTTTGTTTTGTGAATTTAGCTTTGTACTCTGCAGAGCTTAGTTTGTAAAATTCTTTTAATTTTCCTTGCCTCAAAACTTGATGAGAAGAACAATTTTATTATCTCCCTTATTATTATTATTAAGAATCAGTACAGATTGACTTTAGCTAGGGTGTTACATCCCAAATAAAAAACAAGCTTTCCACCCCTGCATCAACTTAGATCAGACAAAACAATATTTGCAGTCCAACTAACGCTGATGGTGAGCTGCTATCTGAAATAACATCACGTTTTAAATGGTGACAAAAAAAGCTTCTTCAGAATCACAGAATGGCAGGGGTTGGAAGGGACCTCTGGATATCGTCTAGTCCAATCCCCTTGCCAAAACAGGTTCACCTACAGCAAGTTGCACAGGAAAGCATCCAGGTGGGTTTTGAACATCTCCAGAGATGGAGACTCCACAGCCTCTCTGGGCAGCCTGTCACCCACACAGTAAAGAAGTTTTTCCTCATGTTTAAGTGGAATCTCCTGTGTTCCACACAGGCTTGTGCCTATTGCCCCTTGTCCTATTGCTGGCCACCACTGAAAAGAGTCTGGCCTCATGCTCTTGACACCTGCCCTTTAGATATTCATAAACATTAATAAGGTCCCCTCTCAGTCTTTGAAAAAAGTGTACATTTTATGATTGATCTACAATTGACAGATTGGCCTCTGTCACCTATTGCAGTATGCTAGCATGTTCAAGTAGAGAAATCCCAGAGCTGTCACTTACTTGAGAACCTGCTGCCTAATGTTATTTCTCAGCTGGTTCTTGTTGAGATGAGGACTCCAGGTATGAGTTGCCAAATGATTGGAAACAAAGTTGTCAACGCGCTGTCTCAAATTCTGGTAGGCAGGCTAGAAAGCAACAACGGAGAGGTTGGACAGGAGAGTTTTGAAGTAGTTTTCCTCCCGAAGGCCGGGCTGGAAGAGCCGGGAGCCCCGTCGGAACCCCCATCCCACTCAAGGCACAGTCGCTCCCGCTCCCTTGTGGCGACCACAGCGCGTGAGACCCGGTTGGATCGCTACAAACACCGCACAAAACCAGGCGCGTAGGTGCCGCCGGCCCACCCGCGCTCCCCTCTGAAAACAGGGGCTCCAGCTTTGCCCCCTGGGACGCCGAGAAGAGTCCCGGAGCCGCGGGCCGAGCCCGAGCCCCGTGCGGCCCCAGGCAGCCGCTCCTCACTCCCGAGCGCCGGGGCCAATCTCCTGCAGCCCGCCGCCACCTCCGGTCCGGGCCCCGCCGCTCTCGGACAGGCCCAGCCGGCCGCCGACCTGCCGGAGCCCGGGGAAGAGCCCCCCCGCCAGGAGCCGGGCCCGCCCGCCCCCACCTTGGTGTCCACGTCGGCCAGGCAGTCGCGGCGGAACTGGTCGAAGAGCCCCTGGCTCTTGAGGTGGTTGACGATCATGGAGACCAGCTCGGGCTCGGCCGCGCCGCCCCCCACGGCGGCCCCGGCCCCCGGCAGCGGCGGCTGCTGCTGAGGGGGTGGCGGCGGGGGCGGCGGCGGCGGGGGCTGCGGCTGTGGGTTGCTGGCCATGGGCACGGCGGGGCAGCACGGCCTGCGCGGGGCGCGGCTGCCGGCTCTCCCGGCCGGACCCCGGGACGGGGCTTGTTACTGAGCAGCGGCCGCGGCAGCGCTGACCCCGGAAGCGAAAGGGAACGGAGGGAGGAAGCGGCAGGCGACGGGAAGGGAAGCAGGGACGCCGCCGCCGAGAGCGGCGCCATCGGCGCGAGGCGAGCACTGGCAGACCCGCGCGCAGCAGCCGCGGGCCCTTTAAGGGGATGGAGGGGGGCGGAGCCGCTCGCGGCCCGCTCCAGTGGCGCCCCGATCCGGTGGCGGGGCGGGGGGAAGGGGGTCAGTCGCGGCAGCCCTCGGCCCCCGCCCGCCTCTCCGGCAGCCCCCCGAGCCGCGCGGCCGCTGCTGGGCGCTGCGGGCAGCGCGGGGCCCCTGCTGCCCCGGCCGCCCGCCGCCCGGCCCCGCGCAGCTGCCGCCCTCCCTGGCCGTGTCCCCGCAGCTCCGCCTCGCGCCCCGCCCCTTCCTGCGCTGGCCGCCATCATGGTGGAGGCAGTGCCGCGCGCTTCCTCCCTCAGGCGCGGGGCGGGGCCGGGACTCGACGGCGCGAGGGCGAGGCGGAGCCTCCGGAGGGAGGCGGGGCCCGGTGTCGGCCGAGGCGGCGGCCTGTTAACGGCTGCGCCGGCAGTGCGGGAATAGCGGGCAGTGCAGGAGAGCGGGCAGAGCGGGAGCAGCGGGCAGTGCCGGGGCAGCGGGCAGTGCGGGAGCAGCGGGCAGTGCAGAAGCAGCGGGCAGTGCGGGAGCAGGGGGCAGTGACGGGGCAGTGGGTAGTGCCGGAGCAGGGGGCAGTGACGGGGCAGTGGGTAGTGCGGGAGCAGGGGGCAGTGCCGGGGCAGCGGGCAGTGCGGGGACGGCGGGGCGGGTCCCGTGCTCGCTCTTCAGGCATCCCGGGAACGTTCGTGGCTGTTAACGGGACTTGCCGCCGTCCCCTTTCCTCTGCTCCAGAGGACGCATCTGCCGTCACCCGAGGAGAGCTCAGGCTTAGGCCTTTGCCTAGGATCCTGTACCCTGTATTTCCTCAGGCTCTCCGGGGCCGGGAGGCCTGGGTGGTGCCTGGGTGATGACATTTGAAATATTTGAGTTCAAGCTTGTTTCTGTTAGATTATGCATTCCTACATGCTATTCTAATACAAGTGTTTTCAGGCCCTCGCTTATGTGCAGCTGACTTTGTTCTTCCTTTCTACATTTGTCTCAGTGTTATGGTCACAGCGGTTGAATTTGCTGTGCGTGAGTCATTTCACTTGTCAGTCCTCTCAGTGTCCTGTGTTTCCACAGTCTTACAAGTTGAGTTCAGTGCAGACTGCTGGCTGCTAATTCCCAGGCTGACCTTTTACTACTAAAACGGGACCTGAGAGGTAGTAAGCAAAAAAAAAAAAAAGTCTGGAAATATTTAATTACATTACAGCTGGGATGATAACTGAGGGACAGTGCTGTCTCGCTGGGTGTGATTTGGCTCTACAGTCTCTTCCTGCCTGGGTGGGTGAGCTCCTGTCTTAACGAGGATGGGTAAGGATGAAAGGAAGTATAAAAATGTACTTAAAAATACAGAGAGTGATTGGCTTACAGGGGGGCTTGTCAGTAATAGTATTTTGGTTACATAAATTTTGTGGCCTAGTGAGTGGAGATCTTGGCTGGTACAAATGTTAGAAATTGCCCTCTGTGGTAATCATTAAAAATCAGTTTGAATGTAAACACAAGAGCGTTGGGATTGTTATTGTAGCCTTAAAAGCAGGTTAGAAGTATAAAGCTTGCCCCTAGTTTTTCTACTGTAATCCAAATACTCCTAAACTATTTAGAACTCCACAGAAGGAAACAAATCTGGCAAATATTTAAGAGTATTGTGAGATTTTTATCTCTGGATACTGGAGTAATTTAAAAAATCTGACCTCTATTTATGTTGTTTTGTATTTTCTACATAGATGTCTACCAGGATTAAAGCACCAAAGTTTGGGAGGGGTGGGGAATGGTAGAGCTTGGTACAGCCCCTATTGGTATATCCAAATGTGTGGTCTACTGACTCTGTTACATCTTTTCTCAATAAAGAAAAGTTTCTTCATTGCTGACTAAAGATTGTGTAGCAGCGAACAAGAAAGGGCACAAGTGAAGGGTGTAATTTTAGTAAATGCATCTACTAATTTTAGAAATAATGTGTGACTGACTATGATAGTGAACAAAAATTTCAGACGTTACTGGGAAGTTAACAACACTTTCAGAATTTTGTGTTAGGAAAAAGCACTACAACTTCCTTTTTTTTTGTTTTCATTTTTGGTTTTGGTCCCTAAACTGCCCTCACTTCAATCAAAGTTGGTTCAGAAAATGAGAATAAATATTCTTCATTTTAGCAGAAGGAACATACCTGCCTCACAGACTGGTATACCATTCACACACAAGATGTCATGGACAGCCTGAAATATCTGTGGCCTTTGTCTCAGACTATGTCAATGAATGTGCTACGAAGGGAACATACTAGGGAGCAGGAGGCCGTTAATGACATTTGGGAATTTAAGGGCTATCAGGGATCAGTTATACCCAGTGGTCTGGAAGTATTGCAACAAGTAGTCCATACTGTAGTTGATTCAATAGCTGAATGTGAAAGATTGTTCTGTGCTCTGAATTATGTACCATCCTGTGTTTCATGCAACTTACTGTGTGTTGCAGGCTTGTTGTATGTCTTACTTATCAAATAAAATGTCTTTATCCTAAATACTGTCTTCTTTGTTGTCTGGATCCAACTGTACATTGTCCTATGGGAAGAAGCTGTAAAGGAAACTGAAAGCCTCCTGAAAATAAACAAAATATGAATTTGAATTAAACTGAAATCAGCCCTTTGTTTCAAGGATGCTTTGCAGTCTTATGTTAGCTGAGGCATGGTTACATGAAGTCTTGTATGCTAATAAAAAGATACATTATTTGGTAGTTGCACTATTATCATAGAATGGTTTTGATTGGAAGGGACATTTTAAAGATCATCTAGTCCAACCTCAAAAATAATATAGCTATACAAAGAATTATGAATGCATGACAATGTTAAACAGTCTTGCTGTTTTCAGTGGGCTTACAAAGGAACTTATATATTTAAGTGTTATTGTCTCAATTGTTGCAGTACTATTCAGTACTTGCAGTTGGTTGTTTTGTACTCGGTATTTATCCTTGCAGCTTACTGTAGTTATTGCTATCATTTGATGTAGTCACTTAGTGATGCCTGATACCCAGTGCTAGTAAAATATTTCTATTTGTGAGCTAAGAGATTGGAAGACTTGTCAGATAATTAAGAGAAACAGTTAGGAGTGAATACAAAGTTGTTTATTTTTTCAGTATTTTATCATTCTGAGTTGAGTAAACTCCTTGTTTGCCTTCATAGTCCCAGTTACTTTTATTAATCTATATTTCTGTTATCACTGGAGTTGGCATTTGCTTCCTGTCTTCCCTCATGACTTGGAACAGTTCTTTTTCTGGACAGTGCTAAGAGTACCTCTCCTTAACGTTTGCTTTTTCCATATTCACCTCATTCCTTACGTTTTCACTTATATAAACAAATGCATTACATATAGCGCCTGGCTTATGTCTCGCACTGCAGATTTTCTGTACATTGAATTCTACTTTTTCTAAAGTAATTTAGATTATTTGCAGTGTTAATGTCTGTGATCCCTGATCACAGTATGAGAATCTTAATTTTATACTCTGAGTTCTGACTGTCGTGCATTTTATTTTATTTGGACTTTTTAGTGAAATGTTTGTTTTCTTTCAAAAACACATTACTGTTACTTGTTCATTTTTTTCATATCCTGCAACCTACAGCCCCTGCTATGGGTACTTACAAACTGGTAATGACTACAGTTGCCTTTGCATTCTCATTTAGGGAAACAGTCTCATTTTAAAATATTTTTGCCATATATTTAATATGAAAAGTCCCAGCAACTTTCTTTATATCTTTTTATTTAAGAAGTAGATAACAGACATTTTTTGGTTCCTGTTGTAGTTCTTAAAGTTCAGGCAACATTTAAATTTGTGAAGAAATACTAAGAGACAAGACAAACAAAATGGAGGTACCTATGATGTTGTGAGAACAAAAAGTTTATAGGGCTGCAAGAGGAGACTGGACAAGTACACGAAAGTACAAGTCATGAAATTCAGCGAAAGTGCTGCTGCCTCAGAATGGACCTGTGCTGTGTGCTGCTGGGGTCTGGGAGGCTCTTCCATTCTCTTTCTAGCTCTAGGCTTGCTTTTGGTGTGAATCAGACACAGGACTGTAAGGCTGGACAGACCCATTTCAGCCGTTGCTGTTAACGGCAGCAAGGCACATCGCTTGTGATTTCAGCTTAACATCTTTTTGTCTCAGATTATGGTTGAGTAAATGGAGGCATAAACGGAATAACTATGCCACCTCTGAAGCAGAAAATCTGGTTCTAATTGGTAATAAAATAATGTGTTGAATTTGGAAACACTGTTACTGGTAGTAGTGTAAGTCAAAATAAAGCACATGCAATATCTCTTTCTTTTTTCGACAGTGTTGCAGAATATTCTGTGAATGCCTACCACAGCATCAGTTTCAGTGTGGCCTACATCCTCAACTGATTTAATGGCTGTTAATAAAATTAAACTCTCTTGAAGTCAGTTCATACCATAGCTGATAAAAGTGCTAGCAGAACTTTTCAGGTTAGCTGATGTTTTCTGTTTTTTTCCTAGGAAAACAAGTTTTTGGTAGGTTTTTTGGTTTTTTTTTTTTCCCCTTGATCTCAAAAACTTTGCTTTTGCGGTGAATGCTGATAATGAATCTAAATTTATGAAGTATCTGAAATTCAGGTGACTGCTGGATTAAGAAGGTACAAATCTTTAACTCTGCATACGAGTGAAGTACTGATTGAACGGTTTTGGTTTTGAAAAGAGTCGCTCTTCCTCTGTGATGAACTGTATGTTGCAAAGTTCTGCACTCTAAAGATAAAGGGTTGTTGGCAGTGTTTGAGTCACAGGGTTGAAAAGCTTACTAGGATAATGTTTCTCTTAGTCTTTTATGAACAGGGGTACGTAGTAAGGGGAGCTGTTTAGAAGCAATTTGAGTTTTCTAGGAAAAAGTAGACTTTTCACCAGGAATGACTGAAAAGCCTGAGCAAGTTCTTGGATAGTAAAAGCTCTAAAGCTGCCCAACACCAGCTAGAGATCTGCTCCTGATGAATTGCTCACTTCCTCCTCTACATATGTGGTAACATGTCTGTGCCTTGTACCATCTGCGTTACCACTGTTGCTCCGTTTTCTGAGGCTTATTTTCTTTTGGTGTGCAGCTTATGTATTGTTTATTGTGGTACAATAAACTCCAGAACCGTCAGTGATGAATTGATTTGTTGTATAAATGTGCATCTCCTGATGCATATTTCCCATTTGCTTCTCCGCATGCATAAACAGTGTATTTTATGGTTGTTTCTACATAAAGTCTCAGATTTTCTGATGCTTGCTGATACGGATTTTTTTCCAAAAAGGCAAAATTATTATGCCTAGGAGCAATACTAGTAATTACAATCTAGTCCACCCTGTGTTGAAACAGCAAAGGAATGGTGCCAGCATCGCTGAGGTTTTATGCTTTGTCGATAACAGCAAATGTGGCTTCAGCTGAGCTGCTGCATGAAATGCTCTAGTTGCAAGACTAAAATATAGCCAAGGCACAGACTATACCTTCAGCTGTGATGTGATCAGCGTGATGTCCATATCCTTACATGGCAGTGGTCTTGGTGGGTGAAATGCTCTTGGACTTCTTGGACCGGGGGATATGATTTTGTAATCTTTTCTGCATAAATAAAGAACATTTGTTTGTTTTTTAGTAAACCATGCTTGGAGTGCTCTTTCTGGCTTTACAGCCATGTTTCTTTCCAGGTCTTACTAGTGTTATTTGTTCAGACACGTGTATATATATATTTTTTTTTTAAATTTGGCACTGGCAAGTAGGCCCTAAGGTGATGCTTGATGGCTTAAGTGTATTATCCAGAGGAACGGCAAACGTATTTTGATTCAGTAGGAGGCTGCCAGTCCTAAGTGTTTTCCACAGGCAAGCCTTTGGCAAGTGAAAGACTTGTCAGAAATGAAAACAGTAACTGGACAACATGTTTTAAAGTGATGAAAGGAAAGCTTTTATTTAAACTAGCCTGTCATAACCTTGTGCTGACACCTCTAGAACTTTTCACTCACTTCTAAAGAGATTCCTCGAGCAAAACTAGAACTACTGTGACATCCTGGTTCTCCCAGCAGAGCTGAGCAGGGTGATTGTTGTCAGTGACTCTTTAGTTCAATGGAGACAGCACATGGTGGCTCCTCGAAGTGACCAGTCAGACTGAAGTGTTCTTTAAAAATACTAAAGTTTTCATGTTCAGTAGCTAATAGTTTTGTTTGTATTTTCTGGGAAGATTGACTGGTTAAAGCTTGAAAAAAACCTCTCCTTATAAAGTCTTCTAAGTCACATTTCAACAAAGCATATTTTCTAATACTCTTTCATTGATGGGCAGACCAATGAAGTCACTTTTATTTATGTACCTTTAGCATGTAAAAGCAATTTAAAGTTACACTTCTAAGTGTAACTTTATCTGAAAGGTTAGGTTTATTTTTTTCCAGTTTCAGAACTTCAGTATGATACCTAGTTTGCAGATGATGCTTTTAAAGTACATTATTTTGAAGGTACAGCTATGCCTCTTTTCCTTTTGTTCTCATTTTATGTCTGCCAAGGCCAAAAAATGAGTTCCTACATCCCCAAGTTTTGCAAGAAGATGAGTAGAGCCTACTTAGCGGATGACATTTCAGAGCAAAAAAAGATTACTGTCAGAAATAGCTTTAATACACAGACTTACTTGATTTTTTTTTTTTTTTCCTGTAACCAGAAGGAAATTTTCAATGGCAGATGGAACCTTGGGCTGCCTGTGAGAGGAAAGCCCATCTGTGCAGACATGGCTGCGACTCGTGGTATGGCTCTTTGTGCTGCACTCTTCCATGGTAATGAGGGAAGGGAGAGCGGCACTAAAGCTTTCTTACTTCTTCACAAGCAATCAATGACTAATAGATGCAGTATGGTTGGGATTTTTATTGGCATCTAAGGAACTGGACATGGAATTCCCGCTAAAGTGATTGATGATCTCAGCGTGTCTTTTTTTCTTTTTTTTTTTTTGAAATGTAGGTTCCTGCCTACTGGAGAAATACCACGTTATTTCTCCATTCAGATGAAAAATGTTAGAATGAGAGACTGTGCTCCCTTTATTAGACTTTTTACTTTGCTGTTTGTTTTTGACTGGAAAGTACATGTTTTTGCTATTTGGGTACAGAGAGATGGAGACAAACTTAATGGCGGCTTGTTCTCCAGAGAGAGCACAAGAGATTATACGCTCTCTCACTTTTGCCTGAATGTAATTTTAATGGTAAGGTAAAATGGTACAGCTTAAACATGAAAGCAGAGTGAGTGGATACATGAAAGCATGACACCTTTTATATCAGCATTCTTTACTGACTTCAGCAAGGTGAAATCAAGGTGGACGCATTGCTTAAATGGGATGCATGAAGCCTAAAGTAGAGCTGATGGACTGAATTTTACTTTAATTTATACCCAGTGTAGTTCCATTGAAGTCAGCAGGGAGATGGATCAAAGCAGGACTTTGCTGCTAAATAATAGGGTGCTTAAAATTGCTCATGCCATCATTTTTGCAACCTTGGTTGTAATCCTCAAATAGAAATTGGAGTTATTGTATCTAGTACAAAAACAGGCTTTTCCATGGAAAATTTTGAAAATTATGTTTAGGAAAATAAAATTTTAAAAAAGGAAAAAAAAATTTGGGCTTTTGACTTGTTCTTTTGTGTTGAGGGTGCCACATGTTCAGAGGAAAAGTGACACTGAGTCACATTCCAACAGCATTATTTTAGGAGAGTTGGGGTGGAGGGAAGGAGCAAATGGGTCATTTTGTTCCTGTTGACCTACTTTCCGTGCTTGGTTCCCTGTACAACTGGGCAATTAAGAGAACTCCATCTGAAGTCATTGGTGAGGCAGGAGTGTGCAGAGAAAGGGCTGGTATGAAGGAGGTGTAGGTGGAAGACACCACCCTGCTGGTCTGGCTGCGAATTGAGGCTGTGGGTCAGGTGCAGTCAAGGGTGTTCACCTGTTCCAGTCTGCTGCTGGTCCCACTGGATAGCCCAGCAGCATTCCTGGGATCATTGCCTGGCTCTTCATTGAGCAGGGAGAGAGGAGGAGGAGAGTGTTGCATTTTTCAGGCTGGTCCCACTGTAAATCCAGGTGTCATGCCTAAATGAGAGCCCAGAGATCTCCTACCTACCCAGAGGTGTACCCCAAACTATTGCACTTCAAGGCCAGGGGCAGCCCTCAGGAGTTGTTTCAAAGAAGGTGGGAGGTGAGGAAAAAGAATCTTCAGTGAAACAGCAGAAATAATGCTTGTTTGAGCATGTAATGAGGATTACAAAAATCTTTCCTCCTCACCTATTGATTTGCACAAAGATGATACGATTTTAATGTCTTTAAGATTTGTGCTTTTCTGCCAGATTTCATTAAAATTGGCCAACCATTTCAAAAGTTATGGGACAGGGGTTGGAGAAAGACTGACAAATAACAAAATAATTGTTTTCTGGGAAAAAAAAAAAAAGAATATAAGCCTGGATCCACTAGGATATATTGTATATGGAGATAACCAGTTCTGAATATATTCAGAGACAAGCTGCTTTCTGAATAGGAACTGATGCAGGAGTCAGACAAGGAGAAACAATCCCAGACTAGTGTGCCTGCTCACTCGTGCTGGGGCGTGTGAGAAATACAAGGTTTTCTAATTTGCTTAACAGAAGGAAAATGGAGTCAGGGAAAAGAATTAACGGTATTACCAATGCCAACCCCAAACATTCAAGCATCCCAAATTTGATCCTACAGTAGGAAGAGAGCATTTTTAAATGTATACAAAAGTAAGAAATCTGAATGTATTGGTATTTTTAGCTTTTATTTGTTCCTAGCAAGGTTTGAAACCTTCCTGAAATGGTGAAGTGTGGTGTTTGCTCCAGCAATGGGATTCATAAAAAAACATTGAATGTTTTTTGTGCCCAGTAAAAAGGAGCTATTGTGGCTGTAAAGGAGGAAAACAGCTTTGCAAAAGCCTTTTTCTTCTGTTTTAAGAGTTTGCTGCTTGGTAGGAAGAGGGGTGGCTGAAGCACAGCACTACTGTCACACGGCTGCTGGATCCAGCCAGTTTGTCTGCAGCCCTGTCCAAGCACGAAGGGCAGGACTACTTTGTCTGCAGCCTTTTCTGCAGACATTGCCTCAGGTATCACGAACCTGTCCTTTTTTATTTTACCCCACAGTCTTTGTTGCTGTGTGTTAATCATCATCATCTGACTGGCTTCGTTAATGTCATAAAGCTTGTGTTGTAAAAGTAATTCTTAAGAGAGCAGCGTTGCACTTCAGCAGATTTATTCTGTAGTTAGAAATGTCTTAAAGCTATCTCCATTTGCCACAGGCTCTTTTAACCAGCTGTATGGTATGCTTTACATAAAGGCAGTTCTAATTTCTTTCTCATTATACACTGACTTAAAAGAGATATTCTTCACTTATATCAGTAAGGTGCTGGGAAAATTTTGGGCAATGCCCCTCTCTCCCATATGTTGTTGTGTGATGGTGGATCAACAAAGGAAACCTGATCATCTGGAGTACATGCTTGCTCAGGGTCCTCCGAAATGTCTTA
Organism: Caprimulgus europaeus; assembly: GCA_907165065.1. The sequence goes on from OU015526.1 coordinate 16,713,473, forward strand.
GCAGTTCAAATTAAAGAAAAGCAGGTTTAGAAAAACAATGAAAGGCTTAGAGAAGTAAAATACAAACTGTATGCCAATAACCCTCTGCTCTCCTCCACAGCCTGAGCTCTACTTGCTCCTCTGTCCTAAGGACTCCTGAGCAAGAACCTGCTCTCCATCTCTCTGTCTTTTGCTGTTGCAGTTACACCACTGTTTCCAGCTGGTGCCAGCAGATGTTTTTGTAGAGAGAAGGAAGTGCTTCTGCATGTGGCAGGGGTCAAGGTGTTTTCTGGCCTGCTGAAAACATGTGTGACAGGTTCAGAGGCTGGTAGCTAGGGCACCTAGCTTGGGAAATGAGGACTACTCTCCTTGGCCCTCAGACTGCTGCCCTCAAGTGATACACGCAGTGGGATGTTTTGCAGTATTTATCACTGATAACAAAATATTCCGATCCTGCCAAGGCTGCTGGCATCAAAGGAAATGATCTGAAGTGGTTATGGCTTTCTCAGTCTGAATGTCGAGTATAGATGGAAATTTATTTCTTTGACTCTCCATAAGTCTGAAGTCCTTTTCCAGGACTGTTTGATTTCTCTTGTGAGAAAACAGCCTGAAGTTTTCCAGAGTTTTGATCATATCTACTTCTGTCCATTAATGAAAAAAGCACCAGCTTCCAACTCTCCCTCCACTGAGACAGAATGAAATATTGCTCGCAAAGGACAAGGATATTTTTTTCTCATTTTTCTTGCTTTCTAAAGTAACAAAGAGAGAGACCACGAAGGTGTGGTACCCATTGAGAGTGCTGAAGGGGAAAGGAGTTTCTCAGGACTGGTGCTACAAAGTTCTGCCTCCGAGCCAGTCTGTTAGATTGTCCCACAGTCTGTCTATTCATACAAACAGAACAGCTCTTTGTAGCCTGGTCTGTGTGTCTCTCCTGCCATGAGCTTAGGAGGTTTTTTTTTTGACTTTGATTACTTAGGGCTTGTTTACATCAGCTTTATTTAAAATCTCATACAAGGGTCTCCCTGGCAAGATCTAGAACTTTTTCTGTCATTTAAAATATCCTTCCGTACTTGCTTGTTTCAGCCAAATTTGTGATCTGCTGCTTGTTGAAGAGTCTAAAGAGACAAGTTTATCACAAATGTGATATACCCACACTCCCCATAAACTAAAGTCCTATACAGCGTAAGAGAACTTTCTTTACAAGCCTGCAATAAAGTATCTCAAGAGAGGAAGGGAGTCAGGAGAGAGATACATGAACTTTCAGAACCCAATAAAGGCTGGTAATAGTGAGGGTTTGTGAAATCTACCATTCCCGAAAAATATCTGTAACTCTAGATTATGCCTTGACATTTCCTGCTGCAGTTCCGTTAATTGCGATGGTGGAGTAGTGCATGTAAATTGGAGTGGGATTTCACCTTATATATAGCAGAGGAGGGAAGAACAGAGTTGCCGTATGCCAAATTTCTCACTTTGCCTGAGGGACAGGTTAAAATAACTTATTAGACAAGTAATCCAAACCTCTGGGGCAGGTGAAAGTATTTCTAGTTTCTCCTGGGATGTATATTATAGATTACTCCTCTGATATTAAAACACTCAGTAAATGGGGGAGAGGGGCTTCCACATCTGTTTCCTCTGTAGAGCTATTCTCAAATTCTCTTCCTGTCACAAAATAGCAAAGAGAGTCTTCTGACTAAGAATTTAAAAGATCCATCCTCCATTCTTTCCTCCCTCCCTCCCTCCCTCTTTCTTTTTCTCTAGCCCCCTCCCCATCTTTTTTAACTCCAGTTTAACTGCAGTTAGAACTTGCTCCTCACAATTACATTTTATTGAAATACTGCTCTGTGTAATTGTGACACTATTTGAGATGTCTGTTTGCACTAGCATATGAGCAAGCTAGGAAAATGTAAATAGTGCATTAAATGAACAGGGATTTTGGATAATTTTAAAATAATAATTTTATGCTTTTTTGGATCCTTTTGCTCATGGGCAGACAAAGGAAACTTAAATTACGGATACTAAAATTATTCCATGTACTCATCTAGGCTTATTCTTCCATTCTTCAAACCAGCTCCCTGCAGACACATTTGTATAAACAGAAGCATGCTAATTAAAATTGCCAGGGAGACATGATCTATTTAAAGTCTCAAAGCGCAATTTTACTTTTAGGCTTCGTATTGTGATAGTGTAAAAGAGCAAAGTTTCTCTTCAAGGTTTAAATATAATGAAGTGAAAATTTTCGTTAAGTATGTGCCATTCGACTGCATGCTGCTCTTATCTCCACTAACATGCACCTGATTTCCTTTTCTATCTTGCCTTTGTTCGTTGTTAAGTCTCCACCGGCCTTTCATGTTTTTTAAAGGACTGCAAAACTCATTAAAACTTTGCAATTGTTTATTTCCTTGTACATTCTCATTTAACCCTCCTTTCACAGTTCCAAAGTTACAAACTTTAAGCAGTTCAGTTATACTACTGTCTATACTGATAGTATTTACATATTATTTATTATAAGTTGTGGTGGTTTTAGCCCAGCCAGCAGCCAAACACCAAACAGCCACTTGCTCACCCTCTCCTGATGGTATGGGGAAGAGAATCAGAAGGGTAAAAGTGAGAAAACTCATGGGTTTATTAATTGAAATTAAATTGAAATTAAAATAATAGTGATAATAACAGTAAGAATGGAATATACAAATGAATAGTGCACAGTGCAATTGCTCACCACTTGCTGACCAATGCCCAGTCCAGTTCCAGGCTGGCGATCCCGGAGCAGAGGCAATCCCGAAACTGAAAACACAATCCTGAGAAAGCCCCAACAATCACAGAAAATCTGAGAGCTTTTTGGTCAACCCTCATTAATATACTGAATGTGATGTGATATGATATGGAATGTCCCATTGGCATATCCAACTGCCAATTTGGGTTTGCTAACTGCTATTCTCCCCTTGAGTCCTGTGCACCTGCAGACTAGCAAAACACAGGGAAACTGGAAATGTCCTTCATCACCCAGTAACAACTAAAAACATTAGTCTGTTATCAACATTCTTCTCATAACAAATCCCCTACTGAAACCAAAACCCAGTGCTATTCTAGCTACTAAGAAGAAAATTAGCTCTATCCTAGCGAAACCAGGAAATAAGTCTATTTATTTCTTCTGCCAATATATGGGCTTAGATCTGATGCATATATATAATTTTTTCAATCTAGTATCTTAATTTTCCAAACAAGGACCATATAATTCCATTTCTTCTGGTCCATAACAGTGGTGATCACATTTTTTTTTTCTAGGATGACAGTTCCCTTATGGTTTTCCTCCTTATGTCTTCTCCAAGATGTTGTATCAAGCCTTCCCATGAGGACACTTGTGTAACTCAAAAGCTCAATAGATTTGAACCTAATTTCTTAGGTCTTCAGAGGAAGAAGCTCTCCAGTATTGATATAAGTGGCACATTCCCTCTTGTAGCCTGAATATGTTGAGCCAGAAAACTTAAATTTGTTATTAAGAGAAGCATTCCCATATGCCCTGTAAGAAGAGATGGGCAGTAATTCTCAGAGCTCATCCAACCTTCCTCAGCCCAAAATTTACCATCACAACAAAGAATCATAGAATCATAGAACTGTTTTTGTTGGAAAAGACCTTTAAGATCATCAAGTCCAACCATTAACCTAACACTGCCAAGTCCACCTCTAAACTATGTCCTTAAGTGCCATCTCTACACATCTTTTAAACACCTCCAGGGAAGGTGACTCCACCACTTCCCGGGGCAGCCTGTTCCAACGCTTGATAACCCTTTTGATGAATAAATTTTTACTAATACCCAATCTAAACCTCATCTGGGGCAACTTGGGGCTCTTCACTCTTGTCCTATCACTTGTTACTTGGCAGAAGAGACTGACAGCACCTTGCTACAACCTCCTTTCAGGTAGTTTGAGAGAGCGCTCTGTGCAGCCGTGTGTGACTTACTTACAGATTTTGGCTAGACTCTGAAGTGGGCAGAATTTTTAGGCTCTTTTCAAAAACACGTGTAATAGCTGGTTTGGGATTTGTGTGTCACTTGCTGCAAAATGGCAATTCTGAAACAAGCATCAACAGCTTGTTTAGTGGGTGCTAAGTCCTTTGGCTGAAGGAGCAGAAGAAAGTAAGAGAATAGATGAATGAATGACTACTACATACTTAACCCAAATAAATAACTTGCTTAAAATTCATGAACACAAGTTGGCAGTGGGCAACCTGTGAGTTCAGTGCATACACTTGTGCCTGCAGCACAGAAAAGTTCTTTTCATTTGGAGCATTAATGAAGCATTTATTTATTTAATTTTTTACAGGAATAAATTGTTCTCTGACAGTTTGGGAAATGCTGGTTTTGCTTAACATGCATGTTAAGCTCATGGCATTGCAATGCCTAGTTCACTTCCCTTTGGATTTGTGATGTTTATTTTAACCTAACTGATACAAACTTGATCCAATTTACTTTATATGCAGTCTAAAAGCATTTTGCTGAAATAATTAATTAGTAGCCTCTACCTCAGTGCACTCCTGATTGAAGTACGTGGCAAATCTGTTGGTGTTGCTCCAGATTATTGGACACCAGCCACAACTTTTTGATCCTGTAGTTCCATGATATTCTGACTTTGGCATTGAATCTGACTTAAGGAATTTAAGATGTCCCTGCCAATGAAGGTTTCTCAGTTCCTACATCTGCATCACTGTTTTACCTGCCATCACATAACTGCTGGTGGGTCTTTTGTAGAGGCCAAATCACTGAGCCAGGTTAAAAAAACTCCCCCCCTTTCTGTAGAAAACCAGCCTGGATCAGTTACTTGAATCAGTTTACAGTATGGATCTGCACCAGGTAAAACTGTGTTGTGCTGCAGGTGCAAGGGCAGGAATTTATGGCTGAGAGGTGGGAGAAAGGGAGGGAATTCTTAGGACAGTTAGGAGTTCCTGCGGCATGGTTCCTGCAGCATGGTTTAATGCAGAGGTTAGGTGCTAATGACATGGTACTAGTACCACACAAGGTCTTTTGGCACTGTACAAAAGTAATCTCTCTCCAGATGTGCTCTTACTTTCTTCATGTGGCTTTGTGTGTGCTAGGAGCCAGGCAAACTCAAACAGCCCTGGTCCTGTGTCCAGTGGCCTCTTGCAGTAACCCCTGCGTACATCAGGCTGGATTTTCATTTTTGTGGAAAGCTGTGACATTTTGCTTTCAATTCAAATCTAAATGAAAAGTATATTTCAAAAATCTGAAAAAAAGCGCATGCTGATGTTAGAGAATGGCTCAGAGAGCAAGGCAAAATGGTTGTACGAGCAGCGTCTGTCTAACATTCAGCAGGCCACAGTGGAAAAGTACTGAAAACGGACACTGACTGGGACTTTTATCTCAAATCTGGTAAACAACCTTGAGAAAGTAAGTGTGTGAAGGAGGTAGGGAATGCTTTGCCGTTGAACCACAAGTAGGAAGACCATGTAAATGTAATGTTTAGAGCTTAAGCCAATTAGCTAGTGACTAGTAGGAATAATTATCTTAGCCTGTATAAATATGACTGAATGAGAGTAATAAACGGAACTATGTCCTTATCACTCACATTGAGTCGGCTCGCATAGTTTCCTCCATCGCTCACATGCTGAAATTTATATTTTAGGGTTTTGAATTTTTACGTGGCTCTAGTAGTGCGTGCCATGCGTATCTTGTTGCAATAGACTATTGTGTTTCAGAAAGAAAACAAAGCAAGTATTTCCTCGATTATTTATTCTCTCTCGTCAGTGTGGACATCAATTAGCAATATAACAGAATGATGCCTGATGTCCCTGGTAAAATATCAAGTCATTCTCAGGTACTACTTGGATATAGTCTGCTTTCATGTTGATTTATCCAGAAATTATTAGCTTTGATGTGCTCTCTGGTTTGAAGCTTCTGTGGCTGAGGCATTTATAAGGTCTCTATGTGGATCCTCTGGTTGATTGTGAGAGGTGACAATCTGCATCCCCTCTCAGAGCACAAAGTGGGTCTCCCTCTCCCTTCTCTTACCCTCTATTAATTGGAGAATCCGGTGCAGGCCAGGTCTTGTATTTCCTGGCAGCTATGGCCACAGTGGGTGCATTTGCAACCCTCTTTTTGGTGTGGTGAGGAGAGTCCATGCTCGCCTGAGATGGAGTAGTGATGTGGCCGTAGCTGCCTTCCAGCACTGCCTCCTCTCTCCACCAGCCACCTCACAGGGGGCCCTCACACTGCTGTGGGACCCCATTGATCAGATGTTTCCTCTGACTTGATCAATTGGTGGATGAATAATTGGTCATGAGCCAGCAGCACGGCCAGCAGGTCCAGGGAGGTAATTCTACCCCTCCTGTCTCATGAGAACCCCACCTGGAATACTGTGTCCAGCTCTGGGGTCTCCACCACAAAAAAGACATGAGCCTGTTAGAGAAGTTCAGAGAAGGGCCATGAAAATGATCAGAGGGCTGGAACAATTCTCCTATGAAAAAAGGCTGAGAGAGTTGGGGTTGTTCAGCCTGGAGAAGCAAAGGCTCCTTATTGTGGCCTTTCAATATATAAAGGGAGCCTATAAGAAAGGTAAGACTACTTACCAAGGTCTGTAGTGACAGGACAATGGGCAATGATTTTAAACTGAAAAAGGGTGGATTTAGATTGGACATGAGGAAGAAATTCTTCACTCTGAGGGTGGTGAGACATTGGAACAGGTTGCCCAGAGAAGTTGTGAATGCCCCATTACTAGAAGTGTTCAAGGTGAAGCTGGATAAGCCTTTGAGCAACCAGATAGAGTGGAAGGTGTCCCAGCCCATGGCAGGGGAGTTGGACTAGATGATCTTTAAGGTCCCTTCCAACCCAAACCGTTCTATGATTCTATGACTCTGATAATATGAACTCATCAGCTGAAGCTGACGGAGCAGGGGATGTGCTGGCTGAGTATGTTTCTTGTTCTGTCAGCTGTTTTCTTTCTCAGATAAAGTAGACAGCTTTGATGTTTTATGAGCACACGTCTTGGTTTGGCTGGCCAGCCAAGTTAAGAGCATGGCTGGGATCCGGACTCTGCTGAAGTCAGCGGCAAAGCCCGGGTTGGTCTCGACAGAGCCTGGATTTCACTGCAAGTGCTTCGTTCCCTCATCGCCGTTGCTACTCCTCGCTCTGTCAGCAGGTGGCAATCTCTACTTTTCTTCTGAACTTCAGAAAAGTTCTGTGTCCACACCACCAACTCTTTTTATTCAAATAGCTGTTTCTGCTTTGCATCGGGTATTCTGTCTGGGAGCTGGGCGAGATCTCATTCCAAATATCTCTTAACATTTAAACGCTTACTTAGTCATCAAAGTATTTGTAAAAGCAGAACTTAGAAAGCCAATTGCTTTACAAATCATAGTTGTTCCTTTTCCATCCCCAGCTCTAAATTACACACAGAAACTCCCACAACTCAAAACTGAGCCTTATAAATTGAGTGGTGTGTATCATCTTTTACTGTGAACCATAGACATTAATTAATATGCCAGTATTCAGACCTCATAAACTTGCATGTTCTAGCATCCGGACTTAATGTCACTTATTAATATTTCAAATGAATCTTGTAAACAGATGACGGAACAAGAGAAAAATACAGATATTTCCATGCCTGTCATTAAGTGTTTGCCTCTCTTATTAAGTCCAAGAAATCTAATGTCCTTTCCTTATGGAACAATTGTCGAATAAGGTACCCAAGGTCAGCAAGTCCTTGAGCTCTCTGCTGTGTAAGTGCCAGTCTTGCAAAGCAGCTCTAAGGCTATTTCAGTATTGACATCCCCTCTCCCTGCCTCACTCTGAGACCTCTTTTGCATACCAAAATGTACAGCAGTGCATGGTTTCATATGAAAATGAATGTATACTGATTTTTTTGCCTAAGCTTTGTGGGAAATTTGAATTTCTCTTTGAAATTGAGAGACATATGTAAGTCCTTTCACAACAGATATTTTGATTTTAGCCTTGCTGTCTGAGAGACACAAGCAAGCTAAAATACCTTGTTGGTCGCTTGTCTATTGGCAGTGTCAAGAAAAAAATATGTTCTTCGTTGTCTAACTGCCATTTGCTCTGGACTATTAATACCTAGAATCTGCTATTTAAATATGGTCTCTATTCTGACAACTAGAGGAAATTTGATGAGGATTATTAGGAAATTAGATTAAGTTATGGCTAAGTTAAACAATTACACTAAGGGCATGCAGTCCACCAAACAAAGGAACCTGCGCGGATTCATTATGTCTGTTGGTCAAAAGCAGAGTATGAAACATTATTTTCGTTCAGTTTGAGAAGTACAGTGATGGTTTTGTGGAGTTTGTGTAGTTATAGTAACAAATAAAGAAAAAAGTGCAGGTCATTACATTTTCTAGCATAACCTCTCAAAGAGAGCTTAAGTTTTTAAAGAAGCTCATCTGCTTCGTTTATGACCTGCCTCGTTACTCTGCCTCTGCTCGAGTGTGTTTCTGCACTGCTCATGATGATACCCGAGCATCCGCTGACAGCTTGGGAAGCGCCGTCTGCCTTCACCGCAGGCGGGCAGCTGGAGGTTTCATGCTGGAGCGGAGTCACCTAGGTTTAGGGTGAAATAAGAGCGTGCCATTAGCCCCTGGCAGCCTGCAGACTCACTGGGCATTGCAATGCCCTTGAGTCTTCTTAGCTGAGCTGGGAGCTGCCTTGCAATTTCCGTATTGTCCCTTAGGTAATTGTTCCAGGTGATTGGATGCCATGGTGACGACTTCTGTCAAGACAGATAAGTAGGAACGGCTGCTGACTTAAAACCAGTAGTATATTCAGGCTCAGAAAAACTGCTTTTTTGAGGCAGCACTTGAACAACAGATGTTTTAAAATATAGGTTTTGTATACAATGTTTTGTTTAAAATACAGAGGTTTTCAAGACCCAACTAGACAAAGCCCTGAGCAACCTCATCTGACCTCACAGCTGACCCGGCTTTGATAAAGAGCTTGGTCTGGAGTCCTGTGGAGGTCCCTTCCAGCCTGAGTGGTTGTGATCATGCACATGGACTGCTGCATTGCCTTGAGGCTTGAACCTGGTCAAGCCTTATTGCGCCTCTGCAAGTCCTGGCCCTAAGAATTACACCTTTGCAAGTACTATTCATTTCCAAGGTGTGCTTCAAACAACAGTTAACCTTCAGTATTTCTGTGAGCTGTTATCTCATATTACTGTTGGGGAAACCATGGAAAAGGCAGCCCTAGCTGAAGCCCCAGGGAGGCCTCCATGACGGCTGAGATCAGGCAGGATATGGTAATGCAGCTGGAGAAGGAACTGTTTTCCCACCCCAAATTCCTTTCTTGTTTTGTATTAGGGTGAAACCAGGACATTTCAAAGGAAAGTTAGAGAAGGGTGTTTTTTTGAGATTCAAGAATTACCAATAAAATCTCTAGGCCAATGAGACACACCACAGATCCTTTGAACTTTAGGTATTCTGGGGGCCTAGTCTTCTTTTTCTAGGTGTTACCAGAAGTTTTTATAGCTTCTACAGACTTCTTTGAATTTCTCTCCCCCCAAAAATATAGTCCTATTAAAATTTTCCTTTGTTCTTAATCTGGCTTTTTATCAGAACATGCCTTTTATTAAATTTCATAACCTCATCTAGTTGGAGAACACTAGCTTCTAATGAAAGCATTAGACAACATAGTCTCTTTCTTTTGGGAATGGCATTGTCTGAACTGAGTGGCTAATGTAGGTGGAAATTACAGTTCGCTTGAACTAGCAACTCTAGTTGTCAGTGAATGAAATCCAGACACCACAGAGTCTAGCAGATTTTGCATTAAGTTGAATTAATATCCCTTAAACTCAAGTCTTGCTGTGTTTCTAGTTCGCCTACAGACATTTAGTGCTGTAATCATTTACTCTAAAAGTAAAAATACAAATCAGCACTTTTCTTGTTGGAACAGTTTGCCTGTAATGCAAAGCAGAACAACCCCAAAACAACTGTCTTTGTCTTCTTCAAGTTTGTTGTGGGTTTTTTTGTTTGTTTGTTTTTTAATATATTTTCCTTTAGAATGTACTCCTTGGTGCAAGAACACTCCTTCCAAAAATTGAATAAAACCCCAATAATAATCTCATCATCTTTTTCCAGCAATTTGTTCATGCAGTTATTCTTCTAAGTAGTAGATCAGATTCAAAATCTAACTAACAGCAGTGTTTCACTTTTGAGACAGCATCAGATTCCACAAAGGTGTTTCAGGATGTTGTGACTTCCAACTAAATGTGCAATAAATGTCCACAGATTTTTCTCTTATATTTGTACCTAAGAAAGGCAAAGTGGGGTATAACAAAACAGGCCCATGAAGAACAGGTTCTGCTGGACTTCTCTGACGTTGCTCCTTGACATGCGCAAATATTTGGTGTGGTCCTAAAGTGGAAGCTGCTGGAATTACAGGCTGCCTGAGGGAACTGGAAGGCAGAGAACATGGCAACAGTTGTCAGTGCTGGGAAATGGAGTATCAGAGAGAGAATCAAATATTGTTCATGTGACTTTTCCTATTTCATACCTTCATTAATACCTTCTTTGAAAGGTAAGGGATGATGCTGGCTTTCCAGAGTTGGGAGGCATGGTTCATATAGAAAAAGGCTCAGATATAAGATGGAAATGAGGACTGGAGTAAGAGGAGTGGCATGAAACTCAGTAATTCAAAATGGAATATTATAGAATTCTTCTGTACCCAAGGTAGTCATCATGGGGTAGTCATGCCTGAGGAAAAGAAAGATCTAGGCATACTGCCTGAATGGATCATGAATCCAATCTTCTAATATGATGAATCTGTGAAAACCCCCACCATGTGATGCATCAGAAGTGCTTCCTGTGGAGACAGGGAATCCTCTAGAAGAATTAAAGCCTGGAAGGGAATATGGTTGTTTTGTGTAGCTACGTGGTCGCACTACTGTGACTAGTCCAAAACACTGCAGTAGTTTTCCTTTAGAAATGATGCCATTGAGAACTTGAGCCCCATGTTTTTTCAGAAATCCAGTTGCCTGTGAAAAGGGGACAGATTTTCTCTGTGATTTACTAACTATCCTTTTTTTGGAACATGTTTAGGAAACCTTGCAAGACGAGCCTTGCAGAGTTTCATGAAAATTTCTGTCCCACAGGAGAAAAGCAGTTTGGCTAAGCATGAGGTTCATTAACTTTTGGGTGACCTTTTCACAGTAGATACATGGCTGTTGCAGAAGCAGGTAATGAAATGCTGATAATTTTGCAAAACCCAGAAAACATTCCATAAATGTGGCTAGAGGCAACAGTGCGAAATCTGAAGAAATAGGTTTCCTGCTCATAACTTGTAGTTAAAAAATAAAGCTGAATTCAAAGACAAATCAAATTATGCAAGATTATGAATATGATTTAAAGAGAACCAATGTTGTTGGAGGTTTTGTTTTGTTCTTAGCATGGAGACACAGTATTTTCATTAAATGGATGAATAATAAACGGATTAACCTGTCAGGGAGGAAAATGGCATACTATGCTCGAATTCTGCAGCTACTTTGGGGAAGGTGAAAATCGTGTGACTGGAGATTAGTTTGTTTTTCTTTTAACCCTTTATTCCCCCTCCAGAAAATGCCCCGTAACTCTGAGCAGAAAAGGCAAGGCAGCTGCCTGCAAAACGATGGGTGTGACTGTGGATATATATTTTTTCTTTTAGTGGGAGCAGTTGGTTTTGAATAGGAGGTGACATATCAAGTAACCTGGGGTTCCAGGAGGACAGGAACAGAGCATGCAGTGTTCTAGCACATCTGATTATATCCTTCTTGGGAAGAACCTCACAGATCTCATCTTTTGGCAGGGCTTGCCAATGTTATGTATCTAGCAATGCACCCCAATAGTTAATTTTGTCCAAAACTTAAAAATCTGAAGGAATACCTCTTAGTTCATGTGATCAGCTATATGCAACAGTACCATCAGCAAAGTTGCATTTCCATCTGAGTCCCAATGAACCAGAAATCATTAAAATATACCAAATCTGATACAAAGTTTATCTTTTTAGTACCATTGTTTTTAAATAAAGTGGGTATTACAAGTTGAAGAAGTGAGACCTCCAGCTGGCTTCTTGTTTGCAATGGAGTTAGGAAAGGGCTGAGAAATTCCAGTCTGACTCATGAACATTTTTATATACAGCTCCTTGAGAATTAAAGCAAAGAAATACATTTGTCATTCTCTAGTTCTACAACAAGAATTTTTGAAGAACTATCTTCCATCAGTGAAGCTCCATTAAAGGCATTGTAAGTATGTGTGAAGGCTTTGTGGGTTTTGAGTTGTCCTGTAGAGGTCAGAGGTCTACTCTAACATTTGTCAGGGAGATACACAGGTCCTTGGGGGATGGAGCTTTTTCTGTAACTTTCACAGAATTATCATAACAGAAGCTTAGTATTTCCACTAGCATAAAATTAATCTTTGACAGCTTGATTATAATCAAATTACTGTCATCGAAATACTGATATTTCTACTTTTAAAAGTTAGTCTAAAATATATAACAAATATCTAAATTCTAAAATATATAGCAAATAATCTATGGTGGAGCTGAGCTGTTGTTCCTGACCTGTGGAGAGAATTAGGCTGAAGCTCTGTGGATCAGCCTCCTCAACAGATGTTTTCAAGCATGAAAACAAAGCATTTAAAATGGGGGAGAGAGGAAAAGGGATTATGAAAATCCCAGTGAGCTATGCTAGCTTTCACATTAGTTTATTTGGTTAACTTTTCCCCAGTGTTTCTGCAGGGAAAATGACTAAAAAGCATTGCAGGTGTCATCTTTTGTGACCAGAGCATTTCTGGGTTTTATCTGTAACTTGAATTAATTTTCAAATGGGTTATATAGTGATAATTGGCCCTTTATAACACTATGCCTGACTTGCTACACTCCTGGGAACATTCCTGGTTTACTTGGTTACAACGTGCTTGCAGCTTCCACTATCTCTTTTGCACGTATTTTTCTTGTTATACTGAAGACTCATACATTTTATAACCTCCTAATTCAGAGTTCTAAATTGCCATCTTGGAGTATTGAAAACAAAATGAAACACGTCCAGTCCCTGTGTAAATACCCTCAGCCACAACTGAAGTGACTTGAATTTTCTTGCCAAAGTACAGCAAGAGCAGGTCTGTACAGATAAATTCAATAAACCTGAGACTCTCTGCCCTCACAGGTGGGCTGTATGGCAATGTTAGTAGCCTGGACACTAATTGCAGTGCTTTAAGCTTTGTCAAGATGCTCTGTAGATCAGAAGTAGTTCATGTATTCCTCATCAGAGGGATGGAACACCTCTCCTGTGAAGAAAAGCGGAGAGAGTTGGGCTTGTTCAGTCTGAGGAAGAGAAGGGTCTGGGGAGACTTTATTACAGCCTTTCAATACTTGAAGGGGGCTGCTAAGAAAGATAAGGACAAACTTTTTAGCAGGGCCTGTAGTGATAGGACAAGGGGTAATAGTTTTAAACTAAAAGACGGTAAATTTAGACAAGGTGTAAGGAAGCAATTTTTTGCAATGAGGGCGGGGAAACACTGGCACAAGTTGCCCAGAGAGGTGGTAGATGCCCCATCCCTGGAAACCCTCAAGGTCAGTCTAAGCAAGGCTCCAAGCAACCTGATCTAGTTGAAGATGACCCTGCTCAGTGCAGGGGGGTTGGACTAGACGACTTTTAAAGCTTTCTTCCAACCCAAACAATTCTGTGATTCTATGTTCACATAATTCAAAGCTTTGCCAGTGCATTTCAGGGACAATAAGGTAAATACAGGCCAAGCATTTATGTTGGGCTGTGTTTGTACCATGTGTTAAGCTTCATTTTGGTCTCTGGAATTTGCTCCAGCAATAGTGTTAAAGCAATATGTTATTACATCCTGAGATATAGGTCTCAGCTACGAGAGAATAGGTACCTAACATATATGATGCAGATGTAGCTTTTAATATCCTAGAAAACGAGCTCTATACTGATTGTTGAGGCACGTTTATAGATCTAAAATTTGTTGTTTGTATTTTTTCTTTTTACTTCTTTGCACCAAAAAACAATTTTGCATTGAAGCCAAAGAGAGTATTTAGTGAAACTAAACTGAATTCTGACTGTATTTAGTCACTCTCCAGATTAGACCCCAGGCAAGGACATTGTGTCAAGTACAATGCTAAGTAGGTGTTCAACTTCTTTTTTAATGCTTTGATTGTTATATAAAAATAATGCCCAGATACTACCAGAATGAGATCCTTTAGGAATACACATTGTTAAATATCTTCCTTAAAAGTTAAGAAAAAAATGTGTTGGAGATGTTAATATGATGAGTGCTATAAGCATATTTTATAAATACTTTGTGATGACATATCAAATGTGATTTGTGCGTGGTGTTAGATGCTTCTCCTTCATTTTTAGGATACAGCTGGAGCTGTATATATATACAACCCCCTCAATGTGCCAGAGCAGACAAGTGGAATTAAACTGGGAGTAAATGAGTGAATGGACAATAGAAACTCATCAAATACTGTGATGTCCTAATGGACAGGAGTTGGAGAAGACAGAGGAAAGCAGTGGGTGACTGTAAAAAGGTAAATCCTAGTTGGTAAAGGATTGTGGAGCTCTGCTTTGTGTAAAAGGCAGGGGGAGGCTTTTACAGGTCTTGATTTGTAGCAAAGAATGAGGGGAATTTTCTTTTTACCATCCCATTACTCATGCTGGAAACAGAGAAAGTGAAGTTCATTTTCCTTTTGGAAGTTGTCTCTTCACAGCTGAGAATCTACCCTATGGCTCCCTGCTTTGTTTCCATGCCCTCTGATTCTCATGCTCCAGATTGCAGCCTAGTTGCCTGGCTGAAACTGGAATTAGTCCTCTAACCACAAATAATGTCAGAGGGAATGAGTTTTCGCAGTGTAGTAAACTTACACAGGCAGTGCCAGATGGCTTTTACAGTCCAGTTTGGCCCATGAGCGTTTGCTCGTGTGAGTGCATGTGTGTATTTAAAAAAAAACAAAAATAAAATCTAGTAGCTGCTGGTAACTGGACCATCTGGTAGCTGTTCCATCCAGTATAATGTCATTTACTTTTTTGCTTTTCAAGCAGGTCTGTTTTTAAATGGCTTATTTTAATCACCAGAAACCACATATGTGCCAGTCAGTCGTCTAGTAGTTCCCAGCACTCTTCCCTCTATGCAGCCTCCTTCTGTCAGCTGGGGTTTTCCCCAAGATGCCACTCACACTGATACCAACTTTGTCTTTTCCCCTAGGCATCTTCCAGTTTTGCATATGTGGTGCATTTTTCCAGCAGAAAGCTGCTCCGTCTTTAATAATTTCCTCTTTGTAAGCAGAGGTATATTCTTCCTAAATACTCATATCTTTTAGCAACCATTGTTTGGTCTCGTTCTCTCTTAGGATGAGATCTGATCTCACCTACCCTAATGGATGCTTTCAAAATTTAAACAATTAAACTCAAGTTTCTTATAGCCTTCCCCCCGTGCAGCTGAACTGGTTATAGAGCTGTGCAAGTCCCCAAAGCAGGTGCATGGAAAATCATGCTTAACTGCCTTTATCAATGGGGAAAACCATTTCAGTAAGTAGATCAGGAGGAAGATATAAATTGCCATTGGCTAGATAGTTTCTCCCATATCACCCTTGAGCAAGCTGAGCACCTGAGGCTTTGGTAAGTGCTATTGTTTAACTCTTTGTGCTCTTACTTAATGGACTGAGCAAGATTCAGGGTCATACAAGGAACAGCTAAACTCAATCTGCTTTTCTATCTAATTGAACTATTTTCTCAAGCTTCTTTGCATCTGATATGTACGTTTAGTGTCCATGAGATAGCTTTGTGACATATTTCCCTCTGGTGGAAAAAACTTCCGAAATGGGGCTTCTGCTGTGAACACTTACATTGTTTTTCCCAGATAGAGGTAGGGGAAAGGACTCTTAAATTAGCTACCTGCTGTACATCTGCAGATGCCTTAGCTCTTTGTCTTTAAAAAGCACAGCACATTACAGATTCTGCTTATCCTTGAAAAAACACACTGTTGTAGGAAATTTTGTTAACATGGCACAGGATAATCTGTATTTTCTTTTTCCTCTCCATCTAACCGTAATTTTTACTAGCAAAGTACTGTGAAGGGCTTGTAAACAGGGCTGTACCTCTGGTGTGTTCTCACCCTGCAGTATCCCTGCAGTCACGGCGCTGGGCTGTGTGATGCAGATGTTGTAATGCGCAGTGTTGCTCCTAAGATCTGCTCTCTTGATTTAACAACTCCGCATTGCTATCTCACCCATAGGTGTGTGCAGGCTATATCCACCACCCCAGTACAGCTTTCTCAAACTATATGTTTTCTAAAAGTGAACAGAGTGGATGGTGAGTTGAAGTAGAAAAACAAGAAAATGGAAGCCTTCATTTATAGACAGTCTCTGTAGGATAACAGGTAATAATAACCTGAATATGATACTCTGCTAATATATCTCCTGTTGTAATCTATATAGTTTCATTTTAATATGTTAAATAGTTCTTTAGTTTAGTCAAGGGGTGAAACTGTGTGCCATTTTGACATCTATTCAGATGAAATTCACTTCATAACACACATTTTTAATTTGTATTTCCTCTCAAAATCTAGCATGACTGTGTACGTCAGCATTGCAAGCAGAACTAAAATACATGGTTGCAGTTCCACTTTTTATTTTAAACTCTATAATATTGTATATTTTAATCTTAAGACAAAGTTCATGTTGAATGAAAGCAGGATTAGATAATTATAACTTGAAAAATTTATCCTAGGATGGAAATGTATGAAGTCAGTTTTATAAGCAGATTTCTCAACAACAATCTTCAACATGGCATTGCTGTGAAATAGAAATGCTTTGTTTTCCTACTACTTACAGCACTGTCCAAGACAGTCAACTGTGATCAAGAAATTGGATTGGCAACATATTTTATCTATCACACCATACCACTATTGAGTCTGAAAATTATAGCTGATTGATTAATGAAAAATACTATAGCAGTAACTCTTAAGAAAAATACCCAGATTGGCATATTTACTGGCATCTGGAAGAAATCTATGGGCACAGATCCATTGCTTTCTACATGTGTGAGCTCTTGTCTAGCAATTGCATATGTACATCCCTTTCATCAGAATTTTATCCTAGTTTTAGAAGAAAAAGCTAGTAGTGTGAGAAGCCACCAGTTTAAAAATATGTTTCTCCTGTCTTTGTGGTATTTCTGAGCAAACTACCAGTGGTGTGTGTGGCCTTAAAGTATTGTCAATAACAGTTTCAACAGATAAAACTAAACCTTCAACATTCTCTTTAATAGGGAGAACTTACTTAAAGGGAAAAGATGAGGTTTTCATTATCTCTTTTTGCAAAACATGGTTGCATGCAGAAAAAAAGCAAAAAGCCAAACATGGATCTTAAATACACTTTTACATATGCTTACAGCTCTCAAATAAAATAAAAGAACCTGAAGTAATAATCATATAAATATTTGTTCACCAAATAAAACTTTTTCCAGAACTTGGAGAAGAATA
Source organism: Caprimulgus europaeus (assembly GCA_907165065.1). The sequence continues at coordinate 16,730,937 of OU015526.1, forward strand.
CAATATTTGAATAATATATCTGTTGCATCCTTGGTGCTGGTGGTTTCATTTACTTACAGGCACGCCAGAATAAATGCAGCACTGTGTAGCAGGATGTTATGTCTGAGAAATTATAATGACAACTGTATATGTTTTAGTCCTCCTTAAAAAAACACAGACTGTGAGCGTGTATTGTGCCCAGAATTTAACAGCATAAGCCCTGAGGACTGTATCTCAGACCTGTCAGTGTTCCCCATGACACTCTTTCACTTGTAGAGTCCCTGAAGGATTAATTCTTTTCTTCTGTCATATTTAACTTCTATTTAACTTTAGACAAGAGATTACACAATAGGCACCCAAGTGCAAGTCAAATATATAGATATCAAACAAGCTCTTGCATAGCAGTATATCATGCTTTCTATTATCTCCAGCTATCCTGAAGACCCTACCTCAGCCTCAGAAACATCAACCCATTCCTTGGGACTCTGTTTTCCTGCAGGCAGTAGCATTCCCTTAAACCTACATGAAAACGCTTGGCACTCAGGCCATTCCAGCAAGTGCAGAAAACAACAACATAAGTCAACACAACCTATATATTTTATCTTCCCCAAGCTAACCTGCAGAGTCCCAGAGAAAATTCAAGGCTTTGGACCTCATGCTTCAGACTTCTGATGGATGGGGTTCAGTTTATGTACAGTGTTAGCTAAAGCTCTGTGTTAAAGAGTGTGGTCAAGGTTTCTATTTCTCCTGCATAACAGAACTTCCTACAGATAAAGGTTATGTTTGACTGTGTTGGGAATAGAGATTTCTTGACAGCCTGTCTAAGATTAGACCGAACATCCTCAGGAAATGAGGGTAATCCCAAACCAACTATCTTCCTCCTCAAGTGCAAGTCTTTATACTTGTCTAAGTGGCATAATAACATTTAGAGATGATTATAAAGTCCTACCAAGACCGAACACTGAGCACATATACATGTGTGCTTATACAATATTTCAGGGGTTGTGTGACTTCCATCTGTCACATCACCCAGGACACTTTTGTTTGGACCTTGTCTAGAACAGCTGGAGTACTTGCCCAGCCCAGCTGGAAGCAGGACTAGAAGGGGTTAGCAAAGAACATTGTCAGTAATAAACGGCATAAGAAAAATCTCTAAAGAAGAGAGGTTGTAGGAATTGACTGTACTTACGTTAGAGTAATAAGAAAAGACATTAAGAGAATAATGCATGGTCTAGAAAAGAATACAGAGCAAGTGAGGTGGACAACTCACTTGCATTTCTTGTTCCTTTCCCACAACAGATCAAACATCCACCATTTTGAAAAATCCTTATTGAATGTAATAACAGGGCCAGCAGAATACTCAGAAATAACAGTATGAATGGGGTATACAAGGCAAATGTGTGGGCAGCTTAATAAAGACTTAGCAGTGTGAAATGGCAGTGGATGTGACACCTGGAACTGCCTCTTTGGTAATGACACTTGGTAGCTAAGTTTGGTTTTATTTTGCAAGCAGCTAAACCCCATGTTACAGGTGTCCATCAGCACTGCAGTGTCTTGCTGGTGGCTGTACCCCACTTTCTCCTGTACCCATGGCAGATTCCTTGTCTTTCACCTCAGACCTCCTACCCCTCAGACGCTTTGTGCACAATCCCATTTTCCCACTGAACTCCTGTGTTTGCACCATGTTTCCACTTTCAGCTTTCCTCCTCCAGGACCGCACGCTCATGCCTCTCTGTTGTCATGTTCTTTCCAGTCCAGCTTTCACTCTGCACCCCAGTGCTTCTGCTTTCCCCCACCTATGCTCTATAATACCCACTTGGCCTTTGTTCCCTTTATGTCCCCAAACTGGAACCTCTCTGCTTTCCCAGTGCCCCCTCCTCATGCCCTGCATCCCTGCAGAGCACACAGAAACCCAGGGCATTGCTTATATCAGCAAATACATGAGAACAACAATAAAGTGCTAAAGGAAGTGGTAGAAAGTAGCACACATTACCTGCTCCCCAGAGCTGCCCTGATGCAGGCTCTTGGCACAGCCCCAGGATAGTGGTGGTTTTAAATTATTTTGTATTTACAGTGGGGTTTCTATCATGACATGGATTGCTAACCTGTTGTTAGCTTTCACATAGAAGAGGTTTCATTTTCAGATGATAACAAATGCTGGAACAATTTATGATATTTCCATAATGAGGTATCATTCTATTCCACATCCTGAGGCATTTTGAAAGAGGCAGACTATCAGGTCTCTTCTGGGAAAATCCTACACATATTGGTTCAGGAGTTTGTGTAACCATTTTACATAGTCTTCTGAGATTTTTTCTCTGCTGAATCCTTCTTTGCAGCTTCATGAGGACTGTGCTTCACCTAGTTTGCACCTTTCTGTAGTTTTATCATCAGCAGAAAGAAATGAAAAAAAAAATCTAGCCCAAAAGAAATGTAAAAGGAAGCTTCCTTTATCCCTTTGTGTATAAAAATTACCATGCTTTAGAAATGTCTCAGTTTGAATCATGCAAGAAAGGGTTGTTCTACTCCAGCGATCACATCCCTATTTCATCCATTCTGTGGATGGTTAGAACAAGGAAAGCTGAAATCAAGCATTTCTTACAGTGAATTACGAAGAATGTCGGTTCTGAGCCAGCAAGCTATAAAAATGAGCAAAATGATATAAAAACCTATTAGACGTAGCAAGAGATAATGACGATAATATCCATAATGTACTGTTTCTGCCACTTCATTCTGCATTAGAGACTGTTGTGGAGAATGATCTGCCTCACCATGTTCCTGTCTGTCCTGCTTCTCGCCTGGCTGCAAAGACTTGCCTGGCTCAGCGTACTGTTCACTGACCAGACACAGTAAATCAGAACTGCTCTAGTGAACCCACAATGGCACGTGCTGTAGGTAGATGGTACAAACCTATTTTTTTTTTCATACGGCTTCTGCCAGACAAAGGTTTGAAGAGATGAACTGATAGTGGTTCCAGTTCAGGTGCAGGCTTGCAGGACTCTGTCCTGTCTGCATCCCCAGAAGAAGAAATGCTCTCTTAAAGCTGTAATGGCAGTGTATGCACCCATTTTGCTTCTTTTCTTAAGCCCCAGAATCAATTGCCTTTCTATCTGGCTATTTCATAGTCAGTACTTTCTAAGGGGCTCAGCTCTGTAGAAGCTGGGCTTCTGTTTTTCTCCTGGGCAAGGCTATGTGTGTATGTATGTGCCATGTAGCATGTATGCCATGATTTTTGCAAATGAGAGAGATTTTATATCTGTCAGGGTGTTGTAGACAGTAACACTGCAATCCAGGTATGTGAGCAGAATGTCCAGTGCAGCAAGGGTAGTGGGTATAAGCAACAAAGCCAAAAAATGTCAAGCTACAGTGCAGGCACTGTGGAGATACCCCAGATAGCAGAAATTTGCATTTGTCCAGGTTTTCCGTATTTCCGTATAGCTACAATTACCAGTACTGACTGAATTTGCGAGGCACTTTTTATCAAACTGGGTTTTTTTAGTTTTTTTTTTGTTTTTTTTTTCAAAGTCTAATATCAGTCATCTCTGGAGAGGAGACCATACAGTCCAAAGGTGTCACCAGACTGACAGCCCCCAAATAATCAGAGAAACAGCAGAAATAAGGGAGATGATAGGCTGCTAGGACAGTGTCTTGATGGTACAGACATGGATGTTATCTGAGATCAAGAGCAGCACTGTACCCATGAAATGAGCTGGATGAGGGAGCTTCACAAGTACTTTAATCCTCTAAGAGGCCAGAAGGAGGCTAACTCATTTTACTAAGAAAAATTTGGATTACAGAAGACAGCTCCAGGAGAATGTTTTTTTATTTGCTCAGAATAGTTGGTTTTCAGCCAATATTTCATTGTTTGTTGTATGTCAGACATCCATTATTTTTATCTTACATGCTTATAAAACAAAGCACATTAGTTAAATTCCTGTTTTACAATAGAGTAACATCTGCATCTTGGCATGTTTCTGCTGTCCCTCTGCATGCCCTGGCTGTTTCTGCAGGAAAACCTGAGCCTGTAGGCTGGGAGGGAGCCCCAGCGTTTTTCCGAGCTGACAACAGGATGCACAAGGCTACCGGACACATCATGGATTGCATTGTCCTGCAGTACAGACATACTCCAAATCGTTAGGAGAAAGAGACCCTTCCAGACAGTGAGTTGTCTGATCCTAAGGTCGATGTCTGAGATGCATGGGCTAAATTGCCCCCTGCAAGTGACTCCCTGTGTTGACATTATCCCCTTGAACAGGTACTTAACTTTCAGGCATCTGAAATCAGACAAGATGAAACCCACCCTAACTGTCTGTGTTTTTTCAGTGGCTAGCTGAAAGCATAAAAGAGACAAGTGTGAAATGTGTGACTCTGCTGAGATTTTTGCCATTGATTTGTATTGCCAGGGGCTCGCCTCTGAGTATCCTGGAGCTGGATGCTGGGGGCCCTTCTCTGAGAAATGAGTTGTGTAAGCGTCAGGGATTTCAACATGTTTCCCTTGACAGCTCCTGTGAATGATCCAAAGGGTACAATGTCTGCTCTGCTCAGGGCACATATTGCCAGGATGTGTGACCATGTGGGGCTAAACCATAGAGAGAGATGAGGGACCTTACTGTGCCAGTCCTGCTGGGAATTAGACATGAGCTCAGTGCTAAGCTCTTCATTTCTCAGCATAGTTTTTCGCCTAGAAGCAGAATATTACATGCCATGGGGACTTTACTATTTGTTAGCAGATGAAATGCCTCAGAACTAGATAAAAGCTTTGAAAATCTGCATTTTGAGTGTATATAGCTCTCAAGGGTTGAAGCCCTCAGCTGCTTTCTGGGAAACTCCTCCATGGCCAGTTATTCTCAGTCTCTTGTGTTTCTGCTCTGTCCCTATGTAACACCTAACATAACTATCAGATCTGTAGAAACTTGTTGGAGTCCTTATAATAACCTCTTTATATCATCTGTCACCTGAAAATGAGTACTGACACTGCCTTTTACTGCCTGCAATCTGAGGCAATAAATCAAGTGCACTGTCACACACACAAATCCTCTTGGTTTTGTCACTGTCTGGCTTTTAATTCATCTCAGACTGGATATCATTTCTGGTTTTAGACCAAGTACAGCAATTAGATGCTTGCCACATTGCTAATATTTTAAGACTTAAAAATATCAATCACTGTTACTCTGGATAAATGTTATCCAGTATGACCAATGCACAAATGGCAACCTTTTAGGTGGTGAGTAGCTACAAGATAGAAAATATTATGTTTTATCACAGGAGAGGCCAGCTACTAAAGGATGCGCAGACACACATCAGTGTTTAAAACTACTGTTGGTTAAAGAGGATGATCTGATAAAACATGGATACTAGAAATGCCCTCAGTTGCTGCCTTGCTGGTTAAAGGCGTTTCAAAAATCAAATCACTTTACGTGTTATGTGCCAGGACTCTGGCATCCTGTTTCCCTGTACTATTCTGCTAGTGCCTGGAAAAGGTGCCACAGTGTCTTCGGCTATTTTGGAGAAAATCCTGCAGCAGTGGGAGTCCATGCTGTTTCCTTTGGTGGAAACTGCTGCAGCTGCAGCATTTCCAACACAGAATATCCTACAGAAGGGAGACAACGACTGAAGAAACATGCAGCCTACGTATATGTGCTTTCTTTGTCTAATTGAATCATAGACTGGATGTGGCAGTGTATCTGTTACAGACTGGGGGCTTCTTTCATGTGTTCTTTTCTATCAAACATCTGTGGAACAAGATTAATATTTTTAGCCACTCTTTTATTTTTGAAGAAATGAATCCTTTCAACACTGTTCCTGATAGAATCAGATTGCCCAATTTCCCATGTTTGAAGTGACCTTTTTCTCTGCTTCTCTGTAAATGCAATTACTGCAAATTCATTATTCATAGCATCAAGACAGAAGGCCAGTTGTAGAAAGTCAGGAGGTTTCTCTCTTTTAAAGTCTTTTGAAATCCTTGGACTTAGCTTAAATATACCAATATCTCATGACAGTGTTAGAAACATTGTTCTAGAAAAGTACAGTGTAGGCTAACTTGGGAAGACAAGGAAAGCTATCTGTTACGGAAATATATTTATAACTATGGTGATAACTGTTTCCTCTGCCACAGTGAGTTCTTTATTGAAGTTTCTGGAAGCTGCATGCACTAGATAGTCAACACGTATGCAAATACTTGTCCATAAAAAATGCTGGCTTGCTGGTATGTATGTAGTTTTTGCAATGACCCCCTTCTTCTGCTGAAAATAATTCTAGATGTCAATGCTTGCTTGCTCTTTATCTGTGAAGAATATCCAAACAGTGATTTCAGATGATGAATTATCATACCTTTCATCTAGATACAGTTGTATTAGTATTCTTTAGGTTTATTAATATTCTCAGGGAGTACTATTCTTCAGTTTCAGAAAAATGTATTTAAAGCTTCTTGTTTCATACAGTACAGTGATGAAGAAAGGGAAATCTCACAAGTTTCAGGATTTAGCTCATGAGTTTGGTTCAGTTGAATAGTCACAGTCTTTGGATGAGTAATAGGCAAGCAATTTGTTTTCATCTCTTAGGTTTTGGAAGGTTTTGGGTCAGACTAGTGTGCTGTTTCCAGTGTGTTGATGTGATAAATGGGAGGAAACTAGGTCCCCTAACTTCTTACTAATTAAAACAGTATTTTAATGTCACACCTACAGCTTTCTAATACCCATATATATATATATATATATATATATATATATATACATATATTAAGCTTGTGTGAAGCTTTTCTTGATTTTTGTCCAGTGCTGCAAGAAAATGTGTTTTTGTTCATTTTTGTAATTATGAAGTTAAGACTGTCTCATATGTGATTGTTTAGGCTACATGTTTGGACTGTCTGAGTTATTGAGGCTTTTTTTCACATGCTAAGAGGTTTTTATTCACTTTCTAAGAATAAAAAAAGTCTCTGTCTTAGGCTAGATTACCAACATCCTGTGTGAGTGATCTAACCCTGACTTAGTTGAAGAAGAGGTACCATGGCATCAGCAGTCACTTCAGAAGTCTAGTACAGAGATTTTTCTGTCTAGCAGGTCTGGATCAGTTTTGCAAATGTTTGGCAATAAATGAAACCAGTTGTTTGTGAATTCAGTACTAGTTTGATTTTTCACTTAGTTCTGTTACATACATATAGGTGAAGGTATAGGATCTTTGTAATTTGTGACAAAAACATAAAACTGATTTTTTTTTTCACTTGTTGCTTTACATGGTGGATCTATGATAACTGTCATTTTTCTTACCTATAACACACACAAAGCCAGTAATATTATAATACAAAAAGAGTTAAAACCGTTCTTGTGTGCCAAAGAAGTGACTGCTCATTTTTAATAAGCCATCTGTTTCATTTAGAAATTGGCTGTTTACAAATTTCCTTTAGTCAGTAAAATATTGGCTTCTTCTAACAGTATTGAGAAAAACCCACAGGATCCAACTAATAAACTGTATTCTCTTTGCACTCTGAAAAAAAAATCACAGACAAAGAAAATTTTTAGTATGAGGTATGGCATTAAATACTTGCATTCAGGTGAATCCATGGGGGGTGAGAGGAGGAAGGTAGGGCAGTACCTGTCCGGTCCTGTGGACAAACCTCCCCTTGCACCCAGCTGATGGGAAGCTGCCGTGGCTGGGAAAAGTAACAGAAAGGAAAGGAGAAGGGAATCTAATTACTTATGGTGTCTGTCTTTCCCATGATGCTTCAAGGGGAGATCTAGGGCACAGTGTGTTCAGAGGGTGAGGTTGGTTTAAAACAAGTTGCTGCTGTTTAAAATAGGCCTTGGCACTGAAATTGCTGTAAAAGTTTATTGTTATCATGCCATTTTGGAGGGCAGGGGAGACACAGCAGAAGATCATGTTTCAGTGGTTAACAGCTGAGTTTCAGTGAAAGTTTTGCTGGAGAAAGGATACTGGTGGTGTCTTTGGGTGGTTCCTAGTTGTGAGGATTGCAGTAGTGCATGCAAGACAAAACAGGAATATTATTTAAGGGCAGGATTGCAAGGACTATGGAGCAAAAAAGGGCTGCAAACAAGATCCAGTGGCTGAATGTGAAGTGTCGTGATGTGAGAAGCTGTGAACAGATTGGACTCCTTATCAAAGGGAAAGTTGAGGGATGGTTTGAAGGAAGAGTGCTTAATGCATAACAAAGATGCAGCACAGTGCTTCAGCAAGGCTCTTGCTGAGGATTTTTCAATCTTGCTGAGAAAGGCATAACAAGATGGCTGCAAATTGAAGTTAGATAAAATGAATCCTGAAAGAAGATGCAGTTTCTTAGCAGGGAGAAAAGAATAATTTATCAAGGAATGTGGTAAATTCAGCATCTCCTGATGTGTTTATGGCAAAAGTAAAGCACATCTTTTAGGATAATATTTAATCAAGCCCTCAGAAGAAGTTATACAACTTGCTTGTTCATGGGTTATGCTGGGTGGTTGCGTTTATTTTTTCTTGACTTTAGGAGCCAGTGAATATATAAAATTCCCCATTTATTTTCTTCCACAGAAAGAGAATAAAAAACCCTGCATTGTCCTAGCATATTCATTGCTACTGCTGTTCTGCGTTAAGAAATTCCTATAACCAAATCTCATTACTTAGAGTTTCTGACAGTTGCCTGCAGTGGTCAGAATTTATTCCTTTCCAGTACAGATTTGCCTGGAAATACTTTGTTTGGGGCTGGGTGTGGGTAGCAATTTTTGTTTGCTCTTGGAAGTGAAAATCATTCTCAGTAGTTGGTTTGTGCACACTTTCCACATGCTCAGGGTCTGCCTGATGGCCACTTCTGGGGTGAGAAAGGTTGTCCCCCCACACCTGGGTGCTGTGGTGTCCCATGCCCTGTGTCCCCTGCCCTACATTGGTGCTCAGGGCTGATTGGCTCCTGCACAAGCTCCTGGCTGCACCCAGAAGCATCACCCCAGCCGGCAGCACGGCACAGTGCCTGCCCGCACGGCCGTGGCTGCCCGCACCAGGAATCGGCAGCGTCTGTGCTGTTGTTCGGCTGTTTTCTCTCACTGTTTATAGCACAAAAGTTGCTGGTATCACCTGCCCACCCTTTGCCAGTCAATGCATTGCTCTTGCAGGGTCGCAGGAGAATGGGACCAGCCTGGTGTGCCTGGTGTGGCATGACAAATTAGTCTCTTGCTTACTAAGATGCTTGAGGCCAAACAAAGGTGCTGGACAAAGTTAAATGAGTAAAATGTTCCAGCTTTGCAATATAGGAAAGCAAATTAAATTATCTGTTTGTCTGTTTTAGCCACAATGAAGTGACAAGAAATTCATAACCTTTTAAGAGGTATGACAGCTACATAACAGAATATGTAATCCCAATCCTTTTATAAAACTACCTAAGATGCAGCAAAACTTACAGAAAGTAGATTAATCTGTTAACTGCTATAGATTTTTGAAGTAATTTCAATGAAAACTTATTGGTTTCATTCTTATACTAGAATTTTCTGTAAAGAAATGGGTATTTTATTATGATGTTTGTCTTGGACTCTAAAAAATTGCAGTTTTAATGTATCAAATTACTTTTGTTAGTAAAAAAGCCAGAAAGCAAACTGATTAAGATGTTAGAAATTCTGACTTTACAATCCAAACAATTTCACTTGGTTAGCAGAAAAATTTGGATCCAAATTTTACTGGCAACTGGTAGACTTGTAATTGGGTTAAAAATAAGCAGGAAATTGGTTTGAGAAAAATAAGAACAAAATAATTTACTCATGTCTCTGTACATTTTGAGCTTTAATATCTTCTGATTTTAAGGTTTTTTATTTTTTTTTTTTTTTTTTAAGGAAGCTTTTGTTGAAACTCCTGTGCCAGGTGATATCTTTGCTGTTTTATTGTGGGAAAACTGGGAAATCAAGTTCAGAATTCCCCTACTGCAATACTTCTGTGGAAAGCAAGGAGTCAGGCAGTACCAAAACTAAGATTTTGAATGCTACCTTAATTTAGAGGTCCTATTGTTACAGATACATTGATTTAAATAGTTTCCACAATTCAGTTGATTTCTTTATAAATCATGCCTGTTGCCATAGTCCATTAAATGAGATACATAATGTGGCCAATTTAATTTTCTCCTAGGAACACTGGATGGAATCTTGGCCCCATGGAAGTCAATGGGAGTTGTGCCACTGGCTTCAGCAGGTCCAGATTTTTCACATCGGTTTTGAATATGCGTGACTAGTGTGCTTGATTTTCAACCTTAACGTTTGGTTTTGCACTTACATTGGAAAAGAACATTTTAAATCCTATCAGGAAGGAAGCCAATACATGTTCTTAAACCTTTGGTATTATTTCCTTTGGAAGAGTTAGACAGAGAATAATATATATTTATGCTTTATCTGATGGCAATATGCTGAACTGAAATGAAAAGCATTTCGACCTGAATTCAATTTTATGTTTTCATATGTGTGTGTTTGTGAGTGTGTGTACATTATTGACGTTATTTCCTATTGACTTAAGATATAGTTAAATATGGGTGACAGGCACGATAGGACTTTTCTTTGTAAACCTTTGCCTGTTAGGAATTGAGGGCTGGTAAGAAGATCTCTCACTTCTTCAGTTCCTTTTTGGTGCCTGGAATTCACAGCAGATGGCCCCAGTTCTCCTCTCATTTACACCATTTTGACTTCACTAATTTAGGTCATAGTAAATCCTGATTATCCAGCTATGAAAGCGGAATCAGGACCAGCATTTTGGCAATGGACTCTGACTATAAAAACAAGCACTGAGTGCAAAGGAGTAGTTTGTGGCTCTAATGAATCCTGTGCTGCTTACTTCAGTGGAATCAGAATATTACCAAAATGTACTGGGGTTCTTCCATTGTAGCCTCTGTTCACTTTCTGGTAATGAGTGACGGATGGAATATCCCAGAGAAACAGAAAATGCAAAAAGACATAACTTGCCAGTTATAGAGCAATCTGATATATGTAGCTTTTGCAACCTTTGCAAAAGTGCGTTTTGTTTATGTGATTTTTCACTACTATTGCAACTTTTGTGAGGGAAGAACAGTGAAATCTATGCCCAGTGTACCATAGGCAAAGACCTGATCTGACAGAATTGAACAGCAGATTTAATTTCCATTTTGTGCAAGAGATATTTAGCATCGTTGCTAAGCTGTAATATAGCACTATGCTGAAATCCATAAATGCATAACTTTCTTAAACTGCAAATTTATTTATACTGAATTTGCTAGGTTTCCATAAAATTGCTGTAGAAGCTTTGTGGCACCAGAACTCTACATAAATGCAATTTGCAGGTTTGTCACTTTTTCAGCTATATTTTTGATCCTTCTCATCTTCATGTTATGGAGAGATACTGACTTTGTGAAATCACTGCAGAAAGTTATAAATGATGTATGAAATGAGAAATCCCTGCTCAGAGCACAGAACTTAATCTATGCTATTTGCCATGAAAGTCAGCTCAACTGCAAGCAGAAAAGCCCACCAAATCCAGAAGCTACACACTAAGAAAACCAAAGTCCGCCCTAAGTATTTCATTTTTTTCACTTTGTACCTGGCCTAAGCCAGGGCATGGTACTGTGGGCTGCAGAAGGTCATGGGCAGGGCAGGCATTCACCACTCAGATGTGCTGAAATGTTCTGCACAGGCTGTGGGTTGAGGACACTGTTCCTTAGCTGAGCGAGAAGCTTCTGTGTCTGTGCTTAAGTGGGAAGGGGGATACAGGGAAGCAACTGTGCTGCAGAAGATGGAGTGGTCTTAATTCAGCCCCACAGTTGCCCACGCTGCTCAGGTGAGGTAGTTTTGCAGTTGTCTGCAGTGGGAGTGGGGCTGTACTTTGATGGTGGTAGCTATTTCAATGTTATAAACCCATTCCTCCAGCTTGCTGTGGCATACCTTTGCCCAAGTGTGGGAGAACCTGACCCTGGAAGAAAATCATTGCACAGCCACTGATGAAACTATATTAATCCCCTCTGGATGTTGCAAGTTGAATGCAGGGTGTTTGGCATGTAGTGGTCACAGCACTTGTGTGGGACTGCTGGTCAGCACTCTGTAGTTTATCTCACCTTGTTGGGCCAGCGGTGACACTGCAGCATGCCCAGAAACCACAACAATTGCTGTCATCCTGCAGGTTCCAGCCCCTTGGAGAAGTAGGTACTGGGAGAGCAAAAAGTAATCCTGAAAGTATGCAGCAATTTCCTTCTCCTCACCCATTTTCTTTTTTTTTTCCAGACTTCTGCATAAAAGCTATATTTTTGGACTGGGGTCAGGGAGGTTGCTGCTTGTCGGCTGTGTCTTTCTATAAAGAAGGTATTTTTTGCAGTTATTGTCTAAAACTCTGTTTTCCATGACAATTGCTTTGGCAGAAACGTAAATTAGCCCTGCCTATGAATAGGAACAAACAGTTATTTTGTGGTACAAGCAGCGTGCAAATAGCTTCGGTGGTTCCTAAGAAACAAACATCTCTGCCAAACATTTGTAGTGAAGAATACAATGTATGAGTAACAGCAAGCCTTGGTTTATCCCACTATTTATTCCCCTTGTCTGCTCTAGCCCACTGTGGGCTCACAGTCCATTGTGGCTAGCTGCCAAGAAGGCAGCGAGGGGAACCTCAGCTCCTGTAATCCCAGAGTCAAGCCTGGGCACGAGGAGAGAGCAATGACCTCCTAGTCAGAGGCAGAAGTGGTCAAATTCTAAACCTGACTTTGGTAATTAACTTTTCTTGGAAGCCATCTCTGATGATGTCCCCAGGACTTTGCTGCAGGGCTGTCTGTGGCACTGCAGACTCTTTCTCATCACGGTGCAGCTCCAACGATGAAGTGTTTAAATGTGTGCAGAGGGTCAACTTGGAAAGACTAGGATTTATTTGCAGGACAGTTGGCCTGCAGTCTAGCACACAGAGTTACTGCTTATATCCTACGTAAAATAGATGACTTGGCACTTGGCAAGTGCTACAGGTATTGCTAAAGAGGTGTTTCTTGGCTCATCCATCTCTCACAAGGTGCAGAGGGACTGTGGCAGCTATATAAAGAGTTTGGGGAAAAATAGAGACACATGAGTAATGGAGTAGTAAAACTCAGTTCAGCTCCTTGGCACTTGCAAACTCACAGCCAAGTCCTGCAGCTTTAACTTGGGGAAAAAAAATATCTGGAGAAATCAAAGGGAGCTTTATCTTAGAGAACATCTCAACTGCCTGCTTGTGCTAGGGGTAGGTGTTCAGCAGTGAAGTTCCCTTTCTTTGGCTATACAGGTTGTGACTAGGAGCAAGTATCTCCTCTTAGTGTCACAACTGATACAAAAATAATCAGTAACTTACAAAATTCTAACAGCTCATAAAATTTATCATATTATTAGGAATAGCTTCTAAAATGCTAAAACCCAACTATAATCAACTGCTAAAGCATATCTTGGGCAACTGAAGAAGTTTATAAACAATCATTAGAATAAACTGCTCCCTGCCATGAGGCACATCTCTTATTATGCCTGCTATGTCCCTTTTGGCTTTCACAGTGCATCATCAAGCATGGATTAAGGTCAAATAAATTTAGGATGAGCGAACATGACAATCTTGACTAAGTTTCCAAAACTGTGAAGGACATGATCTTGTGAGTGAAGAAGTGCAATGTATTCAATTCCACTGAAATACTCAGATTTCAGCACTGATTCAGTGACACTTTCTCAGGAGAAATATATTGATAACACCAACATGTCAATAAATACACATATATTATGTTTAGAATAATATATATAATTATGCAAACATAATGAGGAATAATTATGTAGAAGTGAATATGCTTTCTTCTTATTTTTGGAGTACTTTACTGTTCATATGATGTTCACATTTGAGATTGCATCAGCTGTATCAGGGTTGGGGATGTTCCAGATTTGACTAAGAAGCAAGCATCATGTTACATAATCTTATTCTTATGTCTATTGACTTTTCTTCTAAAAGAAGCTAGACTCCTAGACCAACCTTTTTTTGTGTGTGTGTTCGTTTCCAGTATGATGTGGTTCATGTCTCCTTTACAGCCATGATGTTAGTGCCAGTTCTAATTTCTGCCTTAAATAGATCTTCCCGATGCTTATCCTTTGATTATTTCCAGAAAGTAGCTAGCTCTCAGCCACTGGCTTGCTAAGGCCAGGCTTTTTCACCTTCTGCTCTGATACCTTTCACCTCCTATTCTAATACCTTTTAATACTTGAAGGGGGCCTACAAGAAAGATTGGGACAAGCATTTTAGAAGTGCCTGTAGGAAAAGGGGTAATGGTTTTAAACTAAAGGAAGATAGATTTAGACTACATGTAAAGAAGAAATTTTATACAATGCAGGTGGTGAAACACTGGCACAGGTTTCCCAGAAAGGTGGTAGAAGCCCCACCCCTGGAAACATTCAGGGTCAGGCTGGACCGGGCTCTGAGCAACCTGATCTAGTTGAAGATGTCCCTGCTCACTTCAGGGGAGTTGGACTAGAAGACCTTTAAAGGTCCCTTCCAACCCAAACCATTCTGTGATTCTATGATTCTAAAAGAGACTCAGTTGATGGGATTTTGTGGAGGAGTAGGATGATGGGAAGTGCCTTCAACAGCATCAGAGCTGGAAGAAGGGCTATAGGTCCATCTTAGTCCCATCTCTCTGCACTGAAACAGGATAATAAACCTGACAGCCATGTGGAGAGGAGAACGGTGACCAAACTTGAAAAATGAAACTTAATCAGAAGACATAAATAAGTTAGGTGAAACGAGTGCTGGTGAGAGCTTCTGTAAACCTAGTCAGGGAGAAATAAAGCTTTAGAGAGGGAAAGAGAAATGAATGTGAACAGGGCAAGCAGTCTGCTGCAAGCAGAAAGCCATCCCTGTTGCAGCATCTGCAATAAAGAAGAAAGCAGTCACCCAAAAGAGCAAGTCTTCAAACAGCTCCCTGGGCTTCCTTAGCACGGGCAGAGGGACACTTCCCGACAGCAGCAAGCTCTCCATGCTGAGATGAAATCGCAGGCTCCCCCAAGGAAGCCTGTTATTGCTTGCAGCCCGTCTCTGTTCTTAGGCAGCGTGCTGAACATTCTCCATTCTGTGCTGTTTTTCAGCCTCGCTTCTGAGCTTTATTTACCAGACTTTTGTTGACCTCCTACGTATTTTGCCTTATCCTCTGGTTTCTCAACTTATGTTATTTATTGATGTAGCAGTTTTTTGGAGAATAGAGTCTGTATGTTTTTTATAGCTCTGCACACCAATCATGTTTTATAATGGGTACCACACTGAACAGTTCTTAACTGTAGATGCTGTTGTCTGTTCGGCAAGTTACAGTAAATTTTTCTTCAGTTTCTTAAGTAGCCAGAGTGATTAAGGTATGTAGCAAAAAATTTATCCCATGCTATGGATAAAGACCAATAACGTGTGTTTGTCTGGACCTTTTTTTTTTTTAACATTAGTAAAATCTGCTTTATCATTTTGAGAGCAGGAAGGGAACTGATTACAAAAAAAAGCAGAAAAGGATTTATAATATCTTCTTATAAGTAAAGTCACACTGCTTTGCAAAATTATGTAAGACATGGCGTGTTGCATTGTTCTGTTCCTTTCATAATCTATGGTGCCATATGGCCTTAAAAAATAGGACTATTATATGGATTTCTGCAGCGTAATTGGCATTGACTCTTACATTGATTGAATAAATGAAATAACATGCACAGTTCTGACATTCTTTGCAGATTTGTAAGATTACAGTGGTGATGATTCTATGTCAGCAAAAAACTCTATAGGAATTTCTAATGAAGTCACAGCCAGTTCATTAATATACATATGTTTGAAATTGTAGCCCTAACAATTGAGTTCTCTGCACTGAACACTATAATATATATTGTCGTGAGCTATATGCCCTCAGATCATTTCTGTGAATTACAAGAAAATTATGGACTGGAGAACATTTTATTATTGTGCTTTTCATCCAGAAATACAGCTTTTCACTGATGAAAATTGAAAACACTGAAAATTAAAATGTAAATGCATTTATCAAAAGAAGAGGAAAAAAATGAATCGTGAACTTTAACTGCTTTTACATTTTACTTCTTCAAAAAGCAATTTTGATATTTACATCTCAAAAGCACAAGTAGTCAGGCTCTGTAATATCCATTTGTATTCTTACTAATAAGTGGCTGGCTGTTTGTTGCTGGGGGTCTGAAGACTTGTTTTAGTAAGATAGTATTGAAAAATGTGTGTGTGTTTGTGTGTGTGAGTATTCTGAGAGACAAACAAGATAAATATAGATTTATTAAGTGTTTCTCTCCTTTTCATTAAACATGTTATTTGTGTTTTTTACAGGTCAGTGCCCTATAAGATAGGATGTGAGTTACTCATGTTTTTGTAGGGAAGCAAGAAAAGACAGAGAAATAGTGATACACACTAGAAACTTCTTTACAATGAAATTTGGCAGTTAATAAGTGGGGTAAACCACATCATTTAAGTTTCATTACTGAGGGATTTTTTCCCCTTTAGCTTCACAAAAAAGTATTGTTTTTTGGTTAACATCCTGACTTAACTAATGAGATGTTAGTAGCCCCTGCAAAGAATATCCATATGCAGAAGAAGACTGTGGGCTCAATTTCGTACAGTGGAAGAGTGTTGGATGAGGCAAGGTAGCAGGCAGACTATGTGGCAAAGTGACACATCATGTGCCTCTGATGCTTCTGTGTAATGTAAGGAAATAAGAGGCCGTATTATCTGGATGGAGACTGTGCCTGTTTGTGCCATCCTTACTGTGTACACAGTCAGAATAGCTGATTCCCTGTAGCTAAAATCCATCCAAATCCTCTACAAGTGACACAGGTAGATAATAGGTAAGTCATTTGTATAACATTTTCTCTGTTCTTGTAGTCCTTTTCTCTCTCTTTTTCTTGACACTGGAAACATTTTTTTTTTTTTTTTCTGATGTTCATTTTCTGAACAACCCCATGCTGGATAACAGTGATAGATTTAACTGACAAATCTGATGGACTAAGGGACTGATGCCAAAACTCCTGCCTTTATGTGTAAATATAGAAGAGGCACCAGAAGAGGAAATGGGTGCTGCTCTTCGTTCCCTGCCTTACACACATCCCTAGTGACTCTGGCCTTCACAGGTCTGCAAGCTATCCTGTCCTGCTTCTCGCAGCCCTATGCCCAAGACCTCTTGCCCCAGAAGGAAAGGAAGGGGACCATCACCAAAAGGACCACATCCCTGGTTACAACCTCTGAGTGATATTTCAACACAAATCACACCTCCATGTGTTTAGTCAGTTTGTACAAGATTGGAGACAATTTGACCAGTTGCTTATAGCAGCTGTTGGTTTCTCCTGCCATTGGTATGGGTAAATTTCCTTCTGTCAGGGTGGTGAAAAAGGATGAGTGACCTGTTTTGACTGACCCTCCCACCATACTGTGATGGGAAGGGGCAGGCAGCCTTGGATGGGGAATGGTAACCCATTGAGTGAATTCATATATATTTCTGCAGTTTTCTTCTCAGAGTGTCCTTGATTAAGTCATTAACACGGGCCCATTCATTTGAGATCCTCTGTCTTTTCTGTGCTTAGCTTGGAAGTATTCAAACTGAGTACCCAAAATAGAGTAGATGTTTTAGAAGCTTTGGCTTGATGACATCTGTCTGTTTTAGTGTCCCCTATTGTATCTGGAAGACAATTTTTGTCCTTCCTTAATATTGTTAAATATCTTTCAAATTCTAAGGTGATAAGCAAGTATTATACGTAGCAAAATGGCTATCAGAGAAATTGCCACCAAGCAAAAGTTATTGCCTTTTAGGATTTCAGATACTGAAATGGTTGAGAATTTTCTGGGTTCATATTTGATAGAAAATAGCTCGTCAAGTAAAGAGATTTAAAATTAATATCTATTTATGTTAAAAATGTTCATAGCATTTTTTTTTCAGAATAAAAGAAAATCTATCTTCATTATCTTTCTTTAAAATAAGTTACTTAAAATTGTTCTAACTGTCTTTTTTTTTGTAGAAAAAAGTCTTTATCATTAGTTTTGTTTATGTATCTGATATTCCTTTTGACTTTGAAAGGAAAATTATTTCAATGCTTTGGATGCTTCAGACAGTGGAATATCTTGGGCTATCAAACTAGAATACAACAGTCACAATCAGAAACATTTTGCTTTAGCATGTAAGCAATTATTTCTATAACATAATTGATATTCTTAGGATTTAACAGGCATGTTTGGTGAATTTATTTACATCTTTCCAATGTTTTATGCATTTCTTGTTCCAGTTTCATCTTTGTTATTTCTGTTCCCCTGTCTTTCTTGAATTTATGATTAATGTTTCTTTAGGCAACAAAACAATACATTGCAGATCAAGAGTTATGCAAAGTCATCGCATTTTTTGAGAAATAAAATGAGTCAATAAAATATCAGTATTCATAGCAAGTTTTCTCTCCGTGCAAGATATCTTGTGGGCAAAAGTTATGCTAAGGCTAAAATAACAACTGCCAAAGAGGGTAGAAAAATGGAACAAGCAATAGGTGTTTATGGAAAATTCCAGTCACTACCTGAATTGGGTTACGATTGATAAAGAGGTCAAAAGAACTAATGGCATGAGTTTAATGGATCGAGTTTCTCTTCCGTAGTTCATCTTTTCATTAATGGCCCATGAAAACTGAAGACCAAGAGATTTGGACCAAAGAGCTGCCAGAGACTAAACCAAGCATTACCTCTTGAAAGATTGTATCATTGATGCTTTAAATTAAAACTTTATTGCCATTGTAAAATTTCTGTGAGTTACCCAGGGAAAACAAAATATATGGTTTTCAAAAAGCAGTCATTATTTTTTCAGCTAAAGAAGTGCCCTTTTCCCTTAGGATGGTGTGAAATGGAGCCCTCTGTAGGCCTTCCTAAGCTGAGGTTCCTGGCCAAAGACTATTCTACCTTTTCCATCCATGTTTGGTTCTTTGTTCCTTCTGTAAGAAATGAATCAAGCTTTAGGTCACATCCACAGGCCCTATTCTAACAGTAAAATAAAAAGAATCATATTTTTTAGGGAAGCAAGGTAGTAATTTTCCAACTGATCTAGGACAACATGGTACATGTAAGATGCATATAGCACAGGGATGCCTTGGGAGAAAACCCCTCTGCCTCAGACTGCTCTGCATCTACCTAGTCTACACCTGAAGGGCAAATACTTCGAGACCCAAATACCAGAATAACCCACAGAGAGTTTTGTTGGCGGTTTTTGAGCTACAGTTCACTAATGGGACTGTCAGTGGCTCAGTAACCATGTGTGGGAGGACCCAGGCAGGTATCCATGGAGAGCATCCACTGCCCGATCAACAGCCAAATATTCTTTGTGTGAAACAGAAGGCAATATTTAAATGAAGATTCAGAGGTTTGGAGCTCCATACTGTGACTCAGGAGCATTCAGACCCAGCTTCACAGTATCGGTGTGCAAAGGAAATACCTTAATAATTGCTGGACGCAGTGGCACAGCTTAGCTCCAAAGAGTGACTTTATGGTGGACAAAACTGCCCTCACAGGCACTAAACCACAAAGACCTCCTATTTCTGAATAATAGAAATACTCTCAGCTGAGAAATTTGATCACTGTTAATATCCAGGCAGCTTGAGAAACAGCCACTTCTCTGTCGATAATGGGGAATGTAGGTAGCATTTGTAGCATTTCTGCTCAGGAATTCATGGGACTGCTTTCCAGGACACAGTAGAAGGATTGCCTGCAAAAATGATGTAGGTGCCTAAAATTTAGGCAAAACTAAAGTGCATGTACTGAAAACTGTAATTTTGAAGTAGTTTTCTCAGCTCTCACTTACATATGGAGGAACCTAAACTCCACAGCTGCCTGATATTTTATGTTTTTTTATTACACAGTGAAAGCTGGATCACTTGTGAAGAATCTTAGAGATTCCATCTCAGCTTTCTGCCCTGCTGGATATAGTTCAAACCCAAATCTCTCGCCTCTCCCCCATACAAGAGGCCCAACCACTATGATGCTGGTGCAGGAGATAGAGTGGGGTCTGAGGAGGCAGAGAGCATCTGTTGTCTGACTGAAGCTGTTCCATTGTGCAGAAAATCCTTGAATTTTGATTCAATAGATCAAAGAGGGACCAAGAAGAAATAAGACTGTATCGTCTAGCAGTTTGTACAGTAACTTCGCAGAAGGAAATCTGCATACCATCCCTGCTCCTACACATATCTGCATGTTTTTATATGGAAAAATAATTGGATAACATAAAACAAAATATCTAACCCTATGTTCTTTGTTTCTGCTTTTGTTTAATTGGATTGTGTGTAAGTGCTTTGTGTAGGGGGAACCCTTATCAGAAGTATGAAGCTTTTCTTGCTGAATGGAAAGATGAAAACATGCTCAGTAAGCCACTGTATCTATCTCATGAACTAAGCTCCAAGCTGACCTGATGATCCCACAAAGCAAACAGCCACTTATGAAATACGTCTTAATTGCAGAGAAAGTATGAAAACACAGAATCACAGAATGGTGGGGGTTGGAAGGGATCTCAGGAGATCGTCTAGTCCAACACGCCCTGCCAAAGCAGGTTCCCTACAATAGATTGAACAGGAAAGTGTCCAGGTGGGTTTCTCACAACTCCAGAGATGGAGACTCCACAACCTCTCCAGCCTATTCCAGTGCTCCGACACCCTTACAGTAAAGAAGTTTTTCCTTAGGTTTGTATGGAACTTTCAGTGTTCCAGTTTGTGCCCATTGCCCCTTGTCCTGTCATGTGGTACTACTAAAAAGAGCCCGGCCCCATCCATTTGGCCCCCACACTTCAGGTATTTATAGACATTTATAAGATCCCCTCTCAGTCTTTTCTTCCCCAGGCTGAAGAGTCCCAGCTCTCTCAGCCTTTCTTCACACAGGAGATGCTCCAGGCCCCTCATCATCTTTGGCCCTCTGCTGGACTCTCTCAAGCAGTTCCCTGTCTCCCTTGAACTGGGGAGCCCAGAACTGGACACAGTACTCCAGATGGGGCCTCACCAGGGCAGAGCAGAGAGGGAGGAGAACCTCCCTCAACCTGCTGGCCACACTCTTTTTAATGCACCCCAGGATACTGTTGGCCTTCCTGGCCACAAGGACACACTGCTGACTTATGGCCAGCCTGCTGTCCACCAGCACACCCAGGTCCTTTTCCACAGAGCTCCTTTCCAGCAGCTCAGCCCCTAACCTGTACTGGTGCATGCAGTTATTCCTCCCCAGGTGAAGGCCTCTGCACTTGCTCTTGTTGAACCTTATCAGGTTCCTTTCCACCCAGCTATCCAGTGTGTCCAGGTCTTGTTGAACAGCAGCACAGCCTTCTGGTGTGCCAGCCACTCCTCCCAACTTTGTATCATCAGCAAACTTGCATTGGGTGGACTCTATCCCTACACCCAGGTCATTGATGAAGATGTTAAACAAGACTGGACCCAGTACCGACCCCTGGGGAACACCGCTAGTTACAGGCCTCCAACTGGATTCTGTGCCACTGATCACAACCTTCTGAGCTCTGCCAGTCAGCCAGTTCTCAATCCCCCTCGCTGTCCATTCATCTATCCCATACCTTCTAAGCTTTGCTACAAGGATGTTGTAGGATATAGTATCAAAAGCCTTGGTGAAATCAAGGTAGACAACATCCACTGTTTTCCCCTCATCTACCCAGCTGGTGATGACTTCATAGAAGGCTACCAGATTGGTCAAGCCTGATTTCCCCATAGTGAAACTATGTTGACTACTGATAACCTTCTTTACTTCCAACTGCTTAGAGACGGTATCAAGAATGAGCTGTTCCATCACCTTCCCAGGGATGGAAGTGAGGCTGACTGGCCTGTAGTTGCTTGGATCCTCCTTCTTGCCCTTTTTGAAGGCTGGAGTGACATTGGCTGTCCTCCAGTCTTCAGGCACCTCTCCCATTCTCCAGACCTTTCAAAGATGATAGAGTGGTTTAGCGATCATTTCCACAAGCTACTTCAGCACTTGTGGGTGCCTCCCATTGGGCCCATGGATTTGTGTGTATTGATTTTGTTTCGGCTATCTCTGATCAGTTAGTCCTTAACCAAGGGGAAGTCTTCCTCCCTCCAGACACTCTCTCTTCTCTCTAGCACCTGGGATTCCTGAGAGGCACTTTTAACCCTAAAGACTGAAGCAAAGAAGGTGTTCAGTATCTCTGCCTTCTCAGCGTCTCCTGTTACCAGGGCACCCACCTCATTCAAAAGCGGGCGAAATTTTCCCTGGTCTTCCTTTTGTTATTGATGTACCTAAAAAAGCCTTTTGTTGTCTTTAACCTCCTTTGCCAGATTTAGTTCCAAGTGGTCCTTAGCCTCCCTAGTTGCATCCCTGCAGGCCCTGACCACATTCCTATATTCCTCCCAGGTGGCTAGACGCTTTTTTCACATTTCATGGACGTTCCTCTTCCCTTTGAGTTTTCCCATGAGCTCCTTGCTCATCCATGAGCACTTTCTGCCACTCTTGCCTGCTTTCTTTCTCCTAGGAATGCACTGATCTTGAACTTGGAGGAAGTGGTGCTTGAGTGTTAACCAACTCTCTTCGGCTCCCTTGCCTTCCAACACTCTAGTCCATGGGATATCCCCCAAATAGGTCCTTGAAGAGGTCAAAGTTGTCTCTCCTAAAGTCCAGGGTTGCAACCCTACTTATTTGGGTTGTTGTTGGTTGTGATAGCTTCCATGGAAACCTGCTATTATCTACACATAAAGAAAGTGCAGGCAGCCCGAGAGACCACCTGGTAGTCTATGCACAGCACAGACCTCTCAGAAAAAACTCAGAATAAAAATTCATAATATCCCTTCTCATTTCTCTCTTATTCTGTGTCCAGTTGAGGCCTGACTGCACAGACCTCCTGGATTATACAGCTGAGAAATTCAGGTCTCAGCGCCTTACTGGCTTTGTGCAAAGATTTTTTTCAGGCTCTGCTCTGTTTCCTAAATTTGAGCCTTCTGTGGTTTACTGTTGTGCATTTACGGCTGGACAATTCCCAATACTGAGAAGCAGTATGCAGAGCTTTTCACGAGGTTAGAAAATGAATCTGAAATTTAACAAACCATTGTTTATCTCATTACATGCATCTTCAGAGAGCCAAGAGCAACCTACACAGTGCCACTGTTCTGTGGATTAATTCATGGCTGATGAAAACAGATTGTTCTTAAAAGCAAAAGCTCTATTGTTCAAATGTCCCGTCCTGAGTCTTGCTGCCCTGTATTACCCATGGCCTGTAGGAGTCACAAGGCCTTTGAGGATGCGACTACCGAGATAGCCTCAGTGAGCACAGTACCCTTTATGCCTGGCTGACAAATTTACTTAAAGGAGCATTCACTCATTGACTGGCACTTTTTTTTTTTTACCATGTTGTTAGATGGATGAATGTCATGGCAGCCAAGGACAGATGAAAGTTTGAAATATTACAAGCAGAAGCTTCTCAATAAAATAATATAAAACCAATTTTTGCAAACATATATCTGAGGAGGAAATAGGCTAGACGTTATTGTGAGAATTTTTTCTAGCTGTAGAATTTTAAGATGCAAGCAAAAAAAGAACGACCTGGGAAACCTATCAAACTTAAACTCAGCACTGAAACTTCACTCTTTCTTAGGACAATAGTGTTTGAAATTGCCACATCATTCAATTTTAAGTGATTTGCATACCAAATGCAAAAAAATGATTAACTGGAAGCTTCCCCCCTCCATCCCCTCTGAGACATATGGTGAGACAGCAACAGAAATTATGGATGTAGTGGATGATTGCTTGTTGAACCAGTGTGTGAGAAACTATGCTAGGAATAATTCATGTCAAGATACGGTCTTAACTAAAAGACATATTAAAAACAACATCTTGACAGGTTTAATATCTTACATGATACACATAATCCATGACTTCTAAGGCATGTGATTATCTCAAAACATGATATTTCAGTAGAAGTTCAGTTTTATGAAGAGATCTCAAGAGATGCTTGATCTAACGTTAAATCAACCTTTCACAAAATAAAGGAAACTTGAAGGCATTCTGAGGTATGGTACAGCCTCACCTTTATCTAATACTGCTTCAAATGAGGACTGATTCCTTGGGGAAAGTGGAATAACAATGGTATAAAATAGGGGAAAGTGACCCAATAAACAAGATAATAAGTCATTTTGGATGAAAATGCATTTCATATAAACAAAAGTTTTTCTGCTTTGCATGGTGAGAACCCACCAATGCTGAAAAATATGTTATGTCTGCTAATACTGCAGACATATATTTCACATGTATTTCTGTCACCTGTATTTTATCAAACGGGAATTTTTACAGTACTTGAAGTGACAAAAGATTAAGCTGGATGTTTAACAAGGATGAAAATCAGATGATGCTAATGTGTAAAACTGGCATTGTTCACTGCTGTGATTAGCTTTCATGTGAAGAGAATCAAGTAAATTACAAAACAGCCTTGCGGTTGTGAGAGATATAAGATCAGCAACTGTGACTTTTAAGCTGGCCACTTCCTTGTACCTCCCCATGAGCAGAGATCCTGGGTGAGGGGACAGAGGACTGAGCTAAGACATAAGGACAGGCTGAGTTAGTGCCACTCCTGACCTAGCATGGGATCCTGGGCACACCAGTTTTCCCATGTCATCTCTTGTTTGTCTCACAAGTTTAAGAAGCTGTCCTTGACCAAAGAAATTCTTATGTATTTTGCACAGTCACTGGCCAATGAAATCAGCTAATAATAAGTAAAGGACATAAAATATCTTATATTCTATTGTGGTTTTCATTAAAGGACACCATCCCTGATAACTGAAATAAAGAGAGCTGAGATCAGCATATAGAAGGGGCCAAGTAATTTTTGATATTTAATACAACAGATAATCAATACAGGTATCTCTGAGGATGAGTGTAAAGAAGATTGTCTCTCTCTCTCTCTCTCTCATCTTTCTAAGATGTGCATCTGCTTGATCTTTGAAATTAAATTGGGTCGAATTTAGCAAATGCTAGAGGAAAAAGGTCTTACACATTCTGTGTTGATATGGAGCTTAACAGATGCTGACCAGAAGGAAACAGCTATTTTTTTCAAATTATTTAGTATTGTCAATTGAAAAGTATGAAGTTTTGTGGATTTATTGTGTTCCTCTTTGAAAAAGCTTGTGGGTTCCATGCAGTGGTGTTTTTCCATAAATTAGGCAAAGCCTGAGATTTTTCTCATGATGAAAGTGTAACATACATTCCTGCAAACTAAGAAAGCCATAACATAAGCCTTGTAGTAATATTCAAAATGCCCAGTCCTCTCTTATTGCTATTGTTTATCAGTTTACAAGTCTTGAAATAATAGAACCCAGATCATAAAATGGCGAATAAATAATTATTTCCTATCTATGCTTTTCTATCTGGCAAGTAAAATCCCAGCTTCCTATGTCTTATGTGAAAGGATGATTTTTTCTGCCAATGGCCAGCTTGTCAGCAGCTCCTTATTAATACCTATAATCCTTTTCTTTGATGTCTTCTGACATCTCATAACTTAAGGAGAGAATATTTATGTGCACAAGCAGTTAGACATAGCAACAGAAGGGAATATAGTTTTAGTGGCACTGGGGAAGACAGTCTGACAGCCAACAGCCACAGCTTTATAAGAGCCTGACTTATCTGCAAATCAGCTCTTATCTGCAAATCAACTCCAAACCAGTTGGTGGAAAAAATATGCAAGAATCTCAAGGAGTAATAGGCAAGGAATAATGGAAAGGCAACAGAGAACTTAGAAAGAGAAATAAATCAATATTTGAAGTGAAATAGTAGCAGATTAACTATAGATTGTTAAAGAAATCCAGAGTTTTATTGAGGAGTCTTTAGCTTGCTCACTGTCTTATGAAGGAATAGTTAAATATTTGGTGTTATAAACTTTGCTAAAATCACCTCTCTGCATTCATACAAGAGACGAAAATTATTTCCATCCAATTCTCAGAGGAAACTTAGACATTCAGAAATTAAATTTTGGAATTTGCTTTTGTAAGGAAATATCAGTGTATTGTAACATCTGAGAAGCTAATTCATTCAAACTATCTTTTTGATGTTTCCTTTGGAACTTATTACCTAAGTATCCTAATGTGCTATGGGAGTCCAGTGCTTGAGAAGAAGAGATGTACAGAGTGTCTAGGTTCTCAGCTGATAGGTGTATGGCATTGTCTTGGCTTCTTTCAAGTCCACAGAATAAATTGCTTTGCATTACCTAAGTGTCTGACCCTAATTAGCTGTAGAACAACCTGGGGAGATGATTAGGCTGTGGGCAGCCTAATGCAAGCATAGAAAATGGCAAAAGAACCATGAAGGGTAACAAAGAAAATGTTTGTTAGCTGAAACTTTGCCACTGGGAGGTGGAACCTGAATGGCAAACACACTTTGGTTCATGGGTTGTGGCAGCATGTAACTCTAGGATCAATCAAAAGTTTGCTTCATCTTTGAATTTCACCTTTAAAATGACTCAGGTCATTACTTCTTCCATGTGAAATAAATTGAGGGGTATCTGGATCAGTAACTTTTCTATTCCAGTGTGTAAATTTTGATAATATTTATTTATTTATTTTCTCATTGTGAACTGTGCAAAATAACTTGCACGATGAGATAATTAGATCCCAGTGGTGAATTTCAATACTTTTCAGGCTACCTTGCTGAGCACATGAGCAAACTGCAGCACTTCTTATAAACCAAGGGCTAATAACCCAAAACAAAAAAAGGAGACTCAATCCTTCCAACTGGAACAGGGAGGTTGATACCTTTTTTTTTTTTATGACCTCAATAAGTTGAGATGGCCCATTCTTTCACAGGCATTTCTCTGTGTTTCAGGCAGATTCAACATGTCAGTGAATTTACAGAGGAGCTGAATCCAAGCTCAAATAGAATGGGAAACATAAGCTCAGGCAGCAGCATCTAATCAGTGAGAAAGTATGTTCCCATTTTGTCTCTGTTTCGTGTGAGCTTAGAAGGT
Organism: Caprimulgus europaeus; assembly: GCA_907165065.1. The sequence goes on from OU015526.1 coordinate 16,757,833, forward strand.
AGGAACAAACAGAAAGAGATGAAGAATTAACAAAAACTGGTGCAAGACTAGTGAGTTCCCCGTTTAATGCACTCAGCAATAGCTTGTGGCCAAAGATTTCCATGAGTATGGTGGATGTTATTTCTCTGAAATCAGAAAGGTATAAAAACACCCCTTTGGTTTTCTAGTGTTCCCAAAGGATGGGATAAAGAGCTGAGATACATCAATAAAAATTGAATTAGATTTGCAGCTCTGCCCTATTACCTAATTATAGCATGCTTGGAGATATATGGTAATTTATCAATAGAAACCTATTGAACAAGTTAGTCATAGCCTTCCCACTGAAGATTATTTTCATTAATCAAGCAGCTAGTTACCCTCACCACTTTACTTTTAAAGGAAGGTAAGTTTCTTCTGTAGAGCTGGTCTTTCTCAGTGCCCAACCAGAATATACAAAATAAAAAAAAATAAAAAAAATCTTTATTTATATGCAGACCATGTTTGCAACTTGTGTTAGTCTAGTGACTCCAGCGAGTTTACAGTAGACTGGAAGTTAGGTCTGCATGTTATATTCTGTTTCACCTATTTGTAATGTGAGCACCAATCCTACATACAAAAAGCATTCTGTGAGTTGTAAATAAAGTCACCAGAAGCTTAGGGAAAGAGAAGTAAAGATTGTGCAGGCATTTTTACTTCTATCCCTTTGTGTGTGTGTAGTGATATAGTCTGTAATTATATGACTATATGTAAAAAATTTCTGAGTGGAGAAGAGCACACAACCACATATTTATATGCATCAACAGGCAAGAAGAGGTTTTTTTAGTCAAACTTAATTGTGGCTTCTTCTGAGTGCCTAATTTTTCCAGCAGTTTTCTGCTCGAATGCTATTGTATTCTTTTGAAGACTTTTTTTCCTATGAATTGAGGACAGGAGGGTACAGTTCAGTCAGACACACTGTGACTGGACATCCTCTCTCTGCCACGTGATATGACTGTGTGCTGCATCTGCTCATGGGCGGGTGCTCCCTTTACCTATTTATTTTCCCCAGAAAATCCCCCACTGGGCAGCCTTTCCTGTCAGCATGCTGTAGGCTGGCCAGTACACACTTGGACATTATCTCTGGTCCCTCTGCCATGATGTTCCTCCAGAGCTATCATTTTACTTTGACAGTGGCAATCTCAGAGCTTATGGTCTGTGCCAGGGATACAGAAGAAGCAACCTATGCCAGCACTGAGTGGTGATAGTGTAGCTGCTGCGAAAAGTGAGTGTAGGGATGATAGTGAAGAGAGTAGATTGTCTGGGACACAAAATTTACAATTGTAGTCAGGATTTGTCTGTTGACTGTTGTTGTATCATCCGTCAGCCTTTTCTGGCCTTAGGCAGTGACCATGCCTGTCCAAAACTTCAGTCTGCGTCATTCTACTTTAGTTCATTGCTTTATTTTGCTTCAGTAAGTTTCAGCACCTAAAAAGGTGAAGTTAAAAATGAATGTGAAGCGTTTATTTGAGGGTGCTTCATAAATGGGGATTCACGCACAAAAGTGTAAAACGTCAACTCCTACTTTATTTTCTTCTTGATGTATAAGGCTTGGCTGCATAAATTAAAGATTTTTTTTTTTACTCTTTAGAGTATCATTTTTTTTTTTTAAGCCTGAAAAAGCATTTCCTTCTCAACTACCTACTCTGTGAGGCATTACACACCACGTTCTTTGGATGCAGACTTGTCAATTGCCTCCAGAACCCCAAATCTTGAGATCGTCCTGGTTTCTGAATACTCCTTCTAACTTATCTGTCCTCCTGTGAATGCAAGCTTACATATCACTGCCTCTTCAATTGCTCATGGTCATGGCACGGTCTTTCTGTAAAGCCAACACAGTTATTTCATTATCAGTTCCCGTGTGCATCCCAGGCTAGTGCTCAGCATTCACTCGCTGCCCAGGATGCTCCTGATGGGAAGATCCAACACCCCACCTCCTGTGCCAGGGCAGAGAGACCAGTTCCCTAGTGCCCTTTTGGATTTGGAGAGGAATGGGGAGAGGGGATGAGTTCCCCATCTCAGTGTTGGAGATGAAGAAAACTTTCTGCACCCTGATCTTTGAAGCTACATAAATTAATTGAAATATTAATTAGGTCAGAAATAGAAGAGCTGCACCAGCATGGTCAGAGGTGCTCACATAAGGATAAGGAATCTTGTATACCTGTTCCTCTTTCAAAGGCTTTTAAAAATACATTTAATCTGAAACAGCCTGTAGAATAAGCCCAGAATCACTCTGGCAGTTAAGGCTGAAAAGGAAAACCACTCGATTTTGCTTAGTTCTTTTATTTTGCAATAGGAACTTTTTAAGGTGGGCATCTGAGTAATGTTTTGATTACAACTTGATTCATTTTTATTCTTTCACCATCATCTGCTAGGCAACTGAGTCTAAATTTCTCTCTTGAAGATGGCATTTGCTGGGGCCAAGCCAATAGCACTATGAGGCATGACTCTGTAGTTGCATAGACAGTTTTACATTCATTAGTTCCTGTTCTTTTCCTTCAATGTTTACAGCTGAAATCATTTTCCCAATAGCTCCAACAAATTATTCTGCTTCTCCATTAGCTGTAATGGTATTATTCTCCAATGAGAAAACCCTGCATATTTTGCAAGTTCTTAAATTCCTGTGTATGGAAAGCTGGACTGTTATACATTTGCAGTGCTTTTGAATTCTGGAGATGGAAAATATCTTATCCAGTGATGTGACAATGGTACTGGCTATTTTCCAACATTTTATTTCCACCTGGAGAACTGTAAACACTCATCAGTAATGACTAAAGCATAATACTAGAGACCCCTAAACACTGACATCTTCCACAGAGTACACAAGACTAAAAGTAGTAAGAAAGAAACGAAAACTCTCCAAATTGTTTCTCCATTTAGGATGCTTAATGCATCCTAATTTTGATACTCTAAAACCTTTTGGATAGATCTTGTTTCCATTTTTTTTCCTTTTTTTTTTTCTTTTTTTTTTTAATATTAATCACATTGCTTTTTCCTAATAGGTAGTAACTGTAATTGAAACAGCTACTGCAAAATCTGCACATTTGTGTGTGTGTACTTCTGTCCATGGCCTCTAGTTTCATCTTTCACAATGGATATACAGCTGAATGGCAGCTACAGCACTGTAGCAAAACTAGGCCATGTCTTTGGAAGATTACGAAAGTAGTTTAAACATTCTTTTCCTGAAAGACCTATGATTAGTTTTAAGTTTGGCCCTAGCATATAAAATGTGTTTGTGAAGTTTTACAGTTTGCTCTCCTTTCTATGCAATTTCCATCCATTTACAAACATTGATCAAAGGAAATCCAGTCACATACAAACAAAAAAGTTGTTCATTTTTGTTTTGCTCCAAGAGTTTTTATACTGCTAGTTGCTAGGCCTATGGATCAAAGCTGGTTGATAGAGAACATTAGGTGTAAGATGTTTCCTGGTATAACCCTTTTACTTTGGAAAGTGCTTGGTCATTCTGCTCTGGAAAGTTAATTGAGAAGGGAGTGTTCTGAGCTTTCCAGAACAGAACATCTCACTTCTATGTTTTGAATGATTTTTCCCCCCAATTGTTTTAATTTAATGAAATGTCAAGTAACAGAAAGTTATGGTAGACCAGTACTGCTGGTTCCAAGGGACCAGCATAACAATCCCACCCATGGACGCTAGTGCTTTGTGTCTTGTCTCTGACAGTAGTGATATTAGATAAGGAAAAAATTAACACTTCCACTTCCAGGAAAAACTTTGATATGCTTTCACAGAACATTTTAGCAACCTCTAACAGTTTGTGAAGCAGAGCAGGAATCTCTGTGTTGAACAGACCTCAACAGATTGTTCTATGAATGTATTGAAATGCATTTTTCACTCATGAGCTTGTAGCTACTGCAACTTTCCACAGCAAGTCAAACTCCAGATAAAATGGTTTAATTTTAATGCTAAAAGACCCACACCATTTGATTTTCTTTCAGAATTTAATTTCTCTTATCATTTTGGTTTTCATTCTATCTTGGATTAGGATTTTTTTAATTAAAGAATTTTCTGTACAAGAGAAATCCAGTGCATGCCCAGCTGTATTTATGAGATTATAATATTTTATTTAAGGGAAAAAATAGGTAGTCTTATGATTAAAGATAATTTGCTGTAATGCTCTTATTTTATAGCAATCAATGGGAATAAAGATGGAATAAAATAACAGGCAGAAAAATCCTGTGTTATAATCCATATAATGGAGCAAATGAAACAGAATTAATGTCTAACTTTGCCATAAATTTGCTATTTCCTGATTTTTAAGCATTATTGTTTGCAACCTGAATGCTACATTAATGCTACATTTTATATGCTAGTAGCTTGTATTACTCAAGATTTTATATAGCAGATTTTACATCTGCTTAATACCTCAGTCAGCACTAATGCAGAAGAATCTCAAAATGGGACAAGGTTTATACTAAGATTTAATGAGCAGCACTCAGAAGTCCAGAGAAGTCTGACATTTCTCAGTTTGAAAGTGAAGCTGACTATGCCACCCAACAAAGCTCTTTCTTTAAGCTGCTGAGATTTCCTGATTTTTGAAGCAGCAGTCTTCTGTGATTTCAATGTTTTCTCTGCAAAGTTAGAGAGAAATAGAAAAGCATAAAAATTTTAAAATAAGATGTAAATATAACAGAAAGTTTATGTTTTTAGGGCACATCTTTGTAGAACTTGTACATTTTTCAGAACTGTTTTGTGTCCATTGCAGAGCTGACATGTGAGTGCATTGGTTGTACCCAGTACAATGCAAATTCTTAACGTGCCTCAAATGTCAGCTGATAATGACAAATAAACAGCTACAGTTCATAATCTAGATAAAATTTTTTGGCACAGGGCAGGGACTGAATTTGAATTTCAACATATGCCAGGGAGAAAATGCACATCAGAATGCTAGAACAACACAGTGCCTGCTGAGATTAAATGATTCAGTGGAGACCTGTAAACTGTGATTCAAAGAGACACAAGATTATCTATGTAATAACTCAAATTTAAAGAAATAGAAGGACCATTTTTTACAGCACTGTTAGTTTCTCCCACAAAATATATATATTGTCCTGTCAGCATGACCTGTCTGTTTCTGTAACTCTCCTTATGGAGGAAATGCATATCTGTCACCACAACAACACAGCAGGGAGCAGATACTGATGGTTTTACACTGATGTCATACTCGTCCACCTGCTTTGTCCTGAAAACCTGTAATCTTGAGATGACTGACAGCATCAGAAACCTTGGGGAATTGTATCATTAATGAGGCAAGAATTTGATTTTTGTCCAATTTGTTTGCTCCATTTATGTGTCAAGCAGTGGACTGGTCTGGAATTCACAGCAGGGCTAGATTCACCCAAAATGTGGAAGAGGAGGGTGCACTTGAGTGCAGATACTCCATTGCCTCACCTGGAGCCCATTCCCTGCCCATGGAGGCACAGAGTGGTTTTCTCAGAATAGCCATTCCTACACACCTGTTAACAATGTGACCTGAGGCATTAGGGATGCAAAGATCACCTGTAACCTATGGGTTACAGTCTTTGGCTCCCAAAATGACCTAGTGCTTTCTGGGAAAGAGGAAGTCCTCACTCAAATTTCTATTATTGAAGCAGACTTTGATGTCTCATGCACTAGGAAAATGACTATCAGCCATTCTCTATGGGCATTGCTTCTGTTGGAGCTGTTTGGCTAGCTTTGATTCAGGTCAATTCGAAGTTAAATACTAATTGGCCTGACTAAGTCTATACCCTTCTGGTAAGTGCACTCAGCTGAGATCTAGGAAGCTGAGGTCTCAGTCCCTGCTAAATGTTTAATGCCGTGTGCACAATGAATAGTTCCCACAGGAGGGATCCCCAGCATAGAAGAGGCAAAAATCAAATCATCCAGAAGAATGGTTTGAACCTGGCTCTTTGACATTGCAGGGATGCTCTAATTGGATTATCAGATCCTGTGAGGTGGAACCTCCCTTGCTTTTCTTTTTGTGAACGGGGTAGGAATATTTAGCTCCAGGCTTATGGATCGTAATCCCAGGCAATAGAAGTCTTCACACCTTGCACTAACTGGGTGAGCTGATGGTCAGGATTGTGCTGTTTTCCTCTATATTTTACTGACCTGGTTTAACCAGGAAGGGTCGCTGCCCACTCCACCGCCCGGTGGTATGGAGGGAAGAAAATAGAAACAAACAGGGCTCAAGGGTTGTGACATGATCCATTTACTCGGATAGTAAGGAAGAAACAACACCAAACAGCAACAACAACGGTGCTAAGGAGCGAGTATACAATGTAAGAACGTGATAAATGAAACGGGCTCACTGCTGAGACTGGTTCACGAACTACAATACCCAGCAGCCCCCACCCCCCGGAACTTCCCTGTTTAAATCATAACCTTGATGTCACGTGGCATGGAATACTGTCACGTGGTATGGAACACCTGCCCTGGCCGCCACCCAGACCAGCTGCCTGGGCCACCCCCCTCTCAGTTCCCTGAGAACAATTAAGTCGACCCTAACCAAACCCAGGTCATTTACATATAATATAATATAATATAATATAATATAATATAATATAATAATATAATATAATATAATATAATATAATATAATATAATATAATATAATATAATATAATATAATATAATATAATATAATATAATATAATATAATATATATAATATGTTTCAGTTGTAAGGGACCTACAATGGTCATCTAGTCCAACTGCCTGACCACTTCAGGGCTGAGCAAAAGTTAAAACATGTTGTTAAGAGCATTGTCCAAATGCCTCTTAAATACTGACAGGCTTGGGGTACTGACCACCTCTCTAGGAAACCTGTTCCAGTGTTTGATCACTCTCTCTGTAAAGAAATGCTTCCTAATGCCCAGTCTGAAACTCTGCTGTTTGGTAGTTTGCTCTGAAAATGCCTGGATCTCCACACAGCAGTGCCCATAGTTCAGATCTGGAGGCCTCTGGGCAGCATGTCATGTAGCAAGTACAGAAAACTTGGGGAACCTTGCTTCAGTCTTTGTTCAGTAAAAACCTGAGAAATCTACCAAAGTAATTACTGACCAAAGAAGAAGTAAGACTTCAGGATCTGGCCCGTTATCAGAGACTGAGAAACAGTGTGAATCGACAAGAAGAAATTAAAAAATTATTTCTTATTGTGCTGAGGAGAACATATAGGAGATATCTCCTACCAAACACTGCACTAAGTAACTCATTACAGTTTATTTGTCTATTTAATTAATATTTAAAATTATTTAGAAGATGCCTATCCTGAAATCTGTGTGTCCTTTCACGTTGCATTTCCCAGTTGTTCCTACTTCGTATACTTTCATTAATAACACAGAGCTGCCTCAAGGCATAAAAATGGATTCCTTTGAAATGAAAATAAACTGGAAGGTGCTCTCCAGAAACACACCTTGCCCATTCTCACACTAGAGCCAAACCTATAGGGTCAGCATAGTGCTTGTTGAAGTCAGACGCCAAGATGGGCATTGTGCAGCACTAAGCAGTTTTCTCTGCAAGTCCACTTCTTATGTGCTCATAAAGTAATTTCAGACTTCATTCTTCCTACAGCCAGCTCACCAAGAAGCTCCTTGTGCTGCTCTGAGCACCATTAATTGTCATGGCTTTACTGAGGAAGCTGGGGACACTGTCCCCTTGCTATGGCCATTACTTGGGAGAGTGGTGATCATTCTTCCAGTCACCTATGGCTATTGAGGCTATACATTTTCCTCTCCTGTTCCCTTTCCCTACACACAACACACAGTAACAACTGTTCTTAATAAGGGGTCTACTGTGGTAACAAGTTTGCTGGTGCTCAGAATTGTGTCACCTATTTAAAATTGAGCTCCACCAGCTGCGTTACTCTCTGGCTGCCTGTGGTAGCTGACTCGGCCGGCTGGCTACGTCCTGTGTGAGCTTGCCTGTCTTCCTCTTTGTGTTAAATTTATATGACATTCAGTCAGGCCTTTATTTCTTAACTGCTCTTTTCTTTCATGAAGAAAAGGACAAGATAAGAAAGAGGAACTGATCAGCTTTCTTGATACCCTTCTTAATCGTATGGACCTAAATAAAATCTCTTACATTTTTTTGCTTTTATCTAGTGCAGGTATTGAATGCATAGAATTTCATCTTGGAGTGCTGAATCAAATTATTATAGTGTTAGTTAGCTATCAGGCAGTCTTAAGGGTCATGGGATAATTAATGCATAATCTGACTGCAAGTAGCATTTTGAATGATTCTATTGATATCTTTTATTCTTTTCATATTGCAAAAACTAAAAAGAACCTCCCCCCTTCTTTTTTGTTGTAGAGTTGCTACATGCACAGAAGTGCCTTTGTGGAACAGGGAATTTTATGATCAATCCTAACATGATATGCCATTGACATAACTAAAGACTGTGAATGCAAGATGACATCTGGGTGGTATTAGCAGAATTTATATTAAATTAGGAGAATATGAATATTTAGAATAATATGATGTAGAATACTTAACCAGAGTTTTGTGCGATAGATGCACAATTCTGCCATTCAACCATTTGAAAAAGCAAAGTGGGTTAAAAAATAAATAAGAATGAAGCTTTTCTTCACTTGCTACTGACATATAAAATCGCAAAATAGCAAATACTATATTACTATAGGTCTTTCAAGAGACTACATCAGTTTTGTAACGATTGCTGACTGTTACATTTGGGCTGAATTCAAGAGGGCACAGTATTTTAGAACCTGATTATCTCTCCTAACTTGCTCTTTATCTCAGTGGGAAGAATAGTGGTAATAATTAGAGAATTAAGCTTTGCTCACTCAGTCATGAAGTGCACAAATTCACTTGCTGTTTCATATTTATTTTCCAGCTGGAGGAGTTTAATTTATTTTGCTTTCTGCTGTGCCCACACCTGACCAACCAAAGAACCTTCACTAAGGTCCCACTGATCTCTATTATTTAACCCCTGTATCTCTTCCTATTGCTCTGCAAAGCAAACAGCTTTCCTCTGAAGCTTATGCCAGAGCTCTTTAGTTATAGCTGCCATCCCTGTTGACTCCTGAATCTGATAGCACGTCCAAAAGGATGAGAAACATGAAGAGGAACCTACTACTGGTGGTAGGGGCTGGTCTGTGTTCAGCAACATGTAGAGCTTTTTCATATCCTTTTACCACCACAGTTTCTCATTATCAGATTCATAGGTCACAATAATTTTGCTTTAAAAACCACAGAGCATTGTTTCCAACAGGCAAAAATAATATCACTGATGAACAACAATAATATGTTCTTTTTTACTATTATTTTCTATCTGAATCCAGATGTTTTCTGTGGCCCCTGTAGGCAGAATGCTGCCTGTGAGAAAGTCCCTGCTGGCTGTCAGAATGCAATGTTATCTTGTGAATGGTTCCTTAAATATCTGCAAGGTCAGAGAGATTAAATGTTCTCCTGGGAAACTCAGGAAAAGTAGAATGTCAGCATCACCTTTCGTCCAAGGGAAAAGTTAAATGACATTTCCAGTGATATTGATTAGAGCATCTTTGAGTGTCAGAACAGAATGGTGATTTCAATATCTGCAATGAAATGCAAAGGTTGAAGCAGGAGACTGTGAGAACAGACAGTATTTCATTTCAGAAGAAATTCAAGACTGTGAATCAGAAATTATCTTTCCTCAGACTACTTGAGTCTCATCACTGGGGAGATGGGTATTTCTCGCTCTCTATTTGCTTAGGTGAAATTGTGGACAGAGGGGACCACGTGCAATCCTAGCACTGTTTCCTCATCTGAGGTACCATCTTCCCTTACTTGTCTTCCAGGCTATTGTGCTGGGGCAGAGCACTTCATCTAGGATGCTCCTGTGCTGCATTGTCAAAACGGACACTCCAAGCTGTCTGTGAAAATCATTACTTTTAAGATACCTTAATCTCATTTCAATTCATAATGTTAGACAATTCTCTCCCAGCCCCAGAAAGCTGTATCTCTGGCTGTCAACACAAGCAAGCTGCTGTTGCATTAGAGAGCTGAATTCTGAATATTCTGTATGATAGCCACCTCCACTGACTCAGGAGTTTGTATGCAAGGAAAGACATTACCTCTCTCTTGACTGTTCAGCGTATATGTTTCACATTTCATACAAACAGTGTCCCTACAACACTCTTGCATTAAATAGAGCAGCAAAATGAAAAATGACTAAAGAAAGTAGGAATGAGGAGTATAAAGAAATGGAGAATGACAATTTTCATCTTGGGTAAACTGTCAGTCAGCTGCACTGAAGCCTGTGGAGGTGTCCTGAGTCCTGCTTCAGACTCTCCAGCCAAGAATCCATCTTACTAATTTTTTTTCTGAAGAGATCAGAAAAGTGCTGAAATAGGGAGTTATAGACAGACTGTTTTAACTTGCAGAGCTGCAGAGGAGGTTTTGGCATCAGAAATGGTGGGATTTTTGCTGGTGCACAGTGAAGATGACACAGCTAGGAGAGGAGAAACAGAGAAAAATAGGTAGAGAGAAGAGATGCTGAAACAAGTCTAGGGAGTGCAATATTTTAAAAGTGCTTTGAGTGTGCTCCTATCCTATAATTAATATAAATGTGTCTTATTCTTTTTAAAATACATTTTATACTGCAATTCTGAAGCAGTAAAATTGAAACAAGTACATTTAATAATATAAAGACATCATCTTCACATTCTAGCTCCTTATAACTCAATTCAACTTAATTATTAATAAAGCAATAAAATAATCTTAACTAATGTTCTGATTTTCTGTATCTTTGTATAATTGGTAGATGATCTTCTGTGCACGGAGCATTTTTCTGTTTCAAGATTATCTTCAGGTTCAGCTTCCAGGCTCTCATTTGATCTTTGTTGTCCTTCTTGACCTTAGTCTTCACACTCAAATGGCCATTTAGATTCTTCTGATTGCAGCCTAAGAAAGATGAAGGGAGCGGAGGTTTATCTTTAGCTTGGCCCTTCTGTAAACCCATATTGTTCCTTTGCTATTACAGAAAGAAATTGGGGTTATAAAAGTCTGTATTACATTGATCTCCTACTGGGGTTCAGGGACATAATAGGTTTTATTTGATTTCACTTACACTAATGTAAATTAGAAGGAGCAGCATTAAAGCTATCAAAGGAGGCAGCTGCATTATACTGGTGTAAGTGAAATAATAAGGCCCCTTGCCTCTCCCACAGCTGTAACTATTTTCCCTGTTGCTGTACCCTCCTTTCTGTTGTTGAGTTAGAAGGGAGCAAGATTTGTTGCACAAAAATAACTTTTCATATTCTTGTATGTGTATCCAGCAAAATTTAGTCTAGCAAACTATCAGGGTGATTACTTAAATTTTATGCAGGGATCACTGCAACACAGGGATGTATTCTTGCCAAAAGCAAAAGCTTGGGAATGAACAGAGAAGGGAACTGACAGCCTGGCAAGAAGCCATTTTTTGTCTTCCTTGATTTTCTAGGACTTCAGTAGTGAGGCAAACTTTTTTTAGAAACTCAGATATCCTATTTATGACACTGCTTTAGAAACGCTGATTGCAAAGGCTCTCATTTCCCAGGGTGGATATTGGCAGGTAGCAAAGTGGTGGGGTTGCAGAGCTGCTCAAAGGTAGCTGCCTGGCTTTGTTGAGTGGCAATGGGAGACAGTGTCTTTCAGCTCTAGTTTACTGGTGACATTAGAAACAGAAATGGGTCTCACCTAAGTCTGTGACCTGTTCTCTCAGCTCTGAGGAGGTTTGAAATCTGAATTGGTTCTAATGGCTGAATTAAGTTTTTTGTGTCCACAGGCAGGGCACTGTCTCTGAGGTTAGGGTCACACAGAGCAGATGCTGGAGGAACCAGCAGAAAGTCAGTTCATGAGGGTTTGCTTAGATACTTAGGGTCTGTGTGTCCTATTAATCCTCAAATATAAATAATGATATTACATCTTTTGCTTTAGAAAATTCTATATGGAGCCTGTATTGATTTCAATACTGCAGAATCAGGAGCTAATGAAATATACAAATGTGAGCCCATGCCAATGTTTTACATCATTTTCTAATACTTGTAACAATGTGGTAATGCAAAGTAGAGTTGGTTTGGTGGGAGTTTTTTTAATTGACTTTTGGAAGGCACCCAGCATGAGTCATCTCTTCTAAGTTTAGCTATCAAAACCCTGTGTATCTAGTCTAAGCCAGTCACCTCATCAATGGTGAGGCAAAGGCATTCACGGCAGCAATTAATCTAATTCTAAAATAGGAGCCTGAGATAAGTGATCTGAATACCCCTCTAGAGGGATCTGTCTGACAAAAGACAGAGCACAGAAAAAGAGTGTAGACAAAAGGCTTAATTTCAGACCCCTGAAGTTAGGGGAGACAAATCCATTCAGGGTCATTGATGATCAAAGATATTTAAGAGGCGTGGAAAATACAGATGGAGCTGGATGTCAGTCTAAATAAGAACAACCGCACATTACAGTGGAAGCTGGTGAGCATTGGAGAACCAACATGCTGTGGGCACATTGTGAAAAGCTTCCTGAATGCTTTGGCATTTTGGAAGAACTTATTATCCTTGACTGTCCTGGATACCATAGTGGTGATTAGAGAAAAGATACCTGGACAACTTTTTCTTGCAAATGAAGGTGGAAAGAACTCCAAAACAAAGGTGGGAAGAGAGATATCTTCATAGAGCCTAAAACACAGATGCTGAGGAACTCCTCACTACCAGGTGTTGCAAGGGCCAGAAGTGTTTCCCAAAGAGATCAGTTCATGGAGATTCAAGAAACTCTTGCATAGAACTAATTGTACTGGAAGTTCATTGCCAATGTCCAGCTCAGGAAGGCCCTGAAACGTACAAGCTGTAAAGGGGAAATGTTCACTTCAAATATTTCTTGTTTCCTATACTCTACCCTGACCACAGACTGTGGTTGCAAACAAATTATTGAAGCAGCTGGGCTTTCACTTGTCGGCTGTAAGACTCTTCTCATGTCCTAGTACAGCTTCTTAGACCCCAGTGGATCATCTATATCAGCCAAATGTTTGGCTTCAGCGCCTCACTTTCCAAGGAAGTTGCAAGTGAAATTCAATAGCAATGTGTGGGATATTTTGGATTTGCAATGTTGTGTAGTGACTATAAAGGAAATCAATCTAATCTCTTATATCACATATGTCCTGTGAATTTCTTGATATCTGTTTGTAGTCATCAGGATTTCCTAACATTGTTTCTCCTTGTTGCTTTGTTTATATGGCACATTAGAGGTTCTTTAGCAATATGCATTGGTGTTTGTGTTGAAAAGTGCGTTTGCTCTATTTTTAGAAACAGAATTCCCCTTTTGGTAAATATCAATGCTTGAGATAAAATGCTTTTGTCAGATCTTCATAAACAATGAAACCAGTGAAACTTTAATTGGATTACTCCTTGATTTGTCACTACCTGGCATTTCTCTTTTCCCTAAAAGAATCTTAATTTGTGCTTAAGGGAAACTGAGCTATTTTAAAATCCAATCTCCATCCTCACATAATTTTAATTTTCTATGAATATTAGTGTTTATTGATTCTTCTTTAACTGAAGCTTATTAATTAAAGTGGTATTTGTGAAGTAGTGTGGTGAATATGCTGCCCTTAAGCAAGATTAGTGTGATCTACAAGTTATTTCTTCTACTAGATTTAATCACAATTAATTTTATATAACCATTATATAACCATTTCTTACAATTCTCCACATACTCCAAGATTGAGCACATAGTTTCATCCAGCACTTCTTACTTTTCTTACGTTATGAAATGACAAACCAGGAAAGATTAAAAGCAAAGGGTTTTTTTTTCCGAGTTACTTTTCAACTAGATTTTGTTCACTGACCAGCCATGCATGGAGCTACCTCATGGGGGTCAGCAGGTGACCGCCAGCAAGTTACCAGAAAGGGGGCTGATAAAAACAGCTGGAGCAGCCAGAAGGATGACTGTGTAACCTTGCAGCTTACATGCTGCATCTGTCTTCTACCTTTTCTAAAATGTGAAACTATGGTTTGAAAAATGTCCATATAGATGTAGAATTTGGAAGCACATAAGCTTAAATCTGTAAAGTTATTTAGATCCCTAACACTGGATCACAATGGACATTTAACTGTTACTGAGATCAATTATCGTCTAATAGGATTATGGCCCAACAAAAGATCTAGCCACCTAACTCTTACTTACTTTTAGATGTTGAGGCTTATCTGCATTTAAAAACATTGAAATAGTTTTAAAAGTGCAGCTCCTATGTGGTGCTAAGTAACTGAATTGTGGAAGATGAGAGATCTGACGAGGAGCATAGGGCAGTGCTCGGGATAGATGAGCCTGTGCCCTGCCTTGCACCAGTGCTGGTGCTGTCCTGACCGGTGCCCACTCGGCAGGGGAAGAAAAAAAATCCCTTTTTGTGCATTGTGTATATATGGGCAAGGGCTGGATCAGTCTTACACTGGCTGAGGGAGCTGAACTGGCTCCCTGGGTGGTCAAATAGCTCCTCAGGGACTCAGACAAACACTAAAGGAGGTAAAAAGAGGAATTTAGGAGTGTTTGGGGGACTGTGGCAATTTAAACAGCTGTGAATTGTAGCCTTAAAAGTGAGGTAAGGATTGGATCTCAGGCTTGGGTTTAGAGAATTAGTCTTTTTTTTTTTTTTTTTTTTTTTTTTTCATGTAGCTTTACATCTTTGGGGCTGGGCTGTTGCCCAGAACCACACGTGGCCATCTGCTCTGTGATGTGTTGAGGCTGGGTGTCTTCACTGCTTGCACGGACAACCCTGCATGAGTACGTCAGGTACAGGCATCTTCTCTGCAGATGTCTGCATTTTGTCAAATGAATCCTGAGCTCTGGCTCTGTGTTAGGTGGCCAAAGTAATCATTTGGATTGCCTCCACAGACACCAGTCGTGTACTGTAGTGAATATAATGCAGATTTCAGGATAAAAGAACCTGACAAGGAGAATAATATGTGCAGGACTTGGCTTTTGATTGCACTAAACCCAAATTACATTAAACAGATGTTAATAAAGATACTTTACAAATCTATTAAATGGAAATTAATCACAATTTAAAACAGCCTGACATAGCCTGAGTGATGTATGGTGGCTTTAATGTAAAGGAGTAAGGAAGGTGCCACTCTGGCATGCTCATCTTTAAGAAAAACAACCTGTTTCACGTGGCAGCTTGCCTTGTTGAACCTCATTATAGTGTATCTCTACACCTTCTGCTTAATCCAAAGCATGATTCAGAACACTGGGAAACTGGCACATTTGCTCCCTGTCTTGGTTGAGTAAGTGAAAGAATGACCATTATCTGTGAATGTGGGGTAAGTGGAAGGAAATGGTGTGAGGCTGAGCAGCACTCAGACACTTATCTTCCACCTGTGGCTGTGGTGAGAAGCAAAATCAGGTAATGACAAGAAGCAGCCGCTGGAGACCTTGCACTTTGCCATGTTAAGAGTCATTGGCTCAAAGACATGTCTGGGGAACTAAAGCTAGAATATGTACACAGTGCTGAAAGGGAAAAGATGTTTTTTCCTCCCTCTTTCCCAAATTTGGATAAGATTTCTGGTTACTAAAAATAAGAAAACCAGGATAAACTGGGAATGCAATCTGAAACTGAAGCCTGTAAGTAGAAAATGACTAGCCCTAAATTGTAGTTGTACAGACAAAGGCTTATTTATTGCCACTGACTACATTAAAAATCTGCAGTGCACACAGAAGCCAAACTTCAGATCTTGTCATGCTTAATAAAATATTGAATTAAGCAGAAGTGAAACTACCTGCCATATCTAAAAGATAGTCTCAATGCCCTTTCAATGCTTTATTTTAAGACCAAGTACAAAATGTTTTCACCTTACCGTAATTAACTTTTTATCATTAAGATTCAGAAAAATTGAATTGTGTTGGACACAGGTCATCATAATGAGAATTTAATGGATCTGTATTACTATGCAAGTTAAGCTTTGAATATGTGCTAAATGCATTACATTACCATTGACCTATGCAAATTTCCATCTCTGTGACTCTTTTTTCTTCACT
The DNA here is from genome assembly GCA_907165065.1 of Caprimulgus europaeus. The sequence goes on from OU015526.1 coordinate 16,773,843, forward strand.
GCTGCCGCATTAAGACCCCCTCTCTCTCCTCATCTCCTTAAACAATGATTTCCTCATTTTCATATTAATTGCATCAGTTAACTGAGATAATGCTCCCACTGAAATGAGCAATAGGATGAATCACTGAAATGGTGCAGTTATTCTTTTTGCTTAACCAATTTCACAGGACCTTCACAAAGAACTGCCTTAATTTGACTTTATATAATTGCTTATCATTAGGCACAGCAGCCCCATGAAGTACCTTTATTTATTTAAGTCTCATCTCTGATTGATGGAAAATTAGTCACTTGCATATCTGAGGAACACAGATTGTTCTGCTACCAGGCAACTTCGTTGTAGAATACCCTGGAGAACTTCAAAACAAGCAACTGCTAATGCATGCTGAATATAAAATACGGGGAAACAAAGTGCAACAGCTAATGACATCCAGGAGTTCCTGTAGAACAACCGTGATGTCAGAGAACTGCTTTACCTGCTCCTCACTAAATTTCTTGTGTGAAAGAGGAAAGAAAGACAGCTGTGGTTCCAGGAGAGATTTTACATCTGGCTGTAGCCACAGATAGCTCTGCTTTTTTTTAACCCTGACGACGTCTGTCTGTCACACAGTGCAAGCACTGAAGGTTATAACATCCCTCCTTTTAAAATTAACAAAGCGCCCTGCATGGTTTGGAATTCAGTCAGAAAGCTTTAATCCACTTCTCATTTTTAATATTCTTAACGTATTTATTCAAGACGGCTCAAAGGAAATGTTCACGCTTTTCTTCTTTGTAAGGAAAAGGGTGTGTGGGGGAATTAAAATTTCTAAGGCAAATTATGCTGTTATCATCAACTGACATACTCAGAAGGGATCTAGAAAGGATGCCACCTCCAGCATAAAAGGAGCCATAGCATATTATCCTATCATGGGATTTGAGTTGAAGGATTGCCTCCAGGTCTCCTCGAAGCACATGGTGTACTTTTGTCCCTGTGGATGAGACTACCTGTCACTGAACCAGATATCAGCAGTCGTTAAATCCATATAGTCATAATATTGTTCTTTCCAGACATCAATACTGTGATTCATTTTTCCCCTTGTATTTGCTCCTACTCTAATTCTACATGCAAGCCTGCTGTCTCCCTCCCCAGCAGAAGCCTCAGTTAACCTTTCCCATCTCGCCAGGCTGTTGTGGCTCCCACACAGCACAGCACCCGAATGGCCCCTCCGATTGATGCCTCAAATCATCTTCTGCCACTGGTGCTCGAGTCAGAAAATAAATCCTAATGAGCTGAAAGCAACAGCAAAGAATTATACTGATTATTTCTGCAGTGTGCTGCGCTCGGAGCTGTATCAAATACAAACTGAAGACAATGTTGCCTTGGGGGCTTGCAGTCAGAAGCATTAACCCTGGAGTACAGGCTGTTTTCAGTTGTTTGGGAGGTTAAATTTTGGTTTAATTCTGTTCCTGTTGAAATCCTAGGTAAAGGAAGAGCATTTTTGTTTTGCTTTGTTTCCTCTACTTTATCTCTGCCTAGGATGCACACAGGCAAGAAAGTTGTCCTTGCCCTGGGCTGGCATTATACACATGATCAAGAAAATTAGATTGCCTTTTGTGGAAAGACTGAGACCCAACAAAGTAGCTTTTCATACTAGCAGTGAAAAATAAGTACAGCTTTCTAAACATTGCATGATGCTTAGGTTGAACTACATGTTTTCATGATTTCATGCTTCAATACAAAACAGGACATGCCCTGAGAAACCCTGGTATCAATTTCAAAGTCTGGAATAACTCCTGATCTCAAAGTTGGCAAGCCCTTAGTTCTAGACACCTAAAGGTAAGTTAGGAGAACTAATACCAAGGAAAAAAGTGTCATGTGCTTCCTTCTCAAATGCTGTCTTATTCATAGATTCTTTGAACTAAATAAAGTATTTCCTTATTATTTGGCATGCTTTTTTACCTTTACCACCAATGGTAATAGACATTTGGGTATAAACTTAAACCCACTGTCAGTGTAACTACAACATGGGAGCCAGCTTAAGGCCATGGATGGACCTGAGCATACTTTGTAGGAAGGTGATGTCCTTCTCAACACTTCCAAGGAGTCTTTGTGCTAGTTAAGCTGCCCGCATGCTACCTGCCAGGGAATGCTATGCAAGCCTTTGCTTTCCTTGCTCATAAAACATTTTTCTATAAAAAATTAGGAGAATGTGTCCCTAACTGAGTGCAAAACATGGAGCTATTCCAAAAGGTAAGTATTTGCAATTAGGAGACATCATAGTTTTCAGTATGCTTAAGTACCCCACTGTATACTGTCATTTATCTGTAGCTGCTTATTTTAGTCTAAAATGGGTAAAATTAATACAGTTGCAGGAATCTTTCCCCCACAAACCCTTAACAGCAGCAATAATGACTGTGTTAAATCAGACCTCATTGCAATGTAATGAAGCCTGACTGACATATTGCAGGTATGATACTAAGTAATTTCATAAATTATTAAACTGTAATTGAAAGTAATAGTGCAGATTACTTTTCGACACGCTTAAAAAAAGACCTTGGCATGAAAATAAGGACTGTAGCATGACTGATTGGAAATAATGATCAATGCCTTAATTTTAAGAATGGCCACAAGTTCCAAGTTTAAGATTAAGACAGAAAAAAAATTGAATTTTCTACCACTCAAGCTACTCTGACACTTTGACTTCTGTTTAACTTTTAAGAGGACAAATGGAAACATATTTTACCTCACAGAATGGAAATCTCCAACAATTTAGGGTCAGAAATGCTGACATAGTGATGGAAAACTGAAATTTTAGAGAAAAACATAAAACATTTGCTAGATAGATTTTAATTTTTAGAAACTATATTTTTTCTCTGCAAGCAACCTCAAAAGAACCAGTTGCACTTAAAATCTTGCTGTTGTGTAAACTGTATCAATATATGCCTTTGGACATTTTGTGCTTCCTGTTTCACCCTGGTAAAAGGTTATTTACCATTATGCATGTTTATTTGTGCACATACCTTATGAAAGCAGCCATACCCTTGCACCTCTGCTCATTTAATTATATTTACTCCAGATATAGTGGCTTGATGCATTTAGGCAGGGATTTGAAAAGAAGGTCAACAAGCCTTTGGGTGTATTTTTGGGTGGTTTAGTTTGGGATATTGTACACATTAACTATATGAGTGTAAAGATATTTATTAGATTAACCTGATTGTTAGAACATTTCATGTGGTGCTTGCAGGGATTTTTCTGACAAAGCAGTTGCTGGTTAAAAATCAAACATTCTAAAGGAAAAAGTCAAATACAGCAACACTTTTATTGACATGTAGGAATTTCAGGGAATGCATGCATGAGGACTAAAGGAGAGAGGGGTACTGCAGCCCAATGGTGAGGGTACCTGTGTAGATACAGGAAGCCACAGGCAAAACCTCCACTTCCACTGAAATGAATTTTTACCACCAGGAGATTTCAGTAGTAGACAGCAAGCTGAAAGCATTGTCCTCATAATTGCATGGAGACCTATGGTATAAAATAACCAAGTCATCCCACTGAAGACACAAAAAATATTGCCTATTTTAATGCAATCATGCTTCACAGTTTCTGGCTCACTTTATTGGGTTTCCTAAAGTGAAGCACTCTCAGTTCAAGGACATCTTCGTCTTTAGCTCTTGTTTATTTTTCTTGTCACTGGTCTATGGCTCTCCAGAGGAACATTAAACATCTCAATGGCATGGCTTACACGTGAAATATACAGTTGGTTCAGCACAGAGGGCTCCATTTTAGGGATCATATTAGTGGGTCCCTAGTGAGTTGATATTATGCCATTTTTGTCCTTAGATCTTCTGGGGAAAGCTATCATCCAGTAAATTGCCTTAGTCAGATAAACATTACCAGATAGATCTCTTCCTGCCTCTCTCAGCAATGGGCTCTGCAGAAGGAAAGGTCACTGTTCATTCTCTTTCACTTTATCCTGCTCAATTGTTTCTCATTGTATCAAGACAGAGTCCATTAGTTTTTACCAAGGTGAACTAAGGAAATAATAGTAACATAAACACACAGCCTAAGTGAACCAAAATATCGGATGATTCAGGGAGAATGCATTGACTCTTCCAGGAATTTTATTCATTCACTTTAATTCTGTCCTGCATTCACCAACGTGTAAAGCTTTTCCAGCCTCTTGGTTTTCTACCTTCACTCCTCAAAGCCCATAAAACAATTTTGCAACCTTCCCATGATTTGGAAGTGACTTTGCTCCACGTCTACGAAGGGGTAAATCCTATTTAATTGTCTTTCAGAGTAAGACACAGGATAAAGGATTTCACAACGACAAAGACAAAACAAATACAGAGGTATCATCAATTTCTAACTGGAAGTGTTTAAGACCAGGCTGTATGAGGCTTTGAGCAACCTGATCTAGTGGAAGGTGTCCCTGCTGATGGCAGGGGGGTTGGAACTAGATGATCTTTAAGGTCCCTTCCAACCCAAACTATTCTATGTTTCTATTAGTCTCTCCATAGGCAGAGGAATAACTATTATTACGGGAAACACCACGACTCAGGTCTCTAGCAGCCAGGGATGGTCATGAGGAGATGGGGGGTAATTTTCCTCTCTGCTGTCACCTTCTCATGCTGCTTCTCCAGTTTACTGCCATCCCTGCCATGCAGCCTTAGGCACTGTCTCTCTCTGTGGCATTTGTAACTGGCTAGTCTAAAATGCTCCCTGCCAATCTTGCTGACTTAACCAAGATTACAAAGTCTTCAAGATGGTGTGGTGCTTAGAAAGTTCAGGCCATTGCTGGTTCCTGGACTCTGGTGGTGTAAGTCTCCTGTACTTCAGTCCATTCAAAACTCAGAGCAATTTTTCATGATATTGCCTATAGAGGCATCTTATTGGTGTGACATTTGATGTGAAATCAGCATCCACCAAGACCTTGTTAAAGAAGCTGGCAAGAGCAGTTGCCTTTATGGTATGTGTTATTTACATTTTTTTCATTTGTACTGGAGCCAAAAGCCATGCATTTGAATCAATTTAAATGTAATTTGGAGTGGATCAATTTAACCCAAAGACCATACAAGGTAGACTGATATTTTCATCTAATCAATGTGTCATACAAGGAATGCATCCACCCCTAAATGTCTTAAGTAAGGCTTGAGATTGCAGTGTTTACTGGAATAACAGATAATGCAACTAAGGGGCAGGCACTAAGCACTTATCCAAATGAGACAGACCATCTCTCAGTAGGGTTTTGTCCTGGGTTTGGTTAGGATAGGGATAATTATTCACAAGGAACTGGGAGGGAAGCAGCTGGGGCAGCTGACCCAAAGGGGCCAAAGCAGGTATTCAATGCCATGTGATATCATGCCCAGTATTTAAACAGGGGAAGTTCCTGGAAGAGGTGGGTACTGGGTACTGAGGTTCGGGAGCAGGTTGGGAGTCAGGTGGTGAGCCGTTTGGTTCCGTGTATCACTTGTGTTGTATATTCTTTCATTAGTATATTGTTGTTGTTGTTGTTTGGTGTTGTTTCCTTCTTCCCTTACCATCCTAGTAAACTGCTCGTGTCTTGACCTGTGAGTCCTGTTCATTCATATTATCCCTCCACCCTCTGGTAGGATGGGTGGGTGGATCAACAAGCCTCTATGGTTAAACCAACACAGGTTTGTAGATGCTAATGGGGAGGAATTGCAGGAACAGCCTCAGACAAGATCTGGAGCATGTGCTGAAGACTATTCTAAGAATCTTGCAGGAAGTAGGCAAGAAAATGAGAGATTCTAAATTGCAGGTTTTCTAATTACCTCTCTTTTTGCTCAAACTCTTCCTCTTGCTTTGGATGTGATGATGCAGAAGAGAGTACCACAGCCACAAAGTTCAGGTTCAGCTCCAGGGCCAGGCATCCCTTCTCACCCTGGGAAGCTTCCTAGGCTTCTTGCCACAGGCCAAATTTGATTTTATGATCCTAAAATGGAGAGAAAAAATGATACCTCTTGGCATTTCTATTTTTGCATGTAGCTGGGCATGACTTATACAAGTAGTCTAGAAATTTTATTTGGAAAAGTCTTTTTTAATTTTTCTTCTCCTTTCCATTAGCACAAACAGCTCAGACTTTTAGGTTGATAGTTTGTTGGACCTGTGTTTTGCTCAGACTTGCTACTTCTGAGTTTAGAAATACAAGCCCTTTAGAAAATGCTTGCTGAACATTTTTAGATCTTTTGCACACATGCAAGAGCTCCAATTGGTCTAGGATGCTGCAAAGGTCCTTCCCACAGGCAAATTGATCTCTGTGCTGAAAATCCTGTCTTCAACCATTTAAAAAATACAATAAATTCAGCTGTTCCACTGGCAACTCTCAGACATTCACTGGTAAGCCAGACAGACTGTGGAAACTGACCTCAAGCAAACCTGGTTTTACTTTGTGCTCTAGCAGTCAAAGCAATCCACCTTTTCTGAGGAGATTTTTTCTTGCTTCTAAGAGTTAGAAAGAAGCTAAATAACAAAAAGTCCCACGCAAACTCTCAGCTCAAGCCAATACATGCTGCACAATGTGTGGTGCCTGATAGCAGTGCTCTTAATCTGTAGGAGAGGATATACTGCAAAGTTGCCTGCAGAATTGCTCCCATATTTGCAAAAAAGTTAGTGTTCTGCTTTGTGGTTCTCTTTCAAGCCCCTGTGGCAGAGTACATACAGAGCAAAATGTTGCTAACCAATACCAACATTCATATGAATCTGCCTGTCCTGCAGCATGTCTCTAATGCGAGAGAGATGCTATACTGAATCAAGGGCTTACTGGTCCAATATTCTGACACTGGCTAAAACCAGTTGCTCTGGAAGATGGTGGAAAATATAACTGTGCAGTAACTGAGAAGTTAGATATGTTGAGGATGGCTTCTATATCCCTCTGTTCTGCTTTTTCTCACAAAATGCCACCTTCCTTTTATAGTAAGCAAACAGACTTTTTCTTCCCAACATCAGGTAGGAATGCTCTCATGTCTGTCTAAAGTTCAAGGTGGATATTAATCACCTCTTCTCTCTCTGGATTACTCAGAGTTTCCCTCAGACATGATTCCTGGAAAAAAATAAGGTATTGGAACACTTGTTGTCTGGGTCCAGAGTTGAAATGAAATTTTCTCTCATCACAATAACACAAGGTAATTGCATTGCATGAGCTTGTGTGGTCTTAGTTGCAAAAGGTCAGTCAGATTCTTGTGCTCTCCTCCAGTTGTATGTTGCCAAGTCTGTGACAAATAGTTGTGGGAAGCCTCTGTTCTTACAGTGCTAAGCTGTTCCAAAGTAGAGAAAATATACCTACTGCATTGAGCCTTGTAGCCTCCAAATTTCTGTCACTCTTATAGCTACTGTCCTTAAATACCACCTCTGTGCATGTTCTACTTCCTCAGTTGAACAGAATCTTGGTGTTGTTCATTTAACCACTTCAACACCAAAATCCTAGAGGTTTTTTTAGCTGTTTGACCATTGTCCCTGTCCTCATTTGCCATCACTGTAGCAACAAAGAGAAATAGCGATAGCAAGAGAAGACAGAGAGTTTTGTCTAAGTGGACATGTTTAGGTGTCAGCTGGGAGAAGCACTGCATGGGGTGTGCAGAGTTTTGTCACAGCTCTGCTGTTGGCCAGAGATCCCTGAAAGCTTCCACACAAGGGTCACACTGCCATGAGCTCAGTCCAGAGGATGCCAGCCAGGCTGTTTAGTATGTGACTTGAGGACCCTGGATGGAAAGGAGAGCTCAGCTTCTGAATATATATGCTTCTGAGGGAAAGTCATTGCCCCAAAACTCTGCAGTTTAGCCCTTTTTCTCTATGTGGCTAGGCAAGAAAAGGCACAGAGAGGTTGCCCAGAGGGGCTGTGCATGGCTGTTGGAGATTTTTGAGACCCAGATGGGTCACGTTCCAAGCATCTTGGTCTGATCTTCCAGCTTATCCTGCTTTGAGCAGGAGGTCGGGTTTTAGAACTCCTGAGATCCCTTCCATTCTGAGCTTTTCTGTGATCCCATGAACTTATACATATTGATATGAGTACCACAGTGTATTGGGTTTGCATGGCAAGGTTTTTGGTAGCAGTGGGGGAGGGAACATGGGGTAGCTTCTGTGAGAGAAGCTGCCAGAAGCTTCGCCCATGTCCGACCCGAAACAGCCAATGCCAGCGGCTACAGGAACGGACCCGCCGCTGGCCAAGGCCGAGCCAATCAGTGATAACATAATTAAGAAAAAAAAAAAAGGAAGGGAGAAAAAAAAAAGCTGCACACTTTGCAGCTGGAGAGAGGAGTGAGAAGATGTAAGAAAAAACAACTCTGCAGACACCAAGGTCAGTGAAGAAGGAGGGGGAGGATGGGCTCCAGCACCGGAGCAGCGATTCCCCTGCAGCCTGTTGGTGAAGACCATGGTGAGGCAGGCTGTCCCCCTGCAGCCCATGGAGGTCCATGGTGGAGCAGATGACCACCTGTAGCCCGTGGAGGACCCCACGCCGGAGCAGGTGGATGCCGAAGGAGGCTGTGACCCCGCGGGAAGCCCGCGCTGGAGCAGGTTCCTGTCAGGAGCTGTAGCCCGTGGAGAGAGGAGCCCACGCCGGAGCAGGTTTGCTGGCAGGACTTGTGACCCCGTGGGGGACCCGCGCTGGAGCAGTCCCTTCCTGAAGGACTGCACACCATGGAATGGACCCAGACTGGAGCAGCTCGTGAAGAACTGTCAGTCATGGGAAAGACTCACGTTGGAGCAGTTGGTGGAGGACTGTCTCCCGTGAGAGGGACCCCACGCTGGTGCGGGGGAAGGAGACCTCCCCCTGAGGAGGAAGCAGCGGCAGAAACACCGTGTGATGAACTGACCCTAACCCCATTCCCTGTTGCCCTGTGCCGCTGGGGGGAGGAGGTGGAAATCGGGAAAGAGATTAAGCCCGGGAAAAAGGGAGGGATGGGGGAGGTGTTTTAAGATTTGGTTTTACTTCTCATTCTCCTCTGATTTTGATTTGTAATAAAGTAAATTTGGTTTTTTTCCCCCAAGTCGAGTCTGTTTTGCCCGTGCCAGTAATTGGTGAGTGATCTCTCTCCGTCCTTATCTCCACCCACGAGCTTTTCGTTATAATTTTCTCCCCCTGCCCATTTGAGGAGGGGGAGTGATAGAGTGGGCTTTGGTGGGCATCCGGCCTCTAGCCAGGGTCAACCCACCACACACAGAAATGTGTGAGAAATTGGTAGGAAGCAGGAGCAAAAAAAGTACTTTGATATAGAATGAGAAATGTAATAGGGCGCAAGGGGGAGGATGAGATCTGTGCCGAGGTTTCAGCCATGCTGCATTCCAGAAGAGCTGCCTGTATCAGCCAGTGCAATGCTGCAAATTGCTTTTGCTGTCATTTTTAGATGGAAAAGCACATCCTTCAGGAGGTACAAAGTGGGTGAAGGAATGAGGTGGCATTTCCTAGATTCCAGCAGGTCTCTGCCAAAAGCAAGGAATTCCTTCTGTCTGTGTAATGCCACGCAGAGCCTGCAAACACCAGATTGTGTTTGGCATGGCCAGAATAGCCCCCGAGAAAGCTCTCGGGCAAACACATTTCAGTGCAACTACCAAGCTGATAGACCTTGGTGGTGGCAGCAATGGTTCCTGTTACTCTGATGCCAAGCGGGGCCAGTCGTGATGGTCATCTTTCACAAAGGCTTGTTCACAGACCCAAACGTGCATGTGGAACTTGTTTGGAAGAGTCTGTAGGCTCAGATGAAAAGCTTACAACTCTTGGGAATAACCAGTCGTGTAACTCTTACACAGACATTCAGCATATGCATAGATTTTTTTTTTATATCAATCTTTTGTGCTCATGTTCAGGTGATGATAACATAGATATTAATGTCTGATGGTCTGCTCAAGAGTTTCCTGGACAAAAAAATAAACTAGCTCTCTAATATATAGTGTTGGAGTCTGAAGGCAATGTTTATCTATAGCTGACGAGGTTTCTGTTAAAATATTTTGTGGGAACCAGATGAGTTTTCAATCACTTTCTAATTTTGATTGACCTATATTTCCTGGAAAAGACTACTTTATTTTCATAGAAACAAAACTTTTGTTATAAAGAGTTTTTTAACAATAGAGATCTGGGAATTATAATTACATTTATTTTTTTAAAAAGTTTTTTTTGAAAAATATTTAGATAGTGATTTAAAATTATTATTTTAAGAATTAATTCTCATGAATTTTAACTGAATATGTTTCAAATTTTCCCATAAAAAGGTTAATCATTTACCATTAAGCTCCAATTGCTTCATATATGTTGCATATTCAGGCACATTTCAAAATTTCTGTACCTTCTCTGTGTGCATGAAAATCTCCAGAGGTCATTGGGCAAAAGGCCCATACAATTGTGATATCCTAAATTAATTTTTTACAGTTGTTGCTGTAATTTCACAATTTTTATTTTGCTATTTGCAGTTGCATTTCTGAAGCTGCTCTTTAACTTTTCTCCATCTCCCTGAAGCTCAGCATTCACCCTTGTTTTGAAGCATGTCTGTTCACCATTATTTTTTTCCAAATTGTACCAGGGACTGATATTTCCTGCCAACAGTTCTGACCTCTCCAGGTCATTTAGAATTGCTCCTTTGGCCTCGTCCTTTTCACCAGCAGTGTTAATCATTAATAGTTAACAATAGCAGCTCTCGAGGGGCAGCCTACTACTCCTGTAAACCCACATGAGGAAATTCACCTGTTGGGGTGGAGCCCTTCACCCACTCAGTCCCTGGCCAAAACCATAACTCTGAGCTCAGCTTTGCCTCTGACTCTCTCAGCGGAGCATCCCTGGGGTGTGCAGCCCCCAGCAGAGCTGGGGACATAACCTGTTGCTCAGTGAACACCTTTCTTCAGGAGGTGGGAGAAGATGCATCTTCCACTGAGGGCATGTGCTCACGAGCCATTGATTCTGTCATCTCTGTGCTCACAGCTCTGGAGGGAGCTGGGACAGCGTGTGTCTGCTTCCCTACTGAAACACTGCTGAGTATCTGCATGGCCAGTGAGGGGTATATGCAATTTATACTATTTTCCAGCAGCAGATGCATAAGAAAGGTAATTAAACCCCAATTTTGTGCAGTTTTATCATTTACTTTATTCCCCTCACCATAAACCATTGAGTTTAGTATCTTTTTACCTAAATCAAAGCAGGAAAACCAGCCAAGATCTCTCAGATCTTCAGGCCAGTATAATTTTTGCAGCAAATTTCAAATTTTAACAATTAGTTATCAGAGCTCACCTGCAGTGGTAAAGGAGGTATATTAAATTGCTCTGAAACTTTGTGTATGATATCATCACTATATATGTGCATTGAGCATGTACCTGAGGATATGTGCGTCAGCCTCCATGGGCACAGACAGGCATAATGTGAAAAAGTTTGAAAAAGAGATAAAACATACAGCCTTTTGAAATTTATCTGCTAAGAACACAAGGTAATACATGAAAGGAAAATTCATTTTCTGTGTTTACAGTTTATGTTAAATGCCACTGTAGATAGAATCTCAGTTACAAAGGCAGATGGTTTATTTCAGGGTGATTTGATACTAGCTTTTTTAATGGGAATGTCACTATTTCAAAGCAGCAATGCTGAGTATTAACTTCAGGAATGTCATGTGGCAACAAGTTGGACTAATCTCTTCTGTCAAAACTGGTTCAATTCCTCTTTTTTCATTTCAGGTTTAAATGATGCTAATAAAAAAAGCAATTGCTATGCACACTCAGCAATTGTGCACAAATAGCAGCAGATGGGGCACAAAGCCTGTGCCCCTCTCTGCTATAGCTCAGTGACAAGAGTATGATCACACAGGTGACAGAAGTACATCAGCATGATATGACAGATCATCGGCACTGCTCCACCAAGGGTTTTGTAAATCCCTGGTGACAGGCTTAGGGCAAGCAACTAGCAAGCACTTGAGAACTTGCTATGCTTCAGTCATTGGAAAGTTGAGAGGCACACCCAGGAAAATACTTGAATTGATATAAATAGTGAATATTTGTTCTGAGAAAAAGCTTAAATGCTTAAATTCCACATTTCAGCTCTGAACACATTTTTATAGCTTAAAAAAAGCAAAACTGTAACAGAGTTAAAAGACAAAGTCTATGTGAATATGTGCTTCTCTGGCAAAGCTCCTGGAAAGAAATTTTAAAATGCCCTTTTCCTTATGGGTTATAAATAATAGAATATCTGTCACTGGTAACTGTGTAGTCTGTTTTCATTACACGACTTGAGGTTTTATTGAGCTTCCTTTAGGGGCACATCAAGTTAACTCGTGGACAAGACTTTTGCAGGCCTATCATTATGTCGACTCAGTCGCAAGGTGAGGCAGTGAGGAAGGAGCTCATGGGGTCAGATGCTCCCTCTGACCATTGAGATCATACTTTGCACAGATATTACACCCCAGGAACATTCCTTTGTCCCTTGAAATGTAATCTCTGCCCTGAAATTACCACAGAGGACCAGATTGTTGTTGGTGTAAACATGTTTTAAAAGCCCTTTTGTACAGTTGTTTTGTAATTCTTATTTATAAATCCCTTCAATGAAATATCAGAGAGTTATTCAGCTGTGAAACTACGTAGAGGGGACATTTTCCTTATCCTGGGTCAGCATTTTCTGGCTTTCTGTAAACACTCTCTCACATGATGCTTGTTAATAGGCTTCCTCATGCAGAAAATTCTTGGCAGCCACTGGAAAAGTTCTCCAAAAGACTGATTACTTTCCCTTTGCCTGGGGCCAGCTGCTGATCATGGCCCTTACGTAGCATGACAAACACAGTTAATATCAGAACATGCAGCCAGGACTGAAATGCTCGGTTGTGCACCAGTTAAAGCTCGGCCTGCCAGCACCCCAGGAGGTATATTAATATGCTATGACCTGTTGGTACTAGTTTCCAAGTGTTTTAAAAGAGGTGAGGGGGATGGAGGATTGAGAGAGTGAAGGATGACTTTAGCTGGAGTTCACCCAAGGGCACACTGCCATGGCTGGAGGGCACTGATGGGATGGACTGCTCCTTCCAGCCTCTCCTGGGGTGCACTTAGTGGTCCAGGACCCTATTCCAGCCCAACTGACCCCTCCTTGCAGGCTGACATCCCAGCCTGGCCTCAGCCCTGTCCCCGGGTAGGTGCCTGATGCCCTGAGCAGGGGGTCCCCTCAGCTGCTCCCCAGCTGCCCTGGTCCCTGCTGAGGCAATGGGATGGGCTCCAGCTGGCAAGACCCTGCCCTGCCACCCCCCTGGAGCCCTGACATAATTTGTATTTAAGAAGCTCTTGGGTTGACTTCCCAGAGTGCATAACTTTTTTTTGTCCTAACCTAAGAACACAATTGCACGCTTGGCCCATGATGAATTGTGCCATTTTACTTCCTGAAGGTGGGCTCTAGACAAAATAAATACAGGTATTTCTGGGAAGGTACAGCAGGTTATTAACTATCAGTGGTGGTAATGATCCCACATGTATGCAGTGCTGAGCAGATGGATCTCTAAGCACTTTGCAAATGTTGCTACTTGTGTTAACATAAAAGAGAGCTCAGCAAAGCTGCAGAGAAAAATGAAATGCAGTAATTGTAACAGAGGGCAGCACCACTACAATAACTCTGGACAAATGAAATGTTAAGTGACCCTCTGAAGCATGTTGTGGACAGGACAGAGGGAGGAAGACATTCAGAAAAGCCCAGTGGAATTTGGCTATACTGGGTAAAAAATTGTTTTGTTGCAAAGTAATTCTCTTTGCATGGGCTGCCAACATTTAAACTGTCACAAAGCTTCCTGGTGGAATTTTATAGTGAAATTACTGGAGCCAAAATGTAGGGGAAATAACATACAGGGAAAATATACATACAACAGTAGAAAATAAAGCTCCAATATACCCTTCCCAGGTCCATTGGGTGAGACTTAATGGATATGAACAAAAAAAAGAGAATAAAAATATGTAAGTGGTATCATTCTTGCAGGCAATACCTAAAATTAGGAGCAGAAACCAGGTCATGCTTTCAAACAGAATTTGGATCATAGGATAGGTCTGCATTGCTGTGATCTGCGAAGTGCTGTGAGTTCACGCAAACTTAAAAACCTGTATGTGACAATGTGTCTTCACTAAACTCAGAATAAACAGGTTCAAGGTCTCTGTTCTGTGTCTCACCAGTAGAGTTTCCCTAGTGTTCTTCTGGACTTTGTTTATTGTGACTGCAAAAAATTCCTTTATAATGGTGTAAGAAACACTTCCTCTAATCTCAATAAAAAACACTGTCAAGTTTCACAAGGAAAGCAGTGGCACAGACTAGATGTGCCCAGAGGAAACTTCATGGTAAGGACCCTAAGCCTTTAAAAGTTTTTTCCTCTTTTTGATTTCCAGATCTTAGAGGAGACTTCCATGTGCACACACAGATGCTGAATTTCACCTTCTCCTTTATGAAATGACTGCACAAGTTACAGTTTAGATTTCCCAAAAGAAGTGAGTTATTAATGGCTGACAGAGAGAGAAAGCTCTTTCAGCTTCATTCTTGTATCTCCCTGTCCAAATGTTTTTCCTGGGACTACATGTCTTATCTTTGCTCACTCTGAATGGCGCAATGGAGATGCCAACTTCTGTATGCAGGCTTTGGTGTCTCATGTTCCTAGCAGCTATTGAAAAATTGCTAAGAACAGAATGTAACTAAAAAGACAGAGCTGAATGAAAATGTGGCTTTGCACGATCTGGATAGATGGTGAAATTAAATGCAAGGCAAAGTAAAGTGATGCATGTAGGAAAGACATCACCCTAATTCCATTTGTAAAATGAGGGGTTCTGACCTAATTCAAACAGTTTGGAGGGAGAATTTGGGGATACAATTGATAATTCCATGAAAATGACAGCCCAGTGCTCAGCACTGAACAACAACAACAAAAAATTGGAAATGTTAGGAGGTATTGGTAAAGCAATAAAGAATAAAAAAAGAGTTCATCATTATGCCTTTCTATAAATGCATGGCGCGTCTGTGTCTTTGTACTCTTCTGTTCTTTTCATCTCAGAAAGAATATAGTAGAACTGGAAAAAGGTTCATTGTCCTTGATTGTCAGGGCTATCAATATATGGGATGTATGCTGTGCGAGGAATAACTAAGTAAGCTAAGATTCTTCTTTTTGGAAAAGAGACAAATTACAGGGGACATGCTGGAGTGCTATAAAATCAGCAGTGAGGTAGAGAGGATGGATGGGGGTTGATGTTTCACTGTCTCTTCCACTATAAGTACGAGGAATCATCAAAGTAAGATAGTAGAAACAGGCTTCAAAACAAACAAAAGTAGGTTATTCTTCATGCAGCAGGTAATAAGTCAGTGATATTGCCTGCCAAAGGATGCAGTGAATACTAATGGTTTAGGGGGGACCAGGGAGAGACTGGACAGGTTAATGGAAGAGGAAAACATTTGGGGATACCAACTACACAGAAGATAGACTTAACCCAGGAAGTCCCTGAGCTGAAAGTGGGTGGTAGCTGGGAAAGTATCATGGAGGGGTATAGTCTATTTTTGCCTGTGTCTTAGTCCTTCCTAGTTTACCCACTTTTGGCGGCTGTAACCTTGAACTCTTCTTCCTGTTGACCTTGGTTCTCACCAGTTTGGCTATTGCATCATTGAGGAGCAAGGCCCTAGCGAAGGGAGGATTCTTGTCCTTTCTATTACTTTTTATTTTTTACCTTAATGCAGTTGCTAGACTGCATTTAACTCCTTTTGACCTACATACTAACTAATGTGACTTTATGTATCAGGCCAATAAAGTTCTGATTCCAGAGGTGTTCTTGTGTCCGTCAGTATAAATATGCCCTTTATGTTCACAGTCCAATTCTCTTTGTCTTTTTCCTGTCTGTGCTTTTCATGCTTGTGTTATGTCATTTCTATTGAAAAACAAAGGAAAGGCCTCTGTAATACACAAGGAAATCTAATTTGCTTTTCACAATAGACCTAAAACCAGTGACCGATGTGTTTCAGTAATTAAATTCTACTACCTGCAAGTTGCTGAATGTAAGATTTAGGAAAGCAGGGGAGAATCATTGAAAATGGAAAATATATTAGCAACTTTCATGGTTTGTGCTACAGTGTTCAATATTTCACCCATTTATGTTTGAACAGGTGAACAATTTCCAAATGCAGGAAGATAACCCTGCACATCGGGGAGGAAAAGACTTATAATTATCCTGCCTGTTGAGAGAGGAACAATTGAGCACTGAATGTCAGTATACATTGTCTCAGGAGAAGACAGAAACAAAAATTGTGGGTATTGGACAAGTCAGAAGTTACAAGGAAGACAGAATCCTTTGACAATGATAGTATATTTTAACTGTATGTTGCTGTTAGATCTCATGCTGTTCTCAGAGTACATCTACACAGCACAGGGCCGTACATAGGTACCCAAGATAAATCTGGCAGATGCACGCAGGTAGCAGAAAGCTTAGCCCCAAGAGTGCTGCTATGTGAGCACCAATGGACCTTACTTCTCAGTTTTTCTGTTGGAGCTTGCTGTGTCTCTGTTCCAAAGACCACTCAGTGCCCAGCAGACTTGCCTTCATATTAAGTAAGGCAAATGGTGTGCGTTACCTATGGTGCATTCTTTTTTTCAGCCTCTCTGAAGGGAAGAAATAGTGTATGCAGTGTAGTATTTTATTTACGTCTTAGACTGGTCTATGGTAGATGGACTTCCTTCACTTGAAGCCTTTCCAGAGAGCTAGATGTCCTAAATTATTTGTTATAAATAGAAGTCACCTGGAAGTTACAGCCTTTATGCAGATGCTGCTGCATGAGACTCCTTGACACCATCAACATTGTAGTCATCAACTAAATGAACAGGGTAATCTCTTCTGATCTTAAAATCTACACATAGCTGAACCACTTAACTGACTGAAAAAGTCTTGATGGCCAACATAAATGTCAGAATATATGTCACATTTCTAAGCACTGTGCTACTGAGCTGCATTATAACTTGGTAGGGTTTTTTAGCCTTCATTTATATGTTATCCTGACAGAACATTATACCTATAGAGCCTTAAGATCTTTGATGCCTGGAACGGTTAGTGTATATTCAACTTGCTTTTGTAGTGCTCCACAGCCTTGTCAACTGGAAGCAGGGGCATGTGAAACCAGGCTGGACACTGAATTCAAGAGCAAAGCAGTACTGGATGCACTCTGCAACCAGGATTCTTCCCTCTATGTTAAATTGTTTGTTTTGTGGAAGCTTAATTTTCTGTCTGAGGATCTGATCTAATTAAGGCCATTGCCTTTAAATTAAAAAGCCATGATGATCTGACTGCATTTCAGAGGCATAACAACTAAAGTGCTTGACGTATGGGGACATCTATACCTTGGAAATACAGTACTCTATGAAAAGTAGGAGTAACAGCCAGACTCTTGTTATGGGCAGAAGAAAGGAGACACCAAAACCATCTCAGATTTACTCAGAGCTGTGACAACCTCAACATCTTGTAACTTCTGCAATTATTATTTTGAGATTAAAAGCGATGCTATGTTTTCCTACTGGGCTATTTGCTTTGAAAGTGAAGTTCAACCATACAAAGGATACAACAAAGCCTCTGCATTTCTACAGTCATCAAACAGAGAGCTGGTGAGGTAAAGACCTCATACTGACTTTTGCACACAGGCAGTGGTCAAAATAGGACTTCAGGTGTACCAGTACAGATACCTGCAATTACCTACATGGAAAGAAAAAGTCCCAATATGCCGCTATTTGTCCTGTGTCTTGTCTGCAGAAAGTGCTGGGACACTTGTATATGTTACTGATGGATACAGGTCCAGTTTGATCACTGCAGCAGAATAAATTCCATGTGTTGCAGATACCTGAGAAGATAAATGTGGAGGACAAATATTAAAAATTATAACCTTCCAAGAGCCAGCAATGTGCACTTGCAGCCCAGAAGGCCAACTTTGTCCTGGGCTGCATCAAGAGAAGCGTGGCCAGCAGGTCAAAGGAGGTGATTCTCCCCTTCTGCTTGGCTCTTGTGAGGCCCCACCTGAAGTCCTGTGTCCAGTTCTGGAGTCCCCAACACAAGAAAAACATGGACCAGCTAGAACAAGTCCAGAGGAGGCCACGAGGATGATCTGAGGGCTGGAGCACCTCTCCTGTGTGGACAGGCTGAGAGAGTTGGAGTTGGGGCTGTTCAGCCTGGAGAATAGAAGGCTTCAGGAAAACCTTACAGTGGTCTTCCAGTGCCTGAAGGGGCCTACAAGAAAGCTGGGGAAGGACTTTTTACAAGGCCAATTAGTGATAGAACAAGGGGTAATGGCTTTAAACTGGAAGAGGGTTAGTTTAGATGAGACATTAGGAAGAAATTCTTTCCTGTGAGGGTGGTGAGACACTGGAACAGGTTGCCCAGAGAAGCTGTGGCTCCCCCCTCCCTGGAAGTGTTCAAGGCCAGGTTGGTTGAGGCTGTGAGCAACCTGGACTAGTGGAAGGTGTCCTTGCTTATGGCAGGGGGTAGGAACTAGATGATCTTTAAGGTCCCTTCTAACCTAAACCATGCTATGATTCTATGATTCTAAGTTGCAAGCATTCATATCAGAGCAGTATTTTTAAGAGTGGTTTTAATTTTAAGGACTCTGCTCCTCTTTTTCACAACATAGGGGCTGTTCCTCACCAAAAGTCCTCAAGTCTCTGATACTTGCAACTAACAGCTTCCAGGTGAAGTATGGACCAAAAGCAACAATAGAAAACCAGTCAATGAATAATTAAGTATGATATATATATTACAAAAAGTTAAAATCTGCTTGCAAAGTTTTCTCAAAGTTTCTTCTTTCCTTCCACTTCCCATGCTAATAATAAACAGCTTTGTGATAATCTAGTTTTGTTTTATAGCACACGGAGAACAGTTACATATTCTCTTCCTTTTGATATGTAAAGTTTTTAACCCTGCTTAGCTTGACAAAACAGAAATGTATTTAAAACCTGAGTGCTTTCTCCTGTTTGCTTGTAAGCCCATTTTATTTTACTTAAATATTTGTTTTTGATACTGCCTGCTGGATGTCCCCACACTTTAATTGGTTCAGTATAAGACACTTGATGGGCACCATGAGAAAAGGTACAACTTCTGAAGAAGAAAGGTCACTTTTAATATGCATGAAA
Source organism: Caprimulgus europaeus (assembly GCA_907165065.1). Next base: position 16,792,916 of record OU015526.1, read on the forward strand.
AGTACTACACATCTAAACAATAAACACTCATTTGCTCATTTCACTTATCTAGTGTAAAGGAACTCTCCTTTCTTTTTCTTTATACTTGCAATAGCATTTTCACATTATTTCTGCCTTCTATCTATTTTGTTATTAAATAATGGTTGCAGCTGTCACAGGTGGTACTGCAGTAATCAAGATTATTCAAATCAGATGAAAAATATTTTTGGTTTAGCAAGGTAAAACAAACAAGCAACCAAAAGTAAATAATATGAAAAGCTATCCTGATTCCCTCCCCACATAAATCCTTATTTGCATTACATAAGCACTCAGACAAGTTCTGGTGTGCTCTTTCTTGATTTTTTTTTTCTGAGAAATTATCTTCTGCTCAAAACCTTTTTATGTCATTTGATAAATAAAGTGACAAAAAGTGGTCCTTGCTTTGAGATCAAGGCTATTTCTTCAAGGACAACAGCGATTGGTGTAAACTGATGTAACTCTCAAAAAGTGTGGTTTTTATGTAGATACATGAAAACACAGGACACAGCACTTGAGAGGAACGGCTGAGGATGAGGGCCAGGATACCACAGTGTGCCACATCACATCAGGGACTTCAGTCTACATCTATTTCTGGCCAGTATGCACCCATGTATTTTGGTGCCAACATTGCTACCTTAACTAGCTTTTCTCCTTCAGACATACTGTCCAGTCTCCCAAGATGTATTTATTAAATGTAATACTATGAAATTTCATTTCAGGCTCTCTTTTGCCAATGGAAAGCAAGCCAAAATCTCATGTCTCTTCTTGCATGGCTCATCTCAGCTCCCTGCTCAACAGCATTCTGGATGATTCCACCTGTAGTAAAAAGTAAACATCTTCCCAATAATTCTGAACCCCTAGGTGAGTCTAATGACATCTGATTGAGCCAGAAATCCCAGAAAGATGTGAGGAGCAGAAGTCTGAGTTTGTAGAAGTTCAGGTCACATGTTGTGTGATTTTTCTTTTCCAAATACAAGAAAGTCAATGTTTGATAAAAACATTATTTGTTAATAAACATAGTTAATAACAGGAACGTAAGACCATTGCCTCCAGTACAGGCAGCAGACCGAACCACCAAACTGTCTGTATTTATCCAATAGTACCAGCAACAAAAAGAACCATGAGAAGGGCATCTTGACAAAAAGTGCAAATGACCTATAAAGTATTTGACACTTTTTCTGACCATTAAAGGCAAACGGGCTCTGGAGAACTTGGAAAGAAGGAGCAAGAGGTACTTCATTGCATTAGTACTAAGAATTACTGCCCAGTCCATTAGTGACTGAGGAAGATGGTAGTGTCTATTAAAGATAAATGTTTAAAAAATAAGAGGACTTTTCCGAGCTCTCCAAAAGTGCTGTCTTGGAGCACATCATGGAAACCTGGGGAAAAGGCAGATGGCTGGAAGAATACTAAGTTTATGGTAATACTGAAAAAATAAGAAGGATAGGATAGATTACACAGAGAATGGCTAACCTGTCTTCAGTACCAGGTGGAACAACAGAAAATCTGATGAAAGATTAAAACTGAAAAGAAACAAAAGATAAAGGATAAAATAAGTAAAAATAAACCAATATTATTTTATGGTGAAGAGGTCTTGTAAAACAAATCTGATGTATTTTTTTATTTCTAATTTAAATTTGGTTCATCAAGTTACATGGATAGACTTCTTAAGGCATTTTACTTAGCATTGCCTTTGATGCTTATTTAAAAATAAAATTCATATAAAATCTGTATGAAATACATGAAATGTACATGGAGATTTAGTAGGAAAAGGGGGAAAAAGGATGATCAGGTGAAAAGGGGAATGTCTCTGCAGTTATGAAATGATTAATTAATACAAGAACCTTTTGGCTAGCTTCCAAGGATATTGGATTTAGCAGAAGAATTAGTGAGAGTTAAACAAACTCATATTTATGTAAAGATATACATCGCAGTGAATGAAATAATATTTATTTTAAAAAAATGGATTAATTTTCATCTTTCACTAGGAAACTACTCCTTATAAAGAAAGAAAAATCTGAGTGTTTTGCAAAATCTGAGATCCATTCAATATCCACTCCCTCCTTGAAAGTCTTGTCACACTTTTTTCCTATTAATCAATGATCTGTAAGATGGCCAAGCTTTAATCAAAGGAAATGTTATTAATTTGCAGGTAAAAGTGCTTGCAACATGCCAAAGGGCGTTTGTTTAAACTTTAATAGATTAAGTGTAGAGAGCAAGTTTCATTACTCTATAGACAAAAAGCATTTATTTATCATTAAGTGTGAAATCAAGAGTTCTGTAAGTTTGCTAACAAATCCGATGAGTTCCAGATAAAATTATAGGAATGGTCATAAATAATACCCTGAAGCCTTAAAATGTTGCCTGTGAGGAAAAGAGAGACTGTTTCTGTCTGTAAATTAAAAAATAAAAATAAAAATGCCCAAAATCTAGCATTCAGATTCAAGTTAAATAAAGGTCTTAAAAGATTTAGACTTTTCTGTGGACAGAAGAAACTATGAATTCACTGGGAGATGTTCACATTTTGTGGTTGAGGACTGGGGGACAGGGAGAACAGAACAGTTATGCCCCCAGAGCTGCTGTTTTCTGCAATATTAACTGAGTCATCTGAAACTACGAGTACTAACAAGCCAGGCTGAAAATTTTGGAGGACAGTTCTTTCTTCTGAGATTTCAGACACTTTCATTCTGGATTGTAGCTATATCACTGACAATTTTATTTTCACATTTCTTGTGATAGTCCCAGTTGGTACGCACAAATAAGTCAAAATGCTTTACCCCCTAGTTTATAAATTTTATAAGAAGTTTTCCACCAGCAGCCAAGGCTGTACAGAGATTGAGAAGATGGAGAGATGAGAAGCAAGCATATATCATACTAGGTTGTTCGTATGTGATATGATGAATCTTGGTTCCACTTTAGGGAATTTAAAGATGGTTGGTTCAAAAACATTTATATCATTTTATTTAAAATATTTAATTACTACCTGAGATGAATCAGGAGCTTGAGTCTGTATTATTTGAAAGCTGATTCTGATTTTTTGCAGATACCATACTTAACTGAAAGTATGACTATAATACCAAGGGAAAGGCTGAGCTTGGCTTTTAAAAAAAAAGTAATTCCTAATAAACTCAAAGACATGAGAAAATAATTTACAGCTGTCATTATTAGTTTGGAGAAAAGGAGGCTGAGGTGCAACCTTATTGCTCTCTACAGCTTCCTGAGGAGGGGGAAGTGGAGAGGGAGGTGGAGAGGTGTTGATCTCTTCTTCCTGGGATCCAGAAACAGGATGCTTGGGAATGGTTCAACGCTGTGCCAGGGGAGGTTTCAACTGGACATTAGGGAGCATTTCTTTACCAAGAGGGTAGTCAAGCACTGGAACAGGCTTCCCAGAGAGGTGGTTGATGCCCCATGCCTGTCAGTGTTTAAGAGGCATTTGGACAATCTCCTTAATAACATGCTTTAATTTTTGCTCAGCCCTGAAGTAGTCAGGCAGCTGAACTAGATGATTGCTGTAGGTCCCTTCCAACTGAAGCAGCCTCCATTCTATTCCATTCCATTCCATTCCATTCCATTCCATTCCATTCCATTCCATTCCATTCTATTCTATTCTATTCTATTCTATTCTATTCTATTCTATTCTATTCTATTCTATTCTATTCTATTCTGTTCTATCCCATTCCATTCCATTCCATTCCAGTGCTTAGGTCTCCCAGCTGAAATCAGGACTTCTGCGCTATTGACATTGCTCATACAACTAGAAAAGACACTCTGTCCAAAGTTTCCAAGTTGACAAGACCGAAGATATAATTGTTAGTCAAAGCAGTAGATTAGTTTTATTTTGCAAGTGAAGACCTGAAGTATATAGAGAACTGAAGGGCTTGTTTTTAATACCACTATTAATGCTTTTCATTCACGTGGGTTCATCTGAGGCCAGGCCTGGTTTTGCATATACTGAATAACTATTCTAGCACTTCATTTCACATACAATCAGCCCTGCTTACACTGAATTGCTATTCAGTACCTGTTTATTTCCTGTTTCTTTCAGAAAAATCACCTGCCATTGTGAGACAGGATATTACCATCTAATCCTGTCACATGCAGCCCCTGAGGCAGAACTGGGAACTGAACCCAGACTTGATCCCTGACCAGTTCCTCACTCACAAGGTCATTTTTTCCCTATGGCTGGTAATGGTGACTAAACAGTCATGGTAATGTTGACTCAGGATAATAGCATTGACTGTCTTTTGCCAACTTTGCTTTTAACTAAGCCATGGTTCAACTTAGCATCCCACTCCCACCCTCACTTCATCTGTAGATAGCCAGCCTCTAACAAATATATACATGACACATATCCTGACATGTTTTTTAATCCCCTACCATATTAAAGGCTAAAATGACAAACTTTCATCTGCTTTAACCTGAATCCAGTTTGACACCTCCCAGTTCAGTGAGCTCCTTGGCAAGTCTGCTGAAATCCCACATGTATGCGTGCTCTATTGCAATTGCTGAGTAAGCAGCATGATTTAGATGAAACACTGGGCCTGGGGCTACAGCAAACTGCATGGATTATCTAGTCCAACTGCAAATTCACTTTCAAAGGTATATCTATAGCTGCCAGCCATACAGGAGTGTCTGTTCTCTTGACTCTATTTCCTCTAGTTCATGTATTAACAGCTGGTTGCTTACCAAAATATACTCTTAAAGGAAAAACGTCTGTTAATGTCTCAGTGGAGTGGAGACCAGAGTAATGAAAATCGTTACTCATGAATACATTATACAACAACTGAAAAAACCTAATCTATCAAATGAATATAATTGCCAAAGAGCATTTGTTCCTTAATAAAAACAACAATAACCACAACAAGTGCTGCAATAATGCATTTAAATTACAAGGCTTACTCACTAGGTCAGTACTATGATGTGTTAGGTGCTGTGCAGTAGCAGGGTAAATGTAACGCCTGAACCTAAAGGCATAAATATAAAAAAACAAACATAAAAATAAATAAACAAGCAGTGAGTAGGTTAGTTGGAAATGGAATAAAAAATGGCATAACAAAATAAAACCAACTGTGCAATTCACTATTCTTTTATCTGGACTTACTCCATTATGCAAAAAAACCAAAAAAAAAAGCAAAACCCAAAAAAACCCCAAAACAACTTAAAAATAAGCTATTTGAGAGGGAAAGTAGATTAAATAAAATCAAACCTATTACTCAAATGAATAATTTAGCATATTTGTGGGAGTTTCTTTCTTTTGGTTTATCAGGCCATAAGATTTATCAGCCCTGCTGGTAAAGGAAGGCTTTCATGAAAGAGCACGGAACCAAGTGAGTTATATACAAATTAGAAAAAAAATTGAGGTAAATTTCCTTTGATCTTGTGTTGCCTACCACTGACTTTATGATACTGACAACACTAACAATGGGAGCCAGCACTCCATATACTGAAATATAATTAAAATACAAAGGTCTGTACAAAATACACTGAGAAATTAGTGTAAACTGGGCAAAATTCAATACTATGTTCTGAACAAGGTTATTCATACCATAATTCCTTCTACAAAAGAGTTTTATTCTTAATTTTCTCTCACCAAAACGCTGGAGAAAAGGCCTTTGTGAAAAAAGCTGAAGGTCACACTACCAGGCAATATTAAACTAAGGGGAAAGCATGTTGCAGTACTGAAGGCATTAGCATTTAAACCAACCTGATTTAGATGATACAGATGTAAAATTTGATCTTTTCATACAGTGAAACCTCTTTTATTGTTACCAGATGTAGCACTGCATCTCCCTGTTATAAATGCTGTGTTTACTAAATTTCTCTGAGTGAAGAAGTTCTCGCCTGGCACAGAGTTGGAATTACTATCCTTATGCCCCTTCTCCCATCAATCACCTATGTTCAGAACATGCTGAGACAGAGTGGAAAAGTGACCAAACTGGGGTGGATTCTGTCTCTGTCCGTGTAGGGGATGGCTTCTTTGCTGGTGTAACCTCAGCCTGGGTCTAGGGTGAAGATGAGTCAGGCAGCTGTGCTCACAGCCTCTATTCCACCAACCCAAAGCAGAGGACAAAAAGTCTTTAAAACACAGGTGTAAAAACGTCTGATAGTGCTTTCATATTCAGTGCCAGGAGGGGGAGAACTGTGTGGCAGGGGAAAGGAAGGATGGTGTTTAGCCTGCTGGCACTGGTGAGTCCTTCAGTCCACCCAGATGTTCATAAAACCCCAGCCTGATGCACGGAGCCTGCCAGCACTGAGCTCCTCACTAATATTTCAGTGTTATCTCATGGCATTACCTCACTGCATTTTTGTCTCTGATCTAATACATTAGAGCCTTGTGCTAAACTTTGTCCAGAAGAATCTGCTTCATAGTGTGAAAACAGTCTGTTAGGGTGAAGTACCCATGCCAACTTCGTACAATAATACCTCTTTTAACACAGACAAATGTCTTCAAATGATTTAAGCTCAAGAATTCAAAGTAGTTCTTTATTTCTTTAAAACATAAAAAAAAAATCTTGATTGCGGACTTAATTTAATGACTGGCAAACTGGCAAAATGCCAGAGTATATTACTGATCTTAAATTGCTGTGCTTAATTTGTGTCAAGATATCCTATCTATCATCCCCTCTGAGTTCATTGCCTTATTTGGTTGTAGTTTATAATATATAATGTTATTTTAGTTTGAAAACAAGGAGAAGAAAAATGACTACAACAATCTGGGTATTCATGCATTTACTGGCTGCTCTGCAGATAAGATAGGTAATAACTGGCAACCTTTGGCTTCTTGTGACCACATTTTAAAGTAAAAGATATCTACAGTAAAATGCACATATCTCTATGTCAAATTGTGGTTTTGAGGGAACAGAGAAGGTCAGATGTAATTTGATGCCATATTACATCATGTATTACGAAATCAGAGATACAAGTCACTTAAGATTTCTGTAAGATGTACAAGAACAGGATATTTCACCATGAAAAGACTGTAGGAAGCTTCAAAATGCATTACTGAAGTAAATACTGATGCACATTTAAAAAGCTTTTTGAAGAAATTTGCTCTAAGTATTAGCTAATGCAAAGATGTAAGCATTTGCACCATTGACATGTAGAGGGATGTGAATTTCCTTAATAGTTTGTTATATTTTTGCTTTTAAAAAAGAAAAAAAAAAAGTCACTTTAGCTTTTCACCACAGGCCCAGATGTTTTTGTCTGCATTGAAGAACACTTTAGCAACAGGTATTTCCTCTGCAGGAATTCACTCACACATTCATACGACCACAATGAAAGCTGGGTATTTGATCATCTTCTCTGGTGGAGTGGGGCTGGGTTTGAGGACTGAAGTATTCTTAGGTGACACTTATCACTTGCTGGGTTAAGGGTTTATTGAGTTAAGTGCCCTTCTATTTAATATATACTCTCCAAATTTTGAAAATCACCTGCATGGAGGACCAGACAACTCGTCATCAGTTCTGCAGTCATGGCAAGAAGCGGAGCTGCTGAGGGAAGTGAGAGGAGATTAATAAAAAGACACATTTCATAACCATAGTTTGAACCTAGAGTTTTCCTTTCCTCAGCCTACCTTCAATCTCTCCTTAAGAAAACAACCAGCTCTTCGTGACTGACACAGCAGAATGACATTCCTTAAAGCTCTCTTTATCTGAGCACTGAGATGTTTGTCTTCTAGTAGTAGGAGGCAGGTGGGATTTTTGAGATCCTGCCTATTGTTTGGCTCACAGGAGGAAAACAAGTCCAGGTACTGTTGACTGTGCAGCGTTTTGTGTTACCCTCTGAAGTGTAAGTATGGTATAAAAAAGGGTGTATACTTTAGCTAGCGTTTAAAATATATTTTTAAATGTAGAATTTGACTTCTCTTTTTGCCTTATTTTTTTTGCTAATCATAATGTGTGAAGAGCAACAGCAGTGAAACTGCACTCTGTGTACAAATTGACTGGCAGGCAACTTATCAAAGGAACATGTTTCTGCCAAAACAGACTTGCTTAGCCGAGTTTTAATCGTAAATAGAATCGCAGAATCATAGAGTGGTTTGTGTTGGAAGGGACCTTAAAGATCATCTAGGTCCAACCCCCCTGTCATGGCAGGGACACCTTCCGCTACAGCAGATTGCAAAGAGCCTCCTCGAACCTGGCCTTGAACACTTCCAAGGAGGGCGTATCCACAATACTCGACAAAGGTTTCCTCATATTTAAAATATTCTTCAAAGATGTATGATACTGTTGGGATGTGAGCTGCTGCCAAGCTGCTGCCACCACCTTTGATTAGAGGCCTTAACTGCAGCAGTTCCTATCTCTTGTGTCAAGTCAAACCTGAGCAATTCCTGCTAGGGATTCCTGGGCCATCACTGATGAGCAGAGATGTCCCCAGCCTGATTCTCTCATGCCATTGAATGCAGGCTAAAGCAGAAGCTGAAATGGTCTGCTGTGGTGCTTGACAACCCTAGACCTCACCTTCTGGCCATACCACTTAGCTCATAGGTTCATATTTTGAAGAAATAGATATTTCAAGAAGACTCCCCACTCACCTAGCATTTAGTTTCTAGTCCTTTTCTTTGCTTATATATTGCTCATATATAGCAATCACAAAGCTAGAATGGGAGGTTTGTAGGTGGCCTAAAGTTTCTCCCATTTGTGCAACACATTTTAAAGTATACCAGTGTGGATTTGTATATAAATTTTTATATATGCATATACATATATACACACACACACACACACGTGTTAATTTGAACAACCATCTTAAATTCTTAGACTAATTCTAGGCATATTTGTTGTGGTGATGGAATAAATAGGGAAAGCTTTTTCAAGCTTTCTGTTGCTGACTGGTTGCAGTGCTTAATGTCCAATTCTCAGAGAAGAGATTCTGACCAACACAGGGCCAACTGCCCTACATGCGCTCGGGTCACTTGTTACAGGACCTACATTTTCACAAATCAGTCCATTTCCAGAACTGATTGCTAATTTGCAAGGTAAGATTTCAACCTGTAGACTTTGATCTATATCCATGCATAACTATCAATTAAGAATGTCAAAAGTTTCCTATCTCTAACATAAGTCCCACATTTTTCCCCATGTTTTCCCTGAAAGGTTCACTTGAGAGTGTGCTATCTACAAGAATGATTCGACCTGTGATATGTCTGCTGTGAAGATGACTTGCACCTGGACATCTATCTGAGGCATCCTAGGCACTGACTATTCTTCTATAAAGTGTGTCCATATGTATGCTCAGTGACCCAGGATTTTCAGATACATAGAAATAGCTCTGACATGGCTGTTAGACATCTGGAAATCCTGGGCACCCGACCAGACTTCAAATTCAACCTGGCTAAAATAGTCAGAGAAAAATGAAGGCCTGTCAGAGAAACCTGGATGTACACCACCTGCCTTGATATAGCTTTACCATAAGAAATCAAAGAGTAAAACAGATATGTGTAAACAAGAATACAGAAAATTGCATTTTTTCGACATGAAAAATATTCTCCCTGTGAGAAAGCTTATCCTCCTGAAGAAACTGGCATAAACTGTACTGTGTCACCCCAAGGGATCTGCTGATATCAGCAAATCTACCCGAAAGCAGTCACTTAAAGAGTTCCTAGACATTTTCCAGAGTCATTTGAGCTTCTGGGATTTTCAGTCTGAAATCCTGTTTCCAGACATCTAACCACTGGATACTGTACAACCCCCCAAGATGTTTATTTTGAACTCTGAAATGCTCTTTACTGGGGCTACTAGAGAACTTCTGTACAACAACAGTAATCAACAATTCTCTCAGAGTGGAATCAAAGACTGCCTAGTTAATGTGGTGCAAGGCAATGTTTGTGTATGAATTATAACTAATGCAGAATTGAAAGGGAATTGTTCCATTCCCAGGTTAAGCACTGCTAGTGAAATTAGCAAATGTGATTCCTTTTTTCCCTCAAGGCATGAAGCTGGAGAAAAAAGCAAGAAGAGAAGGCAGCAGCTTCTGTGTTTTTCTTCTAATCAGCCATGCGTATTAGCGTATAAGGCGAGACAGGAAGGTAATATGAGAATCAGGCAAGCAGCCAGATGACATTGTGTAAGGCATCTTTGTATAACTGCCAGCTAGTGTCTTATAATATTGAACACTGAAGTTTCTATTTAGCAGTGTTGATTGAATGGTGGAAAAAAAAAAAAAAAAATCCAGGCAAGGATAATGTCTGTAATCAGCACTGCACGACTGCTATTGTCTATGCTTGGTATACTTAATGGAGAAGCTAATTACCATGTGTTCATTTTTTATTACGTTTACTATATTGCATGGAGAAGTAATATGATTTTTTTCCCCCTCCATGGGTTTACAGAAAACAAACAATACAAACAAAAACATGATGGATCCCCCTCTCCACCCCCAGCCCTAATTAATTCTCATTAGGGCCACCGTTTTTATTTCCAAGAGGAAGTCAGAAGGCGAGGATAGCATGCCTGATGAGCTTGCTAACCTAGCCCAGTGTGTGCTTGGACTGGGCTGCTGATGTGTTTGAATGTGACAGGAAGGAAACTGCACAAACCCAAAGCACAGTCGTTTCATTTTACTTCTCTGAGACACATTCATTTACCTACCACTTCCCATGCAGCTTTACAAAAACAAATGGGCAAAGTAACCCTGAAAAGTGGTGGACTGACAACTTCTTTCTGCATGGTTGGAGAAGAGCAATGCTGTGGAAACACACCCCCACAATGACATGACAGTGCCTTAAAATTTTTTGACCCAGTCCTACAGTAGCTAGGTGTGAGAACATCAGTCCCTTTCTGATCCTCAGGCCATCCTCTGTGCCTGTGCAGTGCAAACTGTCTTTCTGAGTTCACTCTTTCTGACTGCTGTTGTGGGCCATCTGCCACTAGCAGTGCAGGCAGAGGTCTCTGCAGGACTTCGCCTGTGGCAATGTCTCCTCTTAACCAGTGGCCTTGTTGGTAGAACCTACTCTTGGGTCAAAGCCTTCTGCACCTGGAGGATGCCCACATCCTCAGCAGGCATCCCAGCCTCCAGGCCTGGACTTGAACCAAGGGGCTCTCAGTCCTTCTTGGTAAGGCTGTTCTCCTTTGTGTGAAAAACTTGAACTGCTACCGTGAGAGGGACTGGAACTTCACCCTGAAGGTCAGTCCCCTAGTAACATATCTATTGACTCTGTCTCCCCCTCTTGCCTTGCCAACGAATAATTATTCCATGAAAAGTGAGCATGGACTGCCTTCTTTGAATCAGGTCCTTGTGAATTTATATCTTAACTAACGTCAATGTATGACTTCCAGGGAGAACGGTGTCCCTAAGGGCCTGATTTTTAAGTGTGTTTGGGAACTGTAAGATGTATATGGTGATACCAAATAGGATCTTTCTGAAGTGCCTTTGTATTCCCAACTTGCATTGGAAAGCAGCTCTGTCTAATTCTGAGAAATATCTGATTTGCATTGACTATGCTTGAAGGGTTAATGAAGGCATTAGCATAACCACTGCCAAACTAGTGTAACACTATTATAGCCTTGTGAATAGCTGTGTGGCCCATGGGAGAGGTTGGGATCCTGCTCGGGTCCTGTTACTTTTCCTGGAAGGATTAAGTTCCACATTACTGCTACATTTATAGCATGCACAAAGTACAGTGTCCCCAGGGACCTGAATGGCAACTGTCAGATGCTGATTAGACCAATATTGATACTGAGGCATAGCTAAAAAAAAACTTCAGTCAGACTGAACTCAGTGCTGGTTTTAACAAGTAAGTTCACAAAGTCTGGTCCTCCCACACTGAAGTAAATAGGAAGATGTTACAGTATTTATAGACTGGATTTCAAAAGCAGAAGCAACTAATGCACTCTCTTTATTATGCACACTCTCTAGTGCCTGCAAATTGCTGTATATTTCAAGCCTTATTTAATTTTTAATACAGCAATCCGTTATATAATCAGATATATTTTGAAGGAAACTTATTATTGCATCTTGCAGTCTCAGTCTGACTGGTTTCCCTCTAAGAGTTCGGCAAGTTATTGCATGTGGTTTTTATGGGCAGGAAATCCTATTCTACTGCTGAAGCTGAAATTAGAATGTCCTACTCGATGTATGTGGCATATTAAGCACAAAGAAGCAGTGTCTGACAGGGTGGTGGTTAAGAGGACAGATTGCTTCTCTGCTATGCAGAGAGGGAGTTAAGACTTCCTCTTCTGATAAAAAAATTGGCTGTTCCCCTATATGATCTTCTATTGCTACCACAGACTTAGGTGAGGTAAGGAGGAAAGATCTGATGAAGGTAAAGCATTTCAGTGCCCGTGAGACATGAGTAGAAGGTCCCTGATGAGTTTGGTTGCTCCTAGGTTCATAAATCTTCTTGAAAACACAAAAACTGAGATATGTAAGATGGACCTGGCACAGAATTCTGCATTTCTGCTCTGTCCTCTTATGCTATGGGAGATGGAGGATGTTAGAGGGATGGATTTAAAAGTAATCTATGTTGGAAGTGCAATTCCATTTACATTCATTAGAAGTAGCTTTCCTCAGAAAAATGAAAGTTAAATATTTGAGAGAAACTTACAGCAGGCTTCTGTCTCTGAATCAGTGTGTGGTGCTGAAAGGAGGGTGAACCTTGCTAGAGCTCAACCTTTCCCCTCCCGACAGGGGATGAACAGGAACTGCATGCATCAAAGATGAAGGTAAATCTTTATGATTGCAGGGCATCTTCCCTGGGATGGTAGGTACTGTAAGGGAGCAAACCCTCCTGCTTTTCCTTAGATTTCTATTGGACTTTTGTGTCTCTTTTAAGGCAGCATGAAGGTTTTGTTTGAGCTTTCTTAGTTGCATGATTTACAGGCTGCTTACAGATCGTACTTTAAACCCTCTGCCTGTGTAACTTAGTGTCTACAATCAGGTCTGGCCCCATTTTGTACTCTGGATGTAATCTTATACTTGCTAAATACCTTATCAGATAAAAAGAATCAAGTGAAATGTCTTTTCTGCAGGGGACATTTCAAGTTAATGAAATACTAGACATTTTCACATACAAAACATCTGCTTTTACTGAAAAAGAGATTTCTTCCGAGAAATAAAAACAGGGGGAAAAATCTCAACATTCTGCAGTTCTCTCTTACAGAACACCAGCAACTTTGTGTGTTTGGACTTGTAGTGATTAAGGACATGTTGAAGAAAACAGCAACTGAAATTATAGAAGCAGATTTGTTTAGATCTCTTGTGCAGGAATAAGCTTTCTGCTGGCTCCTGTAGTCACCTTCCCATGTCTGTTGTCAGAGAGATGCTCTCAGCCTTTCTTCTGAATTCTTCTGCAAGGTGTAGGCAGAAAAGAAGTGAATTAAATGTCTAATGAAATATCCTGTATGGCCTATTTAGGCATGGTAGTAGAGGCATTTAGCCTGAACTACACTGGCGGGACTGCTTGCCATATTCAAGAGAAGTTTAGAGCTAGCTTGGTTCTTTTTCACTATATGCGACTATGTATGCAGCGTATGAGCACCAGTTCAGTATAGACTCTTCATTGAATTTATCTCTGTGCTTTGTTCTTATTCTCACCTATTTTAGACAGTTTTCCTCCAAGAGTTTCAGTTTGATGCAGCCACAGCTTAGAGTACCCACCCTTAGATACTGGTAAATGTTTTGCATTTAAAAGCAAATATAAGAGGCTTCCATTACTTTTCTTATCCTCTCTCCCTTTATGAGATAGTTCCGTAATGTAGTCTGATATGCAGAAAAACACTGAGATAGCAAGATGAAATTTAGTGATTTATTGTGACATATTGGGGAGGGAATTTGGGGAGCACAGATCTCAGTTTCAGTCTCCACTCAGTCCATCAGACTGGCAATAAACTGGAACGTTGTAGCTAGACTAAGGGTTTGGTTTAATTACCTTGTTTTTTTGTCATCACCTTTACCCTTTATTAGCTCTGGTAACTCTTCACAGACAGGTTCTTAGCTCATGTGTTTCTTAAATCTTTCACTAAGAGCTAAGATTGCTGTGGCACTTGGTATGGGCTAAGAGCACACAAACAAGCTGCACTGACAGAGTCATCTATTAAAGTGTGGTGGTATTTTGGACTGAAGATCACTCATCATCATCATCTCTGGTATGTAAAGCCCAGCACAGAAACACTCAGGAGAATGGCTCCTTCTTTGTTATCCACAGACAAAAAGGCTTGGCTCTGAAAAGATATTAAAGGGATAACAGGCTCTGATACAAAAAGGAAAAAAAAAAAATCCTTTCTCAATAAAAAAAAATAAAAATATTCCAATTATAGATGATCTGGCCATTTGATATCTCCTCTGGCCCACACTACATTTGATTTCCCTCTCTCTAAGGTCTTGCTAACGCTGCAAGACATGTTTTTAATCAGATTCCAAAATAAACACAGTTTATGACAGAGCTGGTACCTTGGAAAGGATTAGTTCTGCTCTGCCACTTGTGTATCTATTAAATTTTATTCAGTCATTGTACATCAAAGAATACTGTATCTTATGGATATATTTTAAGGCAGTAAATTAAAGTGGTACACACTAGTGGTCCCATTAGTGGAAAGTGTCGAATCCAGTGCATTTCTGAGCACTCCACTCTAATCTTCCTACCTCTATACTGTATAGAAGACATTAATGTGTTGTTTTAATTTGAGACTCAGACACTCAAAAAGCTCTCATCAAGAACAATTTCCAGGCCCTGCAAGATAGAGCAGATAAAATAAAGCACTAAAAATAAATAATTCAAGACAAATTTTATTCATTATGCCATATTTTCTATGGGCAATGGTTTGTGTAATTTCTTATGCAGTGGCAAACTGAGCAGCATCTCCTTGTGAAGGAGAAGCTTTTTGATTCACACAAAATGTTTGATTTATGTACTTGCACCCTTTTATCAAGGTAAATTTAAACCTGTCTTACTGTCTGTCCTTGTTAACATCTTAAAAAATGTGGATAAAACCAGCCCTTACCATGTACATGCAATTTATCAAGCCCTTCTTAAGAAAGGAATACTCAATTTATTTGCTATTTAATCAGACATATTTGATTAATGCTGTTTGTATTGCTTACAAGAAACTTGGAAAAACAGCTTTGTTGTCAGTATGAAATACTGAGTTTCTTTGAAATTGTAAACTTCTGGCCTAATCTGACCTTTTCACATGAAATTAACCTTGTATGGTTCTTTGGGTAGGGAAATTGTATGTGCTTTAAAACATGCTGGTTAGAAGAGTTTTGATTTTTTATAAGCTAATATGAATACTGATCATAGTAAATCATAAATTAACATGTGGAATATAAAGTAACCCTATCTTTTCCAAACAGGGTTCTAAATAACCCCAATAATTTAAAATGTTCATAGTTACTAATTTTGTTACACCTACTTGCAGCTTCCTTCTTGTCTTCCTCAAATATTACTGTCAGGTAGATAAGTCTCTGGCACCAAAGGCTATCTGAAGCTTGTTCAGACGTGGAGAAGTTACTACAGGGTAAGTCTTTGCCCTGTAGATAATGACAGAGCTCATTAAACCGGATAGGTTTTGTGAGACTATTTCTTACCAGCTAAGTAGAAAAAGGTGACCCTCTACAAAGACAGAGCTGGAAATATTCAGAGTCAATAGCAAGTCCAAGATGTATGAGTGAGGGCTTGTCAGAGCCAGAGCAATACATGGTGCAGGAGACTGGGCACTGTTCAAGAAAGAAAGAAAAAACAGAATCAAGTGACTGAACCGCAGGAAGCAATGATGAATATGGCCTCAGGTGAAGCTAGCAAACAAGGTTTCTTTTGGGCCTGGTGGTGGATGATGGGACCTGGATTTCTGCCCAAGATTGTCTCTGTCTGTTGATTTCTAATATACTCTGGGAAATGGGGCATTGCAAGGGCCTGGGTATTAATTACACAGACCAAAAAGAAGAAGAAATAGCAAAGAGGTGGGGCTTTGTCTTAACGACCAGGACAGACTAAGAATAGGATGAAAGGGATAACACATTGCTTTGTGGCCAATTCCACAGTAATGAGTTTGCTGCAAAATAAAAGGAAAGTGAGAATCTTTAGTTTCTACTCAACAAAAGCCTCTCAAAAGACAATTCCATCCTCATTACAATTTCAACAAAACAGTAACTTTCACTGCCTATCCAGATAGAGAAAATCAAGTACTTCAAAAGGCTTGTTTGTAGCAGGTGAAATGGCATCTAACCAGATCCTGGGGTCACACTTTGGAGGCAATTAGAGCACTTCAGCTAAAAGCCCATGGACTTGCATCAGATTGGATAGATATGATAGAAAACCAGTCTCTTGGTACTCACTCTCCATGGACTTGATCCAGGGAAGAATTCTGACTTTTGTGTCACAATAGAAACAGGCAAGAGGTCATGCCATTGCATCCACCTTCCCAAGATAAATTTTCCTATGTGCAGACACTTTGCATCTTTGAGGAAATGTTAGGTTGTTGGATTGTTTTATAATCTTGTGTTTATAAAACACAAGAACAACCTCAAGATCTTTTGTTCTTTGTCTTAATCTTTAACTCAAACCCTTTAACCCAAGTCAATACCTTGAGCAGGACCGCTCCCTTTGTATTCTGACTGAAATGGTGTGAGTGCCATCTGACAGTCTGTCTGTCTTGGCGAATTAGTAGTTGGAGTGTAAATAAAGTCAGTTACCTTAAGAAAAACCCTGCTGTTCTGCATCAATTTCCTCTTCTAGTGGAGAAGAGAGATGGATATGCAACACTTTTACACACAACACTTTCTCTCTCAGAGAATTAGAAGAGGATTGTCAAATTACACTGGCTTTTGGATGTCATATCTCTTACTGACCACCACTGGGGATCTTATCAATGTCTATACCTGAAGTGCGGGGGCCAAATGGATGGGGCCGGGCTCCATGTGACAGGACAAGGGGCAATGGGCACAAACTGGAACACTGAAAGTTTCCTACAAACCTAAGGAAAAACTTATTTACTGTGACTATTTACTGGACTAGATGATCTTTCGAGGTCCCTTCCAATCCCTAATATTCTGTGATTCTGTGATTCTGTGATTCTGTGATTCTGTGATTCTGTGATTCTGTTATTCTGTGATTCTGTGAGGGTGACAGAGCACTGGAATAAGCTGCCCAGAGAGGCTGTGGAGTCTCCATCTCTGGAGATGTTCAAAACCTGCCTGGATGCTTTCCTGTGCAACCTGCTGTAGGGAACCTGCTTTGGCAGGGCGGGTTGGACTAGATGATCTCCTGAGGTCCCTTCCAGCCCCTACCATTCTGTGATTCTGTGATTGCTCACTGTGTACCTTCTTTCATATCTCATATCTAGTCCTTAAAAGCATGGATGTTCACCTTCTTGGTGACATTGGTTGTGTCTTGAGAGCTACCAATGCTGACTTTACAAGCCACATGTTCATCATGGGATGAGATCTACCGCCCTTGATGACAAAAGCCCAGTATACTTTCCTTTTGTTGAACAAGTCAAAGAATCGTATTAGAGAGAGCTTTTCCTAAAATCCTACAACACAGAATTTCTCCCATGACATTTTAAGAATTACTGTAATTTTCACAAAGGCTGTAAGCATAACAAAGACCTAATTGGGGTTCCCCAATGGACTTGAAAATAAGCCTGCTGGGTGCAAGTTAAGATTTTGTTTTATTCTAGGATTAAACCGAAAGAAATTTATTATGACAGAGATTGGGAAAGCAGTGTGGAAGAGCAACATTTACATATTGGACATTGTAATTATGGGACTGTTATTGTAAGTTTGTCATACAAAAGACAGGCGAGATTATCTATTATCTTCCATTTGTCCTGAGAAATTTTTGCCTGGAGTAACGTGTCCATTTACAACAGCAGTTGATAGAAAGCCCAGAAAAGAACAATAAAATTATCAGACCAACCAGAACAATAAAATAATCAACCAACACAGCCTGTGAATGCATTCAAAGAATTTGATTTATCCAGGTTAGGAAAAACAGGATAAATGTGGGACAAGATAGCAGTCTTCGAATAAGTAAAAAGTTATTACAAAGAGAGACCAATTGCCTGCTATGCCTGTTGAGTAATTTGGCAGCTAAGAAAATTTAAGTTGAATGCGAGAAATAAAACTGAAGAGGCTGCTAAGGGAATCCTCTTAAGTGGGAGGATGTAAAAGCAGACCATACACACTTCGTTTAGTTTGGTCAAAGTGTAAACTTAAGCCTGTTTCTGAGGAGGGAGTAGGTGGCCACTTTAGGTCTCTTCTTGCTGGCAGGTTTATGAGTCATAGTGGCAGCTGGAGAACAGACTTAATGCTCATCTGCCAAAATTACCTCCGGGAAGTACTTGTCTTATCAATCATCTAGAAATATGCTTGCTGTTGTGTCACACCGGTGTGGTGTTTTCTTTTTGTCACTGACTCAAACTCCATGATTGCTCTTAGGAAAGCAAGGTCTTGGAGGACCATTACGTTATAATTTCAGAAATTCAAAGGAAGGTCCTTTTTAAAGTTCCATGAATGCTTATAACATGTTTTAGTCCAGCTTTTGAACCATCTGAGAAATGCCTCTCACAGGGGTTATTCCTAGTACTTATCAGCAGAAGAAGCAGAAGGTGAACAGGACTAATGGGCATTCAACGGCAAAAGCAAACCAACTAATATTTATTACCACCATCTTAGCAGGAGGCAGTGTCCCAGGCCCACATCTCTCAGGCTAATGTCTTGCATACACAGGTGGGTGGTTCTGATGAGAAAACTGTGGTGTAATAAGAAATATGGAGTCTCCTGATTTGCACTCAGACAAGATCCCAACATTTGGGTAACACTGATCACCATAATATTAAGCCATAGCTGTTTACAGTGGTGCATCTACACCAACAGGTAGTTTCTTACCAATGGCTCCCCTTGCAAATCTCTGCAGAGCTTTATAAAGAAAATAACATTTTGAAGGTTTTCTAAGCTGCTATGTCTTTTATATACACCTCTGTACACTCATATACCTTTATGTAACCATTGCTGCATATATATGAAGTGTTAGGCAAGGTATGTAAGAAGAAGTAAGGTTTTATCAGACCAACTATTATAATTTGTAGAAATTCTTTTCATAGGCAGGAAATTGTTTCAGGCCCCCAAGCCCTCAGCTGGTTCTGAGGAATTAGGACTTTTTCCTTCAGGTATGACACAGAAATTTAGAAGTATCCTTAGGACTTTTAGTCACCATTTTGCAAGGTGATGTCAAGGCAGTATTTTAAAGGCGTTATTTTTTGCTTTCCCAGCTAGTGTTTTCTTTTTTGTGTGTGTGTGTTTTGTTTTGTTTTGTTTTTTATCTGAAGGTTATTCAGACTGATAATGTATGCTTGACCTTTGGTTTGGGAAGGGAGAATATAGGCCAAATACCTCCATCTGTATTTGTCTCTCCATTAGCATTTCCTTTCTTTATAAATCACTCACAGGTCTAATGCTGCCCTAACTGTTGAGAAAAGACAGGCTGGAGAAATCAGCGGGTGATCAAGGAAGCACTTAAAGGTGATGGGCTGCTGCTTCAAAAAGCACTTGCATAAATAAATCTGCAGCACAGGGCAGAAAGGAAATCAAGCTAGAAATCTGGCTGACTGCCTGCAGTGCCCAGGCCCATGGCAGTGTTATTGCTAAGTGGGAACAGGCGGAAGCAATTGTATGTTTTTGCCTTCCTCTCTTCCCTTTGGACATGCAACGGGAAACCGATGAGTTCATTCAATAAAAAAACCCTAGTGAACACTGACAGCAAGAGGCGTTCCTTTCTCCCTGGAAATCCCAAATACTACAAGGTCAGACTAAAGCTTAACTCTTGCTCTAGATGAACTCTGACCTCCCTGGTTTTCTTCCGTCAAAGTCACTGCTCAACCTCTGTCATGTAAAGCACTTTGCAGGAAGATTGCTTCAACAAAACTTTTAATGTTCTTTAAACAAAGTGGGGTGGTTCAGACAGCAGAACAATACGTTGAGGTCTCCAGCTGCATGGAGGCATCAATCCTTCCTAGCAGGCAGAAGGGACAGATAGAGGCAAGGGCTCTTAGAACCACTACATACAGACAAAAAACCTCTACGGAAGATCAAAATACTATGGGGAAAAATATATTATCAGGGACAATTTAAGTATATATGACAACAAAGCTATTGTTAGAACAAAAGCCAGCTGAAGGGAGGTGATTAATAATAATTGTGGTGTGCAAGCAGAACAGTAGGAAGTAGGAGGTGCAAAAGTCCAAGGGAAAAAGATTAAGATGGCTATAAAACCTGACATCATGCTAGAAGAAAAGGGGTACACTATGCGCAGCAAGAATCAGAATCACAGAATCATGGAACAGTATGGGTTGGAAGGGATCTTAAATACCATCTAGATCCAACCCCCCTGCCATGAGCAGGGACACCTTCCCCTAGACCAAGTCGCTCAAAGCCTCATCCAACCTGGCCATGAACACTTCCAGGGAAGGAACATTCACAACTTCCTTGGGCAACCAGTTCCAGTGTCTCACCACCCTCACAGGAAAGAATTTCCTCCTAATGTCTAATCTAAACCTACTCTCTTCCAGTTTAAAGCCATTACCCTCATTCTATCACTACCTGCCTTTGTAAAAAGCCCTTCCTAGTCTTCCTGTAGCCCCTTCAGGTACTGGAAGGCAGCTATAAGATCTCCCTGGAGACTTCTCTTCTCCAGGCTGAACAGCCCCAACTCTCTCAGTCTGTCCTCATAGGAGAGGTGCTCCAGCCCTCGGATCATGCTCTTGGCCCTCCTCTGGGTTTGCTCCAGTAGGTCCATGTCCTTTTTATGTTGGGGGCCCCAGAACTGGATAAAGGACTCCAGGTGGTGTCTCACAAGAGTGGAGTAGAGAGACAGAATCACCTCCCTCGACCTGCTGGCCACGCTTCTCTTGATGCAGCCCAAGATATGGTTGGCCTTCTGGGCTGTGAGTGCACATTGCAATGGTTTAAGTAAAAACAGTAGGTGAAAGCAAGACAGATTTGGAGAGCACTAGACATAGCCAAATTAAACAGGTAACAGAGCTGCTGTAAGCATGCCACCAATTAAACCTGGCATTGATGTTGTACTGAACACAATCACAGGGCAGGATTTCAGTTCTGTGACTTCCTAAAATATTTCCTTCAGGCTGTACATGATGCTGCATTTAAAGAAGAAAAAACCCAGGTTTTCTTTCTTTCTTTTTTTTTTTTTTTTTTTTTTTCTTTCCTGAGCTTTGAAGTAAGGTAAAATCACTTAATTTAGTTTCACTCCCAAGGCTCCTTCTGGATGGCTTTTAAAAGATACTTTCAAAAGTACTGAGATTTAATGATCTGACACTGCTCCCACTGAAGTCACTGTTGAAATTCCCATTGACTTCAGCTTCTAAACAAGACAGGTGAATAGGCTGAAAAATAAGAACAAGATATGTGAAAGTGAAGCTATATCCAATGGGGATTTTCATTTTGGTTCCAGTAGAACAGGGTTTAAAATAAAAATAGAAGTCAGGTTTCCTATTTCTTAGATGACTGCCTGGACACCCATACTCCTGGTTATTCTGGATATTAGCATTGTGACCACGTATTTGCTGTTTGCCAATCAAGCAAATAGAGAAGAAAATTTCTTTATTTCAGTTCAGGAGAGAATTGGATGCTTTTGCAATAACAAAAAAGTTGCTGTGATGCGCAAACCACCTCCACCAACTCACTTTATGTTTTGGTCTACTTTTGTTTGCACGTGTCCTGGCAGATGTGAGCAAATCTTTGTGGAGCAGAACACACATTGTCTAAAGCCTCTGATCAAAATAACATTTTGTCCCTCAGCACCTTTCAAAGGATAGGTTTCCTTCCTTGCTGTAGTTATGCCATGACCTACACAACACTCACAGTAAGAAACATGAGACGTTAAAACAGAGATAATGGAATCACAATCCAGAAACTTTCTAAAAACTCTGCATTTCTAATTTTCAAAATAACTGAGGCATCTCCCTCCAACCACGGAAGAAACAAATCTTCAGGCAGATTTAATATTACCTTGGTTTCCAGTCCATGTTATAACCTTCTCTTTCAGTGAGATGTCTAATTTAAGAGTTCTCATGGCTGATTTTGTGGCCAGCTTTTGTAGCTGCAGCGAGACTTCTACGCCCACTTTTCAAATGAATTTTCTCTAATTGCCCACATGCAGACAGCAAGTTTGGGGCTCATATGGGCCTTTACATATGGGCATTTAAGGATACAAGGTACAAGTAATTAGCTTTTAGTAATGATTAATACCTTTGAAATGCTTAATGATATAAGTTAAATTCTGCACCTCTGCTATTTTAGGTACCCGGGTCTATCAACCTGACTAGGAAAATACATATTTTACATTAAAAATTTCATCTGTCTGATGTAAACCATGAATTAAGGAAGAAGAAGACAGCCTTCCTCTGTGTCAATGAAAACATTCACAATCACGATAATAAACAAGAGAAGAAGCAAGTGCATGAGATGAAATTTTTAAATACATGCAAGCAACCATAAAAAAGTTAGTAATGAACAGGCTGAATAAATAGTTGCATGCAAGATTCACACCATTGTCTTATTAAGGAATCTGTTGGTAGTTACTAGCTCATAATGGCACTATTAATGCAAATTTGTGATTTCTTTCCTTATTACCTTTCCAAGTAATAGACATTACTCTTAATAAGAATATCACCGAAATGAAAAACCAATGGTAAGTGGAGATTTCACAGTGTTATGGTGCTAAAACAATGTCAGCACCAATTTAAAAATGTTTACATTTAAAAATTAATGGATAAGGATAGATACTGGAAAGCAGCATAAATGCTGTGCTGGTCAAGCAATGTCCAGTTTTCTTAATTGGGTTCAGTCCTGATTTAGAGTGTCTCCAATCCAATGGGAATCCTTCCATTCATTTCAATGGATGGTACTTCTGATCCTCAATGCTCCAGTGGTATGTGCCTAGGAAATATATCAGATTAGTGATAAAAGTTGTCATGTATCCAAGGGGTCATTTACTTCTCTCTCAAGTAAAGAGAGTGATTTTCTGAACATGAATAGTCTGGCCTTGTGAATATTAAAAATGACCATTACATGCTCCATAATTTATCACTCAAATTGCACCTTCAGCTATGTTGGATATGCTCAAGTATCCTAGAAGGCTGTATGATTAAGTACTCAGTGAGTTAACAAAGAGCTTGGCTTCTCATTTCCTCACATCTAGAGGGATAATTTACATTTGTCAGATTTATTACTTATTTCTATAATATTTGCAATATCATAGCACCTAGGAGTCTGAGTCATGTACCTGGACCTAAGCTGCTTAATAGTTAATACAGACGAAAAAACTTGTCCTTACCTCAAGGATCTGATAGTAGAAGAAGAAGAAGAAGAAGAAGAAGGAGAAGAAAAAGAAGAAGAAAAAGAAGAAGAAGAAGAAGAAGAAGAAGAAGAAGAAGAAGAAGAAGAAGAAGAAGAAGAAGAAGAGGTGAGACAATGGTTGGGTACAGTAGGTTCAGGAGTGTATTACTGGCTGGTATTAGCAAGCAGTAGCCTCAGCACTCCAGTAGTATACCTATTTGCCAAATTGCTGTTTGGTTTTAAAGTTGTTGACATCTTGGGAAAGGTGATTTTCAAGGAAGATTTGAAGGAGATCAATGAAGGAGCTTTAGGGTTGTGTGCAGGGAACACGTCCCATGCCTGAGCATGACAGATCTGATTTGAAAGCCAACCAAGTGGTGGATTGCAGGCTGGAAGCTGAGGTGATCAGAGTGGGGACCAAACCTTCCAGAACTGAATGACTGATGACAGGTTAAATTGTTTGCTAACCATTTGAGATCCTCAGGTAAATGACACCATACAAATAAAATAATCCTGAAAAGGCAAATGTTGAATATAAAGCTAGTAATGATGCTTCTGGAGGAGGCAGGAGGCAGGGCCTGCACCACAGCTTCTACTGGTGCAAGTCTGGTCAGGTTGCTTGTCCTGTGCAAGTGTTTTCTTTCCTGTCTTCCTTATTGTCATCTTTAAAAATTAGAAAATGAAATAGATGTAGTATAGAGAATAAATTATTTTAGTAAGAAAATTGACTTTCTCCTGAACAGTAATGACAGTTATTGCATTTTTTTAATTTGAATCTGTCTTGATTTTATTTCTCTGATCTTTATTTGGTCATTAAAATGTCAGTTAGTAGAAATGTGAAGTAAAACCATTAATAGATCTTGAATTTAAATATATCTCTTGTTTTTTAACAATAGTTTTTATTTGTGACCATGGGATAAAGGCAGCTCAGAGGTCCCAGTATGAGCCCTATGAGCCCTGCACCATGTGTGTGGAAAGCACTGGTTATGTATTTCAAAAGTTCCTGTGCAGTACTTGCCAATTTTGACCTCTGTAATCCTGGGGAAAACATTTTTTACATGTTTCTACAACACACATACTCTCAGGACAAAATTGTTCCAGGTGATCCCCCTCCCAATCCCTGTAAACTTTGCACTGTACCTTCTCTGTACCTTTGGCCAAACCTAAACCAAATTGCTCTGAGCCTTATGGGAAATGAACCTTACTCATGGTTATTCACTCTATAAACAGCCCATTAGCTCCAAGGCAAGGGTCTAACATAGACAGATGCAGTCATTATTATGCTTTTAGTACTGTGATTCATGTGCCTGGTACATAACCAAATGTGTAGAAAAATGTGTGGGCATATTTGTGGAAAACCTATCCTTTCCTAAATGAATGGGAATCTTACTGAAGTTTTAGTAGAAATAGGTCTCTCATTATTCCTTAAGCTGATCACCACCAATCATACTGGTGACAGTTTGCCACACTGCTACTTTCCCTGGAAAAGCAGAGTTGATGGATAGTCCCTCCATTACCAAAACCATCACACTTCTGGTGTGGCTTTAACTGTACTTAGCCATAATTTCTTCTTCTAGTAAGATCCTGGGTGCAAGATAAAAGGAATCAAGTGTTTAAGGAGGTTGAGAGAATAATTCACTTAGCATGATTTCAAGTATCAAGCTTTGAGCTGTATACAGAGGTTCTAGTCCTGAGAGACAACATATACCTGTAATTTCCTAATGACTTAGTGGGTGCTTGACTTCATACTTGGCCTCCTCTTGGAGCTCTTCCATGGAAAGCACCAGCTTGGCAGGGTTGAGAGAGCAAGTAGTTTGTGTAAATCATTAACCACGCAAACTTGTTATTTTGGTTGATAATAAGAGACAGTGGGAAGAAAATAATTAGACTAACCATGCTGAGTGTCCTTATCAAAGAGAGAAAAAAAATCAAACCTAGAAATATGAAAGGTTGGTTGGGTTTTTTTTTTAAGATATAACCTTCAGACTAACAGAAAGAGAGGCAATGAGAAAGCAGAGACTCGTGTCAGACTGGAAGTCCTCATTATCAACCCTCTACCTTGAGATGGAAAAAAATATCCTCACAACTCAATTCTTCACAGTAAACTCTGATTGCTAATTACTTGCAAAATTTCCTGCTGATGTTCCCTGAGTGAAGTCAGGCTTGATGAAAGTTTCTGATGCTTGTCTTGTCAGCAGGAGAACTGAAAAAGTGGGCCAGCTTAGTTCAGAAAGGAGCTTCACAGCTCATCACTTATGTTTCCACTGAACATGCATTGACATTTGTCTGCCACCAGCTCACAGCATCCCATCTACCTTCCTTTTTCATAGTAATTTGAAATACAATTGCTCAGCTTCTCAAAAAATGTATAGCAATAAAAAACTCCAAAGAAAACAAATGCTGATATCATGTCACCCATCTTCTATAGCTTCAAGAAGAGAGAACTTGCATATCAGAAAATTATTGTTACAGGTATTCATACAGTGACTTTTACACACCTATCACCACCCCTCACACTCATAAGCCAAACTAAAAATAGTAAATTATCCCTGTCCAGTGTTATTTAATCTTTGATAATCACGTGTTTCTCAGTACAATGTTATCTGAGGAACTGTCAGGGCTGTATTTCCAATACTTCTGTGAAAATGTGATATACCTATATAGAGAGAGACCTGCAGTTTCAGAGACAGGTCAGTTTTTCAATGACATTGATTTATAACTGCAAAATTACACAGGAGGAAAATTGCAGAGGGGGATCAGGGACTGGAATCTGGGTTCTCTGTGCTACGGGAAGGACTCTGTACAGTCTAAGTACAGTCGTAGTTACACCTGGTCTCCTCTTCCCTCCTGATCAGTATTATTCCATGTCATGTCGAGGGGTTTTAATGGGATGAAATTAGAGGACATTTCTTGTCCTCTTCTCATTCTATGTCATGTACTATAATTAGGCAATAGTCTTATGGTTATCCCTTCTTGGGAAAAAGAAGAATCAGTATCAGTATCTCAAAACCCTGTAAATGTCTTAACTGTAAATGAAAGGGAGATCTCTTCTGCTACTCTGGTAATTTTTTGGAGAAAAGACTTGTCTCCCTCCATTATGGCTTAAAAAATTAGCACTACAGCAGTCAGCACCACAACAGCTGTGGCCCTTAGAGCTCTAGTCTTAAGTTTTTGCCCAAGGTTATAAGTAGCAGAGCTGATAATTGGACAAAGACAGTCTAAGTCCCACTGAAGCACCTAATGCAAGATAAAGATTTTTCCCCAAATCCAGAATTATTACATATTTTATTTCAGAATCACAGGTGAGAGGAGATTTCTGCTCCCAAGCAGCAACATTTTTGGTTATCATTGAGAAAGGACAAATCAGGAAACCCTTATGGTGTTTGGTCCTGTTTCCTTCTTGCCTCACTTTTGGGACCACACAAGTTATCCAAAAGCCCAGGCAATGAATATATGATGGTATTTAGTGCCTGTTCCAGACAGCGTTGTTACTAAGAGTAATCCAGTGACCTGGATTACTCAGGCTGAATGATGCCCATCATCTTTCCAATCCAAATAATATTGCATTTTCTTTATATCTGAGAAACAGTTGGATACCTAGTTATATTATCCAAATATATTTGAAGAGTAAATAGAAAATATAGGAAAGGAAGTTTGGCATCTGATCCAAGAACAGATTTTATTCTTTTTAAATAGAAAAACTGATTACTTGTGAGTTTGTGAGGAACTCCTTATAGATATTTGAAATCTTCCAAAGATCTTATCCCACCCTAGTAGTTTGTTATGCCAATAAGACTAGCCAAGACAGATAAAACAAGCAAAAGAAATTTATACCACCCAGAAAGTGTTGAGCTACAGAGAAACGATGAGATAGTGAATTAATGACTTAGTTTATTATATTTTTTCCTTATGACTTTGCATTATAGAGTCTAGCTTTATAGACCAAATTTGTTCTGATCACATAATGTTCACTGCACTAGGTTTAATGGACCTACTTCAAAGGAAATTAAAGAAGTGGTATTTTTTTTTTTTAAAGTATGCTGGAATGATTAAAAATACCTAACTTTTACTTTTATTTTCCTTAACTTTTATGCCTAGAATTTCTACTGGTGTGAAAATGGAAGAGTGATTTTTTTTTCCCTAGTTATTTTGGGGTTCTTAAAATACTGTGCTTTCTTTAAAAGAAAAATATTACATGTTTTTACTCTTCTGTAATTCTGAATTTACTCCTTTTCAGCACCTTATTTATTTCTGGAGTATTAGATTAGCTACAAGTACAATACCATGAAGTAAAAATGTGTAAACTTGTTCACTATGTAAACTTGCTGACATTAGGAGTAAGAGAAACAAGTGTCCAGGTAAACAAATAAATAATAAAAACTTCATAACAAAACTATCTCACCATGGCCTGTTTCTGTGGTGAGACAAATTGTAACCTCCTGGCAAATTCCGATCCCTCCAGTTGGCCTCATACTCTGCCAATATCTCTTTTTCAGTTGGAGTATATCAGGTCTCAGATCCTCTGTATCCACGACTCCAAAACCCAAGGGGTTAACCTCGAGTCTCCACTGGTGCTTTCTGCCACAGGGTCCAAGTTGGGTCATTCTCCCCGGCTGTGGTGTAGAGCACATTTTTAGCATCATGTCCTGCCCGGACTGGCTCAAGGGCTACTTCATGGACTATCCCCAGTTTGATTTGCTCAAAGGCTTGTCATTACTCAGGACCCCATCTAAAGTAATTCTTCTTCCGAGTCACTTGGTATAGAGGGCTCACAATCTAACTCTAATTTGGAATATGCCTTCTCCAAAAACCCACAATGCTTAAGAAAGTTTGAGTTTCCTCTTTGCTAGTTGATGAAGGCATAGCAGTTATTTTGTTGATCACATCAACTGGGATGTGGTGACGCCCATCTTGCCTTTTTATTCCTAAAAACTGGATCTCCTGAGCAGGTCCCTTGACTTTGCTTCGTTTTATGGCAAAAACAGCATTCAGAAGGATTTGGATTATTTTCTCTCCTTTCTCAAAAACACCTTCTGCTATGTTGCCCCGTACGATGATGTTGTCAATGTACTGCAGGTGTTCAGGACCTTTACCTTGTTCCAGTACAGTCTGGATCAGTCCATGGCAAATGGTGGGGCTGTGTTTCCACCCCTGGGGCAGTAGATTCCAGGTGTACTGGACACCCCTCCAGGTGAAAGCAAACTGTGGCCTGCACTCTGCTGCCAAAGGAATGGAGAAAAACGCGTTAGCGATATCAGTTGTGGCGTACCACTTGGCTGTCTTGGACTCCAGTTCATACTGGAGCTCTAACATGTCCGGCACGGCAGCGCTCAGTGGTGGGGTGACTTCATTCAAGCCACGATAGTCCACTGTCAGCCTTCACTCCCCATTAGACTTCTGCACAGGCCATATGGGGCTGTTAAAGGGAGAGCGAGTCCTGCTGATCACTCCTTGGCTCTCCAGTTGGCGAATCAGCTTATGAATGGGAACCAAAGAGTCTCGGTTGGTGTGATATTGCTGCCGGTGCACAGTTGTGGTAGCAATCGGCACCTACTGTTCTTTGACCCTCAGTAATCCCACAACAGAAGGGTCTTCCAAGAGACCAGACAGAGCAGACAACTGTTTAATTTCCTCTTCCTCCAAAGCTGCTATACTAAAAGCCCACCGGCACCCTTTGCAATCCTTGAAATACCACCTGTTGATGTAATCTACACCAAGGATGAAAGGGGCCTCTGGACCGGTCACAATGGGCCGCTTTTGCCACTCATTCTCAGTCACTTCAGCTTCCAATATAGTCGGTTCCTGGGATCCCCCTGTTATTGCAGAAATACAGACAGGCTTTATACCACTATGACTTGATGGCATTAAGGTACATTGTGCACCAGTGTCCACTAGAGCCTTATATTCTTGTGGGTCTGATGTGCCAGGCCATCAGATCCACATGGTCCAGTAAATCTGGTAATCCCTTTCTCCACCTGGCTGGACGCGGGGTACCTCTAATCCCGATCATGGTATTTGCCACTCGTTTCTTGTAAATATGAGTCAGAAGTCACTTCAAGAGGATCAGAAATGAGATCAGCCCTCTCACTCTGTCTGGAGGGCTGCCCACTGGAGACTGGAGCAGAATATTTCCTGGAGGGATCTCCTTCTGTGATTGTTTTTCCCTGTAGTTCACGTACCTGTGCCCCTAGGATCAAGGTAGGTCTTCCATCCGACCTCCTCATGTCCTCTTGGTGGTCACGCAAGTAAAACCACAGGGTTCTTTGTGGAGTGTATCCTCTATGTCCTTTCTCTTGAGTAGAGGGATGCTGGCTCCTGATAGCTGAGATACTGGTCTGTACAGGTGGGAAACTGGACATATCCTCTTTTTGTTGCAGGACTTCCTGGGACAGTTTTTCCACAGCTGAGACGCAGGCCCATATGGAGGCCGATAGACTTCCTTTGTATTGCTGAAGTTGACCAGCTAACTTATCCACTGTTCGTCTCTCATCTTCTCTCCAGGACATTACTGTCAGTGAGTTGGTGTATGATGATGGTGCACTCTAAAAACTTTCTCCATATGGGTCGTGTGCACTGGACTTCATCTGAGTCTGTGGAGAACTGTTCGTTACGTGGATCATTATAAATCACCTCCAGCACAGCTAATTCCCTCAAATACTAAATACCTTTCTCCATGGTGGTCGACTTAGCTGAGTGATATGTCACATCATCTTTGAGGGGGTAACTTTCCCTCACACCTGACAGAAGTTGCCTCCAGAGGCTGAGGTTTTGTGTCTTTCTCTCAATTGCCTTGTCAATGTCACCTTCCCTAGACAGAGATCCCAGTTGCCTGGCTTCCCTGACCTCTAATTCCCAGCTACTGGCCCTGGTATCTCAGCATCAGAGAAGCCAGGTAAGAATGTGCTCGCCCAGATGGCGGCTGAAGTCTTTCTGCAGAACTCGCAGCTCACCTAGGGACAGGGGTCGGGTGATTATCTCTGGTTCTACGTCTCCCTCCTGTTCTTGCAATGGCCCTGGTTCACTTTCCTTCTTTGCCAAGTGAGCTGACTTTTTTGTTACTATTTCTTTTGCTGTGCAGGAGCAACTGACACTGGCACAGGTTGATCCTCTGGTTTGGGTGCAGTAGCAGTATTTGTCATAGGGGTTGAAGTAGTTGCTGTGCTTGTTACAGGAGCTGGACTGTCTGCAATATTTGTCATTTTGCTGCCAAGTCCCCTCCCCTTGAGGGTACCAAGTAATGTTGAATAGGATTCGATAGGCATGGGCCAGGCTCCAGCACGGTGCAATGATCTGTGTCTCTCTGGAATTGCCAGGGGGACAACACACTTTCCAAATATTTTACTAATTCTTCAGGATTCCACACTTGTTTGAGTGTGAATTTCCAAAACATTGGAGGTATCCACTGCCCCAGGTGCTTGCCCATACTATCCCACACACCCTGCCACTCATACCTACCCCCTGGGCAGACCTCTGGATCATATTCCTAAAGAATTGTTTAACCCACAACAGGAGCTGAAACACATTAAAGAGACTCGGCAATAGAAACATGATAATTAGAGCATCCCAAGGATATTTGAAATTCTCACTGAATGAAGAAAAGGAGTGGGGGAAATCACCCCCCTCTGTCAACAAAGAGGCACCCAACCACCTGGCCAACGATGTGGCCATATCGTAAGTCGAGACCACACAGTACAACAAAATCATAACCCTGAGCCCTCTCCCAGCCTTGATAAACAGCATCAGAGGGAATATATACAGCACATAAAGCTTTACATAGCACAGCCAGGTGATCAAATGAAACAACATTGTGACCAATGACTATTTAACTACTATATTAAATGTGTATATATAAAAGATTGCTTTAACATGCTCTGGTCAGGTCTGCTGTTATCTCAACCCCTCGAGCCCCAGATTTGGCACCAAAAGCTGACGTGGTTTAACCAGGAAGGGTCTCTGCCCTCCCGGCATCTTGTGGAGATCTTTCAGTCCAAGCCCCCTCCCCTGCCAAAGCAAGGTCACCTTGAGTAAGTTGCACAGGATGGTGTCCAGGGGGGTTTGGAATATCTCCAGGAGAGAAGGAGACTCCACAACCTCTCTGGGCAGCCTGTCCCAGTGCTCTGTCACCCTCAGAGTAAAGTTTTTCCTCATGTTTGAGTGGAACCTCTTGTGTTCCAGCTTGTGCTCGTTGCCGCTTGTCCTATCACCAGCCACCACTGTAAAGAGTCTGGCCTCATCCTCTTGACACTCACCCTTTAGATATTTATAAACACTAACAATGTCCCCTCTCAGTCATCTCTTCTTTAGGCTAAACAGACCCAGCTCTCAATCTTTTCTTGTAAGAAAGATGCTCCTGCCCCTTAATCATCTTTGTAGCCCTCCACTGGACTTTCTCTGGAAGTTCCCTGTCTCTCTTGAACTGGGGGGCCCAGAACTTCACACAATACTCCAGATGCAGCCTCACCAGGGCAGAGTAGAGGGGAAGGATCCCCTCCCTTGACTTGCTAGTCACACTCTTCCTAATGCACCCCAAGATACCATTGGCCTTCTTGGCCACAAGAGCACCTTGTTGGCTCATGGTCAACTGGTCATCCACCAGCACTCCCAGGTCCCTCTCTGCAGGGCTGCTTTCAGCAGGTCAACCTCCAACCTGTACTAGTGCCTAGGGTTATTCCTCCCCAGGTGCAGGACCCTACACTTGCCCTTATTGAACTTCATCAGGTTCCTCTGTGCCCAACTCTCCAGCCTGTCCAGATCTTGCTGAATGGCAGCACAGCCTTCTGGTGCATCAGCCATTCCTCCCAGTTTAGTGTCATCAGCAAACTTGCTGAGGGTACACTCAGACCTTTCATCCAAGTCACTGATGAACGTATTGAATAGGACTGGACCAAGTACTGACCCTTGGGGAACACCACTAACCACAGGCCTCCAACTAGACTCTGCACTGCTGATTAAAACCCTCTGAGCTCTGCCATTGAGCCAGTTTTTCACCCACCTCACTGTCCCTTCATCTGACCCACATTTCCTGAGCTTATCTATGAAGATGTTATGGGAGACAGTGTCAAAAGCCTTGCTGAAGTCAAGGTAGACAACATCCACTGCTCTCACCTCATCCACCCCGCCAGTCATGCCATCATAGAAGGCTATCAAACTGGTCAAGCATGATTCTCCTTAGTGAATCCATGTTGACTATTCCTGATAAACTTATTTTCCTCTACATCCCAGTCCCTTTTTCCATGTTTGATAGACTTTCTTCTTCTGACTGAGATTTTCCAGAAGTTCCTTGCTCATCCATGCAAGCCACCTGCCTCCTTTGCTAGATTTCTTACTCTTAGGGATGCAACAATCTTGAGCTTTCAGGAAGTCTTGCTTCAATATGAGCCAGTAACAGAAAACCAGCAACAAATAATCCCTTTTCATACAAAACTAATAATAACTTTACGTGATTTGTTAGTCACTCCTGTAGAGAAAAACTTTCTCATATGCACCAAAGCCATAATGTTGAATGTGGGTCCTTCCACACTGTCTGGAAAGTGTTGAAAGGAGAATAAATGTTTAAGTCACTTTTACATCCATCCCTTTGAGGTGCTATGTGCTCCTGTAAGTCCCTTAGTTCTCTAACAATAACGACAGTCAGTCTTGGACTGCCTTCAGGAGCACCTGGAGGGCCATTTTGCTGTCTGACACCTCACCCAGCGCATCCACTCGCTCCAACCTTTTGACCATAAGGTGTGACACACCTCATCAGGCAATCTGTTTGAACCTCTATGCCCAAGTGTGTTGCTTAATCTGTCCCAAATTTGTAATATTTATTTCTATCAGGGTAAGTCTAGGTCTTGCCTACCACATAAAGATTTTTAATCCAATCTTGCAAATAAATTGGTAGAAAACAAGGGTTGATCAAGAGTTCAGTGCCTAAGATCAAGAAAGCCACAGGGTCCTTGGAAAAACTGGCACAGAAATGTCACTGCTCAACAACCAAGTGAGAGGCATGTGTTTTTTGATTGTTCGGCTTGTTACATACTGAGTCATGCCACATAGCAAATAGAAAACTATTACTGTATCTAAGAGGAGAGAGAAATGACTTCTTAATTTAAAAATGACTTTTCTATGTTAGGGATTTGACAGGGAGGATGAAGGACTAGAGGAGATAAAGTGTCTTTCTGCTGAAAAAAAATCATTCTGTAAACATGAAATATTGATCTGGCATGTTTTGTGTGAGCACTTGCTGTATGTGTATATCGAATTCCAAATGTTGCACATTCAGAAAAGCTAAGTTAGAAAAATCACTCACGGGCATACATAGACAGAGCTCCACAATCTGTGCTGTCTGGAAAAGCATGAAATGTTTATCTAGACAGGAAGAAAATTCTCTCCTATATTGCTGAATAAGGTTTTTTGTGACCACTAGCTTTGTGTGAAGAGGATTTAATGCTATCTAAAGTATTCTTAATCTGCATTTTTATGGTTAATTAATAGAGCTGATCTGACAAGTGCTTTCACTGGAATCTATCTTCTGCGCTTTTCTGTTTCTTTGCTTGACTTCAATAGAAATTTCTTTTGCAGCCCTGAAAATGAGGACATTTATACTCATGTCTTTTTATAGCTCCATAATTTATGTGTACCGCCTTTAATTGTCATTACACTCTGGCCCCTTTGCAGCATCTTCAAGACTTCCCTATATTACCAGAGTGACATAAAACGGTCCTAGTCTAAATGCACACCAGACTCAGAACAGCTTAATTATGGAGGTGCCATTAAGAGTACATTGATTTTCACTTAACGAGGGGATGAATTCTTTGCTTTTTATAAAAAATGTGGTGTAACCTGTTAAATTTACAGCTCTATATCTCTCACCATTACCATAAGAATGGCTAAAAAAGAAGATTTTTTTAAAAAAACCTTTAAAGTGTCTCTTTTCCTGTTATTTGATGCTCTAGAATTTTTGCTTTCAAGCTCTTCTTTCCAGTCATGAGGCCTAGAAAAATATTTCTACAGTTAAGAACATTTCAGATTCTGAAGGAGTAAAATAACTCAAGAACTGTTAATTCGAGAAAAGAAAACAAGCGTTGCAAGACTTACGAAGAAACACAGAGAGCTGGCAACATACAGATAAAATACAATTAATGTGTTCAGGCAAATCTTTTAATTAATTGAACAATAAAGATTTTCTATCAGATCACAGGAATTTTTCATTATGAGGGTACAGTTTTGTCACCCTTGTACAAAAACTGGTATATGCTAATGTGTCAGTTATGTTATGTTCTATATGCAGATAATATAAGTCAACAACACAGTTACAATGGCACCAGAATCACTAAATTTATAAAAATTTTGAAAAATTTATTAACTCCCTTAAAAGCTTTGCTGCTTTTTTCTAGATGGATACAAAGCTGGAATGATGGTTATCTAGCAATTAAGACAGAGCTTTAACAAAAAAAAATAAAAAGGAAAAAAAAGGTGTCATCCAAAAAGTTTAATCAAAGCTATAGCAATGACAGTCAAGCTAAAGACAATGTTCATGGTTGGGAAGAAGAAAGAGGTGGGTGAAGAATGGGATCCAAGTTGTTAGCTCTTTGTGCCTCTAAAGAGGAATTACTCTTTCCCAAAAAAGTGTCATAATTACAAACCAAATCTCATTATAAATTGTTTAAAGGATGCACCATAATTGTTTTTCCAAAGCATTAGGAAGTTTTTCATTCACAAGTAAAAAGGAATTATTGCAAAGGTACTAAAGATGATAGCAACTCCCATTCATGGTGGTGAAGGGCACTGCAATGGTGATGGGAGCTGGGGTCATACCAATTCAAGGAGAACTTGCCTCAAGGATGCAGAATATTTCTTCACATAAGATGCCAGGATGCAGAGGCTATACAGGCATGGAGGCTCTTTGGAAAGATTAAACCACCATCTCTCACTGAGGAGTGGGCTGATCTGCTGGGGAGAAGGGCCACATGGAGAGGTGGGCACCTGGTGGTCTCTGTACCCTTGCTCTTGTTGTTGACACTGAGATTAAGGTGTTTGCATCTCCCTCTGCCATAGTGATGACTGCTGATGCAGCTCCATGAGCCAGGAACTTCAGACAGGTATTTCCATCCTGGAGACAGAGTTTTTGTGCCGCTTTCTTGGAGGTGGCACAGATCCTGTCTAGGCACAAAAAGAGTGCCTTATGCTCATTTCCCTGGGAAGGCCAGGTGGAATATGACCCTGAGATATTTCCTTCCTCCTGTTTTACAATTAAAGTGAAGATCTTGAGTGGAGAGGCAGCAGCCAAATTACTAATTAGCACTCTGATGACTACATCTGCATTTTTAAGATTTAATTTTGATTTGCATGGGCCTGCACAGTCAGCTGTTAAGTTGCAATTCAGCTGAGTTAAGTGTTTACTTGTTTTTTAGAAGAGGGAGAGAAAAGATCTAACAGAGTTGGGTCTTTATCATTATACCTAGAAAGAAATATGAGCCAGGAGGCTTAATTCATTAGTGAAGTGCTGGGGCCAACACTAACTAAAGAAAGGAAAAATCTTTTATAAGTAGGAAAGGAGCAAACAAATGTTCTTCAGGAGTAACATATGGATGAATGATGCACGTTGACATTTCACACATTCACCTTAAGGAGGAAACTGGGCCTCAGGTGCATCTCTTGGTTACTGTTTCTCTATCACTAAACACAGCTGGGCTATTCTACCTAACGTATGCAATAACATCATCATAGATTCACAGAGGAAATGGCATTTACGGTTGTGACTTAAAAATCATATTGAAAACAGAAAGTATGTTGTACACTTTGTGGGTGTTTACTACCGTAGTTGAAATATGTAAGGAATTTTTACCCAATAAGTATACTCTGATACATTCTCTTTCCAAAGCACTCTGATTCCAGATTGCCTTCCTCTCACCTCTGATACTTTTGGATGCAAAACATTAAAGTGATGCCTGAAAGTGTCATTTCGAAAGTGAACTCCTCCAACGTTGTTTAACCTGTGACTGAGCATCTTGCCCATTGCTGTCTTAGAAAAGATGTTCACAAGCATCCTTTTAACTACTGACTCCTTCCTCTAGTAAGTTGTCTCAAAATACAGAAATGAAGTCAAGAAGAACCTGTTAGGTCGAAAGCCAAAGCAAATTTTCCACTGACATTTGGAAATCTGAAAGTCCTTCTGCATTGTCACAAAAAAGGTTGTTTTTGCAATAAATGTCACATGGGTTGCTGTAGTATTTTTCTTCCTATTAACAGGAGGGCAAAGTCTGTGAGATCCATTGTCAGGATCTGGGAGATCACCATTCATTTTTGTCTTGCTATAGACTCTTTGTATTTCTGGATTAAATATGTAACCTCTGCTCACTCCAATGTCCTATCTAAAACTGGGGATAATGGCATATTCCTACCTCTGAGTGGTGGTTTTTAAAAGTATGTAAATAAAATTTTTATTTGGGAAACACTTAAAAAAATAAACTTTTCTGAGGAACCTGTATATTTCTTCATTGCATTCAGAATTAATGTCTTACAGCAAATATTTTGTTAAGGAGATCCAGCCAGTAGAAGTATAGAATCACAGAAACACTTAGGTTGGAAAAGACCTTTAAGATCATTGAGTCCAACCATAAACCTAACACTGCTAAGTCCACCACTAAACCATGTCCCTAAGCACTTCATCTACTTATCTTTAAAATACCTCCAGGGATGGTGACTCAACCACCTCCCTGGGCAACCTGTTCCAATGCTTGATAACCCTTTCAGTGAAAAAAAATTTCCTAACATCCAATCTAAACCTCTCCTGGTGCAACTTGAGGCCATTTCTTCTCATCCTATCACTTGTTACTTGGGAGAGGAGACCAACACCCACTTTACTACAACCTCATTTTGGGTAGTTGTAGAGAGCGATAAGGTCTCCTCTAAGCCTCTTTTCTCCAGATTAAACAACCCCAATTCCCTCAGCTGCTTCTTACAGAGCTTGTGCTCCAGGCCTTTCACCAGCTTTGTTGCTCTTCTTTGGGCACACTTTGGTGCCTCAATGTCTTTCCTGTAGTGAGGGGCCCAAAACTGAACCCAGTACTCAAGGTACGGCATCAACAGTGCTGACTACAGGGGGAGGATCACTTGCCTACTCCTGGCCACACCATTTATGATACAAGCCAGGTGCTATTGGCCTTGACCACCTGGGCACACTGCTGGCTCATATTCAGCCAACTGTCAACCAACATCCCCATGTCCTTTTCCACTGGGCAGCTTTACATCCACTCTTCCCCAAGCCTGTAGCGCTGCATGGGGTTGTTGTGACCCAAGTGCAGGACTCAGCACTTGACCTTGTTGGACCTCATACAGTTGACCTCAGCCCATCGATCCAGCCTGTCCAGGTCCCTCTGTAGAGCCTTCCTACCCTCAAGCAGATCAATACTCCTGGTCAGCATGGTATTATCTGCAAACTTACTGAGGATGCACACGATCCCCTTGTCCAGATCATTGATAAAGATATTGAATAGAACTGGCTCCAGTACTGAGCTCTGCAGAACACCACTTTTGACAGATCCCCAATTGGATTTAACTCCATTCACCACAACTCTTTGGGACCCACCACCCAGACAGTTTTTACCCAGTAAAGAGTATGCCCATCCAACCCATGAGCATCCAGTTTCTCCAGGACAAAGCTGTGGAGACTTAGCTCAGCTGTTGTGTACCTGGCATTCAGTTACAGGGCACAGAAGTTCCAGGTAAAAAAAAAAAAAAAAAAAAAAAAGAAAAAGAAAAAGATTCTTCATGGCACCTGATGAATTCACTCTAGCCTATGAGCTATATCAAAGTACATCTATCTGATTTTTCATGAGTTGGAGAGTTTTCTTCCTAATCTGGAATGGGAAAACTTTGGAAATCACAGAATTTTACAAAAAGGGAAATTGTCTCATGCCAGCCTATAGTTATAAGGATAACAGTATTAATTGCTGTAAAATGCTCAAGCTTAATTTGAAACTGCACCATGAATAAACTCTTTCATT
This sequence comes from Caprimulgus europaeus, assembly GCA_907165065.1. The sequence goes on from OU015526.1 coordinate 16,831,216, forward strand.
AAACTAAAACCATTTACAGAATACAAAGTCGTCAGTATGAATACTGCAACAAGGACCTTCACAGACCAATTACATCCTCATACTTACATGCAGTGTCATGTTGCTTATTTACATTAAATTAATCAGATTTACTCCTAAATCCTTATCTTTAGCACTGATTCCTAACAATGCATTTATACATATTTTATACATTTGTGACATATTTATATACTTGATTTTTCCATACTAAATTGAGCTTAGACATTCAAATTCTCACATAGTTGAATACACAATTCATATATGTACAGCACTTTTGATGAACATCATTAAAATTCCTGTTCTTTTTAATAAATTGCTCAAAAATCAGAGTGCTCTTGAGGTATTACACTCCATTCCCCTTTGCTTAGGCAGATAAAACTATATGGGACAGAGAGTATGTAATTATTTACATGCTTATCCCAGAAATAATTTTCTAAAGAGGTTACTGTGTTATGAGAATATTTAATGAAGTACTTTCAGCTTCTGTGCAATTAATGCAAATTTATGTGATGATCTACTATTTTAACAATCACTGACTGTGTGTATTTTAATTTTCTGTCATTTCTTTTTTACTGAAAAAAGTTGTTTATATTATACTCTTGGCTGAGTTTAAATACAGCTGCTTTGAAATTTGCAGTTTGTGTTCTGTAGGAAGACCTACAATTCCAAAACAACAAAAAGAAATTCAGAATGAAAGGGAGAATGTCTCCAAATTTCCTTTGGAAGGGAAGCCTGGATGGGGAGCAATGGCTGAGATTTCTGTCTTTAGTTGACTGGATGACAGGGCTGCCCCAGACCACATGTATTTGTTCTGATGCCTTTTTTAAGGTACTTTTAATTTTTTTTCCCCTTTCCTTTTTGGTTTATCATGCATTGGTGGAGCCTGTTGTCAGTGGGTGTGTTTGGTTGAGGAGGTGCTTGAGGAGGAAATCCTGGTGCCGTAACAGAGCTGTGACTACGCTATGTAGCAGAGTACAGTATGGGCACGGCATAGGATCACCTGCCCTGGCTTCATGGGCCACCAGGGCTCTGCAGCCCCAGGTGGGAAATCAGTGGCTTGCGACATGGATACTATGCGTGTTGTTCAGATGTCAGAATATCAGCATTTATAAACAGGCAAAGGGATCCAATGTGAGAATAGCAAGATCTAAATTACAGTGCTGAAATACATTTTAATGGCCATTATGCATGTTGCCAGAGAAAAACACATTTACATTGACTTTAGGTTTGTACTCATTGTGACACTGCCTCTTCTGTGCATCAACAGAGATAAAACTTATTTCCAAATTCTCAATACTTGCATCTTGCTTACTGCAAGATGTTTTTCTCTTGTTTTCTTATCAGTTCAGAAAGGTGAAGTAAGGACAATTTTCTCTACTGGTAACTCAACTACACCCTTTCCAGCCCTTTCCCTGTATTGTGAAGCAAGCTGCTTCTCTCACCTGAGACCCTCCCATCATTTGTGCTTCCTTTTGTACTTTTAATTGCACCAACATATTGCCACCCATCTCCAGCTATCCAGCTCCCTGCAGCTTTGGTATATTTCTTAACCACCTCACATACATTTTCTCCCCTGTTGCCCCTTTTGCCAGGATATTTGCATAATGAAACCCTTAGACTCTTTCAGATCCTTCCTTAAAAGATCACCCTTCACTGCAAGGTTTACAATACTTCTAACTAGTCTTGCCAGTAGCAGGCTGAGGTCACTGCCTATTATCCAGGTCAAAAATATCTAATCTTTTTCATACATTTCCCTTTGGCTTTCTATTCTTTATTTCATCTTTTGTAATTAAAGTGCAAACTTATCGGGGTGGGAGAGCTTTTTTTTCTCTGTGTAGCGTTTAGTACAAGGCATTTGGGACGTGTGAATGCCTAGGCCCTGTGTTAAGAGAAGAATAAACACTTAGAGATAGAGCAAAATATGATAGGGAAGGCAGAATTATCTCTCAGACAAACTTTATAGATCCCAGTTACCCTCAGCTTCAGAAAAATACAGTACTATTAAGACACCAAACAATGTCGCTCTGTTTGGACAACGTTAGTCCTGGTGTGACACTGTAATAACAATATGATTATGGCATTACAGGGATTTAAGGTGTCGTTGGATCACACTGATTAATTTTCTTTCTCTCCCCCAAGAATTGTTGGAGCAAGAGCAATGGCAGCAGGCAGTCAAGGAGGGGAGCTCTTCCAAGGACCCCCCAAGAAACGTTTTTCCCTTCTCTCACTGATAAATTAGAAACTCCCAGCTCTGATGAATACAGCAAAAAGGGACATAATTTCTAAAATAATTACTTTGAAAATGTCCTATGGAAAGGCTTCAAAGAATTCTGATGATATATGAATAATGAAGGGTCTGTATTTTATAACAGAATTCATTAGGGATAAATAAAAGTCTGACAGAAGGTGCAAGAGGGCCTATTTTCAATTAACTCTAACTCAAACTAATTAATGGATTTACTTATAAATTCTCAGAAAATCCATTTCATACTCAATAAGTAGTGTAATTTTAGGAACAATACAGTGTACTTTATGCATAGCAAAGTGACTGGATCCCTCCTTTAAGTACAAACTTCAGTTCAGCCTCAGTTTTGGAGCAGTGCCCAATACCTTCATAATTCTCCTCCTTTATTCTATCCACAGTGTGAAAAAGCAAGATGGATATACAGCAAGCCTACAAGGAAACCTGATATATCATCAGAGAAAAAACTTGACACATAAAGATTGTTCCATGAATCATGAAAATACATTTCAATAACTAAGCTAGAAGGAAAAAAAAAAACCCCAAAACCCCTTGATTGGACAATTACAAAATTATAAATGGCTGCACTTTTGAGAATGCTCTGACGGCATGAGTGAAGGTTTTTAACTAAGCCTGATTAAATCCCGTCCTGCTTGTACTAGCATCTCAGCACAAATTCTCCATGCTGTCTGGTGTTGCTCTCATACTGCTGTTGAAAAAATTTGCATTAAAAACTCTTCTGAAAGTGCATGTGGCTTAATTAAACAAAATGAAAAGCTAAATTGAAAAACACCATGCATGGTAATCCTTCAGATTTCCTCCCTGCTTCATCTCCTTTTCAGGATAGTTTTTCAGAAACATTTTCATCATGAACAGGAAGAAATGTGTAAACATAAAACTGGGTATCTTGTAGTTTTAATATGCCCCTAGATTTTGTCAGGTTCTACGTATTCTAAGCATTTATTTAATCTTTCTAACTACAGACAGTATAAGTTCAAATGTTGTTGCACTCTTGCACATCTGTTTTATGGTATGTGCTTAACAACATGAACGGATGTGTGGTAGACTACAGATTTAATCAAAGGCTGTGATGGGCATGTAGCAGAGGACAATGTTTCTGCAGAAATCATGATGTTATTATTTCATGCTCTTTCAAGTATGTAGCCATAATATTTCATTAGTGTATGGCCTGGGTCAGACTTACTATTGCTTCAGCATGGCTTCCTAGGACGACATGGCAAACCTCTGTCTCTGCACTGTGGGTCTGGTCATCTGTTCTTCTTCACACTCTCAGAAACTCTCATCTGAACAGGAAAGAGCCTCTGAAGGCTCGGAGATATTTAATTAATTCTTTTGTCCACTGAGTAACTTGTTGAGTTTTGACGAATCAGCTCCACAGTGACAGTGCAGCTGAATAAGACCTTCAGCTTGTCTCAAGAACATCAAGGTTTCCTGTGACATCTCCCACCCAAGGAATTGCTAGATCCAAAGCAACATAGCTTGCAAGAGCAGAGGATACCAAAGGCATGAAGTCCAGCATGGCTGTGGGCTATTTTATGCACTCAATAAAGGTAAAATATGCATGTAATTCAGAACCGTTTTCTTTTCTTGATTATGAAAGGGTTAAAAAGAAACACATTTGCAGTAGTGAGGCAGAACGACCTTGCGGGGAGCATTCTGGCCTGTGCCAGCAGTTCTTTCTTCCTTTGCACACAGCTTCTAATGGAAAAGTACTGCCTGCCCTCTGTAAATTATTAATTTCTTCATGTTATCAGATACCGTTGATAAAAAGACAAGTGGTCCCTGTACTGACTGTCTGGGGTAAAATGAATACATGCTGATGCCCTTTAAACTCTGTATAGGTTTTCATCTACTTTCTACTGAGCTCGGCTTTGCACTGTGCAATGGACTGTTACACACTTTTAGCTGTTCACAAGTAACTCCCTATGGAATAAACCATTACTGCTTTCATTTTAGGTGCTGACTTAGATGAATGACTTCAAATTACTTACAACCTTCAGCTGATCTAAGATGTCAAACAAACTTTAAACTAGTATATGTTCAAGGATGTGTGAACCTGAAAACAAGAAAGGCGGAGGTGCTTTTTCATTAGCCGCTGCTTTGTATGGGAGAGAAGGTCACCCCTGGGAGCAGCTGGGCACGGAAGCAACAGACACCATCGCTCCAAGTCAGTGCTCTTAACTATTATTAATACAAACAACTCAAAGCAGGACGTCTGATAAAAGCTTGATAAAAACTACTGAGATTAGGGATCACGTTAACTAGTGACGATAGCATAAATTATCACATGGAACAGCTCCAAATTATAGCATAAAGAGACCCATTTAAGAGGGATTATACATCAGGTTTGCAAAGAATGAGGAACTGATGAGAATAAAAACACGTATCAGATCTAACAAGCAATACCTTTTTCAGTAGTGCTCTGTCTCAGAAGGCTATATTTAACTTTTCAGGATAGGCAGTGGAAAAGAAACTGCAATAGGCACAACAATAAGAGTGAGCAAATGTCTAAAAAGCTGTAATGTACTGAAAATGGCACTTAACGCATATTCATCAGGGGCAGCAGAGTATTCTACACTGCAGTTAAATGCGTTAGGACTAGCATCAGACAGTCTAGCTACTGAGGATTGTCTCCATAGTACCCACTTTGATTCCTCAGCATCCCTTCAGAGGATATTTGTAATGCCATTGTTGAAAGGTAGGGACCATTTCCAGACCAGATTAAGCTCTTGGTCTTCTGAAGAAGAAAAATGAGAGGTAGCTACGTTGCACTCATGTCTTCCGAAGGGGCCTTTTAAAATGAATGGTAGATCAAAAGAGCAAACTGAATTAAGCTTCTACTTGGGTTTCTCTGTATATCTGCATGACCTTTAAAGGTCCCTTCCAACACAAACCATTCTATGTTTCTATGATTCTACATAAAAGATGAAGGACTAGGACAATGTCTGTCTCACCAAGTCCAGCCCTATACTATAAGGGCTTGCAGTACTGTTTATAACTTTACCATTCTCCCTTTTAAGCATGGCAGGTTTCTGTGAAGCAACATCTCACAAGCCTTATTCACTTGTCTCAGGCTTTCCCCAGCTATTAGTTCCTAGTGATTTTCCCCAGCACTTGGCAGAACTGGATGCTCTCCTTTTCTGGAACCACTTCAAACTGTGAGAAAAATGAGCCATTTGAATATCACTGTTCAGAAATAGTCCTCAGAAAAAGGAACATCAGATCTGGTTGACATTTATAACACTAATTTATCCACTTTACTAACGAGACGTATCTTCTGGCAAATTAAATGTACTTGCTGACAACTTGTACTTGTGGGAAACTCAGAGTGTTTTCAGTAGATGGGCTAATGCTATTTTGGTGGAACTATGGAGAACAGGTTGTAGGAGTCTTACAAATACCTGGTTCTATATCATACCATTAATACTTGTAGTTAATTAATTAATTAATTAATTAATTCTATTTCTTCTCAAAATAATATTGTGGTTGAGCTCAAACTATCAGACAGCAAAAAAGAGACAAATTTCTTCATACAACAACCTTCAAAGCAGATCACAACCATGAAAGTCAGTAGTTTCATTGAGTATTGCTTTGGGTTTGGGTGGGAGGAGGTAGAAAAGCACAAAGTAAAAGCGGGCTCAGAAATATGATGCTCTGGGTAGAGAATTGGTTGTGGTCTTTTGGGTTGAGTGTTGTCTGAATTAGACTTGGTGCAAACACTCTTCAAGTTGTTTGGCTCCAACTATGTTCAGAGAAACAAGGTTTTATGTGTTTTTCTATTAAATAATTGTCATAATGTCAAAGACATCTGAATTAAATTCTTGAGCACTTAGAGACAGCCCCAAAGCTTTGATTTTAAAGCAAAAAATAACTGAGATAAAAAGAGATAATGATAACTCATAACAGTGTTTTAAGTGTATTCTTCTTTGCACAGAGGTAAAAAAATTAAATGGATATGAAAAATTACTTTTCAGTGTTTTAGTTAGTCTGCCTGGTGGTGTTTGAAGGAAATTCGGACTATGACATTGCACTGGTTCAACAGTTAAACTGAAGTTTCCTGTACCTAATCTTGGATTTTCATGAACACTAAAATACTTTAAATGTTTTTTTGTCAGCCTGGGCAGATAGTTTTGCAGTGGAGTTACGCAGATTAACCTCCTGGCAAACTGGTTTGGATCTATTGCAGGGAGCAAACTTTACAGTTCAGATGAACTATGCAAAAGCAGATTATACTGTCACCTCAATAAAACCCAGAAAAGTCCTAACCTGACTCTTAGGAGGATTCTTCAGAATAAAGAAGATGAGAAGCTGAATAAGTTAGTGGATATATCATATAACAGATGGGCTGAAAGCTGCCCTCACCTAGAAATATTAGAATCTTGTATCCACCTTCTCCATTGCTTGTCTGCCCTAATCACAGAACCAATTAGTGATGAGATGATCGAGCCAGCTGCTACCACTGTTATCTATTAGATTCCTTACCCCCTGGTTTGAACAAATAAAAACCAAATTAGAATACAAAGGAGGCCCCATTGGATTGGAGCATCACTGTCATAAAACATTATTCTTAAATTGTTTATAGAGCCAAGAAAGAGAAAAAATATTTGACAGGAAGGAATGAATGCTGCCAACATTGATTGTTTCACATTTCAAGGGCAAATTTGAAACTGTACTTTCACAGTGAGTGGACATAGATCTCATAAACACCTGTGAGCGATGAAAATCTGGCTGCTGGAACAATAAATTAATAATCTAGAAATGCCTACATGCTGCATGTAGGAGGATGTAGTATACAGAAAGGAAGAGAAAGAAAAGGAAAATGGGCAAGAAGGAACACAGAGGATTAATAAGCCAGTAGAGAAAATACAAATTGTCATGTCAATCTCCAGAATTTCCTTTTGGAAGGAGGATTGGCAAAAGGAAGTTCTCTGTAGAAGTTCTGACATTACAGCATCCCAGAGGTGAAGGTGGTCACCTTGTCCAAATATGTGAGCCCTTCTCTGCCCTGCCCTTGCCATATCACCTCAGGTGCACCTGTGCTCCCAATTTGTGGAGCTGCTTTCTGTCTGCATGAATGACCTTTTTTACCGTGACACAGAAGAGACGGCAGAATTGATCTACTCTCCGATTTTCTATTCCTCTGCCAGCTGCATTCCTAACTCTAAAACTTTGTTTTCTCCCATGGAAAGCCTCACATCCTCTCCCACTGTCTGGTGCTCCTCTGCATTCACTGCTCCCCTGGCCATGCTGCTGTTGCTATTCACAGCTCTTCTGGTGTTCTTTGCCCAAATATCCAGATAAAGTTTTCATGCATGAACAATGCAATGCATTCAAGGCAAAACCAACAGGAATAAAAAGTATCAAAGCACTGAAAGGAAAAATAACAGATTAGTGGAGAGGAAGGAAAGAGAAACTAGATTTTGCATTTTTCTCTCTGAAAAGAAAGAACAATCTACTGAAAAAAAAAGGAAAACAATTGTTCATAAATTAAAAAGTTGAGAAATTATTCTCTTTAGATTTCATGTCAACTTTAATGTAAATATTTCTGATTATAGCATACACATTTCCATGACTGCTGTATTTTTTCGGTTTGCCTTTATTAAAACCTACTAAAAAACATCCCTTCAAATATTCTTCATATTCTGCAAATATGAAGTTTGCTATGGAAGTTTTCCTATCTCAACATGCCTTGCCTGCCAGCACTTACACAGGCAGCCTTTGTGAGTTAATTGTTCCAGGTGGCTTAATTCTTCATGACAAATAATAGAAAGGTAGAAAAACACTATTTTTGTAACCCTTACAGAAACTGAGCACTTGGCTGACTTAACTCTTTTTGTGGCTTTTTTTGGAGACTATACAGGCTTGTATCCTCTAAAGTGATCTAGTTTACAGCCCAACAAAGGGACTGAGACGATCCTTACTCTGAAGTCAAGAGCAAAACTATATTTGACTTTCTTGCTAGGCTGAAACTCCTACAGTGGCTCATTCCTGCAGTTCAGAGGTGGCTTGGTCAGGTTCCCATCACAAACAGTAAATGGCTCCCACCTGAGCAACATGTTGTGGCTGGTGATTCTTTGACTGCCCAGCCCAAAAGGAACAGGAATCATCATTCTCACAAAGGGTTCGCATCAGAGCCAGCCTGGATTTTAGTCACAGACGATATAAGACTGGTTAAACCTCTGATGCTCCAAAGGATGAGGACAACACAGCTGTCCATGGAGTTACTTGTTTAATTCATCTTATAACTGAATATGTCACTATTGACTTCAGTACCCACACCACTGCTATGAGATAGAAAAGGATGATCTTACCTTACAGATGAGATTCAAAGACACAGTTGGTGTTCATCACATGCATTTGGGTGTTTAACTTCTGAGAGTATTAGAAAGGGAAATCCTTAGGCATTTCTGCACATTTGGATCTAACCAGCCTGGCATTCCTTTCCTTCCTTCCTCCCTCAGATTTTCTCTAGGGATAATTTTATATTTGATCATTTAAAAAGGTTAGAAAAATTGTCATTCATTAGTCCATAATTCATCATAGCCAGTTTACAAACAACCATTTGTTTGCTCTGATATTTTTATTATGTTGCTGCCCATTTTATTGATGCTGTTTTTAATGTAGACAATTTATATTTGGATTAATTAAAGTAAAAAAAATAATAAATACGACACTACTGTAATGTTTCAAAATAAAGTTGACATCACAAGTTGACAACGCCTGAGATTCTCAAGATGAAATACTGTAATGTTAGTTTGCTAAAAATATTTGCTTGTGATTGTGCTCTGCATAATTCCTCATTAAAAAAAAGGTTACTTTAGTTAATGAGCTGAGAATATCTGATGTACTTAGTGGTATCGTATTATGCAGGAAAAGTTGCGTTTCAGAGCTGAGAACCATTGTGGGATATTTCTGCCTATGCCTTATTTTCATGATGTTATAAGACATATTAGCTGTAACAAAAACTATTTTTCTATTCCTTTATATATAGAATTTAACTTTTTTTTTTTTTTTAATCAAGTATCGGTCAATATAAAAGGCCATGCTCATACCTATGGGTACAAGCTTGGAGGTGTGATTTAATCCTGTGCTACAGTGCAGCAACACTCCCTGCTTACATATTGTGTGGTCCCATTTTCCTGCCTAATGAGGGATATAGGCTGAAGGATAATGACTCCATTTGTGCATCGTCCTCAGGAATTTGCTGTAGTCATATGAGAAGTCCTGCAGAAGACAATCCTCTTCAGCTCAGTCCCTTCTTCTTCTGCAGGATGAAAAGAGCCAACAACATTTAAAAATGGGAAGCCAACTGAGACTATAACTAAGAAAATAACATCATATACTCACTTTGAATAATGTCTGAACTCAAGATACAAAAGAAATCAAAGGAGGCTTAGAAATAGGCAATGAAAATTATTAGGCTGTCCTGGTTTTGCTAGGATGGAGTTAATTTTCTTCTTAGTAGCTAGAAAGCACTGTGCTTTGGTTTCAGTATGGGATTTTTTATGGGAATAATGTTGATAAGGTGCAAGGACATTGCGTTTAGGTAGTCTGCAAGTGCAAAGGACTGGGAAGGAGAAAGTGTAGTAGTTAGCAAAACCCAGAATCAACATTTGGATATGCCAGTGAGATATTCCATATCATATTACACCTTGTTCAGTATATTAATGAGGGTTAACCAGAAAGTGAGCAAATTCACTTGGGAATCACTCGGGCTCACTCTTCCAGGACTACAGTTTTGGGTTTGTGGTTCCTTTTGCTCCTCTGGGATTAATGAGCAATTGTACTGTGCATCACTAATTTTTATATATAAAAAATTGTTATAATTACTAGATTATTTTTTTAAACTCTAATTATTAAATTGATCTTATCTCAACCTACAAGTCTCCTTGTCTTTACCCCTCCAATTCCCTCACCTATTCCCTGGGTGGGAGGGAAGCGGGTGGTATGAGCAGATGTGTTGTGTTTGGCTACCATCCAAGTTAAGCTACCACATAGACACAGGAAGAATTTATGAGAGGCATCTAATGAGAATGAGCTGGATTAATTTAGCAGGGACCTCAATAAGCAGTGATCTGATGGAGATGAACAAAGCAGTGAATGGCAAAGAGTAGGCATATGTATAGACTCACCTCAAAACGTGAGAACTATGGGACATTCAATTAAACTGAAGGTAACCCATTTAATGCTGATAAAGGGAAACATTTTCTTGTAATAAATAATTTAATGATGGAATTCATTCCTAGAAAGTATTTCTGAATCCACAAGTCAGGCAGAACTGAAGGATAGTAACCTTAAATTAGGACAGGAACACCAACGTCTCCTGGCCCAAGATCTGCAAAAACCAGTAACCATGAGAGACAAAAAACCTTGACCTGTAATTCTATAGTTCCCTATTAAAAGATTTATTTCATTTGATTTTGAAAGAGCTCATACTAGCCAGTATCAGATATAGGTCAGTATATTAGGTGGTCTGCTGGACTTTCATGATATCTAATTCCTCCATTTCATATTTCACTTTGGTTTGGTGCAGCCAGAAACATCAGTTTTTTATCTTGATCTCTCTGGAAGACGTGTAATACTTGATGATTTAGGGCAGCTAATTAAACAATTATCTAAGTTATCTATGCATGACACTAGTGCTGTAATATGTTCCTTAGAAAGAGGAGAACAACTCCAAAGATGATAAAATTACACAGGTGCATAGTTGTGGCTGACTTAAAAAGGAAATATTTATGATAATTGGTTATAACCCCTCTCACCATAGAAGTCTATAAACCAGTCAGTAGGTGAATTTTGGGTAGGCCAAACCAGTTTTTCTGCTCGCAAAATTCCCATACAAATTTCTTAAATACAGGAAGAGCTTAGGGCTGACTAGGCATTTGTATAAGGCTGAATTTGAGGACTCTTAAGTTGTAGGGTGAGCCTTATGCAGGGTAAGGACAGGAAGGCAGACATGTTTTTGAAGATGAGAGGTATTTCTAGGTGACTGAGGAACTCATAAGAAGTCTCAAATTTTGGCTAAACTTGTACTGGAGACTCTTTAATCCCCCACTGAGCACAGAAAATGAAAGCACAGCAGTAAGGAAAAGCAATCCCTGCTCCTCTAGGGCTTGTATTCCTGAGGAAGTCAGAACAGAATCTAGCTCAAATCCAGGCTAAACATCCCTTTCAGATAATTCACAACATTGTGTTAAATCTGACCAAATGTAGATATAGTTACACCAAAGATATGTCTCTAGACTCCTTTAATAAGTCAGCAAAGAAAGCAATTTTAGGGTGTGATTTGTATAATCCTAAAGCACATTATCTAACTAGTCCAGCTGAATCAGAGTTTGAAAATGCCTATCACTTTTATTTGGATAGAAAGGTAGGTCATGGTGATGTGTTTAGATATAAACATCTGGAGTACACACTTGTAAAGTTAGGTGGTATAATTCCCACCCATAGTCACAGAACTTAGGAAAAATCTGGTGCATATATTTCATCTCAAGACCATTGTAGCATTTACATTTTGCTCCATTTTTATTGGCAGCTCTGATCTTGCTGCAGACCTGTGACCTAAAAGTCAGAGCACTTGAGACCTTTGCTTCTGGTCTAAAAGTCTGTTTTCTTGCTATCCTTTCTGATGGTCAAAATAAGCAATGGGGTTTAATGCTGCAACTCTATGCAAAATACTTTGCTCTCACTTAGCTACAAACCCTTTTTTATGCGCTTTGCCATAATGGCTTTTCTAGTCACAGAAATACATCAGGGAACAGCAGAAAATCCATACATAAAACTGTTTCTGAATGCACTGCCACACTCCTAAACCTCATTTGTTTTCTTTTCCCTTTTAATTAGGTTTTCTGCAGGCTCCAGCCATTAACTCTGTTTTAAAACAAACTGTCCAAGGCTTTTCTTTGATAATGGTTTAATTTTAGCTTTTTCTCCAAACTCTGAAACACAATTAGCTCTCATGCCTGGTATCTCTCATCAGATTTTCCTGCATCTCCTCCCTTGGCAGCCTTCCAAAGCAGGTTCATTTAACACCCACAAAGTTCCCACAATTGAATCCCATCTCTACAGATCTCACTTTCCCTGCACACCAGCTCTCTATGGAGAGCGATGGCTTCCCGTTTCATTTACATCAAAGCCATCAGATGCTGTGGACAGCAGTGCTTGTATGACACTATTTAATCCAACCCCTACTACTGAAGTGCCCAGTCAGGGCATGGAAGGAGACTACTGCTACTTATTATAATGAAGGTGCAGCACCAATACATTGCCAACACTACCACTGTGAAGGCAGTGGCATGGGTTTAGGCTTGGAGTTAATTACTTTCCCTTTTCTTCCCTGCACAGGCAAGAGATGATCTGATCATTTAGATCGCTCACCAAATCTCAACAAAGCCCCATTACAAGCTGTTTTCTGCTGCTATTTGCAGCCAGAAACAATGGTAGCCATGCACAGAGAGCAGCACAGCCCTCCCTCCTTGATGTGTGCATCACCAAACCAGCACAGTGCTGCTTCAGAGGAAAGCAGTAGCTCCAATGGGGACAGAAATACTCATCATTATTCCCTGCATTCCTGAAGAAGCTTTTGTCTGAAAGTTTCAAAGAATATACCCTTTTCCAGCATTGCAGATAATACATAAACCTTACAACATTGACATGCAGGCAAGGCAGCTGCATTGTGTTTTGGCTTGCTGAAGACCTGAGACTATCATCAGCACCAAGTAAACCGAAGGCATTTTAATTTGAACCTACTGGGTTCTCAGTACAATGGGAAGCCAAGATGTCTCCTTTGAGCCATGCAGTTCTAAGCAAGTAGGGCCAAAAATCTGGACCACTAGTTATCACAGGCATGGCACTGAGTTTTGACACTGTGGAGCCAAAATGCCTTTGCTTAAGAAGGCAGCACAACTGCACGTAATGCACCAAGGTAGAAAATTGTGTGCAAACCTTCTACAGCAGCTTTACTGAAAACCCTTGATCATTTTTGATCACCTACAACTCTAATTTAGGGAATTCATTGCTCTAGAGCCCTATCACAGCAGTGGAGTTCACACCTCAAGCTTCAGACCATGCTGACATTTGGCAGTGTTATCTTTGTGGGGTCAGATTTCTTTCTGCTGACAGGGAAGGGCCTGATAGACATATTTCTTCTCAGGTTTTCTGAGATTCTGGAAGTTTTACTCAGTGTTATAAGACTACTTTGCTCTCAAGAGCCACATAATATTTTGCAAAAAATTAAACAAGATTAGCAAAATAACACTGAAGAAATGAAGGGAAGAATTGAACAAAGGAAATGAATGCAGGCCCTAAATGCTACAGAAAACTGCATGACAGAATTTATAAAAGCACCTTTAGAAATGTAATTGGAAACCTTTCGTTAGATGCCTGGGCATTTTTACAAATCTGCCCCTGAAGAAGATGTGGCATAAAATAAATGCTAAAACAAGGGGTTTACTTCCAAGAATGCTCCCAGCAATGGATTATGTAAGCTTAAAAATATTTCTTTTTATTTTCCTTAACTTTATAGAGAGTTGGTAGGACGATATATTAATCTATGCATACAGAGTTGTGTTCCTTGTATGTGTTTGTGTCAGTAATTCAGGACTCTGGCAGGATGTAAAGCAATCTGGTACAGAGCTGCTGTGTGACTGTAGGTAATAATCTTCTTTTTATACTCATTTTTTTCCCTGTTTTGTGAATTTAGGTTCTAAGCATGCTGTGCTGGGACTTTAGACTGTAGCACAGTACACAGAATATACTGAGTAAAACTGATGGAATGTTTATCCCTGTATTATCTTTTGCTCATCCACTACTTGAAAATTGTCAATTGACAACTTTAAAATGAAAGGCGTCTTTTGAAAACTGTGGAATCAACAAGTGACATTGGCTCTATTGTGGCAGAGCTCCTCCATTTCATTGCCATGAAAACAGTGCCACAGGGAGAGTTGCAGAGGTAACGATGGACACAAAAATAAGTCAGCCCTGTTAGTGTAGATGGACAGAGTGGTCTTTATTAGAGAAGTAGCTTAACGAGTCAAAGTAACGTGGCAGTTATATTTGTGTTTGCAACTGAGAGACTAGTTATAGAAGGCAAGAGAAGGAAAGAAGTTGGTGAAATCACAGAGGACTTTTTTTGCTATAGGCAGGAATTATAAGGCAGGAAATGTGAAGAAAGCACAAGCTTTGGAGAAGGGTGCAGCTGACAGTGTCAGAAGTAGCTGCCACTCTTCAGAGAATGAGGCTGGAGAGCTGGTGACGGGGTCTACATAAGGCGAAAGACATACAAAGGTCTACAAAAGCTTTGACAAAAGTAGTCTCAGTGGAGTAAGAAGAGCAAGAAACTAATTGATGAGTGAGGAATTAAATGAAGAGATTAGGAAGAGAAAATGGATAGCCAGGGGTTAAGACAGACTGCTGATATGGACATAGACAAGGATGAGGGAGAGATATAACTCATGATGCAAAGGGGAAAATAAAAATTGAAATGTTTTTATGAATCTTTAATGAAAACTTTTCAGTGTTTTCCTTTCCATATTTTATTATATTTCATTTAGATTCAGAACCAAGTCAAGATTGGAAACCACAAAATCCCTTGTGAAATGGAACATCTGTCTCCTACACAGTCCTTATTGCAAGTCAATGAGTTCTGGTTAAAATCACTTTCTACTTTCCATGTTTGTCTGATGCCAGATTGCTAAATAACTTGAATATTTTTGTCTGTTTAAAACATACACTTCCGTATAAACTGATATTGAATAATTTCGAAACATTCAGTGTTAGGATAATACTTTTATTTATTTATGATGCATTCAGTAGCAAGATGGGGAGTTATCTATGAAAGCTTTCAGATTTGTAAGGAGATTATGTTTCTAGAAAATTCAAGAACTACTTTATTTCAGTCTAATTGCTGGAGATTTGAATTCTTCATCTGTAATGCAGTGCATCACTTGCCACTTGTAATCTTCAAATTACAACGTATAATTTTTTAAATATGGTACAACATCTTCCAGAAAGACAACACTCTTTCCTCTTACAAACTCATCAAATATCAGGGTAGTCAGCTTCCATTTTTTCAAGAGGAGCTTCAAATCACATGTGATTTTAACTGGTGATTTACTGACTTTCATTGTTGTCATGACAACATTATTGAGAATTTTGCTGCACATCTTCTCCAAGCAGGTTTGGTTTGTATATGTACAGTTTTCTTTTAAGATCATTCAGATGAAAATATGAAGCTATATTAAGACAGTTTTTACTCTGGTGTCTCTAAAGATGCTATCAATTTTAGGTAAATGCAAACTGAAATATGCCATGTTTCAGCTGAGACATACCTGAGAAAAAAAAAAGTCCTTCATTTGTTCTGGAGTAGAAATCAGCTTATAAACTCTTACATTACTCACCCAGGCAGAAAGACAAGCCTTCCTGCAAAGGAATAGAGTTACATATCTTGAAAACAAGATGGTAAAATTTCTTTAAACTTTCCTCTATTGCATGTGATGACAGAAAATGTGTGCACAGTTGGTCACTTACCTAAAAATTTATGAATTTTTATGGTGATTCATTTCGAAGTTGTCACAGGGATACTGTTCCCACAGCGGTGAAGGGTAATGATGGTCCAATTTAATGGTTGACCTGTGTGAAAATTGAGGAGCAGTCACTTACCTTAGTGTTGGCTGAAGAAGGGGAAGGACTGTGTGAGCAACAGAAGCAGCTCCCTGCCAGTGCTGCTTGGCCACTTCTTAGCACCACATCCCTCCACATCCCCTCCTTTGGGCTAGTGCTGCTTTGCACAACAAACAAATGGTGGCCTCTGTCTTGTCATAGCACATTCACATCACTTGAAACATTCAATTTTTATCTAACTTCTGTTCTCCTTGTTCCCCAACATCCTGCCACATCACAGGGAAAATACATTTTCAAAAACAAATCAATTCCAATTGTCAAGGATGCATTGCCAAACCACTTTTTCACATGATCTTAGTTTTCTTCTTGCTCTAGATGGCTGGAACCAGATCCCTTGCCTTTAACACCTTCAAGCCCAGAATCTGATGCAGATATTTAATTGTGGTAACTTTATTTTCTGCTCACAGTTTTGGCTACTTCCTCATTGTTATTCTGGTAATACTTCATTGGAAACGCAATGTATTGGAAAACTCCACAACCTCATCACTTTCTTACAGCTTAGCTCCACTCCCAGTAAAGTGCCATTTCCCTTTTGTCCAGGATTTTTGACAGTCCAGAGCACTGACTTCTAATGCTTGCTAGTTTCTTGGCATTTCCAAATATTTTATGGCATATCTAAACATATTGGCTCCTTCACTCATCTATTCCCTGTGTCAGGAAGAGCTCCCAGGGCTCTTACTCCCCATTGATTTTCAGTTTCTGGCAAAGTACTAACAAAGTTTCATATCTCTCAGTTTCACTGGCATCTGCAAATAAATGCTCCTATTTTCATCTGCTCTTTGGGGAGCTTCATGCAACAATTCCTATTCTGTTCAATATGCAAATGCCCCGGCTTCCTTCTCTTCCTACAGAAAGAGAATAGATTTTATAAGGAGAGGCAACATCTTTTATTAGAGTAATGGAGCGAGAAGAAAAAAAGCAGAGGAGCTTGAAAGAACACAAGCCTTCCTTCACCTTGCAAAAAGAGCTGCATGCATGCTGCTAACATATAGCCATGATAATTTCTTAGCTGTCTCACATCAAGAAATGTCTTCAGATATGAATGAAGCAAAAACCCAACACTCAATGGTAAACCTGGTGGGATTGTCAAGGTAAGCTCCCCAGGAGGGTTGAGGAGGGTGTAAGTCCTTTAAGAGGAAAATACAGAACCTCTCAGGTATCTGAACTGCACATGCCTTGAAATAATGAACTTTAGCAAAAATGGTGTTTTATGTGAAAATGCATGGTCATATTCCCTTGTTGTTATTCTTCTGTTTAAAAATCAAAGAGCACAAACTTAGGCAGCCAAGTCACACAACAGGAGTAATGAACATTGATAGCGGGAGTGGATGGTTTCTGAGAAGTCTATAGCTTGAATGTTACTCATCTGGATTATTCAGAAAATACCAATGCATAACAAATACTCAGAGAAAATAAGGGACAATTTAGTGAATGGTCCCATCTGCACTTCTCAAAGCTAGTTAATCAAAGGTGGTGGCAGTGGTGGTGGTGGTGGCAAGTTTAACAGTATTGGAGTCACTGCAATAAAATCCAATTTCAAATGTAGTGACAGCAACAAGGGCAAAATATATGGGAGTGCAGATGAGACACAGAGGAAGCCTCTCACTCTTATTAGTTATGTACAACAGTGACTCTGCTTCAGAATAAGCTCAGAAATCAGTTATTCAACAGTCAGGAGTCCTTTACACAATCTATACACAGCAGAGAAAGCTTGCTGAGGGTTTTATAAAAGGATAGAACAATAATGAGGATGTATGGTCATGAAAATGTGCACTGCAGTGAAGTAAATAAATAATAGAAAAACTAACTTAGGTAAGGTGCAGAAACAAAATCTTTGACTGAAAGTAATGAGAGACACAGAGTATATCCACCTTCACAGTGGAGTAGGATGCAGGGATCTTAAATAGCTGCAAGCCTGTGAACTCTGGACTCAGAAGCAACATAGCCACATCAGAGTGATACAGAGCTTCAGTTAATTAACTGAATTAGATGGCACCGACATGTTTATGTTGGTGTAGATATGCCTCTAACTCCTCCTAGATGGGCTTTAGGCGTTATATCTAAAAATGCAATCTAGAAGAAAACACTATGCCAAGAGTACTCTGGGGACAGGTAATTAAAATGAGAAGGTCAGATCTGCATTCTGCCAAGGAGCGGGATAAGACTGTCCCTAGGTGTGGGTCAGGGGTGTAGGCAGGGCAGCAGAGCCTTGCCCTGGGGTCCCATGGGAATGGAAGCACTTGGAAGAGCTACTGGTTTCAGTTCCAGAAAAATATAGGATTTATAATGCTTGTGTGCAACATCTCTTTTTATCGAGTACTAAATTGTTTTCTGTTCAGCTTGTTATTTGAACCTCTAGTTTTATGAATTAATTCTCTCCTAAGCTTTAACATGATATATATGTCTTCCATACGGTTCCAGTTTCCTTCCAAAGACTTGCTAATATCTTTTTCCTGTTTTATATTAGCCCTTTTTTACTATGTAAGTAGATTTTTGAAATGTTTGACTAAAAAAAATATTACAAAGCACTACAAAAAAGAAAATAAAATATGGACAAATGCTACAATGAGCAAGGAAAATCCTCACCTAAAGCCCCTGTGCGTTGCTCCTGCAGCACGTATTCAGGGGTCTGTCTTGCTGCTCACCAGCACAGACAGGTTTTGCTTTAGAGAGGAGATACGTTCTTCCCTCAGTGCATGACAGTGTTCAATTTTGCTCATAATCTAATAAATAACATGTTCATATGAAGCCATGTCTGTCATGTTGTCATATCAGTCTTACAAAGAGATACACCAGAGCTTTCTCACTTCATAGGAATCAATCTCTTTGTACAACCAGAGGCAACTGAAATCCATTTAAACAGAAATCTGTACGTGTAGTCTCATATACTGGTGGAGAAGCTTGTAGTGAATGCCGTTCAGGGTTGTCATGTAGTTCATGATTCTAGGATCTTGCTCAAACAACTGAACAATAGCATGCATGTGACAAATTGCCACCTTGGTGGCCAAGTGGATAATATACATTATTATGTAGACATTATTTAGACAACAGCATGCAGAAAGCCTGTGAAGCATTTTAAATTGTAGCCTTCATTTTGTACTCCAAATAGTGTACCAAATATTTTGATCATTCCTTTTCATTAAAATTGTATCTTTAACTCCTCTCCTTATCTTGCTATCAGCTTCCACTAAACACATAAGACAGATGAGTGGAAGTAGGATCCCATGGTGTTCTGAGATTAGATAAAGAGATGATGAAATGTCTTAAACTGAATAAGGAAATAACCCAGGTGTTTCAGAGAAGCAATAATAAAAACACTTGGGAAATGAATGAACTCTCATTTTTTTGTGCTATCTGTATTTATGAAAAAGTATAGAATACTTAGATGTTCACAAATAAATTCTAAATTTTATTACTATTTATTTTAGGCTGGTGATCCCCAGCATAGTCATTTTAAGATTATCTTGTTTACAAAGAAAATTCTTTTGAACACTCTTGTAGAAATACTAATTTGTCTGTCATAGGAATTTTATCTGTGTCTCTCTCTGTTCCAAATTTGCCATAGCTACTGCATTGAAAGCAAAGTTGTGCTTTTTCTTTGCAACCTCCTTGCTCCTATAAAAGCCATAATGATGTCAAAGCGTTAAAATTGTGACACCCCACCCACTCACCTCAAATTCCACATAAATTGACAAGACTATATAATCTCTGTGGGACAGGGAGTAAAAAACAATATAGAAGACAGAAATGGCTCTTCTGTCCCACTCTGACTGTAGCAGCACAGTTTCCCTGGGGATGACGTCTGTTCTGGGTCCCTCAACATGTTTCCCTCTGCCAAATTTGCAGGTTCTCAGCCAGAGCAGCCCTCACAGACCACCACTGCCATTTGTGTACCAGAAGGAATGTAAACCTCTCACCTTAGCATCCTGCAGAGCTCTGCCATGGTCCTTTTGTCTTTTATGGGATATGTCCCTTTGTCTCCACTAACGATGCCTGACTCCTGCATTGAAGGATAAGCTTCCTGAGCTCTCTGATGAGCTTTCATGACAAAAATTGTCAGAGCTGATCCTCTTGTTCAGTTTCTCCTCAAAAACTATGGCATTTGTGAGATAGCAGCCAGATAAAATAAAGAGTTGGGTATTACTTCAGCTGCCCACAAATTTATTAATGATAAAAATATTTAGCTTTCCCTCAGACTTCCTGGCTGCATAGCATACATATATGCTTTTGGGTGTGAATGACTTCAAAGTCAGATGATCCAATCACTTGGATTGCTTTCTGCTGTGTGTGACCTTTCTTTAAACTATAGCTGGAATATTAGGGGTCTCTACATGCACACTGTGATTCAAAGTACAACAAGGGCAGCAATGACAGCCCCTGGCATGTCCTGCTGGCCCCATCAGGAACATACAGGAACCTTTATGGGCTGGTATAACTGATAACAGGCAGAGGAAATAACCTGGAGCTCTTCCTGGAAGACCCCAGAAGTACTCTGCTGAAGGGCAGTTGGTATTTGTTAGGTAGACTGTACTTGGTCAAAGCGTGCTCGTAAGCAAGATAGGTGTGTGGGAGGAGGTCTGGGTAGAGCTTAGTGCTTAAGGACATCTCTACTCACTCATACCTACTATTTACACACACAGCTGTACTTTCTACATGACATCTAAGATTCTAAACACAATCTTTATCAGCTGCATGCTGAACACCTTCACAATGTGTCCCTGACACATTAATCCCCAAGTATCCCTAGGAGGAGGCAAGGCAGCCTGTGTCCCAGAGGTGGAAAGGTACGGTACCAAGAAACCGAGTTCCAGAAGTTGAAAAAATATTTATGTGTCTCATACCCCTTGAAATTTGTAGAAGGGAGGCACTTGAATACTGTCAATGCACAGGATCTTGTGGTTTTCCCAGCACCACTGCAATGGCAGGTAATGGAGCAGAGAATTAAGATCACTTCTATTAACTTCTGTGCTACTGCATTAACTACTGGACCATTGTCCCACTCTATGTAACAATGTGGTCTTATTGACATCACCTTCAGGTGCCAGCACCTCCCTGCCTGGCTGCTTCCTTCCTCTCCTCTCTTCTCATGGGAGAGCAGTAACCTGGGGCATCTGCCACTTGTGATGGCAGTTGACAGGGAATGAATGATCTGTACCCTCTTATTTCTTGCGTGGGGTCTTATCCCTCTGTTTAGGCTGGAGACTTAGGGTCTAAGTGTGCATGTTCACTTGGGGTTCCAGTGAAAACCATCCCTAAAATAAATCTTTGCAGCTGAAACTAGTAACAGCTTTTTCCTTATAGCCTTTTTTTTTTTTTCCCTCTTCAGTTTTCCTCAAAAGAAGCAGGTATTTCAGCTTGGTCCATGTTAAAATAAGGATAAGATATGGCCCATGCATTTATAAGCATCTGTTCTTTTGAGTGTATTTATATAAAGCACATTTCTGAGTTAGAGCAGTTACTATGGTATGTGTTCCCATGCTGCCATTTTACATCTACTCTCTAGAACTATGGGGAAAAAGAGTTAATTTTCTTTCTTTTGCACATCTGCTCTCATGTGAAAGGGCCTTTCTGAGGGCTCAGTATAGCTCCTGTGGAGTTCAGCAATAATAGGAACGCATTCTTAGTCTGTATAACCAGGATGTGGATCCATTATTTAGAAAGTATTTCAATTGTCTGATGCCATTCAAATTTTCTCTTATTCAGTGCTGACTACCTACCTCTCTGCGGTGGGAGAAAGAAAACAACCCTTCTTCCAGGGGTAATCACACTGCAATCAAACTGTGCAATATGATTAAGTCTGCCTGAGTCCTTGGTGCATTCTCAGTGCATTGAAACAGTCGTCCCAGAGGACCAGTCCATTGTGTATCATTCCTCTCAGTACTGGCAGCTGATAGAAGTCATAGCCTAAAGAAGTTGCACAATCTGAAAAACAAACATACTAACAGGGGAACGAAGTGGAAAGCCAGAGCAAAGAAAAACAGCATGAAAGAAAAAGATATAATTGGGAAGGGGGAAAAACAGTCCAAAGGAAAAATACATCCCAAGGATACAGAAATGATATTAAAAAACAAACCAAACCATACCAAAGACAAATCAAGAAAGTAAGTTAAGTCAATAAAACAAAGAAAAGCTAGAATGCTTGCTATGGAAATGAAGGAAAAGCATGGAAAGAATAAAATCTGTTTTCTTTCCACAATCAAACCCAGAAAGAACAAGGCAACCAGAGAACACAGAGCAACCCAGAGCAAATTTAAGATTAAGAAAAAAATATTTATGAAAAAATATAACATGGCTCTTATGTGAAACACAGAACAGTCTGCAAAGGGGAAGATCTCTTCACCTTTGACATCCTAAAGGAGATACAGCCTATAAGTACTGTCTGCAAAATGCGCAGTTTGGAAATACCCTGTTAGTTATCTGGATTTCATATGTTTTTATCATTGAAGACTGAGCTGTTTTTATTGCTCACGTAGGACATATGACACCATTTCTGTTTCTCGTTGGATAGTATTACTCTTCAAAGCAAGTTTTAGGTGTAAGTAACTGATCATGACTTTCAATCTGCTCTTCTCAGGCATCTGGGAATGTCAAAAATGAGGCCCCACTGACTTCCTGAAGTTGAATTTCCACCTATGAAATTTATTCTTTTGGCAAGCTTTCCTACTAACAAAAGCACTTTCTGGAATATTCATAAAAAGCAAACATAAACAAGACAAACCAAGGGCTGAAGTAGAGGCATTTGAAAGTCCAAACAAGGAGCTGCACTATTTTTTAATACTGTCACTTAGAGCCACCTGAAAGTAAAAGCAATTTAAAATGTAGGTTTTCTTCCTTTTCATTGTTTGTTCCTTTCCCAAATCAAGTACTTCTGGGCTAGTGGTTTCTCACACAAAACAACTCTCAGGTCCTCCAATGTATGTAATGTCCCACCTCTTCATTCCCCTTGTTTTCACTGACTTCAAAGTTTAGAAGTTCAGCAAGCATGCTGCCCACTGGAAAGTTAATTTCCGGGGTGGGGGGGGGGGGGGGGGGGGGGGGGAGAAAAAAAGAATATTCTTTGCAAGGAAACCCACAAGAGTTTATTAGGAAATCTTTTGAGGTGTTTTATTGACAAAAAGTGTTTGAAAAGATTTCTGTTACCACTGAACTGAGGGGTTTTGTGAGCTGTCACTGTAATACACTGCTGAGAACTCTGGTTTCCATTTCTGATACTGTACAGAAACTTCAGAAGAGGGTCATTTTGTGGTGACAAAACCACATTGTCACTTTTCAAATCTTATTTTGTAAGTAAAATGAGAGTAAGTTTGAGCATTGACTTAGGGCATGATCACTTCACCAGTTCTGCCTGCTTTGGTTTAAGTATTCCCACAGCGGTGTTGAAGATCAGCAGCCCAATTATAGATACCTTTGGCAGTTAAGTCTTACTTTGTCTCACTCACAATATAAGAAACGCATTAATCAATTAGAGCAAGCCCAGTGAAGGACAGCCATGACAGTTATGGCATGAGCACTTGCCCTGCAAGGTGGGACGAGGACATCTGGGCTGGTTCAGCCTGGAAAAGAGGTGGTTTTGGGGGGACCCAACAGCAGCCCCTGGTACCTGTGGGGACAACATCAAGGAAATGGAGCTGGGTTCTTCATAGCAATGCATGGTTAGACAATGAGGAACAACAGACATTGAAACAAGAGAGGTTCAGAATGGATGTAAGAGGAAACCTTTTCTCCATGAGGACAGTCCAGCAGTGGCACAGACTGCCCACAGAGGCTGTGCAGTCTTCATCCTTGGGTGCTTTCAAGACCTATCTGATACAGCCCTGAGCAACCTGATCTTGTCTCACAGCTGACCCTGGTCTGAGCAGGAGTTTGGACTGGAGACCTCTTGAGGTCCCTTCCAATCTGAATTTTCCTGTGATCTGCATTTCAATGTTAGTGACTGGTGACCAGGTGAGTGTTAAGACTTAATAGGTTTTATATGAATAATGGTGAGTTGAGCTCAAGCACTTACATGCTACTTATTAGTGCTAGCCAGATCAAAAAGTCTAAAGTTTGCCACATACATCGGTACGTACGTAAGAAATTTAAGATCTTGAATCATCCCAGACGCTTAAAATCTGCTTGACCAGGGCCTACACTTTGCATCATTCTCCTATACACTTGTAATGTAATGATTGTATCGTAGGGCCACAAGGATCTCTGACAGAAGTGCTAAAATATTAATGAATTCAGATGTCAGCAGGAAAGATTAACAAACATAATCCCAACAAACTCAGCCACAGTTAAGCAGCACGATTATACCACATAAATTGGCATAAGTAATATTTGATAGAGAAAACTAGACATATAGCCCCATGCAATAATGGAAGTGAAATTATTTTAGAATAAATATGAGCACCTGAATGATCTGTGGTGTTGTGTTCACCATTTTAGTATTTGTTGTTAACTATGTTTACTGCAAACACTAATCTGAGGACTGCTGACTTCTTTGCACAGACTTAAGTAGAAAGGTCTGAACTGCATCCCTGGCTTGTGACTGCCTTTCATGGGGAGGCATAATCTGCAAAGTGTATAAATCATGACATATTATACTCCATGCAGTTTCTAGGTTTGCCTCTAAAGAACCCTGCATGTTATAGTTACATTTGCAAGTAATGTAAAAATATTTTCCTTGGGCTGTGAGGAGCTCAGCTTCCCTGGTAAACAACACTATGGCAATAAGAGTTATTGTAGTTGCAACAAAAATTAGGTGTTTCCCTCCTCACAAGCAGCTAGCATAGTCTTCAACTCAGCAAAGGAAGGATTA
Source organism: Caprimulgus europaeus (assembly GCA_907165065.1). Next base: position 16,855,977 of record OU015526.1, read on the forward strand.
GTACTTTGTGCAGCTTATTGGCAGCCCCAGTTTTCTGTTGCTCTCCCCAGGAAAGATGCACAGACAACATTTAGCAGCAGGGACTGGTGCGTGGGCACAAATTCCTTTAAGGGCTCTGGTCTAGAATTGCTGTGGTAATTGACTGTTGTGGTGAGGAAGGTGGTTGGGTATGAATGGTTACATGCTCCTTATGGCTGTCTTGCTGCTTACCCTGGCCCTGCCATGGGTTAGAGAAACCCAGAGTCTGCTGGAGTGTTTGGCAGCTCCTGTGCAATAAGACTGGGACTCGCTGACTCCTGTTTTCCAGAGTCCTGTGATTGGTGTAAGAGAAGACAAGCAAGGGCTGCTTTACAGCACAGGTAGGACTGTACCCACGAGGGGTACTGTGGCAGTTTCCATGAGTTTTCTGTTGCTGAGGAGCAGATGCTCATGTTCACTCTCCCAAAATGTCCTGGTTGCTTTTCCTTTAAAATCCATTGTGTATTTTTCTTTCACAATCAGCTGTCTGTTCTTTATGAAAGCTCTGTCAAAGATACTGTGCATACACCTGGTTAGCTGTCATAGGTAATCTGCTATTTTTGCTAATGGCTACAGTTGTCTGGAACTGTTCTGCATCTCTAGACTCTGAATAGAGGTGCTGTCTGCAGTGTACTCATTTCCCATTTTATTACCAATGTAATGGTTCCTTTGCAAAGATTAATTGAGTCACAGGGCCTCTTAATATAAGCAACCTCACAGCAGAAGAAATAAATTGGTATAGTTTATCCTAGATATAAAAAATGCTTCAGATGTTTATTTAGTAAGCAGTGGCATGAATGACTTAAAAATACCCACTGTGCAATGTCAAATGAACATTAGAAAGGCTATACTGAAAAAAATCCAGATTTCATGAGAAATCATTCTTATAATATAAACTTTACACCATTTTCTTACATTTACACATAATTTATTTTACTATTTGCAGACAAAAAGCCCTGTCAGAGACTTACCTGGTTTGTATAGTATTAGAGTCAAAGGTGCCTGGCCATACAAAATGCAAAGAAGAGGACCATTTCTGTTCCTAAGGAACCACAGGACTCCCTGATGCCCAAAAGCTGTCCTGACACAATACCAGAAGAGAGCATGATTATGTATAAATCAATTAGAACAGATATGCCTGAGATGGCTCTCTTGGCAGTTGAGTATGATGTTCACGGACTGTGCTTCACATGAGGTGGGCTGAGTCCAAAAGCAGAATAGTTATGTTCTTGGTTATATGTTTTTGGGTTCCCATTAACTTAGGCACACTCTGCTGGGTGGTGTTGGCCTGCTTGCAGTTGCCTGAGATTAAGATTTCCAGAAAGCCTTGGGTCTTCAGTAGGAAATGCTGACAGGAGAAGTGGATATCCATTGCACAGTGCTCTGTTGCTCTGCCAAACCTGACTTACCCACACCCTCTGTGAGTACTTATCACTGGGTGAAGAGGGACACCCCATCACAGCAAAAAAGTTTGTATTGGTCGCAATACTCTCCGAGTGGTGCAGAAATAAGGTAGTGGAGAAATTCCTGTCTGAGCATATTGTGTAGCTTTGCAGTACCATAGATGATACAGCTATTTACATGACCACCAGGAGATTTTACTGGCAGAGTCCAGAGTACTAAAGCAACGATAACAGACTAAGGCCTTAGTTCTTAGTGCTTATTGTTATTCCATACCACTAACTATGAGCACACACACACACACACACACATACACATGGTTATGTATCTGAGCTAATGTGGTTACACTGCTACATGATTTATTTCACAGGTTTTTAAGACATTTCATAGTGTTGCACAATCTTTCTGTAAAGACTAAAAAGCAAAAACTGTGGAAATGCTCAAGAAAGGATTAAGAGCCTAATTATCTCACTAGTAGGCTTGACAAATTAAAGTTTTTGGAAGAGACTGGGAGATCTGATCTGTCATAATTGTAGCAGGATACAAATTTTTCCAAAATTTCAGTGACGATTGGGTTGTTGGAGCTGAATTGAACTGATCTATTATAGAGAAGAGATTAGGAAAAAAGTTCGTATTCATGTCTAGATCCCTGCTTACATCAAAGGCTGGTGAAATTTGGATGAGAAGCTGAAGGTAATATCCATGTGTAATTTTAGTTGACATTTTTATGCCTAAGAACTCCACCTGCCATCAGAAGAGACGGCTATTTTGTTCTCAGAGCTCCTCATTTGCTTGTCTCATATATTAAGTACTACGATGATACATCTTTATCATGTCTTCATTACATACCAGTATTTCCAGATACTGTGCCTTCTCTCCTAAATCTATGCCTCAGTACACAGAGTGGATGAGGCTTGTTTAGACAGTAGCTATTCAATACTTTTTCGTCTTTGTTCTTTGCAGTGGTTCTTACTTTGTTTACAGTACATTTTTCAAACCCTCTTCTACAAACAGAATCATTAATTTTTCATGTTTTTTTTAGTGGAGCTTATTTGTATAGACTTTTAGCTTTTCACAAACTTTCCCTTTTTCACAGCATTTTTGAGAGATAAGTAGAGTCATCTGCATTTCGCAGTTGTCAAACAAAGATGCAGAGAGACTAAAGTAAAAGAGAATAATTTGGTGTTTTTTTCATGTATGTAACATGATATGGTGTTTTATATGTTTAGAGTTCTACCTCTTTTAACATCCACTGCAGCTGTGAATCTTCAGTTTCTCACTTTCCTGCCAAATTTCAAGTGCCTTCTCTAAGGACAAGAGCTTATGAAAGAAGAGGTCACCAGCATTTCGAACACAGGCAAAACCTAGCCTCATTTGGAGAAAGGTTATGAATGGTTAGAGGTAAAATGCTCCACAAAACTTCAGTCTGAGGCAGTCATGGGGCAGATAACATTTCAGTCTATTTTATTAGGATTTAACACTTCACATGCAAACATAAACGTCCTACTGCAGTGTTTAGCAACCATAGTAAGAGCTGATGCTTTCAGACAAAGAGCACTCCTCTAAAAAAGTGCTGCTGAATACATGATAACCTAAGGGTCGTGTTGGATTCTATTTAAGTCCTGAAAAGAATGTCTTGTGCTGTGAATGCTTCTCTGTTCCTCACAACTATGAAAAATACTGCCTCTCAAACCTATAACAAGATGCTTTTTTGTGTGAACTTTCAGTTTTAGACCAGATTTGGAAATTTCATTCCTTGAAATACTTCAGAATCTGTTTCCTGAAATTCAGATATTTCAGTGAGAAAAAGGTGGTCTGAAATTTCAGCAAAATTTTGGTGTGAGTCAGAACAAAATGAAATATTATTCATATTAGGTCTTTTATGTGGAGTCTTATATCTTTGCATTTTCCATACTATTTTTTCCCAACATGATCTCCTTTTTCAAGCTGAAGAATGGTCTTATAGTTAAGGCATTCAAGTGGGATTCAGAGTGCATGAATTCATTTCCCATGCCTGCTTGGAAAATGCTCCTTGTGGTGGATTTGTTCTATCTCTGGTGCATTTTCCCATCTGTCAAATGGCTACCACAGTAAAAAGGCTGCCACCTGGCAAGTTTCTTACTGGCTGATGCAGACTTATTCTTGTCTTGTCAACTACTGGTGAGGCAGCTCAACCTACCAGTTTCATGTCATCTAGAATGTGACAGACTCAATAGCCATGTGCCTGGGGGTGACCTGTTAGTGCACCACAGCTGTAGTAGATCTCAAAGCCATGACATTTAGCTCTCATGCACAGAGCAAAATGCACATATGCAGCATCTCCAACACATCTGGGCCCACTAGAGATGAGTGCAAGTGCCATATGTGTACTCTCCAATGATTTCTGAAGGTATCTGGTTCAGGTTTTGTACTGGGTCTGAAGATAGCAGAGCTCCTGATCCCAGTATAGGCCTCCTTGCTTCTAACAGGAACCAAATTAATAAGGAAAGACAGTTGTCATTTTTAGTCTTAAATGGCCTCATGTTCTCAGAGACAGAGTATTTGAAGAAGGCAAAAAACCTGTGTGCATCTACAAATACCTGCACACTCAAGATGTTCCCAGTTACTGGGCTAAATAAAATAATGAGTGGTGGGTTTAGTGATACGAATGCATTTATCAAGGCAGGAACAACAAGAATGATGTTACTAAAGAAAAAAGCGGACTGTTTTAGCAGTGCTTGCATGAGAATATTTACATTAGTTACAAGACAAAGAATAATTTTGCCAGTAAAAACATATGCTTCTTAATCTTAACTAGCATTCTTTGCTTTTTGCCAATAATATCTCTTCAGTACTGTTTTTAGAGTGATTATAAATAAATCTATGCCACATTTATGTGTACTGTACTGCTATATTACTCTAACTAATCTTGATATAACTATCAGGAAGTGAGTTAGCTGTTCACTCTTTTGTATTTAATGGATCCCAAGTCACATTTTTCCTAGATAATGGAAATGTGATGAGCATTCTGACAAATTCTCTTTATATGAATCTTTCTTTATTTTTGCACTAGAAATAATGACAAACATTTATACAATCCTATATCTGAACTAAGTAAATTAATTCAAGATTCCCACTCTGAATTTCTGCTTATGAAGCCATGAATATATTTCCTGTTCTCTTTATTTCTCCAAAGGGATGCCATCCATTCTCTCTCTATAAAAGCTGTAATCTAAAGACTGCTGATAGCAGTGTGATTGGTAACATGATGCTATTTTATTGGCATATGGGGTTAAGAAAGTAACATGCAAGTGAATAGATTTTGAATGTATCTTGTTGTTTGATGTCCATCACGTAGAAGAACCAATTCTAATGTTAGCAATTATGGGCTTTTTTTCTTTGCCATCCCACAAAGCAGGCTTGATTTTTCATTCATTTATCCTGTATTCTGCTCAATTCATTGACTTCACTGAATTTATACTGATTTCAATGTAAGTTAAGAATTAGATTCAATTTGCTGTTGCCAGAATAAATTACTCTCAAGGGGTATGACTGAGGTTTAGAAAAAGGGCAAATGGAAAGACTGTGGTTAAATATGTGTTGGATCAGGTTCATCACAAACTTTGCAATTCTTCTCCACAGCATTCTCTAGCGAGCCTTTGAGAGAGGTTTTGGTGGAGTCTAATGAGGTCTGTTGAAAAGATCTGGGACCTTTGGCAGCCAGAAATCAAAAGAGCTGAAGGGTTAGCCAAGAAAAAATGAGCATCAGGTACTGAGGAAGAAGAATGAGCAGATCACAGTATTTTTTTATTATTACTATGACTAGACTGCTAGTGGTGCCCTGGGCTGAGGTTAAGCTAACCATACAGGATGTGGAGAACTACTGCACATGGCTTAGGAAACTGCTGGATGTGGCAGATAACAATGTAAGAGGCTGGCAAATGTTATAGTTAGCACTGTGAGAGATGCCTGGATTTTATAGGAGTTACATGAGAGTGGGTTGAACTTAATGGGAAATTAGAAGGAAATGTTGAGAGCCTTTTGAGGGTGGTATATTTCAAGGACAGCTGTACACATCAGAAACAATATAGGAAGTTGAGATGACTGAGGAAACCATAAAAAACCCCAACCCAACAAACCAAAACAAAACCCCACCAAATTTCTGTATCGGTATAACAAAAGTAGGATCAGTGAGGAAAAAGTAATTGGAGATGAGTTGTTCATTTGTGAGGAGACTGAGTTGGGGAAAAGGAGGTCCAAGGAGGGCTGAGTAACTGGGAAAGGCATAATAGGGTGCAAATTGTATAATCCTGGCTGCTGTGAGTTATCTGCCAGGCAACTCTATGCTTGATCACCACAGTCTAATTTGGACAAAAAATGAAATCTCTCTTTTTTTTACTGTATGACACTCATCAAACCTGCTGCAATGGTCAGGACTGGGGTGAGGACAGGATGCTTTCTCTTGTGTGCAGGGGATCACCTAGGAGAGCAGACTGAGCTGTGTCAGTGCCCATCCCATGCTTGATGGTATTAACATCTACTCACCACTTCCTATCATTAAATTTTAATAGATTACTCCCAGAAAGTGAAATATTTATTGAAGACTTTGACCAGCATTAAGACTGTAAAGTCTGAGGTGCTGCATACATCCAGACATTTCCAAGGTCAATAAATGCCACCACTCATCACTTGTATTAATGCTACTCAGGTGCCTTATGCCTTTGCCTACCCTGGTCAAGCTGTGGTTCATCACTGAGTGTCAGATAGTACTTAAGGAGTAACATTTATCAGTTTTTATGAATTCAGTCTACATTGCCAAATAATGAGGTCTAAAACCTGACCTTTTAAAAGGTGATTGCCCAATAAGAAATACCTTTCTAAGTTTAAGTATCAATATTGAAAAATCCACTGTCCTGCAGCCAAGTATTTTTTTTGTTTTAAAAAAATAGTTCTGAAATCATGACTCCACAGTTTTTTGGTTTCTTTGGAAGCAGCTTATCATCCAGTAGAGGGAGCACAAGCTACCTTAAAAATGACTAAAGACCAGTTGAATCATCTTAGTTAAATAATTTATAGTACAATTCTTATATATTTCAAATAAATTATTCAGAAAATATATTTTTCCATTATTCACTAGTATCTAGAGCTCCTGGAATAATTTTCAACTATATTAATCACAGATTTTACTCAGTGAATTAAATTATTATTTAAAATAAAACATCTATACCCAGAACTGTGCAAACCACAGAAAGCGATGGTGAGGGCAAATAAAGACATCATCAGCTAGCTATTCAGATGACTTAGATTATAACAGAGCATATGAGACAACACATATTGATTTTAATGATGGGATAGTGGATCAAGGCAAGCATAAAAATGAAAAAAAATTGCCAGAAATGCAAAAAAACCCCAGAGAATAGCATTGTGTTAGCTGTTTCTGACATTGATATCCACCAAGCATTAATGCTGTATTGGAAGAGATGCTCTACATGTTAAGATCAAGAGAATGGTATGGTTTGTCAGACAACACAAGTGATACATTTTAAAAAAAGAAAAAGACTACTAAATGATATCAGTATTAGGAAAGAAAAAAGTTTCATTAGTTGGAAATTAATAGAAATAGTAGAGATTGTGTCTCAGATTTTCACAAACCCTCAGGCTTGGACTGCTACTGTAATGAGATCTGGACATTATTCCCATTAGGTGAGGGAAGGAGAAGGACAAATAAAGGAAAAAACATACCTCTTGCTAGCTTCTTCCTCAGATTGTAATGTGGCAGGAAGAGGTGCTATTTCACAATGAATGAGGTGTGGGGTAAGATGACTGAGATGTACAGCTCTGAAAAATTTGAAACTCTCAGCCCAAATCAAAGGCCTAGTTCTCTAGAGTCTCTGGAAGCACACCATCTGCTTTGAGGATATTTAATTTCCAGTGTGGGCATTGTCAGCAATGGTAGGAAATTAATCCTGGGGATCACAGGCTACTTCTGTAACAGATCTACATCATCAGGACATTGGTGACCTTATTAATGTTTATAAATATATGAAGGGTGAGTGTCAGGTGGATGGAGCCAGGCTCTTCTCAGTGGTATCCATCGATATGACAAGGGGCAATAGGTGCAAGCTGGAACAGAGGAGGTTCAGGTTAAACTTCAGAAGGAACTTCTTTACTGTGAGGGTGACAGAGCACTGGAACAGGCTGCCCAGGGAGGTTGTGGAGTCTCTTTCTCTGGAGACATTCAAGACCCACCTGGACGCCTTCCTGTGTGAACTCATCTAGGTGTTCCTGCTCCGGCAGGGGGGTTGGACTGGATGATCTTTCAAGGTCCCTTCCAATACCTAACATTCTGTGATTCTGTGTGATTCTGTGACACTGTTGATCAACAAAGTTGATCTACACTTGTTTAAATTTTGTTGTACATTGTGGCAAAGGTAATTAAAGCTATAGCTGATCAACTTGGTTTAGGATTTTATAGATTCAATTATTAAGTTTTGTGTCATGGCTGGTAGTTGTTTTTCCCTGGGAAAACATCAGCAGGCAGTTGCTGTTGAAGTAGGACGTTCAAATGAGACCATGCAGGCAAAAAAGACAGATAGTTTCTTTTCTTTTATGAATTTGAATATATTAAGGTTACCTATTTGTGGTATATTTTAGTTTGCCTGAGTTAAATGAGAGTATTAACTCCTGCTGATGTCAAGTCATCAAACATGCTTAGGATGTTCTAGATTGCAATCTTTAAGTTGTATGAGGAACAGATTTTGGGCCTCACAGAGATTGATATTTAGTGTCATGACAAGCCCAGTCTTATCTTTCACCTATGACTGATAAAATCTTGCCTGTTATTATATTTAATATGCTACCTGTGCTACAGCTGTCGTCAAACTCAAGATTTTTAACAGTGTCATGGCCTGTTTTCCCTTTTATGCTGAATTAGAAAAAGTATTTGCTACTGTAACCTATGCAGGTAACTTTTATGGTAGAAGACCCTTGCCCACCCCTGTACTGCATGTGCTGGAGTTCCACTTTCTCCTGGACCACACTCTGATGCTGACTGTACTCGCCTTCACCTTGCAGCCTTTCCTCCAGCTGGCATCAGTGTGCAGCCTTTGAGATCAGTCTCAGAAAGCACAAACACAAGAAGTCATCCTTAAAAAGGCATTGGAGAGGGGGCTGACATTCTTGGTGCATTCCAGCTATGGTGACCTTGTGGTAGGGTTAGCATGGGACCGATGAACCAAAGCATTTTATTTCAAGCTATTGAACACTGCTCCCTCCGTTACAGTTTCAAAGGTAAAGATTTGTATTCTAAATGAAGCAATGACCTTTGATCTCATTTTTTAATTAAGCATCTAGCTAGAAGGTTTCACAGACCATGTTATTACTTGTGAGTTTATTATTAGATATTAAGATAAAGGATTCAGAGTATATGGTCCAGGGCCTTTTTATTTTCTTACAATGCCTTAAAACTTGCTCTCTGTCTCAAATTTTAAAGATTTTATGCTAACAATAAAATCCAAATTAGAAAAATGATGGCTTATTCTTATAAAGAGGTTGGGCCAAATGGTATCAGTGCGACTTATTTGAAGTTAGTAAGCAGAATTTGTCCTGTGATATCTCAAAGAATTAGGCATATTAGAAAAGGGTTGGTCATTGAAAAAAGTCAAGTTAAACTAGACACCAAAGCTGACTATAGCCTGCCAAAACCTCCACACAGAAGCTTTGAAGTGGAATGAAAAGACTAAGTGAAGTCATAATTACATCTTGTTTAACTTGGCCCTTTAAACAGCTAACACTTTAACTTGCTTTCCCTTTTCCAAGCATCTGCATACTGCAGAACTCTTCAAATCAGCATACAGCTTAATCCACAGATGATTTAAAATTAAATCTATATTTTATGCTTCTGCTTTGAATATTGTGCATGTACATAAGTGTATATTTAATGGCTTTAAGAAGTCAGGACATTTTTTTCCTTCAAGATGTCTTTCCTTTTTCTTTTGAAAGGTGGTTGAAATCATACAGTATATGCCTTTGTGGGAAAGAATTAATCTTGGACTGGAATGTATAGGGATGATTGTCCTAATAGGATTTAAGCTATTTTTTCCCCTTGCTTTTCAGTATTTACAGTGGCCAGGAAGAAATGGGTTTGCGTGGTTATTTCCGGTATTAGTTTCTGTTAGAAAGATGCACTAATGGCCATTTAGTTCATGGTGATTATACAGAATGCCAAAAATAGGATTAGAACCTTTGACTGCCTTTTAAAAGATAACTGGCTTTCTATTGTGGTGCTAGGTGTACTATTTTTTTTCTCTTTTTATGTCCCATGCTAAAGGTTCAAAAAGAAGCAGCCTGGTTACTAAATTGTCTGATTTCTTTGGTTCCAGCCACTCCAAAGGGATCCATTTTCACAGTAACTTTAATTATCTGAACCTTGATGTATTGAAATAGTGTTAGTAAGGTGTTGGAGGCAGAGAGAAAGATGTGAAATTAGCTTCCAAGAAAAACAACTTGATATTTTGCTCAGAGCTGCGTAGAAATATCTTTATGAGAGAGTGGCATGATAGAAATATATTCAGGTTAAATAAGTCTTCTCCCATTGGTAGTTGGTCTCATCTGCACTGTACACTTGGGTGTTGTACCAGCTAGTTCTCCTCCTTTCCCAAAGTCAGAAGAGCAGTTTGTTTCGCTCAGCTGAAGCGTCTGCAACATGAGGTCTGCCTATAGCCTGAATACCACTGCTAGCAGTGTATCAGGCTCCCAAAAGATAATGAAATTACTGTGCAATGTTCCCACCCTGAAGCCTCTTACTAAATCTGATCTAAAAAAAATCACAGAATCACTCAGCCCTCCAGTCCTGCTTCTTTTGAAATTAGAGACTTTTTTTTTCAAGAAAAATTCAGAAAAAAAAATAAAAATGAGTGCCACAGTATCAAGAGCAGCCTCTGGCACTTCAGGTTTCCTGATGAAGAGAGGCTCTGTGTTAGATACGTTGAAATATGATGCTTGCAGTATGTCCAGATTACATAAAAATGTACGACCTGTATACAAAATAATTCAAAACCTCAGGAAATATATTTCTTTTCTTACCTGTCGTTTCTTTGCCTCAGTGCAGCTTGCAGAGGTGAGAAGAGTCAGTGAATTAATTTCACTCTGAGAGGATTTTAAAAGCATGAGAGTTTTAAAAGCCCAGTCTCATTCTGGTTACTCCTGCCGACTTCATTAACTTTTCACCCCTGCAAGTCACAGGTCAATCTCATATTGAAAACTTGCTCCCACACTCTTAGGTAATGCCCTTGGTGAGAAATTGCAATTAATAAATAACAAACAGTAATATGTGCAAGACAATGCATATCCTGAGAGAAGAGAGACTGAGATTTTATAAGCAGCTGAACAATATATTCTCAGATTCTAGAGGAGAAGCTAAGACAGATCCCCTCCGTCCTATGTAGCAGTATATTGCTCCACAAATTTATTGCAATAAGTTGTTTTTTCCCCTCTGTAAACAATTCAGATAGATGTGAACAACTTCCAAATAGCAACATAAGTTTAATTCATCTGTCTCAAGTGACATAACATATGTCACTGGTGCCTGTTGCAGAAGCAAGGAAGTCTGCTACATCATGTAGTATTATGCTTTATAGCCAAGCAAACCGTGTTGTTAGTACCAGAGCATTTTGAAAGAGAAATCTATGTAGCAACTATGGCAATCCTTTCTGCATGCACTTCTCTTCTGCAGGGTGTTAAATTTTACTTGTTTTGGGAGAGACTTGGTAGAAAGATAGAAACTCTTGGAAGAGAATGGGTTACTGCATCTATTCTAGGTAAAAAGTTCTTTCTGAGGCTAAAAGACAATGCTTTCTTTCTCTCGCTTTTCATTTTCTATTTGCTGTGAACGTAAAACAAGACCTGAATGAAAAAAAGTGATGTAAACTCAGTGATTTATTAAAATGGTGAGTCTTCTCTCTGGATAGTTAAGCAATTTTTAATATAAATTATCCCTCTTTAGTAGTCTGCATAGTACAGTTTGGTAACAATTTCAGTCATAAAACACAGAACCTGGATTACAAGTGAGGTTATGTCAGTCTAGTGGAGACATTTTTGAATAGTGCCAATAGGTGACATTAGCCAATTGCATTTCTATCATAGAGATATGTCACCTAAACTCAGGTTTTGTCATCACCCAAGCTCTAGACTGCTATGAAAACAATGGTCAACCTAAACCTTCCCTTTTCAGAGAGTGAAGCCAAACAGGTAGGAAGACCTTGGGTAGCGCCGATAGCATTCCCAGTTCCAAATCTGTTATTTTAAAAGCTATGTCACTATTTGTGTAATATGCTCAAACAACAACCCGAATCTGTTCTCCAGCCCCACAAACAACACAGGCTTCCTAAATTTGCATAGAATTTCAAGCTAACTCTTTAGAAACATAATGTTGAAAGACTTAGGAGTAAGGTAGAGTAATGGCATGTGGTATCTATAAAACTGACTGTAATATTATAACATAAAAAACTTTTCAAACAATTTAAAAGTACTGAGACCTAGGAGTAGAAATGAAGACATTATGGTTGCATTTTTAAGAGTCAAATAAGACATTGAAAAAGTAAGTTCTGCCTTTAGCCATTTCTATACAGTGTGAAGCCTAAAACTTTTTATCAGCCAGAGAAGACAAAAACAACTCCAAAGAATATATACAACCCTCTTCACTGAACAGATGTTTTACCACTTACAAGCTACAGTCTTGAAATTTTTAGAATTACTCAAACACTGCAGAAGCTGTGAGGCCTCTCTGTTTATTGCTCCTGCTGGATATAAAATAATAAAATAATGATTTGTTTGTCATTTTATTTTATGGAAAGTTTTACACTTTCTAGTCCAGAACAACTGTGTTGATCTTTCAAACAAGAGGTAAAACTTGAGGTTTTAACCACTTCTGTTCATTAATATCCCTTGAGGGTGTGAGAGGATTTTTTGGGGGCAAGATTAGGAGTATTAGCATCCTGACTAAATTACCACTCTGGTAATTACATTCTTCTTATCTACACATCCCCCTGCAGCTTCAGTGGAATATGGTTTGTTCCTCTCCTGATGTGTTGTGCAGTGCTGCTATGTGCTGTTAAATGGTTGTATTAAGTGTGCCCCAAAGCTGTCACTGAAAACAAGTAGCCTAAATTTGCTTATTAGGCACTCTCTATCCCTTCTCTTTCTGACTCTTTGGACTGGAATGGGGCTAGGGACACTCAAATGATGGGCATGGGCAGCACTGGCCTCCTCCTCAGGTGTAAGCAGCACCTTCCTTGGGTAAAGCCTTAGGAGTGAGAGTTACTTTGCCATTTGTAGAGAAGGAAAAATTTCACTTCTCATACCACATGCCCTTCACGTGTTTCAGAAAGAACCACAAGGGCGAGGGAAAACTAAGGGCAAAAGCTGATGGGAGCACATGTGAAGATCCTCAGGCCACTAATATTTTCCATGCTGCATACTGGCTGTTTGTCACAGTTTCCCTCTTTGCTAGGAAGGGTGTGGGAAAGGACTTTCAAAACAGCTTAAAGGACTGAAGTGAAGAAATTGCATTCAATTTCAGTGAGAGCAAAGCACCTAAACACACAGGTCCCTTGGAAATCCTAACTATTGAATATAATAGTAGGGAGCAGAGCCAGAGGCTCCAGGTGATCCTCTGGGTATTAAAGTAATGCCAAACCCTTTTATGTGTAAAACTCTCAGATTCTGCAATGACAGGAGCAATACAAACCCTTAAGTAGACAGATAATAAACCATGATAAAATATGAACTAGACCCTTTCTTTCCCAAAATAAATGGTGCTGGGTTTGCTGGTTTTGAAGGATGCTCTTTGGCTCTGCTCTTGGGGCAGTGGGAACTGGTGATAAGGCAAGCAACACAACAAGCAATAAAAAAGTGACATTGGCCGGTTTAGGGAGGCTCTGCTCTAAGAGATACCTTGGCACACACAGAGAAGTCAGCCTTGACTAGTCGGTAGCTGATGATGCTTATGAAATTAAGGTACAAGCAAGGAGAAGATGTTTTGGGGTTGTGATCAAGCCCGTTATGACTAAGAAGGTGTCCAAGCCATTTCTACCTTCAATTTGGGGTGAAATGATCACCAAGAACAGTCTACCACTATTGTGTCTTAAGCCTTAAAAATGTCATGAGCTAGAAAGAACTACCAATATGTGTAAATGGTGCTTATGACTGGCTGGTGGGATGTGTAGCTGTAATGGTGAAGTACTCTTTGCATGTATACAACTCTTTTTTTGTAAACTGCTCTGTTTATATCAATTTTAATGATACAAATATTATTAAGAAAGAATTGTTGATTGACAGTTTCAGCTTCCTAAATTGCAATTTTTGGGGATGACTCACTTTATGCCAGCTCATTGTGAACCTATAAATGTATACTTATATAGCTGATATAACAGCTTTACCTTCGGAATTATAAATTTTTCAATAGCATAAGTATTATGATGGGGCAACAAAAGCCATTTTATCATTAAAAGAAATGGCAGTAAAACAGTTGGCCATACAGTGTTATTTCATTTTGCTTGGAGAGCTTTTGATGACATCATTAACTTATACATTATAAGGATAAGAATGTCAGACAATATTCCTGGCAAGTTAAATATTATTGATACTGGAGTACAATAAAGAAAGTTAAAACAGAGCCATCATTCATCTTCCCTGCAAGTAAAAGTAAAGTAAAACATATTTTGTGTTAGTATAGTTTGCATAAGTTATGAGCTACTGTCTGCAGGCAAGTTCTTTGAACTTTGTCCTAGTAATGGTGGTCATAAACTCCCAGACAGTAAGTGAGACTCTAAAGAGATAACCACTGAATGAAAACACGATTGAGGGAGAATCTCTGTCTAACAATGACGTGAACAGAAATTGCCAGTGTTTTGCCCAAGAAGGTCCAGGGTGCTTGTTAGCAAGAGCAGGAATGTGAAGGAGAGTTAATCAGGTGAGGACATCATGCCATTTGGTCTTTGCTGTGATTCTTGGTTAGTTCAAGGGAGGCACTGGGAAGCTAGAAGGGTTCCTGAGAATTGTGACAACGATTTAAAAATCCAAGAGCAAAGGATTCCAGCACCTAATTTAGTTTAGTTTATAAAAACCAAGGTTACTGGCAAACTGAACAGAATCTCTAATGGTTATGCAGGGAAGATAATTAGCTCTTCAATTTGGGAAGCAATACTAGAACTAAAACAAAGTGCTGGAAGATAAGGCTAAGGCTAATATTGGATGTATTCTATAAAATACTCCATATTTAAATTAAATAAATTAGGACTATTATACAGCATATGTTAAACAGAACAGCCTGGCACAGGTGCTCCCTCTGGCTTAATTAGGCAATTAGGAGTCTCAGAAATCAACAGTAATATCCCAGCAGAAAGTGGTAGGGCCCCACATGCATTCCCCCCCAGCTCCTGGGAGCCCCTAACTATCCAAAGAGTTTCAGAGCTGGTGAAATTTGTCTCCCATTACTATGACACTGTCAGTGGACAGCAACTCCTTGCTCTTATGCATGATCAGTTCAGAAAGTAAATCCCGCTGTTCCTGGCACTTTGGTTAATAGCCTTAGGCTCTGATGCAGAAAATATGTGAGCACAGCCAGATATACCTGTAACTCACACAGGAGCCACTTTCAAATTTATAAAGATGCAGATAGGAGATGAGTAGGGTGCTCAGAAGCTGGAAGCAGATTTCAACCTAAGCACATCACTCAAAGTGCTGTTTTGAACTTGGCCCTTGAGATAGGGCAAGTAAGCAGTCAGATAAACCTCTCTTTCTCAGCCTGCTGGTTGAATTGATTTTCCACAGAAAACATTCACGGAAAAAACACTATTTGAGATACCAGAATATGTGCTTGGCTGGGGATTAATTTTGGAAGTATCGGCTGTTTATGAAAGATTTGTATTTATTAACCCGCAACAGAAAATTTTTGGTGGTTTGAGAGTACCTTTAAGGCTTTGCACAAAGATGCTAGCACTACAACCAACCAACCAACCCAAAAAACACTGTTGTTAGAGCAGGAATGATTTATCAGAAGGTCAGTTAAGCAAAGTGGGAGTGATAGCCATTCGGATTTTGGCAGTCGTTCTCTACTAGTAGAGTAGCTAAGAGCCTATAGAAGTCTTCTGTGCTGAGATGGTTTTTTGTGTTAAAAGAAAATAACTAATTGTGCTTGCACAATCTACTCTCAGCACTAAATTAACAACATTGTTCAACATTATAATGAACCTATAGGAACCTCATAAACAATTCAAAATTATTTTCAATAATATCCTTATAATTAATAAATTTATGACAGTTGAGAAATTAAGTCAGTTACTTACTGTGCACACTAAATACTTGAGATATATCTGGACATCTTGTTTGGTCTCTGTAAAACTCACTGATCGTGAATTTTATGGTATTGCCCAAAGTGTGTGTTTTCTATCAATACAGTAGGATCAGATAATCATTGCAATGAGAATTAGCTACTAAAATTCAAACAGATGAGTCACTGTATTTTAAGGACCATATATGATGTCCCAATGCAGGGAAGCACTTAAAGTCAAAATCAAAAAGAGCTTTGATGCTCAATATGGGATTTAGGTAGAATTTAGGTATCTAAACAGAAAAATGTAATCCTGAAAATCGTTTTTAAGATTCTGTTTAACCCAAGGAGTGTCAGAACTCCATTGACAGCTTGTTATTTTAGTTTTCAAGCAATACGATGTTGAATAATGCACCAGTCAGAACTGCTGTACTAGCAGACCTCATCCACAAGGTGATTAGCACTTTGGCATGTCATTTTTTCCTGCATTCAACCATAGTCTGTAAACCGTGTTCCTTGCCTAAATCCATGCAGGGAATCAAGACGGTAGAGAAGCCTGACAGAAGCAGCATTTGTGATTATCCTTTCTGTTTAAATGTGACTGAAACAAGATTGACAACTTCCTTTTTTTTTTTTTTTTTTTTTTCTGGTGATTTAATGGCCACAGTAATCTTGCAGAAAGTTGTCAAACCAGACTTTTTTGGGGAACGGACATGGTCCACTGTTGCATTAGGAGCACAAGACAGAGGAATTCAGAACTGACTGGGAGACAGAAAGAGCAAGAAGAGTCTTGATTTTTTGCTAGAGCATACAGGCATTCACCTGACATCTCTCCTCCAGAGACATCACAGTTCTCCTGGACTCTAAGGAAGTGTAGGTCAGGTCCTAAAATGTTAAGTATGATAGCGCCTAAATTTTAATTGCTTTGGTCTTTAATTTTGTCTCTCTCAAACTAATATGAATCAAGTTCAGGTATATGTTCAAGGCATTTAGTTAGGGGTCCCTGATCTAACTCTGCAACTCTGGTAAGTGTTGTACAAGGGGACTGCAGATGGTGGCGCAATGTTCAAGCTCCACCAACTGCTCTATCCAGATTATGAAATCTGAGGCTTCCACTATTATGCTTCTAACTTACCTGTGGACTCCCTCACGCAATTACTCCAAAATACATTTATTTCACACAGATATTAATTCCCATTATTAATAATAAACCCAGCAATTAATAATCACTTACACTGTTCTTTACATTTTCAAAGTGCTGAACAAACATTAATTTGGTTTCTTCATAAAACCTTAGGCTCCTTGTGATACTAGTAGGCTGGCTGAGTCATACCTTCATATTCATAAGCCATAGTTTCTTTCCCAGTATGTTTCAGAATTTATACAAATTGATTTTACAGTGTTTCTTAAAAGGAACTGCAACATCTCCAAAGTGCAGGTTTATGTTATTGTAGTTACTGGATGAAATTAAATTTGCAACATAAAGCTGACAAGATATTTTTTATTTTTACATAAATTTGGAACATCTGAGAAAATTTGTTTTTAAATTTAATTTCATTAAGTGCTGAAATGTATCTTTCTCAGCATACTTTTTGAACAGACACAGAGATGTTTCAATGAAATTTAAAAGCTCCTCAGAATCTTACACAGTAGACCAACCTTCTGTTAAAAATCATCAAACAACAAAACCAACAGCAACTTAGAAAAATCAGGAACCTTGCCAGCCTTTTGTTGTAAAACTTCGTTTCAATTGATAACTAGAAGAGCAAAAATATGTGCTTTGGAGATGGTGAATTTCCTTGAACAAATGACTTTACAATACATTTATTTTTATTCTGAAATGTGTGAAAACGCTAGTGATGGTTTATAAATGTGAAGCAATGCCTCAGACAATCTACTAGAGTCACAAGGAGCCTGGGGTTTTATAAAGAAATGAGTCTGATTTATTTAATCCTTTCCCAGTTCAAGGTGAGCTTCAGCTCTCAGATGTGCAGTGTATACAAACAGTTGCATAACCTGAAATCTCAAATTGCTTCCCTTTATATGCAACTAAGGTGGTCAGATTTTCAATCTCTATTGTAATCTATGCATTATGCTCCTGAAACTGGAATATGGCACTTTGGGAAGGGTGCTTTTAAAACAAAACATGACAGACAATTGTTGTATTGGTTTTAATGAAACACAATCACTGGCTTTCAGAACAGGTAATACATAGCACCTATACAGGACTGAATGACTGCTCTGTATCACACTAAAATTTTTTTTGTTTTGTTTTGTTGTTTGTTTTTTAACATGATGCATAAACAGTGTCTGGTACCCAAGATTGTTTCCTATCCTTCTAGGGCAGTACCTTCATCAGAGGTATGAGATAATCAGGCTCCTCCTTATTTATATTTAATCTGATCTTATTTGTGTTGCACTTGTTGTTGCCAAGGGGTTCTGCTTGGTCAGGACAGATGGACAGAGATCCCTCTGGCACTGTGTTTTATTCAGCTGAAGCAGTCCCCTGGGTGTGGGAGTACTTCCAAGAAGACTAGGTGAATATGCTAAATCTGTCTCATGATCCATCTGTCTCAGTGCTTTCCCCAGCATCTGTCTGTCTGAGTTATGACTCTTTGCTTTATTTAGGTTTCATTTACTGGAAGTTTGGAGGAGCAACCACTTCCAACCACTGCTTTTCCCCTCTTCCAACCATTGCTTCTTCCCTTAGTAACATAGCTCCAGACGGCACAGGATGAATCACAGCCTCGTGATTGCTAACCTTTAGGTGTGCGGAAGCTTAATGGGATTCACAGCTCTCAAACAACAGCCCTAGGCTCCAAAATTGATGAATTGGTTAAGCATGCATCAAAAAGTTAAGCTGCTAAGAGACAGATTGCCAAAAGGTCACACATTGTGCAGAAGGCAAAATCTGTGCCCTAAATATAGGGGTGTCAGCCTGGATTAAGGGGAGCTGCTCAGGATTCACACCCCTGAGCCTGCTTGTCCTGTTAGATGCCTAATGCCTTTCTTTCACAAACTGCATAGAGTCAGCTAAAGCTTTGTGACACAGGAAAAGTAGTCTCATCACCCTTCTTACCCAAGAAAAGTAAAAGTTACTCAGTTAAAGTATTCATGGATGATGAAGGAAGTATGCCTGCTTCCCAAGGAAAGTGAAATCACAATTCTTGTCTACCAGGGGAATGCCCAAACCTCACAATTTAAGGAAGTCTCTGGATGGGGGCATTCTCCGTCCTTTGTCTTGAAACTGGCCCAGATTGTACAGGTGTAATTAAATATCTGTTCAGCCAGATAGAAAAATTCATAGACTTAAATACAAGTCTACAGATTTCTGGCTAGGACATTCACTTTGAAGGAAGGGATCTCTGCTCCCAGATATATGCAATATAAATTAGGGAAATTGTCCTTTGAAGTAAAGGCTAGCAGACTTGTTTTCTTTATCCTGGGTGAATGCCTTCACTATCAGCCCTGATGCTGCTCTCTCCTCATGCCTGACCAGATTAATGCTATATTTTCATTCCCACCCTAACACAAAAGCTTCAAAAGGAAGTTTAGGGAGTTTAGCTGCAAATTCTATTTGTCAGGGTGATTTTTCAAAAGCAGTTCATTGACTTAGGAGCGTCAATTCCACTAAATTTCCTAACTAGAAACTGGTGTTTAGAGGGTTTGAATTGAGGAACCTTTGCCACTCCCAGGAATAAATACTGTTTAGCATGTTAGGATTTCCAAAGCATGGGCCTTTCTTGAAAGGTTTTTCAATTAAGCCTACAGAACATTGCATGAAGAAGAGATTTGTCACAAGACATGACACAGCTGGCAAGTGTAGGGGCTCTATATGAGCTTGTAAGGGTACAATAGCAACTCAAGTCCCTCAAGTTCAGATGAAGAGCAGAGAAATGCCATGAATCACAGGAATCACATGAACGGCCTGCCACAAACTCAATCGCTGTGAGCAGAGTCTGTTTGTGGAATTACTGCATCTTCCTTCTCTGTTACAGAGCTCTGCTTTTCAAAGAGAATCTCGGATGCATTACTGTTAGCTACTAAGCTGTCAGGCACTACGATAGGTTAAAGAGCCACAGTGCATACAGATTTAAAAGATCATTCAGCTTCTGTGTTGCTGTCTCTTCCGAGCAAGCTGCATGATCACCTAATACCTGAACTGTAATAAATTTACAAGCCTTGAGGTGCTGCCACAGTGCATATAACTGGCACTAATTCCATGAGGCCAGTTGTTCCCAAACCAGGGATCATAACCCCTACTAGGTTCTTAACCTAACAGTAATCACAGAATCATAGAATGGGATGAATTGGAAGGGACCTTAAAGATTATCTAGTTCTAACCCCCCCTGCCATGGGCAAGGATACTTTGCAGTAGACCAGGTTGCTCAAAGCCTCATCTAACCTGGCCTTGAACACTTTCAGGGAGGGGGCATCCACAGCCTCTCTGGGCAACCTGTCCCATTGTCTCACCAGCTTCACAATAAAGAATTTCTTCCTAATATCTAATCTAATACATGTTCATCCACTGTTGGTGCTTATATCTAGGGTTACTTGAAAACAACTGATGATCTACGAGACAGTCAGAATCAGAAAAAAGGTTGAATCAGAAAAAGTTGCTGCATTAGACCATCTGCTCTGAAGATGTATTCTATTGACATTTTCTTTTCAATGTTCATTATTACGTGTCTTTCTTTTCTCTTCAATATCTTCTTTTTAACAACAGAATGCCAGAATAGTAAAAAATCTCTTGTCTTTCATTGGTTATCAAATTATGCTTATACGAAAAGACATCTGCTTAGGCCTCATTTTATCAGGAAAACATTTTCAGCTCCCTTTTCATGTACCCATCTTCAGTATTCCTTGAAGCACGAAAAATCTTCCCTACTGACTTTGTCTTTTTTAAACTCTTTTGCTATAGAAGCTTACTGTTAGTGACAATATAAACAAAGATTAGAGGCACCCACTGCGTCTAAAAAACTGACTCTGAGAGAAATGTATACTTGAAAATTGTCTTGAATGAATTTATCATGCTAACGTATGCTAAAACTTAGGACTATTAGTGCTGCAAAGAAAACTCTCTATACTTTCTACTCTCATTTTCAGGACCAAAAAGGAATAAAATTTTGTTCTAATAAAGTGTGGTGTGTTTGCATCTAGGAGTGGGGTAGAATCAAGATATGTTAAGTAAAATAGACATTAAAAGTGCAGTGTAACAGATGGGTGCAAAAGTGAATTTTTATCTTGATGATCCATTAGTGTTTTGCAGCCAGGCGGAGAAAAACAGTGACCTGGAACAAATCAAGAAGGATGATGCTTGACTTATGCTTCCTTCTGCAAAGTGTGACCCATATTCATAGCTTTTAATTAGAAATATATTTCCTTTATGGAATGATGAGCTAATTTCTGTCCATTTTTTTGTAATTCATTAAGTACTCAGGTTAAATTAAAAATAAATGGGGAAAGAATGGGTTGGTCTTTGAACCAGTTACAAAAAGATTCCCTATGAAATGGAGAAATCAATCAGCAAATAGCCGTGTGCTGACCAATTGCATAAGCCACCGCTATCCTCAGACAACCTTGACTAAATCTTACCATCAATATTTAAAATAAGTCTAGCACAAACCATGTTTTAAAAATCCTAAGCTGGTCATTTAGATGACTGATTTTTGTCCCATAAATGACCTCTGGAAGAAAAAACACATGCACAGCACTTTCTTCCACTAGTGGAAAGATGTTCACCCCATATAGGACTGGCAAGCAGTGCATGGGGAAGTACATTGACTTAAAAGCACTTTAAGGGAACTTCTGAATGAACACAGCAGTGTTGTCTGGAGGGATAAGTCCATGGACCCAGGTCCTGAGTTTCCAATTTGAAAGAGACCCTGCCACTGCTAATTACTGTGTCTGGACATGTAAATGATCATTCATATGTGTTCCTATTAGCTGGTCTGCTGAAGTGCAATGTTGCAGGCAGTAAGACTGGGCTCTGCATTCTCCCTTTGGTGGGATGTAACTCTCTATCATGTACAAAGTAAACCAGCTGCTGTGACACTTTCACACAAGCCCTTACATTGCACTGTTTAGATCAGAAGCCCAAACAATACTCCCAATGTACAATGACATGGGACTCTCCATTACACATGCCATGAGTCTGGTCTTATCCACAGTCACACAGTACATGAACACATGGTTACTAGGGACTATGCTCAGAAAACTTCACAACTGAACAGAAAAGTATCATGTATGTTCAGAGCTTTTGAAAACCTGCAACAGCAACTGCAGTAATTTGTTGTTACACCCCTGAAGCCAGAAAGGATTCTGCAATCGTGTTTTCATCAATAGTTAATGTGTAAATTTCCATATTTCAGTGTCACTCTACTGCAGATACGAATGAAGCTGACTGATATATATGACCCTTCTTATCATTCAGACTGTTTGAGAAAATTTGATACTTCAATATTGGCTTGCTATTCTTCTTATTTTAGTCTGAAGGGGAACATACATTTTTGCCAAGAATGATGGATATCCAAAAAACATTCCAAGTTCCAGCAATTTCTGTCTCTAAAGCTTTGAAATATGAACTAGTAGTAGCTTAATAGCAGATGGCTGGAGCAAGTGAGTCTTGATATGGCCTGAGACATTCGAGTTTTGATCTAGATTCATATTAAAGCAACACTTAGCCGCTCAGGGAAGGTGGATGAGAAGTTTGTTTGTTGAGTGAGGTTGGCTGCAGGGATAACCATTAATCATGTGAGACTAAAGTGTTGTGTAGGGTTTGGTTGACCTTGATCCTTATGCACTGCTGTGGCAGAAAAAAACCAGGTTACTCTAATTATCAGCAAAGTGAATATATTACCATTTAATAATTATTCCCTTGAAATGGCAACTTTAATTTCACGCTACTGTTTACTGTTCTAGACTCACTAGTTGTGTCAAAAATCCAAGCTCTGGTGAGCAAACTCTCTAAGCTTGACTGGAAAAATCTTTTGAAGTCACTGTGTCTTGCTCAAGAGGATGAAAAACAAACCCTGAAGCTGCCAATATTTATGTTTTGGGGAAACCACTTAAAAAAGAGATTTTCTGAGCTCAGAACAAAAATAGGCCATTAAAAAAGCTTATTTTGTTTTCTCCCTTTGAAAATTCCCTTTTCATTGTAATTAAACTTGCACAGGATTCATGGCTTTGGAGAGTTTTCAAAGTAACAAAGAATTTGTTTGACATTTTTTTTGGTCGGTTTTTTTTGCCCCCAGTCCCTTCCCGCCCCCCCGCCACCCCCCACCCTGATTAGCTCACACACCTCTACTTGTTTCAAATATTTATCTGTTCTGAGAAGAGCAGCTGAAGCAGAAGAATGGCTGGGAGTATTCAGAAAACCTAAATACAATAACATTAGTAACAACTACATACCATATAGAATAAAGTTCATAGGATTCTTCTGTTGTAGATAAATTGATGCAAACTTTAAAAAACCTGCTCTAATTTAAACTTTGTGTTACCTTACAGCTGTAAACCAGGGTCATAGAAGCTTGATTTTTCTACTAGGACTAGAAAGATAAAGCTGTTGCAATAACACATTGATTTGCAGTAAATTCTATGTAGTTTTGGCCTCCATCCTACAAACACCAAGCTGGTCATTTCAGATATGGATTTCCTGGGGAGGCTAGCAAAGACTTTATCTCCTTCCTGACAGCTCTAGCAGCTCCTCTTTTCCCAGCACAGCATCATGACTTTTCTCTACATTTGGGAATTGGGTAGTGAGCCTCCAGAGAGGCTTAGCAAGGCTGCTTAGCAGCTGCAGGGAAGAGGCTTCTCCTTCAGTCTGAGAATATTATGTCTGCTGAGCCCTGAGCAGTACTGCTAGTACTGCTGGGTGTCATCTTCTCCTCTGCCTTAGGTCATGGTATGCCCAGGTCCCAAAGACTCACTGGGCATAAAATTAGAGGGATAAAAGGTCTAAGGTCTCTAGAAGAGTGGCTTTCATGCCAAAGCACAGGATAGAAATTAAACACAAAATGAAGTCTATCAGGATGCTTCAGGTTAAACATACCTTAGGTTTAAAAATCTTTCTTACAGAGCTTGAAAATTGATCTGTGTATCAGTTGCTGACTGTATGTGTTCTTTCTTACATCCTGTGACATCCTGTTGAATTTAACAAGAGTCATATTTGTATATACAGGAGTAGAATTTGACCTAATTAGATGTTAGAAATGTAGTTGTACTTGACACACAAGGCTCCAGTCATCCCCAGATACTGAAGCACTTTACAAGGCAGTAAAATAGTAACATTATCTTCTGCTGAACAGAGGAAATGGCAGAAGAAAAACTAAGGTGATTTGTCCCAAATTACCCAGGCCTTCTATTTCCAGTGCACTGTCTATGGGACTAGAGTAGCTTCATTCCCAAATAAGGGAAAATCAGTGCCACATGACTCAGTATATGAGAATCTAGGACCAAAAAAATTGTCTGCTCGATTTAGTTTTTGACAATGGTCTACTTCTTTTTACGTCTTGGCAAAAGAATACATATGAAAAGTTTTTTGTGACTAATGCATATTAAGTTACCAAATAATATATTACATTTTGCACATTTTTTTTCTTTTTTTTTCATTCTTTCCAAAGTTCATACATGGAGATTGTATGAAGCATTTTGATGTAACAGGCAAATTCCAAATGCTTTTTCTATTTGAATTTCCTACAGGACTGAAAGCCCTTTTCTGGCTAAACGTTGGTGTCACAACAATGGGAAAACCTGACCTTTAGGGTGTTAATTAAACATGCGCTTGAGTCTCTCTTTCTCCACAAATACATGCATACATGCACATACATCCAAGGGTATTGTCAAAGGCTTTTGTCAACTTGGATTGTTATTAATGTTTGCAATCTAAAAATAAAGCCTTTTTTGCCAAGATTGAAAGATCTTCAGGCAGTACTGAGTAATTCACTGTGTGCCGCAGCACATAAGTAATGACTGAAGAGTGTGAAACTCCGAACAGACCTTTGCATTAAGATGAATAGACCAGCAGAGTACATTCGCTGAAGTGCTTTCTGTGCGGGTGAACACAACAGTATGTTTGAAGTACATCAAAAGGAACTGTTGTGTATTTCACACAGGTAAGAGTTACAAGAAAAATAACACAAGATAAAACTCCTCTGGATGTTAAAACCAGGTTCAGAAAAATGTAGCTATACTTTTGGCAACTAACTGATATGCCAGCAGCAAAAAAAGTGGGGAAAGAAGGCTGAAATTAGCTCCTATCTCTGCTAATATCTTGCTTAAAATGAGGTTCCAGATTTTGCCTGTTTGTTTGTTATTTAGCAGTTCATCTGAACAAATATCAATGCTCACAGAGCATTCATAAATGATTACAGCCCTTTGTCTGAGCATTTACTGTTTGGGATCTGCTCAAGGAGTGTGCTGCTTGGTCGCCTAAGGACACATCTTCGTTACACAATGCTGTGTCATGGGAGAGATAGCCAAGATAGCCCAGGAAGAAGGACAGTATGTGTGCATGGCATGGAGCCACCCTGCATACTCATTCGGCTCCCAGGGGCTGCATAAATGAGTTAGCTCAATTCGGTTGGCACAGCTCTGTGCTGACCTGGCTATCCTGATCCTGGGACTGGAAATGACTTGTTTGGAGGTAGGTCAGCCTAGACAGACTTTCTCTTCCTCATTTGGCTGACCTCAATTTTCCTTCTGTACTTTATTTCCAATAAATACATTATT
Source organism: Caprimulgus europaeus (assembly GCA_907165065.1). The sequence goes on from OU015526.1 coordinate 16,881,433, forward strand.
TTCTCATTAATTTCTGTTTTATTTCATAATTAAACAACCAGGCCTAAAAGCTACTTCCTGTGCATATTTCTATAAGAAAATCTTTGCTCAGTTGACTAGCTGGAAAAAGTGAACAAAAAGAGTGTAAAAATAGTTATTTAAATCAGAAATAAGAATTCACAAATATTCTTGTTAATACATTTTCCCTTTGTTAACCCAACACCAAATCTTACCCTTAGCAAAGCTTGGTTATGCCTTTCATTGATAAAAATACTACTGGTAGACAATAGGAGATAATTCTGCTAGTTAAAAAAAGTAATTATCAGCCACTACATTATACATATCTGAATTTCTTGCATTTTCCTTTCTGGGTTACAAGTCTTTGATAATCTAATCACTCTAAACTACCTGGAATTCTTTTATGACATAAGTGAATCTGAACAAGAAAAGGACATTGAATTGTTTGAGTGATCCATAAATCATTCTGCTATCAAATTGTTCTGATTTCTTACTGCTCCTGGTTTAAATTATATCTATGGTTTTCCAATTATTTTTGTGGTTTATCAGACGGCACTGGACCATAGGATAACTGTGAAAGAATGAGTCGAGGCAAACTTCATGTACACTGACCATGATACTAGTTTGCTCAATGATGCCTTGAAAGTGTGAATCTTGGTGGGCATTTTGAATAGAGTGTGGTCTTTTTCATTGCCAGAAGGAGATTCAGGTAGAATGTGAAGAGTTCAGGCCCTATACACTAATTACTGATGAGTTGGCTGTGTGAAGATGTCATCTTAAAACCATGGGAGCTTTCTTTGTACCCTCCAACTCTGCTGCTTCTGTAAGGGCCGTTTGCAAATGAAGCAGAACGCAACATGACCATTTGTCAGCAAAAATTACCAAAAATTATGTGAAAAAATCTCAGAATACATTTTTGTCTTCTCATATTCTGCAATTTTCAGCAAAGAAAATAAGCAGAGGGCAAAAAATATAAGAATACAAGATTAAGAAGGCAAGAAAAGGAAGATTGCATAATATTTGGATGGGACAAGAAAAGTATTTCATAGCAGAAACTTAGGAAGAAAATTCCTTCACAATCTCCCAAGAAAACCTGACAGAAAAGCACATTTAATGGCACACATTGCAAAAGCCTTTTGCTCCAGGCTAGGAAAAAGTCAGTTAAATGAATGAGAGAAATTTGTGTCCTAGAAGGGAAGGATATTTGTATCCTCCCTGCAATCTGATGCTGTACAACTTCATTGAAGGGCTGTTACTGGATACACTAACAAGCAGAGAAAATGGGTCATTAGGGGATGGCAGCCTAACAGGAACATGTGCAAAGCAAGAAACCAAATGGCAAAGATGGACAGCAAAGCCGTACATGCCTCTTCCCTGTTCCATACCATGAACAGTGCGGTGTATGTGGTTAAACTGGAGGTTTCACAAACATTTCTACATGCACGATGTATTGCTATTACTCATGACTTTGCATGGCAGATGCATAGATCCCCTATATGTTTCTCTCTACAACTATCTGAAAGGAGGGCGTAGAGAGGTGGGGGTCAGTCTATTCTTCCAAGTAACAAGTGATGGGACAAGAGGAAATGGCCTCAAGTTGTGCCAAGGGAAGTTTAGATGGGATATTAGGGAGAATTTCTTTACTGAAAGGGTTATTTGGCATTGGAATGGGTTGCCCAGGGCAGTGGTGGAGTCCCCATCCCTAGAGGGATTGGAGAGTCGTGTAGGCATAGAGCTGAGGGACGTGGATTAGTCAGGAACTTTTCAGTGTGAGGTTAGTGATTGGACTCGATGATCTTAAAGGTCTTTCCCAATTCAGGCAATTCTGTGATTTTGTGATTCTATAGTAGCAAGTAACAGCACACAAGTTAGTGTATGCTTTTACCTGATATGAGCCTTTCTCCATGTAGCTGAGTTAGGGCAATGCTGCGTCTGAACAGATGAACCCTGTGAAAAGACAGGCATAGTGTTTGGCTAGATGAGAGCATGAGCAGGACCTATCACAGTGTGGGCAGAGGGTTCCTCTGTACTCCTTCAGGGCAAATATACCTTAAGACAGACAGACTGAAGGTTTAAAGAAAGGAAAACCTGGAAATGTGTGTATAGCCAGAGAAAATGAATTTAATTTAAAAAAGAAAAAAATGAATGCCCCCCCTTCCTTCAGACCTAATAATTATTAGTTTTAGACCAAAATTAATACAATACATATGCAATGGCTTAAAAACATAACATGCACTAATAGGCTAATGGAAGCTTCTCTATCTAATGAGTATGTACCAAAACAGCTGAAAAGTAAAGGATGCCAGATTCACCCCTGGGTTAGCTTCATTGCTTGCAGTGATGTTGAATTATGTTGGCAGTGAATTTGGCCCTTTTACAAACACTTCAGCTGCACCATAGTCATCGTTTTCTCATCACACTTGCCTTCTTTCCTACAGCAAGCCTTTAATCAAACAACAAAAAATGGTGGTAGACAAAGAAACCACTTCTCATACAGAGCTCAGCAGGCACAAATGGCTAGGCTTCATCTAGCAGTTCTGTTGGCTTCCATCTACCAATTTCCTCCCTTGTAACATCAGTCTTTCCTTTGTTCACTCCAAGATTTGTGACCTCTGAGCAAGTTTTCCAGGGTCCAGACTCCAGTCTAACTGGGTTTTGTCTGACTAGCATGAAAATTGGCTTGTTTGTTTTCTTAAAAACAAGCCTGTAGTGTGGTATGGCAGCTTGCTTTATACCACCAGGAAAGAAGTGTTTATACCATAACTTGGCTAAATATTATTCTCATTAAATAAAAAAAAAAGAAAAAGGAAAAAAAGGAGAAAAAGGACTAACAAACCAACCCAAGAGGACCATCACCTCTGTTGATTGCTGAGACTCCTCCAGCCTTGCTAGCAATGATTGAATGACAGTTCATCTCTTGGTGTAGATTAATGTTCATTTTGATGTGCTTCAACTCTCGCTAGGCACACCATCCTACCTGAGATTCTAACTGGAATATTTTTCAAGCATAAATACCATTTCATCTATGGGAAGCCACACAGCATGTGAGGGCAAATAAAATGTTGCTGCATTGCAGCTGGTGCACAAGTATTTCAGGACAATAAGGAGACCATTATTAAACGTCAGTATGACTGTACTATATAATTCTGGATCACAAATAAAAAACTACAGAGCAGATTCAGCATTTTGCCCATCGGAAACAGCTAGCAGTACACAACAGCTGAAAATGGTCTATTTTTACATCTCTATCAATAGAAGTCTGAGTAGCTGCTAACAATTTTGCATCCATGGATTTACAGCTGCAGTGTTTATACAAAATTTCACCTATCACTGTCTATCATTTGTAGCTCTAAAAGATGTGTAGGTGTAATATTTTGGAGATTAGGCCTTTTCAGTTTACTCATATAGTGTACATATGTCCCCATCCAGCTTTTCCCGGGCAGGGAACACATCATCTCATTCATTTATTATGGTGAATTTGGCAGCAATCCCTGTACTTATGTTGCTCAGTAATACTGATTATAATGGGATTGTTGTGGCCTTTCCATTTCTGCACTATTTGTATCCAGTCTTCTGCTGAGATGAATGCCTCCAGGTTACAGCAGCATGTTTTCCACATTCTGCAACATTTTCTTTTATATATATATATATCTATATATATATCTATATATATATCTATCTATCTATATATCTATCTCTATATCTTTAAGTGGTTAAAAGAGTAATTGCCCTTCTGTGTGTTGCTGGCTCAGGACAACTTCAGAAACACAAGAAAACAACTGACTGAATGTGTGAATATCCTGTAACTAGCTTTCAAGGTCACAGATACTTAGGAGCTGTCTGTGTTTCAGGTCCAAGGCCAAAGCACATGACACAGAACACTGATCCCTCAAAAGATGTGCTTCTTATCACCATTGTGTAAGGCTATTTGCTGCATATTCAGTTTTTCTGCCATATGCAACCTCATATGAAAGAAGAGCCTTAGGCTTTTTATTTTCCTTCTGGATTGTAGATAATCTCAGTCCAAAAGTGAAGATATTATTTACTTTTTGTTCAAAGTTTTTCTGTACTTTTTGTGTGCTAAAAACCCCAAGATGTTCCACTCCTTAAAAATCTGTTTCACACAAGATGTGACATATATTCTTTAACATATCCTCCTGTGAAAATGTGTCTTTTAGCCATAATATTGTCTGCTTAAATAAACATGATGGGGTGTCACTCACACACAAAATTAGAAACAAAATAAATGTTTATTAACCAGATGCCGAAGCATAGCATTTTCCAGCTCAGAAAGAGTTTAATAATCCCTGCTGGTTTTTATCTTTGTGGAGCTCTAAAAATCATTTGTATCCTTTCTCTGTCAGCATGAGTGGAAGATCAAGATGACATATGATAAAAAAGGAGGAAGTTTTCCCTGGGAAAAAAATGAAATTAAATAAAAGGACATTATTTCCAACACAGTCAAGTGTATTTTTTTCCAGTATAAAAGTGAATCTGTGTTATGTTTACATGTTTCTTATTACAGGTCACAATATTCACAGATATCTAATTGTCAAGGCATTGCCTTTATCATTCAGTAAAGCACTGAGTTTAGCACCAATTGCAGGGATCTAATAGCACATTGTACTATTGCAGGTCTACAAAAGGTAAAACCAATCCTGATAAGGGGTATAAAAAGGGTCTGGTAAATTACCCCAAGTTTCTAGTCTCAGAGTGGATGTCAGTCTGAGAGATTGTTTCATCAACCAAAGTAACAACTGTGCTCTTTAAATAATCGATGCTCAATTACAATGATGACACCTTTGCTACATAGCTTTGATGCTGGCTTCTTGCACAAAGACCATGAATCAGTGAACACCAATGGTAAGAAAGAGGGTTTTAAAACATACAGGTTAGTGGACACAAAGAAGGAAGATGGAGGTTCCAGTGCCTCTGGAGAACAAAAATTTTGTTGAAAAACACTTTATTGACTGTCATGGACATGAAAAGATATACAGGTACTGACACTGCCGTACCACACTTAAGATATTCTCGACATTATTATCCAGAGTTTTGGTCAGCCAAATACAGAAAAGATGATTTAAAACTGCAGTAGGGAAAAAAAGAGTTTCTAGGCATGGCCCGTCATCCTTATAGTTTGGCTTTAGACAAAAATGTCCTTGAAAGAGCTAAATGGCTTCCATCTAGTCATGAGGAAACCTTTGCTGGATTTTGAGAGCTGATAGCCATGAGTGCACAGCTGTTCTAGAGAACTTAGTTGTTTCATGATGGAGCTTAATAATTTTGTGAAAAGGGTAATGCAACCCTGTTCTCTATGACATCAGTTAACAGAAGATCTTGTTTTGGGGGCACTTGATGATCTTTACTAGGTTTATGGATAATGATTGTGAAAGTTGAAAACTCCTTCCGCTTTACATTATTATATTAATTTTGTGGACCTTCATGGATATGATGGTAGACCTCTAAAATCCAATGGAGGGTCTGAAGCTACACATTACATATAAACCTGAGGTAAATAACCAAGTTGTATAAGACTGAGCTCTATTAATCTCCAGAGAAAAGGAATTTACCGATGGCCCTGAGCTTTGGGAAACTAGGAGAAGGAGTATGTACACTGAAAGCTTAGTACTATTCACTTAGTACTACTCAGTGGCCATGCATGACAATTTGGTCAGCATTATGGACAGAAAAGAGAAAAGCAACATGCAGTCTGACAACATGGGAGTGCGGACATGACACAGCTATGCAATGTGATGTCTGTCAAAGCTATCTACCTTGATATGTTCCCCGCAACTACTTCCCAGAGAGCTGACTTTTTAGAGGTCATGTATGGAAATCAAAGGCAGATCTTCACTTTGCAAACAGCTGTACCAGCTGGAGACGGTACCATCCTAGGGGTCTGCCATTACTGCATTGCTCCTGTTCACACAGATCTTTCACTCCAGTTGAAGGGATCTGTTAATCATATCTTATCTGGAAAAGTCAAACAGAGACTTTAGCCCAGCAATGAAGACAGGTGAGGTGGCTTTACCTGTGGCAGGGTATGGAGCATCCGAAAAGCCCCCAGTCAGCAGAGCCGTGAGGGTAGTGCTTTCTGGCTGGGGAGAAAGGGACACTACTGTCTCCAGTCAGCAGAGCTAGACCTGGGAAACAGCATCTGCCTATGGCCTTGGCAAACCGTGTGAATGCATATACACAGTGTGGCTTGCCGTGTGCTGCCTGGAAAACAACTGCTGGAAATATTTTGATTTGTATGAACATTCACAACCTATGCTTCCTTTCCTAGAAAAGCTATGAATTTTAAACAAAAATGCCCCTGGTGCTACGCTGCACACTCAACTATTGCAAGATCCCTACTCAGTTGTCTCTGTGTATTGCCATGCGTTTTTCTACACCACCATGGCAAGGGCTTATCTTCTGAACAGAGTTAAGGACCATATTCTGTTGGTTTTGAGCAGCACAACTGGTTGGTGATGCACTCTGTAAAACTAAAATATAAAACATAGGACATGCCTTGACTTGCTCAAACACATTTCAGCAAGTCTGGACCTGTGTTCTTGCAATAGATTTTTTTTTTAAAACCATGTTTCTTAGTAAAATGTCTGTGGTAGGCTCAAAGACTTGGTGCCTGCCTTTCAATGCCATGGTGTTTCTTTATCCCAACAGACTGGTTCAAATAGGCTATACAATGTAATAGTAAAGAATGACTTTATTTAAAGCAAAATTTTATTACTAAATATTAAATATCTATCTATCTATCTATCTATCTATCTATCTATCTATCTATCTATCTATCTTATACTGAGTTAGAAAACTTTCTCTGGTTTTCAGCATTTAAAAGAGAAGGCAGGAAAGAGCAGAAGTGATCTTCAGTCAAGTCCAATGTCTGTGTAAAGACTTTTCTGATGTTTCAAAACTGCATTTTTTGTTACACTTAAGATAAATATAACTTACACATGGCATTTATGCAAAACTTTCCCAGACTTTAGGTGTGAAAAGAGCTTGGGTAAAACTCTGCCCCAAAATGAGTAAATTAAAATAACTACAATTAAGCCTTTATACACAAGACCTCATTTATCATTCTAAGAAATATATTTGAGATCAGCCCAGCTTATTTAGTAGTACTTCAGCATTTCCTTTTCTTGTAATATTTATTCACACTTCCCAATACTTCCTGGACAACAGAACTGCATTCCTCAGGTTTGGCAGTTCTTGTGTCTCTCCTGTTCTGCAGAGACACACTCATATTTTCTTTGTGTGGATCATCCTGCCTCACATACATCAGATATTTACAAAGCACAGAGTTGAAAAGTTTGGCTTTTAGGCATTCAGTTAAAGCTGTTCTTTGCAGACTGTTCTCTGTTTCAGCATGCAGAGGTGAGAGTGCCTGGGGCTCTGGTATTTTAATCCGCAAGAGATGTGGCCTTAATTGCCCCAGTTGGTGGCTGGGTCCCAGACAAGCTGGGTGTCCTCTGTTCCCCATGCTCCACCACTGGCTGGTCAAAAGCCCTGTTATCAGAAGAACAGCAAAAATTGACAGTCCAAATGAACCCTGCTGGTTGTTGCAAAAGAGATATTCTTTTAAAAAAGCCTGTTTTGTTTTATTATTTTTTTAAATGAATTTGGATCTTTTATTTGGCTGCTTGCCTGGTTCTGTGTTGAAAGTAAAACATCAAGTGCTTTCTCTTAAGACTCCAAGAGCTTTTTGTGAGAGGGTCACTACTTAAATCACCAGGAGTCAAATGCCAAGGCACTTTTAGGGCCTTGATACAGAGTTGTGAAAGAGGCAGATTCTCATCTCTCACCCAAGCCATGTTTTCAGGGACCCAGGAGCCGCCAACAAAAATTTTCTCTCTTTTGATATTCTATTGTTGATTTTTTCAAAGCCTCAACTGCTAGTCAGCCTGGAGGGAATAGCTCAGTTCTTAAGCCCTAAAAGTCTCAATTCTGCCACAGAAAAGCTATCTAGCTGGCTTGTTGGTATCACCTTCAGAAGCTTCTGGAGAGAACTCAAGATTGTCAGGTTCACTCACTGATCGGGGTTGTGATCTCCACCTTGTTTCTAAGGATTTTTAAAAGCCTGATGTGCTCAGTGCTTAGCTTGTGCAGCTGTTTTTTTCTGGCCTGGCTATACATGTTCTGATCTATGGATATGATATACACAGTTGATTAAGTTCCTTCTGAATTTCATTGCTTTCAGAAGCAGCATCCGTCAAAGTCACCTACAATTAATCACATTTCACACACTGAGTGGAAACAGTTGTCTTCCGTAAAAACCTTCCATAAACCAAGAAAAAGCCATCTGAAAATGGTTCCTTAAGCCAAAATTGCTGGTGCTTGCAATGCCTGATACCATATTTCCAGACAAAAAGAACATCAAGTTCATATTTTCTGACTTTATTTTCTCTCTAGATAAAAATTTCCCATAGTTATCTCAACTTCAAAAATGCCTGAAAATGGATACATGTTGGAAAAGTCCTTTAGGTTTCTATCAGCAGCCTTCTATTCCTGATGCTGGATGGCTGTTGGATGATTACTTCTCTACAGCACTCCTGCAGAGGGTCTAAGCAACAGATAAAGCTTTCAAGTTTCCAAAGCTGATATTTTCACTAACCTTTCTAGACACAATAATGCCTTCAATTTTCATGCAGGTCATGCAGTCTTCGTCCATTTGCTCACCCAACTGACACTGATGTTCTGATTTGGCAGAACGTAGCTAGTCAGGTCCTCTCCATAAACAGTGTGAGGTGGTATCACAGACATAATGAAAGTTGTGCGAAGGTTCATATGCTTCTCCTGTGACAGCTGTAACAGATTATATACATCTGGATGCATACGAATAACAGTTCTGAGAAAATAGTCCTTCAAAAACTTTCTTGTATATACCTCCCAGATATACTAAACCATTTGTAAGAAGTCTTGGAAAACAGCTAAAAAAGCCATATTCAAATAAGATGCAGCAATCATTCATTAAGCCCCTATCTGAATCTTACCACTAAGGAATTCAGAAACAATCTGGCAGAAACTTTAAACAGACAATGCCATCATAAATTATTCCTTCTTTCTCACAGAAATAACCTGTGCATTGTATTTGTTTACTAAACAGGAAATACTGAATTTTCCTGCCTTAGATTGAAGATCTACGTTGATGCTCTTGGCCAGCAACTGGCTGGCCATATGAAAAAAAACCTGAGGCTTTATAGACTGTTGCTCACTTTTGTAATCACATTTGGTTCCAGAGGTACCTGGAGTTTGCAATAACCTTCTCCCACCAATTATACAGCATAGGCATGTGAGATGGAAGGCACTGTGAAAAGGAGCCCTCATAGCACCTGGAGCTGCACAAAGGCTCATGAGAAAGTCAGGGTTTTCAGAGTGGATTACAAGATGTCCAGGATTGCATAGCTTAGTTTTATCTCCAGACAGGCTCGGGCATGTAAAATCACAGCTATAAATTTGCTTGCTGGCTTTGAGTTTGTTATACAGAGGAATTGTATTTTCTCCACCCAGAAAGGTCTTCAGGATACCAGCAAGTTCAGGTTATACCGCAGCCTCCCAGTCATGCTCACACAGATTGTATCTTCGGAGTAAATAATCTCTTTCTTGGTAGCTCTTAAAAGTAATTAAACTAATAGCAGGAAAACCTAACTGTGTGAGTACTTTTTGACACAATTGATAATGCATCCATGGCAGAACAAAACTAGTGGCTAAATTCACAAGGTCCAACTTTACCAGTGAAGACCATTTTAAAATAGGGTAAGTGTTGATAGTCCAGCAGCAAACACTAGCAAATGCATGCTAAATGTTTAAATAGTAGCCTCCAAATAGCCTGAGTAGAATCTCACTTTTTCTGCTTGAGGTGTTTATCTGGTGAGAGAAGATTTCTGGTTGAAGGGATAAAAAATGAAAGCCTGTGGCCAGCATGGAAAACTTCTAGGTCCAAAGAAAACCTTCAGCTTGTTTTCTAACTCCCACTGTCACAGCCACTTCTTTCATTGCTTTTGGTAGAGGATGCAGGCTACTCTCAACATTTTTACATCCTGTTGGCTGCAATGAGCCAGCTGTTTTTGGAGGTCAAATATGTTATTTTGATTGGTTTAACACCTCCTAGAAGACATGCTTTCTCCCCTTGCATCATGCAGTTAACAGCATCCAGGTCTACTTCAGGCATGGTCCCAACCTACTTTCAACTTTTCAGTGTTAAAAATGTAGAAAGTAGTCTTTAGGCCTCTCAAAACTCATAATTTGCAATAGCTTCCTGAACTTCATGGGATGTAATTAATCAACAAAATTTCAAATTTATTAGTTTACCTTTGCAAGCTCTGGAATTAACATTCAGGTTTTGTATCCATGTCTTCATGATAAAGTATACACCATAGACATTGACATGGTGAAGCCTCATACCCAAACCAGTTTTGGTATAAAGATCTTGGCAAAATTTGAAACATATTCTTCACTCCTAAATTTTCATGAAAACTTACCTGTGTCTACACACTGGAATTAAATGAGTTAATGCTAGTTTCCTATGTATCCTCAAGATCTGGAAAAAAACCACACTCTCCAGTGATTTTTGGATGCCTTCTACTTCTGTAACCCAAAAGTTTATCCTTCAGCGGTGGCATAAAAATGTGTAAAGGTCTATATTCTTCCTCTGCTCCTGTTTTATATTGCCTCTGTTTTATCAGCCAAAGAACAGTTATACCTCCTAACATTACATTTTCCTGTGGTTTTTGACAGAGCTTTTTGTTTACCAATTAAGATCTGGTTTTGCCTCAAAAATTGTTAATTTATTTGAAAGGAGAGAGAACGGTTTGTGTCTTTTATACTTTTATTTTGTAATCACAGCTGACCACTATAAACTCATCACAAAAGTTAGGGTATAATAATTTTGTAATGGAGAAAAACAGCAGCAAAAAGTAGTACTAGCATGTTCTGTCTCGCAACTGTAATGTCTTCTTAAGTAGAAGCATAGCTAATTTCTTCAATGGCGGATGCATTAACCCTTTCACCTCACAGAGGGAAAAGGTGTATTATGTGGATGTGTATGCAAAAAAATTGAAGAATCTATCCATTAATATTAACTTTGAAACTCTTTCAAAACAGCTTATGTTATGGAAAAATTTGAAGAAATTTCCTTTCCTCTCTAAGGAGGAAAAACAGAGTTGCACACAGTATTTTGTGTTTCAGAAAGATATTTATCACAGTCAGAGTCAAAGTTTTAACCTGCTGTGATAAGTTTCATCTTAAGGTTTTTTATTCCCTTCAGAATGTATTTTTGCTATAAAAATCTCAAGAAATATCTTAGAAAGGATTTTGTCATATCTGTTTCTTGTTTTGTTCTCCATAATCCAACCACTGTCTGCAGCTATCTTTGAATACCTGTACTTTTAACCAGTAGGTATACAAATTCCACCTGCACTCCAATTTATGAACTGAAGTAAGCAAATTGAGTCTTGCACAATATCTTGAAGTCAGATAGGAGATTAGATCTTTTAGTATTTACATATTCCTTCAAAGATAAGAAAACTTTTTATTGTGATACGTTGTGATAACTGAAGCACAGCTCTTCCACTTAATTCAATAAAGTTTGAATCTGTGCAACAGTTCTCAGATAATGATCAGGCAGACAGTTTCAGCTGATCACTTCAAAACTGTTATGGCTCCCTTTTCTGAACCATCATATTTATGAAACTAGTTAGCAGAATTTTGCTTTATTTGAAATCTATGTATTTAATTTCTACTGGAATTCTCCACAGATATGTTAGACATTTGAAATTTAAAGCAGATTTGTTACTTTAGAGACATAACAGTGAGGTTCTTACAGATTTTTTTAAGGAGAAATAATCTTTGAATGTTAAATAGCATCTATCTTCAAAAATAAATAATAATATATTTTATTTTGGAGCCCCATCAGAGACAAAAAGAAACCTGTACAAAGCCACTTCAAAATTATGCATGTATATATTTCTACAGTGACCAGATTTTCTTGATCATTTTTATTCTATACTTCTACACGGAGCATATTCCTGCTTAAATTCTTCATCCTTGTTCCAATAGACTTTTAAATATAATTTTTTTCAAAGTTCTTTTTACAGTGTATTTAGTCAATGGAAGCCAGTAAGTACTTGACAATTTGTTTAGTTGTCTTAAAATTTATCTAGTGTCCAGGTTTTCACAAAACATTTATCATGCCCATAACTTAAGTAAATGTTCTTGAGATAAGCACAGTTATGACACTATAAACTACACTACAATAATAGCATTTATGAGTAATACACTTTCCAAAAACTGTTTACTCAAGCCATCTGGATTTTGCTGTTGATATTTTTTGAAATTTGGTTTACACTGCTATGATGACATTGAGTTGATACCTTTAGTACCTCTCTCTACAACCTTTAAACCAGATCTCATGAATAGGACAGCACATGTAAAATTGACTTATGGTTTTTTTTTTTCAGCTGACAGTAGAAAAAGCTAAATTACCTATGTGCATAATAGTCATCTAGAAGCTTTTTAGTCTTCCTCATCTTTGAGCTCAGGGCCAAGATTCAAATAAAATATTTTGTCTTTATCTGGCGAAAAGAAGTTTAAATTTTACTATTTCATGACTGGGGATTTTCTAGCTGGATAGGTTATTTGTCCCTTCTAGAGGGACATTCAGTATTTGACATATTTAAAGAAGCAGCCAAAATCACAGTTTTGGATTGATGCATTTATTTAATTGCTTTCTATTGTCACTATCTCCATTTGGCTTGCAAGCCTCTGAAATTTTGTTGATTCCAGTCTCATTCTAAGTTTGAACAACCTATTGCACTGCTGGCATGATTCTCCAGTACAGAACATGAAATGAAACTGAGAGGTAAAAGATTCAAGGCAAACAGAAGCAGATACTTCTTTACAAGGTGTGTAGTTAAATTATGGAAACTCTCACAACAGAATACTGAAGATGCTAATATTGTGTAAAGGTTCAGAAATTTACTATATGAATTAATGGAAAAAAGCTTCATGGTATTATTAAATACAAAGAGAGTGTGTCTGGTTCATGAACCTGCTCCTGAGCTAGACCCTGACAGTCTGTGAAGTACCGCTATACACTTGGTCTCTACTTGTTATAACTGGATCATTATTACTAGCTATGTTCAATGACTTCTGTTCTGATCCGCAATATCTCTTCTTGTGCTTTCGTCTTCACTGTCTCCTTTTCTCACTTCAAAAGACAGGTACTACATTTGCTCCTTTACTGTCTGCAGGTACCTCATCTGTCTTTCATGAAGTCTCAGAAATAACCAGTACTGGCTCTAAGATTTCTTTAGTCATACTAGCATAACATTTAACAAGCTTAGCCTATTTGAGAGTATCTTCTTTATTTATATATTATGCATTTCCCTCTTTCTCTATTCCAACCTGAGACAGAAGCCTTTTAGTTGTCAGTATTAATTGTGGTAGTCCTGTACTTGCAGTTGACCTTTTTAGTGAGAACTGAGTAAAAGAATGACTAAGCACTTCAGATTTCTCAGTGTCCTTCAGCATCCCTCTCTGTTGAGCAACAGAGATTATACCTTTCTGGTCTCATCTAGCCACTACGCTTAGGAAGTTTTATTGTGCTTTTTTGTCTCTTTCTCCTCATATCTCACTTTGTGCCATGTACACTGAAACTTGGTTCTCATGGGCTACTATCTACCAGTTTATTGAAGTCAATAATGCAAAGTCATTTTGTTTTGCTGTCTCCTCTCCTTCCTATGCTTTACAAACTCTCTAATTTTATGGTCACTCCCATTAAGCTGTTCTTCTCTCTCATGTTCTTAATAAGTTCAGACTTATTAGTTAAAAAAGGATGCTTTCCTTATCTTTAATATATAAAAAAATGTTCACAATGAACTCAAAGCACTTGCTGGTCACTTGTCCTCCTTCCTTATTAGATGATAGGGTAATTGAATTGCCCTTGCATCAGTTCATATGCTTTAGATGATAGTTTGTTGCTTACAGAAAGCCTTGAACATCTGATTGTTCTAACTAGGATGTTTACTCCCACTGTTAACTCACTTTCAAGTTCTTTTATCTTCTGAAGTAGTTCTTAAATAGTAAATTACTGGAGTTGTCATTAATGTTCTTTTGTCACAGCTGATTGTTAACTCCATCCTTTTTGCAATAATAGGGAGGCTTCCATCCTTGCATATTGAGTGAGAAGGGCTAAACTGTCATCAAAGCCCAGATATTCTAGGGCATTATGTCTTATGTCTGAATCTATATCTTTTTGTAATACTAAAACCGTTGGCAACATCAAAAAACGTGTAGTGATGAAACAGATACTTTTCTAACAGCAGCTATCTATGCTTTAGACAGTTCATTTCAGCTGCATTTGCTTCACCTGGGAAACTTTTCCTTAAAACAAAGCTCTGATGTTATTAACTGTTTTTGTTGGCTTATAATAACATTTCAGGATGAATCATGGTGAATGTTCCCAAATGTTAGTTTGAAAGTTTCTGATTGTTTTTTGACACTTAGTGGTTATCTTTGACAATTATTCTTAAGGTGGAAACCTGTTCAACATCTCACAGTTTGTAATACAGTGAATCCTGTGCACTGGGGTTTGGCTTGACTGCTTTCTTTGTTCTAGTTATGATCATTTAGTGGACGACTTTGTTACTGAAAGCAATTTCATATAGTACAGAGTAAACTGAAAAATTGTTCTTGCTTAATGAAGTTTTTGCTTCAGTTGCTATGGTTCCCATCATCGTTAATTCATTAGCAGAGAATAGAAAAACAGATAAATTAGAATACTGTTGTCATGGCATAGGTAACAAGAATCTAATAAGAGTATGAGACTGACAGAAAAGGAGAACAATGAGCTATTATTCTTGGTCTCAGGTTACTAAAATATTTCAGAATAACAAGGTATCAAAATTCTTATAAAAGAAACATAAAGGAATAATCTAAATAATTACTTGGGCAGACTATAAGAAAATTATCTCTATTAATTTATTGATTAATATAATCAACTTTACTGGATAAAAAATGTCTTAAAAAATCCATCCTTTTTTACCCCTAAAAATGCTTTGGAGAGATTTCTGTGTTTTTCTAGGACCCCATCCTTTGTATTAATAACAAACAGAGGAAAGTACAGTGTATTTTGTTTTCCTACAAAGCTTTGTATATCCAAGACTGACCTTAAAGCATGAACACAGTAATGGATTATAAATCAAAATGGGAAGGAGTCTTATTAGTGGAATATTAATTAGTCATGAAAGTGATACTGTATCTGTGCTTGCTATCTGCTTGCGTTTTGTAGCACCTAGAAGCCCTAGCTGAGCCTGGCCATCATTATATGATGTGTTGAAACTGCACAAACCACGTGATAGTCTCCCTAAAAGTTTTTATTTACAGCTTAAAAGCAAAAGAGACAAAGCTTGCCCAGGGAAGTGATGCAATTAGCTCAGTATAATGTGGCTGCTGAGTGGTGACAGAGTGTAGAACAGTTCTCCTGTCTCAGTCCAGTAGGAAACATTTGAAACAGGAAAGATAAAATGAAACTTCACTTTAAACTTAATCTTCCCTGACAGTCTCATTCCCATTGGCCTTTTTTAAGTGAAAGATTGCTCTTAAAAGTATTTTTCCCTTGATTGTTTTGAATAGGTCAGAAACATATGAATAACCCTTAGATGAGCAACTATGTTTTGTCACCAACACATGAATTCATGTTTAATTCTTCCCATAAGCCTTCCCTCACTGTTTAAAGAAAACATCATTTAGAATCTCTGTCCACAGATGCTTTTTCCCCTTGCTTTGCTGATCCTGAGATACAAGACGCCTTTATTTCCCTCTAGCCTCTACCCTTTATCCCACTGATGAGATATGTATTTGCTCTCAGATATTCACTTGATTCAAATTAGGCACTGCCTGTAGCCTGCTCATACCCGCTGCTTGTTAGGTCTTCATCTAGGCTCTGTAACCCTCACGGGAACCTGAGCAAATCTCTTCAATCAGAGATGTTACAGATCAGAAAACAGTTCTTTAGTGCCTGGTAAACATCACAAACTTGGCTGGTAAACATCATTGGCTCGAAACCTCTTGTAGTGAATAAGTAACCATCTTGCTTAAGGAGTATATTTACTGTAACTGGGGTGAAGTGAAGAAAACCTGTATTATTTCATTAATCCTTTGAGATATATGAAATTTTATTTATCACCAAAAGATATATGTAAAAAAATTACTACCTTAATGATGGTCCTGCAGAAGGAGGAGATAAGAGCAATAGTAGTCTCGGACATGGAGCTCATGTGAACCCAGCTGGGAGAGCTGTCAGCTGAAGCCTTGAAACCTCAGCCTGCCTTATAAGGGACAGTGAACAATCATTTGTTTTATGCTTTTTTCCCACCTTCCAGGATTTTCTAGACTCTAGATATCTTTTTTGCCAGGCTGAAGAATATTAGTCTATTTGCATCTGGCAAGAATAAATCACGTCAAACTTTTAACAGGTTGAAGCGATAAGGAAGGAACCATAGATGACATATATCTTAGAAAGCTTTTTGATACAGCTTCACATAAAACTTCCATAAAAAAGACAAGAAAACTAAGTGAAACTGCTACAGGGTGGATACAAAACTGGTTTTAATTTAATGTCATCACAGAAAGATGTATAAGAAGGTTTCAGCCAGTTTGTCCTGGGCCTGGCCAATATTTTCACATATTACTTGGATGAAGGAGTAGAAGAGGCGTTTATTAAATCTGCAGATGATCCAGAACTGGCCAGGCTGTAATGAAATAGAAGAACAGGATTAAAGTGCAAAATGCTCTTGATAAATTGAAGAAATGTTCTGAAAAAATGGGATTCAATTCAATAAGGACAAGTACAAAGTTCAATATTTTATCAAAAATCATTAACTGCACAAATACAGAAAGAGGAATAAGTTGCCAGGAAGTAGTTTGGGAGAAGAGGACCTGGTGAGAACAGTGAGTCACAACCCCAAAATGTCATATTACTATTAAAAAGCAGTATCATTTGGGTGTATAAGGTACTTAGGGCATATGATACAGGGATGAATCTTTCTACACTATTCAGCATTGATAAAGCTGTGGTTGGAATACTCGTCCTTATGGTCCAAGAGAGACAGAGAAAGAGAAGAGGAAAGCAGTAAGATGGAACTGAAGTATGGCCAATGAGGAAGAATTTTAAAAAACTAGACTGTTAAACCTAGATGAAACTGGTGAGAAGAGCAGTAGTGTTCATATAAGTAAAATAACTGTAAGGAGAGAATACTCCCTTTCTTACATTCCTTGTGAATGGCCTATCACATTTCAGAGAGAAATGAACTCTGATACAATCTCTGAAGCAGAGAAAGTTCAGGTTAGATGTTAGGAAAAACTTTTTGACATGAAGGGTAGTTAATAACTGCAAAAGTCTGAGACACTGGAATTTCTATCACTTGAGCTTTTTTACAAACAAGTTTAATAAATGTATTTGTTTGACAGATGTCTATCAAATAATTTTTATATTCTTGATCCTTCCTTTCATGGGTGCATGGGTTTTGATGATTACCTGATGTACTTCTCATCCTTGTTTTCTAGATGATTTATATCCGTAGGTAGGAACATGCAAGGTAATGGGGAATGCAGAATAGAATAATGATACAAGCTGGCAAGATGTTGGCTGCATTTATCTACTTAGATAGAATATGATAATCAAACATCTGCATCTCTGAAGCTTCAACTCAAACATTATTCCAACTTGAGCAGAAAATGGATATGAAAGATGACAATCTGCCCAGTAAACAAACAGCTGTGTATATGCTCTTTCAATATCTTATGCATTAAATGGATTTGATTGATAACAAATACTACAATTTGTGTCAGTGTATTTGGTCTGGCTAAGATGGAGTTACTTTTCACCACAGCAGCCCTCAGAGTGCTGAGTTTTGTATCAGTAGCTAGAAAGGTGCTGATAACACACCAGTGTTTTGGTTACTGCCGAGCAGTGCTTGTACAGCATCAAGGCTGTCTCTCCAACATCTTCTCTTCCCAGTAGGCTGGGGATGGGAAAGGTCTTGGGAGGGGACACAGCCAAGACAGCTGACCCAAACTTACCAAAAGGTTATTCCATACCATATGATGTCTTCTCAGAAATAAAAGCAAGTAGAACGGAAGGCAAAGGAAAGCATTAATTGTTTGTTTGTCCTCCGGGGTAACTGCTAGGCATATACTGAATCCCTGCTTCCTGGGAAGTGGCCAAACATCACCTGCTGATGGGAAGTAGAAAATAAATATTTTGTTCTTTTGCTTCTATGTGAGCAGCTTTACTTTGCTTCTGTTAAACTGTCTTTTGTCTCGACCCATGAGTTTGGGGGTTTTGTTCCATCTTATTTTCTCCCTTCCCCATCCTGCTGAGGAAGGGGGTGATAGAGCGGCTTGGTGGGCACCTGGTATTCAGGCAAGGTCAACCTGCTACATTCAGCAATGAGCTACAGCACAGGTAATAGTGTCTCTTGCTGAACAACTACTTAATTCCATACAGAAGTAGTCTAGTTTCGAGAAGAGAAAGCTACTCTCTGATCTCCAACAGACTTATGGATAAGACCCTGCATCGATAACACCACAATAACCACTTTAACTTAGTCACCACTAAACTAAGAAGTTATGGCAATAACAGTTTGTGGTGGGTTGACCCTGGCTGGACTCCCCCTTCTCAAAAGGACAGAGGAGAGAAAATATAAGAAAAGCTCATGGGTCAAGATAAGGACAAGGAGAGATCATTCACTAAGTACCGTCACAGGCAAAACAGACTCAACTTGGGGAAAATTAATTTAATCTATTACAAATCAAATCAGAGTAGTATAACGAGAAATAATATGTTGACAGAACTACTGTCTCCTAAGTAGATGAGGTGGTAAGGCCACAGCAGGGTGAGTAGGACAGGGACCATTCAGTGTGCTCCATGACACAGAAACACAAAGTAGTGTCTTGCAGATCCCAAAACAGCAGCTTTCTCAGTTGAGCTGGGAGAAAAATACACGTATACCCTTATTAGCAGTAGCCCTATTTGAAAAAATATTTCAGTAACAAGTACACTTTGCTTTAAGGAGAAGCTAAAATCACCATCATCAATCAAAGCAACATGCATAGTATGTAGTCAATACTTGTACAAAGTACCGCCTGCCTAACAACAAACAATGAATCATACCTCTACCCTGCCACACAAAACTGCACTTAAATCTAATAAGTGCAGAAACCAAGGAAAAGACATGAAGCAAGAGTAGGACCTTGGTAAAAAAGAAGTGAAAAGTATGTTATCCAAGAATTCTGTCCTATCAATGCAAGATCATAAATTTAAAAGAATTTATACATTAGTTGTACAAAGTTGGAGAAACAGTCATTATAATTAAAACTAAACTTTGAGGTTTGGGCAGATGTTTTCTAAACCTGTCAGGGAGTCTATTGCTCCAAAAAGAGACACTGAGGCAAAGAGAACTTAGTTGCAGATGTCCTGTAAGGTCTGATGCTTTTGCTTCTCAAATTTTACATAGATACCAGAATTCTAATACTCCCTAACTCCCTGCATAAAGTAGCCCATGAGATTTTCCTGAATTTACTCCTCATTCATACCCACTAGCAATGGATGAAACAAGGGATATCTTCTAAAAAAAAATAAGACAGTCTGACACCACCACACCACACACTCCTACTGAAGCTCCAACCATAATGTCTTGCAAATTATTGCAATCATCGGTTGATGGTTAAATTTTGAATCTTTTTTCTATTCTGAATCTGTCTAACTGGCAGCAAAGGGGCTTCATGATGCTTTTTCTGATACATTGATTGACACTCTATTTTCCAAGTTTTCTTCCCCACATAGGTTCTTGCATGTTATGATGAAATCCATCTTCCATATTTTCCATACAGTAATTTGATCTTTTAAGATAGCAAATAATAGGGTTTATTTTTTTTACATGGGACAAATGTAACAAAGTCAGTCACTTGGCACTCAGTATGACCCAGCTTTCAAATCTATAATTATGATGTTTTTGTCTTGCTTTTTGGATTTTAGAATGTTCATCTTTAAAATAAAAAATTTTCCAAGGACTCACCAGAATTGTCAAAGTTGACAATTTATCACATCTGAGTGAAATAGGCATCGCCATCACAGCACGCATTTTTGTCACATGGACATTATAGGTAGAATCTTAAAGATCCTCTTCTGCTGTTCCATAGTGTGACCTAGTGATCTATGTCAGACACAAACTATTACTCCATTTAATGGTTTTTGAAATTTGCTCTATAGATATTCAAGATCATTTACTCTAAATTATCAGGAAGTTAGGGAGAGATCATTATCATTTACCTTCCCCTTTTCCCACACCACTCTTCCCACATAAAATAGAACTTGCAGTTTTAACATTCGAATCATTCCAATCTTGTAGAGTTTTAATACCAGTAACTAAATGACGTTTATGTTCTTGAACAAGCAATTCAAATTCTTTCTGATTACTACACAGAATACTGATATTGATGTATAGATGTGCAAATGTATTGGTGTATTGATGTATGAAGAGTGTCTTATTCTGTCCCTTGGGGTCTTGATTACTTTTCGTTTTGTCTTGATTTGGCATAAAATGAATACTATTTGTTCTGCTCTTGTCCTCTCTGAACCTTCAACCTTTTGGTAGTTCTTTGTTTTTGTAATTCATCCTTTTCCCCAACAGAAAGGTTCTACCACACTGCAATGGACACTGAACAGTTTTCTTGCTTTCTCCACTATGATATCACTGCTTTGTATCTGACATCATATACTTATGCAGCTATTCAATTTGAGACTCTTCAAGGATAGGACATCACTGTAAGTTGCTTCGCTACCAATCCCCTCCAAACTCTCCATGTGTAATCTTGTAAAGAATTACCATTTACACTGATATGCAATTTCACTAGTGGAACTTTTCCTGCCAACCTCGAAATGTCTTTCCAGAATGATGTCATGAGACTTGGCTCCAAGGAGATAGCGCAATTTGTTATTGTCTATCCTCCTTTACAAGCCGTTCTTTCCATTCCTTTTAGCATAGTAGTCCTGGACTGAAGGGATTTTCTTGGACCCAGCTTTAGCATCTTGCAGGTGGCCCTGAAAGCCAAACTCGTGTTTCTGTTGTACAGTTCCCACCTCCACTTGACCAGCTGAATTTTCAGAGAGCCTCTGCAGTTTCCACTTAAAACTCAGCAGTACTTGGATATTTCTGAATGTATTTAGTTCCTCTTGGCTACCTTCCTCTTAGTGGTTACAATCTTTCTACTTTCATATGCTTCAGTAGCACCCATTTTACCTCCAATATTTGTGAAATCCTCCTTCTCTGTTTTGGCTTCCTCTCTCCAAATTCTTTGCTCACCTTGATTCTGGTTGACCATGTACTACCTGGCCTTCCTAAGGTTTCCTAATGTTTCTGAATGTCTCTGAGGTTTCATGGCAGAGTCAGCAATTTTTATTATGTCTAGAAGGAGTATCTTCCAGTCTCAGGAAGCAAAGAAACCAAAATACCAATTCCATCTCTTTTCACATGGTAATAAATATTAACTGCACACAGGGCAAAATCTGCTCAAATATTTTCTAAAACTCTTTCTAAATACTCTTGTCTGCTGCCCTTATCCATCCAATCAGGGCTTCACAAAGCAGTTGGCAAGCACATGAAGGTTCATAGCTTAGCTCAACTTGCCATTTGATTCCAGTGATTAAGAATTTAAAAATTTAAACCCCAGGACTGGTATTATACCTGTAGGATCCAACAACATAATCCTTACAGAGAAACCCACACAAATAAGTAAGTTTTTTCCATCCTGTTTAGGATCTATGCAACCTTCATAGATGGCAAATGATGCTTGCCATTTCACTTGAGGGGTGAATGCATTTTACTAGTGGGTAGATTAATTCTTTTTGATAGAAAGAACACTTAAGAACATTTTTTTTCCCCCAAGATGTATGTTCACATTCCCACAGGCATTATTATGTAATATAAACACTATGCCTGTGTACATAGATATAGCTACTGGAACCATGAATATATAAAAGAAAGGCGCATAATTGCAGTATTTTTTAGGCACAAGTAGTTTTGGTGCTCTTTGAAGGTCTGTCTCATAACTCATAGTATTTCAGGCAGGTTTTTTTCTCTCCCAGATTAAAAAATAGGTATAATTATCATAAGAGGCATCACTATTTCCAGTGCACCTCTGTGAATAAATATCAATTAATTCATGCATCATGAAATGATAATGAAATATTACAATTTCTTCTGTGATAACAGTGTAACTTTTCATGCCAGTTCACTTGCAATTGTCCTCTCTAGATTGCTAATTATATGCCTCAAGCTGTATTTAGTAGAAAAGATTGAATCATTTGTTCTTTTGTATATTTTGTCAGAATAAGAATAAGCAATAATGAAATATCTTTTGACCTGTTCACACAGGAAAAATATCAGCACTCAAACCTACTGCATTGTTTACTTGGCGTAATGGTAAAATACCTCACTTCTGTGTGCAAAAGCACTCCTTGGAGCACAGGAGTCTTCTAACTACACACTGGACTGTTCTTGTAAGTCTTTTTGCTTCTATGCTGCTATTATGTCATGGCATAGGTGCCTACACACTATGACAACTCTACTAAAAAATAGCAGCATGTACAGATTTTACAGGTGACCACACCAATTTTTTCTGGATCAATATCATTGGCTCTATGGTCTCCTATCACCCATAACATAGATTTTGAAGGATTTTTTCCTTTAAAAAATTATGGAAAAAATCCTTCACCCCTCTACCTGTGCACAGAATAGAGCTTACCTGTACTATTTCTTGAACACTGAGTAAAACCTTGTACCTCAGCAACTTCTGCTCAGGTCCAGGTTAGTTTTGTCAGTGCCCTCATTGTAGCAGTTCAAACTTTCAGGTACAGTGTCCAGGTTTTCTGTATCAAGGTCTGACTGCAGAGATGAGGATCTGGATTTAGTGGCGTATCTGTCTCTATGGAGACTCCTATAGAAATTGTGTTATTTGTGTTACCTGCAGTGATAGAAAAAAACACAGGCGGGAACCTGAAGTACAACCTGTGTAGGACATATGGAGGAAGCGCTGGCAAAATGCTATAGCCTCAGTTACACAAAAGACACAAGAGACTGCATGATCATAATTTTTACCACTAACTCTAAAACCTGTGAAATCACACCACAGTTAGTACTATATTTAGATGAGACCAGTTCCAGCAACATGCACATTGTTTGGCAGTCTCCCTCAATTCTGAGGGATGAATTTGGTTGCAGAGGAAAGCATTTAAAGACTACCTAGTGAGGTACAAATTTTTATGAAATATTAGCCAAAAATGTGAAATCCCTAACAGAACAGATACCTTTCAGGTATTTTCTTTCAGTAAGAGAATCTTAAAAAGTGAGGTGCTCCTGAAGGCTTCCAAAATATTCTGTTTTAATCTCAGTGGAAATGTGTAAGAAGATCAAGGTTGTTGCACAGGTAACAGTCTTTACAGGACACTGAGCTTTCACATAATTTTTCTTATAGTGGAAATTCATGCATTTATGTCTCATAACAAAATTTTCCGTGCACCTGAGGTGCTCTCAACATGTATAAATGCATATTCAATAGCTCTTGTTGATTGATATAAAACAACTTGTGCAATATGAAAATAATGCATGCATGTTTCCTAAACAAAGCAAAGAGTAAGGGGCTAGGTGGCTTATGTGCATGGTTTACAGGATTTGGTCTTCACTTCTCAGAAAAGTGTTTTGAAGCCAATCATGTCAAAAACAACTGAAGAGTTGTCATCTGTCATGAATCTAGGAGCCCGCAGGGAAGAAATCTGTGATCTTTGCCCAGTTTCTAATGATTTTGCATTACAACTGGCACTAAGGAGAGTGTCTGGTGATGTTGCCTCCACCTCACCCTACGTATGGTGGTGTGCAGTACGGATCCACATCGTAGGTAGCTGCCTCATCATGCTGGGCTCACAACATGAGGGTGAGAAGGTGCAAGAAAGTATACAGTTCCCTTTTTCTGCTGCCTTGGCATTGTGAACAGACCATATCACTCTCCAGCCTAACTTTCTGCATGAGCCCTATTAGCTCTGAAAAGAGGGGTAATAATATTAAACATAATCACCAAGATATGTGCTAAGGGAAACTGTGCAACCATTTAGTTGGCAGTTCTGAAGGAAAGGGAAAGAAAACCCAATCTTGTTGCAAAAGCAGACCTCTTTGAAAGATATATTTTTTTTTACTTTTACTTGCTGTTTTTAAGCAAAATAATTTTATTCTGGACAGCCTGTTCCTGGAAATGGCCTCATAATTGCTAACTTTATCTTCTGCTGCCAGTGTCTATTTAATCACCTCCTTGTTGCATTCACAGCCCACACACTGACGCAAAATATCCTCCTGTTCTGTTTCTTTACCTATTACACCCTCATCCCGAATACCTCTCTAATGCTGAATGAGCAAACAAGAAGACAATGTGAAAGCCAAGCGGGCATAACTTGCTGCAGAGAGTATTTCTGTGCACATTTCCCCTTTGCATCTCAAATATAATATATGACCTAAAGGATGCTGGAATTCAGGAGTTGCAGACATTTAAGTACTTTTTAAAAGCAAATACTTTTGCTCTATATTAAAATATTCTTGTTTAAATTGCCACATTGAATTATCAACAATGTAAAGGAAACTTTAAGTATAGTTACTTAGAAAAAGGAATCAGAACCTGGCATTAGTGTTCATGGCTTCCTCCCCAGAGGTGCTGACCACCAGCAGCTTCAGTGCTGAAAGCTACCATGATCCGAGGGCTGGAGCACCTCTTCTATGAGGACAGGCTGAGAGAGTTGGGGCTGTTCAGCCTGGAGAAGAGAAGGCTCCAGGGAGATTTTATAGCGGCCTTCCAGTACCTGAAGGGGCTACAGGAAGGCTGGGGAGGGACATTTTACAAGGACAAGTAGTGACAGAACAAAGGGTAATGGCTTCAAACTGGAAGAGAGTAGGTTTAGATGAGACATAAGGAAGAAATCCTTTCCTGTGAGGGTGGTGAGACACTGGAACACGTTGCCCAAGGAAGTTGTGGATGTCCCCTCCCTGGAAGTGTTCAAGGCCAGGTTTGATGAGGCTTTGAGCAACTTGGTCTAGTAAAAGGCATCCCTGCTCATGTCAGTGGGGGTTGGGACTAGATGATCTTTAGGATCCCTTCCAATCCAAACCATTCTGTGATACTAATTCTACACAGGCACTGAAAACCCAGCTTTAGGCACCTAGGAGCTTTAGAGTAAGAAAGTAAAGTAACTCTGGACCTTGGGCATCTCTAGGCTTGGAAAATAGTTAAACAGCAGCATTTTTCAACTCTGTTGTGACTGGTCTGTACTCAGGTGCCTGAACTGCATCTAAGGTCCACTTTAGGTACCTAAGCCCTTGTTGAGATATGGTCTCAAAGCTTAATTTTAGGCATCCAGGAATTTTGGTGTAGTTCCAGTATTTTGGAGTGGTGAAGGAATTTCTGCACCTAATCCAGGAGATAAGGCTGCAATATATGTCCCAGGAACTTATAGGGACATGCCCAGCACCAGCACAAGGCAACCGCACAGCTCTCTGCAAAGTCATGTATTTTCCAGGCACTTCAGGAATGAGCATGGGGCCAGACACCTTTCTGGGACTCAGAAGCTATGTGGGAGGCAGCATAACAAGAGTTAGGTTTTATGGCTGCCAAAAAAACAGATCAGTAGGAATGATTTTGGTACGCATCTGTGCAAAACTGAAGCAATGCAGAGGGAAATCAGGCTGTTGTGTTTACCACATGTGTACTTTAACGATGCACAAACAAGCTGCTTTCTATTGTCTTGCTGCAGAATATGTTATTTCCCCAGGAAAAGGGTAAATACTATATTTCCACACAGGGAAGAGATAGTTTGCTAGTTAGGAAGGGACAGCTGGCATGTGTCCGTTATGGCACTTTCCCTCTGCACAGTTGTCAGGATGCAGCACAATGCTGGCTGCTGGACTAAAACAGAATTTTAATGAACAAGCTGCAGGGAGAGAAATAAAACAAATTTGTCTCTATCCAAGTGAACAGCTACCAAACATGCACATAAAATTCAGATATGCCAGAAGAGCAAGTGAGGGTTTGTGATCAGTTTGAATTTTTCTTTTCATTGACTTTCTCATATAAAATCTATCCCAGTGCATCTATGTGAATACAAATTTACCTTGAAAGTACACCTAAATCCCAGTTCATTAGTAACTACCCTGTTATTGCCACTAGTACTATCTGTTACTGTTGCATACCTTACATTTTTCGCCTTTACTTTAAAAAGCCCATTTTATGTAAACAATCAATTTATCTGGTGTGATGCATTTTTACCTCAAATTCAGGCTGCATTACAGATGGTTTATTACAACGCAGTCTCCACCGCTCTCTTGGAAAACCAGCTCACAGTGTTTCCCTGGAGAACACAGTGGAGCCTGAGGTTGTGTTGTCTTTTCTACGTAGTCCAGCTGTGCCAAGGAACAACCCCTTTGAGGGCACCTCAGGGAAGCTGCATCCCACAGCATGTCAGTAGGAGGTGGGCTTTCTGGATCCAGTGTTGAGGCACAGTCTTGCTGCCAAACAGATAATTTCCACTCTTAAATCCCCTGACAATAAAAAAAAACCAATGAAATTTTAAAATGAATTAAGCACTGGATACAATTTTTTGAATATTTTTGCAATATGCAAGAACGAGAGTCATATTTAGTGGCACAGTTCTGTACTGTCTGCACTGCCTCATACCTGCTACAGCAGTAAGACCTTAGGGACAACATCTTTGGTGCAGCTTGTAGCCGCACTGATGAGAGGACATATTTGGGCAGAGGAGAAGCCCAGATAGTAAGTTTTAGTGATTTCTTCTGCTGTTTTGATGTTATGAATTCAGAATGCCCAATATCACACATACAAAATAGGAACAAAGTCGAGTCAGAGGGGGACCATGGTAGTGAAACACAGACACTGAAATTTTGTCAAAGTTTTCAGGGACTAGTAGTGATGAGTATTTTGTGACAGATCTGTCTCTTTTCCAAGGCAACAGCAGTGCTAATCACTGACAAGAAGGATAACGTGGGTAGGAAATTTGCAGATCTTCCCTTGATAGTGACAGGGAACTCACTAAACTAAGTTCAGCCAAGAAGCCAAAATAAAAGATGGTGGAAGGGAAAGTCTGCTGCATTTTTCCATGCTGACACTGGACTTCCTAGTTACTTTTCCTGACTTCAACATATTTTGTAACTCTCAGTGGGAATCAAGCATCAAACTCCTATTCCTGCTTTTCAAAATCACTACTGCCGTCATGCAAAAATAAGTAAATAACAGTTGTTTGTCCTTTTGCTCATGTTCCTCCCTCTACCTTGGGTCTTTTCCCAGGAGCACCTATCTCAGCCCTTTGGATCTCACGGCTTTCTTTTCCTACAGTCTGTATGTACTTTTGCAGGAACACTCAAAGGCAATGAGAAAGTATTGACATTTTGATAAGAAAGGTACAGAGATATAACACGCCCCGCGGAGCATAATGCTGACAGCAGACCACCTGGCAAAAGGGACCAAGTGGCATCCTACAAGAGGGAATCATTTTTCTTTCCACTGCTTCTTACTCAGTGCAGTGAACAAAGGGGAAATGAAGGGCCCAATCCAGAGTTTATTGACGAAACACAGGATGTGTCCCTGCTGAATTTGGCTTCACCATGGATTTTGGCAGCAGTTCAGCCTTTAGCATTTTCTACCCTTGAAGAGACACTAGCTGCTATTAGCCCCAGTGACAGGTTCTTCTCTTCTCTTTTTAATCTGTAATTCTTTTTCAATTGGAGTTGTCTGTAGGGTAACTAAGTTAACACTGCTCTGGGGTGACATTTTCATTTCCAGTGCACAATCTTGTAATGAAGGTAGCTTACGGCAACTTCTCCCTGTGCCTCTGACTCCTGTGGAGGCTCCATAACTTTTCTATAAAGTGCTGTGGGTCTGGACTCTACCCCATGACCTTCTGTACTCAATCCTTGTTTTCCAGTCTCTTCTCAACTCTACTTTGTTTTATTTAGTGGGTGTAGGTGGATAGACAGGAACATTTCAAAGTCTCAGTCAGGACTGAACCCTGTTGCTTCTAGCAGGTGCAGTCTCTGCTTTGACAGGTGTGCCTCTCAAAACAGCCGTGGCTGCATTTTGTGATGCAGCAGGACACGTTGCACCAGCTGCTGCTAGCACAGGGGAGATCAAGACCTCTTCACATGCCTCTGCTTTTTCCTGTAAATCTGTATGTGGGAACCACAGTGCCAGGTAAGGCAAGATCTAACAAGAGATGGTAACAAACTACAGAAATTAAAAAGAGGAAATGTTTTTGTCAGGTTACATAGACTAATAAGGAGACCTAGTCCAAAGTTCAATAGGAATCTCACTTCTAATGTTAATGGACTTTGTATCTGGACCAAAATTAACTGCTGCTCTCTTTTGTCAAACGATGATTTCTGTACCTCACAGGGTGACCATTCTGCCTCAGGAAAGGACATTGCTAAAAGCTGAGGGGCACCTGTGTTCTCTGCACAGCTGTCCACAAGAAAAGAGGTGAGCAATTGCAGGTTTCACAGTTAAGAGATTCTGATTTATTTTCAAGAGGTGGCATTTCTTCAGGGATTTGCAAAGACAGCTGGGTTTCTTGCACCGTTCATCTCTCTCAAGACTTCCTGTCCTAAACTTCAGCTGAGTGTGTTTTGCGCAATATTTGGAGGATACAAAGTTGGCATGTACACCAGGACTCCAAGAAAGCAACAAGAAAGTAAATGACAAGAAAAGGGAAAAGAAAAGCCTGTTGCTTTGTATCTCTATGAAAGACATTGAATTCCAGTGCTCCCTCTCTGTTGTTCATGTCTTGCTGTGCTATCTTTAATACAGTCTATAAACTCCTCAGTGCAGATACCTGCTTGCTTTATTTGCAGTCATAAGATGTTCTTTGAATAAATTGCTAACAACTACAACAATAATAACATTGTGCAACAGTGGTATTTACCACAGCTAAAGCAGACAATGGGGAGTTCCCTAACCCAGAGCAAAGAGGTAAGAAGGAGCTTACATGTGCAGCACAATTAAGAGGTGCTACTATCATTAATTATTATTAACACTTGTATTTCTGTAGCAGAAGGAGCTAAAAGCAGATTCATATCCCAGTGCTGTGCAGTGCTGTTCAAAAGAATAATAAGATCATTGCTGCCCTGAAAAAGAATACATTCAAAGGCTTTTCTCTTGCAGTGTTCACAGATGAGGGAATAATGTAACTCTGAAGAGCAGCTTACAGGACTCCTAGGCAATGCAGACAGAGGAAGAACAATGTTCCCATTATACAGATGAGGAACATGGAGATTTGCATCAGCTCCCAAAGAAAACCTGGAACAGTGTGGTGAATCCAGGTCTCCTGATGCCTAGTTTTGTACCTTAACTATTAGGTTGTCCTTGAGTTACTGCTTAATAGTATCAAGCCTTTTAAAAAATTTCTTCCGTATTGAATATTTTACCCATTCAAAGCCAGTCAATCTAAATTTAATTCTCTTGAACTGATGCTGAATTCATTTTCCTAAAAGTTTAAGATATAAAGCATAATACTGTATGTATAGGGAGAATAAAAGAAGAGTCTTAAAGATCAAATTAATGAGACAAAGATAGAAAATGATAGTACAAACCTTCTAACTCCTCTCTTAATAAAGGACAATGTTCCGGTACACTGAAAACTGTACCAGAAAAAAAATGTTACATTAAATATTATGTGACTGCAGGGCATACCTGACTTTTCAGATACCAGAAGTTCTTGGGTTTTTTTGGGAACTCTTTTCCTGAACTATTTCACTTAATGTAAATATTTTTATTTTGTATATGTTTAGAACTCTTCAAATGTAAGATTTGTTCTGGATCATCTTTATTTTTCTGAACCCTAACATTTGGCCTTGGTATTCTCTGAGAATATAATCTAGGAAAACAATAAACTGCAATTTTTTAACAGTATAAAATACACATATGTAAGATACTTCATGTTTTTTACAAGATAGGAAGAAAACAATTAACTCCACCACTACCTTTTAAATCCTAAAATTGATGGGTCACCAATAAAATAAAAATTTATAAGATTAGTTATTTTCCTATATTTTGGTATGGCTAAAACTGCCAAAAGAGTAATATGGCTTTTGCACTCTAGAGACCCTCTTCTGTCTCATCTCTGAGGAAGCAAATTTATTTATTGGGTGACTTCTTACTGTCAACTCTGTGTGTATCAGCTCAGGCCTTTAATGCAGAAGATTCCTGAATAAATTTCAGGTGAGTTAATAAAAATGGCTGGATGTTAGTATAATATTTAGTATCACAAATTATATTAAAATAGATCGTTCTTCATAATGTAAATCAAACATTAGGAGGTGTTAATATGATGATCTTAAAGGTCTTTTCCAATCTAGGCAATTCTGTGATTCTGTGATATTAATGTAAATTTTGGAACTAATGATACTACCCACACGAAAATCCAGTATGATAGCTTTTAATTACGTGATCACCATCTATTTTTCTCACAGGACCCATGTGCTCTCAGTGCATTAAACTATATTTTCTGTACCACTTGTTAAGTTACAACATAAAGGCTAAAGTTTATAAAGCTAAACCATCTCATTATGAAGGGAATAATTTCTCCGTGAAGGGGTGCAATGAGGGTTCTAGATACAGGCAAGTAAATTGAATTCTGGGTGAATTCTCCAATTTTTTTTTCTCATGTCATTTATTCTTCTTCCTTAAACTCTAGTTGGGAAGCTACTTCCTGAAAATATCTGTATTTTTGCTTTGTGTACATATTTACTGGTGAATTGATGAACTGTTGAGGCTGGGGGAAATTAACACACAACCTCTATTGGAATATGTCTGCACCATGATGTCTCTACAGCTAGGAGGCCTTTCACAGTATCAGGCTATTTAATTCATTCTGTAGTTCCTGTCTGAGTTTTTGCCACTGGTTCCTCCTTGCTGCTGACTTCATGCTGAGATGTGGACTCCTGCTGATTGCCTGTATTGTTGATATAGGTTTTGTCTTCTAATCTACATTAAGACAGATGATAGATGAGATCATAAATCACATCATGAACCTCTGTATGGAGGTGGTATCTGACTGCTGCTCTTCTGCAGTTGTCTAATTTCCTTCCTCTGCTTTCTGGACTTTCTGCAGTGACTCTGTATGATCTATGTTCCTCGGCAGCCTGTGCAGTTGTCTTTTCCTTGCTTTCCATGGTTAGGCCAATAGCAATGTAGAATCTGGTTATCTTTGTGGTCTCTTGACTTCCTTTGTATCTTCCCAGGGCAAGCAGCTAACTGCACATGGTGGAGTGCAGAGTCTCTGAAATCTAATCAGAGAGAAGAAATACTCCCTATATAATGGCAGGGTGCATTGCAAGGACACTCAACCATGCAATCAGGAATGCTTTCTTGCATCTCTCAGCTGTGTCATTTGGGTCTTTGTTCTCTTCAGTGTTGACTCTAATTGTCTAATAGAGATACTAAACCTTCAGGAGGGATGTGCTCATCTCCCCATTAGGTATCAATGCACCTTCAGTCCACTGTGGCTTAGTATCTGAACATGATGTGGAAGGTACCCTTCTACATAACATAGTTGCAGTTTCTTGGTGACAATTTCTCTTGAGTGTCCTGCAGACAGTACATCTCCCCAGTGTAATTCCATATTGTGAATATGCCATTAAAATAAGAAAGGTATGCTCCAGTCTTTTTCCAGAGTTGGGCTACAATTTCACAAAGATCTTGCTGGGGAAGAGAAGACCCTTTTAATACTTTCCACTGTTCTCTCCAAACTCAGACACTAAAGTAGTTATGTTTCACTAGCTTTTGTATATTTATCCATCTCATGATGGAAACTCTTAATAACAGAATCACAGAATCATTAGGGTTGGAAAAGACCTCCAAGATCATTCAGTCCAATTGTCGACTCATCACAACCATGCCCACTATACCATATCCCTGAGTCCTATATCTACCAGGGGTGGTAGATCTACCACTTCCCTGGACAGCCTGTTCCAATGTCTGATGACTCTTTCAGTGAAGAAATTTTTCGTAATATCCAACCTGAACCTCCCGTGGTGTAACTTGAGACCATTACCTCTTGTTCTATTGCTGGATGCCTAGGAGAAGAGACCAACCCCCACCTCACTACAACCTCATTTCAGATAGTTGTAGAGAGTGATAAAGTCTCCCCTGAGCCTCCTCTTCTACAGACTAAACAATCCCAGTTCGTTCAGCCTCTCCTCATAATACCTCTTCTCCAGAACCTTCACCAGCTTCATTGCTCTTCTTTGGACACGCTAAGTCTGCTCACATTACTGCTTGATCCAAACTGTAGTCATCCTACACTTGGTAGAAGTGAGTTTCTTTCTACACCACTAGGTCTTTGCAAGCTAGTGAATTCTAGACTGCAAGCTCTCTTTCTGCTGTGTTCTCATCGTCATTGCATTCACCATCCACAAAGGTCTACATACAGCACAGAAGCAGACTGTGAGAGTCCTCCAGCTAAAAGCAGATGTCTGCTATGCAGAGAGTTAGTCCACACCTGACTTAGTTCCTTTAATGTCATCTTACTGGAACAAAACAGGAACTCTTACATCACAGTGCAATTTGTCTTAGAGTAGGCAGGTAAAATAGGTCAGATGAATCACTACTTAAAAGTGCCTATTTCTGACCACAGAATATAAAGTGAGTCCTAGGTGACTTGCTCAGCTGCTGGAATCTGCATTGTAGATGCATTTAAATAAAATTAAACTCTCTGCCTGAGCCTGTTTCAAGCATTGTAATCATTCTTTTAACTCTTACAGCACAGGAGACCTGGTGATGCCCACTAGCGTGCTTTGAGTGCCATATACAGTGGTTTCCTTACGAAGCTTTCCAATGACTCATCATCATCCCATACATGTTTCTGACCACCAAATTAAAATGATTAATATATTTATCTTTAAAAAGCACAACAAATAGCTCCTTTTCTAAAAAACCAAATCTTTCTATGCCAAAGAAATCCACCAGCAAAGGGTTTAGCATTCTGGTTACTGAACTGCTTCAGCTGGGACAAGTCCTGCTTCTGAAGTTGGGTCCCTTTGTAGAAGAAAAGCAAGCTTTCTGTGGTCAGAGTGAAAATAAGTGGAAAGTCACTGGTTCTGTCACCACTAGTGTTACACAACAGCAAGTTGTGGCTACAGATGCAAAAACGTGTCTCTCTTCTTCCTTAGATGAGCTTTTTGACTCCCTTTGGGTGATGCCTGACATGTCAAATTTCAGTTTGAACAGTTGAAGCTTGGCAGAAAGTGAGCAACAGAAAGTGGGATCTCTTCAGGGCAAGGGCTGGATAACATTAATACTAAACACTGCTAACAGCTCTTTTTTAGTTTCTCACTGACAAGGCTTTACTTCTGGTCTTTCCTATACTTATTTTAAAATGAGAGATTCTTCACAATCCTTGGTGATTTACTCGGATCAGTTAAATTGGTGTAGTTACACTGAAATATCATGAACAACGTTTTTACATTATAAGAAATACTTTGCTTCCTTAACTTGCAGATTCATGCTCTTAGCAATGAAGAGACACAGGCAGGCTCAATCCACATAATCATAAAGGTGAAATTCCCAAGTTGTGTCTTCCCTGTTATAGCCCTGAGCTAGTGAATCATCCTGAAGCACTGCAGCAGGACCTAAATGGTTACAGAGCCTGGGAAAACCCTTTGGAGTACCCATGTCCTTTTCTCCTTACAGATCTAGGAAAGACTTTTTTTTTTTTTCTTGGAGGTTGAGAATAAAAGTTTAGTTCTCAGTTCCTCTTCTGACTTTCAGCAACCTAATACCTTCAACATCCAAATGTCTTTGAGAAATCCTTTGCTAATCCTGACATTTTTTTCAGTTTGCAGCCGTTTGACTGATTTATAACAGTTTCAAAGGGAACTGGGCACACCATCTATTTGCAATCAAACCTCACCCCATGCTAAACTGTAGAAAGACTATTCCAGCTGTATGGTTGTTACTCACCAGGCAACATGTACCAGCAGAGGGATTAGAGGTCTTGAACTTTACAGAGAGCATTCTCATAGCACTCACTGAGTTACATGCTGTTGCCACAAATTCCCCATGCATCATGAGGAGATTATGCTACAGCTATGCAGGACAGTGTTATTTTCAATCAGATTTGTGATGGGCAGGGATTTGATAATGTATTTTCATGCCAGTCTGTTACTTGCAACACCAAGTGTATCAAGCAGCTGGAAGAAACTTCAGAAACTCAGGACTCCTAGACTAGCTGGTTTCCTCAAGTGACTGATGGTAGAATTCATCTTACTGACTTTAATCTAAAAATGAGGCACCTAGCCCAAAGGAGTCTGGGACGGTTTTTTAATGGCATGTGGGACGAATGTCCCTCTGAAGCTGCCTGTTTCTGTCTTCTGACTATGGAAAAGACCTAGACAACCATTTAGATTAATTCCTAATCTTTACATGGCTGAAATCAGGTGAGATGAATCCCATCTTAATGGTACTGTGGGATTCCTAAGTTCCTAATTTATGAAAGTAAAGAATGACAGTGTTACAGCAAATGAGCAGTTTAGCAATGCCATGTTTTCTGTCATGATATTGACCAGTATCATATCAATGTATAGTCTTTGAAAAAACGGAACATCGTTGCTTGTTTTTTTAGGCAAGGTTGCTTTTTTTCCCAGTTTGCTTTTTTCTTTATTAATCCTCAACACATCTATAAGGAAGACTTTCTTCAAGGAACAAGGCAAGTAATGAACATGGCTTAAAATCCAGCATGTGTGTACCTCCAATAGATTGTACTCAACTGTTTTATCCTCACACCAGCTGGTGTGCTACAGACACCACAATTCAGCCTTTTTTGCTCATACTTTTAATTGATCTGGTGTTGATCTGCATTAGAAACCTGCAAAGAATTTGTAGTGCTGCACAACACCTGGGGAGCATGAGATGGCAACTAATGTTTTCCTAGTCCCTCCCTTACAAAATCCTACGTGATACAACATAACACAGTGCAATGCTGAAATGACACCATGGCTGCAGCAGAGTTCTGCACCTCCTCTAAGTGAACCAAGGTCAAAGGGACCTTACTGAAACAAAGGATTTTGAGTATACTGGAAGGAAAAAAAAAAAGAGCAATTTGGTAATTTTGACAATTGCAAATCAATTCTTTTTTTTTAATGGAAAGTATTAATCCATCAGAAAAGTGTTAAATTTATCTTGACATTTCACTTTAGAGTAAATAATTCTTTATTAAAATCACAGAATCACAGAATGGTAGGGGTTGAAAGGGACCTCAGAAGATCACCTAGTCCAACCCGCTACCAAAGCAGGTTCCCTACAATAGGTTGCACTGGTCCAGGCGGGTTTTGAACATCTTCAGAGAAGGAGACTCCACAACCTCTCTGGGCACCCTGTCCCAGTGCTCTGTCACCCTCACAGTAAAGAAATTTTTCCTTAGGTTTGTATGGAACTTCTGGTGTTCCAGTTTTTGCTCACTGCCCCTTCTCCTGTGACATGGTACTACTGAAACAAGCCCAGCCCCATCCATTTGGCCCTGCACTTCAGGTATTTATAGACATTGACCCTCTCAGGCTTCTCTTCTCTGGGCTGAAGAGTCCCAGCTCTCTCAGCCTTTCCTCATACAAGAGATGCTCATCATCTTCGTGGCCCTCCACAGGCCTCTGTCCAGAAGACCCCTGTCCTTCTTGAACTGAGAAGCCCAGAACTGGACACAGTACTCCAGATGAGGCCTCACCAGGGCAGAGTAGAGAGGGAGGAAAACCTCCCTTAACCTGCTGGCCACGCTCTTGATACGATTTTTTTGAATATGATATCATTTTTTTTAAATGACAGAATTTTTTTGAGAAATAAAATTTCCACCTTCAAGCAGCCTAGATCCTGGTATTTCATCCTCAGCTCTTGTAGGATAGAAACACAAATTGTACAGGATTAACTATTCACCATTTTATTCATATGCTTAACCCTACACAGACTCAAGTCCTGCAGCACTGTGTAAGGAGAGAGGTTCTCAGTCCGGTTTTTGAGAACTCACTGGTAGCTGTGGAGCAGCTGGGTGCTGCTCAAGCTTTCTGCATGCCACCTGCCCATGACAGGTGGAGCCTGAGTAACAAAGCTTATCCTGAACTTGGACATTGCATTCAAATGCAATGTGTAAGTTTATTTTTGCTATGGGACAAACACTCTTCACTTGTTCCAGTGATGAGTTTTGTTGCTTTCAATGGGACTTGCCATCTGGAAAAACCACTGGAGAAAGACAGCACTAGCCCAAGCGCAAACTGTTTCCCTGCTCACCACTAAAAGAGTTTTTGAAAGCAAACAATGCAGGTTTCAATGGCATTTGACTCTAAGTCTGTGTATGGTAAAGCAAACTATAAAACTCCACTTGCCCCCACTTCTCCCTTCTTGATTTACAAAGGTGGAAACTTTCAGGATGTCTTAGCTGTAAACAATAAAAGAGTTTTCAAAAACACATTAAGAGTGTCAAAAACTACCTTTGAGATGAATAACATTTTTTAAAGTAATAGGTTAAATAAATTCAAAACCTTTGCTGACATCTTGATTGCATTTGTGTTAGTTGGTATAATAAAAAATTAACTTTACACATAAAAAATTTATTGTAGCTTCTTTTATTGCTTAGGAAGGAAAGTTTAGAGTAGCCAACCGAACCATGCTTTTTCATGGGTTGTCACTTTATACGCTTTATTATTGTAACTTATGGGGATGTTTGTAAGCAAAAGAGTGTTATTTATTCTGCAGTGGTCCCATTTGCTCGCTCGTTATGCTTGTCATGGCTCTATGTAATAAACTTCATAATATCACACATTAATGGGGTTATTTAAACTATAAGTACTGTAAGTTAATGTGCAAATGCCTTGCAGTTTTCCCGTGTTTACTTGCAATTTTTAAATAATGTTCAAGACGTGCTCCGAGTCTGGGAAGAATCACACATTTTAGTGCAATAATGCATGAGGAAAAGTACAATTATTTAATAAATATAGAAGAATTGACATAAATGTCTGTGTAACATTGGATGTGTCTATTTATTACAGTGGTTGCTTGATACTTATTTCTGGCAGATAAAGCATATTTAGTAAAACTTCATGCAAAAGGCTCTGAAAAATGCTTGCCCAAATCAGTGCAAACTTTGGAAATAGAATATTGTTGCAGTGTCCTTTGTTTACCTAAGAGATAGCAAAAGCAAGAAGCAGCTAAACTGCAGCGACCCAAAGGCAAGAATTCTGGTGATTAATTTTATTATTGCTTAGTATGTATTTTCTTTTGAATGTCGAACAGATCTATAGATTAATACTTCTGCGTGTTCTTTCTTGAAAACTTTTTTGAAACAAAAGCTTGAGAAGTTAGGAAGTAATTCCTAAGAAAGTAATTTTTATAAGAGACTGTTATTTTCTGGTTGACTTAAAAGTACACTGCATATTTTTTCTTCTTGAAACCAGAATGTGCATTTGTGATTGATAATGTAGGAAGTATCTAAGTATTGAAAAAGCACAGATTTTCCATTGTCTAATAGAAGTAATCAAACTTCCCATGATACCATGACTTTGTGCTGAAATTGATAAACTTCAACCTGACTTTTCATATGATAATTACTTTGATTCATGAGTTTCAGGCACTGTAACTGTTCTTTAAATAAATTTTTAGCCATCTAAAGGAGTACAAACCATGTGTATTAAAAAGTTGATCTAATGAAATTACATCACTTTCAAAAGCAGATGTTCCCATTATTCAAAAGAAGCCATTGATTTTTCAGAGTACTTCCTGATCCTCCTGAGAATGACAGCTAGTGATGAGGAAACTTCTTGGTAAAAGTCAGTGATGTAAATTTGAAACAGCATTTTACATGACAGATGATAGCTATTAATTTGCAAAGAGATATGTGTGCTTTAGTGCATATGCCTATATGTGAAAAGTCCAACATCAGAACAGCTCACGCTTAGGTAAAGAAAAAACTGGGTGGAGGGGATACCTAGTGCACCTTGAAGGTCAATTCCTCTCAATTTTACATGATCTGTCCCTGGCTTGCCTGCTACCACCGTGCTTCAGGTTTTGGTTCCCCCACCTTTCATTATAACAGATAAAAGGACAGGATCTTCTGTTTCGAAATGACCCTGAAAAGTTCAGACCAAAGCCTTTTAAATTCCATTATCTGAAATGCAGAAATCCTCTATGAAATGCTGCCAAGCATTGCCATGGCAACATGATGTTACCCGGTGACAGAACAAGCATTGTAGCATTTAGCTGAGACAGTGTTGCTTCTTCCATGAGCAAAAAGGTGATTGTGAAAGCAGGGGCCCAGCTGGGCAAAGGAATATCTGCAATCTAAACATTTCTACTCACCTTCGGGGCGAGAGAAACTGCTTTCACTGCTTGTCTCTGAACACAGGGCAGGGTCTAAATCACACAGGGAGATGTGTGTTATCAAGAAGGGAGAGTGAACAGAGAATAAACCATTATCAGTCAATACTTGCCTTAAAGGCAAGTGAGAAAGGGAGTAGCTGGGAATCCAACTCTGCAAACCAGACGGTCTCCAGGAGTCACAGAGAAGGCACACAGCTGCCAGTTGGGGACTCAGCCTGGGCAACGTGAGCATGGCTCACCTGTCATGTTGTACACAACAGATGATATTTCACTATATTTAGCTACGCACATGCAATTCTGACATACTTTAAATGCTGGCTTGTGCTTTCCGTTTGGGTGCCTGGCAGATTTTAGACTGAGCTTTAAAGTTGTGAGGGTGGATCTCTGTTACATGGATGCACTTCTTCACTATTATGGGCCACAGCCAAGAAAAATCTCCTAGTCAATGTGCTTTTCCTCCAAGATTTTAATAACCTTCGGAGCAAGAAAATAAATATAGAAATTGCCCACAGAATCTGCTATGGAATGAGCAAAAAGATACTTTGGCACAGATTGGAGGTGAAGAAAACAGGAAGGGCACTGCTAGAAGTCTTGGCAATTAGAAGTCCCACACACGAGCAAATGCAGCATCCTTTGAAGAAGTTTAACTGCAGTACACATACATTTTTTTTTATTTTTATTTTTTTTCCATGTGTTTTGGCTTCTTTAGTGCCTCCAAATTCTGGAACCCAGAGTGGCTGCTCAAAGGTGTGAGGCAGAATCAAATCTGTGCTATGCTGCACTGAGGATCTTTTGCAAATGTGCATGTCAAAGTTCTCACTAGTTTTAATCTGAGTTCACAGTCCTTGAGGCATCAGTGAAACTAACACCTCATAATGAAACCCGGGCAAAACTGCAAGGCAAATGTCGTTTCAATATTTACACAAAGCTGAAGCACATTTAAAAGCTGTGAGGAAGCTCAGCTTTGTTGGATTTTATTTGGATTTACACTGAGAACACAGAAGTTATAACTGGGATATTCATTTCTCCCATTTTCTTTAAAATAGGCTAGATTGCTCCGTATTAGTTGTAATATAAATAAGACAATGTTTGTATGGAGAGGAACTGTAAAAATCACATTTAGGCACACCTGAAATCATGCAAAATTTTAAACTATTCTTTTTTGTGCTGATATTCTTAAAGACTCCCTTTTTCTAAAGAGATCTTAAAATATTAAATTGAAATACATTTATTCTGGACTTTCGTAATCCTTACTGATGAGGTGTGGGAAGTCCAGTCTCTTCACCTCTCCCATTGCTCTTCTCTTGTTGATTTAAAACCAATTCAAGTTATTTGTACATCTTCTTCTCACACTAGGGCGAAAACTACTTTCTAGGTATCTGAGTCCAATTCCTCACCATATGATTACAAGTCATATCACTCATCTTATAGGCCTACTGAGCTCTATTTTAGACTCTACGATGGTGATTAGGAGACCTTTCCATAATCAAATTTTTCTAATAAGCAGCAATTCCCTCCCAATTTCCAGTCTAGGTATACTCACACTTTCCTGCTCAGTTTCATTGAGTTTTCTCATCAAAGCAGATGGAAGTCAAAACCTGCCCTATCCCAACTGTTGACAATCCGTCTTGCCTCACTACCTCTTTAATTATTTTTTGAGATGTAATTTTGTTGCTTTACATTTTAACAAAGGTATCACTCTTACCACTCTAAGAAATGTGGGTAATTCTGTGCCTGTGCTCCAGCAGCAATTTTTTTGCAGCAAAACTGAGCTGCAACTCAGAGCATACTATAATTCCCCACCACAACCATCTGACATGAAGTCAATGAGGAGTAACCCAGGTTGTCCAGGTTTTTCACTTTGGAGGGCAGTCATTTTCTTTGAAATCAATGATGATTACTCCTCACTTCTTGAGGGTTGAGCTGAGATTAGCATCTGTTCAGCATCTCTCAAGTGCAGGTTTTGTATGAAGATACTGAACCTTAGATTCAGGCACCCACCTTTAAGGACCCTTATCTGGAAACACTTGCAATGGGCATCTGGTCCTGAAGGAGTAGCTTTGATGGTATGTGTAGTGCTGTATTCAGTGACAGTGGAAAATGTGAAGGAATTGAGCAGTGGAGATAAGGCATCGCTACTCTGTCTAGCTCCTGCTGGTCTGCTGCAAGTCCTGTTTCACGGAGCTTGTGTTAACTGTTTAGCTGCAGTCATATTTCACAAGATTGTGGAGTTAACATTACATGAATT
This sequence comes from Caprimulgus europaeus, assembly GCA_907165065.1. Next base: position 16,922,141 of record OU015526.1, read on the forward strand.
ATACACGGTTTATAAAATGATTATTTAATCAGTGGAAAATTAAGTTCATAGATGTTTTCCAAATCTGAACTAGGACATTCATCAACAGAACTACTAAATTTTTAATCAACTCTACTGTGCTTGTTGTAGCTATCCTTCTAAATTTCCCTCTCTCTGCTGGTCCTCTTGCGCAACATATATCTTAGCATTACCCATTCTCATTGCTAATTTATTTTTTTCATCTCATATTTAAGGCAGTATGACATGTCTTTCAGTATTTTTGTGAAAGGGCAGTCTTACTTACTTTTAACAGAAGTGTTTTGAATATTAGGATGAGTTATTTTAAATGCTGTCTAAAGTTCTTTAGTTCCTTCAAACCACCAAATACTTAGAGATGTCTTTTAAAAGCAAACCTGTGGCAAAAGTATAAAGAGGAAGGATTTTTGCTTCTTTTGAAGTTGAGGAACAATTTGAAACACTGTGACATGGATTTGTTTTGGGATTTGGTTGCTGAACTAGTTTCTGGAAAACATCTAGATGAGAAGCAGCAATGAGCAATATGGTTTCTCCAGGTATTTAACCATCTCCTACCCCATGTAAGAATTCAGTTGCAAACCCAATTATTCCTGTTCTGTAAAAACCTTTGAGAATTTTCTTTCATTAAAATAATGAGAAAAATAAGAAAAACTCCAGAGAATTTACCTGGGGAATAACCTGAAAGTCTAGACACTATGGCTTGTTAGAGCCATGCCAGGTAGGAGAGGGAGCACATTGCCTTCCCAGGTTTCTCATATCTCACTGAGCAAGTTTTTCAGGAAGGTCAGTATCAGAAGATTGGAAGTCTTTTCTGGTAAAGATACTCAGTTGTACATCTGACCCAGTCTGTTCCTAAAAGAATTTGGAATTAATGTAGGAAGCCAAAAAAACTTGCCCTTACTCACCTGAACAAACACTTAGTTAAACCTCCTTGTAAGCACTATCTGCCTGCACAATTATGTTCTAAAGCTCATTATGCATTTTTTAGCATCCTAAATTTGCTCATCATCAGAATAGGGTTCACTCTTCTTTGGGACTTCAAACTATTACTTATTACTTCTGAATGACATGAATTGACATACTGGGACTGCAGTCTAAAGCTCAGAATTATTTTTTAAGGACAGCCCCGCCTTCAATATGACAGTCAAGTTTAATGCAAGCTAGAGATTTTTATGTAGGGGTATCATGTAAATTTAACCCCCCTCCAGTTTTTCATGTGATAAAATTTTTTGGATGTTGAGTTTCTAAATTTATCAAAGGTTCATTACAAGCCTGTGTACTTTGAGAGCCCTAAACAATGATAGAAATTTGATCTAAAATGTGGTATAAGATGAATATAAATCTCATGCCTCAGGAAAAGAAGAAATGTGTATATAAATAACATTAGACGTAATGTTATTTACAGCAAAGACTTTGATGATTTCTTGATATTCACCATGATAAAAGAGATTAATTCATTGACATGATCTAATAACATGGTGTCAGCTCTACAGTTAGTTTCTGTAACAGAAAGTGGCATTACCAAGAGAGAAAGAAAAAATACTCTTTAAAGTTCTAAACCACTGATTATCTAGCAGAAAAATGAGCCTATCCCTTCACATATTTGTCTGGAGTTTGCTTGTGCACTCTGATAGTGCCTCTGTGAGGCTTGTCTAAGACTATTATTTCCAGAAAAATTTGAGAGCTGGATATTCAGTCTAGTGTTCTCAAAGTCATATGAAACCAGTAATGAGCGTGTTAACTACTCTATTTACACATATTCTTGGCCCACTTCTGCCAGACTTTATTGTGCCTGCAGCTCTCTCTGATACCAGCGCAGTCAGGGTGAGGGTGCTCTGCAGTGCATGCTGAAGTTCCAGTGCCAGATTCATGCACATGTCTGCTGGAGGGATGGTGTCCCAGTTGCCATCAAGGTGCTCCTGGAGCTTATTGTGGCTAGACCTGTTCCCACACACAGTTTCCTTCAGCAGAGAACCTAGACCTCAGAAGGGTGGTGAATGAAAAAGACAGAGCTGGGTATGGCCAGCACTTGAACAGCAGAATTCCACATGGGGAAGATTGACTTCATGTAGACTCAGTAATAACACTTGACATCAAATCTGAATAGGGTGTGAGTGACTCAGACAGGAATTACTATGCAATTTAGTAATGTCATCCCTGAATTATAATCCTAAAACCACATCAAAAATTGGAATCTTTTTCCACAGGCAGTTTCAGCTCGCAGTGCCTTTCTTCACATACTGAGAACCTCCCTGATCTTGCAAAGGGCAGACACAGGGGCCATGCAGAGTCTGCAAGCAAGAACAGGTGAGGTGCAACAAATCACTGTATTCCATGTGGGTTGTCAGGCAGGGTTTGCATGGGGCTCAATGTGTTGCATCTTTTGCACTGTATTTCTCCTTATGCTGAGTTGTACTTGAGGAGCCTGGTGTGTCACAGTTCGAATACTCTGAGGTGCCTGAGACCTTTTTTGACTCTGGCTTCCAGCAATTTGAGCTGCATGGTGCCTGCACTTCTCAATATTGACAATACAAACTCAAGTATATGTCTCGTCCTTACATGTGAGGCTGTGGTTCCAGTGATGTGGTGTGTGTAAATATATATATGTGCACTTGCAGAAAGCCTAAGTGAACATACATAGTGATTTAGGCCCCCACAGACAGTTGTAAAAAAGGAGACTGAGGGGCGACTTCATTGCTCTTTATAACTTCCAGAGGAGAGGAAGTGGAGAAGGAGGTTGTGAAATCTTCGTCCTGGGATCCAGAGACAGGATGCATGGGAATGGTTCAAAGTTGCACCAGGGAAGGTTTAGACTGGACATTAGGAAGCATTTTTTTACCGAGAGGGTTGTCAAATACTGGAACAGGCTTCTGAGAGGAGTTGTTGATGCCCCAAGCCTGTCAGTGTTTAAGAGGCGTTTGGGCCATGCCCTTAATAACTTGCTTTAGCTTTTGCTCAGCCCTGAAGTGGTCAGGCAATTGGACTAGATGACCATTGTAGGTACCTTCCAACTAAAAATAGTCTAGACTAATCTAGTCCATTCTAAACACTTACACAGGCTGCCACGGAGGTTGAGGAGTCTCTAACCTTCAAAAGTCATCTGGGCACTGTCCTGGGAAGCCTGAACTATTCTAGTCTAGTCTAGTCTAGTCTAGTCTAGTCTAGTCTAGTCTAGTCTAACCTAATCTAGTCTAGTCTATTCCATTCCATTCCATTCCATTCCATTCCATTCCATTCCATTCCATTCCATTCCATTCCATTCCATTCCATTCCACTCAAATTCTAATAATTCTAAATTCTATCCTATCATTCTGCACGTAGTTAACAAAAGAAGGCAACAGAAAGTACAGTAGCAGTTATGAGTTTCTAAGTCACACAATATATTTGGGTAGAAAGAAGTTATATTCTGGAGGTTAGAGATGTGTGTAAGTTTTACTCTCAGATTCCATCCAGATGGTCTGCACTCATCAAGTTCTTCCATTTGTCCCCATTTACTTAAATTTTTGTGTGTCTTATGTAACATAATAAGGAGGAGATTCAATAGGACAATGGATATCCTTTCCTGTATGCATAATCCAGCATATGTCTTGAAACAATTCTTCTCCAGCTATATATTTTGAATATAATGTTAATTTAATGAACATATTTCTTCACAGTTTTGTTATTCATTTGGCTAATATAAAACCAGTGAAAATAAGGACCAGATGCTCAGCTGGAATAAAATTTACACCAGCTGAAGATCCACTCAAAGTTACAAAAACCTCCTATGGTGAAACACAGATGAAAGTGTCAAGCCGCAAAATGTTATTTTATATAGCTCTGAAACCATGCAGAAAAATAAAGATCTGCATGGGTTCAATGGAGAATCATAAATAAATCTTCATTTATTCAAGACATTTCATGAACCATTTTTAATCTCAGATGAATCTGGGATGATTTTTTAAGTCTCTACCTAAACCATAAGTGTTTAGGGTTTTATAACAAAAGTTTTGCCTTGGTTTTCCTTTTTTTTTTTTCCTTCTTTTTTTTTTCTTTTTTTTTTACAGATAAAGGTCCAAGATTAATTTAACTGATTCTTATCCACTTCTCTCTACTTAGTGTTTATTCTGCAAGCAGATGCATAAAATATATACATATGGCATATATATATATATATGACAAATACTGCTTATTCACATTGCATATCTAAGATCAGATGCGCCCAAAGTATGTAAAGTTTTTCAAATGGCGTAGCTTAATCACTTTCATATTCTGCAGGTCTATTTTTGGCAATAATACCAGCCTCTGGTTTGCACATGTATTTATTTAATGACAGTCTGTTCCTTAAATTGCCAATTGTATTGCTGATTTTCTTTTCATGGTAATAACTCAGTTCTTTCAGACTCTTTGTATTAACTTGTTGTCAGGCTTGTTGTTTTCTTTGTTGGGGGAAGGGAGACTTTTTTTTTTGCAGGAGGTTGCATTCATCAAGCTGGAGAGCAGGCAGTTATTGCAGAGATTTTAAATTTTTACAATTAAGCTCCACTCCTGTGAAGACTTATCCATGTTCCTTACTTTAAACATGTGATCTGTCCCACTGAGCCCAGAGGATTAGCATTAAGCACATATGTAAATCTTATCAGTTTCAGAACCTAAATAGCATTTTTTTATATATATTTCTGAACCTAAAGGAATTGATTTGGTGATAATTAGAGACTAAACAGTTTCAAAGTGCACTGTCAATTACAGGATTCAGCCTAGGGCAAAGTCCTGAGTTGAGACTTACAAAGTCTAGGTCAAGACCTGGCTCTTCTACACATCATGAAATAGCTTTGAATAAATCACTGAGGTTCAGATAACCAAAGTCCTTCAGCTTCCTAATTACCTGATTTGAAATGTCTCAGATTTAGGTGCCTTGATGTTCTTGTGTATGTAGACAAAAAAACTTGCAGATAATTGCAGTAAGGCAGAGTACTATTTCTGTAAAGAATGAAATTGCAAATGCCCCCACCTATCCATGCTGTTAGCACGCATGTAATCATGCCTTGGTTCCTTACATGTTTTTTAGAAAAACCAAGCTGAATCCAGGCAAATCTTGAGTCTTCCAGAGTAGAGCTCACTGATTTTACATTTAAAAGCATTTGCAGACATCGTCTTTTTACTGGTGGCAAAAATTACAGTTTTGTCTAGCCACTAGGTGCTCTGGTCATGCAAATTAATAACAAAAACATAGATGAATAATGATGAAATCAATGTTTAGCTACTCTTTAAACATGCATTTTTAAGTATGTAGAAGCTACACTCTATATTTGTCTACATTCATATATATTCAACAGCACTGGGTTACTTATACCATTTGTATTCCAGAGAATCATGTGAGGCTACAGCAAAGTTTCCTGTGTTCTCCTCACATCCCTCTTTAGTCAAACATGAGTCAGAACTGCACTGCTTATTACAATATTATTAGCATAAGTTGTTTTAGTAAAGCAGTAAATAATTCATAAGGAAATCTGCAAAATCAAATATGTTTGCCTTTTTACCTGCTTTCATTGGATTTGAAGAGAATTGTTCCCTTTCTTCAAATATTTGGTTTAAAAATGTGGTAACAGTACATTGTTTTCCACTTCAGCTGGCCTGTATGTTTTTTCTTTTCTGAATAAAATGTTTGAAAACTTGGTGATGCCACAGTGAAAACAAAGAAAGCATACAAAAAATTGAGGTACTTGATCTGTTCTTAAAAGACAGCAGGGTGCATAGGATAGAGTGGATCTCAGCTTGCAAGTACCTAGGGCCAGGTCTGGAAGGCGGTTAAACAGTTAATTTCCACTGAATTTTCATCATATGCCTGTGTGCTGGTTTAAACAGAAACAACACTGTGACACCTAAGCAGCAGTTTGCACAGAGAGCAAATCTCTATTGTAGTGAGCACTATAGAAATTAAAGGGAAACATTTTTCACCAGACCATTCACAGTTTTACCCTATTTCTTTTAGTCTACTTTCTGTTGGTACCTAGTATTCCAGGTAAGCATATCACTATGGAATAAACCCTGAGATGTCAATTTAGAGAGAGCTGGTTGCTCTAATGGAAGAATATCCTCTCTCTTTTATAATGTTTAAAAAGGTTATAGTTTTTGCAAATAGTATGGATGCCTTCAGACCACTGAGATTGACAACCTAACATATGCACAAAGCGTCTGCAAGCCCCACACAGCATGACATCCTTCTGGGAAGGAAAAGGTAAGCAGCACAGGCAAACCTTAAGCAAATGCAGTGTGGGCAGATGGTGTTAATTCTGAAGTCAACTCATCCACCTAAATTCCATCCATCTCAGGAGGGACAAAGACACAAGGTGGTTGTCTGAGTTTGAACTGTCATTTCCTAGAGCTGTTTCATCCAAACAGGGATGAACCTTTCAGTTTTTGTTTGAAATGTCAGGTTCAAATAAATCAGGATTAAAGCCTGCCACAACTGAGTTCATGTCAAAGCTAGAAGATGAATTTGTTCTGCCAATGAGACAGCCAGTTTCAGATTGACTTTTATGTATCAAATCCACGCAGACAACATGAGCATCAAGAATTTGGGGAGAGAAGGAAAAATAAAGTTAGCATTTTAAAAGACTTATATTCATATTCCACCTGAGAGGAGAGCAAACTTCTAAATGTTATTAAAACAAATATAGCTCAGGTGAGAGCACTTCTTGACCAAAGAGAATATTTCTAGAATTTAGGAGTTTCAAAGTTGCCAAGGTGGACAGTAGTCAAGGTAAGACTCATCACCTCTGATCTGAGCAGTTGAGAAAGTGAGTCCAGCCAAGGCTGGGTATCCAGGCTCCTATGATGATGAATGGAGGAGAGAAAGTGTCTCCAGGGGCAATCCACCCCACCCAAGACATGACTTTGACTGGACCCACTCCTCTTCATAAAGTTTCTGTCTCATTCTGTTGACTATGGAAGGGAACCAGAGTACTGCCTTGCTCAAGGACTTAGTTTTTAAATGGCTAAAAAAAAGATAAACTATTTTTTACGCTCAGTAGAAACTTTATATCCTAGTTAATAAACCAGACTTTTAAAATACAATTTCCCTTCTGCTATGTTCTCAGCTAAAGTCTCGTGTATCTGAGCTGAACTTCACAGCTTGAAATCTTTGACAGTTTCTCTTCCAATGTAAGTTTGTACAGCACCAAGCACACTGCTATCAGACAAATAAAAAGAATAATAAAACTCAATCATGCTTGTATATATAGAAGGCCAATCAATGTAAACACAGGGTTTCTCTAAACAGGAGAAAAGCGGAAGCCAGATGGCATGAAATCATTGATAGCTGTTTCATAAACTTTTCCTGCAATCAAATCTAATTGAAATAACACTAGATTGTAGGCTTTAGCAGGTGGGCAGCACACACAGCTGTTTCTGCTAGATGATTTCCAAAGACTACATACATAAAACATTTCACAGGGACTGACATACGGGAAAAAAGGTTAGCCCAGATGGAATGCTCTCTTTCAGGCTATATTTCACCGACAGATTTCTGAAGTCTGCCTCTTTAAAAATATGAACAGAAGTGTTTTTCTGGTATTGTTGAATCAATTACAGTCATATACATTGTGGTTGGGAGTTATGGCCTGGTGATGCAATGTCTTCAATGCCAATTTCTTTTTCAAGGTAAGGCAAAGCAGATAGCGACCTTCTAGTGCCCAGTCTATTGGTTTGCAGTGTGGTAAGGTAAATGTAATTTAGTCACCTCTGAGAGATATTTCTGTTTCATAGTGATTCCCCAAGGAAAGATTCCAGCAGTTTCCTCAGTAGTTTATTCCAGACTTTCCTTGTACTGATATCTAGATATTTTCATAACTTTTAATACACTGAAGTTAACGGCCACACATGGCCAAGGAGAGGAAACAGTTGTGTCTTCTTCTGTTTTAATCTTTTACATATTGAAGGATTTATCATGTTCTCTCTCATCCTTCTGTCCTTTTCTGCAAACAGATATCCCATGGCAAAACTCCTGAAGGCTCACAGATGAACTGCAAGAACCAAGAGAGGTCCAGCACCTAAGGCAGGCTTGGCAGGGTTCTTGTGGCTGACCAGAAAGCTAATTGGGTTGGAGTTTACTTTGATCTTTTGTTTGGATTGGAAACTAAGATTCAAAAGAAAACAAGGAGAAATGGGAAAGACCAACTTATGTCTGTATGAAAGACAGTGAACTGTTTATGTCCACTACCTGGTGCCTTCTGGCTAGATGGCATAGTAAAGCTCCTACTCTTCATATTTAAATAAATATATTACATAAAGCACAACATGGTCTTTGCTATTACTGTTTGTATCAGTACCTGTGTTTTTAACACTTCAGTCTAAAGGATCAGAAGCCACCACTGTTTCTGTAAGATCAACTCAGAAGTGATGGTATGACTGAATTCTGGCTTCTCTTCAGATCATATAAATCTTTAATCTTTTACTAAAGATTTATGTGGAGAGGAACAATTTGTTTATAGCAGCCTTCCAGTACTTAAAAAGGGTCTACAGGAAAGATTGGGAGGGACTCTTTATTAGGGATGACGGGTAACGATTTTAAACTGAAAGAAGGTAGATTGAGATTAGACATTAGGAAGAAATTCTTTCCTGTGAGGGTGGTGGGACACTGGAACAAGTTGCCCAGAGAAGTTGTGGATGTCCCCTCCCTGGAAGTGTTCAAGGCCAGGCTGGATGAGGCTTTGAGCAACCTGGTCTAGTCACATCAGTGGGGTCAGAACTAGGTGATCTTTAAGGTCCCTTTCAAACCAAACCATTCTGTGATTCTATGCTTCTAATAATAGAATTACATGCAAACTATACTATTTAATAATTACAATCTCTTGGACTGCAGAAGTCTTTGTGCATATTCCTTTGAAAACTTTAGTTGTGAGGTTAATAACACCCAGCCTCCCTCCCCTGCCTCTAGTATGTTAGAAATAGAATATACAACTGTATATTAGTGAGTCAAGGATTAGAGGAAGGGAGAAGAAAACATCATTATATCACTACACAAAATCCTAGTTTTAAATGCTAGGCATGATTGTGACCTCCCCAGTTCAGAAAGCAAAAGGTACAATGAAGGAACATCAGAGGTTCTGTCCAAAGAGATATTAAACAGAACAGCACTCTTCAGCACAGGAAAAAAAAAAAGAGTTTGTGGTTTATAAAAAGATGAATGACAAGGAAGAAGGAAGGGAATGATGGTTATTATATCTCATAAGATGAGAACATGGAGGCACCAAATGGAACTATCAGACTACAGGCTTTACACAAAAAATACTTCTTCACATAATGCATAACTTGAAATACCACTGCCACAGGATGCTTTGGAAGCCTAAATTATAAATGGTTTCAAGAAACAGCTAGAGAAACTCATGGAATAAATATCTGTTGTGGACTGATAAACACAACAGTGTGGGTCAGGAAGTCCTGATCTGCAGAGCTGTCCCAGGGAGGTGCCACCCTGGGCTTACCCTGCTCTCAGACTTCTTAGGGTTGTTTTGTAGCCACTGTCAGAGACAAGGCATGGTGCCACACAGCCCCTTGCTCCTTCTTGTGCAGTTGCTAACACAGTCTTTCGGTTACTTCAGAAACTAGGTACAGTTCTCAAGTGACAAACTACTCTCTTCAGAGATAGAGCAGGAAGAAATCAGCAGTAGCCCCAAGTGGTAGGAGCAACTGTTTGCAAAAGGCAGTGAGACTCAGCCCTGGGGTGGTATGACTCTGCAAGAAACAAATGAGTGTGAAGCAAATGCTTTTAAAAATACCCATCTCACCTTTGCAACAGGAACGCTCAGAAAGAACCAGTGACAAAAGATCCAAAAGAGGCAGTTGATTCCCTGCAGGGGAGAAAACAAAGTGTTTATAAAGATGCAGAACAGTAAATCACCAAAGTGTTCTGCAAATATTTCAGATGTAATATTCATTCCTACATTTATATGTGAGACACAATAAAGAGAGAAAAAAGACACAGCCCTTGCCTTTAAGATCTTTAAAACTAAAGCCGGTCTAGCATGTCAAGTAAGAACAATAGGAAAACAATAAAGAGGAAAAAAGGAAGGACTGCAGGAGCAGTAAGGGTGCAAGGATTATATGTAAGATTGTGATTACTGAGAAAAATTTTCATCAACTTGTTTATTGACTTGTTCTCTATCTCTTCACTTATGGCTGCTGAAGGGGTCTGTTTTGAGTGCAATCTCACAAAGGTTGATTACGGGAAGGAGTTTGTGGCAGTCAAAAGAATGAAGACAAAAGGAGAGATGAAGATAAAGAACAATAAACACAGAAACAGGAGGGACCTAAAGAAGATCCTAGCATTACTTTTAATAATAGCTGAGTCTCATATAAAGCTTTCCAAGCATAGATTTTGAAGTGTTTTTAATTGAAGTCTGAATAATTTTCTTTGTATTATAACATGACAGATGATATATTCAAGGTCACTCAGCAGAAAAAAATGCACTGTAGCCAGGCACAGGATTCACAGCCCCTCAGTGCTAGTGTCATGCTGCCCACAAGACACTCTGCTCCTATGTCAGCTTGGACTGTCACCTGTGACACAGGGGCGATGTATTAGAAATTAATTTATCAGCTGCTCTCTCTATAAATGATATACTGAAGTATCATATCACTTGGTTTGTAGGAAGAACTGAATTTAGTGGGAATATGTACACCAGGCAGGGATTCACAAGGGGAATTAAGAGGATTTAAGCTCTCTTCTCATTGTGAGTAACTGATGTAAAATCGTACCCAGACATGTAACATAGTCTCAACTAGATTGCAGACATTAGGACAGACATGTCTGTTCAGGGCCACAGTCAGGCCACTCTCAAGGTCAGATATACAGACTGTTTAAATAATAGTTTGCAATACACCTAGGAGGACAGGTGATCCCCAAAGCTCAGGGGTTTACTGCCATGCTTGAAAGTAGGGGAGAGCAGAAAGTGCCATGCTCATGGATCACCTGAAAAGTGCTTTCTCAGTGTTACAGATGTGCCAGCGTGTTGATAAACACAACTGGTTTTTGGCATTTGAAATGCACAAATTTTGCTGACTCCCAAACCATACAGAATGGCTTTTGACCCACAACTGTTCATAGAATCAGAGAATCACAGAATATCGCAAGTTGGAAGGGATCTACAACTGTTATTTGAATTATTACAAGTGTTCTAATTACATGTTAGTTTGCATGAGTTGAGAAATAGTTTAATTGCACACAGTATACAGTATCATTCATTTTTTAAAAAAAACACAATTCTTTATCACAGGTGAAGTTCAAGAAATCTTTTCAAATACTGATAAAACATCTCTGTGATGACAATAATTAATTGTCATCACAGAGATGTTTTTTTATTTAACCAACCAGCTAATATTACTGTTCTTTTATTTGCCTTTCCTTCCAACTAACACAATTATATTACCTCTTAAAATGTATCATTTTCAAAGAAGTAATGAAGGTTTTAAGTGGCTGGACCATGCACATTTATGGTAATAATATTACCTTAATTAATTGTCATACTACAATAGCATTTCTGCCTGCCTGGGTCATTGCAAACTTCACTCAACAGCTGTGCTACAGATATAGTTGCACATGCATCTTCAATTGCTGTCTTCCAGTACTGTCTGGCCTTCCATACCTTAGAAGATGTTCCTGTTTGTTTTTTAAAATGAAATCTTGCCTATATTACATCTACCAACTCAAAATTAACCCAGCATCATTCACATGAATAGATCTACAAGTAGTAGCCAGAATTACTCAAGGTACATTGCTTATACAGAAAAATTGATTAAATGGTCTAAAGGTCACAGTAACAATTTTAATGTTTATATCTTTTTTACTGCTGATGCTAGTCTTATCATGGAGCAGCTCAGAGGGGATGTTTTTATAAAGGTGAAATTTTAATGGCTTGAAAAATTTTGGATTATATTGGCTTTGACATCTTGAACTAGTGGTAGGAATTTTCTCTGCTGAGCTAATTGTCATATGAAATTGTTTTGAGGAACTGCATATCATCATCATCATCATCATCATTCACTGTTAGAAAGAAAGTGGTTGCAGCACCGTACAGCAGATGTGAAATGCACAAACTGTGCAAAAAATGCACACCTATTGTATGGCTCAACAATTATTTTCCCTCTTTGTGCTTATCTAAAGGTAACTCTAATGTGTTGGCTAATGAATGCCACCTCAGCTATGTGTGATCTTCTAATTACATGGTTCAGGCTTCACAACACCTAATCAAACAGTTTCTTCAGTTCAGTTTTACAATGATTCAGACCCTAACTCACTTAAGAATTTGCCTAAAATCAAGTTTATTCAGTGTCCAATGGAACCATCTTCACTTGCTTAAATGGATGGCTGAATATATACAGGATAGTTCCAACCTTACTTTTTGGCAGATTCTGGCAGTAGTTTGATTAATAAAGATCATACTGTGGAAACCAATTGCCATATTTGGAATTAATGTATTGATTTCTACTAGAAATTATTATTTGACATATAGTTTCAGTAGCACAAGGCCATACTTCAGCACATGCAATGTATAATATAAAAGGAAAGAAATCTGATGAATCAATTCCCTAGAGCTAATATTCAGTAAACTATCCTGTATATACATATTTTCAGTCAATAATCATTTTTTCTCTAAAATCTATGGATGATCATATCCTTCTAGTTTCTTGTTTTAATGTTTTGTTTCCAGCAAAAGCTCTCTCTCTGCAAGAAAACACAGGAATAATGTGTATCCATGCATCAGCCATTTAGCTGTTAACAAACAGAGATAATGGCCATTGGGAATGTAAAAGCTAGACTACTTGGCTGCTCTGACAAATGAAATCCAGGAGTAATGAGTCACACTAGATGCGATCCTTTAAAAAGAAACATTGGCAAACTCTCAGATTTTAAAATAACTTTGCTGAGATCAAGTGGAGCTGTCTTCAGCCATGATGAAAAAGCTAAAAATGAGTATCTGACTGTGCAGATAATTCCAGCAGCCTGGCAGCATTCATTTGCGAAGCAGCCTAGCCTGATAAGATGCTCGTACTGATGCTAATATGAACTGGATGGTGTGGATACGTATTGCATAATCGCTTCATGCGTAGCACCTCCATTCATATACTGTCGTCTGTGGTTATCAGCTTAGAGAGATGATAATGTGCGTGCCTGTGAGCCAGCCTCTGCTCTGGGTTTTGTTTTGCTCTGCATTGGTAGGCAGAATGTGAAGCGCTCACTTTACAGAGCAAGGAAGGGCAAGCACATCTTCCCCTGTAATTTTAGCAAATTTAGTCAAAGGAAAGAGTGCAAGTATGTCACTGACCAGTAATGGTTGAAAGTGGAACCTCTTCAGAATACACAAAATACATGGGTCTTGAGCTGGATTTGCAAGAGCTATTACTATGGATACTAACTTGAGCTAAAACCATCCACTGCTCTGCAGTGTTTGAAAACAAAGTTTTATCTGGTGCTGTTGCTGAAGAAAATGCTATTTTTCATTTCTCTGTACCTCATGACAGCCCATCTCTAAGTTATGATTCAGGTAGAACTAAAAAATTATTAGAATAAGGTAATATTTCTCATCTGTCTGAGAAAATAATGCATGCAGAAGTTCACTGCCAGAGAAAGATCTGCTTAACTTTCTGGTTCAGCAAGAATATCTCAAAGAAACAAAGTTCAGGACTATAGGAAAAAAGTCTACCTGTCATATCATATATCTTTTAGGCTTTGAGGAACCACACATTAATCAGTAGAAGCAAGGCAGTGAGCAGAAACAAACAAGGTGAAAAATCCCAGACACATTCCAGTTTTGTCACAGTGGATTTCTTGTGCAGATCTCTTCAGGCAGACTTTCTTTTGACTCCTAACTAAATGATCCTTACTAGATGAAATCAGAGTTTGCACTTCAGTGCTCTGCTTCACCAGTGTACAGTGCAAATTGCTAACAGCAATGACTGAAGTAATTTTATTAGGCAGCAGAGAATTTTTTAAATGCTTAAATTAGAATTGCAGTTGTTGTACTTTTTCAGTATTATATGAATTTTTTTTTTGTATCAGTAAAGAAGCTCTAGGCATACAATAGTGCTGGGCAGTGTTCTGTAAAATATTGGTATTTTACAGATACGTCACACTACACAAATGGATTTGGGAAACAGAAATGAATGATGTATAAAATGCAAAGCAGAAATGTCACTGATCACTGATATAACTATTATATTCAGAAGCAGGCAAAAATTCAGTTTTACTGTCAGGCGAGTTTGCAATACTTCCATTTTATCTAAGCTACTTGTGCTTTCTCAGCAGAAAATTCACATTAAATAACATTAAGCAGAGAAGAAGAGACAACGCAATTGTGGAGTCTCTGTAAAGTTTTTATCACTGGGAGACTGAGTTTCCTGAGTTATTCATTAGTTGGTGTATGGCAGATATTTCAAAGGGAAGCAAAAGAAGGCATAAGCAGTATTCTTAAAATTTTCTTACATTGTCTCTTTGTACATATCTATCTGGATTTTTTTCTTATTATGAGACCAAACACACTGATTACAAGGGAAGAAAGACTTCATAACCAGTGCATTAACCTCTAGATGTTGTCTGTAAAGGATCTGATTTAACTCTGATGAAAACAATAGGAGCCTCTCCTTTGACCTCATAGATTTTTGGATTTCATCCTAATTTATTAAAAATGACTTTAAAATATAATAGTTAGGATATTTCACGACTAGAAAGAGTTCTCTGCATGCTTTTGTAAAGCCAGGAATAGCCCTTCTGCATGAGTATAAAGATAATAATATGATCAACAGCTATTGGAGTGAACATTTTAATGGCAGAGCAGGAATGAATAAGCATCTCACCCCTGTATTTGAGATGTTACCTATTGCCCTCAGGGGGAAGAAGGGAGAGAGGATATATTTCCATAATGAGCATTATTTTCTCCACAGGGTCCTTGCTGGATACAGATACCTTTTGGAAACTGTTTGAACTTGCTCAGCGGGTTGGAATGAGAGAAATGTCCCTGGGGAAACTGATAAGCAGACTGATGACGGAATGAAGGTGAAACGGCCAAAAGTGCAAATTTATCAAAAGTACATGAAGTTTTTCACATGGATTTATAATTTATCAGGAAAAATGGATAACATCATCCTGTGATATGTCAGGCACAAGTCGGATGAGACAGTTCTTTTGTTTTGGTTGACAGTTTGGCGGAAATGATGATAGATCATTGTGTCTTAAGCATAGAAAAATTAAAAGTCCAGTGTAGGGCTGTCTCAGCTAATGGAATACACACATGGTCAAAAATGAAGACAAATTTGGAATTACAGAAAATAAGAACAGAAAATAACTGAAGGACTCCTCCAGGCATTCCTCTACTCTGAGACTGAATGAGTTCTTATGCCATTACTGATATACATTTGCCTAAGTCACTCTTAAAAATTTCTCTGATAGGACTTCCAATACTGTCCTGGACTCTCTACTGCAGTGCTTCATTATCCTTCTTGGTGGAGAGTTTTTCCTTATGTCCAACCTGTATTAGGTTGTTGCAATTTAAGAGCATTTGTTCTTACCTGACAGGCAGACAAAGGAAAGAGCTCATTCCCTTCATCATCTGAGCTGTCTATTATTAAAACTTCCAGTCTTTGGAATGAAAATACCCAATGCCTTTATTTTTCCCCAGATGTTTCTTCTTAATCTTCATCATTCTCATTGCTGTCCTTTGGTCTCTTTCCAGCTATTTACATCTTTCCTCTGCTTCATTACCCAAGCTGGCCACAGGACACATACTGAAGACATAACATCACTCAGAAATCTTATTGTTACAACAGAAGAGCCACTTAATGAGTAAGCATGTATGTATTTGTTTGTCTTTTTTAGAGCTAATAGTATTTTTTTTTGGTGACTCATTTCAAACTTTTCCTTTCTGCAGATCTGCTGCATTACCCTCCAGCTTTTGTGTGGTTTACTATTCCTGCAGAAAGACAGAGCTTTGCATTTTTTAGCTTATTGAATTACATTCTATTTTCCTAGACTATTTCTCCAATTTATCAACACTGTTGTAATTCTAATCTTATCTTGTCATACATATATTGCCCAGCTGGTGCTCTCTGTGACCTTAATATATGTGTTTTCAATTCTGTCTTGAAAGCATTGCATAGTGTTCAAGATAATTTCTGTAAAAATTTACTTAATCCATCCCTCTAATTTAATTAGGAATTAGTGACACCTACTCTCTTAATACACATCTCTCCAATGAATAATGCACTCATCTAATAATTCTTTTCATCAAGTCCATGTTTCCTAAGCTTGTATGTGAGAATCTAGGGGTGTACCGAAGTAAAGATACATGACATCTACCAATTTTCTTCCTATCCACAAGGCCTGTTTTCCTGTTATTGTACAATCATCCCTTTATCAAAGCTCATGTTTCACCGCAGAAAATGTATGCGACAAAGATTCAGTTCTGACATAGCCTGTAGAATGGCAATCTAGGAGAAAGTAGCAGCAAGGGACTCTAAGACTGTAGTGCACTCCATTGTAAACATGCTTGCAGAATAATTGCAGGCACTGAGTTATATTGTCTTTCCTCAACAACAAATACAATTTTTTCTTGTCAAACCAGGGGATGTGCTTTCTTAGAGCCTCTCAGGATGGAAAACTCTTAGAAGATCACACATTGGTCTGGAAGAATCCTGGAAGACCATCACCTAAAAAAAGTTATGAACCAACTGCTATTTTTAATACAATACACTACTGGTAGAGTTCAACTTTACAAAAATGGTGCTAGGTACCCAAAGCATGGGTATGAAGAACTCCCTGAAAAATAGTCTGTTTATGATGCTTGCCTCAACACAGTTCAACACCTACAACAGTCAAAGTTTCTGTGAATGCTGGAACGTAAAGGATGTGAAACATTCTTGCTCATCACCAGCATGTTGAGACTTCATATAAACAGGTAAGCTAGAGGACAATAGATTTTTTTGAACTGTATCATTTTCCAAATGAACAAACAAAAATCAATAGCTGGTTGCAAGCTCATGAAGAGAACCTATGTTGGCAAGAAAAGAATGGTGCTTTATAATTTTGCACTTCACTCGGGTGAATATCCAAATGGCTGAAACTTTACTTCAGTTTAGAAGTTCTATCCAAAGCTTCTCTAGTTCTCTTGAAAAATGGACAGAAATTCTAACGAGTAGGTGTTTTGATGAATTTTTTTGGACAAACATTTTTCCAGCTTGGTAGAATAAAGTGTTTTTATATCCATCTTAATAGCTGCTGGTGGTGGTGAAACGAAAATATTGTTTGGACTGTTTCAGAACCTTAAAGAAGTTTGGCTTCAGTTTAAGGTCCAAAATTGCAAAGGTTAAACAGGACACTGTGCAAGAGTCCCATTTCACTGTCATGGCATGAAGTGCTACTGTCCCACTCAGTGATGCAAAATGAACTAGGTGAACTGTATTTATTTAGCTACAATAAATAGATCCACACAAGTAAATAAAACAAATCTCTTGGGGAAGCACTGAGAGGGCAAAGAAACAGATCATGAGTTTGGGAAAGGTAAACCAGCACTCACTAATGAAAAAAGTACATCAGGAGGACACCTTGGCTTGTCAGTAGGTTTTATTCTCCCACAGCTAGTAGTGGCAATCTAGTAGTGGCAGCTAGAGTGGAGAGCTCCGAGTTTTTCCTCTGTTTCCCGTCACCTGGAGCAGTCATGCTTGAAATATATTTTGGGAAATCCTACTCAAAACCCACCATTTGTGGCAGCATCTCCTACATTTTTCTTTGAAGCTGGGCCCTTGAGGATCTTAAAAATGTCTTGGAGTCTTTCAGGACACCTGCATACACTGAAACATTTGTGGTGATTCCTTTCTATACCCCAGCAACAACAATCTGACATGAAGGAGAGATGTTTGCATCTTCAGGAAATATCTTAAAAGGAATGGGGGCTCTAGCTCTGTCCTTGACAAAATGTCTACATCTCTGGTGGAGGGTCAACAGGCTTTTGCTGGTGTCCCTCCACAATCTCTTGGCCACTTCAGCTTGAATTATCATAGATCCCCAAAGCTCCACCATATCACTTAATCTGCAGAAACCCTGATCTCAACAAGATCTTTCCAGTGTTTCCCATCTTTAACATATACACAAAACCAGCCTGTTCAGAGGCCTGTGTCCTCTTTCCACGTCTTTCGACAAACACAGGTTGCCCTGTTCCCTCTGAGGGAAGTTAAGCTCTTCGTCTGAGGTATGTACAATATTTTTCTCTTTATTTATTATCAAGGATGGACAATATAATGTAATTAAGTAAAATTTTGAGGTCACGAAACATAAGGAAAATAAAAAAGTGGTTATGAACAACCTGGTGCATAACTACACCAAGCGAATAATGAGTAATAGACATATTTTAGTTATCTGCAGTTATCTGTAACATTGCATCCATATAACAGATATAAATCAGCCTAGGTTTCAGAAAAGCTTACTGTTTTCTCTTATGTCTGATGCTTGATTCCTTTCACTTGTTCAGTATTTGTGATTATTTTTTTTTTTCTTAGTCCTTTCCCAAATTATTTCTCACTCTCCTGAACTGAAAATAGTGTCACAAGTCATAAGATTTAGAGTTTGTCCATTGTCTTTCATCAACACATTTTTGGATGAAATTTTAACTAAACTTTCTTTTTCTTTTTCTTTTTCTTTTTCTTTTTCTTTTTCTTTTTCTTTTTCTTTTTCTTTTTCTTTTTCTTTTTCTTTTTCTTTTTCTTTTTCTTTTTCTTTTTCTTTTTCTTTTTCTTTTTCTTTTTCTTTTTCTTTTTCTTTTTCTTTTTCTTTTTCTTTTTCTTTTTCTTTCTTTTTTCTTTCTTTTTTTTTTCTTTTTCTTTTTCTTTTTCTTTTTCTTTTTCTTTTTCTTTTTCTTTTTCTTTTTCTTTTTCTTTTTCTTTTTCTTTCTTTTTTCTTTCTTTTTTTTTTTCTTTTTCTTTTTCTTTTTCTTTTTCTTTTTCTTTTTCTTTTTCTTTTTCTTTTTCTTTTTCTTTTTCTTTTTCTTTTTCTTTTTCTTTTTCTTTTTCTTTTTCTTTTTCTTTTTCTTTTTCTTTTTCTTTTTCTTTTTCTTTTTCTTTTTCTTTTTCTTTTTCTTTTTCTTTTTCTTTTTCTTTTTCTTTCTTTTTTCTTTCTTTTTTTCTTCTTTTTCTTTTTCTTTTTCTTTTTCTTTTTCTTTTTCTTTTTCTTTTTCTTTTTCTTTTTCTTTTTCTTTTTCTTTTTCTTTTTCTTTTTCTTTTTCTTTTTCTTTTTCTTTTTCTTTTTCTTTTTCTTTTTCTTTTTCTTTTTCTTTTTCTTTTTCTTTTTCTTTTTCTTTCTTTTTTCTTTCTTTTTTTCTTCTTTTTCTTCTTCTTTTTCTTTTTTTAAATCCATGGGAAATGCCTGCTGGCCAGAGAAAGTGCCAATATTTCACAGAAGAACAGAAAGCCTGGAACTGAAGATACTTTGATTTAGGGGAGCTACTATGTTGTCACATATTTTCCTCACACACTCCCTTCTTCTATAGAAGCCAGGTAGTTTATCTAAAGATAAGGACCCTTGTGCAGCAATTGCTGGCTTTGAAGGTACAACCCACACTTCCACAGTTGAGGGGTCCAACATACCCTCTGGGACGCTGGAAGATGACCCCACATGGGAGACTCAAAAGTGGGCAGAAGTGGTGAGTGAAATCAGTTACAATGCAAAACCAATGCCACACTGCAATGTCACAGTCAAATATTCAGCTTTTTTCTTTTCTTTTTTTTTTAAATGACAAAAAATTTATTTTTCCAAAGAAAATGTCAACAATGATAATGATGTAGAAAAGACCCTTTGCTTTCTGATAGGACTAATGGTAATTATGACAGTTGCCTGCATACCACAGTGGCTACAAAGAAAGGAAATGGCATTGCTCCTCACTCTTGAGTTATTTTAGATAAATAACCACATACCTCTACAAGTAAGGGTGGTGGAGCAGAAGTTATGCTGGTTGAAAGTAGGTGCATATGTCACCACCAGTGCTGTTCTACCTTTTCTTGGTGGTAAAGGCATCTGTGATTTTTCTGAATGTTACTCAATAACAGAGATATATGGAAGTCAGCAGTAAGACTGTCATTGCTGGTTACTCTACCACCAGTACGGCATCTCTGAATAGATATATTAAATATCCTCTTTTTTTTTTTCCCCTAGGGTAACGTAGCTGAAAACAACTTTTCAGATATCAGTTGTTGACTCTTGTGGGAATATGACAAGCACTGGTAGGTTTTAGCATTCAGTGTGCTGAGCTGATAAGTGAATTTATGCTGGTGGATTTATACTGTGAAAATTCAAAGAAGTGAGACATTACTCACTCTTAGCTTGGGCCAGTAATATTAGACTATTATTCAAAAAAGGCAAAAACATATGTCTAAGCTGGTGCATCATGACAAATTAGAAGGCAGGGAGTGTGTTTGGGAGTGCTTGTTATTTTTCCTTCTAGCTAGTTTCAAAGTCTTTGTACTTTATTCTAAGAATAACAATCAAACTTTACTCCTCTCAATTCTTTCCCAAATGATTCTTCTCTACAGAAATACAAGACATATTTTTCAGTTTTGTTTTGGGCTGACAAGTTCCTTTTGCTCTTGACAACTGATGGCACATATAACAACAACAAATCTCTAAAACAATTCTCGCATGCTCACTGTTTTGCTGACCAGCCCTTGAGGAATACAGGAGAAGAATCAAGAATACAGAGTGGTTTGGTGACATAGCAGCAACCCTGGATCCATTTGCTTCCGAGTCTGTTTTGCAACATATTCCTTGTGGGGATTACCACAAGCCTTGCCATACCAGGACAGAGTCTCTCTGGATCCAGCATTTAATTACACAGAGTGTCTGGTCTGCACGGGCCTTGGAAAACAGACGTATCACAGAAAGGGACACTTTGACAACAGTGTCCTTTGCAGGGAACAAAAGGAACATGAAGAATTCCATCTACGATCTGGAGAATCCTACCAAGAACAAATAGTGAAAAATAATTAAGTGGTCCTTTTGTGCCTCGAGTTCCATTTCATACATATGAAAAGTGTTATTTATGGCTCCATCCACTCTGACTGTTGTATTTATTTGCACTGGGTCTTTCAGCTGGCACTGTTTGCTATCTTGCTTAAGGTTATGTCAACAGTCTGAAAGGGAAATGTATGCCAGTAAGTGTCAATGCCCCTTCTTGGCAACATATTCAAATTTCCTTAGGATCAAGTTATTCCACAAACTTCAGGCAAAGTTTAAAGAGATCAGCTTTGCACTAAAAAAGGCTCTAACGTAGAACCAAATGACACTGATAAAAATGTTGAAAGCAGAAAGCTAAAGATTGTTCTGTGGGGTATAACTTCCTTGTTAAAGATGGAGAACACCTGAAGTGAGGATTTTTATTTTGGGTGAAAAAGGACACTAAAGACTTTGGTTAAAATTCAGTACACCTTGCCTTCTCAGCCTGAAGCCTGTTTCGTTCCAGAGTTCTGGGTAGGGTAGTCCAAAAGGCCAATGCCTAGACTAACTTCAGATCTCCTTACAAACACCGCTGGAAATGTTACTGACAAAAAACTCCCATATGAAGAGGGTGATTGAGAACGTGCATCCTGTGCAGCAGTTGTTGGCTATTGTGGAAAAATCTGCTGGTTTGTACAGACAAACATAGTACAGGACTTGATGTAGAATAAAACATGTATAAAAACTCATTCAAGTTTCTTTTTGGTGGGTAACCCAGGATGCGAACAACGATTAACATTTGCAATCACTTTTAAGATATCGCTGATGTAGATGAATAATAATAAGTGAAATACTAAAAAAGTAGTATTTTTCTGTCATCTATTTTCATCCTGTCAGGTTTTCCTGACATCTGTTGATTCCAATGTTAAATGTTTTTAAAGATTTGGATGGTTTTCATGATGCCTTTTACAAGAGCCAAGACAATCATTATTATGTAATCTTGACTAAAATCCTCTGCTTCCCAGGTAACGCAGGTTGCTCATGAACATAAATCAAAAAGGTCTGCAACAAAGATACCATTACCAACTGGTACTATAAGTTTTGTTTTATGATGGATCAGTAGCTTCAGATTTTTTTAAGTGCCAAAGAAATAGTTTAAAGAACAGTGACTCTGTCATTTTATATTAAATATCTGCAACAGGTTTAGCAGCTGAAACTCATGGGATTATCCGGCTTTACAAACCCTGCTGAGTAAGCTGAACTAGAAGAGAGCTTTGTTTCTGATGGAAAAGGTGCCACTGTGGCCTGGCAAATCAAACACATTAGGATTTACGTTCCTGCCTCTAAGCTAAATGGTCACTTGCTGCACTACATAAACAGCAAGGAAAATACTCTTTTGGCAGATGCCCTGACCTGCATGAGTGGAAGCCTACATAAAAGCTTCTGAGAAAGGCCCGATTAAAGCTGATCACAGAGAAATTTTCCCTTGGAGACTGTTGATGTCAGCAGTTTTGGATAATCTCTGTTTTATTAGTGGCATTTCTATTGTATTAGTGATTTACATAGTTTAATACAACATTAAAAATGCTAGCTCAATGTGAGTGGCTAATGTTTTACATCTGATATCTCTATCCCATAAGAGACTTTTAAAAACCATTAATAGAAAAGGTTAATATTAAAAAAAATATTCTGAAAAATAAAGCAGGAGTAAAAATCTTGGGAGATCTAAAAAGATCACTGAAACCAAGGAAGCCTCAGATATACTTAGAAAAAACAAAGGAAACTTTTTCCATAGCTGAGCATTACATAGGAGCACAGACTTTTGTCAGATTGTCTGCTGATTTCTTTCGCTGTTCCCAGAGCTCATAAAAGTCTATGCAATATGACCTGAGTTATGGAATGGAACATACATTAAATTTGCAGCTGACATGAAGCTAAGAAGGACTGCGAGTAAATTGGAGGGTAGGATTCGAATTCAAAAATCATCTTGACAGGTTGGAAGAATGGGCTGAAAAGAACAAGCAGAAATTCAATTGAGACAAATGCAACACTTGGACAGGAATTATCAGCCACAGGAATAGAAGAGGAACAACTGGTGAGACAGCAGTTCTGCAGCCAAACAGCTGGGTTTATTATGAAATGCAGGTGGTGGTCAGGTCTCCCCCAGGTATGCTCCAGGTTTGGTTTCAGGCAATAACCTTCTAGAAAGTTGCAGATCTGCCAGAGAAGTATGGCAGAGACACAATAACAGTCAGAAGTCGAGGAAACGTGGTGCTGAGATCAAAGGGGTGAAAGAAGAGGAGGCTGAGGGGCATGATAACAATTTTCAAGTGTGTGAATTATGAAGGCATGAGGAGGAACATGTGATACTCATGGTCACAGAGCATAGGATGAGAACTAACAGTTTTAAATTACAAGAAGAAACATGCAGGTCAGAGTACTGAAAATGTTAGGAATAGAAATTCATTTGAAAGGTTTTACAGGTGGAGGCCAGGGGTTCTCTAATATTAGAAGTCTTTAAGGACACCATACTGTTGAAAAACAGCCTATCCTAAAAGATCTCTCAGGAATGACTAGTCTGGGGAAATGGACCAAATGTCCTCCTGATGCCCTTCACAGTCATATCCTTCCATGGGTCTATAGTATTGTCTACTCTATTGTCTACAAGAGACAATACAGTGATTGAGATGGTAACGCTGCATAACTTTAAGGTAAGGGCACTGTGTTTCAAGGTGCAGGAAGGCAAATATTTATCAGTGACATTTGGATGATACACAATTATTTAGGAGTGCATCATACCAGAATTTCTGGCATCTTTTCATTACTCGATCTGCAATCATTCCCTCTGTGAAAATAACCCAGTTGCTTAGTCTCTTGGTATTAATCCTCTAACTGGTAATAGCTACAACTCAGTGCTATCATGAGGCTATGAGTTAATGAATGCTTATACTGCATACAGAAAACTCTGGATGAAAGGGATATAAAACTGCAAGTAATGATCCCTTATTTATTATTATAATGGTTCAATAAATGCTAGTTGGTTCCAGTTTTCTTAGGCAGAATTTGGATTTTAGAGGAAGTTGCAAACCAAATCCAACTCTTTTTGAAATTAAAAAAAAAAATATATATCATCATCATTATAATTTCCATGCCACTTCATGAGTTTATTTACAAGGATTAGCAGCATGTAGAATAGAGAGCTGGAGATCCCTGACCATAACTCCTCATTTGTCAGCTGCCTGCTCTCTTGTAGTAGCCTTCCACATACTGCAAACACAAGCCACAGTGCTCATCTGAGCAGCTGTGACCAGTGCTGGAAGTTAGCTGCATTCCCAGGAGCTCCCAACCCATGAGAATTGAAAGGCAGTATGATCTCATCCTTGCCACCCCACAGAGTGGTCTTGTGAGCCCCTACATCACCCCATCATTCTGCTGTCCACCAGATCTCTGTATTGAACACCTATTGTTTACACCAGTGTTTTGTCTCCTGCAAGACTTGTGTTCACTCTGTAGATTCAAGTACAATCATGACCATGACACAGATAAATTTTCTTTAGCTGTCAGTCTCAAGGCTGTAAAAGTACTTGTACTTTATATTATATATGATGCACAGATCTTAGTTACTTTTGTGAAATTTATAGCTTGAAAGCCTTGCTCTCCAAAGGAAACAAAACCAGATAGAAATCTAAGACAGGGTCCAAATTGGTGCCCATGTGCTTTGACAGAGAAGGTGATGCTTTAGCCTTCCTGAAGCTGAAATCCAGAGCACTGAGGCAGGTTCCTCAGCTCCTTACACAGTGTTTAAGAAGAATAAGATACATCATAGAAGTCTTCAAAATAATCTGCACTTTCTGCAAGGGAAATGTCTAAGTCTAACACATGAAAAGGGAATTGCCTATAATGTTCAGTAGGAGAACTCTGGGAATAGAGTCATCTCCTAAATACAGCCCTTTTCAGGTACTTGCATCTATTCAGAATTCATTATAGCAAAGAGCCTGTGACTTTTCCTAAAAGAAGCTGAATGGAGATGGATTACATTTTTTTTCTTTTTTGTAAGCATGAGTAGTGACAATATTCTTTTATTTGGTTTCCTCAGAGGAGCCCAGTGCTGATGTAAGGCAGTGATACCAAGAGGGAACAGGGTGACCTCCTCTCCCATCACAGACTGTAACTATTCACAGCCTTTTTTTCACCTACAGTCATGTATCATTGTAAATCTAGCAATTGAAGAGGACCTTCTCTGAGCAGGGAATCCGCCTAACGTTGGCTTGGCTCAACCATACTTCCAGGTTGCTAATTCAGACAATATGCAATATAGTCAACAGGTTAAAAGCAGGATGATTTCTTTCCAAAGGAAGGTGGAGAACCTGAGGCCACTGTTCTCCTGTCCAGCCTCTCCCATAGCATTCTTTCAGATAATGCAACTCTTGAACCTGCTGATAGCAGTCAGAGGGTAAGTAGCCCAGATTCTACCTCTACGCCCACCCCCTTCCTAAATATCAGGTTAAAACTTTCTTTAAGATGGAGGTGTCTTTGCATTTTTTGCTCAAGTGTGCAGGAAAAAATTCAAAACTTAGTCAAAATATGGGATGTATTTTCAGGGGAATTAAATTAAATATGCTTGTAACCAGAGTCCGCTGGAGTGGCTCCATAGAAGGGTCACAAAAATGATTAGAGGAACGGAACACCTCTCCTATGACAAAAGGCTGAGATTGTTGGAGCTGTTCAGCCTGGAGAAGAGAAGGCTCCAGGCAAGCCTTACAGAAGCCTTCCAGTATCTGAAGGGGGTCTATAAGAAAGATGGGGAGGAACTTTTCCCAAGGGCAGGTAGTGATAGGACAAGGGGTAATTGCTTTAAACTGGAAGAGGGTAGCTTTAGATTAGCTATTAGGAAGAAAATATTTACTATGAGGGTGGTGATACACTGGAGCAGGTTGCCCAGAGAAGTTGTGGATGTCCCCTTCCTGGAAGTGTTCAAGGCCAGGTTAGATGAGGCTTTGAGCAACATGGTCTAGTGGAAGGTGTTGCTGGCCATGGAAGAGGGGTTGAAACTAAGTGATCTTTAAGGTCCTGTCCAACCCAAACCATTCTATGGTTCTATGAAATCTTTATTGAATCTTCTAGTCACTTATGTTTAATTATTGTTATATTTCAGATGGGAAATCAAGGCAAAGGTGGGTGAGCAGCTTTCCCAAGCTGAAGAATTCAGACAACCAGCTCCCAAAGTCAGTCTGAGACAAGCAATAGTCATTGGATTTAGGTTTCTCATTTAAGGATTAAGGCCTAAGGAACTTGATAAACAAAGATTAGAACAATCAAGAAGCTCCTGACCCCTGCCCCAGCATCCTGCTTCTCTGTTGGTGCCACTGTTTGCATGTGTACAAGCGAGAAAGAAGATAACTCCAGTGGACTGTTTGTGTGAATTTGAGCTATTGGAGCAGTTTCACTACTTAATTTCCAGGAGCAGGCACTGGAATTAAAGCAGAAATGAAAACTTACCCTTACTAATGTGAGTGCTGTGAGAAAGCAATTGGTTCCCCTTGGTCTTCCTTACATGGATTGCACATGACAATAATAACACACACAAATTAAGTGGATGCTTGGTATTTCTTCTTTCAGAAAATTAATTTTTCATAAGTTATTATAAAGTATTTTATTGAATCAGTCCTTAAATATCTTCCCTGTAGTGCCCCAGTCCTTGTCACTTTCTTTCGCCTGAGCACTTTGCTCTTAGTCCATGAATAATGAAACTGAGCAATTACGTACAAGTAATGCCTCCTGCTGCAAAGCCCAGAAACTAATCCAATGGGGCTTTTCTCTTTTGCTTTTGAAAGTCTGGGCACCCCCGAGGGGAAGAAGGTGATACTTGCTCTTAGTAATCTGGGTAAAAGGCACAGTGGACATTTCACAGTGCTCCAGTTGCTCACTTTGCTTAAACTCGTAAATATTTTACAGTAACCTAATGGGGGTGAAAACCCCCTGAATTTCCAGATTTTTTTACCCACTGCTATTGTTTTTACTAACGAGGGAATGTTGACATTTATTTATGGTACCACAACCCTATATGCTTCCTTCATGAGCTGTATAATTCCAATACATTTCATCTCATTTGAAAGCCTGTTTCAAAGAGACCTTGGATAAATTTTGCAGAGCTGCAGTTGTGAATGTGGAGGTGAATCTACTGACACAGCTTCAGCAGATGCTTTTACTACTGTTCATTAACTTTAGCTCATTTGCCATGAGAATTATATAAGGAACATAAAGGAAATAATAAAAAAAAATTACTCAAGCAATTTGATTTCTGCTGTGTCATTTCCCACTGTTCTGCTCTTTGTACCTCAACAGGCTGGCAATCAAACAGACTACTGAGGTCACAGCACAGAAATGAATGGCAACGGTTCAAAGTTGAAAATGCGATTATCTTTCCCACTTCCAAATAGAATTACAAGAGTAACATAACTGAAGCTATAACAGAAAACTCCTTCCAGTTTTTATTCTAGTTTGATTTGGCAGAGATGTTCTCTGATTCCTTGTCCCTGTTCCTCCCCCCTTCCCACCCCTTCTCCTATTCCTTTTTCCCAACTCTTTTGAACTTTGCAGTGAGGTTTAGAAACACGTATTTCAGAAAAGGGGTTTATTTCATGTGTTCAATTTGAAACCAATTAATTCCTCATTTTTTGTTCATGTCACATAGAGTACTTGAATCTTCAGATATTTCTTTTCTTCGGTTTTACAGATATTCACTTAATGTAAAGTCACAGTTAAACTTTCTGTTCTTCTACAGGATATAAGATCAAACAAGGTAAAACCAGCGACTAAGTAAACTTTTTTTCCTCCTTTTTGCTGCAATTTATGAGCTTGGGAAGGACAGGGAGTGCTGAAATGGGGGAATGAAAGTATACATCCTAATTCACCCAATATTAATCTATATGTAACAAGGCTACCCAACAAGTGCTTGGTTTTATCTAAATACAAAATAAACATTTCCCATACACACACAGAACCACAAAATCACAGAATGTTAGGGACTGGAAGGGACCTCAAAAGATCATCTAGTCCAATCCCCCTGCTACACCTACTGGATTGTCAAAAGAGAATGTGAACTGAAGCTTGTAGGTGCTTCAGTAAGTGAGATTTGAGTACAGGAAGCCTGTAATCGTTCAGGATGATCCAAATAAGCAGGTAATACAAGACATGAGAGGAAAGGAATTTTTGGAACTGCCCAGAAAATACATTTCAGAAAAAAGATACTATTCTTGAATTTAAAATGCACTTCATTACTGTCTTTATGTTGATGATTTTTTTATTATTTTGTTTTCCCATTAGTTTTCACATGAATCTATTTCCAGTGCATTTACATTCCTACAGCAAATCTCTCAAATATTCATTACTTGTTAAATTGCTTTTTCTAGATCAATCAAGTACTAATTGTACTTATTTTGAAAGACCTGATCCAACACTATCAACCATGCTACCCTAGCATCATAAATCCATTGAATTTGGTGGAATAATTCCTAGTTTGTTCCAGTAAATTTGCAGGGACAAATAGCTTTATCACCTCTTTTGGACCAAGTTGACTAAGGAATGTGGGTGCCAACAGGTCAGGTGTGACAAAGCATAAATCCTAGGTATAACATTCAGCTTGGAATCCAAGTGTTAGGACATAAAATCTCTATATTAGCACACAGAAAACTGCTTGAGAAGAACAATCCCCATGTCCCCTGCCCACCCCCCCCACCCCCCCCCCAAAAAAAAAAAAAGTAACTAGTGGATTGGAAGCTGTTTAAATAGGAAACGAGAAGCACAAAAGTATCTAAAATTTCATCTTTTATTTGAAGCTTAAACTCCTTCTTTAAATTAAGATACAGAATCTGGTGTTGTCTCTTGGAAAAAAAACAAAACAAAACAAACAACTTTGAAGTAATCTCGAAAGTCTTTAAAAGCAGGTATTAGAGGAGGATTCCTTACCTAATAGATCGTTTCACAACAGCCCAGTAGAGTCTTGTGAAGACCTTGCTTCAGTTTCTTTCTCTACTAGAAAATAGAAAAACCCAAAATTCACATACCAGAAAACTCTGTGAACCACAAGCCAATAGTTTGTCTATTTTCAATAAAGAATATTCAAATGTTAAAGAAATCATATATGTGTATTTCAACATATACTTTTAAATGCTCACATTTAGAACTATGATCTTTAGCAATCTCATTGGCAACAGGAAAAATTCCTTAGGAATTTTGAGCACTGAAGGATGGGAATCACCTCACAGGGCACAGACTGACACAGTTCTATAAGATTAACAGTGTTCATTTAAAAAGGTGTGCATTTCCAGGTATTGCTATCAGCTGCAAACTCATGCCACTGAATTTCAAAACTTTATGTTCAGTTATACCATTAGCAATCACCTTGGTTTTAACTGTATTGCTGCCTGTGTGGCAGAATAGAGATGTATCAAATAAATCACCATATCTTTCCTTTCAATCATTGCTCTTAGGTTCTTAGGGGACACACAGGTGGAAAATGAACAAGTAAAAGGAAAGAAGAAAAAATAAAAAATTCAAGTCTGTTACCACTCATAAATCCCCAGGCTTTTCAACAGACTAAAGGCTCAAGCTAAGGGGATAAAGTTAATCTTAAATTTAAGACAAGTCACTTTTACACATCACAATATTTTTGTAACAAAAAATAAACCTCTCACTCTTTTAAAAAATTTCTATTTTGAGTGATCTTCTATGATTGATAACCATTCTGTGTTTCTATGATTCTATGATCTTTGCAGAGCATTTGTCAAAAATCTTTTAAAGCTATACTTATTCTCAAACTCCTAGAAGTCTATGCTCCAGAATATTCAGAAGCACACAAATTTTTGTGGTGGGTAGAGGACAGGCAGACAGATTAACTATTTAGAAGGAACAAGCATTTACTATTGCTGCTGAAATTTCAGCAAAGCCAGATGTGAAGTAACTGTAATATAGATTGCATGGTTCATCAAGATTCTGATGGCTGAACAAAACTTAATAAACAGAGAAAGCTGCTTACAACCCTGAAAGCATTTGGTATAAAAATCTTCAATGAATCAAAGTATGAATAACTGAGTTAATTTGTGGACATGGAAGATATTTAGGAGAACATTTAATTTCTTGGTACAGCTTGCATTTGTGTGGCTTTTAAAGTTACATTACCCACAATGCAATGTACTTTACTCATTATATTTAAATTTACCTCCTCTAGAATGGTTTTAAATTGGATATTAGTTTGTATTGAAAATACATATCTAAGTTTTGACGCACCATGCAGATCTAATTTTACATTTGAATTGCATTTCCCCAAAGCCTGGGAGTGTTAAATTCTGAGATATTAGTGTTAGAGTATCTGCAGCCTTTTCACAATAGGGAATTTCAAGAAAAATTCCCAGCTATGTTAGCATTGGTTCAGCTGTGTCAGTGGGAGCTTGATGATTTGATCATCTTTCCACTTTTAATACAGAAGTAAACTATGTGAATCCACATTCATTATTTTTTTTTCCACTAAAAACCTAAATGCCTTGATGATTTGCAGCTATTCAAATGTCCTCTATAAAATTACCTAAAACTCCCAGTTGTGTTCTCAGATAACCCAGACACCTTCATAAGGAAATACTGTCGTTTATGACTCCACATCACATTTTACCACTGAGTTCCACCTTCCTCTATGAGGTATCATGATTCCTTTTTCAAAGAAGTGGTTCATCATAGCACTTCTTGGAAGAAAAGAATTATCACAGATAAAGTAGATAATGGACAATGTAGACATATCTACAATTTCCCAAACTCTCCAGACCTTATTTGAAGTGCAAATATTCTGAAGAGGAGACATTTGACTTTTTGAAACCCCTTCCTCCATAAAAATCAGAAAATGTGGAAGTACCTTTACTGAAATATTTTTGAAAGCTTATTTTCAGTCACTCCTAAAGTCTCTATATTCTAGCACAGCTGAAACAGAGATGTTATGGGGTTGATCTTTTTCTTTAAATTTCCTCACATATCCAAGGCCAGTGACATAAAATGTATTTGAAAACACTTTGCAGTGTTAAATAATGCAGGCTCACAGCTGCTTTTCTTTTTAACCCAGCCTCACTGCTTAACTTTACAGCAAGAAAACAAGAAAGAACAGCCATTTCTGAAATATTGTTTCCCAAACTACATTGAATGGACTGAGTGTAGGAGTCAAGAAAGGTGATCAAGGCACTTGGGGAAAGGCTCCATCCTGCTGTTGCTTTGCAATCACTTGAAGCCAAGAAGTCCTGACATGTGTCTTGTTTATTCACTGCTGGAAATTTCTTTTTTCAGCATTGCATAATGTGAACCTTCGCCAAACAACTTCTGCTGGGAGGAGCCTTATAAAGATACTACTCTGTGAAGGAAGGCAGAAGGGAGCCTGGGAGGCTGATGCTGAACAGCCAGAAGCTGCTGCCTATGCACCCCATTTCACCACCAGTCTGATGCTTGTTCCCTGACCATGAATGTACACAGAGCCCTTGATTGAAAACACAGAACAAACCTAGACTAAATACCAAGTAGGAAAGTTGTGTCACGGTTCAGAGAAACATTTTCTTTCAGTCCTTCTCCACTTTTAATTCCCAGACTGCTCATTGTCACTGACTGCAATGGAACACGGCAGTAAGGACGGGCAATCCTAAACAATGTACTGGATGTGGAGTAATCAAATTATGACAACTTCATGCTGAGAGTCCTTGGTTATTTTCTTGCACTGAAGGTCTTTGTAAAAGATGTCTGAGGATTAATAATTTCCGTCTTTTCCTCCATGTTTCTCTTAATGTAGGGAATCATGTATCTAGACCAAAACTCATCAGCTGGAGGAGAAAACTGGGTGAAAGGACTATACATTCACAGGAGACTGGTGCCTGTTGCTTTTGCTGGTAGCCTTCTCTGCATCTTTGAGAAAGGTTCTGCTTATGCACTTTGTTCATTTGTCCATCTTCCAAACACTTGCCCAAATAAATATTTTCTCTAAGTGTGAGTAGTTCCCTGAACTGAACAGCTTGAAAATGTGTTTGCAGAAGGTGCGTCTTAGGCTGCTATCTGATTGTAAAATGTTATGTGTTGCTGTTTATTTCTTCAAGTAGGTAGTACACTTTGCTGTACTCCAAATGAGGCAACAAATAGCAAACTAATAAAGAAAACCATGTCTAAGATTCAACAAAGCAGCATATTCTTACTTTATGACCATCCCATTTCATGGCAGCAGAGTGACATTGGTAAGGGGTTCTTTTTGTTGTTTTATTTTTTTGTGCTTAATGGGCATATCCAGACTCCTGAAAACATGCTGAGTGCCAGATGAGCTGCTGCCAGGTTATAAACTTCGAAGGACTTATTAGTCAGAGGAATAAAAGAGTTTGCACTCAGGCTACATTTTGCAATTTTAACAGGTTCATTGCTACTTTTCAGAGTAGCTTCATCAGTCAGAGAGTACCTTCAGAGCTGTCCAAACCTTGGAGATGGATCAAAATGTCCCTGATTACGTAAAGTTTCCATTTTGACCTCAGATGGCTCTGGACAACCTCAGAGTTCTCTTTTGGATGCAACAAAACACTTGGGTTTTGTGTGGAAGATGCCACATTCATGAATACAGGGAACAAGCCATGATATGGTTTGACAAAACAAAAGGTGAGAAATGTAATTTTCTGTGACTCTGTGAATTAGAATTTAACCAGAGATACAAAAAGTAATGCAAAAAAACAATACCTTGTTTGGACTTGGACTGGCTCTGAAAAGCTTTTAAGAACATGCACCCCACTTGAAACACATGCTTACATTCTCTCCTTTCTAGAGATATCATTATGAGCCAAGACAGCAGTCAGGCAACCATTAACATTCCTTGAATGTGAAACTCAAAAAGTCTGCCTGAAAATGTGAAGTGTAATTCTCCAAAGTATATCCTATAAAGTACAAATAGTCCAAAATGTAATACATTTTCCAGTATATGTCTTTTGGCAAAACAGACATGAATTTACAAACCAGTTTGGTCTCATTGTATCTTCTGTTTTCAGTGAAAAACATTTTAACCAAATGGTATCACCATACTTCATTCAGATATATCAGTATGTATAACTGATAAGGGACTACATCATCAATTTTACCTCAAATCAGATTTTTATGAAGTAGGCCTTCTGAAGAACCGTTTTTACAGTATATTCACTGTTGTCTTATAAACATATCTGATTTAAGTGATGTTTTTTACCTCTGGACAACTGTTTTATAATCCCATTGATTTTCCCAGGGCTATAATAAATATTTTTTCATAAAGTGCATACTGTTTTTTAGTATATACTACTATTCATATATGTAAAGGTTGTATCATCTGTGTTATTTCAGCAACCACAAAATTAGGTGAGAGATACTACTTTGATACTACTACCCTGTGGGATCTGGAGTAAATCGCCTTGCAGTGCCGCTTTTGTGTTTACAAGGTCAGGTCTTTGAGAAGAAATTGTCTTTCACGTTGTATTGGTATATTGCTTGTCAGCTGAGACCTCCAGATGCTACTATAATACAAAGATTAAACAGCGGTAGTATCTGTTAAATAATGAATACTGCAAGCATGCCAATGAGACATCCATTTGGGATGAGAAGGCTAAGAGGGAGATTAAATAACTTTCCCAAGGTCATGTGATTCATTATTGCCAGAGGAAGAATAGTCTGTGCAAGAGCCTTGCATTCAGAAATTGGGCACGTGCAAAGACACCCCATGGCATTTCAGGCTCTCTGCTGGGGTAGAACACTCTTGTTGTGCTTGACCAGTTATCAAGCAAAGCCCCACTGAAGATAACAGCACTGCTCAGCCCAGGGAAAAGCTGTGAGATCAAAGTCATCTGAGCAGGACACATGGTAACTTGGGACTCCATCATGCTACAGATTAAAAACTGAACTAGAAATACAGAGCAAATAGTATCATAGACCACCTCCGTACTCATAAATTAACATCAGGCAGCATCGCTGGGCACTGGACATCAGTTGTGTGCACCATCTGAACAGCCCTGACCATGCACCTGGCCAGGGCTGACCGGCAATCTCTCCAAGGATCTCTGGCCAAGGTTAATGAGCTACCATGGGTCAGAGCCATTCCCAGTTAACCATTTGCCTCCTGACAAATACCCAGTTCTGGAGGGTAAGGGAGGTACGTGTAAGGACATATGTTATCCCCTTCCAGTTGGGTTCAAAGGCAGAGGTCAGTTCTAGGCATTTTTAAGCTTCTTGTACAGCCACTGGCACTTGCAAAATCAAGCTCAGTCCTGCATTTATGACCCTTTGAAGGTCAGATGGTATTTGACCACATGATTTCATTTTTAAGTTCATTGTGTAAACCAGAGGATTGATACTCCACCTCTTTCCAGTTTACCTTCACTGGCTCTCAGACATGTCTCCCGACCAGAAAGGAGCTGCTTGTATCCAGGGCAGAACTTATCATCCTGCTAATCACTGTGGCATGCACTGGTAAATCGAGGAGACTTTGGCTGTATGGTATTCCTCTAACAGAGTCCTAGTGTGTGCTCTGACCACTGTCATCCTCAGGAAGTTGCTTGGCAACACCAGCTTCTTTGATATTCACTCGCCGGGCTTTAGGTAATAAACTCACCAATGAGGCTTCAGCTAGCTAATTTCCTTTGCTGTTTGCAGCAGAGGATAAAGGGATCTGCAGTATCTTAGTGATATGTCTAAACAACTGCCTGAAGATATTCTTTTGTAACAAATTGAATTCCTCTGTTTCAACTGACAGGTCCTTTACCTCTAGTCGGCTGTCTCATGTTTGGGAATAAACAGAGAGATAGAGGACCTGAGGAGCTGCTGTTTCTCTTTGCTCACTAGCATACCAAATAGTGTGCTATCTGGTAATCAGCGACTGATGTTGTGCAGGATGCAAACTACAGCTGGTGCCTGCTGGACACAGACAACCAGGACAAACTGAACTGTGCAGGAGGACAAGTAGCTGTCACATTTCCTGACTGAGAGGATGAGATTGGTGGAAAAGGTAAAATGTTGAGATTTGCAAGACATCTCCATCTAATGAGCAAAAAGGAGAGTTTGGGCTAGGACACACCCGTTCCTCCTTTCTCATGGAAAACAATATGTTTTTGCAGGGAAAAGGGTAAAATCAGCAGCCTAGGACCCATCCCTTCTCCACTGGTTTTAGTGAGTTGGTAAAATGAACTAATTGGTCACTCTCTATTTGTCAAGAAATTACTTAAAACTACCCAGGGTGCCTGGTGACTTCTCATAGTAGGTTTGAACGGAAAGTTTTCATGATGCCATGACTGAAATCTTGTACTTGATGCCACTATTGGATAGTGCAGTTTACTGGATTTTTCAAAACTTTTGAGACACACACACAGAATAGGTGCAAGCCCTTCCTGTAACACAAAATAAACTAACTGAATGAGCTATAGAGTAGAAGAAATTAATGTAACCTATTATCAACTCATAAAAATAAGTCATCTAGCCTGAGTTACTCTCTGAGATCCTTTGTGAGTCAGTGGAGAAAACGGATAGAGTGCTTTACAGAGGAGGAGCTTGTGTATCCTTTCTGACCGCAGAGAGGGCCTAAATGAGGACTCAAGACCAGACACCACACCTTAAATAACAAATGTTAGTTGAGTTGAATCCTATCCAAATTTCTGTAGATAATGTACCACTCTGTGCCAAACTGATCTTTTCTGAGAAAGGTCAGAGGAGAAAAAGAGATAGTAAAGACTAGTTAGATAGCTGCTACACAGCACAACTTCCACACAGTCAGATGAGCAATCTGTTAAATGTTTTTCATTTTATGACTCCTCTATAAAGAGACATCTGGAATTTTGGGGGAGAATACATTTAAATTGGGTCAAACGGATCAATGCTGACTCCAGAGAAGCTGGACTGTGGCATAGCAGGGTTTCCTTTCATAGTTTGAGTTTGTAAGAGACTCCTGTTCCTCCCTGTTATGTAATTCTAAGAAAATATTTGAGGATGCAGGTTGCTGTGTAAATGTCAGATATTATTTTTACTAACATCAATATATCACTGCAAGAGCTGTTTGATATTCAAACTAATCACAAGGAAAATGCACTGCTCAGGATTTC
The DNA here is from genome assembly GCA_907165065.1 of Caprimulgus europaeus. The sequence goes on from OU015526.1 coordinate 16,958,219, forward strand.
ACTAAGTGTGCTTAGCAGTGATTTCCCATCACAAAAATGAGGCTATGAACACAGGCATGAAAAGCTGAGGTGATAAAAAGAAAGCTAACATCTTCCAAGACTGATGCTAGGGCATGTGTTGCCAGCACAGCATTTCTTTCCTGACATTCAAGGAGCATATATTTCAAGTCCTGAGAGGTGCTGAGCTTGAAAGATGCAGCTATTTCTGAATGAAGGGTACTTCTGAGTTCTGAGTTCTTTGATGCTCTCTCCTTGCAACCCAGAGGAGGAAGAAAGTCTGCCCCTCCCAATGCAGTGTATATCCAGAGAGATTTGTAAAAGAAACAAGTTTCACAGACAGCCCTGGTAGTGGCTGACTGAGCATCATAGCTTGTAGCAGATGAAGGGAAATGTCAAGCCCCATTGGTGCTCTGTTTATGAGGATGGACAGCAACCTGTGTCTGTGCAACCCAGCAGAAATGAAGTGTCATTTAAATCACTTATGTACAGAAACTAGAAATGTTGTCAGCAGCTAATTCCTACCTTTCAAATATTCCACCACTTCTGGAAACCAAGAACCAGATTTAACAATGGATTTATAACCATATGTCCTGGTTTTGCTAATATAGAGTTAATTTTCTTTTTAGTATTTTAGTCAGTGTTTCAGTTCAGACTTATTGTGAGAAGAACATTGATAACAGTGGTGTGAGTTGCTGCTGGAGCTCAAGGCCACCGTGTTTGGCTGCTTCACAGCTGCATTAGGACTGGGAGGAGAAGTGTAGTGAATAGCAAAGCCCAGAACTGGCATTTGGATGTGCCAGTGAAATATTCCATATCATATCCCGTCATGCCAGTATATTAACCAGGGCTGACCGGAAGACAGGGCACTTCTCTTCTGGGGGTACCTCTCTCAGGGATCGCTCGGGCTCACTCTTCCAGGGTTTTGGTTTTGGGACTGTCTCTCCTCCGGGATCGTTAGCTGGCATGGGCCGGGCATCAGTCAGCGGGCGGTGAGCATTGTGTATCACTCATTTGTATAATTCTGTTATCACTGTTGTTATCATTATCATTTTATTTTAATTAGTAAATAGTTTTTATCTCAACCCATGAGTCTCCTTGCCCTTCTTTCCAATTCTCTCCCCTACTCCCTGGGCGAGAGTGGGGGGGGGCAGGTGATAGAGCAGGCTGTGTTTGGCTGCAAGCTGCAAGCAAAAGGGGTGAATCCACCCAAACCACCACATCATAGTTTCAAATTGCTTGCCAAACACCCACAGTGGCACTCAAATTAATCTCGCACAAAACCTACACTTGTGTGTCTATGGGCTCAAATGGGTGCAGTGAAATTCACTGGGATGGCAAGGGGAATCTGTAAGATTTTTAATTTATTAGATTCAATTTCTGTCACATAAAAAATAGTCTTGCTAGACAGGACTTGAATCTAGAAAAGCAGGAAAGGAAAATTATTCTTTATAGAAACAAAAAGAAGGCAGAAGAACAAGGGGAAAGAGAGATTTAGGATGTTCTTGCTGGTGAGGGGCACAAGATTTGAGTCCAGGTTAGAAAAAAAGACAAAGGCAAAGTGTTTGAAAATCTCAAAGACGTGGACAAAATACTAAACTAATGCATGAAAGGCAGTGGCAGTAGTGAATTTTTATGCCTTGGTTGAAGAGGAAGAGACACCAAGGTACTATTTGCACTAGTTTGAATGAAAGTCACTGAAATTACAACAGAGTTGTTCTCTACCACTGTTTCTACAAGTGCCACACTTTCACTTCAGATTGACTCTGTACTTTTTCATAGTGACATCTTGAATGACATTTTTTTCCACAGTGAGATCAATAATAGACAATAATAAGTGATACAAGCCTTAACCATCCTCAGAAAGCTACAAACAGACAGTTTAATTTGCATTATATGTTTTGATAAATTAGAATCATAGAATGGTTTGGGTTGGAAGGGACCTTAAAGATCATCTAGTTCCAACCCCCTGCCATCAGCAGGGACACCTTCCACTAGACCAGGTTGCTCAAAGCCTCATCCAGCCTGGCCTTGAACACTTCCAGAGAGGAGGCATCCACAACTTCTCTGGGCAACCTCTTCCAGTGTCTGACCACTCTCACAGTGAAGAATTTCTTCCTAATATCTAATCTAAACCTACCCTCTTCCATCTTAAAGCCATTTCCTCTTGTTCTATTATTAATTGCCCTTGCAAAAAGTCCCTCCCCAGCTTTCCTGTAGGCCCCTTCGGGTACTGGAAGGCCGCTATAAGATCTCCCTGGAGCCGTCTCTTTTCCAGGCTGAACAGCCTCAACTCTTTTAGCCTGTCCTCATAGGAGAGGTGCTCCAGCCCTTGGATCATCCTCGTGGCCTCCTCTGGACTCGTTCCAACTGGTCGATGTCTCTCTTGTGTTGGGGGCTCCAGAACTGGACACAGGACTCCAGGTGGGGCCTTACGAGAGCAGAGTAGAGGGGGAGAATCACCTCCCTTTACCTGCTGGGCACTCTTCTCTTGATGCAGCCCAGGATATGATTTGTCTTCTGGGCTGCAAGTGCATGCTATCTACTTATCTACTCTGTCCTTTTATCAATAATAGGACAAAACTTAACACAGCATAGCATAGCATGTGATAGGAGAATGTAAATTTCTGAAGGCATTCTGGGTGCAATACTGTGACTCTTATTCTTGGTTTTGAGATGACTACGTTTGCAAAGACAATCATATATTCCACTTTTTATTCAGTGCTTGCACATGGCTAGTTTGCACACAGACTTGAGTTGCTCTCACATAAGAGAAATGGACTAGCTCTCCATCTCTGTCTTCTGCTCCTATGGGAAAGTGAGTCAATTTAAAAGCTGACACAGGCATTTAACTTTCAGAGGTTGCTGGTCATGTCTCCTTGAAGTCACATTCTCCAGAATAGTCTGGATACAGTCTAAGACTCCTACTAACATCTGCAAATGTCAGTCTGCTGCAGTCCCTTCAACTTTCAATTCCATACTAGGAGGCAAGTGTCACAGTTGCTCCATAATAAGTCTGTAGTCCCTCCATCACCCTAGGATCTTCCTTAGTTAATGAACAGGGGGCAGAGTGTATTGATGAACGCTGCAGTAGGACTATTGAGTTAGAGCGTGGACATTTGCTGTGCTGCTTTTCCAAGGTCTTCTTGTGCTATTTGCCACTTTGTTTTCATACTTCAGGAGGTGCCTTCTCCCATTCCCGCAGACTGTGCCTCAATATTTGATACCAAGAGCTGAAATTATGACTTGAAGCTGGATGCCACCAAGGATTTTATACTCTCACACTGTCTCGGGATTTCTGTAGCCATCATTATGTGCCACAGCCCTTATGTGCTATCTCAAATATATCTAACAAATGTACTTATCATGCAGAAAATCACTAATAGGAGTTCAAGCAGAGTGCGAAACATGGAACAATGATGATTAGATAATGGCTCCATTATCTGTACAAATGCAATGCCACTACAGTAGTTCATCATAAGGCAACATATCTGAAATCTGCAGCTGAGATTTTCAAAGTTGTCTAGGGGACTGAGGTACATATCCGCCATTAATGTTAATGTGTCTGTGTCCCCTCCACTGCTTAAAAAATTTCAACCTATGTTTCAAGAGAAAATTATAAGCTAAGTACAAGAGAATTTCAAGTCTGAAGGTCATACATATCACAAGGGATTCAAGTTGGCCTTTACCACAGTAAAATATCAAGCATAGATGCTTTCATGGGAAACTTGTTCCAATTCAAATGCAAAATTAAATCAGTATATTCAAAATTCCTTATGAAAGGAATTTTGAAAAAAAAAATAAATTAACAGTTTAATTGTGGATTTTTTTTTCTGAGTTTTGTTTCATGAGAAGTCTCTTTTTATGTTATTTTTAAGTGCAGCAATCTTAGGATGGACTAGTACTATTACTGAAGTGGGATAAGAAAATGTAACAGCTGAAGTATTTTCTTTTGGAAAATGTTTACATTAATTAGCTAGTATTTATAGAAAAGGCTTTTCTTCTGAATTAAGATGCCACCTACTTCCAGTGCAATGAAATAATACAGCCCTTTTAAAGATCAAAAATAATCTAAACATGCAACAAAAATTAATAAATGTAACCTTTTTTTTTAATATAAGAAGGGTTTTTTTAAAAAAAAATAAGATAGAAACAAACACATTTTTTTCCCCCAAGTAATTTTTTTTAATAAAATTAAAAGATTTTATTAAAAAAATTAGTCTTGAAACAACTAGTTCTCTGCCGAGAAAACCTTTCCTGGGGTGAGTTTAAAACTGGCAATATTATTTAGTATGAAAACATGACATCAAATTAAAATATGATGTAAATGGAAGTGATTCATTAATTTCATTGATAGGGGTGGATCATGTACATTCACACACACAGTGTTGTTTAAAAAAAGTAAAATACAGCAAATCTTTCAGAAACCAAGTAGGAGCTGATTTAGAGATAATACGATACTCTACATGAATGGTAGTTGTGTATTCAGCTCTACTGCCCTCTACCAAAGACTTGCAAATGAAGGTGTAAAATGATTTTGTCACTAGAAAAGGAATCTCTCCACATTATTTTGATGGGAAAAAGTATTACAGGTGAGTCTACCCACTGAGTAAGGGGAAACACAAAAACTAATAGAAAGAAAACACAATTTTTTCCAGGTATGCTGAGTTAGTATATTTTGAACAATGTCAAATTATGCAAAGTCATTGACTGTCTAGAAAGACACACATAAGTTCATGACTCCTGCTTCTATTATTTAGGTTCTTAATTGAATGACTTGGTAAATTCAAGTAAATTAAGTATCTGATGAAGAATGGATCATAGACAGCATTTCTCTGCCTTGAGAAAAATTATGTTGACAAAATGCTGATGAAGATTAAGTTGATAGGTGCCAAAGTTAAAAAAAAAAGAAAAAAGTTTGTCAGCTGTACGATAAACTACTTTGGAGACCTGGAACACACTCGTATGCATGAACAATAAAATGTTTCTTGATGATAGTCTGCCTCACAGTTCATTTGCCTGAAAATCTCTTGGCAGCCATCTGGATCAGGTTTAAATAAAATGTAATACTAAACCCCTAATCTGACAGTGATAAGCTGGTGACAATGATTATTCATGAGTTTACAGGAAGAGTAGACCTTGAGAGGCAGATGTGAGTCCTTTCTTTCAGGCCCAATTTCAGTGTTTTGAATGTATTGGAACCACTTCAGAACATAAGGTTTGTTTTATACAAAGGAAAAAATGCTACTTTAATTAGCTTGACATCTAATTGCTTCCTAATTGTCAGAAGTTGCCCTAAAGAAAAAAGAAACAAATTAATTTTCCAAGGCTTGCTGCACATGCACCCTTTCTTAAAAAAAAAAAAAAAAAAAGAAAAAAAAGTTGGTTTTATTAAATTGATGGTCCAAAGGTAATGAAATGGCTTAGCCTTATTTCAGAAGACAACTGCTCTGAAGTAGGGGTATACCACTTCACTGTTTCATTGGAACAGAAAACTTTGAGTGTTTCAAAAGCACTTAACTTTGACTGAACTTTGCTCTCATGAATTAATCTTCAGGCTTGTCCAATGTAGAAATCCCTTTATTTCTCACAGGCCTAATCCAATGTCTTTTTAAGTCAGCAGTCAGTTTTCCATTTACTTTCCTGCACTTTGGATCAAGGTTTAAATTTACTCAGGTTAAGATGGGAATTTAGGGAATGGGTTTTATTTTCTTTAATTTCATCCATGCTTATGAAGCCTTCCTAAGTGAAGCTTTGTATCTGTTAGTGTATGCCTTTGTCTCCTTGTGTGATGCTTAATAGGGAAATATGATGTAGATTGGAAGGTGTTGTTTAATGTCATGACTCATGCAGGAGAAAACAACTCATTCACCCTTGCAAATGTATCAGCTAGAATCTTCCCTCCTGAATTCCTCATTTCTGCTGCAAGTCGCTCACAGAAGCTGTGCCATACTGTGAGTGTCTTTTAGAAGCTCATTCTTGATGTAAGTAAAGCACTTGCTTTTCTGCCTGCTCCCAAAGGAGAACTTCAATTGCTTCTGAAAGGGAGAGGTATGGAAAGCTCCAGCCCGAGAGAAGTTGCAGCATTTGCAGACCCCACTGTTTGACCCCGTTGCATTCTAAAGCACAAAATGTATTCCCCATGGCACAGCCTACATGGCAAACAGTGGGCCCCCTCATGGATTATTCAAGTGCCAGTATTTCATGGGAGCAATTTGGAATAAACTAGGAGAAGGTACACTCATATTGGTTAGAGAAACCCTTATAGGAAAAATTGTCCTCTCAGAATGGAGGCCATGCACACCATTATCTAAATCTGAGTATTGGCACTGGTTATGAGTATTTATTAATTTGTAGTACAAGGGCATCTAGATGTTCCAGCTAAGAGTGGGAGCCCACAGGAAGAAACTCATTGTCCAAAGGTCTGCTTGAAGAAACTCCAAGCCTAAACTGATGTCAACTGTAAAGGTAAGGAAATCAGCTTACTGTCATCCAGATGGGATAGGATGGTCTCTATTAGGAACTAAATGACTAGTTTTCATCTACTGCCCCACCCACAGTCCTATGCTGCTTTTAAGCTATACTGACCTTTTCTTTAGTTTCTTAAGTTTCTTTTCTCCACTTCTTCTGTTTGTTTTTCTTTTGCACTCAGGGGTAATAAGCAAGAACTAAGCTAAAAGTTCAGCATCATCGAATATACATCCAAAGATATTTTCTCAACTGTTTGCAGATGTGAGGATAAGGGGTTACAGAGTCGTAGGCACTAAATGCTCTCCTGGGATCCAGGAAAATATGGGAACATGACTGGATGCAGGCTGGATATTTTTCTCTAGCAGAGGAAGTAAATGTCACATCATGTGGCTAGAAGTAAATACTATACCCATTGGAGCTAATGAGAGACAACAGCCCTTTTGGCCTCCCTAGCAAGTCCATACATAATGAAGAACTGCTTCTTCCTCTTTATCACCACAGGATGTGGCTTGAGATATTCTGTTTTAAACTTACCCTGATGCATGAGGTTGGTACAAGCTCTGCCCTCAGCCCTCTTTGAATATTAGCAACACTAATGAAATTACTCTGGGGCTGTCATTTTTCATCTTGGTATTTCCCTGACCATCTTCTTATGTTGCTCATCTGCATTGCAGCATTTTCCTTTGCTCCCAGGGATTCAAACTTTGCTTTGTACTTATAAGACTATTCAAGAATGGCCTGAAGGCTCAGTCAAACCAGAATCAGCGGGGGACTGACCTTTAACACCCTGGGAAAGGGAGAAGACAAAATTAATCTTCAAACCAAGTTTCCTTCTTTAACACAGAAAACCAGTGGGGAAGTTATACACAGTTGCTAAGGGAGTTTAGTTAAGTCTAACTAGAGCTCTCTTCAGAGCATATCCTCAACACAACTAGCTATGAACCTAGAAGTCAGTTTGAGAGAAGTTCAGCTGGAACCAGTGCTCACAGAAAGCAAGTTTCAAGACTATTGACACACACACAAAATCACAGTAATCAATTCAACTAGTACAAAGCAAGACTGATAAAAATGGCTCAGGGGTGTGAAATTGTTATTCTGGGTGGGTCATGGAGACTTTCCTACTCCTATATAACACCTTCCAGCTTCACAGAGTGCAAAAGTGATGATGGAGTAGTGCCAGCCCTGTTATCTGGACAGGGAAGCAGTAGCTGCTCTCTTTGGCAAAAAAAGTGCAACTTTTTACTTCAGTCCTGTAGCCCTCTTCTCGAATCTATTCCTTAGGATTCTACAAGGATTCATGCCACAGGCAGCCCTAGGAAAGCTAGTAGCTGAGGCAGAAATTACCCATTAGACCTCAGAATTGTTGCAGTACCCTTTTTAGATGCAGCACATTAATTGCAAAATAAAAAATAAATTAAGAACATGCTCCAGAACAGGATGATAGTGAGACCAGGCTATAGTAGGATGGAAAAAGGAAAAAGATGACAACTATCAGAAACTAAGGAAAAAATTATAATTAAATCCATGGCAGGAGATTACACATTTGCACATCTCAGCTTTCCCAGAATTTTAATAAAAATAATTAGAAAAATTCACCAAAGCAGAAACAGAGAAAATTCTCAGTGAAGAAGAGACCCTTTCTGCTAAATGCAGTACATGCCACAGTGCACACAGTATTCCTGTTGTTTAGCCCTGAGCACATTGTGTTTCATGGTGTTTCATGCCAGAGCAAAACCAACTATCTTAATGTAGTTGATGAAGAAAAGGTAGGTGAAGAAAATACTTATCTCTCCCAGAGCTACTCATCCACTGTTTGACACTAACATAGTCTGCCTCAATTTTATCACAAGTCATCTAGAAAGGAGTTTTGGTTCTGTCCAGGCACCAGCTCCATTTACCAGCTCATAAACACATCTCGGAAGCCTGAACTAGCTGTGGTGGTGGTACTCTGGGGACATCCTGGAGTGCTCATGGACAAAAGAAAGCAGAGACCATACAATGTTCAAGTAGGTATTGCTGCAAGTAATTAAACAAATCAGACACCCTCTTTTCAGATGGATCCACAGTTAGAAATAAGTGCTTTGGAATTCATTTTACAGGATGGAAATTGGTAAACTAATTTTGGCCCTGTTTTGTAATAAAGCACAATGAGAACAATGACAGAAGGCAGCTGCCATTGCAGGATTGGCCAGTTTGGCTAGTTACTGTGAATGGGATGACAAAACTCAAAGGGTTGGTGCAGATATAGCAATAGCTGTTTCATCGTGTTTTCCTTAAAATGACAGATGGCTAGTAATCCTTGCTGTGTTATAATATATACCTAGAATGTATTTGGTTGCAGGCTTTTGATTACAACCAACTTCTAATGGCTACAAGACAGTCATGTAAAAAAGCATGCAGTATCCAGTTGTGTGGCACAGTTATGGGCCTGTACCCTCTGAGAAGGGTCTTGATACTTACAAAAATCCTTAGGGGAAAAAGAAAAGAAAGTCTAACTTTCTTGTCCTCTGCCTACTTTTACACTGGCACACTTCCAAGGATCACTTGGGACCAATGGAGCTGGCTGTGATTATAGAGCCCATATGCATGCGTGCACACACACACACACAAGCATACACACACAAACAGAAAATGGATTACACAGCAGAGTAACAAGACCAAAGATCATTTGAAATGGATTGCTTACTCAAAACGAGCTGCTTCTTGGAAAGGACACGGCTGTGCTAGTTAATCAGTACTGTTGAAAAAGATGTCTCTATCACAGCCTGTTATTTATTTTGAACCAAGAAAGCAACAGTACCTGGTGAAGTTTGGGGAAAAAAACGCAACATCACAAATTGCTTTTCTAGAACTGGAGAGCTCAGATTTATGGAAGAGATTGCTCCAAAAATGCATTGCAATATAACATTGGGGGTGAGGAGAAAAAGAAATGTATGTGTAATATTGCTGACTTCACCGCTGACAGGGCAGTTGTTCTGGAGGAAACAATTTTTACATTGCTTCTAAGAAAAAAAGCAACCATCTCCTGAGATCAGACTGGTTAGAATACAAGATCTTGAACACATAAACACAAAAGAAACTTTTCTCTCACTACAAAGTAAAAAAAAAAAAACAAAACAAACAACAAAGGGAAGCTTCTGATTAAAAATGAAATAATGCACCTCCAGTATTAAGCCTCAGGTCATCCGCATGTCAGTGCATGATTAATGAAGAGCACTAGGTTCCTCACAGCTACAGGTCTTCCAAAAGCAGTCTGTGGATCATAGGGGTTCATTTCCATGGCAGAAATTGGTGTTTGAAGTTACTCTTCCTTAATAGGCTGTGAAATGCAAAGGAAAGGCAGTAGATCAGACCTCAGCTGGGACCAGTAGTTGGCTATGCTTAAATTCCATAACATGGGTTACAAGTATGACTGAGGAGAAATAATCTTTGGAATCTAGAATTTTAAATGATCACAAATAAAATATTATCTATTCAACACTGCATATTTTGCTGTGTTTTTTTCTCAGTTGAAATAGCTAAGTTTCTTCAACGTATAGATTAGTATGTTCTGATTAGCAATGTTTAGAACGTAAATATTCCATTTTAACATTTCCACTTGTTAAAATTAGCAATGAAAGTCCTGCACCCTTTGTATGCTGATGACTGTGAGGTTGCTATAAAGACTTACGTAGACAAAGAAGAAGATATTTCTTTAGCATGAAAATATTGATATATTTCCAAGCTTAGTAGCATTCCAGACAGATTTCCCCCTCTATTAGAGGGAAACCCCCTAGCTTTTACCCCTACAAAGTTGTGTGTTTTGGTGAAATATGAAAGATCAAAGTCCAGCTCCTGGCATTGAGTCAGATAGAGTGGAGATTGGGAATCTCCAGTGGAGAGGGAATTTCTTAAACTCTTCTTGTAACTATTAGGGTTTTTTTAAGAAAAAAATACTAATTGAAATGGAGCTTGAAGGGGGACCTCAGTATTCTAAACTTCAGGTGAACATCTGTAAAGGGATCGATAAATCTCTGTCATGGGTTTGGACACTAGGTCTATTTTGGCAATGGAAAACCTAAAATAGAATACTTGTTCATATAAATGCATAAAACCAGTATTAGAATCTGAAAGAAGGACATTTCAAAAACATTAAATACATCTCTAAATTTCACACAGTGATAGTATTAATGTCCTATCCTCTACTAGTTGTTGCTTATGGAGCTCCAGAAATCAGTATCTCAGCAGCCAAGTTTTGAACTAATGAAGGATCTAGACTTGAGCACATCTTTTTTTTTTCCCCAAAAAATTGCTTATTGTTGAAAAGCTGCTTTCTGAGAACAACAAAAATGTATTGCTTTATAGTTTCAGGTGAGATAGCTAGGGATGAATTTTCTGACGTTTCGGATTTTTTTTTTCTTTCTAATGTCTAATTTTAAAATTTATATTAAAAAAGTGTTGGTTTCATTTAGATATGAGATTTTTTTGAAAAAGCCTGTGTAATATAAAGATTAATTCATCCACAAAAGTTAGTTTTACAACCCTCCCCCCAATTTCAGTTCTGTAAACACACTAAGAAAATAAATATCTACACATATGTTTCAATGAAGACATCATCTTCCTTGTGATTCACAACATCCATATTCCTCTTTGTTATTTTTCCAAAATGAAAAATTAGTCCTGGTAATACAAAAATAAATATACTTTCTCTTAATATGGTAATGAAAAGAAGCAGAAGGTCCTTATTCAGTATAAGCTTTAGTTTCAATAAAACCAAAAGAAATAGAAAATTATTCAGATTATTTTTTTGCTGTTCACCTTTCTCCCACCTTTCAACAAGGACCATGACCTTGAACAAGCACCACCTGCATACCAGAGAATACCTCAAGGAATATGTCACATAGAGATCTTCTAGTATTGTGGAGCAATAACAGAATCCAAGGTAAAACACTTAAATATTAACAGAATAATCTGAAAAAAAACACCAAAAAAAACCAAACAGAAAAGGAAGCTGTGAAGAAAATTTATGAAGTAAAAACTGAAAATACTCTTTAATTCTTCATTAAGATCCCACAATCAAGGCCTCAATCAGAAGCACGACTTCCTGGCATGTCTGAAATTTGGTCAGAAAGTTGTATTCCACAAATATCTTAATTCTTTATAGGTAGAAATAAAACCTATAGTTTGCACATTCTCAAAGAAATCTGGGCACATTCATTGTTTCAAACATTTTAATCATTTATTTTGGTTTCTAAATTTCATGAGGCTATGTTACTTTTCTGAGTTTACCTGCATTTTGTGCAATTAGGCCAATGGATGGTAGCTGCAAACTGCAGATGACTGCAGCAGAGGGAGCAGGCAGCAGCACCATAAGATGAAAAGCAGCCAGGGGACTCCTGATTCCAGATCATCCAAGCATCCTACTGTACTCCAGCATCTGCATGTATTCCCAATGGCTCCCACCAAGGCACAGTCTTGCTAAGGAATTTGGATAGCTTGAGCAAAATGTCTGGGCTGGGTCATTTTTTTGAGAAATGGGTGATAAAACACGACCATAACAATTGTCAGACGAGAAAACCTGAAACAGTGTGAAAAAACATCTTAAAAAAAGGTTTTGCAAAAGGAATCGAGAAAGTACCATTTGAAAGAGAATTGCTGCTTTTAGATGGAAAACTACTTCTGAGTTGTTTGAATCTTCATGTTTTCAAGGGTGGAGGTCTTTTTTAAACATTTAACGTTTAGAAAGTTTCACTTTTTATAGCCTACTCCTCCCCTTGGTTCCACTAGACTCCAGCACTGACAGCCACCTTGCCTGGCTCCTGCCTGCCCCCCAGACTGTTCCTCCAGCACAGGGCCCTCACCCACCTTTCTCCAGAGGAACCCTCACCCACCCTTCCCCGGCCTCTCATGACAAGGCTGTCAGCTGACCCTTTGGTATTTGCAAATGGAGTTAAAAACCAGCATCAATTTCCCATGAAAGTACGTTAGTGAACAAACACTTGATGAACTACTTTTTTTTTTTTTAATTGTTTTAATATCTGCTTCTATGAGAAACTTCATGTATTCTACGATCGTGGAAAATAGATTTATGGCTTGACTTTGACTAAAGCTTGAAGAAAGTATTTTGGCTAAAATATCTCTTGGAGAAAATTATTCAGTGAACAGCAAAATATATCAACTAGTCATGCTGAATTTACTGAAGAGTTTGAGCCATAGAAGGCTTAAAGTAATCCTTCTTCCAAAAAAATGTGTTGATACTTGGAGACAATTGGATATTTATATTTTCTTCATTAAAAATTAATATTTAATTTAGAAAATGTCTAACAAATATATTTAAAAACTAAAAAAAAGAGAAAAAATTAAGTACAATTTAAACAACGCATTTTTCTTTAGGTCAAATGAAGCAAGTAATCTGACCAAAAAAAATTTCATTTCTCTTAAAAGCGTTTCCTTCACCCTCAACTCAAAATTATTTTTTCTTTACTGTCAGAAATACCAGGAAAACAAAAGATTCACTATTTACACAGCTGCTTTTCTGACACATATGCCCCAGTCTCAGGGCTACATTTCTTATTTCTGGCTGGGCTTCCCAAGAACATTCCACTTCTTAATAGCAATAACATGGGTCAATTCAGGCTTGAAGTAGGTAGGTGGTGTTTAGTGGTTTTTTGTCCACTTTTAGTAGGTTTGAATAGGCTCAACTTTATTATTTCATCAGTTTCTCAAAATTGAGATAACATTTTATGATGCAATCTGTTATTTGATTTGAATGGAAAGTTCAGGATTCTAATAAAAGATGGTACTAATACAAGTACTAATACAAGTTTCCTACTTCAGAAGGTTTTATTACTTCCTTGCCATTCTCATTACTACTATTTTTTAATACCATTCTTGTAGAAGTCTTGTTCCTGGCCTAGTCTATCTTATTGGCATTTCACGTCCTCATTTTTAAAAATCTACTGTCCCTAGCTGTTGGGCTGCTGAAAGCTTTGCTCATAAACTTTGTTTACTGTGCTCTGGTAAGATACTTCAAGTTTCTCAGTTCTGGAATCTACTTCTGCTGAAGCTATGGATTTGGCATGGTTCACTAGGATTTAATCTTATGTCAAGAAAAGAGACTGAACATTTTCTTTAGCATTTAATCAATCTCATACCAAAAAGCTCTTCCTCTTTACAACCTTACAACTTGTCCAAAATTTATTACTTTTTCTCTTTTGCACCTTCCCATTTAAAGTTCTCTGGACTCTAGCTTACACTCTAGTAATTCCCACCTTTCACTACTCCACTTGCCTTCTCTCCCTTTACTTCACCATTTTCTTTTCATTCATCCACTAAATATATTTCTCCGAGACCATTTTCCTTTCTTGTCTGTGGTGGTTTCATTCACAGCTATGACTATGTGGTCTTACACTCACTCCCGCAACCCAGTGAGATGGGGAGAGAAACACAACAAAAGGGTCATGGGTTAAAATGAGGATAGGGAAGGCTCACTCACCAGTTATGGTCAGGGGCAAAACAAACCTGACTTGGAGAAGAAAAATCAATTTATTTCATCATCAAACAGAGTAGCACAGTGAGACATAACAACCACATCTTAAAACACCTTCCCTCCCACCCCTCCCTTTTTCCTGGGTTTAAATCACTTTGCTCCCTATTTCTCTATCTTCCCCCACTGCCAGTGGCACAGGGGACAGGGAATGGGGGTTGCAGTCAGTTCACCTCTGCCACTCTTTCTGGCATGAGGGCTGTAAGAGTCCAGGAACAAAATGTTCCAATGTGGGCTTCCTATAGAGTCACAGACCTTTTTGGGCACAGCTCCTAACTCTGGCATGGGGATATCCACAGGCTGTAGATGGGCCTCTGGTCCTGCACACCTCCTCCTCTCCCAGTTCTAGGTGGTCCACCCCTGCTCTGGTGTTGAGTGTCTCTGGGGTCTCAATACCGTCACACCTGCCCTTGGGCTCAGCTTTCTGCTCCAGTGTGGAGTCCTCCATAGCCTATGTGTATGTATCTGCTCCATCATTGAACTTCCATTAGTTGCAGAGGACCTCATTTACCTTCTCCTTCTCCATGCTTATTGAACTGGGTGTCTAAGGTTCTCTCTCTTCCTCCTTCTCCTCCTTCCTTATGGCAACAATGCTCTCTTCTTTGTTTAGGCTGATGGTCATCTTTTGTTCAGGTCAATGGCCTCTCCGCATTGTTCTTACCTCCTTGTTCTTTCCAAAACTGTTCTTCCCCTCATAAATATTGATTTGAAGAGGCATTTTCCTATTGCTAATTGGCTCAGCCTGGGCTGGAGGTGGGTCCACCTTGGAGCCAGGGGAGGTTTGCAAGGCCTGTCATAGGGGCCATCACTGAAGCTCCTTCCCCCAATGCCAAAAATGCAGCACTCCCCTCCCCCCGGACCCCCCACCCCCAAACCCAAGACACTGTCTCACTGAATGCTTTTAATGCTTTTCCTGATTTGAATTTCTATGATAGCTTTCCCTGCCCCCTCACCACTTCTGCATCCTCTCCGATGCTTTCTTGGGCTTGTTATTTCTAAATCTCTGGTTTTGTCCTCATGCTGACACACTGTAATGTGTTTTCCCCCTTTTTTTTTTTTTCACTCTGAATCCTTAATCCTTTATGTCAGAGT
This sequence comes from Caprimulgus europaeus, assembly GCA_907165065.1. The sequence continues at coordinate 16,973,304 of OU015526.1, forward strand.
TCTAGAATCACCCCTTACAAGACCAGTTCAATTAATCACAGCAACTAGATCCCTGTCTGCCTTTGTTCACTCTATTGTGATACTTGTCCTCTTATCCTTTTCTTTGTCAACAATTATTTTGTTGAGCTTGTAGATGTGATCAGGACGGTGGGTTTCATAGCACTGAAAAAGCATTTTGGATAATATTTACAGTTTAGCTTTAAGATATCCTTCCTGTCTCTTATAAGAAATATACCTTCTGCTGCCTCAAGGTGATCACGCTTAGCAAAAGGATCCCTGCTCCCAGTTAAGAGTACATACTCCCCATGCTTAGCCAGACTGATCCCTGGTTTCTGTACAGGTGATTTTTACATACTGGGTGGAAAAAGGGTCATTAAGTAGCCTTAGAACCCACAATAAAAGGATGAGAGCAGTGAAGCTTAATTATAACTTAATCATTGCAAACCATAATTTTTTATTTACAATGTAACCAGACAAAGGAGGAACTTGCTGTATCACACAAAAAAAAAGGAGGAAAAAAAAAAGAAAAAGAAAAGATGATATTACCACGCTATAGCTTCCATCTGTTCAGACATGGAAGGAGATCTTCACATGACATTTAGAACAAATATGATATTTGTTTATCCAAAACAGAGTCTATCGAATTCTGCAGCCCATTCCTCAGGCGCATCTCACTGAGAGTGCCTGAGCTGCAGGATATCGCTCTGAAGGTGACCTCATTCTGAAAGCTGAATCCAAATGAATACAAAAATATTTGTTTATTGAAATGTGTTGTAGCAGTTTTCAAAAAGTGACCTAGTGAGATTTGCAGCAGATGAAAAAAAGATTTATTTTAGTTATTGCTCGGCTCAGTATATTATGCATCAACCTAAGGCTCCTTCTACTAAGGCTTTCAAATAGTTTTAGGGAAAAAAAAACAGAATAAGTAAAATATATATTACTTCTACAGAACCATTTTTTGCTCTCAGTTATATCAGGATAAATTCAGAGTAAATCTAATGAAGTCAATGGTTTTCTAATAGTTTAAAAATGAACAAATTGAGCTCTGAAGCTTCTCATGTTTTATTTGCCAAGTGTTTTCATGTTATGCTGGCAAATGGACAGTGACAGGATGTACAGGTTTTTGGAGCCTTTTGGCAGGCACCAAAGAAGCCCTATTATACCCCATGACAATGCAACCATTTTTAAATACTACCAGAACTGGACTTCCTAGCCAGAAGCATAACAGTTCCTCTCACTGGTTTGCTGTCCTCATGTGCTTACTTGATAAATTGTAAGGCAAAAAGACATCCTGGATGTTTCCTTGAGGTGGCATTGGGATTGAATGAGAATTTTTTCACTAAACTCCAAACATGAAGGAAAAGCATTAAAGAGAAATTACAAACAACCATCATCTACTCTTTTCCTCCTTTCCTCAGACAGGGGCTCAAGCTCACTCCAAAATTCCTTCAATACTTAGGATCATGGTTCTTTTATACAGTCAGAACAGATAACTTCCTTTTGGAGACAAGCTTTCAACCTTGCATTAAATCACTTGCATTATTTATTAACAACCTCTATGTTTGCTGAAAGAATATGGAGTAATTTGTCATATTTAATTTCATTTGTGCATAATGAATAGAGGGACAGATCCAAAAAAAAAGATCTTGAGCACCTTAAATGCATCTTCTGGAAAAACTGGGCTCTTAAATCTCAGTTTTCAATCCTGAAAGCATCCTCCGAGTTGTCATTTCACATGAGACTGCTGACATTTCTGAGCCATCTCCCTTCAAGAGTCAGAAAGCCCTGGCTGCTGGGCTGCCCCTCTAGCCCCAGTGGGAAACCAGCAGATCTACAGAGTTGTCTAGAGGCTTCAGTGGAAGCGTGGTAGTTTATTCCTCAAGAGGATCTAATGTAGATGTGGGACTTGGCTCAAGGCTAAATTCAGCAGTGACTGCCACTTTCTTCTAAGACTGCCACAGGAGGTGTTAGAACCCAAATTGAGACAAGCCTATCAGCTGAAGAAGCTGGTTGCAACTCTTCACCTTTTAGTGTCCTAAATGATCCAGGCATGGACATGTTCACTGCTCTTTTTGAGAGTGAGAGTATGGCCACACAGAAATAAATGTGAGCATGATTGAGGCCAAGTGGTTGCAATTGGTGTGGAGAAGGGAGAACTGAGCCTGGGTTTCACCTTGAAGCACTCAAACAGCTGGAATATATCCAAATGCCATCATTGCAGGTTTCTTCCAATGTTCCCATTGTAATAACCTTGTTTTCCCCTGCCTCTTTTAATTTCAGGTGGCCCATACCCCTACAGCATTTCCATCCCTTATGAGCCAGGTGAGAAGCAGCTCATTGCAAGCTGCATGTGGGCCAAGTTGCTGCACAAGAAACATGTCAGTTGACTGCTTGCAAAATGAACTGAAAATTGTAGTCCAACAAGGCTGACCAGGAGGAAGAGTCTTAAACTAGTTCTTAAAGTGAGGGAAAAGACTTCAGCACTGCCTCAGCTGTCTTCAAGGCTCATCTCCTCTGCAAGTTTGACTGAAGTTGGTCAACAGGGCTCAGAAGTTGTTGCAGGGAACAACAACAGTTTGTTTACCTACAGCTGTACAGAACCTCATTTCAATGCCAAACCACTTGTAGTTAGCAAGACCTTTTCTGTGTTATTGCCTGAGCCACTAAAGCACAGTTGATGACCTTCGTCACATCAAAGAAAGTCTCCAGATCTATAGTTCACCTCTGTTCTCCACACTGTGGACATGATCCTTTCCCAGTCAGGCCTCCATCTCTTTCCCCGAGTTAGAACAAGGATTCAAGTGAAAGGCTAAAAGGGAAGTGATTATCAGCATTAATTCTTGCTAGCCTATCTAGGCATCAGCTTATCACCTGCTGTTAGTGTACTGAAACACAGAATAAAGCTGCATTTCTGTAAAAGACATTGGGTATAAAATTGGACAGAAGAGTGTCAGATTGCAGTTATTCCATTTTTTCACACAAAATGTGAAATAACATGTTAACTGCCCTCTGGGCATACAGTAAGCATCCATTAAAATAATCACCATATGGCTCTTTTTGGGACATGGTAACTTGCATATTATTTCACAACCCATTCAGATGAACAATTTCACAATGGACCCTACAGGACCTTGAAAGGATTTTATCAGGTTACCAGATTAAGGCTTTGATACAGATTCTAAGGAAAAAGCAGGTGGAAATAACGGCTCACACAGTGCCTCTGCAGAGCGATTACTGGGCTATATTCTCTGTTTAAATGGGAAAAGGAAATCCCTTCAAATAAAAAATCTGGCTGCTGCTGATTAGCTGACAAGAACGAAATTGAACACTACACGCATAAAACTCTATATGCACTAGCATCAGATTCATCATGTCAGCAATTCATTTTCTTATGGTAGCATAGGCCTGGAGATGAATCCATTAAGGCCCAAATAAATTAATAGCAGAGAAGAGAAGCATCTCCTGCTTTGCATGATTTTATACACACATGGCTTACAAGTCTAGTTTTGGGTTGTGGTTTCTTTATATTTATCCCTTCCTCACTCATATAGTCAGGGCCCCAAATATTCTGCTATTTCTTGTTACCAGCATATATCTTACATCAGTTTCTCCAGCTGCAGGAATACTGTGGTAAAAATATTCTATATGGAGCAGATACTTTTTAGTCTTTGAGTGGTTGCAGTTGTAGCTGAAGCTTATAACAAGGACTAAGGACACAATAGATCGAGTGTGAATTGTGGTTAAGATTCATCTAAAGCATTGTAACAGTATTTTTTTTAACAGTCTGTATCAGTCTATCTTTTTCTCCAGTTTTACCCCTTGTAGAGTCTTTGAAATGCATTGTCTGTTGGAGGACTCCAGTTGTGATGGTGATGGTACGTTAGGTGGCAAGTCCCATGAAGCATGCTAATATGCACTAATCTTTTAATAATGATGAATATTTGACTCTTTGTAATGGAGGTATTTTTTTAAAGAGGCTTTCCACAAAAAAAAAAAAAAAAAAAAATCATCACAATGGTTGTCACAAGTAAGCTTCCCTCCTCTTTGAAAGAACTGACTGTAGTGGAAAAGATAATTACTTAGTTCCTTTATCTCTGAATTATTTGTAATAAAACCTGAAATCGCACCACAAGGTCTTTCATGAGGATGTCATAAATTAAGATGCATCGATGTATTTGGTGCATCTGTTCAGCTCTGCGCTCCTTTGTCTTCTGCAAATAGCACAGCAGCTTCAATACCCAGCAGACAGCATTTACGCAAATGATGTCGTGGTCTGTATCATTAATATTCAGCGATTGTCTGTCATAGACACCTTACTGTACATCTGTTATGCAAATTTATGTTAATGTTTGCTCACTGACAGCTGCCTTGGTTCCCTCCCTAAAATGATCTTTTCCATTTTGAAGTTTGCAATCTGTTCCCAAAAATGTTAATCTAACAATTAACTGAAATTGCTAAACAGAAATTTTACATGTTATGTCCAAAATAGAAACCAGTGTTTTTAAATAGATGGTGAATCTTCTCTTCACATCATTTGTTTTATATGTGATTCAGAGAAGGGTAAACATTGATCTTTGCACAGCCTGTGTTGGGATAAGTGACAATCTCCCTATACAGTAATAGGTTTTGCAGGAAATGATGCCATCTTGTTTTCACATAGGCTATGGGCATAAAACGGACTTTCTCATTAAAAGCCGCACTTCTTACAATTTTTTTGCTATTGTAGTTTTTGGAAATGAAGAGGCTACTCTTTATTAATAAAGTTATTTATTTAACCCTTTGATATTAAATAACATGACCATATTTCAAATAAAGACAGTAAGCATTTTAAAAATGTTTCAGAGAAATTACATTATCATGATAGCATAATGGATCAGGAAAAGTGAGATACAAACATCTTGGAACCTAGGTGCAGACTACTGGTGCAAATGCTTCCATCCAGTGTGCCCACAACTGGGTTTTTGCTTCTGGAGTCAGGAAATAGACAAGTTACATCAAGTATCCCTCAAGGAACCAGTGGACATGGGAGGTGGTAGAAGCCCCATGCCTAGAAACATTCAAGGTCAGGCTGGATGGGTCTCTGAGCAACCTGATATAGTTGAAGATGTCCCTGCTCACTGTGAGGGGTTTGGACTAGATGACCTTTAAAGGTCACTTCCAACACAAACCATTCTACGATTCTATGACATCTGGGCAGGTGGTGTACAGGAGAAGGTTTAAGTTTGTTAGACATCAGGGAAGGGTTGCAACAAGAGCCTAGACTGAAAAAAAAAGGTCTTCACCTCAAACTAAAGTGGAACCAGATTGCTGGAACAGAGTTTATGAGTTCTGGAGCATCACTTAGATCCACAGCAAGAGAAACTTTGACAGGAGCCAGGGAGAGGTTGGGTCAGGGAGAAACCTGCAAGAGATGTCAGAAATGTGAAGGTAGCTCTGTGTCTCAGAGAAGACAGTTCTGAAATGGGGGATGAAGTGGAGAGGGACAGGTTGCAGTCACAGATCAGGCTGTTAGGAAAGGGTATTAAATAAGAGTAAGCATATTGCCTGTATTGGGAAAGAAGCCCCTAAATGTCCATATACTGGGGCCAGCAGCTTCAAAGCAGAAACTGCTTGCCTGGCAGTGTAATAGGGCCGTGATGTAACAGATTTTTCAGAAACCTGTGACCAAATAGGAATTTGACAGAATAATACAGAACCTGACTATAAACAGAAAGACAGGCTGAAAGAAGTTGTAGACATCAGAAACAGTATTTCAGCACACTGCAGATTCAATCTCAGTCTTCACTACAGAAAATACAGCCAAGATACCTATCCAAGCCCTACCCTTATCAGGAAATAAAGAGCAGGCTATGTCAGGCTGAGCTGTCAAAATAACAAGAGTAGGAAAATTAAACTGATAAATTAAAGAGCAGCATGTCACCTGACTGATGGCATCCCTCCAGGAGATCTCTTAGAAGCATAGCCACTGTTTCTAACAAAGAATACAGAGTAGTTCATTAAAAACCACAGAATGGCAGGGTAGCAAACATTGCCTTTTCCTTCCAAAAAAGGAAACAGGGGAATCTCAGAGTTACAAACTATGAATCCTCAGGAAAGTTTTTGGAACAATAATTAAGACAAAAGTATAAAATCACCAAAATTAGAATGCTATGAGACCAAGCTGGCAGAGCTTCTATTAAGGAAAATTTCTTATCTAGTCTATTGTAATGTATGAAGAGCGTTAAACAATGGATGATGAAGACTATTTCATAAATAGGTTTACTTGAAAGCCAATGTATTTAATTGAAAAAGTATTTCCTGAGGAACCAGCTAGGAAAAAAAATAATCATATAAGAAGAGTGAATATTCAGCTGTAGTTCAGAAAGTGATTGACAAAACTGCAACAGATAGAAGTATATAACTGACTTCCAAATCAAAAACTCAGTGAAAAATTACCAAGCTATTTTAAAAATTGCAGTTAATAAGATTGTTTGGAAACAGGCTAAAGAGCCACCAATACAAAGCACAGCACTCTGAGGGCTGCCACGGGGAAAATCAACTCCAACCCAGCCAGACCAAATACAGAGCCATAATCAGTACTTGCAGGTGACAACACTTTTGTCTAAATATCTGCCTGACAGACTTTGGAAGGTCTTTAAAACAGATTGCAAGGTAGCACTCAAACAACAAATTCAGTGTTAAATGCCAAATAACTGTTCCCAAAAATGTTAATCTAACAATTAACTGAAATTGCTAAACAGAAATTTTACATGTTATGTCCAAAATAGAAACTTTAGGGACATGGGATACTGCATTTCAGGGAACCTCCTGAGGCATCAGGTTCTACCATTTACTATTACAGGCAATCACACCATATAACGTTTCATCATAAGTTTATCAAGTTCTAGTTTTTGTTCTAATCAGAATTATCATACTCATTTCTGGCAAAAAATCTCCTCAGAACAAACTTTATAGCAACATTCAAGTGTACCACAGAGGCTACAGCTAAACAGAATGATTCATGAGTAAATCCCTAAAAATAAAAACTGACTGACTCCTTGTGTTTTCATGAAGTAGCTTTACTGAAAGTTTTCTAGTCAAAGTAGAACTCATAGTGTAGTTGCAGTAATGTTACACTGTTCTAATGTAGGGAAACCCACACAATAAGATGGTGGAGTTTTTTTTATTATTATTAAGTAGCATTGTTGGAAATGAGCTAATTTTTTAGGCACTAGTAGAGAATGAAAGGACCCTTCTTGTGGTCATCCCATACTGTCTCCTGTGAATGTATTTCAGCACTTCAGCCTTTACGTAGTTTTCCTAATAAATTTCAGCAACAGTTTTGATGCCTTTTAAAAATTTTTTTAAATTATTATTGCAGTTTGGCAGGGGACATGATAGAGCATACTAAAGGTTGCCTGTGTTGGAGTAAAGTGGTGGGATGACAGGACAGTGGTGCAGGCAGAAAGCTATTAAGAGCAGTGGACCAGCCCAAGGCTATAGCATCTACCTGGCACCCCAGAAAACATATCTCTGCCTGCTGGATGCTATTCATCAGTCCCAAAGCTCAGGACTCTGCCTCTTCTGTGTTAGCTTAGTTTCCAACTTATTTCAAGCATCTTCAGTCCAGAGAGATATTAAACTGTGATCCACAGAGAGACATAGTTTTCATTGTTTGAAATGGTTCAGTCATAGAGTTTGGAAGAACAAAATGCCAAAGGGCAGATACAACATAAGTAATCTCAGAGTTTAAATCTGGTATCAATTTGGTGAGCAGATCGAAAACTCATTTTCCCCTTGATGACATTAAGATTAGATTATGCTTTTTATGATTTTTTTTTTTTTTAATGCACAAGCATTTAACTGTCATATACATTAATCATTTGCAAGGAAAAATCATACAATTACAGAATGTTGTGAGTTGGAAAGGATCCACAAGGATCATGGAGTCCAACTCTTGCCCCAGCATAAGACAGTCACAAGATTGAGACCTTGTGTCTGAGGGCGTTGTCCAAATGTTTTTTCAATATTGTCAGGCTTGGTGCTATGATCACCTCCCTGGGGAGCCTGTTCCAGTGCTCCACAACCCTCTGGGTGAAGAACCTTTTCCTAATGTCCGACTTAAACTTGCTCTGGCACATCTTCCTGCCATTTCCCCTGGTCCTATCATCAGCTGCCAGAGAGGAGACCAGGAACTACCCCTCCTCTTCCTCTTGTGAGGAAGTTATAGACTGTGATGAGATTTCCTCTAAGTCTCCTCTTCTCCAGGCTGAACAAAGCAAGCGACTTCAGCCTCCATTCATACCGCTTCCTCTCTAAGCCCTTCACTAATTTAGTGTCTCTCCTTTGGATGCTCTCTAGTAGCTTTATACCATGGCGCCCAAAACTGCACCCAGAAGTCAAGGTGAGGCCACACCAGTGCAGAGTAGCGTGGGACGATCACCTCCCTTGACCGACTCGCAATGCAGTGCTTGATGCACCCCAGGACATGGTTGGCCCTCTTGGCAGCCAGGACACACTGTTGGCTCATGGTCAACTTGCCATTGACCAGAACCCCCAGGTCCCCAGTCTATGTGTGTGTCCAGGGTTGCTGTGTCCCAGGTGCAAAATCCAGCACTTGTCCTTGTTAAAATTAATAGAGCTGGTGTTTGTCCAGTTCTCTAATTTATCTAGATCTCTCTGCAGGGCTTCTCTGCCCTCGAGAGTGTCCACAGCTCTTCCCAACTTGTTGTCATCGGCAAACTTTGTTAGCAGTCCTTCAAGTTCTGTATCCAAGTCATTGATGAAGACATGAAAGAGCACTGGCCCCAGGATGGATCCCTGTGGGATCCCACTAGTGACTGGTTACGAGCCCAATGTAACCCCATTTACTATAAAGCTTTGAGCCCGACCCATCAGCTAATTGCTCACCCATAGCACTGTGTGTTTATTCAACTGCATGCTGGACATTTTATCCAGGAGATACTGTGAGGGACGGTATCAAAGGCTTTACTGAAGCCCAAAAAAGATTACATTGACTGTCTTCCCTTGGTCAACTAAGTGGGTAACCTTGTCATAGAAAGAAATTAGGTTTGTTAAGAAGGACTTTCCTCTCATGAACCCATGCTGGCTGGAACCAATGACTGGGTTATTTTCCAGGTGTTTTTGGACAACTCCCAGAATAATCTTAATAATTTTGCCAGGCACAGAAGTGAGACTTACAGGCCTGTAGTTGCCAAGGTCTTCCCTATTGCCCTTCTTGATAACTGGGACAACATTTGCCCGCTTCCAGTCATCTCCAGATACCCAAGAGCATTGAAATATCATTGAGACAGGACTCACTATGACATGTGCCAGTTCTTTAAGAACCATTTGGACGGATCACATCAGGCCCCATTGACTTATAGGGATCCAGTTGGAGCAGCAAATCCCACACAAGTTCGGGCCTGGTAAGGAATTTATCGTTCTCACAGTCGTGGTTCTCTAGCCCAGGGCCCTGGGGCTTCCTGAGCCTATTCTCAGTGTTGCAGACAGGCAAAGAAGGCATTGAATGTCTCTGCTTTGTCACAGGATGCTTGTCTGCATCCCTGTTTGTGAGGTGACTGTGCTCATCAAATAACAGGCCAATGTTATTCCAGGTCCGCCTTTTGCTATTAACATATTTAAAAAAGCCTTTTTTATTTTCTTTCATGGTACTAGCCAGCTTTAACTCTAACTGAGCTTTAACTGCATGCATTTCCTCCCTGCAGTGGCAAACAGCATCTCTGTAGTCCTCCCATGTTGCCTGACCTTACTTTCACTGGCCATACACTGTCTTTTTCTGCCTTAATTCTAGAAGAACTTGCTCAGCCAAGGCAACCTTCTGCCTCGCCTGCTTGACTTCCAGCATTTTAGGATTGCCTGCTCCTGTGCTCTTAGGAGGTGGAGGATGTGATTAACTATTTTGTTTTATGTCATTAAAACCTTGACAACGTTTTTGTACCATGTAAGCCTCAAGTTGCTGACTACAGCCCCCGCAGTAGCTCAGGGGCTGTGGAAGGACTTTCCACCCAGAGAAATGACTTAAGACAAAGACAATGTTGCCATTTCAATTTTGCCCTTCTTCTCTTTTTGGAATGAAAGCATATTTAAGTGTTTCTGAATTAAAAAACAAAAAACAACAAAAAAAACCTCTATCAGAAAGTTGTGACAGACTATGGTATTTTTCTTCCAGAAAACACTGTGGTCTGGTTTTCTAGTTTCTGAATATCTTTATTATAAAGACAAAATAATTTCATCAGAAACAGCCCCTTCAAATGAAAAAAATAAAAACTTTGTTCCAAAACTGGTGAAGCACTTTAATTTTAATAAGTTTTAAAATGGTGTTTCCTCCAGATGGATTAAAAAAGTCTTAATGAACTGTATTTCATTGGAAATGATGGAAGAGAATTTCAGAGGCACTTTTGATGGAAGTTTCCTGAGCAACTCTTTTCTGAGCTCTGATGTGGAGATTGGGTTTTGAACTGTCTGTAACCAAAATACTGACTCTGACTGAGATGCAAGAACTTGCACCCCATACCCACCCCTTTGCACATGCTTTATACACAGATACTAACCAAAGACAGAATGACCCAACCCCACAATAGTCTTCTAGGCCCTACACCTTAGAGAAATGCAAAGTCTACCCTAAAAGTGAAGAGATGGGCAGCAATTCTCAGAAAGACCCTTAAGGTATGATGGCTGTTTTGCAACGGTTTGCAATTCCTGCTCTCCCATGTTCCCCAGACCCAGACAGCCTCTTCCTGCTGCCACACTGTCATTGAACAGCAGCTTTTGGAGATGGTATCTGCAGACACCAAGGACAAAGGGGTTTTATTTGGTTTAGGAGTGCTGCTGAGTCAGACAAAACCACAGTTATTTTCACTTTAACTGTTCTTTACCCTGACATCTTGTATTGGGTTTGAGTGGCCAGGTTTTGGGGGGTGGGAGGCATAGGGGTGGCTTCTGCGAGAAGCTGCCGGAAGCTTCCCCCATGTCCAACACAGCCAATGCCTGCCGGCTACAATACAGACCTGCCACTGACCAAGGCCAAGCCAATCAGTAGTGGCTCTGTGATAACAGAATTAAGGAAAAAAAGGGGAAGAGAAAACAAAAACAAAAACAAAAACAAAACAGCACACTTTGCAGCAAGTGAGAGGAGTGAGAAGATGTGAGAGAAACAACCATTGCAGACACCAAGGTCAGTGAAGAAGGAGGGGGAGGGAATGCTCCAGGCGCCGGAGCAGAGATTTCCCCGCAACTTGTGGTGCAGACCATGGTGAGGCAGGCTGTCCCCCTGCAGCCCATGGAGGTCCATGGTGGAACAGATGTCCACCTGTAGCCAGTGGAGGACCCCAAGCTGGAGCAGGAGGATGCCCGAAGGAGGCTGTGACCCCCTGGGAAGCCCGCGCTGGAGCAGGTTCCTGTCAGGACCTGTGGTCTCATGGAGAGAGGAGCCCACGTCAGAACAGGTTTGCTGGAAGGACTTGTGACCCCGTGGGGGACCCATGCTGGAGCAGTCTGTTTCTGAAGGACTAAACACCATGGAAAGGACCCATGCTAAAGCAGTTTGTGCAGAACTGTCAGTCATGGGAAGAACTCATGTTGGAGAAGTTTGTGGAGGACTGTCTCCCATAAGAGGGACCCCACGCTGGTGTGGGGGAAGGAGTCCTCCCCCTGAGGAGGAGGGAGTGGAAGAAAAAATGTGTGATGAACTGACCCTAAACCCATTACCTGTCCCCTGTGCCGCTGGAGATCGGTGGGGAGGTGGAAATCAGGAGAGAAGTTAAGCCCAGGAAGAAGGGAGGGGGTGCGGGGAGGTGTTTTAAGTTTTTATTTTATCCTTTTGTCTGATTGGTAATAAATTAAAATTCATGTTTTTCTCCCCCAAGTCCAGTCTGTTTTACCCGTGCCTGTAACTGGTGAGTGATCTCTCTCTGTCTTTTTCTCAACCCACAAGTCTTTCATTTTTCTCTACCCTGCCCAGTTGAGCAGGAGGAGTGATAGAGTGGGTTTTGGTGGGCATCTGGCCTCTAGCCAGGGTCAACCCACCACAGCCTTTTTGGAGCGCAATGTGGAGCATGAGAAATTTGAGATAACAGGCAAAACATGGACTGAACATGACTAGGGAGTGAAAAGTGGGACAATTGTGGGTGATTTTATATTTTTTAGTTGTGTTGAAGAGACAAAGTGTGGATTGTGTGCAAATTGTCCACTTTTGTCTGGTGTTGTGATGTTCTTATTTTGTTATTTTGATTTTGGAGTAGGAAATTATTTTTTGTTCATGTGAGAAAAGTTTGTGAAGAATGTGTGATGAGTGTGGATTTTAATGATTCTTAAATATGTGATTCACTGAGATGAGGGGTGGAAAGCATTTGGTTTGTGTGGCAAGGTTTTGGTAGTGGGGGGTGGGAGTGCATAGGAGTACCCATCCAGGGTCAGCCCACCACATATCTACTTCCTCAAGACAGCATACACACATCTAGAAAGAGAAACTTAATTAGATTTCTAGTTTCTGAGAGCCAGTAGTGTAATAATATTCTCTTCTTCCAGCCCACATAGGTCACAGAAAATAAGATTGGAGGAATCTGAAAAGATTGTAAGTCTGATAAATTATTCACAAGAGCAGAACTGAGGTTCACCTGTGAAGAGCTGTATTTCTTTAAGGAATTGAGCGACTTTCATCAGTCATTTTATTGATCAGTGTAGAAAAATCTAAGTTAATGCACATGAGGAAAACTCCCACCAAACACACACAAAAACTGCTCCAACACCATTCCTTTGACTGTAGCTAATTGGTAATAGGATCTTTGAGTTATAATAGGTTATTTCATTAATCTATCACCTCCCTGATTAATAGTAATCAAACAAACAAGCTAAATAATAGGAATTATTAGGAGGAATAGAGAACAAGACAGAGGATATAATAATCCTGCTGCATAAATCCATTAGTTTCCCTGCATCTCAGGGATTATGTTTTACACTTGCCCACAGTTCTTAAAAAGTGAAAAAGACAACTCAAAAACCAGGAAACATTCTAAGAAGGGCACCATGAAAAGTCACTTCTGTGTAAAGAATGGCTAAACAGTGTATCTTCAGTCTGCAGAGTGTGATAATGTGCACAGTCATCACTGGTGTGGGTGTTTAGGAAGCAACTGTTCACTCTTTATTCCACTACAAGAGTTGAGGACCAAAGAGGCACTGGAATGAACACAAATGAAGCAGCTCTCCATCGCCCAAATAGCAAACTGTAGAGCCTCTAGAGGACTTGTATCTGATTGAGAAAGCCTCCACATAGACAACTCTTAGAAACTAAGAGAGTGGAAAGGGAGGGCAGAAACATATATGTCCATCCTACTGCTCTTTAGGTCACCTGTTTCTCTCAAACACAGACACAAGAGATTAGGCAAGAAAAGCCTCCCCCAGAGGCGTAGGCATTCACATCAGGTAAATGAAAGATGTCCATACCATCCACAAGAGAAAATAATAAGTGCTCAAATTAGGAAGGAAAAGAAATTAAATACAAAATATTTTGCAGTTTTCAGCTCTTAATAGACCACCAAACATTGTTAAAATTAATCAGGCAAACTTACCTTCAAAGGCAGGACTATTTTTCTCCTCATATGAGAGCAAAGCTCCTTCTTGACCTCTATTCAAGAAGTCACAATTCTGAAGGACCCCTCTTCTCACCTCCAGTCTGTCTTCACTCTCCACCTTTATAGGCTACAGCTATGACCTGTGACCAACTGAAAATGAAAGGCACCATCCCAAAGAAGAGCTCTGTCTCCCCTTCCCAACTCTCCTAAATCCTATTTACTAATGAAAAACATTTAATTTACAGTGTCATCACACAAACCACTTCATCTGACAAAAGCATTCCCTTTGGCTGTGGTACTGTTGGGAAATCTTCTCAGCTCCTGCAGTACATCTACCTCCTGCATCACCCCTATCGTTTTCAAAGACAAGTGTTTATCAAAATGTGGCTTTAGTTACTGGAAAATTAAAACCACATGTTTCAAAACAGGTTTAGCAACTCAGTAGGTAGAATTAAAACAGAAAAAAAATCTGTGGAGATTGCTAATAAATGATAATGTAAGACAGATCTTTGATCATTGGATTGCATTACCCTCGTCCTTTCTGTTCCACTTAATCTAAATCAAATTAAATAATTGTGTATTCTTTGTGTTTGGATAAAACTGCTGCTAGACTAACAAGTGTCAATGACTGGTGAATCTCTGATACTTGTATTTAATTGTTCTACTCCTTTAAAAATGACACACTGATAAACAAGAACAGAAGCAAAATAATATTTAGATAATTAATTAATTAATATATGGCTGGGAAGCAGGTTAGCTTAAATTCATGAGTGTTCATGGCTGGTACTTCCTGAGATCTTAATGAAAATTATACTATACCAGAAGTAATATCAAGAAAAATAATGCAAGTTATGAGTATCTGATGAGGACACATCACAAACACTGAACCTTCTGTGGTTGTAACTGCAAATAATTGAGATGATTTGTGGAAAATTATTCCTCTGATATCAGAATATATAAGAATGATACAGCTTTAAAAGGTAATTTTCAGTGGGATTTTTTTTTTTTTTTTTCTATATATGGGCTTAAAACATTGTAACATCTCTTTAAAATAGTTGGAAAAACTTTTGTTAACCAGACTTTCTCAAATGCCAAATACTTTTGGGGAATAAGTAGAGATGCAATGAAAAGAGCAAATAAACCAAGATAAACTTTTAGATTAATTACTCAAGCAGGTGTGCAGGTTAGAGAAACTCACAAAAAGAAACTACCCCTGTAAAAAAGCATATATTCACCTTCTTAACTGCCTGGGTTTCTACATTGACACCTATTTGGCCTTTATTTTCCATTAATTCTAGTAAATGAGATTATTTGTAGCAATGTCAAAGAAAAATATGAATTTAAGAATTAAGAATATCCCTGAAAGACAAATTTGCATTATTTCAAGCTCATTTGGGGATTTATGTCAAGACATGAAACCTCTAAGCTGTGCTCAGAGCCTGGGAGAGGAAGCGCTTTAGCAAGCTGTGCCTTCACAAAGAGCATAGCCGTCTCCAGCCACGTCCGTGTTCCTGGAGTGCTGCAATTTTCACAAAACTCCAGGTGAAAGTAAAATGATTGAATTAAAAGTTTAACATAGATGTCTTGTACATTTCAATCACATCATATTTACACTGAAAAGGTCATGAGCTGAACTTTGTAAAACACAGTAGATCTGGTGTGGTGAATCACCATAATGTTGCCTAATCACTTTTACATAAGAATGCACTGAGCATTCCTCCATTGTGTTTTAATACAGGCCTTGGGATAACATTTAGGTGGCACCCTGTCTGCTGAACCAAAATCAGCTACAATAAAGAGAAGTATGTTAATGTCTTCCCAGGAGGCATTATTCTATAAGGAACAAACAAGCATTTCCACAAAGATATCTGCATTCTACTCCGTTCTGCAAATTTTTAGGCTTAGTTCTCCGTGGTCCTGCTAGCTACAACTTCTGAAGTAGACTGGTTCAGGCAGCCCTAAGAAAGTAACAAGGAACGGGATTACTGAAAAGATGTTCTTGAAGTTTTTTTTTTTTTTTTTTCCCATCCTCTATTTGCACTGCAAATTATTACAAATTTTCAGTGTTCCTTGGCACTTACTACTGTGACACCCAAACACCTGGATACAGTCAATGCACTTTGACCTGGTGGGCTATTGCAAGCTAAGTTCTCCTGTAAAATAAAACTGTTAGGGTGCACAGCCTCTCCCGTATGATTGTTTTATTATTGTTATTATTTTACTGCCCAATATCAGGGCCTCTGTATTCTCTGTAGCTGACTTTTTTGGTTTGCAGCTGCTGAAAATGAAACACCTGCAACCATTATGGATAACTATTGGAAAACAAATTTGAAGTCAAAAGCCTCACAAAATCAGAATGTAGTAACAATTCTTCAGAGGACTGCGATAAGCATAACTTCTACACAATCCGTGTAGGCTGAACCTGTAAGGTAAGATCTAGCTGTACACAGTACACATGAACCTTTGTTGTGAAGACAGTTACAACCTGGACCCAGTTCTGGAGACACATCCAAGAGATAAACCATCCAAATAAGCCTTGTTTTCCACAGGAGTCTTCCTACTGTCGACTCTATTTACTGTAACATTATCCATCATACCGTGGAAAATGTCAGACATAAAAATAAAGTGGAAATCTATAAAACTGTTTTAAGCCAGTAAAAAAATGTCAATTTTGTGACAGTCTCTATTAATCCCATTAACTACAGTACATCATAATCCATGGGATTTCATAAGACTCGACGCAAGCAGTATTTGGGTAAAAGACACCCACCTTCTCCATGATACCACCACAGGAAACTTTAAAGTTGCAGTTTAAAGGTGTAGATTCGTAAAGTTGACTTGAACAATATCTTCTCCCTCACCTGTGGGCTGAGCTGTCATGTTGAACTGTGTCTGCCTCTGTATCATGCTACACCTCTGTTCTTAAAGAAAAACTTGTGTTTTCATCAGAGGACATCTAATCCAGCTAATCACATGTAATTAATTACAAGAGTACTGTACAAAGTGTGTGAAACACCTTTTAAAATATTTTTCCTACTATCAGAAATACTCTTCTATCTTTTTGCTTTGTATTCAGATACACTATTTTTTCCTAAATAATTGTGCTACATGCAAAACTGGCCTAGAGGTTATAGAATTAAATATTTTACAATTAGAAATTCTGAAGGAAAAGAAAAAAAAATCTCTCTCTCCAGAAATGTGCTTAGCTCTAAGCATATATAATAAACTAAAAGTCTGACTGTGAACCTTTTCTTCCCTCTGGAGAACATTTTTTCACTTAAGTAGCCCCATTTATTTACAATGGGAGAAGTACATTAAAGATTCCAAAGGCAAGTGTCAGAGAAGAGCAGTTCAGCTGGAGCTGCACATGAAACAACAGGTTGTGAACTGTGGCTTATTAATTCATTTTGGCAATGTGACCCAGTAAGTGCAAAATAAGAGTAATGTGAAATGTGGTACACAAAATGTGACTAACAGCGATTATGCTAACTGCAAATCTAATCTTGGAGAAAGCAGCAGTGCAGGATGCTCGGCACCCCAGGACATGTGGTTAACCTCAGCTGACCAGGTTAATCTCCCTATGCTCTCTGTTATGTCAGTGAGGAAGGATAAGCTCATTCAGACGATTATTCTAGAGTAAACCCTCCAATTTACTTATTTTTACTTATTCCTGAGGACTTTCTATTTCCATCTCTCTCTCTTTCTGCACATTGCAGGAGGACATTTAGACTGTCTTAGAAAGGTGGCTCTTGTAAATACCCATCTTAGAACTGTGGCTGAAAGTAAATTCCAGTATGTAAATTCATCTGAGATACATGACTTTACATGTTGAATGTCAAGATATAACATATAGATTGCCACCAATGATGCAAAGGAGTGTGCAAATGAAACGTGTTCAGTGGTTTTGCTTGTTGGCAAATAGCAAACAAATTCAGAAATCAATCTACCACGTTGGGAAGTTCAGAATAATTATACCAGCATGGGGAAAAGTGCCAAGGGCCCAGGTAGGAGATTGTCACAGGTTGTCCATGGCTGTCCAGTGCTGGCACTGCCCTGACCTGTGATTTGGTCTGGGCCAACCATTGCTGCCCCACATCATGCCTGGGACATGCTGAGGAGGAACCTGGAGCCCAGGAAAGGTACTCAGAGGCCACCCTATACTGTGATGGTCAAAGTGCCAACCATACAGCCAAGTTAGTTTAGGCTGTTTGCCCTGAGGACAGAGGATAAGATGTGGCCCACTTTATTTAAAACTATAAAACCAGCCTATCTTGACAAGACTGCAGCACAGCTGCATGATGAGATATTAATTTTCAACCCCATGTCTGTTTCCATGTCCATCTTCACAGGCAATACGGACTGCTGTTTCGACATCGCTATAGACAGGTTCACAAACAACAGGAAATAAAAAAACCCTAATATCTCAGTCCTGTCCTTGGCACAGGCAGTTTGTTAGTATAGTGACTGAATTATTCCCTTATCCATGATATATTCCTGTTAATAACAATCTGCTCTGACTAACAAACAGCTTTATTTTATTGCTGTGATTTCTGGCTTTCTCACAGTCTTTAAAAATATGAACTGAAACACTCACTTAAGGAGTGGTCAAAAAATATTACTGCTTCAATACAATATTGCAGGTAGTAAATCTTTTCACATATGAAAATCAATCCCTCTGCTTGTTTAGAGAGACACATATGGCAGAATAAAATCACAACTGTAAGTGATAAGGAAATCTCCACAATTGATATCCCTGCCTGCCTTCAACTGATAGCAGAGGTACCTGGTGCAAAGAAATCTGCTGCTTTCACGGAAATATCAGCCACAATGGAAATGACATTGCTGGGATGCAGCACATCAACAGAGACAGGAGAGAGAATCTTCATTAACAGCATCTCAGTTAAATGGGATATGCAGTCCTGGGCATATTGACTTCATTTGTGGTGTTTGCTCTGTATAGACTTCAGAGAGAAGGGCAAGTCCAGTTTGACGTCTCAGTCACTGACAACAGGTCTGCTCTCTGAATGGAGCAGAACTTTCTCTGAGGAGGCAAAGCTTGTCTGGGCAAGGATTTCCTTGAAGCTTAGTCTGAGACAGTCAAGACATCTAAAGTCTCTAAGGTCTACATTAAACGTCAACACATTCAGCTTTAAGTGCAAGGCGTAAATCTTTCCATCTGCCTCCTCTAACAGAAACAGAAAATAACATGCACATTTAAAGAAAGAAAAGAAAAATGACTCACATACTTTACAGCCCATGTATACCTAACTGAAGTACTCTAATGCTCTGGCAGTAATGTTAGAAGAAACTTAATGAAGCCAGAGGGGCTGCAGCTCAGGGTCAGGCAGCGCTCCATGGGTCTGTAGCCACAAAACTGGCACCCTGAGATGCCTTCCCAGGTGGCTGGGGATAACTCCTGCCCTGAGAAGCCTTTACCCATTGGGCTTTACATCCCTCCCTGAGCCAGGACAGAGTGCCTAAGTTCACTAGTCAAGCTCAAAACCCAATGTTTTTAGAGGAACCACTTATCTTGAGGCTTATGATAGCTTGATCACATTCTAAAAACCCTTAAAATTATCTTCCTAGTTTCCTCTGCAACACCATCATTGTTGATTTGGGTGATAGGATTGACTGTTTGGGCAAATGAAGGTGATAAATCAATCTAAGGAGTAACAGATGTCCTCTACTGTATTCCTGGTGGCCACCTCTTAGAATGGGAATTACATTGAATGAGCTCATAAAGCTCCAAAGATAAGATGATCTAGGCAAACAGGAAACCAAAACCAAACCAAAGCACCAAAAAAACACCCCAAAACTACTGCAATTTTCAATACTTTAATAAAGATGTGAAGGAATACAGGGGGTCCTTTATAGAAAATGAACCAACCACATTTTGTACCTTTCAGGAAAGCAGATACATAATGTGGTAATAGGAAGATGGATACTGGCAGCCTCAGAGTCCCACTGTCTGAGTCACCAGCTCTCCATCTTCCAGCGTGTTCTTGGCTTTGCTGCTCTGATGTGCAAGTATGACCCCAGTTTAGATGTCCTGCAGGAGCCATCCAGTTAAGTTGGACCTAATCAGTTCTCCCACCCTCTCGAGGAGAGGGATTGACAAAACTGCATACTATTCAATCTAAATAAAAGTAATCATTTTCTATGAAGTTGAAACTTCCTATCAGGAAAGGAAATAAAAGCAAAGAAAGCAAAGCAAGCTATCACAGAAAGTATTTCACTGCCATGGCCAGTTGAGCTTAAGGCCATGTATGCTTTCACTGTTTTGGTATGTTCTGAAGAAGGAAGAAGTTTACAAGTTTGTCCTGCTCCCCGTGTGACCCAGTTCAGGCTGCTCCACCCTGCCTCGCAGTGGTGCAGAGCCTGCCAAGCCTGCTGCTGAGATTCTCTCATCCCCTCCTCTGGGACCAAATACAGCACAGCTACCCTGCTTCTCTTCTCCGTGGGTTGTCAGCACCATGATAAAGTGTTCTAGGGGCTGGTTTCTCTTTTTCTTTTTTTTTCTCTGTATTCACAGATACTTCAAATTCTTCCTTAGGGGATATGTAAATCCACTCTTAACAGTTTATTCCTCAAGCACAAGGGACTACCAGATAAAATAATGCAAACTAAGGAACATAGGCCAAGTATCTGTCCCAACAGTAAAAGTGAGTTTCACCATGAGCTGCAAAGGGACTCAGACTTGGCGCTATTTCTGCAGATATGGAAAACATTAGTGAAGCTTTAGAACATGCCTGGGGCTCTATCCTAACCTCTGTTGAGCCGCTATAGGAAAAATATAGGAAACATAAATTTCTCCTCTGCTTGTGAGCGCGGGCTGGAGACTTGTCCAATGAACCATCTGTGACAGAACAGTTTGAAGGTGCCATGCGTTTTCCAAGTGATCAGCAGATATGAAGTGTTTTATAGCAGCAGTTATAGCCAGTAGGAAAGGTGGGCTGTTGTGCAGGAGCACAACACATCCCATAAGGGGTTGCAGCAAAGACACACCACCTTGGTCGGAGTGACAGTATCTCCAAGGCAGAGGAAACATTAGCCTGTGCTCTTGTTCTGTACTGCTGTACAAGCTAGTCAGGTTCAGCTCATACTTCATAATTACCAGAGGTGACTTATTATCTCATTACCATCACAGAAGCTTAATCTAGAGAAAGGTCATAAAAAAGGTCCAGACTTGTACACATTTTGAAAGCCTAGCTTGGATATTCTGCTACTTATTAGGAGTAGAGCTTCTTTGCTCCATAGTATGAGCAGAAATGGACTTGGCAAAGGAGAGGATCTAATCAACTTCATTTGTACTTTGCCTTCTCTCACAGAAACTGAGAACACATGTCAAATCAAGCAACCACAGAAATATCCATGATCACAGTTTTCTTTTTTCTGGAAAAATAGAACAGAAGGAAGGCCAAGTAACCACATTTATTAATTGCACATGACTTTCTATCATGGGTGTGTAAGAGATTAAACATTATCTTCCTCCTGTCATTTGCCAGTTCAAGTTTAAGGAGTTTGATGTGGAGTTATTCTTAAAGAATTGTGCATGAGACTGACAAAATCACCTAAGCAATAGGAAAAACAAACAAACAAACAAAAAAACCCAACAGTGCAGAGTGTTTGGGCACGTAACTGCAGTCAGACTTAAAGAAGATGAGAATTACTATGGTGTAATGCAATTTTGCTATGGGAAGGAGGTTAAAATCTCTCCATATGGTTTGGTCTTATTTTAGAAAGTGATGCACGTAGTGTAACTTCATATACAACAACCGAAAAGGATGATTTCTACATAACAATATGTCACTTCCTTCTATTGCTAGATGTTCTGTATTCTGACCATTCTGGCATGACCTTTCTGGTGCTGAAATCAAGTAACTCCCTGATAGCATGTGTGAAGGGTTTAGCTATGTTTCGTGTTCAGTATAAAGATCCAGGCGTGTCATTTTGCCATGGCAAATTCAGAGCGAAAGAATGGATTAGTCATGGCAAAAATGCTAAGTGTAGATGAAACTCAGCAAAAGCTATGGGCTTGTTTTCTAGTGGCTATGTGAGGGTTGTGTCATTCTGTTTATCAGAGAGGGTTTTCCTGGTGATTGGTTTTCTGTTGATTCTGGTTTTAAACATGAGGGTAGCTAAGCATGATGGATGAGGCAGTACTGGAACTGAAGGGGAGCAAAGATCACTACAAGATTAGTGTCTTCCTGCAAAAATAAAAGACATTTATTATTTACATCCTTATTGCCTCAGAATGCTAGCCAGGGACCAGAAGTTCATAACACTTCGTGATGGATGTGGCAAAGACCTTCAAAAGCTTAGAAATAAGGCATAAGATGAGAAGGAGTGCATGGCTTTAGCTAGATAGTCATAATAGTATGAAGAAGCAGTGTCATGGACCCTGTTCCTCAGAAACGTTTCCAGCAGACTAGCAGTCTGTTCTTCGAAAAGGTTGGGTGGCACAGAAAGAGAAAATGAGAATTTTGAAGGAGGATAATAAAGTAAAATGTTGTGAATATTTCTGTTTCAGAGCATGAAGTAGTCAGAAATAACTCCAAGTATACGTGGACCACAGTTAGTGATTTCTAGCACAGGTCCCAGGACATGGTAAGGCCTGAGCCCTGAGCAGCCACAACTACCTTCAGATGATATGAAGGAAGAGTTATTTTCATCTTCCTGGGTGAAAGTCAACACCCTCCAAGGCAAGTGACATTGGGATCAGTGAACCCGTTGAGTTTTGCATTATGAATAAGTGCTAGACTCTCATTTTCATGTTGTGAAGTTTGCTTTCTATTTGGGGCATCCACGCACAAACCAAATTCTGTGAAATTAATATAGTTACATTATTTAATTTTGTTCTGGGAGTCTTCAGATAAGATGTTCAATATCTGTGAAATTTGTATGCTCAGTACTTCTATTTGTCTTCTTTTGTTTTTAGAATTTTTTTCTAAAAAAGAATTTTGATTTTCATGTTGAAATTTTCAATACATGAAAGTCTGGAAATTCTGTTACTGTTACCACAGCAACAGGCACTATGTACACCAATTAAAGACTGTAAGTTTAGCAACCACACAGACTAATGTCAATTTCTATAGAAGGAGTCTCCTTTCTGGCTAAGTTTTTGTGGTTTTATGTGAACAGAAAGAGAGATGCAAATAATGACACTTTTTCAAACCAAAAGCCTGCCAAATAAATCCCTGTAAATATTTTTATTGTAGAATTTTCTACTTTTCCTGCTACATTATCCTTGGTTTTGGACTTAGCACACAATAGTGTCTTTCCCCAAAATCTGGAAATCTAAACATAAGAAAAAAAAAAAATCATCTTGAATATTATACAATGAGATAAATTAGATTCTAATTACCTGTGGTTTAGTTCTGCAAGTCTGATAGAAGGGCTTGTGTAGCACTGAAACTTTGGAAACTTTGGCTTCCCCTTAGAGCATGCTAACACTGGGATGATTAATTTGTTTCATAGTGGTTGTCATCAATTTATCATCCTGCACATAGAACTGGTAGACAACTATGATTAAAAAAATTACTTGTATCACAGACTTTGAAACACTTTTTTGTGACAAAGAAACTGCATGCACAGGACCCGTCTTACTATATTATTCTCTGGAAGAGCACATCCCTCCACTAACCATAAAAGGGTCTGGTTGACAGGCTGGGAACAGAAGCCTAACTTTTACCTGATAATTTAGGTGAGAGAAATTCATTTTTTAATGGATGATGCACTACTTTTTTTCTGTCGTTGGAAGCAATGTCTGCTTGAAACTGACTTCTGAGACTATCCTCTTCATAGAACCCTAAGAAAGCTGATGGGCTTTGAAGAAAGATGAAGCCACTAGGACATTATGAGAACCCTGAACAAGTGGACATTTGCAGTCACCATTACCTGCCCCACAAAATGGGAAGGAAAAAAAATAAAATATTTTCAGGACCTTTAAGCTTACAACATGGTCAAGAAGGGCAACACAGAAGGGGTGTGCACATGAAGAGGTGACCTACTAAGGATCACCTAGTTCACTCCAGGTGGTGTGACATCCCCACTCAGTGCCTTGCAGGTTACTCAGGCCACACAGTGCATTAGCAGCTTATACTGCTTCATTTTATCTGTGTATATACACTTCATTGCATGTGTACACACACACTGCCACTGAGTAATTAAAGCTGCTGAAGATGACAGGTTTCACTGTAATAGTTTTAATCAATGTCTCTAGGTTTCAAGCACAAAATACTAATAGATTTCAAGGCCAAGAATGTACTTCTGAAAATGATGAGTTTTGGCATCCACCAAAATTTCTCCTAAATTGTCATTTCAAAGTGTTTTGTCTTTCTTTACCATGATCTGATACAGGAAATTAAAACTTTGTAAAATAACATTTGTGTAATGTCCATTGGGGTTGGACTAGATGATCTCCTGAGGTCCCTTCAAACCCCTACCATTCTGTGATTCTGTGAACTGCAGTTATGTAAAATTTAATAACATTCAGCCACCACTTCCTGGACTTATGGATCATCACATCTACCCTGTTTCTAGTAACATGTTTATTTATATTCCTTGGGGAAACACTTGTACCTCCTAATCAAATCCAATAAATTAGTTTCACATGCAAATCACTGGAATTATGGAAGATATTTCACTTCCAACCATTAAGGCCCCATGCACAATGATGGCAGTCTGTGCTTTGATGTATTGCTTCTGAGATTTCCAAAAAGGTGGTGATCCTCTGGGTAGATATTTAGCAGTATCCAACTGCTAGCAGTTTCACCTGTTGTTGATCAGAAACATTGTTTGCTCTGAAACCCCTTTTTGTGGTTATCCTAGAGTAAAGGAAAATCACACGAACAAAACCACACACTGACATCAGACATGCAAACACATACAGAGAGACCGGTAAAATAACCCTCACATTGTTTTTAGATTGTGCCCATGTTTTATCTCTCCCATCACCTATACTTTTTCTCTCCTACAGATGCACACTTGAAGATAGCAGTCATATAACTTCTCATTATTAATCTAAAAATTGTCTAGTCTAAATTGATTATGTAGGTTCCCTCTAGTGTTTCTGCGGGGAGAAAAAGCGAGAGGAAGGCAGATCCCAAGGGCAATTCACTCACCTGCATCAGACCCTCTGGATAGGATGAATCAGCCCTTAGAAATACTCCTCTCTCTCATTTGGCTGCATACAGAACATAGACAACCTTTCTAGAGAAGATAATTAAGTGATAAAGTTAGGTAAGGTGATTCCCACTCCATAAGTAGGTATATGCTGGTTTTGGAGACTGTGTTGTCTTTTGTTGGGATTTATCATGCTAGCAGAAGTTACAAATCTTTCACTAAGACAAACCAGCAAAGTGGTTGGAATCTAATCTGAGCTCAGACTGCAACCTTTTGATAGTGAGAAAGTATTTGGAAAGCATCCTCAAATTTTCATGCACCAACATGTTTCCTGCTTCAGATTAGAATTGGAAGTGGTGAAATAGCACAAGAAAATCAACCTTGGTTCTGCTGCAAAGCAGCTCTCATGAGATTTCTTTCCAGGATGAAAAAGTAAAGGATATTGAAACATTTCAATCAAATTCTGGGCAACTGTCTACACTTTGGGGCGCAGCAAACAGAGCAGAACACTTGTGAGATTCTTCATGGTCTTCTTCAAAGACTGCATAAATACGTTTGAAACTGCAGACTAATATAGTATGGAGTAGACCAGCTACAGTGCAAGATAGGGCATATAGAGAACACAAGGCTCAGTGCATTAACTCTCTTGTAATTCATAGACTTAGTCATTATTTACTACAGCTCTAAAGAGGCTACCAATAGCCCCCTCAGGAATCAGCACTCGCTCTGCACTTGTAGCAGTAGCAGTCATCCAGCTAAAGCCCAATATACCTCTCACAGAAGATGAAGCAGAATGTTATGGAGATAGAGAGTTGCTTAATATGTGGCCCCACACTGCACACTATTCAAACACATTCTGGAGAGAGGACTGCTCCTTTCCCCCTGCAGTTGCAGACAGTGCCATGTGCCGGGTAGCTAAACACACTGCAGCAGCAGCGCAGAGGTATAAAGGTCAAAATCTCCACTAGCCTTGAGTCTCCATTCTAAGGCACCTAGCACCTGATATTCAGAAGACACAGCACTATATAGCATTTTCTATGTAAAAGGAACAGATTTTGTCAATATAACTTGTGACAGTGCATTCACAGAACTTGCAAAAAGCAGACCTCAGATGATTTATCCCACCTAAATGTTTAGAAAATGAAGAGAAAAAAAAAAAAAAAGAAAAAAGTTTTAAAAAAATTTCATTAAATACTGTAAAAAGTTTGGTTTGAATGTCTTGCTTGGCAGGAAAAGATAATATAATGGAAGAGAGAGAGATTTCTTCATAGTAGTAGATAAATGTCTTAATTGCGAGTCTTTCCTCCTACAGCAATTTATAGAGTTTCCTGCACATACTGCCATTTCTGCAAGAGTCCTGCAGAAAACATTTCATTAAATAAACCTTTAGCTTTTACTCCTTATACTATTCACTATATTTTAAATGGGAAGCTGAAGAAGGGTTCAAGACCTCATTTATAATCTTTTGAAATTCTGCTACACAATGCTTAATGAAAATACAATCTTGCTGCATTTTTTTTTCCCCCTATGTGTGTCTCCCTTTCCAGTCAGAGATGAAGCTCTCAATGGGACTATCTTATCTAGCTTCCAAAAATTCTTTCATTGTCCCTTTCTTCTTTCACTCTTCAAAACCCTACAATAATTCATTTTGTCCTTCCAGATTCAATATCATCTAGACATTGTCTCATTAGGCTCAGAAAAATCCTTCATTTAAGACTGAAAGTAAAGTTCCTCAAGATAATTTGTTAGGAAGCCACAGCCATCAGTGCTGCAGTTTAATATCAGTGCTCCCTTTAAGTAAAGTGTCATTACAGCTTTTGGGTTAAGAGGTTCACAGATTGAGCTCTACAGTTCACGTTATCCAATTACCTTAACTTGGAATTAAATAAAATCCTCAAATTTTATAAAACTGAGTGAATTTGCAAGGTGAAACTTAAAGGTATAAAGGCTGCCATGTCCCAGTCTGATGGGAAAGCTCTTGGACTGATGGTCATCTCTATTTTGTTGGAGAAGAGGACTATAGTGAGGTGCCCATGGCATACTTTGGCTACTTCTCTATTAACAAAGCCAGCCTATGCACTAAATGGTTATTGTCACCACCAATGACCCAACTGGAAGAAAAGCTGGAAATTGATTTCTAGTTTGGGTTTTATTTTCTAAAGAAAGGACATTTCTGGCCTCTTTCTTTGTGATTAAAGCCTTCGACATGCAAGCTGCTAGAAAACTGATGTAACCAGATTGTCAGGATGGAAAGAAACAAGCAGCTGGGATCCCCATCTGCTGCAATAAGGAGTTAAGCTAAAAATCCTCCCAACATGTTCATCTGAGGTAAAATGAGTCAATAAAAGTGTATTTTTATCCATAGAAGCACCTTAAAAATTCCTACTTTTTCCTTTATTTCCCTTTGCTCTATCCCTTTACAGCACACTCAAACCAGTATCATCCAATATGATCAGGGTTTTTAGCCAGGTCCATGGTCTGCTATGCAAACAAAATACATAGCATGTAATATATGTTTATGTCAGGAGTATAATTTACCTCATTGTCTTCAACAATGCTACATGGATGTGTCAACTGTCAATTGTGGTGCTTCCTCTGATCTGTCCATAGTCCCCACAATTGCCACTCCAGTACGGCGGAGTCACCGGTGTCACGGAAGCAGCATTAGGCATTTGGTGCAGTCTCTTTCTCTTGAATGCTGGTCAGCAGTATAAATATGTTAACACACCAGTTACACTAGTGACTCCAAAAACTGAGAAATAGGGAATACTATTTTATACAACAATTTAAAATATGATAAAAGATTGATTCAGATGAGAGATGCCATTTCATTTTAGGATAGAAAAGAACAGAACAAACCAAACGGGAATTGAGAGTTCTAGATATGTATAACTGAAGAGAAAAAAAAAAAAAAAAAGTAACTTCTAATATTTAATATAAATAAAGTTGAAACTGAAGTCACATGGCATTTTGCCTTTGTTATTTTTAATAAATTTCCTTTTTTATATAAAAAATATATTTAATTTCTCTTCCTAGAATTTTAAAATATTTTTCTTTTCATCTATCCTTTTTATTCTCTTCCCTACCTGTTAGTTTTTAACTTATTTTTCTCAATTAAAATGTTTTCTTCTGTAATTATAAATTATTTCTGCTTTTCTACTTCTTGATCTTGTTTTGGTGTTCTTTCTCTCCTCTTATTTCAGTTCTTATTTTTTGAATATTTAAAACTTCAACACAACTCAGGGATGCCCACTTATTTAGACTACTCAAGTTCAGTGGGTTTTTTTTTTACAGAATGGAAGTTTAGAATGGAAAATTTTTCCTTTCATAGAACTTTAAAATTCATGAAGAATTTTAAGATTAACCATAGTGATAATTTTATTAATCTATATGCTTATGTAAGGTTAAATCAAAATGCTTATGACAGAGACAAAATACTAAATTTTCTGCAAGTAAAACATTCTATAAAGGGAAGCATTATTATTATTTTAGCAGAGAAAGCATTTTAATTGCAGCAATTGAAATCTACAAAGACCCTCCACCTGCTTCTTAGCTCTCAGAACAATTTTTTTATTTGTTTTGTAAACAGAGAAAAGAAGGGAAAGAACACAAGATAGAAACAAGGGAGGAAAGTGGGAAGAGTGTGTGGCTTCAGAGTACACCTTTATACACACAAAGAGAAAAACAAGGTGCCTGAGCCATCCTGTTTTGAGTCTTAGCTACAATGGCATTCTGCTTTGCTTGACAAAAAATTGTAATTATTTATATATATTCTCTCATCAATGTATTGGATGTTGTCAACACCTCACAGCAGGCATGGACTAAGTCCATAAGTTTGTGGCATTATGGCTATATAAGTTCATAAGCATCAGACTAACGTAGTTCCACAGAGGATGTGTAGACCTTGATGCCATGATTTCAAAATATTTTTCAAAGTTCAGCTATCTTTCTACTCTTTTGTTTATTCCTCATTACGAGCTTCCCATGAGGCTTGATTTCCCTTGTTTTTTCCCCCACATCCAATAGCTTCAGCTACACATCTTCTTCAAGTACTTTATCTTTGAAGGAGTGCTTAAGGATCAGCACATTGTATGTAGTCATCAATACGGAGAAGAAGCACCAGTAGGCAGCTCCTGTGTAAAGCCTTAGTACTACACAGTCTGCATTTTCTCAGGCACTATCAGCAATATCCTCTGCCTGAAAGCTCCATGGATGGGTGTCTCCACTGCAGCACCATTTGTGGTATCACACAGACTACCAGCCACTTGCCCCTTGACAAAACCACAGGCAATAAGCTCAAAGGACAAAATGACCCCCCCAAAAAAAAAAAGTCCCAAAGAGGCAGCATTACATCATGGCTTATTGGTTATGGTAAAAACAAGTTTAAGGGGTATCAATAGCAAGCAGAACTCTTCTCTCTAGTGTTGGCGGTGCACTGAGGTTTGTTTTTTTTTTAAAGTGCTCTTCAGATTTGGTGCATGAATTATCACCTCTAATAGCTGATAATTAAACCACTTCAGCAAAGCTGTGAAATAGAGAGGAATAGCAATAAAATCTCAATCTCACCTGGCAATTATTTTGAAACTATGTTCCAAATAACTAGATAAATGAAACTATCTATGTCACAGGCAATTCTCTGCAGACTGACAATTCCATAAATAAACACACACAGATGCATACATCCATAGCCACATCTATATGTATAAGCATCAGTGAAATATGGAATAGGTCTTAAAATCAATTGCGCAATCAAGGAAAATAATACGATAAAACTACAGATGTACTCAATGACCTCTCTTGAACACTGTGTAACTGGATCAAGAACATAACAAAACAGGCTAAATTAAAAGGAGTTAATAAACAGATATTTTTTCATTTATAGAATCTGAAAAGCTATCTGGCAATCCTACTTATTGTTCTGTTTTAGAAGTAGAACAAACTGTTCTAGGGACAAGAATCAATTTCACCATTAAAAGAAAACTACTCATTCATAAATATTAAGTGATGATATTATCTCTTTCCATGACTGCTTTCTCATAGGCAACAAAAGAAATATAATCCACATCCAGGAAAACAATAAATAGCTTTAACAGCTACAGAATCTACTCATCCAACACGTCTCAAATGGAAAACTGGAAGGAGGTTTTAGGAAGCTATCCCACTATGGAAAAAATTATCAGCACCCTATAAAACTAACAGCACCTTATAAACAGCCAACAAGGAGAGGTGTGATCCTAGCCCTTGTTCTTATTAACAAGGAGGGGCTGATTGGGGATGTGAAGGTTGGGGACAGTTTGGGTTGCAGTGACCATGAGATGGTGGAGTTGAGAATCTCATGTGGAAGATGTAAGCCAATAAGTAGGGTTGCAACCCTGGACTTTAGGAGAGCCAATTTCGACCTCTTCAAGGACCTACTTGGGAGTATCCTATTTACTAGAGTGTTGGAAGGTAAGGGGGCCCAAGGGAGTTGGTTAACACTCAAGCACCGCTTCCTCCAAGTCCAAGATTGGTGGATCCCTAGGAGAAAGAAATCAGGCAAGAGTGGCAGAAAACACTCATGGATGAGCAAGGAGCTCATGGAAAAAACTCAAAGGGAAGAGGAACGTCCATGAAATGTGGAAAAAGGGTCTAGAGATCTGGGAGGAATACAGGAATGTGGTCAAGGCCTGCAGGGATGCAACTAGGAAGGCTAAGGCCCACTTGGAACTAAATCTGGCAAAGGAGGTTAAGGACAACAAAAAAGGCTTTTTTAGGTACATCAATAACAAAAGGAAGACCAATTCAAGAGGGACAGAGATCTTCTAGATAGAGTCCAGCAGAGGGTCACAAAGATGATGAGGGGCCTAGAGCATCTCCTGTGTGAGGAAAAGCTAAGAGAACTGGGACTCTTCAGCCTGGAGAAGAGAAGACTCAGAGGGGACCTTATGAATGTCTATAAACAGTACTGAAGTGCAGTGGCCAAATGGATGGGGCTGGGCTCTTTTCAGTAGTACCCAGTGACAGGACAAGGGACAATGGGCAAAAACTAGGACACTGAAAGTTCCATACAAACCTAAGGAAAAACTTCTTTACTGTGAGGTTGACAGAGCACTGGGTCAGGCTGCCCAGAGGGGTTGTGGAGTCTCCAGTTCTGGAGATGTTTGAAACCCACCTGGACGCTTTCCTGTGCAACCTGTTGTAGGGAACCTGCTTTGCTAGGGGGGTTGGAATAGATGACCTCCTGAGGTCCCTTCCAACCCCTGTGGTTCTGTGATTCTGTGATAAAAGACTCTGCAGTGCCACAGAACAACTTCTACAGACATAGAAGGGAAAATATTAAGTCAAGCCTTTTGATCTGATGAAAATATCCTGTTTCTTATCTTCTAAAAAACATGCTTTTCTGGTCTATATTTGAAGACTAAAACAACAACAACAACAAAGCTTCATACAGTGGTGTGAAAACCTTCGTGTCATTAGGAAGCTTAACTTTTAGAATCTTGTAATAAAATTATGGGTTAAAACTCAGAATTTCCCTGTACTTGTCTTTCCTTAGAGACCAGGAGGTTTGGAGTTAGAATCCCTTCAGGTAAGGAAGTAAAACACTGGAAAATTCTTGATGGTTGACAATAAAGTTGTAACAGTTAGTTTGTAATCAGGTCCAAGAGCCCTTTATATATTTTTACCCACTTTTCAAAATTATTAAATTTGCTTTATAATTACAGTATTCAATACCTACTGAGTTTCAAAAACAGTTGTGAGTTTTGACATTTCAAAATGTACCTGAATTATGTTTCCATCTTTTCTTTTCAAGTATGATTGCTAAAAAAAAAATTTTTTTTTTTGTTTACATAAAATATGATATCTTCCTATAGCCACACAATCCAGGAAGTGGAGCTGCAAGAAAAGCACTAAGTGTGGAATCATGCGAGAAGAGGCAGTGAAAGGGGACACTGAAGCCACATGCAGGAGTAAATTAAGAGGGGACAGAAAAGTGTCCAGTGTTAAAAACATGTTGTTCACAGTGCAGAAACATTTAAAAACACTTTTGGAAGGGAAAACTTTATAATTAACCCTGGAAAAACTAGTCACTACAGAACAGAGAAGATGAGCTAGAATCAATTCTACACAATAGCTCAGTCCCAACTGGATGATGTCATTTGTAGACAAAGGTCATTTGGACCAGAATGAAACATTGATCTACTTTGCCTCCACAGGAGACTGCCCTCTCTCTTTGATGTTGTGCCACATATTTTTTTCCCTAGAAATACTTGAGAGAATTTGTTTTTGCTACTTAGGCATAAAAAAATTGCCCTAAGGCAAACTGTAGTGGGGGGTAGAATTGAGAAAGAGAACCAAAAAATAGGAATGGGAATATGCATGGACAGACAGAGATATAAACTAGAATTATACCAGTTTCACTGATTTAGCTATTCCTAATTTGCCCAGCAAGAATATCAGGCCCAAAAATTCATAGTTATTGTTTGATTCAGAAATGTCAGTGCAGAAAGGAACAGTGCCAGTGAATAAAGTGTTTTCCCTAGTGAATATATACATATCATTAGGATTGAACTCTTTAATTTATAATTGGTACAGTCACTAAAATTAAATATAAACCCAAATGTTTCAGATAAAGCCATCATCACTTATGATAGTCATGTTTCATGTGGTAGCTTTCATTATAGTGTAGGCAAGCAATGACTTTGTTTTTGCAGTACCTCCCACTCTATAATCTACATCAGAATCAAGGAGAGAGAAGTTTTCAAAATGTCTCTGGAGCTGACAAGAAGGGAACAGCAGTAAGAACAGCAAACAAAGAACAATTCAGTTTTGAAAAGCTCCTGCAAATTTTGATTTGTTATGAAAGGCATGTTTCAGATAAGTCCTAGTGCATCTGGAAAACTTTTTGACTGGAAAAATCATATTCTTATAGAAGTTGGATATATTTACACATTTTAAATCCAAAGTTGTAATTCCAGCTTCTTGTTCTTGTGAAGAATGAAGTAAATATAAGTTGTAAAGTTATGCAGCTTCTGAGGAATTTTTTGTCTGTGTGTGAGGGTTACGTCTGGGGGGTAG
Source organism: Caprimulgus europaeus (assembly GCA_907165065.1). Next base: position 17,006,054 of record OU015526.1, read on the forward strand.
GCTGCAGCCTTTATTCTTTCTACAACTCTGATACAAGAGACAGTATATGGAAGACCCTCTGGTGTCATCATTTAGTAGCTTTCTGAACAAGTGGCCTACTGTTATTTGACTCACTTTCTACTTTATCAAATCGTCTATCCATTTCACAGATTAATGTGTTTTATAGCCATATAATTATTTTATATTTCATGGTACTGTTTCACAAAATAACAACTAAAAATTTAAATTTAAAGAGGGTGAGGTAAAAAAAGAGAAAAAGATACTGAAAGAAAAAAATATTCCAAACAAGTCTACTGGTTTCTATCCTGGTCTGAAAATAAAAACTCACATTATAAAACAAGGTACAGTAAAGGAATCCCTGAAGGAATTTATGCCAAGAAAACTATGCCAAAATGACCTCAGATAAGCTGAGCTAATACAAAAAATAACTGCACTGGTAAATTAGACAGAGATTGATAGGTTTCACAGACAGAGCTGTGAAAATTGGGGTGGATAGAGATATGGCAAAATGAGTCCTAAGTGGATTGTGAGAAGTTGCAGATGGATCTCACAACACCGATCATCCTAGTGGTTAAATATAAGATTAGATTCAGTGCTGCTAAATTCAGTGCATGTGAGAAATACAATTTTAACTGCATGTATACTTCAAGAACTTCTAAATTACCTAATAACCCTCAGGAAAGAGATTTTAGACTCATTGTGAGTGCTCCTGGAAAATGTCAGCTCAGTGCCTAGTGATGGTCAAAAGAGTAAACAGCATCATCTGAGTTGTCAGAATAGGAATAAAAAGCAAAGCAGAACAGAAATTATTATGCCACTGTAGCACTCAATGGCGCACCCATTCCTTGAATCCTATGTGCAGTTTTGGTCCCACTATTACAAAAATAGAGTAGAGCTAGAAAAGATGTAGAAAAGGGCAATAAAACACAGATTATTGAATGACATTTTTGGGAAGAAAGACTCTATAAGGTGTAATTCTTCAAGCAACGGGTAAGGGGAAATACAATAGAGGTCTATAAAATCAAATTTGCCAGAGAGAAGTTGCATGGACTACATATATTGACAACATGTACCATGGGTCATACAAAAAATATTATTAGACAGCAGACTTAAATCTAAAGAAAGGAAGTACTTTTTCAAACAACACATAAATTGTAAAACTCATGGCCACAGGAAGTTCTGAAAGCCAAAAATATAAACTGGTGAGGGATTAGACTGCCTTTTAAATGTAGCAGTATGGGTGTGATCTCCAACTAAGACAGTCCCCAGGCTGCTGGTTGCTGGGAGGCAGGAAGGCAAGGTTGGAGAGCATAATTTCCAATACACCTTTTAGGATCAGAATATTCAGAGGGTGATATTTTCCTTTCTGGCTTGTGAATAATAAAAAACATTACCCTGCATTTTCATTGTCTCTCTGGAAATGCTGCCTATTAAAATATTCCTGTTACCTTTAAGGCAGAAAAGCTAAATATCTGGGGTTTTTTATTTCTGTTTCAGACTGAAACTGCTTTATGCTATTGCTTCTCACAGAAACAGAGACAAAGGAGTAAACGGACATTTTGCTTCTTAAGTTCTTGCTAAATATCTAGTAAAACAAGGCTCAAAGAATCACAGCTTCCTTACTTTTTTTTCAAAATGCTGAAGGAAAGGCAGCAGCGACAGCGCATCGAAGTATAACTTTGTTAAAGTATCATATAGTAGTTTTCTTCCTTGTCATGTCAGCTTCACCAGTTTTTTATGACTTACAGAAGCTTTGTATCAGTCATAAAATACACATCTAAACTGTGTAACTCAAAATGTCCTGGCATTACACAGCCAGTAAGTCTAAACTCAAGAGCTAGAGAAAAAGACAGCAGAAAAATATAATATCTTCCTTAGTGGTATCATCACGTAGTTTTACTTCAAGGGCCCTCTAATATCTTGTTTTTGTCTGACATAAAGTCGCACAGCCAGAAATACCTTCAGAAATGGTGTCAGAAAATTATTTTTTTTAGCTTTCCTGTTACCAAAAGAACAAGAACTTCCTTATTATTTATATTTCCATTTCTGGAAGTATATGATGTTGCCTATGCTGTTCATAACATCAGATAAATAACAGATCCTCTGCCATTTCTTTATTCTTCTCAATATAGTGATCTTAATGAAGACCCTAATGGATCCTAACTCTACTTCTGCAATAAATATGTCCTACTGGCTATCTGCTATAGGTTGAGTTTCCCTGCTTTAAGATCTTACTGTTCTTTTTTAAGTCCAGCAGCTATAGATTCTGGACACCAACCTAGCCAAGTGTCCTGCCTGCAGCAGTCTGGAGAGCTCATTAGGCAAAGCTTGCAGGGAAACCATTGGAAGGAGGCAGAGGTAACTAACTGAAAAAGCATTTCTTTCTGGGCTGTGGTTGGAACACAGTCTCTTTTATTGCAGCTGAGGCAGTAGCTTACATAGGTCTATGTGCAAATAAATTGTATTAACTTAGGGAAATGTGTATTGAAATGCTGCTCTAAGCTGCCTTTTTATTTTAAAGTGTTTTATTACCTAATAATCAACAAGGAGACACATTTTTCCTTTTGTTTTGTTTTCCTCTACATATGGTTTGCACAGGTGGAGGTACTGAGCAAGTGATAGCAAAGATAAAAATGTATCTGGAGAAATTCCGGGTTAGTTGCAGATTTCCACCACATCTGCCTATGGAGAGCTGAATGAGGAGGGCACTGCCCCGCGAGCCAGTGTCAGTCTCTTGCTCCTGCTGTCCCACTGAAACCTCATGGGATGATCCATACCTCCATCAGTGGTTTGCACAGCCGCATCTGAGCAACTCTGCACGGTTAAAGCAGAGAAACAGGCACTTCTGGGGCACAATTAATCTCACACTTCTTAGTTGTTTACTTGAGGTTGAGATGAATTACACTCTAAAAGGAAGTATTTATTTCTACTGATTTTAAAGGGAGTCTGAATGACTTGCTCAGCTATAGTTATCCGAAGTGTAGTGCCTACAGTTAGGGGAGACAAATTTCCCAAATTTCTCTTTCTTGTTTTTCTGCCAAATCCCTATTTCAGTTTCCTTTGTCTATATTGTCTTCCCCAGGTGAAAATGAAGTGTCCCAACCCTGTTTTGTACTGTAGGCCCTGCTCTTGAGACACAAAACCTCAGTGGCTATGTCCCTGTTTCCACTCTCAGCTCTGCAAATGCTAAGCTGTAATCTTCACCTGCTACTCTGAACTCAGTTACATTAGATTTGATGCCAGTTACATCGGTTCCCTCACAAGTTTTCCAGGTGGCTGCCTGTGCCCATAAAAGAAGAGACAACAGCGTGCCCTGTAATCACATCTATTCCTTGGGGGGCTGGTTAGACAGGCTCTGCTTTTTGCTTTCCTTAGAGCATAATTCTTCTGTCCTTAGTCATGGGCACAGTCCCAGTAGTGTCCAAGAGAATTACTCCCTTGAGGTAATACTGCAGAACCTCTGTTTCACTTCTCTTTAATCATGTTAATCTTCATCTTTTATTCACTAACTGATAACAATGGAACTGCAAGCTCTGCCTTACCTTCATCTAAATCTTAGGCAATGATATGTAATCCATTTAGAAATTCTGGAGAAGATGGGAGGTTTAACTCTTTGTTAGTGATGCCAGAGGTGAGTTAGTCATCTGGTGATTCACAAATCAGTAAGGAAAAATCTGATAGGCAAAGCTTTTTTTTTTTTTTTTTTTTTTCCCTTTTGTCATATTTTTCTGGCTTTTCTTGTAGTAATTTCTTGTCCTGCTTTGTACAATACTGAAAGTAAAACTGATCTCCAGACATCACTGGGTGGCAGAAACAAACAGTCTGATTTTTAAACTGCTGCTATGGCTATTCTGATGGTCTGTCAGGAAGCCAATACTATTCAACACCTATATGACTGATTATACCTCAATCCCTCACCAGACAACCAAACAGATGTCACCACCAAGGATGCTTAGTGGCTGCTGAATAACATTTCTGCTGCAGTGACATGGCCTCAATCAGGAAGAGAGGGGATTTTCTCAGGGAGGTAATTACCTCTTGCTGTTACAAAATCTGGATGCTGAAAACAGTAAGGCTCCGAAACAGTGTGGTAGAGGGAACAAATTTAAAAAGAATAGAGGCATCCAACCTTACTTACAAATGGTGAATAAGAGCCTAGTAACAAATATTTTGCAGAACTAGGCTGAACTCTGTTTGAATGAATATCTTCTCAAAGTGCCAGGGATGACAAATACTGTATTCCTGACTGCACTAAGGCATTATTCAGTCAACACAACACATTCGAGTGAAGAAATACTCTTTGCTTTGAGCTGATATGCAGGAATGCTACCAAGACTCAGGCATGGCATTCAAATATATTTCTAGTATGTTTTTCATAAGCCATTTCTAAGGAAGAAAAAAGCTTCTGAAATATGAAATTTACACTAAAACTAGTAAATATGTTGATGGTTTCATGACTTATTGCAGAATTAGAACAGTAACCTGTGTGTTTTCCCAGCTCCTTGAAATGCACTGTGATAAACATGCTGAGTTACTATTAATGATAGTGATATGTAGTCAGTTCACACAAGAAGAAATATACTCCAGATATGTATTCATCACAGCTTTAGTAAGCCCTCAAAATAAACGAGTATTCTTACCTCTATGTAGTCAGGTTTCTTGCTAGAGACAAGAGCAGCATTTTAACTATCTACTAAGTCTCTGCTTCATTTCACTGTACTGCAAGTTTGAAACCCCTTTTTCTTGTCTGACCTAGCACGGATTTTTGTTTCCTGAGGATGTTTTTCTTAATTTTTAGCCCCTCAGTAAATTCAATATGGTCAACAGTTAAATGTGTAAGGTTTGTTTATTTATTTATTTAGTATTTTGGCTAAGTCCCAAGCAGCTTTTAAAATGTAAGTTTTACTACTTCATTTATACTCAAAAAAACTATTAGTATTTACAAGGATTTGGGATAGAGTTGTATAATGTGAATGCCTAAAACATCATGCATAAATCCATACTGAGACTCCATAAAGAAACTGACTCAGATGAGGGAAATTTCCTCCAAAGACAAAGGCTGTGATCAAATCCTGTTCATGGGAGTAAGCACACAAACTCCCTTCAACCACACCAGAGTGACTTATCCAAACTCACACCAAAGATCTGTGGCAGAACATGAAACAAACATTTCAGGCCTTAGAAATTACTGGTTCCTGCACCATGCTTTGTAGAACTACAGATTATTTTTTTAAAAAATATTTTTCGTAAGAATTGCAATACTTGGAGAGAAAACTTTCCCACAAGGTATTGGGTGAGTATATCTGCAGAGTACCCCAGGCAGTTTTGCACTGTTGAAGAAACCTGTCTTTATACAGCACATGAAGAATGTTATTGCTTTGGGCCTCTCTGTTGCCTGTGCAGCACTTTGGGCTTCCTTGCCAGGTTGGGTGCTCCATCTAAGCCAAGGTGATAGGAGCTGGTGGCCAAGCAAGAAGCAGAAGCCCCCAATGCATCAAGGCATGGGGAACAACACAAATTGCTGGAGCCTCATCTCCTCTCTCTGAAACCACTAGATGCACTTGCTGTGGTCTTCCTGGCATTACTTGCTTCATTGTAAGGTCAAGCCATGGGTTACTCTCTTTCCCTCTAGTTTCTCCGGGGCTGTGGTGGTTGTTTCTGTAGGCAACCCCTGCCCACTCCATTGTATATTCTGGACACATCAACCACAGCATTTTGTCTGCCTCTGTCTCAGGAAAATAAGAGATAAAGGTGCCCTTGAAGATTAGACTCTGAATAGGACCAGCCAGCCTTTTAGGGGAGCTTTGTAACTCAAAAAGGCTGAAGGATCGAGGAACCGAGAGAAGGAAAAAGAAAGCCTGAACCAGACTACATAAAGGCCTGGTTTATTTTAGCATTGACTTAAACTGGCTTTGCACCAGGCCCAAACTGTAGTTGTTCAACAAATCAGACACTTAAACAAAGCCAACTGAGAGGACTTAAAGAGGCTATGTACAGGAGGCTTTGCCAAATTCCACACATACAGCAATGTGCAAAGTTAAGAGGCCAAATGTTTCTTCAGAACAAAACATAGAGGGTTTGTAGAAAATATGCAGCTTAAAGTCCATCTGTGTTACATGCTAAGCATGAATATTTTGTTTGACTAGCACAGAGGAAACCTACAGCTATCTAACTGCAGACCTCTCAGCTCATATGCTGTGATTAAGAATCAGACAGCAATAAGACAGGAGCCAAAGACTGGTCTTTCAGCTAACATGACAGGCCACGTGCCTTCATGTTAGCCTTGCATGATCCCTGATAGTGTGATGGAGAGAAGCAAGGAGAATTTGTCAGTTTAAACTGCATGTCCAGATACACAGATAGCACAGGCAATGAACTACGTTACAACAGGGAAGGCTGAGTTCAGTTTTTAAGTCCCTGCTGTAGGCCCAAAGGAATGTGTCATTACCTTTCCAGGGGTTTTTTTAAGGGTTTCAGAACACTGGGTCACTCTCAGGCACATGTCAGTGTGGGGCTGGCTGCAAATGCTGAGGTGTTGGAACAGGAAGGTCCACACAGCTTTGGGTTCACCAGTGTCTTAGGGCCACAACTTTGTCTGCTTGTAGGTGTGCAGCAGTAATTGTCGACTTGGGCATATTACCAACATATTATGCTGCCAGTTTATTTTCCACTAACTGTGGACTTACTGCCATGTACATACATCAGTAAATATCTATTTACTTCTAGTAAATACCTGTTTCAGGAAACATCTACAGCAGATTTCTACAGTGAACGCTGTTAAGATAGTCATGAATCAAAGTTTTTACTGCTTTTGCTACAAACCTAGTAATGAAACATGTTGTCTGTACTGATACCAGCACAGCAAGGCTGTTGGGGAGTTGATAATGAACTTTAGGCTTTATTCACCAATAAAGAAATTATAACTTGACAGAAAGGAGAAGGTAGTTGGTAGCCATTACTTAAAGTTAGAAGCTACATCTCCAGAAGAACCTTTCACTCTCTGAGTAGAGCTATTTTAGGATTTATGCAACACTATTTAAGAGCTGTAAGAGAGATGCTTAGCCCAAAACAGCCCTTTTTAAGACCTAGGTGGGAAAAAGAAAACCCAACAGATTGTGAATTCACCTTAAGGGCTTTGCAACCTGGATAAGAATTTCATACAGCCTTCGAGATCTGTTGGTAAAGCTCCTTTCTAAGCTTAACCTCAAATCCCTGGTGCAAAAAGATTGAAAAGCATGTGCCGACTTTCTAATAGTCCTGAGCCAAAGAAACAGAGACTCCACTTAAACATTTTTCTAAATTCAACATGGGGCCTCTGCAGCCCAGCACAGGACCTAGGGTATGACCAAAAAGAAAAGTAGTTCAGTGAAGAACCTTGTTACAGTGCAGTATAACTGCATAATAATATGTCTTCTTCAAAAGAAGTGAACCTGTGTTTTTTCAGACTAAGTAAGTTTTAAATTGTAGATTAAGGAAAACAGTGATAAGAATTAAACAAAATACAAGCTCTTTACGAGAGATAATGGTCTTTTTCAAGAAAGACCTGAAATCTTGAGCAGCAACAGAACTGTTACCCCTAAAGGCAGCAGTACCCTACTGCATAAAATTAAAAATTCCAGTTGCCTAGCTGATGGAGCTAAAAGCTCACTTGATGTTAGCTGGTTTGACTTAAATCTCAGTTTCAACAGTTTCCAGGAGAGAACATAAAAATTATGGCTCAATGATTTAAATTCTGTATGTTCTTCTGAAAAAAAAAAAATTCCTTCAAGCGTTTCCCCAAAAATAAAATCAATAATTCAAAGCAGGCGTTTCCAGAAGAGACAGAAGAATATGAATGTTTTCATAAATGTGCTGGTAAAATGTCATCCAACTAAACCTGAGTTCAAAAAAGTCCATTTAAACTAAAATAGGTGGTGGGAAGGGCATTAGGATCAAGACAGAAGTTTCAAATTTCCTGCTGGTTCTTCTTTTTAGATTAAATGATAAAGATGATCATCATCACTCATCTAAAGAACAATAAATTGAAGGGGTTTTAAGGAGTTAAAGAATGTTTGTGGTAGAGATCAGAATGACACCACATCTGTGAAAACTTTGCTTTGCTTGAGTTGTCTACCAAGTAGTTAAAAAGTGACTCAATGAACTGAGGAGGCTTCCTGCCTGTTGTTACTATTCTTTACTATTTGTTCAGTGCTGATAAAGCATTCTCAATTGTGTATGACACAAAGACGGCCCCTCTCCTACAGAGTAGAGGGGGCTTGTAAGATTTACATCTATAATGTATAATTGATACTTATACACTGTTATTAACTCTATTCTTATGGGCTTTGCATACAATGGAGGGTTATTAGGAGGGCTTTGAAAGAGAAGTCGTGGGTAATTTGGCAAATCTGAATGAGAATTTGGCTTCCTACATGCTTTCCATGCATATATTCCGTGCCCATGTCTAGCCTTCTTTCCCCATTAATCTAATTTCTTTCTGATTGTTCTTTGCCCCAGAGGTTAAAAAAAAAAAAAGTGATATTTTAAATCAGTTCCATCTCATCATAAAGAAACTAGAAAATTATTCCACGATATCAATAAAATAACATGTTCTGTTTAAAGAAAAATAGTCTTTAAAAGCTGCTGAAACTTCCCAGCTTTTTTTTTTTTTTTTTGTGAAACAACTGTTTAATTTACAATAAGTCAAGAGGCAGGAAGGATGATAAAGTTAAGCTCATGCTGTTGAGAACAATTATCCTGGCCCAGAGACATATGTAGCCCCAGAAGGTTGAACAGACCACCATAGCTTAAAGGCACTAAGATAAAAGGGCACGTGCTGCGTGGGCCCAGTGGGAGCAAGGCCACAGCCTGCAAATAGAGCCCACTCAGCTTTCATTGGATTTGTTCCTCTCTCTCTCCCCCTCTGTCTTTTTTTTTTTTTTTAAATGATTTATTTAATAAACCCTGGTGCATTCATTGGAAAGGAAAAGAGAATGGTAGCTGGGACAACATGACAATATTAATCTAACATTTGCTACAGACACAAATAGCTGGGCCAAGAATCATGGCAGACTCTCTTTCCAAAAGACTGAAGACACTCAAGCAAGATACAAAGTAAAATAGATGAAGTCAGGGGACATTTAGATTCTGCATCAACTGAATAGCAGCAACTATTCTTTTTTTTTTTCCCTTGTCTCATTAATCATGCTGGTTAATTATTGGGATAATGATTTCACCAGTTCATGTAGTACACAAAAGGATTATCCTCGAACTGTGCATAGCACTTGGCATTTACTTCTACATATGCCAGTACCTGCATTAAATCTGAGGATGCTTTTAATTTTCTACTGTCCAGTTTTCGCGGAAAATGAATTGTATGTTTTTCTCAAGGATGGAAATAAATAGAGAAAACTTCAGATAGCAATTAAAAAAAAATCACATCTTTTTAAAAGGAAAATAGTAAATGAGATAAAAATAAAAAATAAAAAAAAGAAAACAGTTATGTTCCTTCCAGCAGACTTGTGAGGCAAGTCACACATTTTACCAGAACAAGGGACAAAAGATTGATAAAAACACAACTCAGTGACCTGGTTTTGTCCTGTGTTTTATAATGGACATATCAGGGAATCCTTTATTTTCCTCATAGAAGTAAAGGTCCATTTCAGAATGTAATGTAAAAGATATAATTTTTTTTGGAAGAGGTTTCAGAGTGCTCTGTCTCCAGCAGAACCCTCTTTAGATGCAACCCTAGATTAAGTATCTAGAATTAATGATTCAGACAGAAACAATCTTATCTGTTTCAATAGTGACTCCATGCTAACCTTTCCTCACAAAAATTATCAAGATGTTAGTCTTTTCGGAAGGAGTAATTCATGTTTCATCTCAAGTGATAGCTTTTACTTTGTCTCCCCACTATCCCACTGCAGCCATCAGATCAGGGAGGACAAGCAATACCTTGTGATCAGTTGGGAGTGTCATATCACACTGGCACATCATAATAATAAAGATCTTCACTTCTAAAGGTTGCATGATCTTAAATTGCACATAAGTTTGAAACCACTGCAATCAGCACATGGGGACTTCATGAGTAGGAGTGAAGGTTAAATTCAAAGGCTAAATTATTTATTGCAAACTATTTGCTTAGCCCTGGCACTGAAGAACAGTGGAACAAATGGAGTTAGATGCAATATGTATTAAGAACAAAGGCTGCAGTCCCATTTCTAGTACTCATGCTTAAATTTCCCCTGTGCTTTAAAAACTGCAGTGTTAGCTTTTCTCGCTCATTAAACTGCCTCTCTTCTATATTGAAACTAACTTGTATTTTCTTTGCATTTTCAGTTTACGTAAAAATCGCATGTTCTGAAAAATTCGAGTATGATGAATGAAAACAGAAATGGTCTACGAGGCAGTGCATATAGTGGTACAGACATTGGGCTGTTCAGGAAGGGCATCTCATTGTTACTGTGACAATACTATAGAGGCTATAACTAAGCCAAAATGTAGACGCTCTGCTTCCATGCTGCAGGAAAACTGTGGTAATCACGGACACAGCACAAGGCTGCCTTTGGAAAGGTGGTGAGCAATGAGCTGGGGTTGCCATTTGCAGTCCTGCACCCACGCACATTGTTCATCCCACACTCCTCCACCCATGGTGTCAGCACAGCCTGTTTAATCAACAAGGGAACTGCTGCATCTCCCCAACCTTTAGCCCGTACCTGTGAGTCAGTCTGTGTGGTCCTACCAAGCAAGACCAGCTGAAGGTACAGAAACCTTTCTGCAGGCTCTCTGGGAAAGAGGAGGCACACTAGGTTGTCTCAGCCCCCTCTTTCTGCTACTTTTGAAGCTTTCATGTTCTGTATTATTTTTATGCACTTCTTAAGCATCTCGCAGCCAAGGGAGCGTAGCAGTTTATTCATTTAGAGACAAGCTCTTACCTCCCTTACATCCATGTAACTCATGGCCCTGGGAGACAAATAAATCTGCCAACAAGCCATCTTTCAAAGTTCCATTTCTTTAAAAAGAAAAAAAAAATCCCACCAAAACAAATAGAAGGATTTTGCAGCAAATGAAGTGTGGTCAGTCAAGTAATACTGTGCTGAACTTTGAGTGAATTATGAGCTAATTTGCTGTGATACAGTGCATTATGAACCTGGTAAACTACAGAGGCTTCAGCAAGCTTGGTGAGTTCTGTAGTTACTCCAAATGCATAGAAATAAACCACCTTATTCCACTTTTACATACAAACAAATTATTTCTTTCTCTGATTCTCTGTAACAGTCAGTAGTCAGTTACAATGCTAAATTTCTTGCGGTACAGCAGATAAGTATTACCACACCTCTTCTCAGTTAAGGCATCTGAAACTCTATCCTGAGGATTCTCACCCAGACCAACACTTTTAAAGTTCTCTCAAGTGTCCTGCATCAAACATCCTTCTGACTTTCAACTTACGAAAACATCCCATTGACCTCAATAAGCTATTTTTTTTTACACATTTATCAAAAAGTAAAGATTATATGAAGCCTTACAGTACACCACATAGCAGTATGATGTCCCACTTACAAATTTTTCTGACTTTTTTTTAGAATAAGCTTATTTGCTAAAGAAAAACTCAAAAATTAATGTCACTGTTCTATGTTGTGTGTGAGAGTTTGTCAAAGCAAAGGGTTTGCTCATATAAAAACAATTTTTGAAAATGTTCTGAGCTCTCTTTTCAGGATATTCTTCCTGAGAAGAAGTGTTGTGTATCTAAAGGGTGGAATAAAGCCTCAGATCAATTTTTTTTAGCTCTTCCTAACACTAAGATATTCACATCCATATTCTAAATCATTGCTACAGGCTTATGCTGCAGAAGAAAGGAGATAAGAAGCGTGGACATTCCCCACTGAAAGCTACTGGGAGGTCACACTATATTCCATAGTTGCAGAGCCAAATATCTCCTGCTTCTTATTAGCAGATGTGTGCACGGAAAGACTCTTTGATTCAGCTCACTGGTTATTGCTGTTCTCCTCATTGTTGGTTGCATAATGACGTTGCCGAAAAAAAGAGCTGTCTGTCTCCTGCTAGATTTACTGATGCAAAACCCTAAAAATCCCATGTTTATTCACTTTATGTTGCAATCTGTCATAATACTGACATTCATTCTAAATTATCACAGTGTTTACTTTCATTTAGGTCTAAAATTCCTAGTTTCAAAAAAAGGTTTGTAAATTTGGTATTTTTCTAATAGAAAATGTCTTCTATGAGTTAGACATTTATTTTCAAGGTTTTCAAACACTTCATAACTCAGGAATAAATTAATGAGGAATATAAAACATTGAAAAATTCTCCAGTTGAAATTATTATAATGTTTTAACAAGTTTTGAGTGTTTTTTTCAATACTTCAAGTGTTTGCAGCATAAGTCAAACATATTTATAGAATCATAGAAACTGTGATTGGAAGGGATCCCTCTGGATGTCTCAGGACAGTATTTCTGCTTAGAACAGGTTTCTCACCAGCATGAGAGCAGGATGGCTGTGCCCTTGTCTAGCTGAGCCATGCAAATCTCCACAGATGGAGACTCTGTAGCTTTTCTGGGTAACCTGCTCTGGTCTCAAACTACAAAGTTTGTAGCAGAAGTCAGACACATATTTATGCTGTGATATAGAAGTGAAAATCAATTCCAAAATTTAGATAGAGACACTTAGATGGTTCGTGTCTTCACAAAACTGCAACCAGAAAGGAAAAAAATCCCAACCAAATGAAATAAAAAACAACATCTGGATAGTGGGGGTCACATCTAAGTGCAAAAAAAAAAAGGTGACCACCACCCTCACAGCAGCTCCACTTGTTTCAGTTTGCTTTAAAGGCTTGCCCAGAGCAATTGGCAAAATCTGCAATTTTTACTCCTGCAGAATTGTAATCTCTAATGAAACTGAGAAACAAGGATTGTGCCAGGCTGTTTGTGACTACATGGACATTTCTACGGTACTTTGACCATAGTAGGCTTTCTTATTTCAGTATAACATTGTCTTTTCCTCGACTCAATAGTGAACCCTTCTTTCTTTCTGAATGCCTTTAGTGCAGCTATAACAGAAAATTAATTCCAGCATAGAACCAACTGTATTTAATAATGAAAAAAGGCAATTGGTGAGGATTTACACATTTTAAGAATGCACACATTTATATCCACATATAGTGGATGTATATATAGTATATATATATACATGTTTGTATATATAAACACAAATCTGTAGAAAAAGTTGGTAAATATATAGGCAGATATAGATAGACATCATTATATTTACCATGTAATTTAATATTTGTAACAGAAAATATGCATTCATTCATTAAAAAAACCTCTAAATATTTAATTACTGAAAAAATTACTTAAATTTTAGTTTAAAAACAGTCACTTCTGGCAGCCACAGAGTTATTTTTTCTAATTCCTCACTTCTTTTTTTTTAGCTCCTGTTCCCTTCTCCCTTTCTTCTTTGTCTTCTCAGATATAAGAGAGCTGTTCATGCCTCCCAAGTGCATTGAGCCACGTTTTAAAATCACCTACAAACTTGTATGAGGTATCCATAGTCATTAGGTGCCCCTGATGGAACTATAATGAAATGGCACTGACTGATGGATTAGACCTTCTACTCAAGATGAAGTGAATACAGTAGTAACCTTTGAGGTGAAATATGTCACAAAATAACACAATGATATTTCAAGATTGAATGTTTCTTTGTTCCCCACTGAGCAAAATATACTAATTTATTAATAATAAACCAGATTGCTACCAAATGCATGCTATTAGCCCAGAGATAATATTGTTTATACAGCACTCACATGTTTGAGTAGATATGCTTTTGAAGACACTTTAGATACTTTATGTTATTCATTTGAGATGCTTTGTGTCTCAAAATGCTGAAGGCCTCTCCCAACTGAACAGTGTTGACACCTCCCATGCAGTTTCCATAGTTCCCAGAAGACTTTGTAAGGACAAAGACAATTTTATTTATTTATTTTTTCACAAATGGGATCTCAACAAGAAGCATGCTCACAAGATATAACTATACTGCTAAGCATGGCTGAACTCTGATGGCCAAGCAGAGAGCTGGAGCCACACTGCTTAGAGCTACCTGCCTCTAGAGGAAACTGCCCATACCCCTGCAGTGCAGTAGTTGCACTGGGTATTCTCTGGGCCCTTGGTGTCCTAGAATGTAAAAACTGTTAGGAAGAAGCAAGTTTCAGCTTGTGATAGTTTAACTTGACTGGCAGCCAAACACAACATAGCCTCTTGCACCCCCACCCCCTTCCCTCCCCCACCCAGGGAACAGGGGAGAGAATTGGCAGGGTAAAGGTGAGGAGACTTGTAGGTTGAGGTAAGAACAATTTAATAATTATAGTAAAATAAAATTAAAATAGTAATGATAATAATAATGATAACAACTCTCTCTATATATATAAATGAGTGATGCACAGTACAATTGCTCACCACCCACCTATAGCGATCCTGGAGGAGCGAAAAGGAACCTTGAACCCAAAACCGCAATCCCGGATAAATGAGCCTGAGTGATTCCTGAGAGAATACCCCCCTGCCCTGATTTCTGGTCAACCCTCATTAATATACTGAACATGACATAATATGGCATGGAATATCTTATTGGCATATCCAACTGTCAATTCTGGGTTTTGATAGCTGCTACACTTTCCCCCTCCCAGTCCTTTGTACTTGCAAACTACCCAAACACAATGTCCTTGTACCTTTTCAACATTCTTCTCATGACAAATCCTACACTGAAACCAAAACACAGTTCTTTCTAGCTACTAAGAAGAAAATTAACTCTATCCTTGTAAAACCAGGACACTGCTAAAAGCTGTTGTACAGCCCTCTGGGGAGGTGGTGGAAAGTAGATGTGTGTATCATGGAATGAAGGAATGTGCAAGGCACTGGAGGGTGTAAACCTTTCTGTGATATTCTTGGAGGATCACGTAGGCTACACGGAACCAATTAGGTCCAATCTCATCCTTTATGAGTAGTTCTTGGAGTGAACTATCCCCAAAACTATACTTTAATTTTTTTCAGTTGGTTTCAAACTAGTTGGTTGGCTCCAAAAAGGAAGCCAAGAATAAACTAACATTTATGTAAAGTAAACCATCAGGCACCCTGTTTTATTTATGGACATCTCAGGGGAGAGGAGCTGGAGACAAAGTTGACCTGACATGCTTTTCATCAAGTAACTGAATCACAACATTTATGAGCTCTGGTTACGAGAGATGGGCAGATTCTGGAAGTGCTTTGTTAAGGTTTTTTTTAAACCCAAAGCAGATTATGTTCAGTGTTGCAGCAGTTGGTATATAGGTTCAGAGTGATAAATGATAATCAAAGGAAAAAAATCTACCTCATTGAATATATATACCATCAAAACCACACTTCTGCTCAAGGTGAAGGTTACAGAAACGTTCATTCAGGACCCCAACTTACTGTCTGGATCAAAAAGTTCCTTTCTGAGAAAGACATACTGAGATTCAATGTGTCAGTAACACATCCAAATGTGTTCTTTTTTAAAATGTACATCTTAATTATGGGAACATGACCTTATGATTTCTATGGGCATGTTCTGCATCAGTGCTAACCTGGGAACACTGAGATTCCCATCTCCATAACCAGACCCAACAGCTGTTTCAAGAGAGAGAGCTTAGTATATCCTTCCCCATAGGATTGTATTTTTTCTTTATGTGAAAATTCCAGTGACTTCACACTCAGAAGGCCAAAAGTTTGCACAATAAATAATGGGATAAGTAACAGCTATGAGGATAACTGTATTCTTAATTTTCCTATACTATAATCTAATTTCTTTCAAGACTTTTCTGTGAGCAATCTGAAACTTAATGTCACACAAAACCTAACGGCAACTACATTATCTCTTCAACACATTGCAACATGGAAGTTCTAATTATTTCTATGGATATTACTCATTAAGTCTGTCCTTTCAAGAGATAAATGTTGTTCTGCTAAACCTTACCTGATCCCTGAATGCATATTTTGACCTAAGTCCTACAGGCTTTGCACTGACAAAGTTCTCTTCTCTGAGAGTTTTTTCCAAGAGCTTTTGGGTCAGGTTTTATGCTTGTGACTCATAAATAAAAGCTCTCAGTCCTTCCTGTAACATTTCACTCAAGGTTAATCATTATATAATACAGAGACACCTGAGAAAAAGCCTCCACTGCCTATACACTCTCCAGAATACTTTAAATTCTAAAATCCTTGCCTTCCTCGTCAAAATCCCTAATTGCTTAATTAAAACTACAGTATGTGTCTAACAAGCTACTGCAAGCTCTCAGAAAATTAACTTGCAGTAATTAAAACACAGTGAAACCCTTATAACCTCATACATTTTGAAAGATCATTTTTTCCACCCCTTTCTTACCTCAAAATACTTATTGTGTTTCATTTTCATAGAATCATGGAATCACAGAATTATTAAGGTAGGAAAAGACCTCTAAGATCATCAAGTCCAGCCATCAACACAACACCACCATGCCCACTAAACCATGTCCTGAACCATTCCCTGAATTTACTTCTCCATATCTTACATTCCTCAATGGTACCTGCTGACTTAGCAGCTACCAAATTTACATAGCTCTTGCCTCTGACACCTAAATCCCAGTGCACAGAGCTATCCTGGGCTCATTTCAAGTTGCCAGCAGCACCTGGTTAGCAGGACACTGCTAGGCATTTTCAAACCTATCAGCAGATAAAACTGATAAGAAGACTATGAGCATGGAGCTCACTCTCTACCCATTTATGTACTCAATATTATAGTAAAGGTCTTCCTCAAAATTTGAGAATCCCCCTGCTCTTGGCAAGCAATAAAGGAGAGCCCTTGCTGGGCTTCACACCTGTGTCAGCCATCGACCACAAGGCAAATGAGACCATTTCCAACTCCTCAGCTTCCTGCTGAGGTTAGTGCAAACCAGCACCCCAACATATACTGAGGTAATTACCAATCTACAGGAGCAAAGAGTTAATTGAAAATCATAGGCTCTTTCAGATGGTATCAAGCCTGCAATTCTCCAGAGAATCTAGAAATGGTAATTACTAAGTGAGCACTTTCCCTGTGCTCTCACCCCCTGAGGGTGACCTTACTCTACAAAAAAATCTATCTGTCTCTTGTGTGCTTTATGCATCTTCCCCATGGAGTATGCATTTTATGTAACAGGATGATTAATTCTTCTTCTGCACATCAGGGAGAAGAGTTCCTTGTAGAGGCAAAACAAAAGGATTGGGGTGATGCAGTCCTTGCTGAAACAGACTTTCATGAGGTTTACTTTGCTTTTGTGCTTTGAGATGCTGTTATTTAAGTTGACTTGATGCTGCTAAGTGGGAACAGAGAAGGTTTTTGCTATGCTATTTGAAGATAATTGATTTTCAGCTTGTCTCCCTGAGTATTTAGTGCCTGCTGGGCATTACATGATAGACTGTACTCTGTATCTGCTCTTCATACCAGTTTTACCTGCTTAAAAAGCTATGCTGTACCTGAGAGCTTCAGCTCTATGTAAGGTTTAGCTGTTGCATTGGAATTAAAGACACTGAAGAAATCCTATTCTTTTGTGCCCTCAACTCACCTCTACTTTTCCTGAACATTTAGCCGAGAGTTTCATTCAAGTATATTACTATATATGGTCAGAGGGCTGTCTCAGTATGGAAGTACTACCTATAACCTTATTCTACAAACTTAATGAAGCATCTAAAATTAGGCACCTAAATTTGCATATTTATAAGTACCCTGAATGTAAAAAAGATAAAGCAAGAAAAAAAAAAAGGTAATTACCAACTTCAGAGAAGTTCAATGTCCTTTGTTTTCTTTGAGCAGGAAAATTTGTAGATTCCATCTTGGTGTTGGAAATTCTGGTCCTGTACAGAGAGCAACAGGTTAGCCAACCTGTCCTTTCTTTCATAGTGCTTGAAATAAAATCAATTTTTTATCCTGGGGTCGCTCCCTGCTGTAATCAATAGACTCTTCTTGTCTTATCCTCCTCTAGCAAACAATACATCTTTTGTGAATCTTAGTATACTCACAAACCCCAGAAGCTTCCTGACTCAGGTCTACAAAAATACTGATGTATGTTGCTGATAGGAGCTCCTGCAGATAACCATTCATTGCAAAGATATCAAAGATACTTGTTCTAAACAAGTACTTCTGCAGGTGCTATCACAGCTAGACTGTTTCCAGTTTCTCATCAAACTCACTGGCATTTCCAAACTACAGCCCTCAATGTAAGGATGTCCAAAAAAAGAAAAAACTTCTTAAAGTCATGGGGGAAGTCCATGGCAAAGCAAGAGCTTAAGTTTAGATCTCCTGATCCTCCTTGCAGTTCATTAACCCATCACATCTATTAAAATAAATTCTTGAAACAAACAATGAAGAGGCAGAGGGGTAAATGCACCTTGAGCGAATTCTCAGTGTATCATAAATTCATTAGAAATATGCCATGCTAGCTCAAGCAACTTAGCTCATTGAAGTCTGGAGTCTGTTCACTTCCGTGTTCTTAGCCTATATTACCCTTTTATTATGATGTAGTTATTTTTAAAATTTAATTCTGTTGAGAATTGCTAGTAGGTTGCTAGTGCATTTATATACGCATTGGAGGCAACAAAGGCGCGACATCTGTTCTATCTCCTTGTCACCACTTCTAGGAAATCTCTGCATTCTTCACCTGGCATGACTTACCACAAGGCACAGCTCAGTGCAGATAAACACACAGAAATGGGAGAGAAGTTCTTGGTTTGTCACATCCACTCAGTGTCAGCATTTCACACAGCCAGGACCTGCTCTGAATAGATCCATTACACATGGATCAAAAATCTATGAGCAGTACTTATTTCAGATAATCAGTGAGATTACTCACTAAAAGCCAAGAACACTATTGCCACCCTTGGTCGTGTGTCCATCATGCAATGTCAGCAAAGGCAGGTGCAGGTCACATCTCACAGTGCAGATCTCATTGTATTTGAGCACAGAACTTGTTTCGAGCAATATATCTTCCAGGCTTTCCATTAAAACATATCAGTTAAATAAATAACAAATTTTGAGATAAAATGTAAAATATTGGATGGAAATGTACTGATTCTGTCAGATTTTACTTGAAAAATTATTGAAATATATTCTTTTCACCTTATTATTTTCTCTTTCATAAGAGAACCTAAAGCAGATAAAACGGTAACTCCTAAGCAAACAATATCGGTGGCATTGAAATATATTTTTGCGGGATATGAAAAAAACCTGGGAAATTTCAGATTTCATTAAAATTCATGGACTCATGAGATACTAGTACACCTGTGTGATGGGAATTCTGTTTTTCCACCAATTCCTGTGTGGAACTAAACTAAAATCTTATGGTAAGTAAAATATGAAGCCAGACAGATGAAGGTGCACTTTTAAGAAAGAGCTGTTTTGAAAGAAAACATTGTTAGGAGATTTTAATGGGGAATGGCTGGTGCAGGGGGCAATTTGAAGAAGCTCATGGTCATGGTCATTGTGGTCTGGCCAAAAAGCTGTCATAAAGCCTATGTGCCCTGCACACCAGGTTGTTCTCCTGAGATTGGTATTTCTGTGGGTTTAGTAGAAGATTCTCCTGAGTTAAAACATGAGCTGAGTAGTAGCTTGAGCCACTTTTCTGAAGAGCTGTGAGCAGGGAGTGCACCAAATTGACTTGGATCCCATTTTCAAAGAGAAGTCAGGGAAAAAAGCCAAGATGCCCTTAGCAACACTATTTGTTTGGTTAGGGACCCAAAACTGTAGATACCTGAGCACAGACTTAGCTTTAATAGAACAAGTAATTCAAAGGCAAGGTTCCACTGACAAGCCTGAAGGCAAGTATGTATACAGGTTTTCACAGATGTGCATTTAAGATACCTATGTTACCGTATTGTGGACCAGATACAGATTCTTTAAGAAGAAATATAGTTTTGTGGTGGAATAGCTCTTAAAGAAGTCAGAGGAACATCATTAGCTTAAAGGATGAGACATAATGTAACTTATTGCTGTGAAACACCTCTAAGGCTGTACTGTCCCAAAAGGGTTTAGCAGTTTTTTTCTCAAAGCTTAGATCTAATGTTAAGCCAGTCTTTGTCCTCCAAGTGGGATTTACAGAGTAAAATGTAAAGTAAATTTTCTTGCCTAGAAGATTTTTACATTATGTATTCAGAGTTATAAAACTTACTTTTGATTTTTTGGGGTGCAAAGGTGGCTTTAAAACTGTCTTCCAAAAAACAACTGAAGATGAGGTCTTAAGAGTTTGTGGGACATCATTAATTTATCTGAAGAGGAGTCATGAAAGTTCAAACTGAGGTCCTATACATAATAAGTCTCATGGCTGTTAAATATTTCCCAGTAGACAGTCATGAGCATTATTAATGATGTCCCACTAATAGTTTAGAAAACCCTTAGCTGAACTCTACTTGCAGTTCCATTCATTAATTGCAGTAATTAACATTAAGGACTGCAAAAGCTTAATAAATGGCTTTTCCATTAATATATATGATGGTTATAGTAAATTCTGGTACCTACAGAGCCATAGCTGTGGAGTGCATTTGAAACAACAGCAGCTTTCAAATAGCACACAAAACTTGCAGATTATTCTTTGATATTTGCAGAAAGAGAAATAACTCTGAAACTAAGGATGCTTCCTATCACATGGGTGGCATGGCAGAATTTATCTTTCCATCTGTTCCTATCCACAGTGTCACATGGGGTTTGGTTTTTTGTGGTTTTGGTTTGGTTTGGGTTTTTTTTTGGTAATATAATATCTAGGCTTCCGGGACAACTTGACTGTCCTTCATTTCAGTGATATAAAAATAGTGATAATTGTAATACAAATTGGATTCACCATCATTTGAACACAATGCAAAGCTAGGGCACAAAACAGCTCAAGTGAGGAAAACACAAAACAAAACAAAACAACCAAAACCCTTGCTGCATACATTAAGCAAAATTTTTCATAGAAGATGTGGAAAGAATGAAAGAATGTAGAGTATCTTATCAGTTATCATTACAATAAAAAATGCAAAACCGAACACCAAAGAAACCATAAACTGCATTAATAGAATACACATAATCAGTTTAGTCTATTTTCCCTCAAGAACATACCAAATTTAGAAACAGTCCACCATGGAAAATAAAGGCAACAGGCAGTATTGCCATCAGAAAGAACAGGTAGAGTATAATTTTGACTGGTTCTCGGTTAAGAGAAATACATCAGTATCCATGAGAATATGATTACAGAACCCATAGGATGATATCAGTAAGACAAATTTAGAAATAAAGGTGTTAGGAGTAAATATTCAAGTTTTTAATTAACTCATCTTTCTTCCTCATGAGAAAAGGATACTGGGAAATTGGTTTATTTCAATGAGAATAAAACCAAAGCCTTGACGTAGTAAGTCTCTTTAAGGTATTTCTAGTTTCCTCTGTTGCATGTAGATCCCACCATTTTCTTTAGACAATCAATTAAGTTAATGATAAAGTCCTTCTCAAATTCCAACAGGATAACTACATTTTTTCTACTATATTATGCCATATCTGTTACAGGAAGAAGTTTTATTCACCTGCTGTTTCAAGCTATTGTGTACTTTCACTATTAATTAGGTGCTGTATTTCACCCTGTGATAGTTTCACTGGGCTAGTCCTTGGCCAGCAGCCAACACAGCCGTTCACCCACTTCCCCTCTCCACCCCCAGGGGATAGGGGAGAGGATTGGGGGCAAGGATTTGGAGGCTTGTAGGTTGAGATAAGAACAGTTTAATAATAGAAATAAAAGAAAACTTAAAGAAGCTCTAATATTAAAATAGTAGTGATAATGATGACAGTAAATAAAATATACAAATGATTGATACACCGTGCAACCTGCTGACTAAGCCCAGCCCGTTCCCAGGTAACGATCCTGGAGGAGCAACAATCCCGAACCAAAACCGCAATCCCAGAAAAGTGAGAGCCTGAGGGAAAGCCCCGGATAATATACTAAATATGATGTGATATGATCTAGAATATTTCACTGGCACATCCAAATGCCAGTTCTGGGATTTGCTATTCACTGCGCTTCTCCCTCCCAGTCCTAATGCAGCTGTGAAGCAGCCAAACACAATGGCCTTGAGCTCCAGCAGCAACTAATGACATTGGTACTTTTATCAATGTTCTCATAACAAGTCCCATAGTGAAACCAAAACACATCTACCCTAACTACTAATAAGAAAATTAACTCTATCCTACCAAAATCAGGATAAACCCCAGAAACAGCTGCATTTCAAAAGTGGATTTAAAAGACTCTCAAATATTCTTCGTACATCTAGACATAGAAGTTCTTTGATTCTTTAAAGTGTATGGCTGCAAGATTATTTTAATTAACTCATAATTCTCAAATATTTATCTGTCCATTTAGAAGCTGGGTTGGCTTAGGAAGTGGAATCTTTTCCTTTTTAAAAATCTGAGTAAAGTACCATATGCAATAGGGATTTCTAGGCAGATCCCAGCTACTGATAGATAGATGAAGTATATACTCTTGCTTTTGTTCAGGTGCTGTGAAAAAAATATGGGAACAAAAGTATTTTTATCTGTTTTTAGTTCTCGGATTCATGTTTAATACACATTCAATAGCACATTTTTAATCTATTAAAATGGCACTTTTTTTTTTTCCTTCAGCCTTGAGGGTTAAATATTTCCAGATTCATCACAGAAAAAGAAAGTAAGTATATCTTTCATTAAAATTGATTCACACAATGTCAGAATATAATGTCATAAAATTATCTTTTCACTACTCTAGAGAATGTTGTGTTCTGTGCCTTCCAGGTGGCACTGTCATCTTTACCTGGATATGCGACAGCTACCTAGAAATCATGTCACTTAAGTGGAGTACTTTTGTGCCATTCAGAAATCTTACTGACTGTAAATTAGAGATGAAATGGACATAGAAACTAACAGTCCAGGTTGATACGGACATTATTAGATTCTTGTGAATACTTCAGCTAACAAGGGGCAATGGGTGTAAGCTGGAACACAGGAGGTTCCGCTTAAATTTGAGGAAGAACTTCTTTACAGTAAGGGTGACAGAGCACTGGAACAGGCTGCCCAGGGGGGTTGTGGAGTCTCCTTCTCTGGAGACATTCAAGACCCGCCTGGACGCCTTCCTGTGCGAACTCATCTAGGTGTTCCTGCTCCGGCAGGGGGATTGGACTAGATGATCTTTCGAGGTCCCTTCCAATCCCTAATATTCTGTGATTCTGTGATTCTGTGATCTATATTATTCGCACATATGGATTGCTATCTATAAAGGGAACTTAGTTCCTTCTTAAGATTTCTGTGTTTGAAACAGAATTTTAAATACTGAAGCTAATAGCAATGGAACTCTGCCCACCAAAGTAAGGAGCAAGATATGAAGGCCTTTGGGTTGATAAAATCATGACCATGAACTGGTGACAGAGTAACATCTAATTTGAGTGCTTTCTTAGGGGAGCCAAGGTTCAAATGAAAGCACATGACAGGAAAGTTCCTTGCATTACTGCCTCAGGAAATACCATGTTTTAGTATTAGTTGAATTTTTTTTTCTGGTAGTCCATGACAGTTATGCCTTGGGCCAGCCTACAGACATGATGAATCTCATGTGTTCTTCACAGTACAGGTATAACCAGGCACTAGCAGTTCCCCAGGTGGTGTTCCCCAAGTAGTGAACACCCCTCATGGACTAAGGCACTGTTTTCATTTGCTAGTCTTAGCCTGGGAACTAAAACAAGACCAAGCAATCTTTCTGCCATGACAATTTAAATTTCAATTATTTTGGGATAACATACTTTGAAAAACTACAGGGGCCCTAAGCTTAGAGAGAATGTGACCTCCAGGATATCCATAAGATCTATGGAATCAATATGGATTGCAATATGAACTAAAGCCATTCTTATACCCATGCATATACAGCTCAAACACTTACAATGGTGGTGATCGATTTTAATGTTTTAGGTGACATCCAAACAGAGGATGTGTAAAAACCAGTATCAATATGGTGCTAAGCTGGACATATAACTGCTGAAATTATAGATGTGCCTATATTAGCAGGGAATGTGGTACAACAGGACCAAATCTGCAGAGCAAAAGCTTTGATGCTGCAGAGTAGCACCCACAAACAGTTTGACCATGGCTTATTTTGGAGTAGTTCTACTGTAGCCCTGTGTACTCAGCATCTATTAGTTCTTAGGGCACATCCAGTGCCCTCCCAGAGCCCATCTTTTGTTTTTGTTTCACTCATGAGACATCCAGTTCATTTGCTCCAAAACCACTCTACAATGTGATTACAAGTGTAGAAAATGAGGGGCAATCAGAAGATTTGCTTTCAAATTTACTTCTTTCACCCAGAATGGAAATAAGATGGTAATGCAGATGCACTGGCCATTGATGTCTATGCAGAGGAAGACAATGTATGTCCATCTTTTTTGCTCAAACCCTAAAAGCTAATTAGTGTCTTTGTTGGTCCGGATCATTGATAAAGATGTCAAACAGAACTAGCCCCAACACTGATTCTTGGAGAACACTGCTAGTGACCAGCCACCAGCTGGATTTAACTCTGTTCACCACAACTCTCTTGGTCCAGCCATCCAGCTAGTTCCTTATCCAGTGAAGAGTACATCCATCCAAGCCATGAGTGGCCAGTTTCTCCAGGAGAATGCTGTGGGAAACTGTGTCAAAGGCTTTACTAAAGTCTGAGTACACCACATCCACAGGTCTTCCCTCATCCACTAAGTGTGTCATGTTGTCATAGAAGGAGATCAGGTTAGTCAGGCAAGACCTGCCTTTCATAAACCCATGTTGACTGGGCCTTATCCCCTGGTCGTCCTGCACAAGTACCAGCATTGAAATACAACATTGTTCTCTCAGAGAATTGCCATTCCTCCCTCTCCTCTGAGTTTCATCTGAAGTTTCTCATCTCATGAGAAATAAAGGATCAATGTCATGAAGGAAAATAACCTGTCACCCAGGAGAATAATGTTTTGTGAGACTTATCTATTCCTTATCAGTGTTGGCACTTAACGAATGTTAACTGAACATTGATCAGTGCTAGTAGAACTTCATGGGAGCTGTAAGTTGCATAGCACTGTTTTACTCCAAAAGTTTTCTGGACCTGTATTTACTTTATATCTTACTTCTCTTTACTCTTTTTTTTGTTTAACAGCTTTTATTCGCATGTGAGTTTCTGGCAGTTTCAATATGTTAAAACCCATTTAGACAACATTAAAACTGAGAATTCTCCACTGTATCAATTTAATTCCAATTACTCATATTCCCTTGTTATCTGCTGGTTATAATGTGAAGTACTTTCAAAATTGGCATATTAAAGAAGCTATAATTTGCTCAACAGCTGCAGAAATGGTGATATTAAAGGAAAAATTAATTGGTTTTATTTTGATGTTTCTTTTATTATATTGCAAGTATGAGAATTTTATTTTCGAGGTAAGAAGTCATCAATTCTCATCTGTCCATCCACCTATATATGTACCTCAGCATCATGCTTCTCTGAACAACCTTCCAAAAATGAAAATATGGAAATAACCTTTATCTCTTTCTTCTCCCCTCAGCCTGTAGAAGAAATAGATTGCTAGAATTTAAAGTCAACAAGGACCACTAGGTTATTTATATGAGATCCTTGATCAAGCATTACATCTAGGCATGCCTTTATTGAGCACAAGGATGTGATTTCAACTCAGGCAATTCCAGACAGGCAGTCAGTTTTGATATTAAAGCTTAAAGAAATGAAAAATTCAGGACTTCCTTCAGTTTCTTACAATGCATGCTGAGCACCTGTGTGCTTTCCTTCTGTTTGAATCTCTGCAGATTTAACTTCTTGCTGCTAGTTCTTACAGTGCCTTTCTCTAATAGGTTAGAAAACTCTTTAGCAGTGACTAACTTCTCTTCACAATGGCATACATACCATCAAATAAAAGCTTTTTTTGGTCTCCTCTGGATAAATTAATTAGATTAAAATGTCTATGTTTTCCACTGTGAGAGAACTTTCAGACCACAGGTGAAATGCATTGAATTTCTTATGTCATTTTTAAAATTGTGAGATCCAAAACCAGACTCAGTGACTTGATGTGGCACAAGTACTACCAGGTGAAGTGGTAAAATCTCTTTCCAGCTCTTAATGCCTGTTCTTTGTTTGCACATTCAAGGGCACTAGGTCTTTGCTGTGGCTTTAGGCAGGATGCTCACTGCTTCTTCAGCATGAGTCCTAAAGCATTTGCAATCTATTCACACAGTCCTTTCCTCAGCGTTTACCTGCGAAGAACAGATCTCTACTAGCTCAAACACTATTTCTAGTAAATATTAGTAAATGTTCTAGTAAGTCCAGTTCCCATGAAAGATATCCTATATATTCATAGAATCATCAAATCATAGAATGGTTGAAAGGGACCTTAAAGATCTCCTAGTTCCAACCCCTCTGCCATGAGCAGGGACACCTTCCACTAGACCAGGTTGCTCAAAGTCGCATCCAACCTGGCCTTGAACACTTCAAGGGAAGGGGCATCCACAACTTCTCTGGGCAACCTGTGCCAGTGTCTGACCACCCTCACAGTGAAGAATTTCTTCCTCATATCTAATCTAAATCTACCCTTTTTCAGTTTAAAGCGATTATTGATTTTTACTATGTAGGGCACTTCAATCTTTAGAAGAAAGCTACAAAGAAAACTCAATTCAGGCAAAGATAGATCTGGAGATACTTCCAGAGATGAGCATAGAGTGAACCAGTGTGACTTATTTACGAGTGAAGCAGATCAGCTCACTTTTTAAAAATAAATGATGCAGATCCTTTCAAAATTGTAGTTACAGAATCACTGACTGATCTTTCAGATATTGGCCTGAGCCTTTCTCTTTCTTAAGCTTCTCATCAGTACAATGAGTATACAAATATTTATCTTTATAAGTACTTTTCATTAAAAGCTAATTATAGTATACTTCTGCAATTAATTATTAGTTGCTTTAAGTAGATATCTTACAAGATTATACTAAATAAATTGAATCAGTCATTCTTAACACAGTGCAAGTTAGGGAATTGTTTTAAAGATAAGTTTAATTCCAGTTAAACAAGATATACTGTAAATGTTCCCCTATACATTCATTTGTCATCCAAGTCTCTGAAGAACTTTTTGCTCTTTTTCTACTTTACTCTGCATCTATTTTAGTTCCGCTCTGGAAATGCATTACAAAGAGGATTGTTCTGCCCAGACACCATTGCTGCAGCACTGCCCTCAGCTATCTGTTTCTTTGGAGCACAGGTTCAAGTCTGGTTGTTTATTGACTTTGTCTAGGTTTCTCAGAACACCTCCTTATGGATGATTGGAGACTGACCATGCTGCCAAGCAGAGGTCTGGGTCTGGAAAGGGCAGGAGGGAGCCTGTCCCTGGGGGTAAGGAGCCCAGCAGAATCACAAATACATTAGATTCCACTGTAAATTCCACAAATAGCTAATAACAGGCTAAATTTCCTTTCCCTTGATGAACCATGAAAATGAACTCAACAGTATGTAGAAAACAAAACAAAACAAAACACATACAAGAACAAATGATTTCTTAGTTATCACAGTAGGGAGAAAAAATGGGAAACCTGCACACCTCTTTCTCCAGGCTGCTAACTTGTGTACTGGAATTTTTTTACCCAACAAAAAGCTCAGTACAAGCTACTATGTTCCACCTAGAAACAATACCAATGGTGAATGAAACCTAGTGCAAATGGGGTTAGCCCTTACTGCCTGGTAAGCTACCCTTAAAGGGTAGAAAATAGAGTGGTAATAATGTTTGAGCATGCCTAAATTACAGAAAAGGAGACATGGGTTCCATTTTTTACCACTACAGATAAGATCCAGGAAAATTAATCTGTGGAGAGACACAAGAATATCTCACATTCCAAAGGCAATTACTTCCACTGAGAAAAGTTGTTATAACAAAAGCTTTCTACTTTCAAAGTGTGAAATCCACCTTTAACTGCAAGTATCTGTAAAAGGGGAAAAAAAAAAAAATCATTAAATTACCAGAGTGGTATTACAGATTTGATGTTATAAGGAGTTGCACCTGATTTTAAACAGTTTAGAATCATTGCATACTTAATTATGTCAGTCTTACTTCAGTTGTTAAATCAATAGTTTGCCCATTGTAGTTTGACCAAAGCAAGGCACATAGTACTTGTCAGATCTCACACGCAATTCATTGACATTGAAGGGTCCTCCCAGATATTTTACCTAGATTTCAGATATACCTTTACATATGCTCTTTGAAATGAAGCTATGTTCCCAAAGCAAAAGAGAAATCATAAAGCAACCAAGATATTTTCTTGATGACTGTTCAGCCTTTCCTGGAGACTTGGAAACAAGTCTTTTAGCAGTTTGTTTCTTTGCTGCAAGGCAATGGTATTAAGGTATTAAGGGCAAAGGAACACATGAAAAAAAAAAAAAAGACAATAAAAATGAGCCATTGGTTTGAGGACACCATACATTCTTTACATTTTGTTCCCTTTTTTTTTTTTTTTTTTTTTTTAACGGTAACCAACTCTTTTACTGTTTCAGTATCTGAAGGAGGAGATACAGGGTAGGCTGCTCAGAGGACTGCAGGGACCTGGTCTAACAGGATGTTCTGTGATCATTGGCTTGCATAAAACAAACTGCAAAGCAATTGTAAAGTTGTTACACTCCTGCTGCTAGTGTCATACACTGAACTTGCATTTCCCTTACACTTTAACTATGCAAAGAATAGGAAATAGTATCAGTCAGGTCCTAGTCTTTCTTCCACCCCATAGCACATCTTTAATATAGCAAGACAAATAGCACAAATACAGGCTGGGCGATGAGCGACTTGAGGCCAGCTCTGAAGAAAAGGACTTGGGAGTGGTGGCTCAACATGAGCCAGCAATGTGCACTTGCAGCCCAGAAGGCCAACCCTATCCTGGGCTGCATCAAGAGAAGTGTGGCCAGCAGGTCGAGGAAGGTGATTCTTCCCCTCTACTCCACTCTCGTAAGGCCCCACCTGGAGTCCTGTGTCCAGTTCTGGAGCCTCCAACACAAGAGAGACATGGACCTGCTAGAACAAGTCCAGAGGAGGCCACGAGGATGATTCGAGGGCTGGAGCACCTCTCCCATGAGGACAGGCTGAGAGAGTTGGAACTGTTCAGCCTGGAGAAGAGAAGGCTCCGAGGAGATCTTATAGCAGCCTTCCAGTATCTGAAGGGGGCCTGGGGAGGGACTTTTTATAAGGGCATTTAATGATAGAACAAAGGGAAATGGCTTTAAGCTGAAAGAGGGTAGGTTTTGATTAGATATTAAGAAGAAATTCTTCAGTGTGAGGGTGATGAGACACTGGAACAGGTTGCCCAGAGAAACTGTGGATGCCCCTTCCCTGGAAGTGTTTAAGGCCAGGCTGGATGCGTCTTTGAGCAACCTGGTCTAGTAGAATGTGTCCCTGCTGATGGCAGGTGGGTTGCAACTAGAGAATCTTTTAGGTCCCTTTCAATCCATACCATTCTATGATTCTGTGATTGTATAAGACAAAATTAGCCAAACTATGTTGCCAAAAAAAAAAAAAAAAAAAAAAGCAGTTATGAAATTGTAGGTGGTCTTTTTCATGAATTGGTCTAAAAATATTCAAAAGTTTTTAACCTGACATTCTCTGAAAAAAAAAATCATGATTGAAATACTGATTTTGAGAATTTAAATCACCTAGATGTGTATAAGTCCAGACATGGTATAAGAAAGCAAGATTTCTTTAGTGATTACCTTGACAGTTGAAAAAGAGATGTTTACTTATTCCTCATTTCTCATTATGTTAAAAGTGTGCCACAAAGTTACCATTTTCTGTTTTTTTAAAAAAAATATCACTGTATGTGGTAAAAGCTCATTGGCTTCTCTTTGCATTGGTCTGTTTATCACTAATGTATTATAAGTGCCTGAAGTAACTGAAAAGCATTAGTTGCCAGAAAGCACATTTATACCCTTTCAGTCTAACATGTCTCGTGAAACAAATCAAATCAAATTCACATAACAGATTTTGCAGAAAAAGGTGCAAAATTAGAGGGACTTTTTACTCATTAACACAAGAGAAACTACTTCTGACATATGAAAGTGCCATTTCCATGTCTCTTTCTTAAGATGTGTAAACAACAAAGTAATCCTGAATTGTACACTGTTTCTGGAAGAAATGAAAGCCAAGTGGACAATTTGAGTCATTTTATGTCTTTCAGATGAATAGCTGTGAGGAACATCCTTTGAGGCAGACAAATGATCTGAGACAGTTCCCAAAAGGTATGATTATCTATAAGCACCTGCTTGCTGTTATGATGATTCAGTCAAGAACAATTGTGAATGCTTTTATGAGTTCTGCAAAGCTATTAACCTTAGCAGAGTGCAAACCAGACTTTTCCTTAAGTGTCATAGTTCTGAAAACCCTCCAGCAACTGTCATGTATATGATCAGCAAGTCTTCATGTATTGGACCACATAGTCCAGAAGCACAAAACTTCAGACTGCTGGACTACAAGGACAAGGGTGAGGGTGAGCATTGAATCTCTAAGTGGGTGAAACTGTTTGGAAACTGAAATGAGTCTAAATCAAATAACAACCAGAATTGAGAAAGGCCTTTTCTAGTACTGTGGGCAATTTGAATTGGTGAAACTTAGTTTGGTGACAGGTCCTGCCAGTGGTTCTTTTCAGTTGCCTCAGATTTTCAGATTTCTGCAGTAAAGTAGGAAAGGGCTGTGTAGCATGAAGCCCAGATTTAACTCAAACTTAGTCACAGGGGCACAAAAAACCTATAAAAACACAGTGAAACTAACATTATATCAAGAGAAATGTGAAGGAAAGGCTTTCACCTTGCATGTATTTGTGAAGCATTGCAAATTGAAGAGTGACCATGAAAAAGGTGGTCCAGGAGAAAGTGAATGCTGCTAACGTCTATAAGCAAGACAGACTATTAGGAGGGCTTAAAAGCAAAAATGTAATAGCACATCTCGCTTTCATTTGTGTCTCTTTTAAAAATCAAAGACAAAAAAAGAGGAACAATGTGCATGAACAATGGACATTTACACTTTGTGAAGACAAAGTTTATGGATATATCACAAGCTTAGAGTTTCTTAACAGATGACATTTATGGAAATGAATGTGGATTAACAACAGTGCACATTGAAATGTCATGTGGCAAGTTTTGTACAAAATAGATAAAGTAATATGTATACATATTAAATAGACTTAAAAATTTTCTGCATATAATCTGATGACAAAGTTACTTCAAAGGCAGTGAGCAGACAGAAAATGGGATGTCATCATGAGTAGCACTAGTCCATGCAAATGAGTAGAGCTCCACCATGAATAGAGCTCCTGAGGACAGGGTAGTTGTGCTATAATCCCTTCTTAATTGAAGAGTAGCATAGTAGTCAGGGCCACGAGCTTTTGTTCTGTGATAAGTGATCTCCAGATTTATTATGAAACTTTGCAGACCAAACACTTGTATGGGAAGGATTCCTACGTATGTATTGAGCTATGTTTTTCTGCTTTGTGGCAAGTTGCGGTTATTAAGCTGCCAGACACCCTAGCTCTAAATATTCACCTATATTGCAAAAAAATTTTCATGTTAGGCCTGTGTCATTGGTAGCTATGCATGCAACTGAACTTGAAAAATAATTTTCTCACAGGCCTCATCAGACAAAGCCCTTGTCTACAGAACAGCGTGACCTAAGTGGGCAAAGAATTAGAACAGAAAACATTTCTATCCATCTTACTATGATGTTAATACTTTGATAAAACAGGTGTTCGTTCAGTGAAGAGCACCTGGTCTCCCAGTCACACTAAATGAGTGAAGAGTGATTAGCAGAAAGACACATTTGGAACCTTCTTGTATCACTCTTTTGTCTCTTTAGCTTCATTGCAGTAGCTGAAGTTGAAGCCTCTACAGCCATGGCCTCTTTTTCTGCCTTCCATTTTCTTACTGCTTTTTTCAAAGTTGGTAGGACAAAGACTGATGCTAGCATGACCCAGATCAATGATACTTTTCAAAGAAATTGAGTTGAACATGTAAAATCTCTCCCATCAGCCTGCACTTCGTAACTTACATAACCTTGATTGACATATGTGAAGTGTTTCAGTAAGTTGTGATCAACTAGGGATTAGTCTGATCTTGAGTTTGATGCACAGATGAAGGGGCTGGATAAAGGAGAGTATTTTTTTTCCCTGCTTATTTATGCTTTTTATGAGTGGAAATATCTGTCTTGTTTGCAAAGACTGTTGGTAAAGAGCTGGATATTGACCCCTTCTCCCCAGTCACATAAGAGACAAAAAGGCTTGAATTGCCTGTGATCTGCTGTTCTTCCAGTCTGAGGCTTTGCTCAACTGCTGTATTAACCCAAATATTCAACCCTGAATTAGTTCCCTTCAGCCAGCAATGGTTTGCACATCAAACTGACACCCTTAGAGCAATGTCTGTTTTGATTGCTACGTGAATGAGTATACCCAATCTAGTTTTAATCTTGGTAGTTTGTGTCCTGGTGCAGCGAAGATGTATTTACACAGTTCAGCTCCTCAAGTAAGAGCTTGCATTCTTTGGCAGCTTTGTTCAGTGTTTCAGTGTTTAAATTTGTGCCACTATTTCCTGATTCATTGGCCAGTGTAGTTAGATTAAATCCAGCTTGGCAATGAGCCTAAAAGCAGTGC
This sequence comes from Caprimulgus europaeus, assembly GCA_907165065.1. Next base: position 17,038,733 of record OU015526.1, read on the forward strand.
ATTCATTACACCCATTGCCACGTAAGTTTACTCCTGCAGGGTGGAAACACTTTCAACCTCAGCAACTAGTTCATCTGAGCTGTATATAACTGACTGCACCTCACAATAAAGAAATAATCCACCAATTTGGCACAGCCTAAACCTTTGTGCATTCATATTTTCCTGGTGTCAAAACTTCTTCTGGGGATTCAAAAGAGTAGTCATGATTTTCTGTAAAGAACAGTGAAAATGTCCCAGAAAGGCTCAACTTACTATGTGCTAAGAACGATTGGACATGGTTCTCTCGCATGAATGATACATCACCACTTTGGATACAGCTGAGTTGATGTACTTGATGGAGTTTGCAAAAACTTTGCTGTAGACCTACCTACTTGCCAAGATCAACTCTTGAGTTCCTGCCTAAAGTCAGGCTTTGATTTCACCATGTGCACACAGAGTTTGTGAGAAATTACTCCGATAAAATATACTTTCAGCAACTGTTAGTTCACCAACATATTTGAAAAAAGTTGTGATGCACAATAAAACATTTCCCAGGAAATCTCTTAAACATTTCATATCTACTTAAAAAGAAGGTCCAGATTTAAGTCCTTGTCTGTGTCCTAACAAGCTAGCCATTTTCCAGAGGCTATTTCTCTAACATCATTTGCCAAATGCAAAGTGAAAAATGCCTGAAATAATCACAGTTTTCATAGCCTAAGAAAACTGTCTTCCATTTAGTATGGAACATATATAAGTGGAAAAGTTTGGAAGGGTTCACAACAGCTGATTTTAACCCTCCCTTTTTTGGAGGGAAAAATATTTTTGAGTACATAAACTCTAAATAATACCATATTATTTATGGGATATCCCATGTGTCCAAGATTATTTTTTTAAAGAAAGCAATAAAATTGCAGTTTTTCAGTCAACTTTATTTTACACATACAAGCTTTAACCTTCACTTTATTTGCTGAATGGGTGGGTCATGACTCATCGACATAATCTCTTCAAAGTCTGCCAGCCTGGTTGCCTTCCCTAATGGTATTGCTTTTTTTGTGCATTGATACAGTGACAGTTGAGAAAAATGCTTATTCTTTGAAAGGTCAGTGTACAGCTTAATCTACATCACAGCAATCAGTTTCTGCAAAGCCTATTGCTGGAACATAGTTTTTAACCTTTTTACATCTCAGCTTTTCAGTCCTCTTTTCACTTACTGTGCTCTGGACTGACACGGCAGCTACTTGACGTTAAAGTTTGAATTCTTCTCTCCAAAACGCTAAGTTTGGTAAGGTCAGTATATCTGTTCTTCCTTGTCCTCAAGAGTATTTTAATGAAAGACCAGCACTACACAGCTCAGTGCTAAAAGGATTACAGAAATTGCAGAGCACAGCACTCCTGACTCTATGTTATATGGAGAATCAAAGCCAAAAGTGGTCTGTTTTTTCACTACAAATAACGTTTGCATCCCATCATGACTGTACAGAACCTTGAGAGGTCTTTCTATCTACCCATCTGCAGTATTGTTTTCCTGCCATTTGCCATCAAGCTGTGGTCAATAAGCAACCCAGGGCAGAACAACTTGTTCAGTGTAGAGTATACAATCAGCATTGAAAACAACTACATTAACATTCCTTTGCCTTAAGGCCTTCAAAACAGTATTGTGCTTTTGAGCATGTTTCATGCTGTGTATGCACACACACACAAACACACAGGAGGAATACACACTATTGGAAAAACACAATATTTTTATATTGCAAGTTTTTTCAAGGCAATTGTAGAAATAATTTAGGCTGGCCAGACAACCAGTGAGACAATCAGCAGAAAGGCAGTGAACCACATAGAATCCTACCACATGACTCTACTTGAAATTTATTATGTGAATTAAATAATACAGTTCAAAACCTTTTTATATCACTTTGCTGTTCTCCCTTGGCACAAGACAATGAATTAGACAGCTGTCACCTTGTCTGCAAATAATGTTCAAAGCTAATTTCTTTGAAGATGTTCCTTTATGTGCATTTGAGTAAGACGAATGTAGATAATTAAATATTAAGATATTTAAATCAAGTTCAATATAGTCAACAGCCAAAGTAAATTACTGCCTTGTACTGAATCTTCATAACATGAATCTGCTTGTTTTGTTTTGCTTTGTCTTACTCTATTCAGAAGACATTACCAATGAATTGTAGCTGGTGCTGGATACAGTGTTCAGGTGACAACCTCTTTTTTGTCAAACAACCAGCCAAATTTTTCCCTGGTTTGTGTCTTGTTGGACATGGCATAAGATGCAAGATTTGAGAATCATATTCTGATGTGAGATTGTATCCTGTGCTAAATGACTGAGCAAAAAATTGGAGTGAAAGCCCTTCTGAGGTCAGGGGGAACAACCAGAAGCTACGCCCTCTGTATAAACAGCAATGCCAAGGAGAAGGATGACCACAAGGCCAGAGAAAAATATCAGAGAAAGTTCAACAAGATTTTTAATGTCCATGGAGAGGAAATCATGGTATTGGTGTTTAATATCCCAATTGCATATCATGAAAGTCAAAGGGTGTCTTGTAATAGGGCTTTGCCAGACACATTAAGATGGAGCACACAGTGGTTTTGCCTCGGTAGAAGGAGATGCTGAGCTAACTGTACTAGAACTGAGCCTGAGCTCCCAGCTCTCACATGCCACTAAGTTACATTAATGGGATTTATTACTCAGACTTGTCAAATGTGTGTGTCACATGACAGGCAATATGAATCATTAACTGATTGGGAAACTGTTCAACATGGAAGCAAATATGGTTACTTTTTACTCCATGAATTTTATGCTATGCACTTAAGCATTCACACTCTAAGATATTTCAGAGCCACAAATCATTTGCAGCCATCATCCATAGCCTATGAATGTGACCTGAGTCTATAGGAAAGTAGGCACCTCTATCTAACTAAAATAAAATTTAGTTCATATTTGTTAACACTAACACTAAAATGGGGCCAGGGAGCTGGGGGGAAGGTGGGCATGCATATAAGCTCTCAATTCAAACAGCTGTATGGAGGTGAGAACAGCAGGACTGTTCAAAAGTGACACTGTTTTTTCCTTACTTCCAAGCTGTTTTGTGTACCATACGTTGTTATGTCAAGTCATCTCATGTGCAGACTGGTTTGGTTGGATTATTTGAGTCTCACACTCCCTGGGTCAGGACAATGTTGCCAAAAATACACATTTAACAGTGTCAGGATAGAGACTCTTCTCCACTTGCATCCCCTTTCTGCTACCTTCAGCCCATAGTTTTATGAGTGAGAATGAAATTAGGTAATGTAATGGGATGCTGAAAAATAAAGGATTGCATGAAAACAATAAATTTGCTCTATTTCTTAGCAGGTCATTTCCAGGCATCCTAATAATACAATATATTGTCAAGCATATATTGTTCTTGTAAGGAAGATGTAGCCTCATTTTGGAATGGCACTGGTACACTGCAATACATTTGCAGCCTTTACATTTCAGTAATTAAGTTATTTATTGGAGAACTACTCTATAAATTCCTCCCAAATGGGCAGTAAAAAAAAAAAGCATATACACACATACTGTGCTTGAGTGATTTATTGGGACTGGTCACCTTTAAGCTATGCAGCAAAATAATGACTCCTGCAAGTCAGACGGCTAGTTTTGGTGACATGTATACTAAACAGTTGCCATGTAATACCTCCCTGTAAACTGATACATTGCAAGTTGTCACTGCTCTTTGCAGTATAAAAATTGTGACAAACATACTGGAAGAGTGATCTATTTTCTCTTTTAGCTGACTGTTCTTCCAAGACTGTAAGGGGAATAACAAGCATGTTTGTAATTAAAGATAACACACAATTCTTCTGTGTTATCTTTTTACCTACAAAACCCCAGGGTAAAATAGCTTTAGCACAAAAAGAAACACATATGGAGCTGCTGGTGGGATATTCTCTGCGTGAAGTATAGCTTAGAGAGAGCAAAAAATTTGAGCATAGATTCTAATAACAGAAAAATAAATAGGATTCCATCTTGTGCCTCTGTGTGCTCAGTACACTTGTATAATTGCTGTCTCCAAAGTGCTTAAATAAAACTTCTTCTGGGCAACCATTACCTGCTATTATCATCTAGAGAGATGAGACGGCCTGTAGTCTCCATTCACCGTCCTCAGTCATCAGCAAACCCTCTCACTGTGTGGAGACTTTTAGGTATTCCCCTTCCACAAAGGCCAAGCCAAGGCAGTGAGAAGGTTTTCTGCTGACTCCTATGGGTGCATGGATGTGATGGAGCCAACAGGAAAGTGCATGGTCTTAGAAAACTTCAGATTTGCAGACAAAACATGAATATTAGTCCTGAGAAGCAGCACAGAGATATTAATATTTTTCAAACAGAAGGAAAAAGGGGTACATGTTACCAGGACATTTTAACTGAAGATGATATGTTTAACAAAGATCTCCTTGTTCAGAGAAGCTTGGAATTTCTTGAGTGTTTTTCAGCAAAGCTCTCTGCCATGGCCATGCCTTGCTCAGAGGGCATGCAGAAGCACATATGGCTTGAGGAAGCTCTAAAGTCTGTCTCACTACATCTGTGCATGAAAGATCAGGCCCTAGTCCTGATGCTGTCTGATCTTCAGGCTGGTCATATATAGGCTTGTGAAGCCTCTTCTCTTCTGTAGAGCCAAGGCTGCATGACACGTCTCAGGAGCAACCCCTTGGTATCCAATTCAGAAAACAAGCTAGTTCTCATTAATAAGGATCATCTTACCATTGTCACCTCTCACTTTTCCCACACTGAATAATCACAGCTGTCCTTTCTAGTTTTAAAATCCACTGATTTATGACCCTGGACTTAAAATTTGTCAAGGCTTTGGAAATTTAGGTCAAGGATTTTTGTTCTGATCAATCTTTATATTTTAATATGACACAAACACACAGTTTTGCCAGTTACGTCAGGAAGCAATCCCATACCCATGCTTTAACTGGAAAAAAAGAGCACCAGTTCATTATACTCCAATTTATTAAAATGCCTCGGTAACTCCCAATGGGAACCATGCACAAATTTTTACATGATCATGGAAAAACTTTTGAGAACAAAATAACAATCTGGTATGTGACATCTTTTAGACAATATAATGGAAAAGACCCTGGCAATTTTATGTGGACTTTATGGAAAATAATGAAGTATAGAAAATGTATGAGTAGAGCACTATCAATGAAACTCTGCAGTCAAATTATTTTTCTACCAAACTCTAACTCCTGCTTCTTGATGCATAGCGTATATCACAGCCTAGTATTTCCCAGTAGAGCCCATAACAGTAAGAACTATTGATTAAATGTTAACCCCCTGACTTGGAAAGTTGAAATTTCACAAAGTGCATCCCATTACCAGCAACGGTAATGTGTCAAGAAAGATAAACAATTTCAAATGGTTGCTGCAATATAAATTTTTTTCTGTGGATTTGAATTTATATTTTAAAAGTTCAAACTAATTTTTCACTGTGTATAATTGTAAAACAAGTACATTTCAAAATACAGTATGGGATAGTGTAACTTATGCACACACTCGCACACACACATATTTTTACAGAAGTGATAAAATATTATTTGCAAATTAGTAAAGAGAAAAATAAATATCAATCTACTTATGGATTTTAACATACTGTCATCCTAAAATGTGTGTGTGTGTTTTCGACTACTCGCCACAATAAGATTGGCAGTTTCTAATAATTGGGCATTTGCACATATAATTATGGGAATTACACAAACTCTTTAAGTATATAAATGTGCATACAATGTATTTCTTTTTACCTTGAAGTAAGTTAGTTTACTCTGAATTTCTTCATTGGTTTTCTTTCTGAGATTCAACTTCTTCCTGGCAATTTTTTTTTCCTAAAACCTTGACATCTTATCTGTAAAACAAGCGCACATGTTTTCATTTTTCTAATGAAATATTTATGAGAAGTAGGATTTTCTTTATCTGAAGAAAATATATAATTTAAATCAGAAAATGTTCAGCTCCTACAAGCATAATTGGCAAATTTAGAAATAGGCAATTCTCAAAATATTCATTCAGATGAAAATCTCTGGGGTTCACACAGCAGAGCAATAACTCAGGGTGAAAAATACTGGAATTCTCTGTACTGGTTTCTCTGGGTGGATACTATTTTTGACTTCATGATGCAACAAGGATTTTATTCACAGTGCCTTATATTAATAATGCTGTTATCAGAGATGGCTTCAAGTGAAAAAAAATTGAGTTGTAGAAATTATAGAACTAGGTCAAAACTTTGTGATTTTGTCCATTTGATTTAGTTCTTTTTCTCTTAACTGAATAAGAAAATAGTATCACTGATTGTAAGCATTACTATTAGTTTCATTAATGCTCGAGACATCAACGCTCAAAGACATTTAGATGCTTTGGTTTCATTAGAAGCTACCTCTTAAATATGTCAGAGGACAGATGTGTCTACATTTCCCAGTGGCACTGAATGAAAACACAGCATAATGAGTCAGTGTGTAAAGCACTGTTGTATTTGCCTCAGAAATATTTGTAGGACATCCAAAAAACATCTTCAGCAACAGAATGTCGTGGTCAGGGACTCTGTACATCAAGTCCATGTTTGCACAGTAACCCGTAAGGTTAGCCCTTTGGAAAGCCCTTACCAAGGTGTAGTCAATGGCAACAATATGAGGGCTTCCATTTATCAGGAATGGTGTAAAACTTAAGCACTGTACTAAATAAGGTGGAAACATATGAGAAGTCCTACAGAGTTTTACCTTTCATTCCACTATAGTGGAACTTGTGATCTTATGGAGTGTGCTTTTGATTTCCTATTTTTTTTTATCTAAATCTATTCAATCAATTACTTTAATTTATTCTCTGCACAGGCTGCAAGTTATTGTATGTCAAGTTTTCAGTCCTTGCAAACAGTACAAGGCAATATTCATCATAGAGAAGAGCCTTGAAATGCTTTCTGGGATCTTGATCTTCCTGTCTCCCTCCACTACTGAGGAGTTATTTTTGATGCTAAGAAAGAATGAGATAGTGGTCAGAAGTAATTTTACATTTTTAGGAATCTTGATATATTTTTCATAATCATACTGTAATTATTGAACATTACAAAGGTCCAGTTTAATCAATGGACAAATTACAATGAGTAGCAAAACTATAGGCAAAAATAATTTGATATCACTGCACAAATCCAACCTGAGGCTTTATCAGGGATGGTATCACAACAAAGAGCCAGCGTTTCTGACCGGATTGCTTTAAAACCCAGGGTAACTGGGACGCACTGTACAAGCATATGGTGCCTCAGTTCCCTTTGCTCCCCTTTTGTTCTCTATACTGGGCAATCAGCCACAGCTTTTGTCCTCAGTAAGTTCACTGTGCAAGGGGACAGGTCAAAGGCAAAAGGCACAGGAAGGAGGTTGCTGGGTGCATTTCTCAGTGTGGACACACTTTCTCAATCTGAGCCTGTGTGGATTAGCCTTTCTAGACCTCCACTGCCTCATCTGTGTAACAACTAGAATAAAACCAGGTGCCTTGGTTCTCCCTCTCTTTGCCTTAGACTACCCAAAGGATGGCCACCTGCTATTAAGAAGACAGCAACAGCTCTCTCCTTCTATGTAATAAGCAAGGGTTAAAGCATGCATACCAGAAGTGGGAAGTCTGGGGTTTTAGGCCCCTTATAGCCCCATCAGAAAACCTACATTTTCCATTTCCCTTGGAAATGCCCAGACATGTCCAGAACTGTCCCTGGGAAGTGCCCAGACTGTCATGCTGTGATTCAGATGGGACATTTGGTTCTCCTGCTGGGGCTGTGACTGCTGAGACAGGCATGGAAAATTGATGGAGCTGGAAAGAGAAGGCAATGGTCAGGAAGGAGCCTGACACTCTGAACTCTGTGCTGTCATGCTGAAGAGAGCAGAAATAAAAATGTGTTCCAGAAAGTATTAGACCAATTCATAGACGATAGGCCCATCAGGAGTTATTCAGTACAAAGGCAGGGACAACTTCATCTTGCTCAGAAAGTCTTCAAATCACTGATTGCTGGGGGAAGATGCATATCAGTAGAAGGATATTTTCACATTTATCTCCTCTGTCATGCTTTTTCCTGAGCATTGACTCAGAACAGGGAGCTGGGTTAGCCAGACTCCAGGCCTGAATCAGAAGGGCTACTCTACTGGAACTTCTGCAAGGGAGGTGGCTCCAGCTCTTAACCTTCTTCATGTCTTTTATATTAAATAGTGATTGGCAGGAGGGAGTGGGAGGGCATCAAAACAGCAGAAATAATCCCACAGTCAAGGTCAACCTCAAGTAAAAGCAGGAAACGTATAGGAGAAACAACCAAGAATGAGGGGAGACAGTTCAATCTCAACACTACACCAAATCTTAGTGATTCTGTCATCCTTGCAAATGTGTCAATGCATGTCATTTTGGGCTGGATGCAGTTGTGTGATGTGCATGTTTCTCACAGGGAACAGAGGACAACATTCATTTCACACAGATCACTAAACAGCTGACAGATGATAATGACTTCATGTCACAGGTGACCCAAAGGTGAAGGTCTCCATATCTCATTACACAGCCCCTCAGCTGTCCAGTAATCCCAAGTACTTTTTGTCAGGCCCACACTTTTTTGTTGGGGAAGAAAGCATTTAATCATGCAGAATATTTCTCTCCTTTTGCCAGATCACATTCCTTCAGGATGGGAAACCCCTCGGGCTTTTCAGGTCTGAGATACCATATTTTGAAGGTTATTTTCACCAGCTTGTAAAGCCTGAAGCGGGCATCACTAGTCCCAGGCACACAGAGCTCTAATTGAAAACGTTCCCAGCAGCTCTGTATCTACATATACACATCCTGATTATGGCAAAGCTCGTGAATAATCACTGGTATGAACTTGTTCCTCATTGTCACAAGTTCAGGAAGGCAATAGGGATCCAATTGCATCACTCGATCCCTCTGCATGGCAAAGATGACAAAGTTCCCATTTTCTAAAAATAATTACATAGCCCAGTGTGAGTTTGTGCTGCAAAGGACGCCAGGATGACTCACAAGCACAGAGATTATGAAAATGTATTCGTGCTGCAGCATTAGGATTAAGACAGAGTGAAGTTGTAAATATTCAGCTTCACTTCAGGATTCACCTCAGCTCTTCAAACTTCTGTCTAACCTCATTTGCAAAATTAACTCTGCATTGTTGTTTCCTTAAGCACCCAAAATATTCCCTTCTAGAAGCTTTTACATGTGATGCAGCAAATTCTACTTTTAATGCTGTGCTCTCCCTCCCTTGTTAACATATGTGGTGTTCAAAGGAGGAAAGAATAAGCCAGGCAATTTCTGTTTTCTGACCCCATGAATCTAAAATGAGATGGTTTCATTGTCTTTCTTTATCCACACTGTAATTGCTGTTCCTGGTGTATTTCCAGAATGCACCTCTCTGGGGATCCACACACAACCACAGTATATTAGAATATTTCTATGCTTTTGTTTTCTTCATGGTTCTGCAATGCTTTTCTTTCATATGCCTGATCCTCACTAGCACATACTAGAGTACTTCTGCTGAAGTCAATGAAATACCATTTATTTGTGCCTGCTGAGAATTTGATGTGAGGCCTTTGCTTTATCTGTGTTGTACCACAGCCTAAAAAGTTTACTGCATATTTTGCTTTCTTAAGAGCATAAATATATATAGTCACACATGCAAACTACATATCAAACACTTAAGTAAAATTTATATGACCATTTACTGATTATGCAAAAGTAAAGGGAGCATTAATAACACCAAGAAAATTATTTTCAACATCCTAAATAAACCCAGTTACTGAAAGGTATAAAGTGAAATATCGTCTCAAGATGGCACAGAGATCAGGATCAGTAACATTCACAGTATTTTCCAGAAAACTGATGTCTTTCTTATTGGTTACTCTGATCTTCCAAATCAACACTTTCAAAGGCATTGACAGGTAAAATTTAGGGTTAGGTCTGGTCAAACTGGGTATGTTCATTTTAAGATAAATTTGTAATTTTTTTTTTCCATCATCAGTAGAAAAGAAAGCTTTGGAAACATTGCTATAACAGTAAACTTTTTACCTTCAACATGATATTGAGGAAAAATGTTTGTACTAATTGCAGAATACAGCATTTATATCAAAATACAGACATTTTTACCTTCTCATTATACAGCTATGGTTTTGTATTATTTTATTTCATTATATTCAGTAGCAGGTCTGTATAAATGTTGTATCACGTAATGCCTAAAGCTGATATGCCATGGAAAAACAAAGTATATGTATATTTATAGAACTAAAGAATTCAAAATGTAACTCTGAACTCTTTCAACAATAGTAATTCTAAACCAAAATGCTTTCAACTGCATTTTTTTCCTTGGTGGCTTTGATTTAAATAGCTACACACTGCAAAACATCCTAGTGCTTCTATATACTATTTTCCAATAAATTACTTTGACAAAATTTTTAGACTAAGTGTGTTCAAGTTGGAGAAGAGGTAGCTGACAAATGTGACTGAGATAATAACAAGAAACTGTATTTTTTTGCCCATGAAATCAGCCAAGCAACGGAGCAGCTGTCCAGAGAGGCTGTGAAATCCCCATCCTTGGAGGCTTCGACAACCCACAAAGTCCTGAGCAACCTGGTCGGATCTCACAGATGCCAAGTTTTTGGCAGGAGGTTGCATTGCAGACCTCCTGTCGTCCCTTTCAACCTAAACTGTCCTACTATCGTCCAGTCCTAGGAAATGTGAATTATATTGTAGAGCTACCAATGCTTTCCAGTGTAACTAAGGAGCTACATTTTTGGTTACTCATAGAATGTTATTTCTTTAAGAATGTTATTTCTTTACACAAGTCACCAATAGGAGCTGCTTTAACTGGCTGGATATATTAATGACACTCTTCTGAGAAAGGTATAAACTCAAATCAATAAGTACAAAGTTTTCTGGAAGACCGCTAAAACTTCCAGCCCAGAAATTCTAGCAGATGCATGAAATATCATGGACAGTGTGTTACCATGATTTATAACAGGGATATTGAAGGGTCAGAAAGAAAACAAGACGGTAGATATACCATTAGGGAAAGAGGAATAGACAGGCTCAGGAGCTACTGGTCTGGTACAGCTCTCACTGAATCATGTGCTTCACAGCTACAAATCGAACTGTAGTAATGGAGCCTTCCAAAGCCAGACTTCAGGACTGCAATGCTGAATGTGAACCATCATCAAAGAAAGACCACATTTTTATTTCAGCTTCACAAATGCCAAACTATTTGTGTTCTGTCTTATCCAAAATATATAGCAATATCACATGAACATCTTGGAATTATTTAATATGATAAAATTAATAATCTAAAATAAATACAGAGGCACAGAATGATTTAAACCAGAGTCAGAAATGCAGGCATCTCCAAAGATGAAATTGCTTTTCTCCTGCAACCCTTTGCTCTCACCTGCATTCTCAAAAGCCTAGGATAAAAGATAAACTTTATGTTCAGCCCACTCCTATGAGTACATTTGGGATATTGTAAAATATTGCTTTCACCCTACAGACTTTCACCTTTCTGTCCAATTATAGTCTTATTATTAGTGAAATCCTCTGAAGTTGAGGATACAAGTGGAAGTAGCTATGAATTATCTACACCTGCTCAATTTTGGAAGCTGAGATCCAACTTTTAGCTTCTTCAGTTCAGGTCCATGAATAGTCACTCTTTCTCTTTGGGAGGCTGATATTTTGGCCCAATCTGGGCCTAAATATTTTGCCTCAAGCTCATCTATTTTGGACAAAACCAGGAAGAGTAAGTACTGTGTTCACTTGTAGAGGAAACATGTGAAGATCTCCTCCCCTGAAAAAAAATAAAACATTTGAACCAAAGTAGCAAAGCAAAAGAGTGAGGGTACATACAAAGAGTAGAAAATGTGATTATAAAATGATTTTCTGTGCCCTTTTTAGAGCTGTGGGCAATGCCCAGGCCAGCTACCTGCAGAACATAGCACTGCTTTGGCTTGTGCCGCAGTTTCATCAGAGCCTTTCGGCACAGAATCACAGAATGGTTGAGGTTGGAAGGGACCTCGGGAGGTCATCTAGTCCAATCATCCTGCTCAGGCAGGGACCCCTGGAGCACATGAACCAGGATTTCATCCAGATGGTTTTTTAATATCTCCAGGGAGGGAGATTCCACAACCTCTCTGGGCAACCTCTTCCAGTGCCCAGTCACCCTCACAGTAAAGAAGTTCTTCTTTATGTTCAGGTGGAACTTCCTATGCTACAGTTTATGCCCATTGCCTCTCATTGCCTTTACTGTTGGGTGCCAATGAGAAGAGTCTGGCCCCATCCTCTAGACACTCTCCCTTTAGACATTTATAAACATTAATCAGATCCCTTTTGAGTTGTCTTTTCTCCAGGCTGAACAGGCCCAGCTCCCTCAGCCTTTCCTCACATGAAAGATGCTCCAGTCCTTTAATCATCTGAGTCACCCTTCGCTGGACACGCTCCAGGAGTTCCATGTCCTTCCTGTACTGGGGAGCCCAGAACTGGACACAACACTCCAGGTGGAGGCTCACCAGGGCTGAGTAGAGGGGAAGGATCACCTCTCTCTCAACCTACTGGCAACACTCTTCCTAATCCAACCCAGGATATCGTGAGCCTTCCTGCCCACAGGAGCACACTGCTGGCTCATATTTAACTTGTCCACCAGGACTCCCAGGTCCTTCTCCTCCGGGCTACTTTCCAGGAGGTCAGCCCCCAACCTGTACTGGTGCATGGGGCTACTCCTTCCCATATGCAGGACCTTGCACTTTTCCTTGTTGAACCTCATGAGGTTCCTCTCTGGCCATCTCTCCAGCCTGTCGAGGTCCCTCTGAATGGCAGTGCAGCTGTCTGGCGTATCCAATGCTCTTCCCAGTTCAGTATCATCAACAAATTTTCTGAGGAGACACTCTGTTCCTTCATTTAAGCCATTGATGAGTAGGTTGAACAACACTGGACCCAGTATTGACCCCTGGGGGACACCACTAGATATAGGTCTCCAACTTGATTCCACACCACCAATGACAACCCTCTGAGCTCTGCCATTCAGCCAGTTCTCAATCCACCTCACCATCCAATCAAGTCCACACTTCTTGAGTTTGCCAATGAGGATGTCATGGGAGACAGTATCAAAAGCCAAGTATACAACATCCACTGCCTTCCCCTCATATGTCACAGAAGGCAATCCGGTTAGTTAAGCATGATTTCCCTTTGGTGAATCCATGCTGACTACCCCTGTTGACCTTGTTGTCTTTCACATGCTTAGACATGGCCTCCAGGATGAGCTGTTCCATTATCTTTCCAGGGATTGAGGTAAGGCTGACCAGCCTGTAGTTTCCTGAGTCCTCCTTCTTAACCTCCTTGAAGACAAGGGTGACATTGGCCTTCTTCCAGTCTTAAGGAATCTCTCCTGATTGTCATGACCTCTGAAAGATGATGAAGAGTGGCCTAGCAATGAAGTCAGCCAGCTCCCTCAGCACATGTGTGTGCATCCCATCAGGGCCCATGGACTTGTGGGTATTAAGGTTGCATAGTCAATCTCTAACCCAATACTCATTGACCAAGGGAAAGTTGCAGGAGAAAGTACAAAGGATTTGCTGGCTGGGATTCTCACCTCAGCAAACGCACCCCTTGTTGCACAGTGTGGTACTGAAATGGGTCATGGATCCCAGGGCAGCTACAAATACTACTCATCAGAAAACCAAATTGGGAGAGATTCTGATTTAGGGAGCGAATCCCAGCAATTTGTTGATCCTAACTGCCTGTATTTGGTTTGCATGGCCAGGTTTTGGTAGCAGGGGGGGTGGCTTTTATGAGAAGCTGCCAGAAGCTTCCCCCATGTCCAATATAGCAAATGCCAGCTGGATACAATACAGACCTGCCACTGACCAAGGCCAAGCCAATCAGTAATGGCTCTGTGATAACAGAATTAAGGAAAAAAGAGAAGAGAAAAAAAAAAATAGCTGCACACTTTGCAGCAAGAGAGAGGAGTAAGAAGATGTGAGAGAAACAACTCTGCAGACACCAAGGTCAGTGAAGAAGGAGGGCGAGAAGGTGCTTCAGGCGTTGGAGCAGAGATTTCCCTGCAACTTGTGGCGAAGATTATGGTGAGGCAAACTGTCCCCCTGCAGTCCATGGAGGTCCATGGTGGAACAGATGACCACCTGTAGCCCATGGAGGACCCCAAGCCAGAGCAGGTGAATGCCTGAAGGAGGCTGTGACCTCGTGGGAAGCCCACGCTGGAGCAGGATCCTGTCAGGACCTGTGGCCCGTGGAGAGAGGAGCCCACGCCGGAGCAGGTTTGCTGGCAGGACTTGTGACCCCGTGGGGGATCCACGCTGAAGCAGTCTGTCCCTGAAGGACTGCACCCCATGGAAAGGATCCATGCTGAAGCAGTTTTTGAAGAACTGTCGTTTATGGGAAGGACTCACATTGGAGAAGTTGGTGGAGGACTGTCTCCCGTGAGAGGGACCCCACGCTGGTGTGGGGGAAGAGTGTGAGTAGTCCTCCCCCTGAGGAGGAAGGAGCAGCAGAAAAAATGTGTGATGAACTGGCCCCACCCCCTATTCCCTGTCCCCCTGTGCCACTGGCGGGGGAAGGTGGAAATCAGGAGAGAAGTTAAGCCCGGGAAGCAGGGAGGGGTGGGGGAGGTATTTTAAGATTTGGTTTTATTTCTCATTATCCTCTTCTCTGATTGGTAATAAATTAAATTTCTCTTTTCCCCCAAGTTGAGTCTCTTTTGCCTGTTGCAGTAACTGGTGAGTGATCTCTCTCTGTCCTTATCTCCACCCATGAGCCTTTCATTATATTTTTCTCCCCCTGCCCAGCTGAGGAGGGGAAGTGATAGAATGGGCTTTGGTGGGTGTCTGGCATCCAGCCAAGGTCAACCCACCATACTGTCCATGATACTCCAGTTCAATGGACTTAGCAGCTTCATAATCTGTACAAAATGTTGTGTGCAAAACAATACAAAACAGTAACTATTGAAGTTTGTGTAAGTGTTTTGCATCAGCCCTAACCATAAGCATGGCCCTATTATGCTCAGTGCTTCAAACATGTAAATTCTTCCTGCCTCAGGAATTTGCAGTCTCGTGACTATGGGGCAGATCACCACAGTCATCTTGGTACCTGCAAATGCATACGGATGCCCACTGCAGATTTCAAAATGAAGAGGTGGAAAACACAGCTTCTAACTTCAGCCCTCTAAAACATAACTGTCTTGTCTAAACCAGTTTTCTAGGCTACTCTCCTTCCAACAGCAGAAGGAGATATATAAGCATCTCTCAAGGCAGAATCTTTGCATCCTAAAACAGGTAGCATGAATCATTTTATGGGACACCTACCATGTGTATAGGTATATAAATTTTGAAGCCAGATGTAGGAGACACTTCTCATGATTCTAAGGAAAAGCATCTGGAAAAAAAAACCAACAAAACAAAACATTAAACTCTACCATCTGAATTTTTTAAAACATAGAACTAGATATTATATTAAATTCTTAAATAACAGAAAAAATAGTTCCCCTATAATACCTTTTCGTCTTTTTTTATTCCTTTGTGAAACTTTTTAATAGCAAAAATGAAATCTATTATCTTTTTAGACTGAAATTTTCTTCTCTTTTTTTCTGCCTCTCCAGCTTTTTAGAACTGCCTACAGTTTTAAATTTTCCAAAAGAATAATATTTTGAAATGTATTGTTGGACTTTATAACAGTGCCTGAAAGTATACCTGGAGCATAATTATTTCCAAAAAGAAGAGAGAGAGGAAGTAAAAAGAAGAAGTGGAAGGGAAAAGCACACATTTTTCCCACAGACAGAAGTGATGAAATGCTACCTGTTCCACTTCAATACAGTATGAAAAAGGAAGTGGGTAAATTTTTTTAAATATAAAATATTCAATTGCAAAGCTTTTTTATTGTTCCATTTGAAGTCCTAAATAAACCTTATTTATTTATTTCTCTACACTTTACAGTCATAACTGATTTGAACACTTTATTCTTTTTTCTTTTTCTTTTCTAAAAAAACGCAAAAAACCTGCTTATAGCTAAAATGGGATACTTGTAAGAATTTGCAAAGACAGTAAAGAATCTTCCCATTCAAAACCCAGGGCATTCAAAGAGATGTATGGAACCTTATCAACCCGGCCAGCCACACACGGCTTACAGACTGCCAGCAGACCTTTAGTGCAAAACTAGTCACCTAGAAAAAGTCAGAAGAGCAGACTAGGTTCATACTGCTATTGATCTACAGTCAAAAACTCTTGTGTGTTTGACAAGGGTTTCTGCAGCAAAGTAAGCCACAGTCAGAGCATATAAGTAAATATTTATATTGAGGCACTGTCCCCAACATTAACAAGGTTGTGTTAAGGTTATATTCAAGTCATCACCACCACTTGCTGGTTTTGCAAATCCTGTATAACTCCCTTAATAATCAGGCACTGAGCAGATAAGGTGGTGTTCTAAACCACAACTGACTGCTAGAAATTGGAAGGATAAATCTATGAGAAAAGAGCTGAACATAATTGTACCTAATTTATAATGGCCTTTCTGCAGTAAATAAAGTGAATATAGGGAAACTGAATAAGCCAGGAAAAGGGTAGTGTGGGGGACAAGACGACATCTCAAGTGTTACAAATCCTCTATGGTTTGAATTGATTGCAAATGAGGTGTTCCCACTATGTTTTGCTGTTTTTTTTTCTAATCCTATGCTCCCTTTCACTGTTAAGAAAAGGCTAATGCTGATACATCCCATGCAGTGCAGGGATTCCTCACAGAATGTGAAAGGCAACCAAGGTAAATCAGAACCAGGACATATATTAGTTGCTGAAAATTTCTAGGCTACAGCATTAATTTTAAATCTGTGTCTTATCCCTTTCACCTTAATGCAGACTGAATGTTCATCAATGTACTGCTTATTGACCTTGTGTTTATATACTGAAGCAAAGCTCTGAATTTTTTCTTACCTTTATTGTGTTTATAATATACTTTGCAAAGTCTACATCTCAGAATAGGCTGTAATGCTGAAATGCATTGTAAGGATGTAAACAAAACATTCAAGAGCTGCAGAATTGAGAACATTCCCAAAGAACTCAGCTTAAAAATATATTTTAGACATCATAAAAAACACCTTGAATCATGTTGTTTCTTGCTCTGAATAAAGGCAATAAAGATTCTGACTTCAGAGCCATTTAACTAAAGCACATTTCTAATACTATAGTCCACTGAGCTCCATAATCCTTTCTTTCTTTGATTTCTAATGTTCTGCATTTAGCAATCAACCGGTTTGTTCTGGTGGGTAATAGGAATAGTATTTATGGGCGAGAAACACTCCGAACAGCTCTTGTCCTTGAGAAGCCATTCGCTGCACTTGCATTCCTCATACGCTATGCTTTGTCATATTTAAGAAGCTGTTCACATGTACATTACTGTGTCTTCAATTACAGAGACAAAAACCTTTATTTTTCCAAACCAGAAAGCACACTATACTTATGTATTCCTGAATAATTTTCAGAAAAAATTTTGGTGGGTAGTTCTGAGTGCTTAGTGCACAGTCCATCTCTTCAGTATTGGACAAAGATATGAGAGATGCTTAAAGGATTGGGAAAATGTGCTACAGGAACAGTTGTCTATAGGTTTTAAATACAACAGTGTCTGGTACAAAGAAATAAATCAGTAGAAACTTCTTACATTTTACACCTTTTTTTAATGGAGATTTTTTTATTTTGTAATGTAGAGGAGCTAAACATAACGTTGATAATGGCTCCACAAGAGATTGCATCTCTAGCTGAGTATTGCCACTGCAGAGGCATTTTAAGAAATTTGGCCTAGCAGGCTTCCTCCTGCCGTGGTAGAAGATGTTTCAGTCAAGATCTCACATCTGTGGGAACCTTAGCTCTTTTACAGAATCACAGGATTGCCTAGATTGGAAAAGACCTTTAAGATCATTGAGTCTAATCACTAAGCCAACACTGAAAAGTCCTTGATTAAACCTTGTCCCTAAGCACTATGTCTATATGACTCTTAAATCCCTCCAGGGATGGGGACTCCACCACTGCCCTGGGTAACCCATTCCAATGCCCAATAACCCTTTCAGTAAAGAAATTCTTACTAATATCCAATCTAAACTTCCCTTGGCACAACTTGAGGCCATTTCCTCTTGTCCTCTCACTTCTTACTTGGTTGAACAGACTGACCCCAACCTCTCTACACCTTCCTTTTCAGGTAGTTGTACCTTTCTTGTTTTTTCTCGATACAGATACTTTCCTGAAATGCTGTTAAACCCCTTTTCTTTCCCTAAGTGTGGATGAAAAGGAAATAAAACCCAGACTGACTAGGATATTTCACAAGACTATAAGGATACATTTTAGTAGAAGTCAGAGAGCTGAACAGAAGCAAATAGAGTAGACAAATTGCAAGTCTCACACAGCTGATAAATCATGATGTCAAAATGTCTGGAACTTCATACCTGCTAGAAAAGAGAGGTATTCCTCATTACCTCACTTCTCTAACACACTGTTAGTGTGCTGTCTTTGCAGTTGACTGAATATTTTTAAGGAATTTATGAGCTGGATCACATGTTCTTTATGAATATTCCCAAGACGTAATCAGTCTACACAGTCTTTGGAAAATGTGTTTTCCTTTCTAGAGTACAGTCTCTCTTCCTCCTTCTCAATCATACCAAGCTCTTCCGTAACTGGTGACCATACAATGGATAGAGGTGGGAATAAGTCATGTGCTCTGCATATTGTCACACCAGAGACAGAGCAACAACAAAACCCCAGAGAGTGTGTTGACTTTGCCTTTCTGGGAATTCCTGCTGTTCTTCTTGATTGTTTTGGGAAACTCCAAGGACTGCAGACACTTCTGCAACCAAAGGGGAAATATCCACACAATATACCTTTTCTTTTCATTGTATGAAGTAAGAAATCTGTACAAGACAACTAAATGGTGTAAATCAGTTTCAAAAAAGAAACATACTTTGACAGGGGCACAGCCACCACTTCCCATCCAGTAGATCCATAGGTCTATCCAGAACACATATGCATTTTTGTTTGTTCAAAAAATCAGTACCGTTTTGCACTTCTAATATTACTGAAAACTCCTTGTAGAAAGCTAAGTATAAAACAAGCAAGGTCAGATAAACCTACAGCAAGCAGCTGAATACCCCAGCTGTAGAAATCTGGAGGCCATCTCTTATAGAGCAAGTTCTATTAAAATACAGATTGTATCAGAGAAGAGATGTAGCTTTGTACTTTAAAACCTGCTTATTGTGCAAAAGATATTAGGCTTATATCAGTGTAGCTGAGATTTTTATGGCAATTTAGATGATGGCAAATTATTAATGTAGAAGTACCTGTTTTATCGAGAATATCACTTTGCTTTTTGTCTGATTTTCATCGTGTGCCATGTGTACAGCAGTTGATCAAAGGCTGTGAATGCATTATCTCTTGCCTCACTTATCATTTCTGAGAAAAGATGAGAAGGAGGAGAAGGGAGGGACAGAAGATGATGATCAGAAATAGAAAAGTTTCAAAGTAGATCAAATAAGGCTGTCCATAATAGTTTCCCTTTAATGAAAGACATCATTAATCAGCTTTAATGGTGGCTAAGAGTGTTGGTGAAACATAAGCTGAAAAAAGCAGTCTTCAAGAATAAATGTACACTGCATTGCAGCAGACATGCGTCTCATTAGTTTAACTCAAATGTCACTAGTTAATGGGGAAAGCGATTTAGCAACTGTCCTACATACTAACACTCTAGTTTCTTCATCAGCCTCTCTCCAGGTACCTGACCAGTGTACTTATGCAACATGCCAACAACAGATATGCATTTATGAATACTTTACAGACCCTTTTTATTTTTTTAACCTCCTATTAAAAAAAAAAAAAAAAAAAAAGGATGGGGAGATAAACAGAACTCTGTTACTGCCTGTGAATGAAACTTTGCCTTGCTTGAAGCCCCTCCAGAAGGATTTACACTTCAGCACAGCCAGGTAACATCTGGGAGATAAAGGGATCAATATGATCAGTGGTATTGGTGCAGTGCCTACCTGAGCCAGAGCGCCTGTGCTTGGCACCAGGTTGAAGAAATACACACCACAGTCATTCCCTTGCCTGTCACAACCTGCCCCACCACGCAGAGTCTGCATGCCAACCTAGCTTATGTCCTCTCATCAAAGGGAGACTGCCAGGCCTGTTAAACGGAGAAACTGGCTTATCTTTTCAATAGTTCCTATAATCACCTCCCCTTAAGAGTGTTGTATACGTGTAATGATGGTAAAGGTGGTGCATCCTCCTCTGCTATTTTACAGAGACAGACAACAGAGCTGTTAACTTGTCCTGCGGCTCCTCTGTGGGCTGGAGCTAGAGCAGGGACATACCAGGAGAGCAGACTCACCATACAGAAAGGCCCCTAAAGCTAGACCAGGAACAGGAATTAAAAGGAGCTGAAAGCTGTCCTAAATCTGCTTCTGTCAAAATCCAGAAACAGGAGCAAAGGGAACCATCCCACAGCTCTATTTTACATCCCTCTCCCATATCTGCAACATTCACAAAACCCATATTAATGGTTAAGAAAATTGTCTTTTAAGCATTATTAAGACTAAATATAGATTTTTACATTTATTTGAATAAAAAAAATAATAGTCATGCTATCCTGGTGAATCTAGCAATCTAGAAAAGTTATGGTAGCACAACAATGGGAAACCGTTAATGCCAAATATTCAGTTATAAAATCAGGACTTCATTTAATTCAGCCAGCTGTATTACATTATTATGTACAGCTCAAGATGAAAGACAACTAATGTGAATGGAAATATTCTGAAGAAGTTAACTTAAAACTATGTGGACAGAGGTGATAGAATGATAAGTGTTGTTCACCCAAACGTGTGCCTTATGAAAGCACAGAAAAGTTTTAGGGAGCATTAGAGGTTAAAAAAGCACAGATGGGTGTCGACAAATTAGCCTTTGACTTAATTATGAAATGAGGGACTTTGCTCCACTGTTGAACTTACTCAGAATTTTTTCATGCAGAAGAGAAAGACATTTTTTATTAGAAGAATTAAGATCCCAGACTTGGGTAATTCCTTCTGCTTTGTTTTTTACCACTGGAACTTAGTTAACTGACATTTACTCCTCTGAATTTGCTCCTTTGTGGATGTAAGGGAAGCATGAACACAAGATTTCAACACACTAATTGACAGGTATCAGATAGAACCTTTTCCTCCCTTCATTTAGACACAGAAGTTGCTTTTAATACTGCAACTGAAAGAACAAAAGTGTATTCAGATCAAAAACTAGAATTAATGTATAAGGAAAGACTCTCCCTAATACATCCTCTAAGCTGTCAGAAAACTTCGCATCCTAAACCAGATATTCTATCTATCTCAGTTTTTAACAGCCCTTGTGGATCTTTTCTTCCCATTAATTCCATGAATTGCCTTTTGCAGTTGCTTATAGTTTTAACTTCCACAACATCCTGTGGTAAAAAGGCAAAAAATTCCCCAGATTGGCTCAAGTCATGCTAGTATTAGAAGGCAGCTACTGAAACTGTGAGAAATAGCAAATAATTTTTCCATATTTGCTTTTTTCTGTCCCTTGCACAGTTTTGTAGAGTTTTATCATCTTCCCTTCATTTACTCCTTTTCCAAGTTGCAACATGCCAATCCAATCTCTCCTCACAAGAAGTCAGGCATCTTTACTAGAAGCATTTGCTGAACTTACATGATATTTGCCATTTGCCTACAGAATTATAGCAAAAATGGGTGTCCTGGTTTTGCTAGGATAGAGTTAATGGGATTATCCAGTTTTATTATTTTTGCTCTATGGCTTAGTTCACATTGATATTCCCTTCATATCTCTCTCATCCTTTTTTTTTTTTTTTTTTCTGAAAAGACGGGGGAAGCAAGAGGGGTGATTTGTTATCCCAGATCTCTATAGCTACCTGCCACGCCTTCAGTGCCTGTGCTTCAGCAGGGACCTTGTTGCATCAAACAACCCACAACACCATAATGTTCCTGTTCAATGTTTTATATAAGCAATAATAATCTTTAACAGCTCATTATCAAATTACTCAGCTATTTTTTAAAAACACTTTAGCTAAGGGCCAAATAAGCAGCAGTTCTAGCTGCCTTTACAGATATTCCTGATTACCTACCAAGTTTTCCTGTGAGAATGCACTCTTCTGGAACAGTCAAGTGGCTGAAATTCAATTATTCCATGTGCCAAAGCAAAAATGTACCCTTTCACCTCCAGCACTAGGGAACAGTTGGTTTCCACAGAGAACATGCAAAAAGTCATGTCCTACTGATTTGGTTTACTAGCTGTGGAACTAAAAATATTCCTTCTGGCCTGCCAAAACAGCTGATCTTATAATTCACTTCAAGATCCAAGTGACCTGCACAAAAAAAATGCCTGCTTTTGTTTTTACCTAAGCTATCTCAATAAGCTAGTGCACTAAATGAGTGAAGAAAATATCTGACTGAGCTGCAGCTGGAGAATAGAACTTGCTCCCACTCTCTCTTTTATTGCACATTTGAAAAGAGGAGTCTGCTGATATTGGAGACAGATTTTTGCAATGTGCTAATGCAAAATCCCTGTAGCAAATGGGAGCTTCTGCCTGCGTGCAAGATGGTCATCAGCTTGTCAACATCTTTGCTTAGAAACTAAGGTAGAATTGCTTGGACCTTTATCTGTCAGTATACTTTCTCTTATCTACCCTGGGTTAAAACTCTGAAGAAGCCTTTAATATGACAAATAGGAGGAGTTACTACCCTAGTTTGAAAGGACTCCTTAAGCTTTTTTACCTCTGACTAACCTTATATCTTCACCAGTGAGAACTGGCAGTGAGTACAGACAACAACCCCAACCACAAATCTTTACTAAGTAGCACAGAGCCTGACAAACTGAGGTAGTAAGCATTTGAGCAGGGTCAGGCGCAGGCCAGTTGCCAGAAGCATAATCTAAAGTATCGGCAATGGTATTGTGGCCCTACCCATCTAGCCAATTCATTGTGTGAGTGATGTTAAGGCTTTCCAAAAGCATAATTTACATTAAGGTAGCAATAAAACACTGTCCATGCGGTTTGGGTTGTTGTGTTGGGCTTGTGTGGGGCTGGTCCTTTTTTGATAGCAGGGCAAGGGGCTATATGGATGGCCCCTATGAGAAGCTTTGCGAAGCTCCCCTGGCTCTAAGGCTGACCTGCCTCTAGCCCAGGCTGAGCCAATTAGCAATAGGAAAATGCCTCTTCAAATCAATACTTATGAGGGAAGAACTGTTTTAAAAAGAGAAGGATGAGGAGAGGCCAGTGACCTGAAGAAAAGATGACCATCTGCCTAAACAAAGGAGAGCATTATTGCCATGAGGAAGAAGGATGAGAGGGAAGACAGAGAACCTCAGACATCCAGTTCAACACACATGGAGTAGGAGAAGGTAAAGAAGGTCCCCTTCAGCCCATGGAAGTTCAACGACAAAGCAGATACCTACACGTAGGCCCTTGCAGACTCCATGCCAGGCAGAAAGCTGAGCCCGAGGGCAGGTGTGACTTTGAGTACTCCTTTGATGAGCAAGGAGACCTCCAGAGCCAGGGGGTGGAGACCCTCAGAGTGAGGGGAGGAGGCGCACTGGACCAGAGACCCATCTGCAGCTTGTGGATGTCCCCATGCCAGAGCTGGCAGCTGAGCCTGAAGAGGTCCATGGCTCCATGGGAAGCTCTCTTTGGAACATCTTGTTTCTGGACTTTCATGTTGGGAAGAGTGGCAATGGTGAACTGACTGCAACACCCATTCCCTGTCCCCCGTGTCACTAGTGGGGAGAACGTAGAGAAATCAGGAGCAAAGAATTTGAGCCCAAGAAGAAGGGAGGGGTGGGGTGAAGGTATTGTAAGATGTGGTCGTTATGTCTCACTCTGCTACTCAGATGACTGGTAGTGAATTAAATTGTTTTTTCTTTCCCAAGTTGAGTCTTTTCTGCCTGTGACCATAACTGGTAAGTGAACCATCTCTGTTCTCATTTTAATCCATGACCCCTTTGTTGTGATTCTCTTCCCATCTCACTGGGGAGAAGGGGAGTGAGTGCAAGACCACATGGTCTTACCTGTGGGTGAAATCACCACAGTCGTCCCCCAAGATGTTGTCACTAGAGTCAGTGGAATGTTATTTCTAAAGAGAGATGATGGAGTACATCAACACTGAGACTGGAGATGCCTTCTTCCTTGTAAACAGCCCATTATACTCACTCAGGCAAAAAGATGCCTGTTCCACACTAGGAGTATGCAGCCAGTATTGCAGGAGTATGCAATATTATTCTAGGTCAGCCTTTACTTTCTTCATCTGTGCTGTACACTGGACCAGCAGACTGCTTTGAGAGCTGTGAAGAAAGAGAGAAGTTAAAACTGCAAAACCTGGAGTCTGAAACCCAAATTGCTGCAATAAAAGCTGTTGACAAACACAGTATGTAAACATCCCAGAAACCAGTTAACTAGTAGCATGTGATCAACCAAATACATGAACTTTGCTGTGAGAGGTCAAGAAATAACCATCCTCCCTATGACTAGTGTCATGTTTGCACTTTGAACTTCAGTCATGAGATGCTCCTGTTCTTATCCATTTTCCAGCTGCTCCCATGCAATCAGTTGCACATCAGAGACCATCAGGAATGATCAGCCTGAGCTGTAAAGCACCCA
Source organism: Caprimulgus europaeus (assembly GCA_907165065.1). The sequence continues at coordinate 17,063,421 of OU015526.1, forward strand.
GCTCTGTAGCATTCAGCTACATTTAGTTCTTCTAATAAAGGGGTTTGTTTCTGTTTAATTTGGTAGAATTCAATACTAGCATTGTCATCTGCCAGAGATATAGCCCAAGGGGTAACATTTCCATTTAAACACTTTAAATGCCATGTACAGACTTATCTAGATGTTTCTCTGCATTTTTTGCTACTTAGGAGAGGGATGCTTCACTCTATCAGTTTATGGTGGCAGAAGAAAAGGCACAGCGCCAAAATATTTCAAATCAGATCACCATCATGAGCTCTGCTATCTCAGAAGGAAAAAAAATAAATAATCTTGCCTGCAGGTGGGCAAAATTCAACGCTGCCAAGAAAAATGCAAGCAAAACTGCTTTCACCTCTAAGAAAAGCGTCCCCAGCTGCTGCATTATGGTACCAAACAAGTTCCACATGTCAGATGAGGAATGCAGTGCGGTGCTGAGAAAAAGAAATGGCAGGCACCATCTGTATTCTTATAAATTCAGCAGTTGCCTAGAGAGTTGCTGCCATTGAAAGAAGCAAGATTACTCCTCTGCTATTAATAAGGAAACTCGACAAGACTGAAAAGGTCTTGAAGGAGCTGTCATTACAGAAGTTTACATTCCACAGCATCTCCCAGCAAAGTGAACGCAGCACTGAAACATGTAGGTACTCACGACTCTGTGACTCTCTGCCAAAAACTTCCACTATACAGAACCTAGTTCTTGAAGAGGAAAGGGCTGGGGCAGTAGCAGATCTGCATCTTTTTAAAGCACTATTAGGCACTGTTTGATTACACTTCTTATGAAGATTTCAGAGCAGCTCTCTTGGTGAGTAGGGGGATTGAGGGTATACTGGACAGCCCTGCATGACACAGCCTTGAAATTTGTACCATGAAATCAGGAAAGACTTGTTCTGCAGCTTTGCTGTCAGCACTTATAAGAAGATCTTCGAAGGCAAGGACCACCTGTCTGTGCCCACACTCCTGCAGCCGATGGGAAGTGACGTGAAATGAAAGAAGGATTAAAGGGGTCCGTAAGGAAATCTGTGGCAACCGCAAGATGTAGCATTTTGCACTGGTAGATAAAAGTTTACTTGTGGATGTGAGAGAAGGGAAGGGGGCTGTGTCATGTTCAATGAACTCTGGGGCTTTCATCTGTCTGGGCTGCCTGCCTGTTTGAATGCCACTGCCTTCTCTAAGCACAGTGCACCATGAAAGCAAATGAACTTCTGCGGAGTGGCATGGAGGTGAATACGCCAAGCAGCTCATTAGCGTAATGCTGGTGCATTGCTCATTGTTAAGATGCCAATTCCCATTTTGAGCCTGGAGGGTATGCAAAGGGCAGGTAAACAGTTAATGAATACCGTTCTTTGAATTGAGCGGCTGAATCTGTGCTGAACTTTTAAATCTTTTATAGCTGTGATATTTCAGAGTCCTAAAAATGAATCAGAACATCTGACAGGTATGCCATGAAGTTCCATATACATGCCGCGCCAAGATTTAGCACTGAGCATTTACCTTCTGATATGCTGACAAAGGGAAAATGGTTTATGCAGAGGTCTTTGGGTTGTTTTGCACCTAAAAGAAACTGGTAAAATTGAGCTTTTTACTGTTTCTTTTCTCACATAGAAAAATTCCATTGGAATACATGTAGTGGTTTCCCAGTACTACCACAAGCAAAAGGTGACTTCATCAATAAAATAATGTTGGCGCTCGGAGGCTTAATATATATATATGTTACTGACGAGGTGGTGCTCAAGGTCAATATTGAAATACAGTCAGCAGTGTCCCAAACGTTAAACTAATCCTCTATACTTATATTGCCTAGTTAATCTCAAAGGTCTTTCGTCTCTAAACAAACAGGGAACAGTTACCTAGTCTGAATTACAGCCACAATTGCAATGAAGCCTCTTTCTGGCATCTATTTACCATTCTGCAGTAAAACTGCATGATTCGCTGACCAGAAAATCACATATTTCCTGGAAAAAGAAGTAGCAAGTTTTCCAAGGAATTTCTCATTTTTCCAGAGCCAAAGAAAGATGAGAATGCAATATTTCATTTTTTATATAAAACAGCACTGTTGCTTAGCGTTCTGCCTTTAGGTTTGCAGATTCCCAAGACTGTGTCTGAATCTGTAATTGACATCTCCTGTGTTTTGAGGACTGTCACTCACTGTCCCTTTTCCCATACCCACACAGAGTTGCTATAAGTTTTGCTGTTCCTGTACTAAGCCTTGCACAACACCCAGCTGCTGACTTCCCCATGTTACCAGAGCAGTGTGGACCATGAAGGTTTTCAAGACCTGACTGGATGAGGTCCTGAGCCACCTGAGGTCCTGAGCCACCTGATCCAACCTCATGGTGACCTCACTTTGAGAGGAGGCTCAACTAGAGACCTCCTGAGGTTCCTTCCAGCCTGAGTTACTTTGTGATCCTGCCTATCTGCCAGGGTGTGCATTCTCTGATGCTGGAACAGAAGCAAGGGTATAAGTAAAGGTGAATGCAAAATAACTGTTATGGAATGGATTTGCTTTCAGAAGGATTTTGAGGCACAGGAAGAAAAATTGACAGAATTTTCTAATACAGAGATTAACCTTTAAAATTTTCTGAACATATGGGATTTTTTTCACTTAATTCCTCTGCAGGATATTATCACATACAGAACAGGAACTGGTGGCAAAGATGCATGTGCATTGCGCCGAGGCAGGGTGGGGGCTTTTTTTCCACACACACGCCATGAATGAGGTTTTGTGATGTGGTATTGAGAACTTCTGAATCTCATCTAGACATCTTCAGCTGCACCCTAAGCCCTGTTGCTGCAGTATGAGCAGCCCCTCTCTCCTTCTGCAGAGATATTCTGACTCTGAGGAAGACATTTGTGTTCAAGTCCATACTCATAAGAAGTATCCATAAGAAAAAAAGAAAAAAAAAATTTAGACATTCACAACAAAAATCTGGCAGAGAGAAAATAAATATTTCCCCCCCTCCCTTGATTTAAGTAAATGTACACAGAGAAGCAATTAAAAAAGGCTTAACTTAAATTGGTTTTCCAGATGAACAATGGTTTGGATAGCAGTGATTGCATATATAACATTTATCCCTTGGGTTAATGATACTCTTTTCCAATTCTCCTTAATCTCATTACAAAGTCAATAAATATTTATTTTTTACATACACTATTCTCCAGCATTGTTTAGAAAAAAGAAGATGAGGAGAGGAGAGGAGAGGAGAGGAGAGGAGAGGAGAGGAGAGGAGAGGAGAGGAGAGGAGAGGAGAGGAGAGAAGAGAAGAGAAGAGAAGAGAAGAGAAGAGAAGAGAAGAGAAGAGAAGAGAAGAGAAGAGAAGAGAAGAGAAGAGAAGAGAAGAGAAGAGAAGAGAAGAGAAGAGAAGAGAAGAGAAGAGAAGAGAAGAGAAGAGAAGAGAAGAGAAGAGAAGAGAAGAGAAGAGACTAAATTTAGAACTTGAGCTTGAGGAAGTTGCTTCCTCTGGAAAATCTCTGCATTAAAATTGCTCATCTGATCTCATACTTCCCTTTCAATGGCATTTCAGCAATTCACTCCAAAGAGTGCTAGAGCCCATAAGATGTGTTATGATTCACTGAGGGACTCTTGGCACAAAGCACCTAACAGCATAGAGCAAAAACTTCCAATACTATCCTCTGTATCCCATCACCATACAGATACGCAAATACTACTCCTATGTGGATCTGCTGCAGCTCTTAAATGGTGGTTTCCTATATTGGATTATAAAACATTTTGCAATCTTCTCCTAAAGATTTCCAGCTCCTCATTTTTTAGCTGCTGGTCTTTAAAATTTGACAGGAGAAATCCCCTGTAGTCATCAGGTGTCTTTCTTTGACTATATATATATAAAATTTGTGTATATATATACATGCATATGTATACATGATCTTGATCATATACATACATATACAAGTATTTGTAGCTATTATTTTCAAAGCTACCTAACTATGTAAATTATTGTCAAGTCCTTTTATAGCTATAATTACAACACATAATCCATCTCAAAGACAACAGAAAAAACTCTGTCTAATCTCTTTTATCTTAAAGATTTTTATGTCTTTTGTGGTTTCCACTGTATTTAGTTCATTTAGAAAATGTCTATCCAGAACAGCACAGTCAACTTTTTACACTTTTTTTTAAGAATACCTCTGTTAAAATATCATCAGAACACAATCTGGTTTTGTTATGCCTGTTGACAATTAACAAAGCTTTTTTGTTCCTTGAACTGTGCTTATCAGCTAAACCACAAGTGTGAAGCACAACAAATGCTTCAGAACCATGCCATCAGATACAGAAACTTTGATTGCTCCTATCCAACCAGCTCTTTATGAAAACTGCAGGTTGCCAAAGATTAAAATTCTGCTTTAACAGGGTTCAATTTTTAATAAAAAGGGGGAAAGGAGGCAGGGAGCCTTGGGAGGATCAGAAGAACAGATTAGCTGTCTACAGAAACACTAGTTATGTATCATTAACTCCACTGAATCTATTCATAGTTAAAGCTGAAAAATGCCCAAGTTGACATTCCTTCCTCCCATGCTGTCAGGGGGGAGGCTAGACACAAGATTTTCCACTTCATCTCCCAGTTTCCTTTTATATACAGGCTCTCAGCAAACTGCTCATGTTGCCACAACAGAGACCTTGAACCTTCAAAGCTATCTACAGTGACAGACCCTTATCCCCAATCAATATGGCTCAGCACAGAGGCACAGGCTGCCCACACATATCTCTTTGCAGGACTGGGACTTATGCTTTTCATAAAAGGGCAGAATGCCACTGCCAATTGGTGTCTGCAAAGTGAGCTAAAAATGTCTTATTTTCATAGAACTATAAGAATGAGGAAAAGCTTTCTTTGGAGAGCCAGTCATCACTGTGACAGAGAAAAGTCAGCTGTACGCCCACCCCTGAATCCTTTTCTGCGTCAGGAAGTAAGACCCAGCTAATGGTGGAGGAGGTGATTTTTTTCTCCAGAAGAGAGAGTTCTGCATTAGGTCCAATCTGAATATCAACACGCATGACCTAAAGGAGAAAAAGTTCATTTTTCAAATAATGCTAAGTACTCATTATGGACAAGAATATTGTGCACTTCAGAGTATGAGTAGAGAGCAGTAAGATAGAAATTTGTTTGAAAACATGCCATCCATGAGAATAATCACACATTCTGTGGACAGTTACAAGGAGGAGTGGAAAACCTGAAAAGCATGACCCTGATGGACAGTAACATTGGAAGGTGGGAGTTAGACACAACTAAGATGCTTAAAAAATGCTTAAGACCAAAGAGGCTTGGTTGGAATGCTCCCATCACTTTTTTCCTCAAATATTTCTTAAGAGAGGAGCTTAGTTGAGCCCTTGTGAGACTCTACTGGCCAGAGAAGCAACCTCCAACAGAGACGGCTGCAGAACCAAAGGCAACATTGTCATTTCAATTCAGCATGGCCTCCAAGCTCCACCATTCAGCCCAGCTGATTTTTTTAGATGCTAGGTACCAGCTCTTTAGGGTACCAGTTAGTTCTTATTGCATTGGGGATCCCCATAAACTTTTGCCATGTGGCACCCCACCCCTGTAAAACAAGTTTCTGCCCAGCCCATACTGATGCATAATGGCTTCTTTAGAAGATCAAAGTGTCATTTTTAGAAACTGGGAACTGAGGAGTTCACAATGTTCCCATGATTTTCTTTAAAGTCATTCAGTTGCCAAGGGTATGCCTGCACTTTGTATTTGCGGAAGATGTACACTTGTTCTGGTGAGGGTGCTGATAGAAGGACTGCCTCCCACAGAGGAGCTGCCAGTATTAAATATGTATAGGCTGACTACACAAGATCCATAGGGAATATTAAAGTCTTTCAATAACTGGAGTGTAAGGACAAATAAGAGGGAGGAATGTAGGTGTATCTTAATGACAAAACCAAAATAAAATAATATGGTAAAACATCTTTGACATTTGCATGCTTGTGACATGACATTAACACTAGACTTGAAGACAGCCAGCACGGAAAAATTCTGCATAGAACAAGAAATGTTGCCTACAAAAGTCCACAGGACATATTCTTCCCAACTTCTTTCTCTATGTTTGTATTTACAAAGCCGATATAAGATTCAGAGACCCTTACCAAAACTCACTTGTTCGGCTGTGATTTATGAAAAGTCAGCAACTGTGAATATACTGAAATACGTAGCAAGACAGAGCATGCCCCTATGGCATCATTTGTCCTGAAAGTCTGATGGTCGTGGAGACAAAATATGAGGTCAGTATTCACACAATAAGAATGAAATACAAATCGAATGCATTCATGTTGCCTACTCAGCAAGGCCACTTTTTGTGTTTTGCTTCATGAAAAATCACTCAGTGTTGATTATCAACACTGCAGCACTGATTATCCAGACTACAGGCAACCTGCTTAAAGCTGAAAGGATCAGAACAAAACCTCTAAGAAGGGCCAGAGACAGCAAACAAATATCTCTCCTCAGCTCCTGGAAACACAGGTGTCTCTCATACACAGGTGGTGTATGACACATACAAGGTGTGACACACTATCACATGTGAGTTGGACATGAGGCTCAGCTAAGAAAATATTTCTATTCTCATTACCTAGAAAGTAAATTCAGATTTTGTGCATCTGTGTCAGATGGAGCTTGTTCAGCCTAAACAAAATGGAGGAGGCAGGTCTATCCCCTCTAGTACCTTTAGGAAGAGTATAAATAAAATTCTGGAACATACTCCCTGCAAAGTCCCCTTCACGTTTCCTTCATGGGGATGTAAAATGCGGTCGTCTGTATACATACACACAGTCTCGTATGTGAAACAACCAGGGAACCATTCATCAGGCTAAATGGATGCTGGGATCCCTGCTAGAAAGAAAGAGCACATCCATCTCTTGTACCAAATACAACCAAGCAGAAGCAATAATGATGTGAGCCAGCTAAACCACCCAGGCACGTCAGACCAAGCAGGAATACTATCCAGCTTCATTTAATTTTAAGCATCACAGACTGGAGATTTTCTTGACTTTTATTTCTATCTTCATTGTAATCAACCACAAACAACCTCCAGTAATCCTGGTTACACATAATTATGAAGTTTTCTTTACTGTGTTTCATGTTGGCTATTCCCAGTACACTGTATGTTAATCTTTTTCAAAACAGGCCTTGAGCTCACCCTAGAGTATAACAAGGTTTGCTTTTTTTCTTTAGGGAGAAATGCAGATGATCTCCTTCCAAGTAGAAATCAATCATCTTTAAAGAAATTCTGTATTGGATTGTTCCCTCTTTTTGCTTAGTTTCCCTTTGAAATAAGAAAATAACATCTCAATTTGGATGTTATTTCAGTGATTGTCTCACATTAAAACCACAACTCAATAACTGGAAGAAGGCAGGTGAGAAGAGACTTTCAGAACAAAAAAGAGTTTGTTTTGTTCTCACTGGCAAGGAGGAGCAGAAGAAATTTCTGGAAAAAAAAGTAAAAGAGTCTCTTCACTGTAGGTCTTTCCCTTCCTTCCAGGAAGCAATTATAATTCTCTAGCAGTGCTTATTATGAAGTCTTAAACACGTCCTTCAGAGCATCTCTCATACTGTGTGCTCTACTCTATTCCCAGCAGTGTTCTGCAACTGGTGATGCAGGTTTCAGTCTTCTTCTAACTGAAGTTTTGGGGAGTTTCGTCTGAGCAATGGCAGAGTAGGCAACGGTAGCCAAGGGCTCTTACAGACAAAAAAGACTACAGTAGAATGACATGGTAAGACATTTCAATTGACTTAGGTGCTACCCAGCCCTAAAAATACCAGAATGACATTAGCTTATGCAGAGTCCATCCATCAGTCTCCACACAACCAGTGTTTCTCATTTCAAACTCATTACCCAATCACAACTTTACCAGAGGAGTTTTGGGGCTTTTTTTTGAAAACCAGGATGTTTTCTACCACTGCTGTCTTCTTGTCTAATTTATCAGGCATTAGTGGAGTTTATGAAGTATTATCTTAGACATTTTCCTAAACTTTCCTTTCCATAGCTATGCCTGCCGTCCTCATATTAAGGGAGAAGAAGAGGGCTGCAGAACTTTCTTCTATATTGTGAAGACCTATCTGCCATTTGGTTCTATCCGAACAGTCAAGTGAAATCCTTGGCTTCTGGTGCATTCATCTTGTTTGGCTAAATATTGGTATTATAACTGCCATTTCTCAATGTTCTTACTCAGTGGGCTGTTCATGACACACAGAGATGAAAAGCTTGAAGCCCACAGCTCTCTCACAGCCCAGGAGACAGTCTGTTAGGAACTAGTCAGACAAGCTGGCAGGAAACAGTTGTGGGTTTTGGTTTTTTTTCCTGAGATTTTTTTTTTTTACATCATTAACTACATCTTAAAGTGCTCAGAATCAAGATGTAAACATGCAGTAAGGGTCAAAATTAAACTTGTGTATATGTCATGTGGAAGACTTGTAAAATCAATAGAAATAGGTCTTCTCATGTTAGACTGAACCAGGTGGGTGTTGAAATGACTATGCTCTGCCTATGATTCAGCCTTGTAGCAGTAAAAAACATTCCCAGCAAGCTATCATTGCTGTGTGTCAGGGCAGATCTTCCCTGAATGCCAGACAGAATCTTACTGCAGAACAAGCACGACTGGCCCCAGAGTGATCCCTGCGGACCCCCAGCTTCTGCCCTTCCCACCAGCAATGCAGCAGGCAAGCGAGGGGCTGCTGAGGACACATCTGTCCTGTGCCCCCGCCCCAGCCCTGTTTGCAGCCATTTCTCTGCTCCATTAGAGCTGCCCCAAGGCTGTGGGGTTCCCTTTGGACATAACAGCTTCTCAAGAAAGGCTGTGCTGTGCCACCCACTCGCCTCTGCACCCCATCTCTGACTTGCTTGGCTGCTGTTCAGTTGGACCCAGGAATCTGCAGCCCTTGCCATTTGGAGCAGCTCTGTACTCTCCCCCACCAACCTCTTTGTCCTGATGTTCTTGAAGCCAATTTCATTATGCAACCTTCCAAAGCTCTTGGGCAATCTGCTTTCATTCTCCCGCTTTTCTTTCCTTATCAGTATTTATACTCTTAACTCCAGTACCTCATTCTTTACACATGGCATGTCCCTCTTTCTAATGCTTGATTACTTTTTTGCACTCACTTATTCAGAGTGACCTTTTTCACTCCTAGTGTATTTATCGCTAGATGGCTCTCATAACCCTTGGGCATATTGTCATTTATCTTTCAACCCATTCAATTCCCTCCCCTTCCAATTTGTCTCTGCATAGTATCCCTTTTGTTCCTCCAAATATTGTGCTGCTCAAAGTAAAACATTTTAAATACTAAAAAAAATAAAAAAATAAAAAAAATTGTTGACTTGCTGCTTCCCCACTATTATGTTTCCAGTGGTTGCATTTTCTTAGAGAAAGAACATCCAGATGCTTTCAATATGAATGACTTACACATTAGACTGAGGAAAATGGCAGCAAAGCAAAAACTGGAGGATGACACAGCAGAGGGGCTGGGAGGACAGCATGACTGATGCCTTTGCCACCCAGCTGCCAGTGCAGTAGATATCAGAGAAACATCAAATAGCATTTGGCCATGTACGATTCACCTGTTGTATCTTCCCCAGGAGAAAACTAAGTCAAGAACTGATTCATTCTAGAGAGAGTCTGAACACAACTTCTGAATCTTAATGACCTGTGACGTTTTTGAAGAAAAGTTTCACAAAATGGTGCAATCCTTAAATCCAGTCCTCACTTCTCCTCTCATGTGTTATGAAGGAAATTAGCCACACCCTAAACTGGAAACCATATTGTCCGGTTCTTTAATACATGTTGTTGCTGCTATTATGCTGCTCTCAGAGTTACTTCATGAGAATTGGACTAGATTTTTTTGTCATGATGGACAAGCATCTTTTGTACCATAAACAGAGTCCCAGAACCAAACTTATTGGCAGTTTTAGTGCCTTCAGTATTTTTCTGGCCATGACAGACAATATTTTTTGAACTGCAGTTGCAAAGGCTGACTGCAGGATGGACTCTAAGAGCTGGCAGTCTTCTCCCTTGTATGATGAGTCAGTCAAATTGGTCTCTTTGTTCCACATAGAAAGGTAAAATGAAATTCCCTTCTCTTCCCACTTTAAGATATAACATAACCTGAACAGTCAGTTACTAAGGATTTTCCTGCTCGACTAAGATGATAAAGGCAAAATGGAAACTATGACTGGGAGTAAAGTATCAAGCGGCTGTGTTGACTGAACTGTGATGCAGTAACCCATCCATTGCACAGAAAATGCATTTTCAGCACAGATAAATGGCACAGTCTGAAAATATCCATCAGCCCAAATGTACTGCTACATATTTACTCAAGAAAGTTTAATCCCTGAGAGAAAGCGTTAAAAGTAAGACACACAATAAAACAGATACACTTGCAGAGTGACTGACGCCCATCACCAGGATTTTAGTCTATTTATGATAAAAATATAAGGGTCATTGGAGAATATACCTACATTTCAACATTTGGGCAGGTCAAGAAATGGTTCTGCAATTCCCTACCTAGAAAACCAGCTGTACTTAAGTTTACGTGGCAATGTGTTGCCACCAAACATTGTTTCTATGGAACAGCCAGGGCAATCCAAATGTTCTACAACTCTGTGGGTCTCCCTCACCATTTCAAGAGATGAAGAGTACACTTTACCTCCTCCCAGCCCTGGAAGAAGAGCTTGCCACCCTTCCCTCCCGCAGGCAATATTTGGGAGGCATTCTATGCTTAAATTAAGCATCACAGGTAAGTGTAAACTTCCTGTGTTCTTCTCTTTCTGCTTCTGCTGGACTGGTGCTAGCTGAGCTTCATGAAACATTGAGTCCTGTGTTTAGCACTCCAGCACTGTGTGCACCTCTCAAGGCTATTGTTTCAGGCTGCCTGCAGACTCAGGCATGCACCAGCTTGCAATTACATTAATCTTGTCAAGTTTTCCCTTGTAACTATAGGTGATAGAAACTTGAATTTTATTATGAATATAAGTTTAAATAGTGATCTAATCTGAGCCAGAGCTTTAAGCAAGGGCATGTAGTACCTGTGGTTTAACCAGCAGAGACAGCTGTGTAATATGCAGTCAGCAGCAAGTCCCATGGCTGCTAGCCTTGTTTTCCTGCTTTTACCCTAATATAACACTTTCACTATAACTGAACAGCAGCAGAGAGGAATTCACATGACATTTTCCCTAAAGCACAATGAACAATAACATGCTACAGGCTTCACTGGACTGCAACTCTGGATAGAGTGTTTCAGCAGTTCTATAAATATATTTATTTGTCAATATTTTTGCCCTTCCTGTTAAATGAGCATTTTACCCTTTCATATATTTGAGTTGGATCAGAAATGTTAAAGTCCTGTACTGTGTTTCAATGTCTAAAATAATACAGTGCAAGCAACGTACCAGCGTAAAATAATGAAATTTTAATATCTTGTTTGGAAACTGTAATTCAGTCAGCTCTGCACTCATCCACCGAGTTACATGCAAAGAATCTGGCATCCCCAAATGAACTTTTTTCATTCTCTGAGTATGTCCTGACTTCTTTTGGGACAGAAATTATATCCCATCAACATCCATTTCTTTTGGCCATGGCCTGATGAGGTATGTTAGCTTAAAAGAGAAAATACCAAACTCTTTCTTCTTCTTTTTAGTGGTTCCTTTGCTCTGTGTTTTTCATAAATCTCACTCTTTCCAACTAGGATTTTTCCTTTATTCAGCTATTGCTTTAATTCTAGGGGAAAAAAAAAAAATTGTGTAATAGCGAAGAAACAACATACTATTAAGAAGTGGTTCCTCAAAATAAAAAGTGGGGACTAAATTCAAGACCCCATTTGAGTGATCCTGTTTTGGCCCCACCCAGAACCAACCATTCTTCTGTGGACTCAGCAGCTGGATAGCTCACAGCCCTTTCGATGACCAAGCCTTTGATTTTGGTATCTAAATGAAGATGCAGGAGTCCAACAGGAGCTAACTCCAGAGCCATCAGTTCCTATGGCTCATAGTGACACCTGCACACTTGTCTTCCCAAGCCCTCACATGGGCTCTGACACACTTCCAACTGCAGCTTCTAGTGGCATGTTTTTGCTGTTATACAACTGTATGTCCAAGCCTACCCTCTTGGCAAAACCTGACACTAGACAGGCAGAACATCAAGGAAGCTTAATTTCCAAGATTCATAATAGTATAGGAAGCAAATTACAGATAACCCATCTTTGTATCCCAAATACCTGCCAAACATACCAGATTTCTTTACCTTTGGGGAGAAAAAAAACCAACCTGGATTGAGTGTGGTAGGTACATGGGTACAATAACAGTGGCAAAGCAGTGGTTAAACCAGGATTTGAAGCAATTCATTTCAACAGTTGGAGGAATTTCAGATGTGTTTTAAATAATTCCCAGACTAATTTTTATAAGTTGAATTATTTAGAAAATACCATTTCCTCTCAAGGATTCTCCCCTTAGGTAATTGATAAATATTTATAATCCAGACTCCCTCTTAATGAAGATTTTTGTCTGGGAATAACAATTAAGAGCCTTTGTCAAAATCCCAAGTTGAAAATAACTGTCATTCAAATGTTATTGTTTTTGAGTATGTGTAAAATATTTCCTTCCAAGATCCAAGGAAAAATCTTTGTTGGCAAGTTATTTGAAACAATGCCTAACTAAATGTGAAGGGGTTTGTCTTAACAGCATACCAATGAGGTGGAACTGGCAATCAGGTGTGACTTGTTTAACAAATTAACAATATGTTTCTCTAATAGGAAATTTGTTGCTCCATATTCAGCATTGAAGATTTGTAGCTACTTAAAAAATCTACAGAGACTTTCAACATAATTAAGGTTAAATTTACTTTGAAATTCATGACGGTCATATAAAAGCAAACTAGTAATATTGTGCATCTGGAAAAATCACACTTTCATTAAATACTTTAAGCCTTTTTTGAGAGTAACTCGTTTACACCTAAAAAATAAATGAGATTTAATTAAACTATCAGTAACAGCTGTATCTAATTCTGAAGTTTTTGTGTTAAAAAATCAGATGTCTTAACCTTATTCTTATTAGATTTGTAAAAATTTTCTCAAGACTAGAGGAAGAGGAATTTAAGGTTGTACAGATAATCATAATTCATTCCATGCTAAGCTACTGATCTTTTCCTTTTTGCCAATTCCACAAATTACTATGGCATTTATCAACTTGCTGCGGGTGGCTATTTCTGAGCAAATTTGGTCTAATCATAGACCTTAGTGCTTACTCAGCTAATTAAATGGACATCTCTCTCCCCGTCATCCAAGCAGCTAAGTGTGATGGCTTCTGTGTCAACAGGTTACTTGCTTCCATAGCCTGCATCTGTTCCAAAATATCCCAAAGCTGCAAAATTATTTCCATAGACTGGGAGAGCTTTTCAAAGAGTCTTGTTACTTTACAGATCTTGAAAAATGCTTTTGTTCTTGCTACTGCTGTTGTTTTATCTCCAAACATCTGTATGCTATGTGGTGTTGAAAGATAGATAAATACTTCTCCTCCTTTTTATCAAAGATGGACATTATATGTTATACATCTAAACACATTTAAAGAAAGCATGACATATTCATAAAATGCACCCACAAAAGACAATCTTCAAACTCTAATTTTCAAACCTAGCAGTGTTAGATTTCATCCTTTTTCTTAGCAAAGCTATCAATCCAAATGAATGTATAGCTCTGAAAAAGCCACTTCAATTTCAACCAGTGCTTTAGGTTTTTATAGATAGGCAATAAAGCTTATAAAATTATTTGAAAAATCCACATTATAGAGAAAATGAAGAATCAAAAGAAACTGAAAAGAAACATCATTTCGGAGCACACCATCACGATGGACCTCCTGAGTAGGAGAGGATTTCTAAAGTACTCTAAACACATCCTTACAGAATGAGAAAGTCTTCTAAATGAACTTCTATTAGTGATGATTTTAATTTTGTTAGTCTTGACATGGAAAAACACAGACTAGTAAAGGAATTCAACCCCTCCTTTGGGATGTCTGGGTTTTTTTCCCAGATGACTTGTACTGCTAAATCTCCTAAACAACTAGGCAGCTACAACTTCCCTTGAGAGACTATTCTAACCCTAAATTTGTTTATTGTTTACAGTCCGAAAGCTTTTCATGAGGTGTATCCTAAATGTTTCTTTCCATTGCTGAACAGAAACCCTCCCTTTTCTCCTTTCATACCCTTTAGATACCTGCAGGTTCTCACCCTCCTTAGCATGCTGATTCCTCCTACCTTTCCCTGTAACATCTCTCCTCAGTGCTCTTTAAATCTTTTCCAGCTCTTTGATATCACTAGAGGGACCAGGCTCACCTCACTCATCTTAGAATAGCTGAAGCTTTAATGATCAGCCAAAACAAGACTCCCGTGTTAAAGGTGGTAAAAATCAGATGAGTTAATCCCAGCACAGGTGATCAGAAAAGATCACAACATCATCAGCACAACAGCCTGCTTCCTTCCCCTTAGTAAGATTTAACATATGTTTAGCTTACGTTGAAGAATCCTGTATGCCACAGTGCACCTAATTATAGCCTTGTTTTATGTGGGTGCTTTTTTTCAGAGGAGAGTGAGAGATCATATAATTACCTCTTTGGCCCAGAAACAAACATTTGCAGGGAAAAAAAAAAAAAAAAAAGAATAGTAAGATGTGTGGCAAATTTTTAGCTTTTCAACAAAACAAGAGAAATTAATATTTATCAGGCATTTGACTAAAAGTCACAAGATTTTCCTGTTAAACTCAATCAAGTCTGAAAAGTTCTTAGTATTTAGGATTCCATAAGAATATATCATATATCATAAAATGCATGCAACAATGAATATTTAACTTTCTTTTAAGTTGGCTTTCTTCAGTTTGAGGTTTTACTTTTTCAAAGCTAATTTTCAAAGCCAAATTCCATGACGATGAAAGCAACATGGACTGAAATCAAAACATGTATGTCTTACCATAAAGCCAAAGACAACGTATCACATTCTCCTGTTTCTGATTCCAGCAATGAGTGCTGAAAGTTTACAAGGGCATAGCATAGCAGAATACCTAGCAGTATAAATAAGAAGAATATCTAAGTGTACTATTCTTATTGAATAGTATTGTATTTAATGCATGCATAAAGAAAGCAAATCTGAAACAATCTGAAATATTTTAAAAATAAAAGAGAAGTTGTCCCTCAGATTCATTTTCACACAAGAAAAAAAAAATGTATTTTATTATAAATCATATGAAAGATTCTGAGCCAAAACAGAGCAGGTTCTTTTAGTATGGAAAAGACAAAGGCTTATTGTAACCCAATGAACATCTATCAGAGTTGAAATAATATCATAGGTTACTAAATCCTACTGCTCCTGCTAACTGTAGGAGGTCTTCTAATTACATTATTCTACTCATGCTATTAATTTTTATGAACTTAAGACCAAGCTTAACTTTCAGGTATATCCAACTAACTTCAATGACCTCTGTGAGAGCTCTACAAATATAAGACAAGATTTTAGTCCAGTTACTGATTACTGACTTTATTGCTCTGTCTCTCTTGAAAACTCACTCACCAAGGAGGTTAGGCAAGTCCATCCAGTGCATATATACGCAGACACAAAGAGAGAGAGACGCAAAGACTTGTACATAAATATGTTTCTTAGAACCCCTAAGAAGAGTACATCAGACCCACACAAACAAGATGTTCTCCCATATGAGGAAAGGCTGAGAGAGCTGGGATTCTTCAGCCTGGAGAGGAGAAGACTGAGAGGGGATCTTATCAATGTCTATAAATACCTGAAGTGCAGGGGCCAAATGGATGGGGCTGACCTCTTTTCGGTGGTGCCCAATGACAGGACAAGGAGCAATGGGCAAAAAGTGGAACACCAAAAGTTCCATACAAGCTTAAGGAAAAACTTATTTACTGTGAGGGTGCCAGAGCACTGGAACAGGCTGCCCAGAGAGGTTGTGGAGTCTCCATCTCTGGAGATGTTCAAAACCCACCTGGATGCTTTCTTGTGCAATTTGTTGTAGGAAACCTGCTTTGGCAGAGAAGTTGGACTAGATGATCTGCTGAGGTCCCTTCCAACCCCTGCCATTCTGTGATTCTGTTCTGGAGTTCTTGGGCTGGAGATGCTGTGTTCTGCTTGTCCACTGCAATGATCTCCTGTCAGTCCAGGTGACCCAATCCATCAGCAAGAACTGAGCACCTCTTTGTCCATCAAAGCAGGTGTAAGATGGTGATTCTCACATAATTATGAAAACTAAAAACAAGACAGCTCCTTTTTGGTCATTCACTACATCCCAACAGAACTATAGAATCCCAAATGCCAGAGGAAACATCTGTCATAATACATTGAACCTATGAAAGTGGAACAAATTCAGTGATACATTTGAAATTACTTAGAATCATAGTTCTCTGCAAAGATATATAGATTTTTGTTTTTTCAAGCCTTGATCCCCAGAGACTTGATCTGACATGGTGCCATGTATCTCCAGACTTGGCAGATACCCACTGATAGAGTTTTGAGTAACGTTGGCATCTTCATATATCCTCCATAAACTGGAAATGTAACTTGACTCTTTTAATCTTAAGATTTTTTATAGATTTACAGTGACCATTTCTTAAAAAATCTAAGTATCATTATGCCCCATGATTTTTAAGGACAATGACATATCATCAAGATACAAATGCCATACATACTCAGGAAGATGCATGTATGTCTTTGCATTCATATATTCATGTGTCTATGTGTATCTACACACATGTATATGTATGTACATAATTTAATCATCATATAAAGATTTTAATAAAATAATTTGTACTCTCTAGTCTCCCTTTATAGTTCCTCTCTATGTATTTGTGTGAATAGAAGAACAAAACAGAGCTACTGTATTTACTCTGGAGGCTTCATTATGCAAATTAAAAATCTAAATTAATAAAAATATTTTGCTAAATATGCCAGAGGTCATCCTCAAATAGCCAGTGCTGAGACTATAATGCCAGACTAATACTCAAGACAAACAGATCGATTCTGCAAGGTAGTCAAAGGTTGCTGATGGCATATATTAATCAGTCTTTATACATTTCAGATGGAAATGAGTTCTTCTCACAAATACTGCATATGGGAAATCACATAGGAAGTTACGTGGCAAGTCAACAGGATCACACAGGAAGTTATGTGGCAAGTCAAAAGAATCATAGAGGCCTCCTGAATCCCTAGGTACATTAACAAAATTTATTACACTGCAAAATTTAAACTACCTAGCAATATAACAGAGAACAATTACAGGAATATATCTGCCCACTGATCACTGCAATTGTCTCAATTATGACTTTGATATTGCCTGGTTTTTACACTCATTTCAGCCCATAGCACTTACATTGCTCTGGTTTTAAAAATCCAAAAACTGATTTGCCATGGAAAAGACAAAGGAGCCTGAAAACTGAACTGACCATTTCTGTCTTCATCACAGCACAGAGTGTGTCAACTGAGAAATACAGAGCATGCTGGTAGAAGACAAGATGTTAGTAATGAGCCAAATGAATCTCTGGTGTTACTTCACTCACTTCATTGGAGTTACCCCCAGGATAGATTTGTCCTAGCATACTGAAGACTCAAACTTTTGAGCTGAAGAGAATAGCAGCACATGGTGATAGGCCTTCCCCAATTATTTAAACTGGATTGAATCTGATTCCAAATTATGTTTGCAGCTCATTTTTGATACAGTCTCTCGAATCACTGTTACAGTTCCAGAAAGCGTTGCACGATCCAGCCAGCAACACGGTGCATTAATAAGCAATGAGCTATGCAGTCCTGTCAAAACAAGCTCATTAGTAAGTTGGCTGCTGGGTTTTTGCAACCACTAGCTAAACTTTGGCAATATAAACAGGGGCACCTACAGGGAGGTCCCACAAGCCGTCTGTACTTTATAAGATTTAAGGACTTATTTTTAAACATATAAATAGGACTCAGCATCAATTTTCAGCAGTTCAAGTACAAAACAATTTTCCAAAAGCCTCACAAAACTTTATTACAATGATTACATAGAAAGTTTCTTCTTATATGACAAAAAAAAAAAAATCTTATAATATAAACCAAAAATGATGCTTGCTGTTATATTGTTAGGCTCATAAAACCTGACTAGTTTTTCAGGACTGTAAACAAAGTAAGGCACTTTGATGCTCTGATGATTGGCTGGTAATTAAAGGGCCACACAAGTTCATAATTTATATGAAGAGTATAATACGTTAAAAGGCTCTGTTTATGAATAGCTCGCTGATCACTTCTCCAGTGACTCAACCAAGCTTGTCCATGAAAATTAAAAGGTACTGTGCCTAGCATTTCTTTGCAGGACTTCAAGGACACACCCAAATTACCCTGTGTAAACACTAGTAGGTCCTGTCAAACACTTCAGGTAACGAAAAGAACTGCTAGAAATGACTAAAACATTTGAGTCTAAAGAAATACTTTCCATGGCAGAAGTTCTGATTGTATTTATTTATCTTCATAAACACACATATGTGCATATTTTTAAAATCTCTTTATACTTGATGAAAGTTGTTAAATTTTATTTATCACCAACCTTGGAATTTCAGAGGTAGCATCTACCCACTGACACCATGCTCCAGCTGTCTGCATCTAAGGGCAGAGTCCTAACTGTTTCTACATCAGCAGCAAACAGCAGTTGAAACTGCCTGCTTAGCCAGGAGTCAGGTGAGCATTTTTCTTGCCTGCAGACTCTGCTTCCCCAGCTGCGGCCTATGCCACCTGAAAGTTGCAGTGCCACTGCTCCAACTGAAACCCATCTGGAAAAAAGAGCTTTTTCACAACATCACCTCCAGTGGTAAGTGCTTTGCCACTAGGATGATGTGGTATTTGTGCTCTGTGAGCAGACATGGTGTTTCTGAATGCTTTACCTTTGACCTGTGAAGCTCTAATTAGTTTGTTATCTGTCTGCTGTGGAAACCACCTCTCTCCATGAATGAAACACTGCTTCAGCCTCACAACTTGCATTACATATGTTAGAATGCAATGTATTTCATATATAGACACCAGACATACTTGTCTGCAATAAGAACACGCTGATGTCTGTAACTAACAGATTCTAGTTCATGATCTTTTCCTTTGGCCCTTTCTTCACGATGCTTTTGCAAAATCAGGTCCACATAAGAATCATTGGAGTGAGAAGAACAGGTGACAATCAGCATCAGCAGAGGTCAGACTCTGGCTTTATATCTAAAAACACATTATAGAGTAGTGTTTACTTCCTAGAACATTTAGCTGTAGAAAAGGTAACCTGGGTTCTTTCATTTTCACTGAACTCCTCAGGTTCAGAGGTAGCAATATTCACTTTAAATCCAGAAATTAAAATCACCCTTTTGAGAAAGACAGCAACTATTAATACTACTTTCTAACTACAGCCCTGGCTTTAAATCTGTGATGCCAGCAGTTTTCATCCAACATCGAAACTGTGTAAATGTATATATATTTTTTCAATGGCTAGTAGTATAAAATCTTGTATTTTGTTCTATTGTGTAAACTTTCCCATTCAGATGGCAAGCAATTTATTGCAGCTCTTGGATGGATTGTAATGGCTGTAGTAACTGTGCAGTTAAGTGCTGTTTCTAAAAAGTAGAACTGGCAAAATATTTAATGAAGCATTTGGCTTTCTATGCGATGAGATGAGAGCACCCTGTTGTATGCCAAATCAATCTGATTTTGCACAATATATCCATTCAAGCAGCAACTCTGGAGGCTGGAGAGCCAGAGGAGCCGAGAGACTCGATTTTCAAGGCTGTAGAGAAAATACTACTTCCAGATGTAATTTCCAAGTACTAAGAAGTGCCATTTACTCGGAGACATGGATTTGCAGCATGATTTGGACAAATTCTGTGGAAGCCCTTCAATCTGCTGAAAGTCGGCAAGAATTTTCTCCAATGTTACTGCTGCTTTTATGGGTTTAACATTGTAATATCAATATTTAACACTCTTAATTCCCTAGAAAATGTATATACTGCAATCATACTCTACAAGGTGAGACACACAGATTGGGTAACAGCTGAAAATGAGCAGCTAGTTCCATATGACATGCAAAAGTCATGCAAATTTTTTTTTCTTCTCTCTCTTTTTTTTTTTTTGAGGTGGGAGCATTTTGTTGTTGTTTAATGCTTCTTTTTGGCGAATTTCCACTCCATGTTCAAGTTAAAGGTGATTAATTTCCATGCATTTCAAGAGTACTGAACTTGACAGAGGCAATATTTCATCTAGTGTCATTAAGGAAAATATGACAATTATCACTTCATCCAGACACCAAAGATTCTCCGTAAAATTCTTCTACAAATAGCTATAAGAAAGAGTAGAGCATCATTAAACTCTTAGCACATACCATTCTACTGAAGTAAGAGCTGATCCCAGTGGGTCCTGGATCCCACAATTATCTCAGATTTCTGGCCCTGAAAACTCAGCTCAGGGCAGCCTTTCTTCAAGTTTCTTCATACCAGACTTCACTGCGCATTGTAGATGTGTCTGGAAAACACTTGCAGAATTTACAAAATCTGTTGCACTGAGTGGAAAAGTAGTGAGAAAGCAGCTGAGCTCTGACATTGCCGTATTCACATTTACACTCTGAGAAGAGAATAAATAAACTATTGGTTATAGAGTCACCACTGTTGTCATCTGCAATGTTACCAGTGCTTTTATCACCCTCAGAAATCTCTCTTTTGCCAAATAATTATTAAATGATGTCATGAGGCTGATATTTTTAGATGGTGTCTCAGTCTCTTCTGTAATACTGGAAAATCTTTGCCGATACCAACAGACAAAATGGAAACATTCAGAGTCTGAAGGCTAGGAGGAGTAAACCTCCACATCTTGAAATCAGAAGTTAGCCTCTGCTGCCGATGGAGCAAGCACTGACATGTCCTCTGGCAGATGAACGCTGAGCAGGCTAGGCCAGGGCCAACATGGCAACCTAGAAGATTTAGTATGGAAATTTAGAAACCCTTTCTCAATCTCTGTGGAAAGGGCAACACATGACAATAGCATCCACCTAGGCAGCAATGAGTGGGCAGTGTAACACCTTTGTGTGCCACAGGCATGAATGCCAGGGGAAACAATGCACTTGGCACAGGAGGAAATCCAGCCAGCCACCTCCCCGCAAGCAGAAATGACTCATAGGTATGCTCCCATCAGCAGACCATGTGCTAACAAAATGCATTTTTTTTTCTTAAGAATATCAGGAAAACTATAAAAAGTGGGAAAACCAGTTTGAGGCCACCCAGAATTGAAGTTATGCGACCACCCTCCAAGGAATTTTCAAGCCAGACAACTGTTGCAATGAGTATTAATTAATAAGTCGCCTTTCAGCTTCAGAGCATCATGGGAACATGAACTGGGACAAGAAGGCTGCTTGGAGATTACAAAGTCACTCTGCAGCCACAGCAGCAGTGCTGTGAGTGAGAGGGACGCTGAATTTCAGCTGGGGTGTGACTGAGGCTACGGCTGAGGCAAGGCTGAGCCAACTTCCAGACCCCTTTAAGCAAACAAATAAAGCAAAACAAGATTTGCTTAATGCTGCTACCTCTTGCTCTTTCACAGCTCCTAGGATCCTTTTTTGTTGGTGGTGGTTTTCTTTTAATTGGAAAAGAGCTGGTATTTTTCATAGTCTCATAAATTTTTAAATAACCCCTGCGCTTAATAAAGACTTTTCTTCTGTTCCATGTTCATAACACCTGCATTTAATCAAGCCAAACTCTCTTTTTTCCCATCTTTTGCATTACTTTCCTGCATGTGTTTAAAAAGATTTTCAGTCCTCTTCCTTTGGCTCATTCCTTTATAACTGTTCTTTACAGATACCACCAGGTCAATGGTTGTCACCCAAGATAAGAACATTTCTGGATGTGAATTCTTAAAACCAAGCCACTGAAGACATAGCCATTCCAAAAAGAAGGATGAATCATCTGGAAAACGGAAGATAAAATACAAAATGTCCTGCAATAATTAAACTTTCACTTTGTTGCAGAAAGGACATGGAATTAAAAAGGAATAAAAAAATGGCTTGTTTTTGAATCCAACTGATTAACTCTGTCTTTGAAAAGGTTTAAGATTCTGCTGCTTTCCAAAAACTGATTCCTTATACTTATAAACATTCCTTACTGGAGTAAGCTACCGAAATAAGTCAAAACTGCATGATCAGATCTGCAGGGTACATTGTTCTGGACCATTATTGTGGAACAATACAGACATATCACTCCAGAGAGGACATGTTCCATATGTAAAAGTAACATCATTGCAAGGAAAATCACAGAGGAGTGGGCAAAGAAGAGCTCTCAGAGAAAAAAAGAGGTTTGATTTTCTTATCAATTACATTACAAAAAGTTTTTACTGGATTTTTTTGCATGTTGAAGGAGATAACAAGAATCCTTCTTTCTGGTATAATTTTAGCAGGAAGGTTAGACACAGCACAATAAATCTACAAGTGGCTATCAAATAAATGATGTCGCTGCAAACGAGGCAAATGACAACTCCTTATAGAAAGAAGATCAAAAAGAAGCTGTATAGCAATAATTTAAAGCACTGTAAGAATAAAATTGATTGCTCATTAAAAACGTGAAGAGAGCTGAAAAACTGGAATTCAATGCAAACCAAAACAAAATAGTGGCTAATTATTTATTCTCTGCTAGAGCCACTGAATTGAATGGCTTAGATTTAACTGGTGTAAACTTCCCAATCCAGAGTGAGAAAGTAAATCACCTGAATGGTACAGAAGCATTTCAGAAAATTAATTTGGAAGCACTTGTGTATCTGTGTGCAATCTGACTTGGTCTCTATTCTCCAAATAAGATGTTCCCCAAGCTACTGTGGGCTGTGGGCAAGCAGCACTATTTTCTTTTGGAAGATACCGACCATCCTCCAAGTTACTAAGTTGGCACCAAAAATACAAACGTTTCAGGGGGCACAAAACGGATAAAAATCAAAGGACAAAAGTTAGGAGATGCATTATGAGAAAACAGCCTACCATGTTTCCTCAGTCCAACTTCATACAGTCCAGGTCTGAAAATTGAGCTAAATTCAGATTAGCCTTACTTGATATCAATAGGTTGAATAAGGGAATAAAGTGCTCCTAATCATAACTGAGTATCTCTGAATTTGACTTTTACACTTTATTTCTGGCACCTAAAAACCTCTGTCTGCAGAAACAACAATTTCTTACAAATACAATGGAAGAGCTTTAGGAATTTGTTTGCTAACTGAATTAATTACTATTGTATAAAATGAATTATGTATTTCTATTCTCTCACATTTTTCTCAATCAACTGTTTTAGCATTGGCATCTCTCAGTTTAAGCCTAATAATGTCATAAATCATCACATGAAAGATCTGGAGCTGTTCTAATTTGCAAGACAGTTTTCCCAGATTGTCTATTCTTTCTGGAATCTGGAAGATCACCAGTCTAATGGGAATGTGGATGATAGGCAACCTATACCAGAGGTCTCATCATGGTCAGATAGGCTACAAGGAAGAAGAGAAGAGTTGTAGTTGTTGGAGACTTGCTCCTCAAAGGTACAGAGGGCCCGATATGTCAGGTTGACCCTCATTATGGGGAAGTCTGTAATCTTCCTGGAGCTCAAATCAGGGATATCACTAGGAAACTCCCTAACATTGTGTGGTCATCAGACTATTACCCACTACTGATCTTCCAAATAGGTGCGGAAGAAGAAGCATCCCATAGTCTGAGGGGAATGAAGAGAGACTTCAAGGCCTTGGGGCGGTTGATGAAAGGGTCTGGGGCACAAGTTATTTCCTCTTCCCTCCTTCCATTTGCAGGCAATGACATGGTATGGAATAGAAGGATCCAGTCCATATATACTTGGCTCGGAGACTGGTGCTACAGGCAGGGCTTTGGGTTCTTTGATCATGGCTGGTTTTATAAGACAGCAGGCCTGACAGTAATGCATGGAAAAAGCCTAACTTCCAGGGGGAAAAGTGTTCTAGGACAAGAATTAGCAGGGCTCATTCATAGAGCTTTACACTAGATTTGTAGAGGGTTGTAGCTGGGTTCACACCAGTGGAGCAGTGTTCTAGTATTAATGAAGGACAGAAGGGCTCTCGCCCCTCTAGGGTGGAATCAGTGTGACTAACTCTCTCCCTGCAATGCCTGTACACCAATGCACACAGCGTGGGGAACAAACAGGAGGAGTTAGAAATCTGTGCGCTGTCAAGGGGTTATGATCTGGTGGCATTTACAGAGACATGGTGGGACAGCTCACGTGGCTGGAATGTGGCCATGGATGGTTATGTCCTTTTTAGGAAAGACAGGCCAGCAAGGAGAGGTGGTGGAGTTGCTCTTCACGTGAGAGAGCAACTGCAGTGTATTGAGATCTGTCCAGGGGTGGATGAGGAGCGAGTTGAGAGTTTGTAGGTAGGAATCAAGGGTCAGGCTGGTATGGGTGATACTGTTGTGAGTGTCTGTTACAGGCCATTTGATCAGGATGAGGAAGTTGATGAGACCTTCTACAAACAGCTGGCAGCAGCCTCCCAATTACAGGCCCTGGTTTTCATGGGGGATTTTAACTATCCAGATATTTGCTGGAATGCCTACGCAGCCAGCCATTCACAGTCCAGGAGGTTCCTCTAGTGCATTAATGATAACTTCTTGATGCAGATGGTGGATGAGCCAACTAGGAAAGGAGTGCTGCTGGATCTTATACTCACTAAGAAGGAGGGTCTGGTTGAAGCAGTGAAGGTTGAGGGCAGCCTTGGCTGCAGTGAGCATGAGATGGTGGAGTTCAGGATCTTGTGCAGTAGGAGCAGAATACTAAGCAAGATCACAACCATGAACTTCAGCAGGGCCAACTTTGGATTTTTCAAGCAATTGCTAGGAGAAATCCCATGAGACAGGGTACTAGATGGTAAAGGGGCCCAAGTTAGTTGGTTAACATTCAAGGACTACTTCTTCCAAGCTCGAGATCAGAGCATCCCAAAGTATAGGAAATCAAGAAAGGGAGCCAGGAAACCCACATGGCTAAACAGGGAACTGCTGGGCAGATTATGGAAGGAGAGGCTGGTCTCTTGGGAGGAATATCAGACTGTTGTCAGAGGATGTAGGGAGGCAACTAGGAAAGCTAAGGCCTCCTTGGAATTAAGCTTTGCAAGAGAGGTCAAAGACAACAGAAGGACTTCTTCAAGTACATTGCAGACAAAGCTAACACTAGAGGCAATGTAGATGCACTGCGGAATGAGGTGGGTGCCCTGGTGGCAGAGGTTACAAAGAAGGTGGAGTTACTGAATGCCCTCTTTGTCTCCGTCTACATTCTGGAGACTGTCCTCAGGAGCCCTGGATCCCTGAGGCCCCAGAGGAAGTCAGGATAAAGGATGAGTTTGCCTTGGTTTATCAGGACTGGGTTAGGGATCTATTAAGCAATCTGGACATCCATAAATCTATGGGTCCAGATGGGATGCACCCGTGGGTGTTGAGGGAGCTGGCTGAAATCATTGCTAGACCACTCTCCATCATCTTTGCTAAGTCGTAGGGAACGGGAGAGGTGCCTGAGGACTGGAGGAAAGCAAATGTCACTCCAATCTTCAAAAAGGGCAAGAAGAAGGACCTGGGTAACTACAGGCCGGTCAGCCTCACCTCCAAGAAGTAGTCAATGTGATTTTACCAAGGGGAATTAGTGTTTAACCAACCTGATAGCCTTTTATGAGGACATAACCAGATGGATAGATGATGGCAAAGCAGTGGATGTGGTTTATCTTGATTCCAGCAAAGAAAAGGTGTGGTTAGTAGGTTGAGAGAGGTTCTCCTCCCCCTTTACTCTGCCCTGGTAAGGCCGCATCTGGAATATTGTGTCCAGTTCTGGGCCCCACAGTTCAAGGACAGGGAACTGCTTGAGAGAGTCCAGCACAGAGCCACCAAGATGATTAAGGGAGTGGAGCATCTCCTTTATGAGGAAAGGCTGAGGGAGCTGGGTCTCTTTAGCTTGGAGAAGAGGAGACTGAGAGGTGACCTCATTAATGTTTATAAATATATGAAGGGTGAGTGTCAGGAGGATGGAGTCAGGCTCTTCTCAGTGATGTCCAATGATAGGACAAGGGGCAATGGGTGCAAGCTGGAGCATAGGAGGTTCCATGTAAACATAACGAGAAACATTTTCACTGTGAGAGTGACAGGCCACTGGAACAGGCTGCCCAGAGATGTTGTGGAGTCTCCTTCTCTGGAAACATTGAAAACCTTCCTGGACGCATTCCTGTGTGACCTACTGCAGGTGATCCTGCTTTGGCATGGAGGTTGGACTAGATGATCTTTTGAGGTCCCTTCCAATCCCTAACATTCTGTGATTCTGTGGGTTTTTTTAATACATACATAAAATAACCCAAAACCTTGATTGTGAGGAAAACTATAACACATGAACAAAAGATGTAAATCCTTTCTCATTTGTTCCCTCAAACATACGTGGTCTGATTTGAATTTCACATTGGTTTAACTTGTATGGCTCCCATTGAATCATGATATACTCTGGTGTGAAATCAAAGCAGGCTTGTAATAGGTAGCATAGCCAGGGGGACTAGCAAAACTTTAAAAACTGGTTATCCATTGTTCATTTCGGTTCATCACTTGCATTATTAGTAGCAGCTGTTCTACTATAAACCACATTTTCCTACCCTTTGGGTACACAGTGCTACATCTCTAAATAGCTGCAAACAGTTGACATAGCCTGTTGAAAACAACTGACTGTCATCTAAGGTGGCCGGAGAATCTTGTGAAGATGCATTTTGTCCTCTTTCTTGCAGAGGATGCTCTGTTTGAAGTTAATCCACTTGTTTATTCACAAATGACTTTAAAAATACTCTCTTCAAACTTTAATAGAGCTGTTACTTCACCACACCACTCCATTTAAAATCCTATTCATCCATATTTTGTGTAGCTTGGTGCCTCTAACATTTTCAAAACATGTGTCTATTCTGTGTTACAATCATTAGTAAAAAGTCTTTACTGATCTGTCCCACAGCTGAAACGTGGACATTCCTGCATCTATCTTCAGATACAGAAAACTTCTTCCAATTATTATACTATTTTCCCTTGAAATGGTGACAGGTAGAAGGAACAAAGAGACCAAGAAAGGAAACAGCAGACCAATGCTAAGAGACCCATGAAAAGATTTCAGACAAGGGAAAAAAGAAAGGGAATCGAATTTAGTTCAGTTTGGGGGGTGAAGGTTCGGTAGGCTATTAGAAGAGATTATATTTCAATCATTCTGCTTTGTCCATCCTTAACCTAGGTATTTTCATCTCATGAAAGAAAAATATTGTTTTCTTGAGGCATTTCTATTTTCATTTCTAGCCAAAGAAATATGCCATAAGCCACAGATGAGTTGTAACTAAAGAAGGGAGTTTTAAAAATACATAGACCCCACAAATCTTGGCAAATAATAGGCCAAATATAATAATTATAAACCCAGACCATCAAAACCACTCCATACTTCCCATCTATATCATTATGCAAACTAACATTTTCTTGCAATTTTTTCCTCACAGTTGTCTTTCCCTTCCTTGGCAAAAAAACTTGCTATGCTAGCCCTCAAATTGGAAGTAACATTGCAGTGGAAGGAAACTCCCAGATCACCAAGTGAAAATTCCTGCTGTCATAGATAACTGTGTCTGATAATCTCATCCATAAACTGTGCCAGCTCCACCTTATTCCCACTAGAAGGTCTTTCCAGAACCTCACAGCTCTCATGGTCAGAAACTTTACTCTAGTTTCCAGACTGAACTTTTATTCCTCTGCAGTGCCTTCCCACCCAGATGTATTTGCAAGCAGCGTTCATATATCCCTTCTCAGCTTTCATTCTGTCAGGTTAAATAACCCTAGCTCTGCCTGTGCAAAATACTCTATTCTTTGATCACACTAAGGGAACCAGTTTTAGACAAAAGTTCCTTGACCTAAGTTTCCTATAGCTAAGCAAAACTTTTTTTTTCTCTATTCATTTTAATATCCTTTCTGAGATCTAACTTAGCTGGACCTCCAGTACTATTCTTTTTACACCACTAGTCCCTACCTTGCAAAAACCAGCTTTATTTGCTCATTATTTTTTCACCCAGAATAGGGTCTCCATTTATTCCTAACACCTTTGTGATTTGTAAGGAGTCGTTCTTGGGAAAGAGATTTCTGAGAGTTTGCATACTTCTGACAGAAAGACATTCCTGGAGTCTTTTTCAGTTAGTTCTTAAGTTCCTCTTTCTGGGCTGACTACACTCACTTATTCCCTTAGTATGTTGTGATCCCTCTTGAAATTGTGAATCTTGGCCACAGAGTTACCTTTATACAAGTTGTTTGTACATGTCTAAATGATTTTGACCAAAACTAGTTATGAAACTTTGCGGGATTTCACAGATAGGAGTAATAAAGATGACTAGGTTATCTGAACACTGTCATACATCAATACTGGTATTTCAGTCATGACTGCTATCCCAGTAGGTTTCTGTAGCCCCTGAATGGTCAGTGTCCCATACATCACAGCCGCATAAGTCCTGCCACTTTGTTTTCCAGAATCTGGTATTTAATATACACATTTAATTCTTTTTTTCCTAATCATACCTTGAGCTGAGCCTGGGGCTCACCATTCCCACCAATAACTGACTGCCGGGCAACATTTCTGCATACTTTGTTCTAGGCTGTGATATGCCCTTACCACTGCCAATTTTCTTTCCTCGTGTAGAAACATCAGGAGGGATGACTACGAATCTCTTTCCAGCTTGCTTCCCTCCCACTTTTTAGTTATCTAAGTTTTTCTTATCAGTGACACAAGTCTTGATTGTGGAGTATAATTTAATCAGATTTTCAAAGAGACTGTTTTCTGTGATTCCACAGAGAAACAAATCATGTTTCTCTACAGTAGCAGATGCTGGATTCATTAATCCAAAGGTTCACTCTAATCTAATATTTTAAAGGCCAAATATGCCAAGATCTTATAGCATTCGCCTTAGGCTATCAGTTGAACAGTGTTATCTTCTCATACCTTCAGCCTTTTCTCAGGGTTAAAAATCACCTAAGCCATCACTTCCTTAGTCCCAAGGTCACCTGGCAGTGCTATTTGTCTTGATGTGAAGGAGAGACACAAATTCTTACCCACTCCCTTGCACAATTCTTCTGGCCTGTGGTCTGTAGCCCTGGTCCTCAGGGAGCTGCCATCCTCACAGAAAATATGGTTCATTTAATTGAGCATTGAGCAAGTGTCCCATCGCTTACATTCCCTTGTACTGATGCACAGTGCCCTCTTCACCCATTCCTCTGTCTATCTGTACCCTCCATTTTTTATTCACAGTTTACCTTCTTATTCTCTCTTGGAGTCTTTATCCCTAGCTATTTCTATTTTCCTTTCCTCTCTTCTTGTGAAACTTGCTTCTGTTATGTCTTCTTTCTTGCTGTGCTGTCTTCTCTTTCTACTTGCTTATCTTCCTTATTCAATTCAGAAAAAAAAATTGTCTGCTCCTCAAGAAAATCTTTGTTATTGTTCATGCTTTACTTCTACCTTAGCCTTAAAGACCTTAAGCACCTTCTTCAAAGAATATTTGGTTGGATATTACACCAAGTATCCAGAAATTTTTACCTGCCCTTGCAGTTTCCTATCCCTTTTTCTCCTTATTGTTTTCAAACTCTTTTGAATTTCACTGTTATTCTTGGTCTGACATTTTCTCACCCAAGAACTCTTTCTGGTGTCATTTCATTAGAAAAGTCCTTTCCTCAGGTAGCTCCTCAAGGACAGTATTAGCCTGCTTCTTATTCACACAATCAATATATAAAACACTAAGTACATGAATCCTCAAATAAGTTCTGCAGCTCACTGCTCTTTGGGCTCTCTCAGTCACTAGTCACTTGGATTTTTCATACTTTTAGCTAAGCCATTCATGTCCTCTCCAACAGTTGAATATTCATTAGCAGCAATTAAAGACAGGAAACCTAACTCCCTTAGCTGCATGGCCTTTGACCTCTCACCACACACAAATACAAAACTACCTTTAAACCACAAATGACAACTAGACCTTCTCATTAAGAACTGTGACCAAACCGCTGAACCTACAAATGATGAAGTGCAACCTAATAAACCACTAAGCAACAGAAAATGCCAGTTAATTTACCCTCAAAATACAAGAGCTTCTTTATCCTCCACCAAGGCCACCTCCCACTCAGACACGCCTGTTTACTGTGCTCCCATCAGTGGGTTCTTTTATGCCATGGAAAACCAAAAGTGCAACACAGAGTGTCCAAAACTGTTGGGTTTTGGGGTTTTTTGGGGGGTTTTTTGATACATTGCTTCATTAGATGAGTAAATTCATGCTTCTGTACAGTTTTTCAACCATATCACAAAAGTAAGCACAAGAGGTACTGTGGACTCAGGGGTGCAACCAAATGATACAAAATATTAGGAAGATGATGGTAACTGACTTTAATAACAACCATAGGTTAAACAAGGACTATGTTACCATTGCAGAGAAAAAACAAGCAACTTTGGTAACATCTTTGCACATATAAATGAAAAAAAAAATAACCCAAGGCCCATTTTCTTTTTTTTTATTGTTGCCATCTAAACCATTATGAGATGCTGTGATTTTTTTCCTGTAACAAAGCCATATAGTGCAAATGTCATTAATTCCTTTTCACTTCTAATCCAAAATTAAGAACATTAAAATGCATTAAATTCAAGACATTATAATTTAAAGGGAGACTTTATAAAGGCTCTTTGATAGTCAAGGCTATATTGGTATTTCCATTCTATTTTTTAAGTGCTTATAAATCAGCCATAAATGCTGCTCATTTTGAAACCTGCTATCCAAGCTTTCAAGCCACAACTGATCAGTCATTATATCTTTTCCTGAAAATGTGATTCAGATCAATCTTTCAGCTGGGTGAGGTGAGTTTTTGGATGCTGTGATCTGAAGTAGTGTGCCAGAAGGATAGAAAAATGCATTATAATGAAGTTTTAATGTAAAACAGAACTCTTACTGATTTAAGATAATGCTCTTTGTAGTCTGCAAGAAAACAAATCCAGAATCCAAATAAATTCCTACAGTTTCTCAAGCTATAATACACATTTGTAGTTTTTGAAAACAAAGTAAGAGCCAGTAAAATGGTGAGGACATCTTCAGCTTGTATACCTACTTCTCAGCTTCCTAGCTCCTACAGTTCCTACAGCTATGTACAGAGCTCTGTATCTGTCAAAACTGGAAGCAGTCTATGCACCCTCAGAGCACTTTTTTTTTTGCATTTTGTTGCCCTGCATTTAACAAAGCAATCACCAATGCTGCTTTTCAGTGGCTAGTTGCTTCCTAACCAGGCTTCTTCATATTTTGAACCACCCTACAGGATGGAAGGATAGAGGGGTACAGATACTTTTCTCCTCAAGCCCTCCAAACAGGCTGTTACCACAGACATAAAGCATCGTTGGATGGATTCAAAACAGCCTAAGCAGTCAGGAGAGGAGGAGAGGATTAGGGCCAACTGCAGCACCCTCGTTTGTTTGCCTCCTTTATTGTGCTGCTCACACACATGCTCAGTCGTATGGGAAAAACTATCTTACTGGTATTTCAAAAGCAAAAGCCACTGGACCCACATATATATCTGTAGCTGGGAAGAGGACACTGGTATCGTACAATTTTCCAGTCTGACAAATACAGTAATTCTTCAGGAATCCTGTTCAGTTCTTAAGCAGACTTCAAGTCAAAAATCACAGGGCAAGAAAGAGACAGAAATCAAACAAAATCTTCTGTCTAAAACTTGTGTGCTTGTTAATATTCTTTCTATAATTGCTATGTATTACTGTTGGCATTAAGAGGCCTCCAAATGAATTTGGTCTCCACTGTACTCAGTGCTGCCTAAAAGTAATGAAAATAAGGGCCATGGCCAAAGAGCTTACATGTCAAATCCTCTGATCAAAGTATATACCAGCAACACTACTCAAACTTTCAAGGCTTATTAACATCAGAAACAAAAAATTAAAAAACCTTCCAGAACTGAGCAAGATAATCTTTTGACTCTGAATCTGGATTAGTGTTCAGTTTGGAAGAAGAAATGTGTTTTAATAAAGTCAAGAACACTTTCAGCTCTCTGTGGAAACATGCATTTGAATGATTAAAGAATGGCTCTGTGGGATAGTTAGCATTCAACAGAGTAGGTGAAGAATCTTATTCTGAGATCTTTTGAAATGGAACAGCAGCTTGGATAAATTGATTATGTTTTTTTCACAAAAATATAACACCACAGTTAATTAACAGATTCTGACAGAAAAAAATAACAGTTGCAAGACAGCCTTCAGTAGGTTTTTATAATCTCCATTTGTAAATACCATGTTTCCTTTACAAACATATCAATATGGCCCTAAGAATTGTTGAAGTGTAGAGCTGGTCAAATTATTATTGAGAATTTACTGTCTTGTTTATAGCACTTTTTTTTCCTGTTTGCAGTTTAGTCCTGATACTAGGTTTACTAGATAGTAATTGATCTATGTACATTTCATAAACTATTTATTTTATCTTTAGACCGCTTGAGGTATTCAGTTGTTTCCAATTATTGTTTCTATTTCTTGCCTGGATGAATGTTTGTTTGTTTGCTTTAAACTGAGTCCTGAATAGTTTTACTGTTGCCTTGCAGCTATGAAGTGAGTTTTCAAGGTTGGAGAGGTGGTATATTGAAAAAGGTAAATCAGCCTTCAGTAAATGGGTTTTTTTTTTTTTTCAGAAGAAAAAACCTAAACTCAGGTATCACAGAAAGGTGCAAGGGCTGCTCAGAACACAGAATCCTCTTTCCACAGGGAAATTCCTCCCAATCCCTTGAGGTCACAAAGATTTGTGTATGCTTAGTTTGTTTAAACATTCTCTACCCTGCTATTCAACAAGGATAAGGTTTCCTTGCTCTGAACTCTCCCTTTGGTCCCAAAGACATGGGACTCCTGAAGTCCAGTCTTATCAGTAGTGAAGAAGGCATCAAGTACCTTGGCCTTTTCTGTGTCCTCTGTCACGAGATCAGTAGCAGGTTCACATTTTCCCTAGTCCTACTTTCGCCGCTAGTATACCTGTAGAAGCCCTTCTTGTTGGCCTTCACATCTATTGCCAAATTCAGTTTCAGGTAGCCTTGACTTTCCTAGCCCTATCCCTCCTTGTTCAAACATTGCCTCTATCTTCCTTGTTTAAACACTGTCTCTATATTCATCTTGTGTGATTTGACCCTGCTTCCAACTCATACATTCTTCTTTTTTCATATCTGGGTTTATTCAGGCACTTCTTGTTCATCCATGCAGGCCTCCTGCCACTTTTGCTTGTTTTCCTGCTTGTCAGGATAGCCCATTCTTCAGCTTTGAGAAGGCAATCTTGAAAATCAACCAGCTCTCCAGGACCCCTCTTCTCTCCAGGGCTATGTCCCATGGGATTCTTCCAAGCAGGTCTTTGGACAAGACAAAGTCTTTTCTGAAGTTCAGTTGTTATCCTGTTTTTTGCACTGCTCCTGTCTCTCAGGAACCTCAACTCCACATCTCATGGTCACTGCAGCCAAGGATGCCCCCAGTCTTCATATCCCTCAACTCCACATCTCATGGTCACTGCAGCCAAGGATGCCCCCAGTCTTCATATCCCTCACCATTTTCTACTTGTTTGTAAGTATCAAGTCTGTGTGCCCCCTTGTTGGCTCCTCTATTACCTGTGTCAGGAAGTTACCATCAGGGCACTCCAGAAACATCCTGGATTGCTTGTGTCCTGCTGTGTTGCCCTTCCAGCAGATATAAGAGTGATTAAAGTCCCTCATGATGACCAGGGCTTGCAAACATGAAGCTTTTTACAGCTACGCTCACCTACTACTTCTTCCTGATCAAGCTGTCAGTAGGAGGGACCCACCACAAAGTCACCCACATCGTTACACCAACTAATCCTAACCTGCAAGCTCTGAGCTGGCTCATTGTCCATCCCAGGGCAGAGCTCCATGTATCCCTGCTGCTCTTGCATGGCAAGGACAACTCTGTCCATCCCACTGGATGATCCTTCCTGAAGAGCCCCTGTCCATCCATGGCAGCGCTCTAGCATGATTCTCTGGTTCAGCCCAGATCTATGCTTGTGTGAACACAAAAATAGCATTAAACAACTGAGCCATTCCCAGGGTTAAGATGCCATAAATTTTTGTCCAAGTTTTATGTCCCTTCATGGATTAAGGCAATTCAGACAGAAGGTAGCATTCTTGTTAACAGTCATTTTCCCTCCCATCTCCACCTCCGGTCAAGAAACAGTTTACAGGTCTTCCTGAAGGGCTTCTAGAAGAAATAATAGTTACACAGAGAATTTTACAAACAATAAATTATAGGACAGGAAAAAAAAAGAGAGACTTTGAAGTGTTGTTGCAGAACATGAAGTCAATGAATATGAAATTTTATTGCTGTACAGGCACCCTCACTCATTGTCTTCCCAGTCGGGGTCTCACGGTGGAGTGAAATAAGTGCTGTTCACACACAATTTCCATTATGGTTTGGGTCAGTTCTCCATTTCTGGAGGCTGAGTGCTCTTTGGAAGCTGTTTAATTCACTGCTAGCTGAGTCATGACCATTTGCCTGTACAATCAATATCAGAGTACGGCAAGCTCAGAAAACTCATCCTGGTTACTTCCTACATCCACATGTGGAATGTGGACTTTGTTGACTTCAGACAGCCTTTTGGGGAGGATTAAATACACATTGTTGCACAGTTAAGCTGTTAAGTACTCACTGTCCCAAGAAAATAAGTGAGTAAATATTGAGCTTATACAATCTCCCTCATCATACATCAAAGTAAGCCAAAAAAACTGACCGGCAAAACATCTATAAGTTAGAAAAGGCTGGCTAACTGCAAATAGCCACCTAACAGAAAAGCATTTGTCTGTGTTGAGTGTTCCCAGCTGCATATCCTCCACCATAAGGCACAAGCGAAGCTCTCTACACCCAGATGAGAGTAACCTCTTGACTCACAAAATGATGGGATGCACAAAACTCACTCACTCATCCACAACACCTGCGAGGGAACATCTCTACTTCTAAGAACAATGACAACTACATCTAGCCCAGCAGTCACTGCACTTGCTTACTGTGTCAACAACCTTGAACACATGTATTTTACCAAGGATTATAGTTGTCTTCATTACTGTACAGAAAATACACCTTCCCGGACCTTTTTCTATTCAAATATATGAAATTCACCCACAATCGTAACATGGAAAACAGCAAGGAGTCTTGCAACGGTCACAGTGAAAGACAATATAATTTCATTGATCCCAGCATCCAGCAATCTGCTGTCATCAGGATATGGTGCTTCAGAGAGAAGAGAGACAATATTATTCATTTGCCCCCCACTGCTTAGTAACTTGCAATCCAAACCCCAAGTTTATCAACCCTTCAAAAGGCTATTGCAGAAATCTTGAACTCTCTCAATTTACCATAAGAGCTTTAGCAGTGATATCCATTAGAAAACTTCATAAAACATGTATGCCAACATTGCTCTGCACTCTTTCAAGCTGCATACCTGTCCCTCTGATTCTAGCTTGAAAAGTAAAGAGAAAAGCAGGATTATTAGGTAAGGTAATTTGTATACAGTGGTGGAATGAAGACTATCTAATAACATAAATTGCTTACAGAATGATCCTGTGAAGACAAGTCAAAACATACAAAAAAACCCGTTTAGTATTTCCCTATTAATGTCTACAGCTTTTTCCCAACTGACTACAAAGAAATGCCATTTAAAGAGGATATATCCAAGGAGCTCAACTCTGTAACTCTGCTGGTTTCTTGTACAGTGTGTAATAATCCTAAACTGCATTTTTTTCTTGTTTGATCTTCAAGTTTTAAGCCAGAAAAAGGATCATGAAAGCATTTTCAAACATTTTTTGGTCATTTAATTCAGTCTCACTTTCTGCTCTCTATGTTTTAAATTATTCATAGCAAATTGTGCAAATCCAGATGTCAGCAAGTCATCGGCTAAATGACAAATTCAAAAAGGACTCTGCAGCCATTCTCATAACATATCAGAGGCATCCTGTACCCAGGCAGGAATGATCATTCTTTTTCAAGTAACATTTGCAGCTGAACTCATCTCATTCTTTAATGACTTTAAAGTCACTTGATGCTCTAAATGCACAGGTATTAGATGGTCATGTTATGTTTAAAAAATTCTCTAGATCTGATTAAATGGCATTCCCAGCTGAAGTCAGGTAACTGAAAAATACATGAGACTATTTACCCCAATAGTGCACTCTGTCAAAAAGACCCTTTAAAAGGGGTGAGGAAGAGTCTTCAGCTATTGTTTTGGTTTTGTTTGTTGGATTTCTTTTTTTCATCAAACTTAACCTAATCTAATCTCAGGCATTAGCCTGGGAACCTCTTTGGAGTGGATGTTTAGTTCACAGTTTAGGATGTGACACTCTCTTTTCTACATCCATGGTAACAGTCACTACCCAGTAATCCTCAGCCTTTTCTCCCCATAAAAAAACAAAAAAGTAGCATAAAGAAAACAAAATTTTGGGCAGAAAATTCAAGCTTATAAAAGAGCAGAGATTCTTCTCATTCCCATTGACAGTACTTTGGTCATGGTAGCTGCATTGACACAGCAAGCTACCAGTGGTCCTGAGGTGAACATGAAGGCCAGTCATGTAGATGGTTCAGAGAGGGGACATGGAAGCACAAGCTCAGCAAGGGAAATCACAATCTCTGTACACTGTCTGAGGACCAAGCAACTTAGGACACCTCCAGGCACCAGCAGAGTGACTATATGGCAGCTCTGGAGACAGGTGGTGGGGTGGCATTCCAAGTGCATGGCCCCTGGACACTGGTCTTGCTGAGAAGTGCAGGCATGTGTACAAGCACTTCTCTTAAACCCTGTGAGCATACTGGGCTGATAAGAGAACACATGTAAAGCAAACTTCCTACCCAGAGGATTTTATTATCTAAAAGACTAGAGGGGCATGGATCTCATTGGAGGGAGAAGGGAGAATGTGAAACAAATATAGGGTGAAAAAAAAAAATATTTCCCATTAATCAGTTTAAGGGCACACAGTTACACCCATGTGTCGTGGATGCCTAACGCTTGTCTCTAAATAAGGTATTTGTATGGGAACATGGCCAGTTAGGCAGCTACCTGGTCACCCGTGGATGAAAGCAGCTGATTTATGTGAACACACTGGGCATTTACACACATAAATTACACAGTTACTCACACAGTACATGCCTAGATTTGAAAGTCCAGGTCTTAGTTTGCAAAGAACTGGGGGAGACCTTTGGATAAACAACTTATAAACAATAACATCCTTCTGATGTCAGATGCCAAGGGGCTGGGGATGTCCAGTGTAGCTGTAGGAGGTAACCCACAGGCAGCTCAGAGAGGATCCAGGATAGCATCCTGCGCTTGCCAGCTGTGACTGCATAAGGCACACAAAGAGAAGCAGAGCATCAGGCTTGCTCTATTTATCAGTCTTTTCCTGTATCCCATAAGACTATGTTTTTCTCAAAGCCTTGTCTAGTTTTGAATAAAACACAAAATTATCTCCAATATTAGACCAATCAATGCACAGAAAGTACTCTAAGCACTCTGTGCCTGACCTGTGACTGAATACTCACCATTATATTTAGCTGAACCATTTGCAAGTGATGTCGAATAAATGGTCTACTTTCCACTTTTTTGCAAAGTGCTCCTAAATTTAACTCTGAGTCAACACTATACAACTGCATATTTAAGTTAACCTGCATAGTCAGCTTATAAATTTTTAAGAAGCTTTTCCTTCTCTAACAGTGAATGTAAATGCAAGTTGTTTGAACAAAGACACTAATTTATCAGTTATAACAATGAATGCACCTCTTTAGCTACTCCCATCTGCTTGAAATGTGCATTTTCCATTAAGATTAATTGATAAAAATTACAAAAAAAAAAAGTGTAAAATGCAGAATAAAAGTCAGAAGGGCAGGACATAATCTGGTATAAATTGGCATATTTTCAGCAACATCAGTTGTTTTATGACTTTTTTTTTTTTTTTGTAGCTGAAGATTTGGATGTTAGTTTCTAAATTCTCAAGACACTTTTCCATGATACTTACAATCTTTTCACCTAATGCTGACTTTCTTTTGATACGAAAAAATGGTAATACATTGTTTATGTTTTTGCTCTGCAAACATGCCTTCTGTACAGTCAACAAGTTTTGCACAGTTCTCATTAGTATTAAAATTATTTATGGGTCTTCATAAGCATAGGCTTGTGTTAGAAAAAAGGAAGAATAGTCATTGCTTCTAGTCTTGACCTACAATACAGGCAGAAATGAAGAGTAGTATTTCAGAAAAATTTTGGGAAAAAGGCAGAATTAAGTAAATTATATAATGGATATTCTGTGAAAGACTTGCATGGAAGAAAAGGGTAAAAATACATGCAGAAGAAAGAGATTAAGGAAGAGTTTAGGGTAGAGATGCCACATTTGCTTAAAATAATGGTTTACCCAAAATCAACTAACATGTGTTTTGTACAAGGTCATATTCAGAATCACAGAAAAATGAGCAAATACTGTATCTCTGGGAGCCTTCCCTCTTACTGTAGTAGTAGTAGCAGCAGTATTGTGCACTGAGCATCTTTGAGGGATCTCTGATATGAATTGAGGTCTCACTGAACCAAATGCTGTATAATGATGGCCCTACACCAGGGGTGTTGCTATAAATTACTCTGAATGGATACACCTCTCCTCACAACACGTGAGCTCACAGCTGATGGATGAAAAACCAGTTTTCTCAACTCTTACTCTTCCTGCTCTACTTCCAGCAACTGGTGGCAACTGCAAAAAGTAGACTCTGCCCTTGCCTTGAATTTTATTTCAAATATTTTTTCCTGTCAAATAAATGGATTATTTTTTCAAATAAAATATTACTCATCAGCTGCCACAGTCACATCTATTCTTACCTAATGTGTGTGGTCTTTCAGTGAACTCCAGTTTAAATTTATACTCACTGGCATAATTTAATTAAAACTTTTTATTAATTTTATGCACAGTCCAAAATGAGAGATGCATGACAGAAAATGAGCATGGACTTCAGCAGCCCAGATCAATTTCTCTGGCATATACAAAAAGCAGAGGAAGAGAAACTGTAGGTGCATGCAATTATTTCCTTGTTCATGTCCAAATTTATGCCTAATGAACTTAAAAGGGCCCCAGCCATCTTGAAGAGGTAAAAGGAACAAGAGCACTCACTTGTTCTAACTTTAAATGGTCCACTGAAGTCAGCTGAATATTGCACTGAGATACTTACATGGGAATAAACCCAGGTTACCCCCTGTCAGGATGCACACACTGAGAAAGAAAGGCCTTAACTGTCTGCTAAATGAGTGCAGGAATAAAAGATATACTTGTAGAATAATCAACAAAAAAAGTTTCACCTACTTTTTAATCCAGAACCCAGGGAAACCCTAGGGGTTCAGTACTACACTGAACACATCAGCAAGCAGCAAAGGCATCTTCATCAGCATTGATGGTCGGAACTGCATTTTCAAACTACTCAGCCATGTCTCCCCCTTACCATGCTGAGATTTGCATGACAGAGCTGTCTCAGAGCACAAAAACCAGATCTCTTTGAGCTGAAGCTGAACTCATTCCAGCCATTAATGTGCATTTAGCCTACAGGGCCAGGCTATAGCTAGCATGAAGTCCCTAAAACCACATGTAGTGCAGAGGTCAGTTCAAGCTGTTTCACTCAGCAGATCCACTCCTAACAGAGCACACTACTTGCTAATGTAGAAAGTCATGCTCAACCACTGCACAAAGGGACAATGACAAGTGGGGACAAGGCTGATTATAGCCAGCCAAAATCAACTGTCAAGCCCTAACAAGCTAGTGATGAAGTACAGCTAATGTAATTGTCACCTGAGGGTCCACAGAGAAGTGCACTGCTATAGTAGAAGACAAATGGTCTGGTAAGCAAGAGTCAGACCTGAGTAAAAAGAAAGGATTTCCAAACTGAAGGCTGTGATCAAGTCGGCTGCAAGGTGACAGTGAGTTAAATGCAACGTAATGCAGCCAACAAAGGAATGTCCTTACTTGAGTAAGGAACCCAAAGCCCATAGTTTATGCTAAATAACATAAACAGACAATGGAAGTTCCTTAATTCCTTTGATAGAAAAAAAAAAACCCCAAACCAAAACCAAAACAAACAAACAAACAATCAACAAAAAACCCTATTATGAGAGCCATCTTTCTTTAAATTCTTTTCCTGTCTGTCTTTCCTCTGGTCTCACATTACACTTTCATCCTGAAGGCTGCAAGGTTTTATCTACAATTCCCAAGACAGAGATGATAGGTTTTGCTGTTGACATTACTAGTGAACAACACGTGAATTCATAACAGCTCCCACGTCCAAAGGAGACCACATAAGAAATTACCTTCATACAAACATCTTTTTTTCCTTGATATCTGGTACCATAAACCTGTTACTTCTCTCATGGATCAGAGGTCTTTGGGGAAAAACAAACTGGACAAAAAATGCTACAGAAAGAAAAAAGGTACAGTTTCTACTGAAGAAGTTTGTAGACTTTTTTCTTATGTTACAAAGAAGACAAGAAAACAAACCCTAAAGCATTGCATTTGTAGGTCACCTTTAAAAAGTAAATAACAAATAATTATACATACTCCATCATACTGAGTTCTGCATATCATGTTGATGTTCCTCAGTTCATCTGTCTTTCACACTGAAGGGACTCATCCATCAGCTAGTCATCAACAAGCCTGTCATATAAGGGTGATAGAAGTTATCTTCAAGGTAACTCACTGACAGTACTTAATTAAATACCTTGAAATATTGCATATTATTTTCTTGTGCCATCACTGGAGACAATGGTAATTACATGGTAATTCCCACAAATGCTTTATGAATCCTCAATTATTGTGCTACTAGCCAGTTTTGACATTATTACTGCTAGACCCTAATGAATTATTGTAGTTAAATATTTGAAATATTCAGTCACTTTTTCTGTTTATGAGTTATCCAAGATTGTCCATTCTTCAAAGTTGCTCAGAGAGTTTTTGCAAAATATTCAATGACTAGGTGTCAGAAAATTTCCTGGTGATTTTGACTGGGTAATTTCCAAGGCAACAAAAAGTTGCAACACATCCCTAAAACACAGTCATCCTAAGTGCCCACAAATAATTATATATATATACTTCAGCTCATTTCCATAAAAGGCCACCAGACTGGTGTTTCCTGACAAATCTGGTGGCCTTTTATGATGGAGTTACAGCGATGGTGGAAAAGGCTAAAGGAACTGATGTCATCTACCTGGACTTATGCAAGGTGTTCTACACTGTCCCGCACGACATCCTTGTCTCTAAGTTGGAGATGTGGATGGACTACTCAGTGGATAAGGAATTGGCTGGATGGTCGCACTCAAAGAGTTGCAGTCAGTAGCTTGATGTCCAAGTGGAGACCAGTGACAAGTGGTGTCCCCCAGGGGTCGGTATTCGGGCCACTGCTATTCAATATCTTTGTTGGTGACATGGCCCAGAAGGCCAACCGTATCCTGGGCTGCACCAAGAGAAGCGTGGCAAGGAGGTGATTCTCACCCTCTGCTCCACTCTCGTGAGGCCCCACCTGGAATACTGGATCCAGTTCTGAAGCACCCAACACAAGAAAGACATGGACCTGTTAGAACAAGTCCAAAGAAGGGCTGTGAGGATGATCCGAGGGCTGGAGCACCTCTCCCATGAAGACAGGCTGAGAGAGTTGGGGCTGTTCAGCCTGGAGAAAAGAAGGCTTCAGGGAGACCTTATAGTGACCTTACAGTACCTGAAGGGGTCCTACAGGAAGACTGGGGAGGGACTTTTTACAAGGGCAGGTAGTGATAGAACAAGGGGTGATGGCTTCAAACTGTAAGAGGGTAGGTTTAGATTAGATATTAGGAAGAAATTCTTTCCTGTGAGGGTGGTCAGACACTGGAACAGGCTGCCCAGAGAAGCCGTGGATGCCCCCTCCCTGGAAGTGTTCAAGGCCAGGCTGGATGAGGCTCTGAGCAACCTGGTCTAGTGGAAGGTGTCCCTGCTGATGGCAGAGGGGTTGGAACTAGATGATCTTTAAGGTCTCTTCCAACC
Source organism: Caprimulgus europaeus (assembly GCA_907165065.1). The sequence continues at coordinate 17,105,531 of OU015526.1, forward strand.
CAAACCATTCTATTATTCTAAGTATTTAATCTTATAAATATTTATAAGAAGTGTGGACTCAGGGACATGCATTCCTCATATTTTTATTATCTTCCTCCCCAAAGGGCATGTAGGTGCACCAGGTGTTGCTTTGTAAGCATGAGGCCTGTTTCTCAGTCTGTCAGTAGATGAGCTCCCCTTTTAAGGTCATAGCATCTGAAGCCTGATGGAGGATTCACAAATCTGGATTTCCAGGGATGACAGTGGTTCACATCTCTGCCTGTCCAACTCCTCATGAAGTTTCAGTGCAAACCAAAACCTTCTTCCAGGGAACTGGCAGCAATAAAAAAAAAATAAAATATCATAAATACCCTTGTATCACTGCAAATCAGAGCATTTGCTGGCATTATTCAATATGCCCATTCCAGTTGTCTTATCCTGTTTATATGTGAGTGCTGTTTCTAACCATGCAATTTATTGATGCTTTATTATGTTTGTTCCAAATGGATCTTGCAGTTTCTCCGGAGTTTTCTTCCTGCTGTGTCTTCCACTGATGAGTGCAGTTCATCCTAGGGTGCATTACAGACAAGGCATTTTCTGGGAAGAATAAAAATGGTATGAGGGAGTTCAGAGAGACATTAGCAAACACGGAAAACATACAATTTACTTAAAAACTTGGAAATAGTTCTGTGTTCCTAAAAATTCAAAATCTCATTTTATCCCCTTATTTTCACTAATTGTAATTGCAGGACATGAATCCACACTAGTGTCCCCCAGGGTCTCCTCTGGATATTTTGCTTCCATATGCTGTGAGGCTATTTTCTCCTTTTAGTTTCCATCTCTCTTATTCTCTCTAACTCCTGCTATTTGCTCTACCACATTTCTGATAAGCTCCAGGTCCCAGTGGACTCTCCTGCTCCAGTTCTTTATTTGCTTTAATACGCTCCTTGCCTGAAAAAATGTTATCTGGTTTTCTCCACTTCCACTAATTTTCTTCTCCTCTTCATCCTAAACATCACTATTTCCTGAAGAATATTGAGCCACCTGAATATTTAACTGCCACTATAAAGCCTCACATAAGTATTTAATATTTTTTTCATTCTCTTTTTCAAATGGTGCAGTGTTTTTCTACTTCCTATCTGAATTACCAGCTTAAATATATCTCAGCTACTGTTGACCTTGACTCCTGAGGATATTGAAACTCATCTATTTAACCCATGGATACTACAGCACAGAGTAACCAACATCAGTGTCTGCTGGTCCCTCAGCCAGCAATTGCTAAGTCCAACTCCAACCAGTCCAACTGGTACTCCACCAGACCCTGAACACAGCTTAGGGTGCTCTCTCTGACTTTTATTAATATTTCCCATCACTGGAAATCTTTAAGAAACAACAGACATTTTTCTGAAAGATATTTTCTAGATGTTTCCTGTGCTAAACCAGTCCCACTCTATGTTTCTAATCCCAGTACCTTTGCCACTGTGTCTGCTTTTACTTAGTGCACCGTGTTGTACTTCATGGAGCACAGGCAGGGAATACTTATCACCTGAAGAAGTGTTATGATCACTTCCTCCTGACATTTTATGCTATCAAGTGGTATAAACTATGATGAAATGTCATCATTCAAATACAGCAGCAAAAAGAAGCCAACTCTAACCATGAGATGACTACAGAGTATGCAGAAAACACCCCTACTTTGTCAGCAAATAGTGGAAAAGTAGATAATAATTTATGTCATAGCATACAAAGTCTCTGAAGTCATACATTATTCATTAGAAAAGTCATCTACTTTGTGTCTTTAAAGAAGACACATTAAAAAGTACAATGTTAAAAATAGATGGCATTTTATTGGAGATCATAATTATTTTAAAAGTTGGCAACAGGGCTTTTTAGTTCCTAAAATGACCTTTCAAGATAAAATGAGGAAAAGAAAAGCTACTTTGAGGAAGAAGCTATGAAAAACTCCAGTGCATAAAGACGATGTTCATCTTTAATCTGAATTTTACTGTATTCTCCAATGAGAACAGTAAAATCACATTCAGAAGTATTACTGAATAGCAATTTAAGTCTGTGGAATGACATAGCATTTGGAACCTCGTTGTGACCAAAATTGTCATGATACAAACTTGGAAATACAAACTTCAACTGGGCAGTAAATAAGAAATGCACAAATATATTAAAGATCATAGAAATGACCAGAAAGTAATCTCTGAATTCAATTTGCATGTCTCAGTGTTGCTACATATCTTATCAGTAAACAGATTTGCTTTCATTTACCTCAATCAGTGTTCATTCTTCTGTTTACTTTTCTCCTGAGCAAAGATCGTGCAAAAGTAGGGATAACGTTACACTTCCAATCAGCAGTAACAACATAGTCAGAGCTGGTCAAATAATTGGCCAAAATTATGCAAGAAAGCAGTTAGCAATTCTGAATTACCTTTTGACTCCCCCCTCCCCACCCTTGCTTAATTTCTGTATTTCATCTATATCTAAATTTATATTTATTCTCATGTTTATACTGTACAATTTTAAATCAATGCATCAATTAAATAACTACTTTCCTTTGAGGCAGTTTCCTCCTGTTCACAGCTGCCTAAATGGGAAGTAGGAGCTCCGTAACACAGTGCCTTCAAAAATGAACGAGGGGAACAAAGGTGCAATAAGCAACTCACTGGCTCCCAAGAGACCTGGCTTTAAAAAAGATAAATCTGGGACACAATCGTTATGTTCACAAAATTCAGTCTCTTACTGTATAGCTAAAAGGGACTAAATTGTCTAGTCTAATTGCCTAATATCCCTATTAACTTCAAGGATCAGGGTGGCAAACTCTATGCTGGCAGTAGAGAAAATATGCAGGTAGTGGGCACAATGTGCATGGCTGCAAACAGATATTACAGCACCAAAATAATAACTATAACCTCTGTCTTCAGAAAACCTCATAAAGTCAATTTTTTATTATTCATAGGAAATATCCTACATGAAGAAGTATAAATATGGCTTATTAATGCAATAATATTGTATTGTCAGCTCTTGGTAATGCATTTAATTTTAACTCAGGAATGCCACAAAAACAAGTCAAGCTTTTTGTGGTCCTTTGCAATCTTATGGTTACAAATGAGATTTCCAGCAGTTTAAATTCCAGTGTATAGTGGCTGCACATTGAATCATTAATTACCTAAGTAGGTAGCACAGTCTAGCTACCTTCTGGTAAAAAAAAAAAAAAAAATCAGATTGAAACCCTAAACTGTGGTTTGTATCTTTTTAAAGAAATCCCATCTGTTAGTTTCCATTCCAGAACATTCAGAAATGCTTGCCTGAAGGAAAAAAACCCAAACTCTAAAACTAAAAATGTCATTGCAGTAGTAGGAGATGGGCTTACCTCCCACTATGTTTTAAATTCAGTACTGGCAGTTCTGGCCCTCAAACCCATCTTGTGCAGTGACAGGTCTGAGCTGAAATATTGAACTTACACAAAAATTTTAAGTTTCTTAGCACAGGTCAGAGCACAGCTAAAAAAGATGCCTATAGGGAGTGGTTAGGAAAAAAGGACAGATGAAAGCAAAAAGGCAATTAAGCTCTGTGTGAGAACATGAGGCTTTGGAAGTATAAGGAAAAAGTTATCATGTTAGAATGAAGAAGAAAGTTTCTCCTGTTATGTTGTTGTTTGTGCCAGGGAGAGCACTCAGCACTCAAGGCTTTCTACGCTAAACACTGTTTAAGCACACAAGGAGACAGCCTCATTCTTGGAAAGTTTTCCGTCTAGAGCCTTTCCTCCTCTGTCTTTCGCAAATATTGTAAAACTATGCCTCCTCATTTAATGGCAATGAAGCACTGTCAAACTAGATAAAGCAAAATGCTTGCTGTGCTTACCATCCCTTTCAGAACACATTTTATAATCCATAACAATAAAGTAAAATTTATGCATTTTTATCAAACTCGGCATTATTTTAATAACATCTGCAAAGATTGGTTTGCAATATGTTCTGGGAGATATTGTTTTGCCCCGAGTTCATAAAATGTTATATTTTTCAGTTAAATCTCCTGCCACAATTTCATTTGCTGTTACCAGTAATTTCTCATCTATTTTACCAGATCTCGTTTTGAGTGGTAAGAGTTCTCAAAGCCAGAGGATTTGCAAAACTTTCTTCACTTGGCTGTGGATATAGATTTAAAACAGGACAGAACAATTACTATGGTTCATTTATTGGGTTTCTTTCTTAAAAGTACATATGTAAAAGAGGCTTCAAGAAAATAAATCTTTTCACAAGCTTTTCATTTAAGTAAACCCCACTCTGATGGAGAAATGTGCCCAAATACAAGCTTTTCCAGCCTTTCTGTAGAGCGTGCTTAAAAGGATTTCCCACTGCAATATTGACTATCCACCATTCTCAGGAGCATTCACTCCTCTCACAAGGAAAAAGCAGGTACCTGGAGTAACCACTTGGATCAGTTTAGTTCAACACTGAATAGGTGCATCCTTCACCCCTGCCCAAATTACTGCCATGCCTCAGCAGTTTCTCACGCTTTCATGCTCTGATAGGACTTCAAGGGAATATCCCCCGTTTCTCTGTGCTGTGATAAGCTGAGCTTCTCCAGGGCCCTTCCTTGATGCATTTGGGCAAAATTTGTCCATCACTCTGAACTCCTGAAGTGGACTGTGAAAAGTGGCTGAAGTAAATTATCATTTGCAAAGTGGCCAGGTCACTTCCATGAAAGAAAGAGATGCTGATAGTCTGTGGTTCTGCTCAGATAAAAGCATCCAGGACTGAAAGTATTCTTGTTCTTGGACCAATACTTCAGGCAATGGGATTTTCAGCAAAATAGACATAGAAGCCAAAGTTACTTTTGTCCAGGGCAAGGATCCCACCTGTCATGACCTGAGCAAAATTCATTGTCTTCATTCTGGTCTTCCAAGGAATGCTCAGAACTAAACAGATTCACCCTGTATTTGGGACTATTTAGCCTGACTGCTTAGTGAATATATCAGGATTTTCCTTCTCATAAGTCAATCAGGAGTCCACCAGAACCCTAACATAAGAGGCCTGTGGCATTCTAGAACAGCAAACTCCTTATGTATTAAACATCAGTTCTTGAGAAGTAGAGGCCTCTTTCTAGGTCTAGAGCTGATGTTTTCTGTTACTCACCTGCATTTTTAAGCAGGATCCATGCCTTCTATCACACTGAATGGACACAGTGCATTTCCACTCCTGTTTCACTTCCCCCATTCTCCATCATTAATCTGACACTGCAGTAACCAAGAACTTTACCCAAGGGATTAGGTGTTGTCTCCATGCTAGTGTGCATACATCAAACTTGCACGCTGTAATTATGGAAGAATTACCTGGTAGTTTGCAGTAAGACAACTTCAGAAAATAAGCTCTTTATTATAGAGGTAGTTGAAACAGCTGCTTTGCTTTATGACTCATACCCAAACAAGTATAGGAGTATTCATTGTTGTAATAGAAACTGTAAGAATTGTAGAGCTAATGTCATCTTCAAGGAAACTATATTAGGAATTTTTGAACCACTGAAAATATAAGAAGGCTACATTTTCTTGCCCTTTAAAACATGTGCTCCACATTTCTTTAATTCATCTGAATAATAAAAATGTGCACATAAATATGTTTATAAAGAGGTAATTCCATCCCTGGATTCTGAGACTTATAAACCAAGGCAACTTTGCTTTCCTTGTTACAAACATCTTATGATCAAGTTATACAACTAGACATAGTTGAACATATATGTGTGGTTAAGCCCATTTAAAATTATTTCAGGCTAGGAAAACATATTTGGAATGTACTGCTGGTATCCAATGATGTAAAGTTATAATATCCCAATGGTATAAACAAAGAGAGAATAGGAATTTATATTAGGCACTATACTACAATAAGGTCTCACAGACTGAGAGCAGGAGTAGGTTAAATAGTGGAACAGTGCTAGGGGAAGCCAGTGTGAAGTGAAAGATGAGCTTATGAGGTGACAGCTCTTTATTGCCTACACTCATCTAGAGGTGGGTGGAGAAAGGTTTGTTTCAAAAAGGACTTTAGTATTTCAACATTTATTTGTTCTTCTAAATAGCTTTCCATCAGCAAGAAGAAGGCAATGCCAGCTCCAGGGTGACCTACCAAGAGCACCAGCTGCCTCAGAGAGAGGATCATGTAGAAACACCCACCAGGAGAACACATGGAATTCAAGGGAGAGAGGGAAAAAATTGAACTTATATACATATAAATGTGCATACGCATACTGCCAACAATAAATGGCCTCCATTGTTCCTGATCCCACTCCTTTATTCCCACCATAAAAAAATTATGAGATTCAACTATTCATACAGCATTTCCAGAAATTTAATAGAGCGTATAGATTAAACTCTGAGGGCCAAGCACTGGTGTCAGATACACCCAATGAAATCCCATCTGAGAACAGAATTTGGCTTAGGTTCAGCAAGCAAATGAAAGTTTTTTTTCCAGTTTCAGAAGAAACTCAAGTATGTAAAGTTTATAGGCACTAGTAGGAGAATAAATCAATTTAAGTCCATGTCACGCCATTCTTTACAGTTTTGTAACAAGGTGTACTTTGTTAGATTTTAATCTGCATACATTTGAGACAGCAAAGCTCTTCAAAATCATCTTTTAATGGCATCGCAATTTATAGACAGTAACTAATTTCAAACTTCATAGCACTTGGCTTTTATGATTATTTCAAATCATTTAAATGCAAATGAATTTCCAGAGAGAGAAAACATCAAATGCCCTTGAGTGGCAACATGTAATAGAACTGCGAGCAGAAATCACAGTAGGAATTTGAAGCAGTCTGATAGGGTTTGACGGGAGGTCTGTATAAAAGTGTTTGCCTAAATCCAATTTACATTTCATTTCACATTATATTCTATTTACCCATTTTGTCATTTTACTATGACTTATTTACTTAATCCTGCGCTGAAATCCAATCTACTATCAACAGCAAATGTGGAATTCTGGTCAGGATAGGACTTACAGCTATTTTGCATTTTAGGACAATGGTAATATAGTTTCTAAAATAGAGCTGGCTCTCTTTTTGCCCACAGTTAATAATGTTACAGCACCATGCAGCCAAAAACATTTGTGCGTGCCTTAAATAATTACATTTCTTTCAAGCTAAGCAATTGTTTGCCTACTGACAGAGTAATATTTCCTGGGAGGCATTGCTAAGCTACAGTACATACAAAATATTTGGACACAGAGTGCTGAGAAAGATCTGAACTATTCTTAATGTGATTGCACTCTGAAGGATGAGAACCATCCTGGAACTCCCCATTCAGCAGCAGTTATAATGAAGAACCACAGGCTGTTTTTTTCCAGCCAGATGGATTTTGCAGGAGGTGCAAAAGCTGGTTTGCCCTTAGTGCTTCCTCTGCTTCAAAATAAGTGGCGCAGGGAAGGACCCAACCACATCTCGTATCTTGGTATCATCCACCCTGCTGTCATCATCCAGTCTTTATGCAAATTGTGCGTTAGAAGCAAGAGCAAGCTAAACCATGTCATTTACAGCTTGTACATAGGCAGAGACGATCTTGCAGTTTACACAACTTGCAAGGGGATTTGACTAAGACATGGACTAGACTTAAGCATGTAACTAAGGTATACATCTCTGTTCTGAGGAAAGGTGAACTCCAGTGACCAGGCAGGCCTTAATTTCTCCATACACCTTTTTTCCAATCCCAGGATCTGAATGAAGAGGCAAAACTACACTACAAAATCATTAATTCCAGCAAACAGTATATACAATATCCTGAAGACCTCCTAGTCTGCAGGAAAGAATGGGGGAATGACACAAGTTTGTGTTGCTGCTGGCCTCAGTGCTTTGTTATTTCATACGGATAAACTGTACTACTTAAGAATGCAACAAAGTCTAAAATTTAGATCTCACATGTTTTAAAAATCTGTATTTTCAAAGGTAACAGAAGACACAAACACCTTCAGATACTCAGGGCTATTCATCATGCTTTGTCACATTTCCAGCAACATACACATGGTTTGCAGAAATTCATGAATATTTTCATTTCTTATCAGATATAAATTACTGATACAGTTGGTACAATGTTTATTGGTGAAAAGTCCTATATCTGAGTAAAGTGAATGATGGATTTAAAGGAAAATAGGAATAAAATATTGTGCTTATCATAGGGACATTACTAAAATTGTGCTATTCCAACAGCAGCCAATTTCATAATCAAGATGTCTTTTCTATTGCAAAGGCAATTTTTATATGCCTTCTGCACATAAATGTCACTATTTTGTTTATTATATGTTTCTTTTCTATTTACTTCATTAATTTTGTGTACCTTCTCTGTGAAGAGACTTCTAAGGAAGTACATTTGTCCTCTGTTTTGAGCAATTTTTTTTTGCACGGTCGATGAAACTGAGTAAAAGCAATAACACATGGCCTTTTATCAAAAACTTATCAGTGCTGTTCAAACAACTAGGCAGTTCATTAGATTTGAATAAGCTAACTGCTGGGTTAGCTTTGGACCTACAGTTTGTCAGGTTAGATGCTGGCTATTTTTTCTTTTTTCAAACTTCATGGAAAGAGTTACTCAAATAACTATTTATGTATTGACTAAGGGAGATCAAACAGTTACAAACCTCTAATAAATATCTCGAGCTTTTATTATAACTGCATACACCTCCACTACCGACTAATACAGCTCCCTTGCTGGCTCCCAGGTCTTGGTGACTGATTTCCCCTGTTTCATAGAATCATAAAATGATATGGATTGGAAGGGACCTTAAAGATTGTCTAGTTCCAACCCTCCCTGCCACGAGCAGGGACACCTTCCACTAGACTGGGTTGCTCAAAGCCTCATCCAACCTGGCCTTGAACACTTCCAGGGAGGGGGCATCCACAACCTCTCCAGGCAGCCTGTCCCAGTGTCTCACCATTCTCACAGGAAAGAATTTCTTGCTAATATCTAATCTAAATCTCCCTTCTTCCAGTTTGAAGCCATTACCCCTTGTTCTATCACTCCCTGCCCTTGTAAAAAGTCCCTTCCCAGTCTTCCTGTAGCCCCTTCAGGTACTGGAAAGCTGCTATAAGGTCTCTCTGAAGCCTTCTTTTCTCCAGGCTGAACAGCCCCAACTCTCTCAGCCTGTCTTCATGGGAGAAGTGCTCCAGCCCTCGGATCATCCTTTCATCAGACTAGGTTTGCTTACAAGCTCTGCTTGGGATGTTTCCCTTTTTTAAAACCCAGGGTGCAGTCTAGGGAAATAGTCAATTCCAGAGGCCACTCAAAGCTGGATGGCCCAGCCTGCAGAAAGTTTCACACCCAATTCCCTGGTCTTTCAGTGCAACAAGGGAGACATCAGCCCCTCAGCCATGAGGTTACACTGCACAAAAGCCATAAAGGATGTCTCCTCAAGGACAACTCTGAATCCTGACCTCAGTCTTGCTGGTTTTAAAAGATTCAGGTTTCTCTCAGTTCTGTGGTGGTGTACCACTCACACACCAGTACTACTCAGCTGACTTCAGTGAAGCTGCCCAGGTGTTTGCTATGTGCATAAAGCCAGGTCCCCTCTCAGGCAGGTGAAATTTCTCAGTGGAGAGCTGAAAAACACTGCAAGGATTTTTTAGAATGATAGGAAACAATCTTAATAAATAAAATAGGTGCAATCTAAATCAAAACCAAAATCTCTCAGGAAACAATGGAACTTTTTCTTATTTACGCACAATACCAAATCCACTTTATAATTTCTTCCCCCTCCTGATACTTTCTTTTCCATGGAGTAGTGATAATGTGGAGCTTTTGATAATATCTTAAAGTCCCTATTTTAACATTTATTTCCTTTTCTGTAATAGAATAAAGCTTTTTTTCTACCCAGAACTGTTGCTACTATTTTCTGAATTAAAATATGGATGTTATATGATAAAAGAAATAATAGAAACTTTCACTGTGAATGAGAAAGTGCAAAAAACCTCTAGACTTTAGGCAATACACTTTGTACACTTGCAGTACACTTCAAAGCCAAGAAGCACTAGTGTTAACATAAGAAGAGTTGCTTTGCAAACATCTGATGCAGTTCTTCCAGACATGCTGAGTGCAACATCCTATGTTTGTAAAACACTCCCTGCCCTGGACAGCTCAGTATCAATAGGTTATTTTATGTACAACGTAACTGCTTTGAACAAGTTCTATATTTTTAAAGCAAATACTTCAGTGCCTTTTATATTACAGGAAAGAAGAGGGAAAACAACAATAATGCAATTGAACTATAATCTTCAAAAGTAGCATGACTGAGAGGCTAATCTATTTTTATGGCTGGACAAACAATAGAAGGAAAGGGGGAGATGCAACAGTCCCATTTCTATCCCACAGATTAAATATGATGTGATAATAACACAGATTGAAGGGTTGTGTATTGTATCAGGGCCAGAACTGAGCAAGTGCCCTACCCCACCACAATGTCAGATGGAAAATAAGGGACAGACTTCCATGCAGATCATGTATATGTTCCATATGTACACCACATAATTTACAAAATATTCATTAACATTTCAAACTGATGTTAAAATTATTAGTTTGAGCAAAATATCAGTTTGCTGCTCTTAATTGCAAAGATTTCTGCAGTGAAAAGACTTCTGAGATTATGAGCACCTCACAAAACAGTTATTCACCTAGGAAAAAAAAGACATTTTAAAAAATATATACAAAATCTAGTTCTGTGGATATACATGTGTGACTTCACACACACAAAAGTAGGTATTTAGGATAAGAATTAATATTCAGTATCTGGCAAACATTTTCCTCCTGTATAATCCTCTTTTTAAACATGTTAAGACCTTTCTGCAGGTCAATCACAGTTTTCAGACAAGCTGTAATTTAAATCAGCTCCATTCTGCATCTAATATGGATGTTTCACTGAAAAATAATTAAAACTAACCACACTACATGCAAATCTTTGCCTGTCAGAAACAGACCACTGTTGTGCGTGCACACTGTTAATCTCAGGGAAGGAAACCTTGCAGAAAAGACAAGGAGGTGACAAAGTAATTGCCCACAGTGGGTGATTTGAAGAGTTGAAATAAAAAGGCACTCCCTGTTCACCCTACCTTCATCTCACCTATTCGGTGACTTACTTTCATTGCCTACACCACCCTTTAGGCTCTTCTGACAAGCAACAGAGAGTATATCAGAGCTGTATCGACTGTATCTCTTCTTTTTCAGCAGCAAGATGGTTTAGTTTGTTCATCAAAAGAGTCTCAGCTTGTTTAATCTCCTTTATCAGCCCTGCTTGCCTCTCAGGCTCTTGCTCCTTAAATTACTGCCTTCATGTAAGCCAATGTAGTGCATATTTCCCCCTTCTACAGAATGATCTTTCAATGCCAAAGAGAGGGAGCATAAGAGAGAGAAATAATCTTGGCACTCGTTCAGGTTGTTGTGGAGAAAGAGAAGGGAAAAAAACCCAGACTGCCAATGGGGATTTCCTCTGTAATAAGCCAGATGGCATCATAGGATGCTTGGGGAGACCGTTTCTGTCTAATTCTCTTCAGTGGCAGAAACTGCCAAGGCCCAGCTTTTGTGGTAAAACCAGTAACTAGCTATTTTATATTCTTTCTCTTCGCTGTGCATGCTGTCCCCACCTGTCACTAATGCCTTTCTAATGCAGCCAGTGCCTAATATACGCTCCTTCCCTTCCTTTCTCTCCCTCACTCGCAGACTCCAACTGATATTTCCCTTCCACATATACCAGCAACATGGCTGCAACGTTTGCTTTACAACCCAATTACAAACTAATTCTTTTCTTCAAGTGCAAAATATTTCACATAAAGTGGGGAAAACCAGCTGTGCAGTTTCTAAAGGTTGTCATCCTGGTGAGGCACCAAAGCGGAGATCGACATAGTGAAACGGGGAACTGGTGCTCTGTAAAACGCAAATACTCAGCAGCTTAAAAGTCAAAAGGGACAACATATTTGAAATGCTAGCTGGGGTAACAAGGCTTATTTTTATCTATATTTATAAATTTTATGTATATACACATATATATGCCTCTTTTTTTTCATATCTGCAAAACTTTGGTGTTTCTGTTGCATTCTGAAATGTGTGCTTGATCTCTCCACATACCAGATGGATAGGATAGACTGTGTATTCCAGAAACATGGAAAACCTTACAGAAATCATGCACATGATTGCTGTGTGCTATTTGGTAAGATATTGCTATTCCTTAGAGTCAGATCTATAAGTGCCTTGCCTTGAGGCTTGCCTGCCTTGAGGGCTTGTACATCCAGTGTATGGACAATATTGCTTTTCCTTTCTGGAAGCAGTCCTATCCTGTATTCAGCATGGAACAGTTAGATGTTTTAAATGCACTCTTTGCTCAGAGCAAACTAGTATTTGCCCACTACTTTCTAAAGCTGTTTCTTCCTTTTTGACATGGCTCTTTGTCTCCAAGTAGTCATCACGTGCAGATATCACTGCAGCAGAGTAAAGAAATACATCCCAGAGTATCGTTTCATATCGGCAATAAAGCTGCTAATGGCTGCTGTAGCAAAGGCACTTACAAAACTTTGCTTGCAGTGTGCTGGCAACAAGACGCAGAGCTAATGTGGTGATGTGGGTTGAGATACAGACAGCTGCTAGTCTGAGAAAGCGGGACGACAAGAGTCATAAAAATCACAACATTTATAACCTGATAAACGACATGCTTATTGATATACTGTCAACTGGGATAATCTAATGAGAATCAGACACTATTTGCTTTATCTAGGTATAGCAGAAATAAGGCTTACAGAATTTTCCTAAGATGTAATATGTCATCACTTCTTGGAAGTAAAGTTATGCAGACAGGCAGTCTCATTGTGAAGTTAATTAACATCTCAAGATATTATTTTTTTCAATTAAACAAATTTTTACCATTTCCAATCACATTTTTGATGAGCAACAATATTCTATACCACAGTGAGTTTACTTTTTTAATTTATGAAGAGAAATCGGAGGACTGGCAACTGGGAAGTGAGGACCAATCTTCTCTTCTTCTCCCCAGCAGCTTTCCATGCCTCTAACAGCAGAAAGAAATCAAAATGTGACTGAGGGTGGGCCTGTTCCCTAAGCATCCTCAGGACAGCCTCTGTGCATGCTGCAGCTGAGACTGGAGGCACACGTTTGGCAGAGAGGGTCTCTCGGCAGTGCTCAGCAGGGCTGGCTGGTCCCTAAAGGAGCTGGATGCTGCCCCTTGCAGTGGAGCAGAGCGATGGGCTTCCCCAGTGACCAGCCCACCGTCCCTTCAGGGGCAGAGCCCAGAGCAGCCCCCCCAACTCCCCGTCTGGCCCCTGCCCCTCAGCATTGCTGTGTCCTGCCTGTGTCCTGCTGCATGGCTCTTCAATGTGGGCACAGCCGCACGGGCCCCCGCGCTGCCCGGGCTCCCCTCCTCACTGGCCGCCTGCCTGCCACACAGCAGGTTTCCGTTCCCAGAACTGCTCTCCGGGCCGGGGCGAGCAGGAAGGCAGGATTGCTTGACACTTCTGTGTCTAGCTGGAAGAGAGACCAGCCAGGCAGAATTGATGGGGCCTAAAGAAAGCTTCATACCAGCTTTTACTGAGCGCCTTCCTCAGCTACCATGTGTTGCAGCCAAAGCACAACCCATCTAAATAGGGCAATAACAACAAAGCCATTTTTTTTCACTCACAGCTGCATGTTGAATATCGTTTTGTGTTTATGACCACATCACTATGTGGCACCGATGGCCCAGCTCCATGGTCGATGATGCCTGCCGTGGTCCCAAGGGCCAGTGTGAGCTGGTGCTGCCAGCAGCCTGTGCTCGCCTCCACAGGGGCTTTCCTGGGCTCCAGGTGACCCCATTTAGTGCCTTGGGAGCACATCCAAGGGCAAGGAGAAAACATCTTTCCCTCCACCAGCAGTCTTTAGACCTGGTATAGAACATACTGAAATAAGCTAACTTTGAGTGACACATTTACTTCCATTCTGGTGAGCTTTACCCTAAAAAGCAAGGTTTAAATTTGCTCTAACTCAGGTTTAGAGATGTGGACTGGGCACAACTTCAGCGGAATGACATGTTTGTTCATTCTCATAGAGTATGGGTTTATTAGGCAACGAAAGGTTCAGTTTATAATCAGGATGCTAGGAATAGCTATATCACAGTAGATTAGTGGGATACTCCTGGTGTATTAATGGAATAAGATGCCAGTGTCTGTGGTGGTTTAGGAAAGCTGTATGTTTTACCTCCAAAAAGACGCTTTACTAATAACAGTCAAGTTAATGTTGTCAGTTCCATAAAGATAGCATATCTTTTCTAAGGAATACATACATTTCTAATAATGTTCCCATACTGCTGAACAGCTATGAATCTTTCCATACTGCAGGCATCTGGTCTGGGGGACAGTGACCATTCAATGCAAAAGAAAGCCTTGTTGTGAGGGATTTCTGTTTCAACCACATAATTATAAAAGTAAGCTTTCAGGAAATTTGGAAGTATGATGTCTCTGAGGCAAGAGAAAGCTTTTGTGGAACACAGGGATTTTTCAAAATGAGTATAAATTGCGGGGTCTATCCTTGGATTGTATTTTTGAACTGGGCTTGCCTATGGATATCCACCCATTAAAGGATTTTCTGTTGAGCTCTGACCTTGATAGAGGCTGCCAGATACCTGTGAAATACAAAGTGTCTCATGCAATCTCTAACACAGTGAGGAGAAGGAGCTCATGTTGCAGCAGCTTTATCACAGCTTTTAAGCTGCAACCTCATTGCTCTGACAACACACATAATTTTGATGTGTGAACATAGTACCATGAGGCCTCTTATCAACATGATCGCTGTGCTAGTGGAAGTTTAGAAAACTTCAAAGCAGGCTGATAAATTTCCATAACAGTTTTGCCAGCCCATAATCAGACGGCCAAGAGTTCCCAGTTGCACCAAAGATAAAAACTGATTATATTAACTTGTCCTCATTTGAACCAAGCAGTCCTACTGAAATCAACAGTACCTGTATGTATTAATATAAGTCCTTTGTCTGTGAGAGTTGTTTTTCTGCATGTCCACAGATTTAGGTATTTTCTTCATTTCTGTTTCAAAAAGTGAAAATGAAAAGAGTAGGACATAAAACAAAAACTCAAAGGACTCCATGCCATTTAGAGTGCAGTTATTTTCCTTCGGCAAGCCAAACCATGCCTTTGGCCTTTATATGACTTCCTCAAAGTCATAGTCTACTTTTTTCTCTTTTAAAATTCAAAGGCAGTGCCTATTGTTGAGATACCATGCCCATACCCAGTTGCTTTTAAAGCAACTCTGAAAAAATACTCTATAATTTTTCCAAATCTGGAAACTGAACATTTGTTTTATGACTTGTTCCCACCAGGAAGGATACAAATCAAAACCCCTCCTCCCACCTCAATTTTGTGTTTTTCCTTTTCCATGGCTGCCTCACTACTGCAGGCAGCTGCAAGCCTCAAAACATGGACATTTAATGTAACTGTATTTCTTAAGCTGGAAAGGTTTTACACCATAGGAGAGCTAATTAAAGTTATTTTGCAGTGAAAAAGAATGTCATAGAAACATCCAATTTAACTGAGGGGGTGTAGAAAAAGCAAAAACCAAAAAAAAAGCTGGTTCTAAACTTCCTTTGTAGGGAAACTAACAATAACATTCAGAAGTTTTCTGTAATTTCATCTAATTCCCTTCCCCATCACCCTGCTTTATTAAATTAAAGGCTAGAAAGCCCCTCTGCCAGCTTTACTCATCTTAGCTGATTAATGTATTTACTGTCTGTGTTTAACTAATGGGTACTTTTTTCCCTTTTCTTTTTTTTTCTTTTTTTTTAGATGAAAACGTGTTTCAGAAAGCCCTTCACCTTGACAGGACATCTGGGAATGAAGGATCCATCTTCACCTTCAGGAGGTTGTTGCCAACCATCTTCTGGTAGAAGTGCATGTTCTTCTCCCAGCTTCCACGCCTGGCCAAGCAGAGCACAGAGCTCTGTGCCAGGTAGGACTTGAGAAGAACCTTCACTACATCACTCGGGAATGAGATGGGACTAATTTGGCCAGGCACAGCACAGTGTAGATGTAACTGCTGCTCCTCTTGCCTCAATCTGTGGATGAAGGTAATGCCACAATGTTGGACAGCTGCTATAGCAGATCCTGCAGTTCCTATAAGCGCCATGTAGTGGTTTAATTTTTACAGTTGTTTACTTAAAGGCTTCATTTTTAATAACTCTGAGAGAAAGATCAAAGCAAAGCAATGGAGCCTCTAGCATTTTCTCCTGCTTCCTTTCTGTACTGGCACTAAGAGATGAAGAAGGCATTTCCGCAAAGTCATGACTCAAGTATAAAAATAAAATTTACATTTATCATATTTAGAGGAAGCCAAGGAAAACTGACCTCATGGTATGAGCTCTAAGAAAGCTCAGGAGGCAGAAATTAAAATAATTATTAGCAATTACTAGCAAAATTTTGGTACTGAATAGGACAGTGCCTAATAAAGAGAGGTCGCAATTACTAATGTGCCCTTCTGTATGCTCATTTTTCTTCCCAGTATTGTAGTCATTTGTGTTGTCCTCTTGCACAGCAGGATCCCCAGTGCCACTTTCCTTTCCCTTTTATAAGAAGAAGTTCACAATAAACACGAGTTCAACATGTTCAGAACAGCAGTTTGTGCCTTCTGAGGTCTTGAAATAATATGGGCTTTTCTTTCAGTCTCTGTAAAAGCAACTTTACTGCATCTGAGCTTCATTGTCTTTCACTTTATCATGTTACAAGGAAATGTGGCTAAAAAGTGGTCAAAACTGAGTTAATTCAGATTTTTGCCCAAATAAATGGAACCAGAATCAAACTTTCCATTCTTCTTCAGGCACTGAGGCTTTGCATACACTAGGAAGGTTTATCAGTGGATTTCACTGATGGAGCTAATTTGAGCTTCTGATGGAGCTAATACAGACATGACAACAAGAAACCCTTTAAGTGTCATCACAGTATAAAAATGCCTGCACAACTGTAGTATCCACATAAGTACTTTTATCAAACTAGCCATGCTGATAAAACTAATACATGTATTTTGGGGTCTTAAAACTTGAAATTCAGAAAGGCTTCATGAGGTCACCTACACCATCTGCCTACTGTGTTACATTTCTACAGATGTATGGTAACTTGGATTCCTAAAACTCTGCAGTTTGTAATATTGGTCTGAGAGCAAACCAGCAAAAAGTCATTTTGTTACTTCAAAATTCTTAATCAAAAAAGGCATGGCAAGTCAACACTTTCCTCCTTAATCTAAATGTTTTCTTTCAGCATAAATATGAAAGTAAACTTCAAAAAGTAACATTAAAATGATAAATTACATTATTCTATTACAGAAATTTCATAATGCATTATATCAACTCTATTTAAGACTTTTTTCACAGCCAGATCTTATTCAAATCAATATTGTCCTGAAAAATGTTTTTATTTCAACATCACAGCATTTTCCAGAGGACAGGTATTAAAAAAAGTGTTGACAATATTAATTATTTCTTGCTTTAGCTAAAAGTGGACATAGCAGTAAAAACCCACAGTGAGGATAGTACATTATGTTGTTTATAATCTAGAGATAACAACAAAGTTTTTTTAAAAATCTAGAAGTCCAGTGCAGGCAAATTAATTATCTAGACAAACAGCAAACTTCTTCACTTTCTTTAAGGGACAGATAGAAGTCCCGTTATAGATAGAGATGTGCCAGCTAAATCATCCCCCTCCTGGAGGTTATAGCATCCACCAGAGGGCTGGCAGAGCAGTCTATCACAGGACTCTAATTTACTTCAGGAAAAATCAATTAAATTGGGTTAAGTGGATTTAACTGGGAAATTGTTGAGGACAGCAATCACCACTGCAGACAGTGATGAGTACATGAGAACAGCAACGTCTTCCATCAACACAGTTGTAGCAAAGTGGGCAACTCTTCATTGCTTCACTGTCTGAGTCCAAACCTGCTCAAGTCAACAAGATTTCCAGACTTAAAAAAAGTAGAATCTACTCCTTGTTCAATCTTTGTTTATAAAATAATGCTTCTCTCAGCATTTCTTTATCACCCATTTGTATATATATATGTGATTTTTTTAGTTGCCCAGTTCCTGTTATTTAGCAAAACTAAAAAAGGATGTCTTGATAAAGTCAACATTGTGTGCCTGAATCAGTATTACAGAAAACCACAAACGTCACTTTGGTGCTTCTGCCTCTTCAGCACCACTCCAAAGGTCACTAGTATCTCGGGAAGCTGCCATAAATAGCCTGCCTCTCATAGAGAAATGTTCTGCCAAAATTTTATCTTAGAGTCGCCTCATATTTTCACCTTCACTCATCAATATTTTTTGACAAACCTTTGCTAGAACACATTTTCCATCTTAACACTTTATTAATTCCACAGCTACATCTTTTGCCCACACTCCCATAGCAGTTGCAGGACTCCCGCTCAAGTTTCACTGACACCAAGACGTGCAGGGGAAAAAAATTTACATCCAAACCCACTAGTTGAATATGAACAGAGCTTTCCCCCATGAGATATGGCCTTGGTTAAGCAGCAGCTTTGTCTCCTCTCGCACAAGCACCCTTGGTGGGAAACACAAGAAATGTCACCTATGAGCATTAATACAAACAGGGCACCTTGTAGTATTGTTTGCTATGCAGCACAGCCTATGCATGTGAGGAAAATAATAATCTCAAGAGAAAGAAGACTGATCCTTTTGCATATACACCAGCTGAACTACCTATTTCTACAGAAAGTGCATATACCTGTGTGTGTGTGTGCATGCCAGAAACAGAGAAAGAGAGAGCACAAGGGAGAAAATATTGTATCTCCAAGCCTCACTGCTCAATGTGGCAGTACTGGAGTCCAGCTAGACAACCCCCAGCTGGAGAAACCTCCCTCATCCACTGCATGGAGGAACTGCTATTAAAATAAATAAATACTGAAAGGCTGCCTTCTGCACATTGCTATTTTCTGACCTCTGTGGGTAAAGATGACTCTACCAAAACCAGCACAAGCCTCCAAAGATTATGGAGGATGTTTTCAAAGAAAAAAAAATGAGCACACTAAATCTAACAAACACTGGAAAACATTACTGGGCAGCGCAGTAAACACTGAGCTGGAATAAGTGAAGGGTTTTGCTTCAGGGAAAATACTGTGAGCAAAAGAAAAGGCAGATGAAAACAGCCATTCAGAAACCTCTTAATCAGATGTAGACATATCTTCAGAATACAATAAAACAAGGACATGTATCCCATATCCTGCCCCTCGTTCAGTCAAACCTGAACCTTGTAGGTTCAGAAATACAAAAGCTTAGAAGGAATTAGAGGGTCTCACTGGATGGACCAGGTACTTAAGACCAAATAATTATCCTCAAAAAAAGCATTGAAGATGCTTCTTTGACACAATTCATACAGTTTTTTCATGCTTGCAAAAATTTATACCACTGGAAATAATCTAGGGGATAAAATTCAAGACATAAACCCTACAAAGTATGCTACCCAAGGGATGAATATTGTAATTATATAAAACCTGTTATGGTACTTAATAATATGTAGCCTACCTGGAATCAATAGGACTAACTCAGCAGGCAGACAGTGAAATTTGTACCTTAATTTCTTTTCTTACTTAAATTAAAAGGCTCACTTTCTGTAGGATTTTCAAGGTCCTTGTAATCTTCAGACTTACCCTTGAATTCTTCATTTTCTTATGCTACTGAGCAAAGTCTTGTCTTCAAATTGGCAGCTTTAAACTGTTGCTTCAATGAATGATTGCAGCATCTTAAAGCCTCCAATGAAAACAACAACAGTTTAGGCGGAAAGCAAAATATGACTAACAAGTAAATGTATCATGTAGTTTCTACTGTCATACTGCCCCTCCCTTACTAAAGGCCATTTTCCATGCCTTTCATATTCATCCCACAATTACTGATGTATTTTCTTCTTGCTTCTCTTTCTTCCAGGAATGCTGCTAAAGTAAAAGATGCTTTGTTTGGGGACAGCAAGATCACAGTGGAAAGATTTGTGCTCATTTCTCAAAATGATCCAGTCTATATTAAAAATATACTCACATGCATCTATTCAGCCTATATTTCTCCTCTTTTCTGTTCTATCTCTCCTGTTGAAGCTGGTTAAGATACTGCAAAAGTTATTTCAACAAGTGGAAAATGTTGAATATGCTTGTTTAAAGTCCATCCCTGTATTCAGCTTCGGTGTCTGAATTTTGCTGACTCAGATTTGCTGATTGAGTGGCTAACTTGAAACTTTTCAGCCAATGTTTAGTCACAGGTAAGACTTTTATTCAGTTGAGTCAGCTCTCACCAAAAGATTTAAAAGAAAGAATTATGGGCTATGCTTAGAAAGCTGCACAGACATCTTCTATTCAGATTAAACCCAACGTCCCTGAGCAAGGCACTTAAGCTCTCTGTGTAACACAGTGAGTAATTTGGCATGGCATCTACAGCTCTACTGCAGCTGTCAGCCAGTAGAAAAAGATAAAAATATGTCTTAAATCTCACCTTCAAGGTGCTCCTGACAGACATGGTATCACAGACTTTCTCCTAATTTAGATATATTTTTTTTCCTTGTATTTATAGAAAAGGATGGGAATGCCGTGCCACTTCCACATACACACCAGAAGAAAAATGGACACAACTATTGACCTAGCTAAGTGATTAAGACATCCAGCAGTG
Source organism: Caprimulgus europaeus (assembly GCA_907165065.1). Next base: position 17,126,182 of record OU015526.1, read on the forward strand.
ATGTTGAAGACCTATGCTCCGATTTCCTATCTGAAAATTTTGCATGTGTTGCATAAAGAAGCCTTGGAGCAAGGAGCAAACCCATGTCTCCCTTCCCCTAAGCAAATGCTAGTCTTATTGTGCAAGAGAGTTCTGTTGAGGCTTGCTTTCTTTCTGGTTCAATAACTGCTCAATTCTTCCTTGAGCAGTGGCACAAATTCAAAAGGAGGTAGGGATGGTGCCTGTGCTGCAGAGTTGCCCGTAGATCTAATGCCCTTCAGGTGATGGGAGCTAGAGTCTGAGGAGGAGGCCATCACGGCCGTGCAGACATTGCTGATATTTCCCCAACTCACATAAGTGCTTCTGTGAATCCAGCCCCAGCCCTTGAATATTGACCCAGAGATCATTAGGGAGCCAGCAAAGTGCCTGGTGCATGGATTGATGTTTTCTGAGAACTGCTGCAAAGGAAGTAGCGGCTGCATCTGGCAGCTGCAGCTTTTTCAGATCCTGCTCTCAAGCCAGGATGAATGTTGTTGTAATAATTTAGTATGCAGGCAGCAGAGACACCTGACTAGGAGAGGTCCTATCTGGAAATGATGGGGCACATTGCTCTGTGCAGGTAGGGGATCCAGTGTCAGCTGGGCTTGTAGGCAGTCTCATCTCTTCCAGGCTCCTCTGAAGTGCAATGCAGTTCATATTGCAAGTAAACTAGGATTCTGGCTGCACAGCAAGAGGAATGTGTCCAACTGGCAGGGAGAATAAATACTTCTCTGAACAGGCAGTAATCAGTTAACATTACTCTAAAACAAACATTGAGAAAGCACAGCACTTTAGCAATTAAAGGTCCAAATTTGCAAAATTAATTAGTGTTTCCCACAGCATAGTACCCTATTTATGAACAGCTCTATTGTAAATGTATGATGCTCTAATATGAAAAGAGAGCATTCTTATGTTAATTATCTAATTAACTAATCTGGGCACAATTAGCAGCTGAAGCAGCACAGCATTACACTCTCTTCTTTCTTCCCTTCCGGATTCAAGATTGTCTTTAAATATGTACTTTCAAGTGGCAGGGGACCCTAGAGATAGAGCTTGCTACCATGTTAACCAGACCTCAGTGCCAGCAGAAGTTCCAGTGAGCGGGCACTGAAATACAAGAGGCAGAAATATCTTTGGCACATTATTTAGGATAGGTAGAGTCAACTATTTAATCTCTCCCCTGAAGTTAGCCTGCCCTCCAGGAAAGCCATCCTTGTCCCTTCACAGAAAGTTAGCATGAAGTGCTCAAGCAAGAGTACGGTAGTCTGTTTCTCTGCCACTTTGGAAACCCAACCAAGACCTTCCTGGCACCAGCATTTTCCAAAGGATGGCTCAGTGGCTATTTCATAGGTCTGAAAATAGTGAGTCTCATTCATTTCTACTTTGCTGCCAGGATAGTTGCTGACTTCACTCAAGTTTACTGTGGCAGGAAAAGAAGAAGTAGAGTAACCGCATGCAGATCTCTGACAAAAACATACCAGAGAGATGTACATTGCTGAAAACAGTCTAAATTTGCCTCAGAGGATGGCTTAGATAAGGTCTCAGTCCTTCCTCAACTTCTGTTACAGTGATCCTAAAACAGGAGTAGAAAAGTAAAATAAAATATTTACTTCAACATTTTCACATTTGTATATTTCCACTTCTGCTTCAGATGACATTTTTATTGAGGAAATTGATTGTGTTTGGTAATCAATAAAGGAGAAAAAGGAAATATAAGCTGAGAGTGACAAGTTCTATACTGAGTTGTATGAAATGTTGATCAAACATTTATGCTCTATCTTCCTTTTGGGTTGTTTTTTTGCTTTTAAGTTTCTATTTGTTTGTTTGTTCTTTTTTAATATGGGAGGAGGATTTTCCATTTTAAAAAGAGTTTGGGTGGATCTACTATAATGTTCCTTTCTCCCACTTTTTCAGTGCTCTCCAAGAAGGAGAGGTGGTTGCACAACTTTGCCTATGAGGTGCAGGGTTGGTTTTGAGACAGTGATGATCTACTGTACATTATAGAATTACAAAATAATGTATGTTGGAAAGAACCAGGGTGGGTCACCTAGTCCACCTCGAGCAAGACCAGATGATCAGCTAACTCAGGACTTGTCCCATTGAATTCTGAGTATCTCCAAGGATGGAGACTCCAACACCTTGCCAGCCAACCTCCTCCACCTTTTGCTGCTCTCACAGTGAAAGATATTTCCTAATAGCTAACTGGAATTTCCTGTCTTCCAAGTTGTGTCCGTTGCCTTTTGCCCTTTCACTGTGTGTCTTCCATAAGTGTCTGAGTTAATTTTCTCTGCAGCTTCCTGATAGGTAGCTGCAGGCAGCAATGAGATCTCCCTTCAGCTGTCCCTTGTCCAGGCTAAAATAAACCAGCTGCCTCAGCCTCCGCTTCTACAGTACTTGCTCCAGTCCCTAGCCACTCTGGTGGCCTCACCACTGGGCTTGCTCCAGGTGGTTGATGTCATTCTTGTACTGAGAAACGCAAAACCAGACTCGGGACTCCTCCTGACCTCTGACCAGTGCTGAATTCAGAGGAATAATAATTTCCTGCAGCCTCTTGCCAACACAGCTTCACAGAGATGCTCTGGGTTCGGAAGGTTACAATACAGCACTCTGATGGACAGGTTCTGAGAAACCTGAGCTAATATTTGGGTTAGACTGGCCTTTACAGAGCAGGAGTGTAGTAGGTCATCTCTAGATGTCCCTCCAAGCTAGGCTGGCATGCAGGTCTGTGTGGCTCCTCAGTGGGCTGCAGTCACAGGCACAGGATCCAGTCCCTGCACACAAGAGCCTTAAGAGTGTATCTACATGGATCAGCACAGACTTTGCCCGGGGTCTGAGCACTCCAGACTGATCCTTGCTTAATCCCAGGGGCAACAGCATGCCCCAAGTGAACGATTCCCACAGGGAAAAAGAATGAATCATCTCAGCAACAGCATTGTGCTAATGAAACTCTAACACAGCCAGCTGAAAGTTGGCTTGCACTCCCATGAGTCCAAGGAGAGGAATTTGCATTTTTCCACACTCACCTGAGTAGACTTAACCAGAGTTTGAGACCACGAACAGCCGATGTGCAATGCAGGGGAAAATAATATATAAGCTTAACAAGAAAAGGTAAAAAAAGAGAGAGAAGACTATTCAACTATTCCCAGACACTGTCACTAGGTCAGGTATCCTCTGGCACATGTTGTGTAAGTCAGCTTTTATTTAAAGGTCTCTCTTACTCCATATGTTAACTCACACGCAGAGGTAAACTCTGTGAATAATTGTGCTTCTGGCATAACAGCTAACCCAAGAAAGGACTCACCACATTATATTTCCTTGTGGAAGGAGACTGATTCTTCTAGGACCTTAAAATGTAGTGCTGAGCACCTATTTTATTTTATTAATAACTTTTGTCAAAATGAAACATCATCCTTGGCTCTTAAAAAATGACTCACGAATTAGCTGCACAAATAATTGCATCTAATAACCTCTGTAAGCCAAAAAAGAATAAACTACTGCAAACATACAAAATTCCACCATAACAAAAATTAACCGTAAGCGACTTATAGGATGACAAAGAGAACTGCTTGGGACAGTGGGAGAAATCAGCATACTTACTATGTGTTACCAGATGCCACCACATTTCCTTGTGTTTTATTGAAGCCTTTCATGATTTGTATAAATCTGTTAGAACCCTTCTGAAACTCTCTTGATGTCCCAGAAATTATACCTCATCACCATGAGTTACACTGGATACGTTTATTACACTATTCCTAAAGCAAAATATTGGGGTTTATAGAGCTTTTTCTTACAAGTCATAACGAGCCTACACACCTACCAGTTCTTCAGTCAAATACAGAAGTCAAAGCAACCTCCTGCCTAAGCTTTGCAAAGAAACCATCACCTCAGATACTGGCTCTTGCACAACACAACAGGACTCCAACATGTATGGTGGCCTCCAAACACCATGTGAATATTTGTCCTACCTACACTTAAGAAATTACTGTATCAAGAATCCTGGAGAATGCTGTACAAAATGCCTTTATTTCAGGAAAATTCTCACCTGTTTTGAGGAACACACAGCCACAGGTGCTTTAGGGGCACAAACTCCAAATTTCAGTCATAGGTACAAGAATTTGCTGAAGCAAGTTTTCAAGCTAGAGGCCCTGGCATATAGCTATATGCCTTACTATGGATTTTATCACTGTACAGAGCTTTTTGAATTCCAATAAGAAATTGCAAGGACATGAGGGCATCCAGTAAGGCATCTGTTTACAGACAGAAAGCCTGATTTTTGTCTGGAAACAACCATTTCAGAATTTCTTCCTTATCCACGCAATTATGGAAAATATGTAAAAAATCAGCACCCTGTGACTTACATTACAAATTGCTATTAAGCAACAATGTTTGAATTTTGCTATGCTGAGTACAAACTTTTATCATCAAGCCAGAGGAAAAAATATTTATTGTATATACATAAGAGATACTAGTGACCTGCTTATGCATATCCCACTAGAAGGAGAAAAAAACACTATGCAGCGTTAATCAGACACATGATTTTCTGTTTTATTTCTTGAGCACGAGTCTTGACTTGATTTTTTTTGGTAAAGATCTTGGTGAAATAAGTCCTGAAAGTACTGAAATTCAACCTCTTTTGGGACATCTAAGTGAGTATATCTAAATTCCTTACATTAACACATCAATAGAATTTGTTACAAATATTACTAGTTTATGCCAGAAAGTTTATAACATGATGCTGGCCAGCTACCAAACCACTAACCCTCTAGGACTGGCTTAGGGACAATTCAGTATGTTATTTAATGAAAGAGAGTATATGGCCTATGAAGGCCTGGAAGACTTATTTCAAAATGTGGCTTGCTTGCTCAGTGATCCAGCTTGGCAGCTTCATGCACAGAGAAGGTCCCCACCCAGGCCAGCTATGCTGAGACCAGACCATCATCTGAGCCATTGACCCTCCTATTTGGCTCAGGTTGCCACAAATCACATTCAGACTCTCTGTTTCAAAATAAAGGCAAAAGATGTGCACAGACATCATCCTTTATATAGGATGGAGTGCTGATGCCCTGCTCCCATTCAGCAAGCAATTATAAAGGGCAGGAGCTCCATTTTAGTGGTAGAGCTGAACACCTGGTAATGCTTTCTGATACTTCATTTTAGGGTTTGGCTTTTTGTCCTTCTTCTAGAGGGAAGATCAATACCATACTTTCCTCTTCCACACTGTCTTTCATCCTGAAATACTTCCCACTTTGAAAAGATATGTTTACAGTAATTTTTTTTTTAATTTGTTCCTGAGCCATGGGAATACAGAAGCACTGTGGTGTAATGTGCAGAGCATCATTGCTTTGTAATTGAAGCTGGGAAGCAGTGAATATTACCTTTACCTGGAACTATAAAGGTAATTAAAATAGCTGGAACATCAGGTTAATTAAAAACCCCTCTCTGACGTAGGAAGATTGTTACTGAGCCCAAATTATCAGATCCCTCTTTTACAATCATCCATGTAAGGCTGAGGAGAGGAGGTGGGGGGGAGGTTTAAATAAAAAGGCATTGGTATTTTTTCAAGTTTAAAAAAATAAAATAAGTGTTCAAATGCTTAAAAGGTGCTTCTGGACTCAAAGGAGATGTTTGTTCATGCTGATTCTTCATGCAAGTTGAAAATTGTATTTCTGTAAAATTCAATTTCCTTAAACTACTACTCCCCCTACCCACCCCTCAAGTTATTCTTTTTTAAAATTACAACTGAGTTAGTTTTAAGATTATTTTACAGCACAGAGCTAAACCAGTATAGAGAACCTAAAAAGCACATAGAAACATAGAATGGTTTGGGTTGGAAGGGACCTTTAAAGGTCATCTAGCCCAACAACCCTGCAGTGAGCAAGGACACCTTTACCCAGATCAGATTGCTCAGAGCCCTTTCCAACCTGACCTTGAAAGTTTCCAGGGATGAGGCTTCTCTAGGCAACCTGTGTTTCACCAAACTCATTGTAAAAATTGATTCCTTATGTCCTGTTTAATCTCCCCTCTTTTAGTTTAAAACTATTACCCCTTACCTGTCACAACAGACTCTACTAAAAAGTTTGTCCTCATCTTTCTTACAAGCATCCTTTTAGTATTGAAAACCTGCAGTAAGGTCTCCCCAGAGTCTTCTCTTCACCCGGCTAAACAGCCCCATTTCTCTCAGCCTGGACCCATAGGAGAGGTGCTTCAGCCCTCTGGTCACAACACAGGAGGCTGTTGCTGATGAGTTACCATCAGCACTATGGTAATCACTATAAAGAGGCTGTGTATTCAGTTCTTTTCTCCTCCCTTTGAGGACTGATGTATCTTCAGTTGCTCAGAGGTTTCTCAGCAATTTCAAAAACTATCATATTAATTTTTCTTTAATATTTGCCATGCTGCTTATGTCAAGGGCTTTCCTGACCAGCAACCGCAAGCCTAACGAAGACTTTCTAGATATCTCCTTCAGATTAGAGACATATGTCAGTGTACTGGGTTTGCACAGCAAGGTTTTGGTAGTGGGGGGGAGACATAGGGGTGTCTTCTGTGAGAGAAGCTTCTGGAAGCTTCCCTCGTATCAGACCCAGCCAATGCCAGCTGCCTCCAAGATGGACCCACCATTGGCCAAGGCCGAGCCCATCAGTAATACCTCTGTGGTAACATAATTAAGCAAAAAAAAAAAAAAAGGAAGGGAGGAAAAAAAGCTGCACACTTTGCAGCTGGAAAGAGGAGTGAAAAGATGTGAGAGAAAAAACTCCACAGACATCAAGGTCAGTGAAGAAGGGGGGAGAGGACGTGGTCCAGGCGCTGGAGGAGAGAATTCCCTGCAACTTATGGTACAGACCATGATGAGGCAGGCTGTCCCCCTGCAGCTCATGGAGGTCCATGGTGGAGCAGATGACCTGTAGCCTGTCATGGAAGACCCCACGCTGGAGCGGGTGGGTGCACAAAGGAGGCTGTGACCCCGTGGGAAGCCCGCGCTGGAACAGGTTTGCTGGCAGGACCTGTGGCCCTGTGGGGGACCAGAGCTGGAGCAGGTTGTCCCTGAAGGACTAAACACCATGGAAAGGACCCAGGCTGAAGCAGTTTGTGAAGAACTGTCAGTCATGGGAAGGACTCACATTGGAGAAGCTGTTGGAGGACTGTCTCGCGTGAGAGGGACCCCACGCTGGTGTGGGGGAAGGAGTCCTCCCCCTGAGGAGGAAGGAGCAGCAGAAGCAATGTGGGATGAACTGACCCCAACCCCCATTCCCTGTCCCCTGTGCCGCTGGGGGTGGGGAGGTGAAAATCGGGAGAGAAGTTAAGCCGGGGAAGCAGGGAGGGGTGAGGGGAGATGTTTTAAGGTTTGGTTTTACTTCTCATTTTCCTCTTTTCTGATTGGTAATAAATTAAATGTGTTTTTTTCCCCCAAGTCGAGTCTGGTTTGCCCATGCCAATAATTGGTAAGTGATCTCTCTCTGTCCTTATCTCAGCCCATGAGCCTTTTGTTATATTTGTCTCCCCCGGCCCAGTTGAGGAGGGGGAGTGATAGAGTTGGCTTTGGTGGGCATCTGGCATTCAGCCAGTGTCAACCCACCACAGTCCGGGACATCTTGTACTGAAATGGGCAAAATGACTAGTGAGACCTCAAGGTACCTGGCATTTAGAACATCACAACCTTTAGCAGCTGGAGAGGAGAAAGTGCTGCTCTCCTCCTCCAGCTATCCACATTCAGAGTAGCTGCCTGTCTCTTTGCTCTTCCTGACTAAATCAAATTCACTGTTTTTCTTGTAGTTTAGATAGTACGAGAATAACAGTGTCTTTAAAATACACATGTTCTCCGGAGATATTCACCACTAAATCTTGTTCGTTGCTGTTTCACTAATTAACGCTGGTACAACAGATGCAGTCATCCATGGGTTTGTGTTCTGCTTTACTGGTGTTTGAGCCACACGTTGATATTAATCTTTTAGAACCAAAATGCGGCAATAAGCAAGACTGAATTTATTTCAGCTCATCTTAGAGCAGCAATCCTCAGTCCCTAACCAGGCAGGGTAATACCTCTTAGGGGATGGCAGAAGCCTTGTAAATGCTGTTCCCACCTTGTCTATCTCCACCACTGAATGCTTTCTCCATTCTGGCAGCCATAGGAGGGGAGCGGTATTTATGTCAATAGGAACATGGAGATGAGACAAAGTGGATGGGGAAGGATCAAAAGGGAAAGGCTGTTTGCATGATGATGACTATCTCATTGGACTGATTTAATTAATCTTCTTCCTCATCCCTGGGCAATGGTCAGCTAAACCACTGCAACCAGCTGAACTCATGCAACCATGTGAGAATGAGAGAAAGAGCAGATTTTTCTCTTTGCGGAGTTGCCCAAGCCCACAAGCTCAGATGAGGCCACTTTTAGCCTGAAATGTGAGAAATTGGGTTGTGAGGGAGAGAAGATCTCTGCAGAGTTAGAAGTGGCACAGAGACCAGGGTAACCATGCCTGGGAGAGGGACAGGTTCTGGATACAGACACCATGAGCAAGTTTGACTCAAGGGATGCCACAAACCCTCACTGGAAGGTATTTGCAGGATTGGGTAGGGGATAAGGCCAGCTTTGGTGGAGCTTGTTCTCAGGAGGACAGGAGAGACAATAAAGCACACAGCAATTTGCTCTATGGAAGACAACAGGCTGCAGACAGGTGCAGAACAAGAGCACTAACATGTTAGTAGAAAAACAGCAGGACAGAGTATTACAGCAAATAGGAAGGGGGAGGTGGGCATCATGTAAAATGTGCAAGATGATAACTTTGAAAGTCACATTGCATGTCTGGCTATGGCAGGTGTGCTTTTGAGGTACTAGCTTTCAGGGATGCTCTTTAATCTGTTTGCCCTGTGCAATGAACATTCATACCCTATTCAAATATTCCTTCCCCACAGTCTACTTAAAATCCATTGTTTTCCCTAACAGACAGGAAGAGTTTGAAAATATTCTTCTGGTGTGAATCCAACAATCCTGTACTTCCTCCTGCTATTTTGATCATGAAGACATAGCAGTAGGGACAGGCTTGTGACAGCTACTGCCTCATATGACATGGAGTGCACAGGTTGCACGAGGCTGTGCCAATGACATTTTTCTTCCCACTTTTTCAGTCCTCCTGCCCAGTAAATCTGCATCTGAGATAAAAATCAAAAGTACTGCTACAGAAACATCTCTCAGTACCAGAGTGATATAGAAGTCTGTAGAACATCTATTTTTGAACTTCACTCTAAAGGAATAGGATTTTTTTTTAAAATCTGAATAATTTTCATAAAGGCAGAAAACTTTGTCCTTCAGTTTGTAGGGTCTGATCATTACGTGACTAAGGCAATTGCAAATGGTCGAGGCTTTTTTTGTATGACCAAAGAGGTTTTTCAAACCCTGCTATCTGCCTCAAGTTGACTTTCCCAGTTTTAAAAAGTATCATTTTGCCTAATCTTTTAATTGTGTAGACAAACCTATGTGATGTCTTAGTTAACTCACCTCCACATTAATGTCATCTTTGCCATGGTGGATGTCACCAGTCTATATCCCAGTACTCATCCCTAAGGTGGTATCATAACATCTTTTAGTATGCCTGGAAAACATAACCACTTACCAAAATTTCAGCTTTTTGACCTGATTTAACTCAGAACAAAATTCAATGAAATAACACTCTTCATAGAACTGTCTCTAAACCCCTAAATCTTCCTATGATCATCAGGAAGCAGCAACCTACAAAATGTTTCCTGTTAGAAAATAATATTAATAGAGCATTAAACTGACCTCCATGAAATCAGCAGCCATACTCTCAATTCTCTCAAATTATTTCTAAAGAGAACACTCAAAATGTCCACCTTAATGAACTCAAAAAGACTTTGAACCTTGCTGGAACATTACACTGAAGAGCTTACTTATCATTTTAACCTAAAACCTACATGGATAATTAACTGCAAGACAACCCTATTCTGAAGAAAATTTCTCAAACTTTTCCTCCTAGCAGCTCCTCAACTTTGTTAAAATCATGTCAGATGTAAACTTCAACAAAACCTGACAATGCCTGAGGAATAAATGCAGGCCCTGACAACACATTTCCACAGCCACCAGCAGGGATCCCACAAACACACAACCTAGGAGGTGTATGACCATGGAACGCACCTTCTTCCCTCACTGAAAGCACACTTGTGAAACCAAATAATCATGGTTTCCTGGAGCAAACTCACAAGTAAAACAATACAGGACACTGCTATCCAGGTACCAGTAGGAGAGTACTGTTCACAAAAATAAATTACATCTCTAGTCTGTTAATCCTCTTACTCAAGAGATATGTGAATGTTCAACACGAGCCTGGACATAAAAGTCTGGAATTCTACTGGCTACTTGAATTACATGAAGTCACTAAAGCTACAAGGTTTATATCACATTATAACTTCCCCCACTACCAACCACAAACACACCATTGCTTGTACCATGGACAATCCTGACTCTCTATCACCAACCTCAGCATTTCTTCTCAGTGACTTCTGAAACAATGGAAGCATCACCTGAAAACTACATTGACTACAAGAAGACAGCCTGTGGTTTGATTTAAGTATGCTTTTATGCAGATGACTTCCTCCAAGGGAGGCAAAGGAGACATCCACATTAGGAGAGCTTCCCATACTATGACTCTGAATAAAAGAATGGGCATAGTATCATGGAAAGAATCTGGGGACTTTGAACAAAGTAATTACTTCATTTAAAGCTTCTTGATATTAATATTTTGTGGTTTTCTTATTGCATTCAAGGTAGTACAATTTTTGTAGTCTTTGAAAAGAAAGAACTTTTCTTCAAAGGAACACCTGGCTCCTTCCTCAATTTCCTTCACCAGCAAAAAATATATTTGCCAAGTGTTTATGCAGAAAGGGAGGTAACAGTAATAGAGCTGGATAAAAGAGATCATCAACATCTAGTAGTCGTTCTAAAAAAAATCCCTCCTACTGTTACACATGGGGTATCTGATCTGGGAACTACCGTAATACAAAGCTCTAAGGTAAATCCATGCTAGGCAACCGAAGAAGTAACACAGAATGACAAACACCAACACAAAATACAGCTATATTCCAAAGGAGTCTGTTAAAAAAGACACAAGCTTATTCACACTTTGAAATATAATCATTTGGTTCATTCCCTCAGTTCTATTTCAGCCAGGATATCTGTAAGACCTTTACCCACCATTAAATTGGTAGCCTTCTTTGAGAAAAATTGATCATAGTCATGACTACTACTTTTCTTTTATCATTCAGGGAACAAGCAATTCCGAACTGCATTATGGTAGGCTTTCTGATTTGAATTTTGTTTTCTGGTTTTCTTTGCTTTTTGTCTGTTGTCATTTCCTTTCCTGGGGATATATTTTGCCACTTGGGAAGTTCTGAAAAGATAAAACACTGTGCTATTAAAAATTCTTAACTGTCCAAAGTATGTGTGTTTGCATTTGTGGAGGCTCTATATTTATTCTCTGTCTCCCTGGAAAAGCTCCTAGCTTTTTTCTTTCTAACTCATCTCTGGCACCTCATTTGTAACATACTATAGGCTTCCAAAGACAGATGCAACACAAAAAGAAAAAAGGAGAGAAAAAATGCTGAGTTCATCACCATAAATTATTGATGTTTCTTCTACTTAACTTACTCATCAGGATTCATTGTTAATGAGGTGTGGATTTTAGTTTTAAATTTGCCATGTAGCACTGCAGGCATTCAATTTGAAGCACTGCATTAAAGAGGATTTCTCCCAATGTGTCTCTGGTTCCATTTTCTGCAGTAGGTCTCTGCAATTGTGACTTGGCAGGCACTGGTGGTATTTATCCACAGCACTGAATGCATTAGGAAACAAAAAGACAGGAGGAAGATTTTTATTATGTAACTGATAAAAGACAGAAACAGATGTTGTGCTATAGATCTGGAATTAGTTGATTTATTTAAAGGGTTAATTGACTCATTGTATTCCTATGGGATAAACTGGAATTTAGATGAATTGCAGTGATCCAGTGTCTGGGAGCACCAGGAAATCTGCCAACATATATTACAGAATTTCCATCCTCCGGTTTGCAAATACTAAATTAGGGTCAGATGCTGCTGCTGTTGTCATTCCTGATGCTGGACTCCCACTGTCTTTAACAGAAACAGAAGCTGGCTTGTAGGCTGGGGTCAGTACTGGGATATTTTCAGTTAAACAGTAAAAATTAAAACTGGGAGGGGGATGGGAGTGAACTGGTTTGGGTTTACCTCAGGGAAAGTTTCCACCCAAGAATGCTAAAAAAATAAAATGGGATGACAAATTGATTAGCTTTAGGGTTTTTCCAGAGGGCTTCAGCAGTGGCCTGAGCATCTGAACCAAAACCAGTGGGAGCTTTAGCAGTGACTGAGGGAGGATCAGGCATAAACCAGTGTGGCATCTTTTTGAAAATTCCACTTGTCCCGTTGTGCCATGAGGACAGAATGTCACTTGCAGGACTCTACATGGCACCTACATCCTTCTGATACAGGTATCAGCCCCAGGTGTCTGCTCAGGAAGAACAGCTCAAGGCTGAGAGGTTGAGGTTTGAAATCTTGGTCCATCATCTGCTTCCCTTTGAGAAACCTGCAATGTCCAACTGTGCCACAGCTCTTTATCTGTGGAGTAATACTAGCAGTTCACTGCCTTAAAGATCTATTGCAGGGATAAATACATTATAGCTTATACAATGGGTACAAGATCAAATGAGTAGCTAAGACAGGCAGACACGAACATCCTGGGGGCTTTTTCATCCTAAATCAGGCAAACTAGCAATTAAAGTGGCCTTTTTCTGCTACACAGTAAAAAGGAGTAGGGAAAAAAAAAAAACCCACAACCCACTTTTAAAGAGCTGGTCCTAAAAATATAATATGTATTTTAATTAGGAAGGGGAATTAATTTTAGATTGACTGAGGAAAATCTCATGGGGCATCCAGCCAACCCATCCATCTCCTATCACCAGAGATTTTCAGCTTTCCAAACAGACCTGTAACATTCCACTTCTCAGGATCTTCTTTGAGTACCGAGCTTATTATCTTTCAACTCCTTCATTATCTGTCACTGTCATAAAAAGCAGCATATACTCCTAAGGAAATTAAATGCTGAAGAAAAAAATGTATTAGGCTCTCTAATCACCCTTCTCCTCCCCCTTCCAGGGATTCTCCCTACCATATCGTCTTTGCCCTTCAGCCACATGCAAAACCTTGTCAGCTTTGCCTCCATTCTTTCCCTTTTTGCCCTTCCATTTCCTGCCACTTTGTTCCTTAAATTTAAAATACCTAGCAATATTTGAATGCAGCTGTCTGGGACAGTGCCAGGTGAGTGAGGACATGATGCCATTCAGATTCAGACAGTGTATGGTCACCATTAGCTGACAGGGTTGAGTGCTCTTCATCTTGGTTTCCTCCTTGCACAGCACAAGTACCAGAAGCCTGGTTAAAACCCAGTGTGCAGGCTCACTCAAAACCACACACATGGCTCCTTGGTGCTCTGTCCCAATGCCAACACCAACGTGTAGGCTCAGGCTGTGCCTGGCCTCATTTGGAGCAGTGGAACCTTGTGGCTATGGCATTAGAGAGCTTTGGAGAGTCAGTCGTACACCGGGTTTTGCCACTGGCCTGGAAGATGTCTTTGAGCAGATCTCTCTACCGCAGTACCTCCTTCTGTAAAAGAAGGAGATGGCCTTTGTCACTGAGCAGTGTATGAAGCAGTAGTTGCTGGCAGCAATGGTAACACTCATAGCACAGTGCTACCCACTCCAGTTCTGATAACTTCTTATATGGAAAATGTCCTTACTGACTTCAGTTTCCTCTTATTTTCTGCAGTACCAATATTTGCATTGCTTGTTTCAGTTCAGGCATCTCCCTATGTTCTAAACCATCTCGAACTCTACTGCTGCCTTCACCTGCATCCTCACCTCCTGCTGTTTCACCAGCTGCTCCATGTGTAGCACTGCTCCAACAGCCAGCAGACTAATGGACAGAAAGTCCATTTATTTTTTCTTTTTTAATACATCTGAAAGCTCACATCTTCCAGCAACACAGTCCCACAACACTCTCCTCCAGTGGCTGTACCTCTTCACCATGTTGCACTGTCCCCAGGGACTTCTCCACACTGCTTGGATACTGCATAGTGCCATGTGCCGTACACTTATGGTGCTTTCTAATGGAAAATGCAAACTGTGAGATTCCTTGAACAGCAGACTGGGAGAATTTAAACTATATTTTATTAAGATATTTTCAAAAATATAAGTATATTAAAAACTTCAGCAGCTGCAGCTATCAACGGCAATAGGGAAAATAAAATAAATCGAAACCATTAGCATGCTTTCTAACTGAAATTATAATGTCATTTTAAAATAGTGTTGTGGAGAGTATAGGGATTTTCCTTTACTGGAAAAGATTATTGGATTTTAGAACAAAAGAAAAACACTTGAAAAAAGAAAAGTAAATCTACTAAATCAAAACAAAGAAATTAGGAAAAAAATGCACCAGTACAGAGAACTTAAAATACAAATACCCTCCAAAAGATTGCACCAAATGACCTTCCAAAAGGTGAGATAAAATAGATCGATTCCAGCTGTTGGGTAGCTGCTGAATCCTGCCAGCTGAGGATCTGGCCCAGAACATCTCAGCTTTCTGATAACATTATAATCAGAGTAGAAAAGGACAGATTATTCAGTCTTCCTCAATAATACATTAAATCCTTCACAAGGGTCATAAGAAACCCCATCTGAAAAACATGAGATGTAGAAGGTGCAAAACAGGGGTGGGAACCTGCTCTTTCCTCCTCTTCCAGCACAAGGATGCTGATGTGCCTTATAGCCCAAAAGGCAAAGCAGCACATTTTGCTCACCATTTGTACCGCAAACCTGCTGCCAGTGGCAGGCTCAAGGAAGGGGACAAGATCCACATCTGCCGAGCCACTGAAAATAAGCTTTGGGCTCTCACATCATTGTGATGTGAGAAAGGTAAAGAACATACGGGATATTTAGGAATAGTTTTCATGAGTATCTGTATTGGGTTTGCTTTGGTAGTGGGGGGTGGGGGACATAGGGGTGGCTTCTGTGAGAAGCTGCCAGAAGCTTCCCCCATGTCCAACACAGCCAATGCCAGATGGTTACAAGATGGACCCACCGTTGTCTAAGGCTGAGCCCATCAGTAACGCCTCTGTGGTAACATAATTGAGAAAAAAAAAAAGGAGAGAAGAGAAGAAAAAAAGCTGCACACTTTACAGCAAGAGAGAGAAGTAAGAAGATGTGAGAGAAACAACTCTGCAGACACCAAGGTCAGTGAAGAAGGAGGGGGAGGAGGTGCTCCAGGCACCGGAGGAGAGACTACCTTGCAACTTGTGGTGAAGACCATGGTGAGGCAGGCTGTCCCCTGCAGTCCATGGAGGTCCATGGTGGAGCAGATGACCACCTGTAGCCCGTGGAGGACCCCACGCCGGAGCAGGTGGATGCCTGAAGGAGGCTGTGACCCCGCGGGAAGCCCGCGCTGGAGCAGGTTCCTGTCAGGACCTGTAGCCCGTGGAGAGAGGAGCCCACGCCGGAGCAGGTTTGCTGGCAGGACTTGTGACCCCGTGGCGGACCCACTCTGAAGCAGTCTGTCCCTGAAGGACTGCACCCCATGGAATGGACCCATGCTAAAGCAGTTTGTGAAGAACTGTCAGTCATGGGAAGGACTCACGCTGGAGAAGTTGGTGGAGGACTGTCTCCCGTGAGAGGGACCCCACGCTGGTGTGGGGGAAGGAGTCCTGCCCCTGAGGAGGAAGGAGCAGCAGAAACAACGTGGGATGAACTGACCCCAACCCCATTCTCTGTCCCCATGTGCCGCTGGGGGTGGGGAGGTGAAAATTGGGAGAGAAATTAAGCCAGGGAAGCAGGGAGGGGTGGGGGGAGATGTTTTAAGGTTTGGGTTTACTTCTCATTTTCTTCTTGTCTGATTGGTAATAAATTAAATGTGGTTTTTTCCCCCAAGTCGAGTCTGGTTTGCCCATGCCAGTATTTGGTGAGTGACCTCTCTCTGTCCTTATCTCCACCCATGAGCCTTTTGTTATATTTGTCTCCCCCAGCCCAGTTGAGGAGGGGGAGTGATAGAGTGGGCTTTGGTGGGCATCTGGCATCCAGCCAGGGTCAATCCACCACAATATCCTAGGCTTGGTTAAATTCATATTTTTGTTAATATATTAACTGGGTATTTATTTAATATTTAAGAACTGCACATTTAGGACACAGTCATGCATTGATTGAGTAGGTTAAAAAAAAGTTTGTTCTGTGGACGAGATGGCTTATAGTTTCTCATTTCAGTCCTTTGCTTTTGGGTTTTTTTTTTGTTGGTCGGTTGGTGGGTTTTTTTAAGCACTGCTGGCAGAGATTCTGTTCAAAGTAGAGCAACACAACTTTATGCATGGCCAATCCTAAATTCCTCTACTTTTAAATACTTTTTAATTATTTGTGGTTCTACTCCAGAGTTTTTGTCCAGTCTGCTAAGAACTGCTGATCCTCTCTTGAGAGTATTTTAATTTATTAATGTGAACAGACCTTGTAAATTCACACTTAGTGATTATTAATTTTCCTTCTGCGCCAGACACTTCTATCTAGGGTGTCTCATTTGAGGGGTTTTGTTTTGTTTTTTTTTTCATCTGCATTCATCTCATAATATTAAACTGTTGTCTTTGCCGCACAGGGACAACTGTCAAAACAGCCAGATCTTGCTGTAGGGGGGCCTAGAGTTTATGCTCGAGATGGTATTCATAGAACTGACAAGCTCAAACACAGTTCCCTGGAAAGACAACATGCACCAAAAAAGTAGATTGAGCTGTATGATATTGGCTGGTTATCCAAAATATTTAAATGTTGATATAGTGGGCTGAGCAATATGAAGGGGAATTGTGATCAGAAATTACAGAAAGCTGCTTTCGAGTCAAAATCCTACTTAGGTAATGCATATGCTGCAGTCATCCCCTCCTGCTTTCATTCTCATTCAGTTATCTCTGGCTGTCAAAGAAAATAAATGGCACATCTCTTGTGAAATCACATCTATATTAACTTTAATATTTTTTCACCGTTTTCAAATTGTCTTTTATATATATATCTCTTTAATTAGACATCCTGACAACATGGCAACAGATCAAATTTGTGAATGAGTTCTGAGACTCCTGCTGCTTGTGTCAGTGTCATTTTAATTTTCTCAGACCCCTTTTTACAATTTACTTCTTGGATGAACTTTCTGAGTCTCCTTGCTACCAAAGCATTCATCCTTAACACTACTTCTCAAGTAAAATCAACCTCAGGTGATATTGCAGCTATTATGCCATGCTTGCAGACTCACAATTGTGGCTGACGCTGCTCACAAGATGGAAAGCATGCTCAGAAATTTTTTTAGAAAATAGAAAAAGCCCTGTCAAAATATGTTCCATATCCATTTTTTCATGAGAAATGTGCATAAAAGCCTGCTCAGTTCCCAAAATGTCAAACTAGAATTAAAAATATATTGTCTACATATTGCCCCAGATAACAGGAGAGAGAAAAAGAAGGAAAGAAATAAACCAAAAAAGAAAAATTACTAGTCATTAGCATTTCTATTTTAAACAATAAAGTATAGAAAAACCCAATATTTGTCTTTCTCAGAAAGGCCATTTTCAAGGAGAAAAGTTTCAAAAGAAAAACCCAATAACACCCCCTTTTTCCTGAGCCAGTTTTTGCCATTTGCTCACTCTAATCTTCTACTATACCGTATCCATCTTAAATTGTAATATGCCTACAGCAGAGATTTGCTTTGTCCTGATTGTCCTACAGACACAAAGCTGAATATAAAAATATACAGCAATAACCGCTTGGTGGTCACGTGTGTTCTGAAATGTCATCTCTCTGACTGAGGCAGAGGAAACCAGAAATGAAAGATCATCATGGAAAGCAAAGCCCTGAGTCTGGGAAAACTTAAGGGGAAGTGTAGCTTAAAGTTATCGAACAATGTGTTTTGGGTTTGTTTTGGGTTTACTTTTTTTTCATATTGTTTGCAAGCCAGAGGTATTCACATAGTTTTGCATCATTAAATCAGACCTTTCAGAGTCATAATAACTCATAAAGGACTTAAAGGCCACAATTTAGTTTGACGAATTCTCAGCAAGGAGAGCAAAGGTCAAAACCATACAGTTTGCTTTGCTGCTCTTGTTGCTTTTTTTGATGACAGAACTGAAAAGTCCTGTTGAATTTCATGACTGAATGAATACATAAGTCAATGTAATACTATATTCCAATGAAATGCTATACTCAGCTGAAAACAAAGTAAGTGCCAATGTCAAGCTCATCTCTGGCCTGCCTCTCCTCTGCTTCCTAAGAGAAGTCATTACCTAGTGTTTATTTACAAGACTAGGAAAAAAAAATCTTGGAAAAATAAAGGCTTTGTGTTCAGATTTCAGACACGAAATGGTGTCCCACTGTGTCATTTTGGATTTGCCATTTAAAGGCTTACAGTGTGTTTGCTTGAACAGTCCCTTTTTTAAGAAGTGGAATTTAGTTCTTTGGAATCTAACAGTCTCAGAAGGGTTGCTCAGATGGTTTTATTAATTAGTTAATATTTGTGCAATGCTTAAAGTATCAAGCACTATACAAATGTTAAGCTATGGAATTTGGTCCTACAATTAAATGGTAATTATAAACAATGAAAAATTCATATTTATATATTTGCTAGGAATTTACATGAGCATGACATATTTGATAGCTTAGGAGAGAGCCCCTAATCTAACCAAAGCCATATAAAGTTTAGGGGTATGGCCAACAGTCTATTTAAATAACAAAGCAAAAGTCATATTTTCCCCTGTGTTTCCGTGTTAGCCTTCAAGGCTCCAATTAAAAGCCATTTAAGAACAGAACACTTTCACATCTGATTTTCCCATTCAGTTGTCATCTACTGGACCTCTTATGTGTGCAAAATACAGATTTGCCCCTAAAATCACATTAAGTGTGCATATAAAAAAATAAAAATGCACACATTCACATTCAGCTTAAAACCTTCGGCCTTGAAAGCTCCCAGCTCATCTGTTGAAATTACAAAAGATAAAAGTACCAGAAAAACGACAGAAAATGCTGAGTGCCTTGTTACTTTTTCTGGCTTTTTCTTCTACATATAAATGTCAGACTATTAATGAAAAGACTCTTAACGAATCAACACTCTCACAACAGTGTCACTAATGAACTACTAGTAGCTGGAAATGGAGACTAAAAATACTATGGCTCCCTTTAGTGCAGAGTTATCTTATCAATATGTTGTAGCCAGAACTGTTAGGCTGAAAAATGCATTTACTTAAGAAAATAGCATCATGAAGCAGAACCGCAGTAACAACAATACTTCTGTTGCCAGAACACACTTGTAGTTGGTGGGTGGCTTGTATAACTTGAGCACTTAATTAAGTGTATTTTTCCAATAAATACATTGTAGGACATTAATTTTTACTGATGGCTAAATATCTGCTAAGTAGCTACCCTGTCTCTTAGGCAACCAGGCTAGATTTTAATAACTTGCAGGACAAAGGAGCAACAGGCGCATAGAGTCTGGTGAGGATGTCAGCGTTTCCATTATAAATCCCATTTTAGCACTGGGGAGGGTACTCTAATTTGAACATTAAAACATGCTGGGGATAGCTTTTATCCGGGAGTCATTTTCTGTTTTTCTAATAAGTGCCATTTGCATCCATTTGGAAGAATCTTAAATATACAGAGCTAGCAGGGGGAGGAAAAATGCTTAAAAAAAGAATGAAGAAAAAAAAAAAAAAAAGCCCTAAACCAGAGTGGCTTCAGGGCTTAAATGCCATATTGAGCTTTCATCTTTGACTCAGAGAGGCTGATGCCAGTATGGCGAAGCTGATCAAGGACAGGCCCAAGGTCACATGGGATCTTCAGGACATAGGTCTGTGCTATATAATCTGGAGATGCTGATTGACAGTGATGCCATTGTTAAGTTAGGAAACAAGAGGCACAAAATGCTACTCATGATGGTGGGAAAAGGTTGTCATTTGGAAACAGAAAATTAAATCAAATCCCTAGTCAGTCTGTGAATCCTAAGGATATGATACCTTCTCTTCAGAGAAGTTTGTGTGTTAAGTTCCACTGTTGTAGGCACTTTCTAATTCCAACTTACAGTAAATTTAAAATAGCCTTTGATTCCTCTCCTAAATATATTTGTAGGAGTTTTATATGTGTTCTGGGTCAGCTATGAATCAGACACTCCACGTAAGAGCTTTTCAGGTATGGATGAAAACAGTTCTTATATATACAGTAGTTTGATATATATTTTAAGCTTGTAAAGTTGTTCGTAACGAAAGCTGGTTTACAAATAAACTATATTATTACTATGAACCAGGCCAATAATACATGTTGTAAAGCTATCTGGATATAAGTTTATATTAGTGGCTCAGTCACCATCCACATCTGTAAAAAATAAAACAATAAAAAATAAATAATGCATATAGGAAGTGTTGTCAAAATTCATTTGGGTAGTTCCATTTTTTATACAATTCATTTCCTACATTTTAAATACTGAAATATTGATTTATGTTGTCAAGGCATCTTAAACGTGCATAGAAAATAGGCTTCAGAGACCTTACAGACTTTTAAATAACTTCAAAACCTATACTTCTAGCTTTTTCTATGTAGCCTTTGTCATGCTGTCTCAGGCACTCTGTATTCCTTCAGAAATGAAGCAGATAGGAGTCATGTCTGAAATTACAAGGCCAAGTAGTTACTTGTCACCCAGTCTCCTCTCCTCAATGATGGTATGAGAAAGAACTATCCACAAAAAAGCATAGGAGTGCTCTCCTATGGGAAACTGTGTTTACAGACTTTGTAATCAAAAGTGAGACCACTGACACACATAGAAGGTCCAGTCCTTTGTCCATCACTAGAAAAAGACAGGGGCCACAACAAAAGAGGAACTAAAAATCAGAATTTTCTAAGGATTGTTTATCCAAAATTTCCTACTCATTCTCAAAAAGGCAGGAAAATGGGTGGAAATGTTTTAAGTGGTAAGTCCATGAAGTCTTCAACAAGTCCATCCATTGCATCCTCCAGAAGATGAGCCCTTGCTACTTCTCAGGGGCACCGTTTACCTTCAGCAGCATTTACAGCTACACGGTGGGCTCAGGAGCAGAATGCATGTGATGGTAGTTCAGAAGGCATATTTTCATATGTTGCTGGAGAACAAGGTCATATTATTCTAATTTCAGAGGAGAGGAGCTGAGGCAGAGGGAGTCAGGGCTTGACTCAGCACCCCAGACATTGGCGGCAGTGGCCAGAGGACTGGCAAGTTCTCAGCAGGAATGTACCTCTGGAGGGCCATCCTCAGCCCCCAGCCAAACCTGCCTTGTAGACTGAAAAGCAGAGATAGCCACTGAGGACTAACACTCATCTAGCTAAAGCTTTAATTTTGCCAACCCCGTCTAGAGCCACAGTAAGCAAAGCTCCCCAAAACTCAGTTGCCAAACAGAGGTTACAATGAGCCTGCACATCCATCCAAAACTTGCCACGCAGCTACGAATCACACCAATCTTCTCCAAAGCAGGTCTTGGTACACCTGTATGCTAACTTGAAAAAAGGTTAAAGACTTCCCCGGCTATTTGCTTAATAATGAGATGAGTAATATTATTTGGCCACATCTTTTGCAGAGAATCTCTTCCTCCCACATTTTATTGGCAGAGAGTTGGAGGCCAATTATATCCTTCAACAGTGAATGGGAACACTGTTCACTGTGTCTACTTTCCCTATCAGAACTAAGATAAAAAACCTTATACGTGTATAAAGGAGACGAGAGTAAGTCCCATCAAAAATGACATGCTGGGATTTCAGGAGGATCCAACTTCTCAAAATGAAACTTGAATAGCTGCTGGATGATATAACCTGAATAAAAGTAATTAAAAGAAAATGAGTTCTGCCCTCTTGTATCCTCCTGACTCATGCCTCATTTTCTACTTCAGGATTTAGGAAAGCAAATGTCTATTTCTGTGTCCATCACCAGAGCGACATCACAGCAAGTTAATTAGAGCACATGACAGAGGCGCTATTTTTGCCTTCAAATAAAGATCTTTCTGTTGTATATGAACATTTTTCTCTCTGAGCTAGTGAGAGAAACTTTTTAGCTACCAGGAAAGGATCCTTTCTCCCAAAGGTGTATGAAAATTATGCTTTTTCTACAGTTTGCAAGCTTCAAGATTAGAGTTGCCAACCGTGCTGTATTAAAGAGGATACAGTCAGACTTGGCTGATCAAGCTTAATTTAGCCTTATGTTTGCATTTCTGAAACACGGTAAACAATTTTTTAGCATGTACATGCTTAGTGACTTGCAAACAAGAAACATTTTTCCTTATCTGAACAAAAATGAAATCTACAAACTCATGACCTGTGTGTTAATTATGATTTTTATATTCCAAAGTGTATTGCTTCATGGAGGAGCCTAAAAATCACTATATATTTATATGTTCTGATAAAGAATATTCCATGCGTTTATCACAGATAAACACCACTGAAGCTAAAATCCATACGTTCCCCTCAGTTTGGTGTCCATGTTGTCATGAGGAAACAGCAATTTGCACTGTGAGGGGACCGCTCTTGACTGCTGAATCCAGTGCACCCATCCAAAATATTTGTTTCCCAGACTCTGACACTGTGTGTCTAAGGCTGGATGCCCAAATCTGTATTTAACAATCAAAAACCTATGAGTTAAAACATAATTCAAAAGCAGACGACATTAATCCTAGTTCTTCATGATCCAGGCTTCTTTTCCCCTGACCTTTACTTACCTCTCCTTCCATCCTCAGAAAAGATGGCCAATGTCACCTGAGAAAACAGACCTTCCTCACAGGTTAATAAAATGCCTCAGTCCGTTAGGGGATTCAGAGCAAACAAATAATCATCAGTAATTTACAAAAGGGAGTTGTGTATAAGCAGACACAGGTCAAGCAGCTTGTTAATTTTTCTATGGAGATAACAGCCCACACTACTCCATCAGCATCCAGAAGGACTCAGCTCTAGCTTTTATCCTGCTGTTTTTAGTTACAGTCAAGCAGAAGTACTCAAAGGAGGCCTTGAATTGTGGCTCCATTGTCTGCATCTTGAAGCCTTAGAGACCCTAGACCACTGATGAACAGAGGTGAAGGCACACATTTCTCTTGCCAGTTATCCAAAAACCTCCAAAAAGCCATTTCCAACTGGAAGACCACGTCAAACAAATAATAGGGTCAGAGGTACAGTATATGGAGAAATGCTGTTAAAGTGCATGACCAGATGAGGAGGAAAACCAGAGCCATTATGATGGTTTTATGGACTTTCTGAATATATTCCTAAGTGTCACACAATTTTTACATTGCTCTGACAGGTTAATATGTGCAACTTGCCTCCAGGGGCTAAGATTAAGTAGCAACAAAGCTGAAGGGAAAAGCTTCAGCAATAAATGGTGAGAAATTTTTTGTAAGCACTTTTCCTCTATGGGAATACTTTATTTAAGTAAAAAAAACCCCAACATTGCAACATGTACATGATTAAAATCAGACTCACAGCAAGCAATTTTATTATTATTATAACACCTGTGTGTTCCATCTCCATTTGGCCACCACTCAACCCATAGAGCATGCAGGGGTAGTCCAGACCAACAAGTCATGGCCATGATCAGGAGAAAAGTTCAGGGAGCAGGAACTGCAGAGAGATCCCAGTGAAAAACACAAGACCTGAGTGGTATCTGAGCTCTCCTAATGGCAGAAGGTCCATTTGTTCCACTTCCTCCAAGCTGGGCAGCTCTGGGACTGTTCCTGAGCAAACTGAGCAGTAGAAATGGTGAAAGGAAAGAAATGGGCAATGCTAGAGCTGGTGCAGAGCCATAGTGATGGCAAGGATGCTCCAAGTAAGGACCAGGACTTAAAGTCAGGCTAAGGAACTCCAACATCCCACCAGGAGGGTGAGGGACAGAGTCATGTCTGCAATTACCCAAGGAGCACTGGAGGTGGTAGTAGGGGAGCCATTCAAGAAACCTGCTGCTTTAGAAAAGCAGAGAAAGCCATCCTCACTGTTGTTTAACATGCCCAGCTATTCCAAAACGTTAGTGCCCAGGACAAGCCACTTTCATCAGATGAGGAAGCATATTTTCCAGGTTCTCCCAATCTAACCAGCTCATCTTTACTTCAGTCTTTGATGTAAAGGCAGTGTGTTTTTAAGAGACATTTCTCAAAGAGGGAAGAGCAGTCATTTGGCACATGAAAGAGAGCAATGCTGTGAGAATAAGGGACAGCAGAGCACAACATGTAGTGAGAGCAGAGGGAACACAAAGAGAGCAAAAATAGAAGGCACCTTGGAGTGGAGAAAACAATAAAGAGCAGAAATCCATAGACAAAGACCCCAGTAAGGGGCCAGGAGACACACTGGCGTCAGTGAAGGAAGTAATGGACAAGGACAAGAGCACTGTGAGTTACTCATCAGCCACAGGATGGTCATACTGGCTGGGAAAAAAAGTGCAGCACTGCCCAAAAGAAGCTGCTAAGCTGCCATTTGGTTGGAGGTGGAAAGGTGGGCTTGTAGGCAGCAAGGACTTCACTCCCATGCAAAGCACAGGGCAGCCCTTGCCCTTCACCATGGCCCCGGGCTTGATGGCGGGTGAAAAATCTGAGCTGAAGTGCTGCCTGGAGTGTATTTGTAATGTTGAAATTAGATGAGAAAGTAATGAAAATCACAAGGAAAACATTTTAGTACCATTAATTAATTGGTTTCTATACTATATTTAAAGCTCTTGGATGTTTTTTTTCAAAGTCAATTAACTCAGCTTCATGTTTCCATTAAATAAAAATCTCCATTTTGAAGCAATCCTTTTTATGCTGAGTGGAAGAGGAAAGCAGACCCCTACTCTGACCCCTATGCTGCAAATCACCGATTTTTTCCACAACGAGATTAAATGCACCGTTGTTGTTCTGCCAGCCCTTAACACAAATTAATGACTTAAATTACCTTTCATCTCACCTTATAAATTCTACCTTGAAGCAGCAGAAAGCCCAAGGGCTCTCACATAACCAGATGAAGACAAGTTCACTGCCTCAAATCCTTCCCATCTTGCTCCACTTTACATCAATTCTTTATAAGAAGAGGTCTCCAGGGCTAACAAAGAAGCTGGCCACGCAGCAGAAGGTGCCATGGGACTTTTGGAGGTAAAAGCCCATCTCGTGGTGACTCGGTGCACTCCATTAGTCCTAGGAAACGCGGGGCACATCGAACGTGGCAGATGTGCCCTCACTTGCCAGGCTTCAGACAAACGCAATCAAATCTATTTTAATCATCTGTGAAATGCAAATGCGTTCCACTTGCGCACCGGCAAGATCCATTGTCTTCCTCACTGGAGCATACAATAATGCCAATTAAATGTTGTTGCTAACTTAATAGGTGTTCTGATTGCCTATGGGAAATTGTCTTAACTTTTTTTATTATTGGTATTATTATTATTTCACATCACAAAGATTTTTAAATGTTTTAATTATTGTGTTAGGGTTTCTTTGTCTTTTATCCTTTCTTCAGCTCTGTGGTCAACACCCATCCAGACCGAGCAGTGAAGCCCTCATTTATACTTGGAGGAGCAACGCTGCATAATTCCGAGTATTAAAAATACCCTTCCCAACTCCTTCCAAATGGGCCCTGCGCAGATGTGGCAGTTGCATTAATCTGCTGGCAATCTCGCTCACACATGCAGGCTCCCATACACGCACACAGCCCCTTTGTTATCCTGCTAGAATTAGCCAGGCAGCTGTAAAGATGTTTATTCTCAGACCCACATGAAAAATGTTTGCAGTATGTATGTAGCCTACAAAGTCAAGAATGATAAGCATTTAAATCAGACTGGCCATGCAAAGTCAATATTTCGATATCAGAGGAATTGATTCTTGATCTAGTGCCAGCAATGTGTACTCAATGTACTGCAGAAAAATCCTCGCCCAGCCTTCCTGCCAGCACACTGTTAGGGATGACAAGCATGCAGTTATCTGATAGAGCAGATATTTGTTCCAAAAGACTATTTTCATTTCAAAGACAAAACATGAAAAGAGCTTACTTGTGGAGAAACCAAATACTGTATTCTCTTCTTGATAAATCAAGCTTTAGAGAAATAAAGCCAAAGAGAGCAGGATTCTGAAAAGAACTTCTGTAGCTCTTTTCATGCTTTTTCAGCTACTCAGCTGGCTTAACTCTGCCAAATAATAATCTTGTGTTTTCCTAAGATGTGTTGAGAAAGAGTTTATTTGCAAATAATTATTGAGTGATAAGGATGCATGTCTGTTTGCTTTTAAACAGACCCTACAAAGCTAATTAGGGGGTTTATGGTAGAACACAGGGTTCTATATGGTTTATACCTTAAGCTGCTAATTATGGGATTTTCAACAGCATCTCTTTCTTTCCTTTGCAGAGGACTAAGACAGTATTACTCGGCAATAAAACCCCTATTTCTGTGAGAAAGGTGAAAATTCTTAATGTCACAGTCTTGTCAGCTCTCCTCATCACTGGATTTACATAAAAGTAACCAAGTACGAGTAATAACAGGCAGAAGAGGGAAGCATCTTCATACCCTTCGAGACTTGAGGACTAACACAATAGTCCTTTTATACTCTGTAAAGACATCTTCACTATTTGGACATAGACCTCCAGATACGCTGTCTAATTGCAGTTAGACAGCAGCATGCCCTTGACACAACACAGAATAAATACAACCTGCCCTTTCAAGTGTGTCACTGTGCTCAAAACTTACTTTAAGTATTCACAGTGCTAACCAGACCTTATACAAAGAAACTTAACCATGCTTGTACCCACAGAATTAAATAGTATCACATTTAATGCTACTTTATTTTAGGATGACATCAAGAGGGATGGATACCAAACTGCTAGCATCCAACTACATTAACTAAGGACCTACCTCGCTCACTGCTTGTCCTCGAGGCATAAGAAATAATTACCTGCATGCTTTATTTCACTGCCAGTCTTTTGTGCAAGTGCAAACATAGAGTTTCTGTCCAGTTTCTAAGTGGAGAAGTAAAGGGTAGACTGTAGAGAAAATTAATCAGAAGCATATCAGAACCTTACTGGGATGCAGCCCAATTAAATTCAATACACACATCCACCGTGGAGGCCATTAATAAGCTGTTAACAATTTCTGTATGTCCCTGCTGGGCTTTATACAAAATTTTGCCCCTATAATGAACTCTGCAGGCTTTACAGGTGGGATTTTCAGAAGTGTTCAACACTAACCCAGCTCTCCTCTCCTTGAAGTCAGCAGGAATTTTAACCATCAGCTTTAGTGGGAGGTAGGGAAAGGTCAGCCTCGAATACTTTCCAAAATCCCACCCTGCCAATCTGTTTAAGCCCTGCACGTCTCTGTGGGGAGAGAAGTTTTGTTGCACTTATTGCACAGAGTAAGGAGACTTTGTATATGATGAACATCAGATTATGGGCTGCAGAAGAACAGAGTATTTTTGCATTGTTTACCCGTCAAAAGAACAAACCTTCAAAACAATACATAAGCCTACACAAATAAACAAACCTTTCCTGCCCAGGGAGGGTAATTTTGTTTGTGCTCAAATGTATAGTATAGAGACCCAAAATACACCTATTGATCTAGTGTCCTAAACAGAAAAACTATCAAAAAACAGAGTTGTATGCAAGAATAATAGGCTAAAAAAGTGCAAATTGAACAGAAAAAGGGTCCTGAAATTTTGAAACCTGCTTGTGAGGATCAAACTCTCTGACAGACTGTGGGAACACAGAGTAAGTAATAGCAGCTCTACTAGTAGGCTGTTGATTCAGGCTCCAAATTAATTATAAATTCATAATTAATTATGAAGTGCTACCCCTTGCTCTGCCTTCCCGTGGCCTGAGGAAGAGACAGATTCTCAAAAGCTCAGAGCCAATTTCCGTTTTATTTTTAGCCAGTCAATCTCACAAAAGGTCTTACCTACAACTTGGGGACTTGCTTTTTTATATTCCAACCATGTATAGGCTAATCAGCTGGTGCAGTGATCTGTGACACTTAAATAGGAAAGATGCATATAAAAAGCAAAGGCAGAGCAGAAGGGACACAAATACTCTGCCAGGGCCATAGCAAGGACAAAGCAAGAAGGGTGTCCACCCTCGGCACCCCATGGAAGGAGGTGCCAAAGAAGGACAAAGGTCTTGTGACCACCAGCAGCTCCTGCTGCTATTGTGCACTGAGGAGTGGGAGTGGTCCATGCCCATGGATGGAGGAGGACATGGAAGGGGTTTGTGGGGTAGGAAGCACCTGAATGCCAGGGCGTACTGCAGAGATGGGTGCTCATGACCTTCTGCTTTCTCCCAGCAGCATCCACCTTGCAGCTGGGAAGTGAAGGACTCTTTTCCTCCATGGTTTGAATCTACCTCCAGGTCAAGGACCAACAGTGGGTCAACAGCCACAAATGGACAGGTCCTTACACCACAGCCCAGGCAGACCATCCCCTTGCACACACCTCCACGTCAGCTTGAAAGGGACTCTGGTACCAGCTCTGGCAGGTTCAAGACAAGGGAAGGGCACTGAAGGAGGCACAGAGGTCACTCAGGAGAAGGCTTCAGCTGTGGCCACCTCTGGTGTGGTCCCACTGCACAGGGTGAGCAGGTGGCAAGTGGAGGGGAGACTTTCTCCTGCCAGTCTCTGCAAAGCAACAGAACTTGGGCTGCTGATCCCTGCACGAGGCAGGGATCTTGTGGGTTTGGCTGGGGCTTCTCCACAGGGTGGGAAAGAGACCCCAACAGCCCATGCCTCAGTGTGCTTTTCTGTCTGATTTTACCAGCCCTGTAGCAAGACCTGTATCCTTTGCAGAGCTATCTCCTCAAGCCAAAACCAGCCCAACTATGAGGGCTGCACCCAAATTCTCCCAGTTGCACTGTTCTCACCGCAGCCCCAGCGTCAGGGCTCAGCCCCCAGAGCCGAACTATTATGGGATGCTCATGGCTCTCCCATCCTCACACAGCTACTGCACTAGCATTGACAAAGCTCCTTTTGTTTCTCTCTGCTGACTTTCTAGCTCTATGAGTTTAAGAGGGATCCATATTAGTCTGCATTTTCTATGTTTATATATTTTCTCATCTTTCCACTAGTGAACATCTGGCTAAGAAGCAGTATCTGGGAGGAAAAAGGGTGGTGTATGCAGCTCATCAGATTGAAACAGTCTTTTGTTTCAGTCATTACTGAAGGATGGAGTGGTTACAGCAGAGTTTTTGCTTACAATTACAAAATCCACATACAGTATGTAATTAACCTTAAAAACTTGCAGTGTCCAGTAAACATTGATCTCTAATCCATTATGTTTGTTCATTCCAGGACTGAGAGGCCTTAAATAAAACACTGTTCTGTGAATCAGCAGCCTTTTGGTAGATGGCAGGAAACAAAAAGTATCCAACCATGTGGTATTCCCAGCTCACCTAGCATAGATTAGGAGTAATTCTGAAGAAGGAAAAAGAGGTTTGGGGCAGTAACATAGGGCTGAGTCTAAAGAAAAGGGCATTCATTTCCTAGCTCTGACACCACTTTCCTGTGTAAACTCAGGCAAATCACTTATGTTGTTTTAATTTTCTAGTTAACAAGGAATATATGGAACCTCCCTTGTTTGCCTGGTCTTCGGAGTAGAAACTGTCTCTAAACATATGTATGTACAGCACTAACCACAACACAGTCCTGGTCCTGATTGGAATTGGTAGCTGCCATCATAATAAAAATCAGTAAATAAGTTGTGATGTGTAAGAAAGCCATTTGGCCTGAACCTAATGGCACATTTCCAGAAGATGGCAATATTCAAAACGGAGGACTGATACAAGCGTACTTATGGGTCATACATGTTGCAGTTCCCCCAGGTTACCCCCACCCCCTTCTGTCAGTGATATGAAACCTCCACAACCAGCTGAAATCACCTTCTGAGCCAGGAGTAGGAGTAGGTAATTTAGTTTCCATGGTAATGCAGTTCTGGACCATTCTTAAGCAGAAGCTGCCAAGTATGACAAATGGTAGGTGCTGATTTTTTTATGTGAACAGCTATTCACTATGAATTGAAATGAGATTGCCAAATTCACTTTCCTTGGGACTGGAGGTAGGGTCAAAAGCTATTGTTACATTCAAGCCATAGTCCAAAACTAGCACTTTAGCCACCCATCTCCAGCTGCAATATAGAATTTTTTAAGTCATAGAATAAAAATGAATGACTCAATATCAGAGTTGTCAAATAGATGAGACAGATTTACATCAAGCAATTCTAAAATGCTCTGTAGCCATGAATTAAAGGAAACATATGACAAATGACTCTTATTCATTCCCTCATGGGGAAGAAATTCGGTTTCAAACATTGCTGACTGTTGTGCAGTTCCTATTATATATATGTAGATATCAAACCTGCATTGGGATAAGGTTACACAAAATGGTAAGGACTTGAATTCAGCTACTTTTTTTTCATGAGCCATCACTATATAATAAACCATGGTAGGTTTTGCACTCTGCTAATCTCCCCAAACAGTATGCAATTGGTCTTGGAAAATGCTGTAATACAGCAATTAGTAAGAGGACAAATAAAAGAGGAAAAGACCCTTTATTTTAGCCTTGTTTTCCTTCAGAATGAAGCAGTAGGAAGACAAGTTGCCAGATCTACTGATATTTAGCACCATCTCTGCCATAAAAACAGGACAAAAAGCAATTCACATTTGCCCAGGCTGGGGAAATGGGGGAAGAAGTGTCTGCCAGCCCCCACCCAGCTGAAGGTAGATTAGTGGGTGCTGCTGCTTGGCTGCCCACATCAGCTGTATGATAGCTGCCAGCTAGGGCTGGATGGGGTCCCCAAAACTGTCCCTGGGAGCCCAGCAGCCAGATGGCATTGAAGAGCCACAGGGATTTGGGCGCTAGTCCATTAAGAGCTACCTGTGGGCTAATTGTGAACCGGTAGACTCTGCACAGCCAACCCAAGGAAGAAGTGACCCCCAGAAAGTGGTGGTCTTCTTCATATTGGCAGCTCTTTGCATTTTCAATGTTACCTTTGACAAATACAAAGAAGGGAACAAAATATTGTAAGTGTTGGGAACAAAAGAGATACTTTCCAAACTCATTCAGCCCTGAAAAGAGGAGAAACACAGCTGAGAAGCATCACAACAAAACAACATTTTCTGCCTTTGTGGCACCCTTCCTCACTCTAGTACTCAAAGCCTTTTGTAAACATTCATTAAGCTACCCAGCACTTCTGTGCATTAAAAGAGCAGTTCTTCCTGACATACCCTATTCTCTGTTCCTTCTCCGAGAAACACCTGGAATAAAGGGCACTAACCCATTGTTTGGATTTTTAGGCATTTACACGACACAGTTGATAGCAGCTGCAATTGAGACATGGGCAGGTGAATGGATTTGTTTGGGGTGACATGGCAAGTGGTTTGTGGAGGCAGGAACAGAAATCCTGGGTGTGAAAGGAGCACAGTGGCTCCTCCAACCTGCCCCAGCTCAGGCATGGGGTCTGCACACCCACCCTAGCCTGCCAAAACCCCTCCAGCAGTACTCGGTCCCCGCACCACGGCCCCCGGGTGCCACAGCGAGATGCCAAAGCAGCGCGAGCAGCAGTGAAGACACTTCAGCACTCATTTCCGACTCTCAAAAAGCAGCAGAAGGTCTCAGAGGGGACCCACATCCTCGCTTGGTGGAGTGGAGACATCTGTTATGAGCTGTAATTAGTACTGATTCCCCAAAAGCGGTCTATCACTCTCAGCTACCAGATAGCGAGCGCTGAAAGGGGGGTTCCTTCATCCTTGCGGTGCTAAGGGGATGGGTGGTAGCTTTGGGTACCTTAGAGATTGCCCTGACCAGGGGTGGCCAAAATTTCAGGGACTTAATATTTATTCAGAGTAGGTTGTTACTGTTATTTAGCAACTAATCTCTGCAAAGAATGGCAAGTTTTTGGCTAGCCAGCTCAGCCCCAGACTACCTGTGGGTGCTGTGGAAATGGACGCCTGGCAGGCAAGAAATAGCATGGGTTACATGTCTGGCAGGCAGTTTAACTACATAGCTGAACTAATAACAGATATTAAGAGATGAGGCTTCCCAAATTGCACTGGGGCCACTGCCGGTCCTCATATCTCCTGCAAGGGATGCCTGAACCTGTTAGTTACCGGCATACCGGGTAATTACTAGGCAAGCCTTCACCCCCAGATAACTCATATTGATGCAGAGGGCTGTACAATCTGTATTTTATCTCTTTTCAAAAGTAGTGACTTTGTTTTTGTCCTAATATTATGGTTAAAAGCAGGATGTGTGTGTCCCTGCATGCCCCAGACACTTTCGGTAGTGCTAAACAGGTAACTGGGGAAAGCATTTACAGCCCACCATGTAATTCCTTCCCTGCACACAAAGAGGGAATATTTGTCACCTGCTGACATATAGCACTTCAGAAAGTCAGAAGAATTTATAAGATGGTGAGCAGACACTGGAAATCTGCTTTGTCCAGGAACCTTATTGACTATCATGAGTTTCTCCTCTATGAAAAGCTCTTACAACTTCATCCACTGGATCTCCCCTGCCTCACCTGGACAGTTCTGTAAGAAAGAAAGAGCAATAAGAAGCTGCATGCTGTTTTTCTTAGGGGACTTTTTCATTTAACTTAGCCACTGGGCTTTATAAAGCAGCCTGCCCGGGACAATGAATTAATAGTCTCATTCTACCAGTGTGACAGAATGACAAAGAGCCCAGTATGTGCTGAAATATGCACTCCCCTTGCTAAGCCTGTAATCCCAGCTTTGATTTTTTTTTTTTGTTTAAGTAATCAGCACAAACCTAGGGAGAATGAATCAGAAATTGCACACTTATTTTTTTCTTCTGCTTGGCTTCCAAGTTTGATCAGAGAGTGAAGAGGATGGGCTGAGGGAAGTGCATAGCTTCGTCCCTCAGATGATGTTAAAAGCCAGTTTGTCATACACAGTAGCCTCCATGGTAATTATTTTCTTGCTCATAACCACAAAATCCCTCCTGCCTTCTCTATAATTTCCTCCAGAAGAGCACCAAAAGTGCAGAGCTTTTCCCTAATTCAGGCTGCTGCTGCAATTCTACTCCAGAGCTGCTGTAACCTGTTGCCACCTTTTCTCCATCTGCAAACAGATCCTTGAGTTACAGCCCCCAAATTGGTGACCCAGCCATGAGACCTGTTGCAGGGGTGTTTCAGTGCTCTCACTCGCAGCAGCATCACCACCAGGGATCTCCTCTGCCACCGTCCTTCATCCAAGAAGGATGATCCAAGCTCATTTGACTGCCACACACCTTAGGGATGCTGCCACTGCTGCGGCTGTGCACACCCGGTCAAGCTCTCCCATCCCTTTGGCAGAGCTTCAAAGAGTTGCCAGACTACAGCTGCTCTTTCCCATTCTTTGATTTTCAGAAGCTGTTAGCTAACTTTTTAATGAGCTCATGATGCTGATCACGAAGTCCCCACCTTCTCTGACTCTGCAGGGTGCCAGCAGACAGACAGAGGGTCACAGCCCCGCCGTGGTTTATTGGCACTTTTGTGAGACCCCCTGGGCAGCTCACAGCACCCTGACTGAGTGTGCTGGGGCTGAGGTGAACCAATTACTGCAAAAAAGGGAGAGAACATGTGGAAGGAAGGGTTAAAGGTTGAACAGTGCACAGCTTTAGTGCAGAGGGGAGCAGAAAGGCCAGAAAAGGCAGACCCAGAGGACTGAGGGGCTATAAAATCTGATCACTCTTCTGTTTCAAGGACGTGCACATTGCAAGGTAAGGAACTGCAACCAACACCAATCTGGGCAAGCAAGCTTGCCTTCAAAGTGCGTATGAGCTTATCTCCCTGCTAAGGTCAACAGAAAATTCCCATTGATCTCAGGAGGACTTGGATTTTCAATTAATACAAGGCTACCAGACTTTATGTTCAATTATGCAATATTTGTAATTATTAATTTATCTCTTCTCTGATTTCCAGTGGACTTCTGAAATGAGATAACATATTATATCACTGCCTAAGACTGAATGTATACTTGTACTTACTTTAAAGCACCATTCTGAGTGATACAGGCCCATGAACTGACATATCATACCCTTCTGGGACAGTTTAAGAAGCAGGCTGAAAATAATCTTAGTGGTTGCTTTTAAAAACTAACTATGAGTCTGCATGCTTAAATCTAGTTATTGTACCATTTTACTGATTGTTGACTTAAAACCTTTTTCTTGTGTTAATACATAACTGTAACATGCTTTCCAAAGACAAGATGCAGAGAGTTGTTTTTGACATTCTTCTAAAAATTTTGTTTTACAAGCAAGATTTAAATAGTCTGCACCTGCTATTTCAAGAACTCTGAGAAGTTGCAAAACTCCCTGGTGTGTCTCAACAAGTTGCTTTTCCAGCGCTGTTAAGTGTTCAGAAATTAGCTGTTCATCTCTTCCTCCCATTCTCTTTTAAATCCATATGCAAAAAGTCTATTTAAACACCACTGAGTCAACATTTGTGTCTATTCATTCAGAGTTACAGAAGTCACTGTGTGTTACAATCAAGTACAAACTGTTCTAGCATGGAAAGCCGCACACATAGCTACAAGTGAAGAAGAGTTTTCTTCCCGTCTACAAAATATTTTTTAATGCCAGCTACCGAAACACAGAGGTACAGAGGCTGCCTGGAAATCAGCATGGCTCCAAAAGCAGGATT
Source organism: Caprimulgus europaeus (assembly GCA_907165065.1). The sequence continues at coordinate 17,160,908 of OU015526.1, forward strand.
ACTGGGAGTTTACTGGAATATGTAATATTTTCAGAGTTGAAGCATGAATATTGTCAAAGGCCAAAGAGATAATTGAGGAAGCAGCTAAGCACAAAAGGATTCCTCCCTCCAGCATAGCAAACATGGAGGTTGCAGGTAGCCAGGAAGGGAGATGAAGGCTTGGGAGAGAGGAGGAGTTGGAGGGAAAGGCAAGTGCTGGTCACAAGCCAAGCAATAAGCCATGCTGGCAGCACATTTGGCATTGTTCATAAGTTGAGCCAAGGAGAGATGGAGATCAGAAAACAGCACACTGGAGGCTGGGAGGTGATGTTCAGGTACAAGTGTGAATCAGAACCACATCATGGGGTGAACCATGGGCAAGGGTTTGGCAGCAGTGTTTTGGATCACTTCAAGGGAAAAAAAAACATAGTAAATTGGAAAGGCCAAGTAAAGAGTAGTCTTCAGTAGTCAAGATGAAGAATAGGAGCATCAGCCAGATCTTGGTCACAATCAAGAGAAGAGGGACCACTCTCTGAGACCACTTGGAGAAAGTCCCATCAGCCTTGAGCAGTTGCCCAAGTGTACAGGGAAGGAAGAGAAGGTGTTATAGAGCATGAACAACTGAAAAGTAGATGGTTACTTATTCAATTCAAAACCTGGTTTTTATGCAGCATTCCTCACACAGGTATTAGATACTACATAAACATGAACTATTACCTCTTTTTTATAGATGGGACCTTCATGCATAGAGAGATGAAACAATTTCCCCAAAGTTACTCAGCAGATCAGTGGCAGAGTTGACAAATGATCCTAAGGATCCCAAATCCCAGTACAGTCCCGGATTTGAACCTTGTTCTCCATTTGTAATCAGTTTAATAGAGGGAAAATCTCGCAAGTTGCTTGTAATTGTCCAAAAAACATTCATACAATTGTTTTTAACTGATGAGCTTTTTTCCTACCCTTTGTCTATGCTGTTTACTCACTAGTGATCATTTGTGGTGTGAAGAGTCAGTACTACAGCATTATTTTTCTTGAAACTCTGACTGGGTACTAAGTTTCTTGAAAAGCTAGTAGTGTATGTTCCTTGAATACATCTGAATGAAATCTGTATTCTCCACAGGTGCTTTTGGCCGGTAATCGAAAAGCACATATAGTTGTGAGCCAAACACTCAAAATCCAACAATTATTTGAGATGCCTATTTTGCTATGTTTAGACTATTAGGCTGAAAGATGAAGACAAAAGAAGAGCCTGTTCACGTACCATAATGGGAAAAATGGAAAGCAACTGGCAATTACTCTAAAATACACAGAGCTATTTCTTGTATCGTGCTGGAGTATGCAGGCTCTTGAGCAATGGCCCTACACTGTAAATCGCCACTTTAAAAGGATGTATCTTGAAACTAATGCATTACCTATGCTGTGCAAGAAAGCAGTTATTTAGGGGGAAAAAAAAAAAACAACACAAAAAACTTATCAGAACATCACACAGTAAGTGAAAGAGCAGACTGGAGACTCTGTTCTGCCACCTAAATACAGCTACCTCATGCCATGTGAAATGCCCTGCAGCATACTTTGTGGCATCCCAGCCACCTCTCCATGCAGGTGTAGTTCGTCTCAGGGGTTCCTTGCTTTCCATGTATACAATGCCTTACATCACATCTGACACTTTATAGGCTTGATCCAAAGCCCACTGTTGCATCCCAATGCCCCAAATTAGGGCTAGCATTAACTTATTCATACATTCCTTCTTTGCTTCATCATGAATTTCATGCATGCTCTGCCCTCCAGACAGCCTAGAAATTACAAACTGCTGCCTGTAACATTAATATTTTGTCCACAGAATGAGTACGATCCGTCTTCATTGTCTGCCCAGAAAAAGTTTTGATACTTCCATTTCTTCTACAAACAAAATCAACATATAATTTATGTTTGTGAGCAAAGTGATTTTATGGTATTTCTCTTTGTTGACAGAATGATTGGAATAAAATTACATTCTGTTGACAAAAAATGTGATGAAATGTCGTTCGTGAACATTATGAACAAAAGAGTCTGACAAAACACAGTTTGCCAATGGGATGTAGTAAAGGTTTTAACAAAATGAATTCTGTCTGTCTGCTATTTGTCCTAGGAATGACATGAAGTGTTTTAAAATCCACCATGTCAAAATAAAAAGTAAAAATTTCACCTATAAAAGGAGTAAACACTGCCTTTTTCAGAAGCCATTCCTTCTAGTGTTTTAAGCCATATTGTTCTAGGTCACCTCTGTTTTTCCAGAATTCAGTAACTTCTAATAGAGATATGTAGATTTACATGTTTTGGTCACATCTATCCCACACACCACCGTTAATTAACAGTCCTAAGCTTTCACATTTTTCTAGATTTTTGGTAAATTGATCAATGAAGTAGAACTTTGTGATTTTCAGGTGTACTAGATATGTTTAAAGATAACAGCATTTTTTCTTGGAAGCCATCAAACCTCTGACAACAGCATGAGTACTCACATAATTTAATTCCTTCAGAGCCTAAGCAATGGTCTGACAGCATCTGGAAAATGTGTGCCAAGCTATTTTCTCTTTGAACTCTGAAGCCTGACATCTTTACATGGACTTGAGCTCATATGAGGATGGACAGAAAGGGAGGGGAATCTCTCTTTGGTAGGCTCAAGCGAATGAGCTTAGACAAGGCTGATTTACCCTTGGTGGCAGAGAGCCTTTAGGTTAAAAGAAATTTGATGGCTCTATGGGGAGTGTGATATAAAAGCACAAGGCTCCGAACAAAGGGAATAGAGTTAATTATAGGAAGAAGTCACCATCGTGAAATAGTTGAGCACAAAGGAAAACAAGAGCCACTAAGAAAGATTAAAGTGCAAAAGAACAAAAGCAAAGGTTGAACAAAATTATCTAAGCATCAACACATTAACAACAAATAGGAGGAAAAATAAAAATTGCAGGACAGACAGAGCTGGCTGCATTGCATCCTTCCCTTCTTGCTAATCCATCATTAAGCCCAAAGACTGTAAGTCAGACCAGCATAAGTGACTGCTCCTGGGCATGGTCACAGTGAAGAGGACAAGCTTCTCTACAAAGTCAGTGTGGGGAACTGGCTAGAGGGATAGACTTGGTCAGGCTGGTACCTGAGCTCTGCCTATGAGGCTGCCAGTGCTCCCAAGGCTCCAGCAGGTCATGGGAGAAGTCATCTTTCCCTCAAGACAGGTGAAAATGAAAAAAAACCCCATTATAATCCCACCAGCACTGGAGGAGTGCAGTCTGATCTTACATTGCACCATGAGGGATACCATTCCCAGAAAAAGCACTGGTGGGATTTTGTCTGTCCTCCGCAGCACATCAGCAAGCCAGGGCATGAAGCACCCTTACATCCATTAAATCCCCTGTGGCCAAGAGAGGAGGTACAGCAACAATACAGAAAGAGTCTGGTTAGATCCTACAATGAAGACACACTTTCAAGCATTAACATGTTTGAGATTTTCAAGTCATTGGGGCTTCACACAGCCAGAAGCAGACCTGAGTCCTGAATGTTAATGTCAGTTGGCTATAAAAGTCTGTGACCTCAGGACCATCAAAGATCTTGTCAGACTTGCTTCTGGCATTCCAAGGCTGTGTAAATGATGTTTAGCTCAACTCTGAATGGGTTAAAGGTCTGGAGGAGACCTGTCTCTGTATGGATTGGCCAGTGCCTGTACAAATAGTAAAGAAAAGCAGCGATATAAATTTACATTCATCAGTAAATGCTTCTCAGAGCTAAAAATACAATTAATTGCATTGCTTGCACTAAGGTTTTTGTTCTTTTCTCCCCTCCTTCTTCCCCCCTGCCGGTGAGGGAGAAGAAGGGAGCTGATGTGGTAAATGGTTTTTCCCCTGATTTTTCCCTCACAAAAGAATAAATGAGATGAAAAGGTAAGAAATGTTCAAACGTAATCAACACACACATACATTCTAAAGAAAATAGCAAATTAAATGCAAAGCCTATGCTAATGCATCATCCAGGTTGAGATTTTAATTGCAAAAAGTCAGGAAATGTGAAGTTATGGTTCTCGCAGTAATCATCACTCAGCCCCTTGAACACAGTCAGGATTTGTATTCCAGGCAGCGTGCAGCGTTAACTCGAACACCAGCGTATATATATGTTCTCTGCCTTCATTACAGTTGCCGGGGGAACCATAATTCTGCATTTGCTGACTTTTGCTCAATTAATTTTTTTCCCTTATTGTTGTGCTATGAGGTTCTTGCATTTAGTTTCACTGTATTAATAAAAAACAAAACACATAAAACAATGAAAAGAAACTGGAACTTTCCATTGCACATTAAAATTAAGAGATAATCCATTCTATCTGTGCAACCTATGGCTCATGTAGAACCACAGAATCATTTTAGAGCACAGGTACATGAACAATAATAGTAATAGTAGTAATAATCAATAATAATAGTAATAACAACAACAATAAATGCTTATACCTGGAGCTTCACCTTATTGTGAAGTGAGTGCAAAAAGATCAGGGAATTGTCACGCTGTGGACAAGAGTTTTTTTCAACCCTCTGTGATAACTATACTTATATTACACTTCCTGGCAATGAAGGCAATGCTGAGGTCTCATTCTGGGGGGAAGAGTAGTGAGCTTGTTCCCACCGCGCCTGTCTCAGAAGTGTTTCACCACAAAAGCAAATTTTTTGCCCCTGCAACATGCTCAACACTTCATTACCTCTGAGGATAATTTTGTCTGTAATCTTCCAACAACATGTTTGTGGTGGGATACACTTTCCTGGAGCTCTGCCTGGCTGGCCTGCAGGAACAGCCATAAAAGTAATTAATTCTAGTGGCCTGAGAAATGACTTGAAAAACAATGCTCAGAGTAGATCCTTTCCTACTCTAAAATAAAGGAGTTATCAATCTCAGCTTCACCTCTGATGTATTTTTGAAGGTAGACAGATGCTAAGTAAGCCTCACTAGCATTAATGACAGTCATCTTGGTGCTAGCAGAGCCTCGCACCACTGTGACCTGTCCTTACCCACCATCCTCACCCTCCTCTGGATGAGATGATGGCCCCTGCAACGTGCCCACAAGGGTGCACTGGATGCTTCAAGGTCAGATTTCCCAAATGGCTGAAGGATATGAAGATGAATACAAGCCCACTCAGAGCCTAAATAACTGAGCACTTGGGCAAATCCCACTAATCCCACCTTTCTCTTACAGTTCATATGCATATAAAATCTATTCCTAGGAAAAGCCACCCTCCAGAAGTCACCATTCTCATGCAAACTGTCATACCAAGGCTTCTCTTTTTCTTATAGCTATGGGTCTGCAGGTCAGGCAAATCCATTAACCCCAGCTAGAACAGCCCTCACCCAGAAACTGAACACATATAAGTCTCTTGAGCTGAGCAGATATCACTATTGTCTCTCATTGATAAATCTTGGAATTTTCTTCATAAAATTATTCCATGTTTTACAGCTTTATATTAGCTAAAGTGCAAATAGGAAACACAGGTGTCTCCTGCCTTCTGTAAGGTCTCTTATAACTTTCCTCTCACCATGGAAACAGTGGTTTTTGTACTGTTAGATCAGCATAGCCACAGGTGAGTCTTGGCCTCTAATTTAAGAAGAGCTATCAGATTTACATGGTCCAATCACATGCTATGCTTGTTGCAGATAAATATTTTTTTTTTTACTTTGCAAATACATGAAATATTTTATAAATGTAGCTCTCAGTAGGACTTGTTTAAAAAAGGGGGAGTAATAAATTTCTCATGGAAATATTGCATTTCTCAGAAATGTAAGCAAATCTTGGAAGAAACCTTATGTGCTTTTTCCAGTATCTATCCCCCTGACTCAAAAAAACATTAAAACCCACTTTTTGCTATTCAGATCTTTTGCCCTTTCTCTTTTACCTTTTTCCATTGTAAAGAGAAGAGAAATAGGATTGCTAAAAAGGGAGAGAAAGAGTTACAGAGAAAAATTCCCATTTTGTTTTTTCTACTCCTTCCCTGAAATATGCTTATTTGATTGAACCATAAGCCTGTAAGTCAGTGTGTTCTGTGGACTTTGAATGCAAAGAGCACACCCAGCCAGAGGTAAGCATCCAGGGTACCTGGCAGAAAATGGCATCAGACAAAACAGTTGGCAGCTCCTGACCATGCCAGAGAGAAGAAATGGTGTTGCCAAAAGTGCAAGTTCATTCAGGTCTATTTAATGTTTTTTGCCAGTTTCCCAAAACCATAGTCAGAAGAGTCCTAATTCTCTGCAAATTCATGTCAACTGGCCTACAGCTGTTCCACAGCATTGTACCACTCTTTCTACTCATTTCAATTAAAAGCATGATGGTCACATAGTGCAAAAAATCAACAGAGGTCCACTGATCTAGAAGATGTAGGAATCATTGCTTTCAGGCCTATGCAACATGTAAATAAGGCAGTGAGCCACGGAAATAACATAGGTCATGAAGAGAAACACTGTTTAGCAGTCATGCAGACTTTAGCTGTAGTGCCATGAAGAGCTAATTTCTGTGGTAATGAACCAGCTACAGAGTACTCAGAGCAGTTCTATCATAGAAAGGAACAAGTACCACCTTCCAGCTCTCCATACTGAGGAAAAGAGATGAATTTGCTGAAACATGCCACCAAGTAAAAAATCTAGGTCATAAGTGGAGATGAGCAAGCAGGATTTTGCTATGTCCTACAGGAATCAGTTCTTATAAAGACCCATGGTCATTAGACAGGACCACTAACAGCCTTAGGACTATTAAAGAGGAGATTATGGAAATCAACATTGGGTGCTACTTGGAGTATGGTGTTTGCTTAGTGCTTTGTAGCTCAAAAGAAGGTGGCATAAAAAAGAAATTAAGAGCCCAGAGGTGAGAGATGGGTGAGGACAGGAGGCTGTATGCAAAGTGGTCGCTCAGGCTGGGTGGACCCAGGGAGGAGGCAAATGGGACATGAGGGACGTGCAATGAATGGATGGGTGAGGGCAGTGACCAAGTTCTGTTTTATCTTCTTAGGACAGCAGAGGATTCTCAGGAAAAGCAAATGGAAGTCACTAGTTTCTAACAGGGACACTGTGGACATCTTACCACAACTACTCCATAGAAAGTTTCCCCAAAAGATGAAATATATGTGTAATACAGACTGACATGTTAAGAGGGGAAAGATGTAGGGGACAGTAGCCAGCTCCTTTAGCAACTCACTTATGAATATATTGGTTTCTCTTACTACTGGTTGTACCCTTTTTTATTAAAATGTCCTGTCCAAGAGCAGGCAGTGCATACCTGTGGCAGAGGAAAGTTATTCTGAAAGTTTCCTTTCCAATTTCTGCTTCATATTTCACTTTGAAAATCTAACAATTTAAAAAGAAACAAAAGCGTCTCACAGAATGATACCAAAGGACAAAGTTATTTTAGGAATATAATTTTAATCAGTGCAGTACCAGCATTTAAATCTGCTGCTGCACTGACATCAGTGGGGAAAAAAAAAATTAATTAAAAACAAGGAGTCCAGAGGGACTGGCAGTTTTGGAAATGAATCCACACCTGTGTCACCTTAATGTGGGATTACTGCAATTCACCCTCAATGAGGAAATTGTGGGGGGAGCAAGAGCTGTCAGCTGGCTGGTTAGGAAGAGTTTCACAGCTAGAGCGTGACACCTCTGCTCTGCGATGTATAATGGCTAACAACTGATTTCCATCTGACTCCCTGCATTAGGGACTCAGAAAATGAGTCACCTCACTTTTAATTTCCACGTGAGTCCACAGTGTCCAGATTACTGAGGTGAGAAGACAAATGAAATCAATAGCATCTCTGTTCCCAAACAGATTTACTATCAAAACACAGTGCCAAGGGAACAGAAAGGGTACAGCAAACAAGGGTGACTGCTCACCAGATATGGGTGATGTGCTGCGTCACTCAGGGCCAGGAAACCAGCTTCTCTGAAGTGCACTGACATCTCATTTGTGTGTCCCTGGCATTTTCCTGCCTCAGGGACAGACAACGCCCCAGGTTTAGCCTCCTCATGGAGACAGAGCCATGGGCAGGCAAACTGCTGGGACCAAACCCTGCCTCTCCAGGCAGGGAAAAACACCTTCAAGAGCATCCCCCAACCCACACCAGCCCCCTCTTCCCAGACACCAGCCAGGCCAGAGGGATCCATGAGAATTACTTGGACATTGAACCTGCAAAATAGCACTGCACTGCAGTGCAGAAAGCTCAGGAGATGGCAATCATAGCCTTTGCTACCATGAGTGCTGCTGCTTCTTAATCAGCTATGCAAATCAACACAGCATTTCAGTGAAGTTTGAGAACTGTATTTGCCTAAACCAGTGGCTTTCCACAAGATAAAAATCACTATGAAAGCCTGAGGACACTTATAGTTGTCAGAAGAAGTTTCTCATTTCTCATTGCTACATGTTGTTAGGGAAGGAATTCTTTATCCTTGGCCTCAGCCGATAACTCTGTAGTAAAATATTGATGATGTTTTCCAGCCTAAATCTAGTGTTCATTAGTGTTTCAGAGAAACTGGATTTCAAGCTGAACCTGGAAAAAAAAATCTGTAAAATTTCCTAAACTTTTCAAATCTTTTCTTAGGTACTTCAAAATGAAACAGTTCTTTATAAAATCCTTCTGAGACTTCTACCTATTTCTGAAAGGCTTGAACAAACCACAAGTAAAAAGTTGCACTTTGTATCAAAAAAAGTATAATAACATTGCAACAAAAGCAATTTTTCCATCCAGTTTTTCAGCAGGGCCATCACTCAGTCCTGGGATATGGCTATATTTTCTCCAAGGCATAAAAAAGCTGAGCTGTATCTGCTAGGAGCAAGGTGGCAAAGTAAAATCATCTCTGAGTGAAACGAGCCATGACAGTAGAAGTGCAGGTTGAGCATTAAAAACTCCTGGCAGCAGAGCTGTGGGTCGCCTTTGTGGGTCACTTTGGGTCCCACCAGCACTCTTCAGACTGGGGAGGACTTTGCATCTCCCAGTGTGGGCAGGTGATGGGCTGCACTGAACTCACATTGATGTGTGAACAGCCAGGTGAACCGCTGCCAGGGCTGACGGGAACAATTGTGTGTCCACAAGGGTTTTGTTTCAGCAGTGCCCCTGGGCCTGGAGGGTTCTGCTGCCCAGACAGACAGCAGTGCTCAAGCAGCAGGGACAAGTGGCTTTCTTAGCTCATCAGCAAGTTTTCTTCTTGGAGACATGCAAATATCCACAAACAGAACTCAACCTCCATTGACAAAGCAGTCTTGCCCAGAACAGCTCGAAGTCCTCTTTCCCTCATGGGAGAATTGGAGGCATTTGTGGGTCTGCAGCATAATTGTAACCGGCCTCCTTGCTGCCAAGTACAATATTGTTGCAGCCAACAATAATACTCAGTTTTTCACGGAGCTCTTGATCACTTTAGGCATGAATCTGTCTTCACAACACCTCTGGAAGGTAAGGGAAAGGTGGAGACAGCAAAGCTAAGTGAGTCCATGGAGGTCACTGAAGCCGCCTGAAGTTAGGGCTGCAACCACGGAGCTCAAAGCTCACCACCATGCTGCCCTGCGCCATGGGTGGGTGGGACAGTCAGCCCACTGAACAACTTCACCATATACATGATTTGCCACACAACTGCTTTTGTAAAACAAGGAAAATCTCCACCTACTCTGATGCTAGGGATAAATCTCCAAGTCCTCATAGGAACTGAAAAAATCATGGGCAAGTTCCATTCAATGATATTGGAGAGTTTTGTTTTTAAATCTATCTATCTAGAGATTCACTGTCTATCTTTTTTTAATTTACTACTGATTTTTTAAACTAAATTTTGTTCAAGCTGACAGCCTCTTCTCATCTTTTATCTACTACATTTATATAGGTATATAAAGCAAGGATTAGCAGGACACAGCAATCATTAGAAGCCTTTAGCTCTTAGTGTACATGGAGGAGTCAAAGAGGAGAGCTGGTGGTTTTCCATCACCCACTGTCCCTCCATGCAGGTTGTCCTCCACAGCTTGCTGCTTGGAGCTGCCACAGTCACAGCAGCTGCCAGGAGACAGCCACTGAAGCTATAAAATACACGCACGGTCTCACATGCAGACCTGTGCAAACAACGGGACAGGAAAACATCAGCCAGGTACCCTTTCTGCACAAGTACGTGACACAACTGAAAGCTGAAGGAGAAGTCTTAAGCTCTTGGCAGCATTACCTACAATTCACAGGCACCTGGCTAGCAGTTACCAATCTGTTTGCTTTTATGCTAACTTCTGCTAAATTACCCCACTGGTGCCAGCTAACACCAGAGATTTCACATGCCGTTTGAACAGAGGAGGCTCAAAAGTCAGCTGGCAGAGCTGATGAAAAGCAAATCACTGAGTCAGTTTACTACCAATGAGCTCTATTAAGTGACTGTAATGCAGTTCATAGCCCTGGAGTAGTCACTGTCCCACACTAATCTAATGGTAGTATTGACAAGGATCATTTACACAGCTTCCCTTAAAGGTTACTGCTATTTGTCAGGGACTCTCTGTGCTCTGGATGCACGTGCAGTCCTCATTCAGGCCCCAGGCTTGTCCATCCCTGCTGCAGAGCCACAGTCCCAGGCAGCACCAATTCCTCTCCACACAAGGTCACTCTCCTGCAGCCAGGCACTGGGCACCCACATCTTCTAAACATCTGCTAGGGATTAACAGAAGACAGCACAAACCTATGCTAAGGGCTGAACTCGTAGAGAGAAATTGGTTGTCCGACAGCGGTACCTTGCCACCAGGTATCAGTTAATCTGAATAAAGCCTACCCATCTGTTTCTCGTGGTCAGTGGACATATCCCCCTAATGATCCAACCATATCACAGAGTTGTAGTTTTATGTCCTTGATCATTAAATGCAGCCACAGCTTCACTTTACATCTTCTATGTAAAAAAAAAGAAAAAAATCACTAGTCCCTCAGGCATCACCTTGGTTTAACAAGCAAGAAATAGCCTCAGGATTTTAAATACATCGATCTTTCTGGCTAAAATGTCTGCTTTTCAGCCCTATTCCTTCTCTGGTTTATAATGATGATCTGAATTGTTCAAACTTCACTGCCTCTATTTGGAGGAAGTCTCATCTCTTCAACATCCAGCTCTGTCAAGAAAATGAAGGAAAACTAGAGCAACAAAGCACTCCTGATGCAGATGAAAGACAAGAAGAGCTAATGTGGACAACGGGCTTTTTAAACCCTGTTTACACTTACAATGTAAACAGATAAATTACTGAAACACTATTTGAAGTGTAGCTTGATCTTGGTCTTTTGAAAATAGCTTAAACTGTTTAAAAAAACCAAAAAGCTGTTGATATTCTACCTGTCCTGGTTTTGCTAGGATAGAGTTAATTTTCTTCTCAATAATTAGAGGAGCCCTGTTTTGGTTTCACTTCCCACCTTACTTCACAGATACAGCCAGAAGCTCCAAAGTGGTTGGGGCCACTTCTTGAGATAGTGCCTGCAAGAAGGGATCAAAGGATCAGAGCAGTCCTTGGGATGTAATCCCCATCAAAGAGGGATGAGATTAGGAGAGACGCAAGGAGGAAAGGTCTCACACCTCTGACTCTCTCCAGCCTCTTGCCGTTGCTCCATGCTCTCCAGTGGACATACTATTTCGGAACTTGTTCCTCCGGCCAGAAAGACGACAAATTCACCCTGTTCTCGGAAATGTTTGTGGAGGATCTCTAAAGCCACCATGTAATGGAGCTGGCTCACTCCTTCCTCAAAGTAGTTGTCAGGTACCTGCTCCAGCCCAGCTCTGGGGCCTCTGGCTGTTCCTGCAGCCCCAGGTCCACAGGTAACCTCATGGTGGAGCTAAAGCAGGTTCATGGTGCTCAGTGTCCCCATCTAGTGGTCAAGTAAGTAAAATTAACGTACAACTCCAGAGCCCTTAAGCGTGAACAAACTGAAAACCAAAGCACTCATTTGTAGAAAACGTACAACACCATCAAAAAAAGGAAGGACAGCAACAGCAGAAAGGCAGCGAAATCAAAAGCAAAGGTAAGCTCCACAATAACAACTAGTAATAATCTTCCTCAAAAGTGTGTCCCTTTTAAACAAATGTAAATTAAATCCCCCAGAAGAGCAGGCACGGGGACCTGAAACCTGGAGCCTACTCGCTGTCACTGGGTGTAGGGACATTGTTGGGACAAACTGGAGAGAAGAGGCCAAGCCCAGATGGTTTTTATTTTAAAAACACGGTCTATGCATGCATGTGAGCAAGTGACCCATCCCTTTAAAGTTGAGAAAGCATCTGCCTGAATTCATCTCACCTCCCAGGTCCTTTACTAACTTTTTCAGTGCAAAAGCACCAGCTCCCCATCACAAACTCGGCACAGGCTCACATCCCAGCTCCTCTCAGCTTCCAGCACAGAGTAGGTCAAAGCTGGGCAAGCCTAGCAAGAGGTTCACTTGGACATGGGGTTTAAAGATGTCTCTTCCCCAAGGTGAGCCCAGAAGGTTCTCCCGGCTCCTTAGTACCAGCTTTTCTCCTGATGCAAGGCTCTCTGGTGCCTTTGGGGAATTTCCCTGCCTCCTGTAGGGCTTCTTGGGTCACTATTCAACTACTTCTTTAGAAAGCATTTCTGAGACAAACAAACTGGTATGTGATGTGCCCTAGAAGTGGTAGATTTTTACTGGAAAGGTAAACTAAGCATTAAAAATTGAGAAGCAAACAGTATTGGTTGAAAAAATAAGCCTATACTACTGGAGTCAAAAACACCATAAAGAATTACACTATTATTATTCATTGTAGTAATGATGGTCTCAGGCTAACAAGGAGGTGAAGTCTGCAGAGAGAAGAAGTGAAAGCTGTTATTAGGCTTAATGGAATAAGGAAAAAAAAAAAAAAGGAAAAAAAAAAAGTGGGTTTCTTCCTCCGTCTGACACAAAACAGCAAAATCCAAACTAAATTCAAGCTCAATTTCTCTTAGTTTAATCTAATTATATTAGTTGATTAGTCCACTGGAGACAAAAGCATAGTTAGCACTCATTCAGAAGAAAAGCAGGTTAGCAAAGGGACTAGGGGAGCAGAAGAGGAAAAAGTGGTTTAGGACCCGTCTAACATGGGGAATTCAACTGACCAGCTGTAACGCCATGAAATCTGCCCCTACGGCCGAAGCTGATTTTCTGTACCCGTTAGACTTCTCAGCTGCTCTCGTGAAGCGTGTTGTGTGCTGACAACAGCTAAAAGCAGAGGATCTGAGAGCAGTTCTCAAGCTGCGACCCTTCCCTGTTAGGACAGGGAAACTGTACAACATCAGCACAGAGTCAGACGGATAGGAAGAGCTTTTCTGATTGCAGCTGCTGAGCCGCAGGGACAGATGCTGGCTGCAGACAGGCGGGCAGTGTACGGTGCCAGGGAGGGCAGGGGACATTCCCGAGGGCTGCAGAACCACACAGCGTTGGATGATGTTTTCCCAGAAGTGCCTTCGCAGCCACACTGAACAGGTTTAGTGAAACTGAGCAACAAAATATAGAGCAGATCTGAAGCTTCAAGCTGGACTGGCTGAGCAGAGGAACTTGTCTGCTCGTCTGGGGATGTGCACAGTAGCAATCCCTCCTCGTGGGGAGATCTAAACCTCTCCACACCTTCTGCACAGCCTTGGGGAAGAAAAGAGGTCCCACAACTACCACCACTTGCACCAGGGCCCAGCAGCCCCTGATTGTTTCTTCCTAACAGGTGCATAAGTGTTATTATTTTCTCATTATTTCTCTTTTTTATCTTCTATCCCACAAGCAGCCTGCAAGATCATGCCAAGGAGACAGAACACTTTCCCACAGAAAGCTGAGGAAATCCACTCAGACTGTGTTACTTTAACAGGAGGCAGTCATTGCCAATTCTGCTCCTCTTGAGTGGAATATAGGAATAGCCATTAAGTTCAATAGAGCAGGACCACACAATTAAAGGAGAAAAGATTACCTCCCTTTTCCATTTTCCTCACTTAACACATAGAAAGATAAAAACCCCTTTTTCTCTTGCTATTCCCAGAATTTGCATAAATCTGTGCTCTAATGATCAAAGCAAGGACCTGTGACACAAAAGCTTTTGGGACAGATCTTCACCTTGATCCAACAATTAATCAAACCTTCACAGCCCAGCTGAGGATGCCCACTAGAAGAAGAGGTCTTCTGGTCCCACAAACTGGGAGAGCTGGTGCAATGGTATCCCAGCCTCCCTACACAGAGAAAGAGCAGGGCAGGATATTCCACCTGCCCTTCACTGGCAGTAAAACCTCTGCTCTGTGGAAGCAGCTTTTGGATGGCTGGCACCTCCAGGAGTGTGGAACTGCCCGTGTGCCCTTTAAGTACTGAAAACACAAGTTAAGCACAGCTGAGAAACCAGTTATTGGCTTCCAGACACTATAACAACCCATATCCTTTTCCTCCTCTCTAAAAAGAGGCTACTTGCTTACTTACATCACATGGTGTTTGGTCTGTTAGTTTCAAGAACATAAACACATCCACATCCCTCTTCAAATATTCCCTACCTAACCTACTAGTACTTTTTAAAATTATTGCACAACTGAGCTGCTGAGACTGTCAAGTCAAGCTCTCCAGAGAGGAAATGCAGAATTAAAGATGGTCAGTCACATGCTATTTTATTTCAAATACAATTGGTGCTTCAGTCGGTGCACCTGGAAAGAGCTGGGTCATGCAGTGAATTCAAATGTTGTCTGTGGCAGGCTTCCTGCATTTGCTGCAGAAACCAAGAGGGGAACTATGTAGAAGATTAGAGAAAGAGGAAAAATACTTTCATTGCTTAAAAAGAAACGCCATTCAGAGATATGATTCTCTCTGAGCATATGCCAGAAGGACCCTTTCTGATACCAGACAATATTTTCAGAATAAGCTGCATGGGAATGGTTGGTAACCCATTGCATCTTCCTAGTTTTCCATAGGTCAGACACAGATGGATATTCAGCAGTGGCTGTGGGGTGCTGGGGTGGATACGCCGCAGTGAGAAGGAGTGCTGCTGGCTGTGGGTGAGGGTGCCTGGACTTAATTCTATGTTCTGTGATGCAGCGTCTCAGTGTCTGAGAAAAGACAATAAACATCAGAAGGTATTTTCAGCAAGCTTGTACTTATTTTTTCAGTTGCAAAATGGGCATAAGATCACCTAAACTCACAGCAAAGCTGTGAACACAGTAAATTAATGACTGTAATGTTTCAGGTAACATCAGAAAAATGTCCAAACAGCAAAAAAGCCCAGCCCTTCACTGAGTGAAACAAGCCCTGTGGAAAATGCAATGTGCAGTCAAGCACTCCAGCCTCGAAAGTCAGGGCGTCCAGGTCTGGAGCCCAGGAGGCTCCCCAGTTCACAGGCCCCATATGGGCACGCACGCTGCCGGCAGCGGGGCCACCTCTCCCCGGCCAGATCAGCTGCCCCCACTCCCCACCGCTGCTGCAGCCCCTGCCAGGATGGCCAACCCCAGCAGCCAGCATCCGTGCCTGAGCAGCCACGTCAAACATCCCCTGGACTGGATTCAGGCTGTGGGACAGATCTTAGGATACGCTGAGGTACATGGTGCTGCTAAATCAGGAAGCAGCTCTACATATTCATGAATGCATTAAGCACCACCAAGCTTACAGTCCAAGACTAAAGCACCTAAACCCATCCGTTCATTGTCTGTAAAGTGCTGCAAAGATGAAAAACATGAGGGCATTTTGTTGGCAGACAGCAGGATCCCAAATGCAATTGTACTTTTTCCTACTTCACATTGAAGCTGTTAAAATTCTCTGAATATTAAATGTCCAGCCCCACTTTCAGGGCTGACTTAAATGCGGTTTCCAAAAAATGTGCTGAATATTATTCATTTCTCAGAGAATCAAAAAGCTAGAGGCCCTTTGATGGGGTTCCTTGCATTTTTAAATCACATGCACACACACTAGTTAGAAGTACTAGTAAGTATGTAAGTATGGCAAGCATGGCTATATATGTCAGTATCTGGGACAAAAATGCATGATAGGAATGCAAAATTCTAGATGTTTATTTTTTTTTAATATATGTTTCACGTCTTTAACCTAAATCTCTCCTACATTACATAGCACTATACCACAGGCTGAAGGAATGTGGAAATGAAGCACAATAACCAAAAACTACAAAGAACTGATGTCTGCTACCTTCCAAAATTCAACTTACATTACACTCACTAAAGAAAGCAAGGAAATAACTTTTCCTCTGTACTAAAAATGGATCTTATCCTATATATGGGTGCCAGAAAAAAGGATTCAGCAACTTCTTGGGGGAATGTTTATGCCTCAATGTTTATTATGTGAGTTGGTGTTAGTGAACTAAACTTTTAGTAGCTGATGTCAAATAAACTCTAAATGAATCAGAACACTTGCTCCTGGAAACATCACACTTGAAGACAGCAAAAGTCATGATATGGGCTCATGTGTTGGAGTATTTATTCAATGCCTGGGTCAGAGTCAGGCTTCCCACTGCCAAAGCTAGATTGACAGTGGCCACAGATCACAGCGTCCACAACAGAGGACTTACCACGTTCTGCAAGTCCCAATGCAGTTTTAGGACCAGCTTAGGCCAGACCTAAGTTTCCTGGTCAATCAGTAGTTAAACATCCACAAGTAAAAAGCATAACGCTGCAGTGCCTAACACTTTGGCACCCAGACTCCTTAGAGCAAGCTGAGAGCTCAGCACTAATTAACAGCTGGGTTTATGCAGGTAGGTGTAGGCAGACCTGGGCTCCCCTGGCTGGGCTCTTAGCTGGTTGGATGCAAGCCAGTTGTGGTTCAGAGGCTGTTTAGCTGTGTTGTGCCTGAGCAAATACGCCCTGCCTCTCAGCCGGATGTATTGATTCAAGCACAGCAATGCACTAATATCACATGTACAGCTGCTGGATCACAGCTGGCTCTCATCTGGCCAGCTCAGACCACAGGCAGAACGGATATGTCTGTCTGCACTTGTCCTCAGAGGCATCCTCCAGTTTGCATGCTGGATAGGGAGCCACCTAAATTATCTCAGACAAGTCAAGGAAAGATGCAAAGTTTAAGCGCTTAAGAGAGTCTAGGTGATCCCATGCCAGAGGACATTATCTCCTTCTGCTAACAACACTCTCAACCACAAATGCTCTTTTGGCATTCAACACCTAAGACAGGCTTTTCCCACAAAATACAGAGAGAACACAATGCTCCCTCCTCACCCACACTGCCTTTTATCCTATAATCTCATTATTAAAGATTTCATGTGAAAGGTGGAAGAACTTTTTTTTTTGCCCAAAGGCTTAACATCCAGCTTCTAATATTCAACACATTAGTTTAGCCGAGGTATTGCAGTGGGTATTCAGAGGGCTCACTCTGTCCCTCCGCTTAAAACTGCTCAACTTTTCTTGAAGCAATTAGGTTCCTACTGGGACAAGGCGAAAGAGAAAGTTTCTGTGAAAGTTAAGTGTTTTTACATTCAGCTGAGGGTAGGGGCAACTTAACAATGTAAATGTTTAGTCAAAGTTGAAAAACCTAAAGGAGAGATTTTGAGAACATCTGTCCCAGAATACCCTGAAGTGGAGTAATTAGGCTTTCCTGGGAGACAGTCAGGCGCATCTGAGTGCCAGCCGGCAGGGAAAGGATTTGGATGTAAGTTTCTCATATCTCAGATATCCCTTCAGAGTAACGTGCCAGTCTCCTGGTGAAGGAGAGTGTGGGTATGACTTGCTGCTCTCCTGCATGTGGGGAGAAGAAGACTCTGGAAGGACCTTGGGGCAGGATTTGCAGGCTGGAAGGATAGCAGAGCATCTCACTTGTCTTCCCAGTGAAGCCCTAGTATGCATTAGGGCTCAGATGTGCAAAAATTTTAGGATTGTCTGACATAGCGTAGAAGTCCCTTGGTGGCATTTGAGCTGCTGCTTGCTGCTGCTGCTGCTCCATGTGCCAGCCCTGCCATCACCCAGCCAGGACCTGTGGCCCAGAGCCATCCCCTCGCCCAAACTTCCTCTGTTGTGCTCACCCAGGGGCCTGATGCTGCCCATCTGCCCTGAAAATATGTAACATCTAATGACAGACTTGGGCTGTACCCAGCAGGAAGGGATCAGACTGGCTTACAGGTGCAACCTGTCATTCTGGGACCGCTTTGCTTTTAGTAGAGCAACCTGCCTCCTGTGTCAGAGACCGGCTTCTGTGGCTGCCCAGCCCTGGGAGGTTGCAATCCAGCACTCCCACTTCCTCTCAGCTAAGTGTTTTGGGGTGCAAGCAGTCTCCAGCCCTCTCTGCAATGCCAGGTACATTTGGCCTGGGCACAGGTACAAGGAACAATATTGTTCCAGGCCAACACTGCAGGCAAGCCCTTGAGGTCCAAAAGTCCGTGTGCATGTTAACATTAAACAACACCACATAAAATGTAGCTCTCTTCCTCTCAGCTGTGCTCTCTATCTTTTCTCTCCAGTCCATGAATTTTGAACCCTTTTCTGCTCAGCCTCTGTCTAAGCAGCAACAGGAGGCACCAAGAATAGCCCTCTAATCTTCTACCCACTTCTTGTCCCCTGATACCTTCAGAGGCGGTGGAGGATGCCTTTACTTTCCTTTTATCCTCTGCCCTGACATTCTCATATGAGGCTGTATCTCTGTTCTGCAGCAGAAAATGTCAATAGCTTGGTATGTTTTGTTTTCTCATAGTCTCGACCATCATGTTAATGTTAAGTGACAGAGTTTTGTCATATGACAGCATATGTCATATTCTTCATTTTTGGTAGCATCTTCTGTTCAGGTCCTCAGAGTCACTCCTTGCGATGGTTTTTATGAAGTTTTAAGATACTTCTCCTGCAACTTTAGAAGTTTTCATTTTAAGATTCTTGTTTCCAGGGATTTGAATAACTTGCAAGGAAACAAAAGAAGCAGCCAGAAACAAGGAATTTGGCATTGACCCAGCCCTTCATTCATAATAAACCTTTAAAAAAACCAGCGATGACTCAGCACAGGCGTAATTCACAAACCAGAAAGGCCTGCTTCTCTACCTTACAATTGCATTGGTAGGTACTTAATCATGGCAAATAATATAGTGGATATTTTATGTTTGAAAACATATGCTGTTATATTCATCTCTTGAACTTGCTGTAACACATGGCCTCTCATCTAAAATATCCCTGTCAGATATAATTGGAAAAAGTCATCAGATGAGGCTCATGTCATATAATTAGATGTATTATATTAGGCTGAACTGGTTACTTTAATAGTAATGCCACAATGTACTCTAACAAGATGTTTTAAAATACAAATGACTTCTGTGACCTTCTTGAGGCAATAACTCTGATCCTCTGTCATTTATTTTTGGCAATAATCTATTAAAAATATGTTGGGCAACTTGTTTGGGCCCTTGTAAGCCTCCTCTTCCAAACACGGCTGTTGGTGCCGATCCCAGTGCCCACACAGCTCAGCCTAGACATCTGCTCCATCTCCTCTGCTGGCACGGGATGAGGAGGGGGCCCCGGCCACGCACCCCCTCCAGCGTGCACCACGCTGGGCGTTCGCAGCATCATGTGGCCAAGACACTGCACAGACTGGCTGGCCACATTGTAAAATGTCTTCTCAGTTCTTGTAAGCTGGGGATCCAGTGCTCAAATCCTTTGGATGCTCATCCATCATGTTAGCAACCAAGTTATTTGCCTCCGTGCCATTATGCCCTACTAATAAGTGGCATTTGCTTCCATGGTGGTGCTAGGCTCTTTCTCAAAAGGCAAGAGGAAGCCTAAATTTTACATTTGGGAAACACCATAATGAAAAAGGGCAATGGTCATATGATGATTCACTACTTCCTGATGATATTCTGGTTTTGCAATAACAGTGTGGGTGTGGGTGTCTGGTTTTTGGGTGGGTTCACTTAAGTTAACGATCTAACCAGGCCCCTCTGTTCACCCTGTGATGCACCTGGATTCCTGTCAGTGTCACATCAGAGAGAGTTTATAATGTCTTATGTGCCTCAATTTCTCTAGCACCTGTGTTGTGATATCAATACTAGGAGCAGAATTGAAATGCTGGAATGAAACATACAGCCATCAATTTCCGGAGTTATACATTGCCAGGCTGTATCCACACACAGGATTTGTAGCATGAAAAAGATATAAGCCATCCCCTTTGGACTGCGTTTTACAAGTGTAAAGGTGTTATTACTCTCCTAGTTCATTCCCCACAAAAAAGGTGCCTATTCACAAGGCTAATTATTAGAGTAAACAATCACACCCCTAAGTGACCTAGTTAAACTGTTGGAAAAGCCGGGGGTAATTTCTGGAGCAAATTAGTGGACCTGCACACGCAGTGGCCCTGTTCTCTGTTGCTACGCAGGAGGTGGAGGTGAGAGTTCTTGGGGAGGAACCTGGCAGCTGCCCACTGCTACAGCCACTTCCAAGACATCCCTGGGGCTTGCCTACAGATACTGCTACGTTATATACACATGACAAGTTTGGAGGGGAATCCAAAGTTTTGTAACTCTCCTTTGAAGCCAGACGTTTTGCCAAATTCTGCTTATCGCTTACGTCGTGACAGCTAGACCCTGCAGCTTGTACTCAGGTGAGCAGTAATATCACATAGGGTCAAAAATGCTACACACAGCCTTGTCTGGCTTTGGAGAGAAAATTATTTACTTCTAAAGACAAACTTCCTCTCTAAGAGGAGGCTTACAAGATTCCTTTTTAACACAGCCTGGCTCCCTCCTTGATGCAAATAAGACTGATTTATGTCACAGCTGTAAGAATTACACAAAAATTAGGACGGTCTGTCCCACAGGAAATTCTAACTCATCTTGATCTGGTTTTATTAAATCAGTAAGCAAATCAGAATTTCCAAAATGAAAGTTTGGACACAGAAATGCAAAAGTAGCAGATCCCAAATGGGGTGAGCGGGAAGGAAGGATGTGCTGTACTGCCCAGCTCCTGTCTCCCGTGGCTGCAGTTGATGCTCGGTGGAGGATGCGCTGAACACAGGAACTCAGAGCGGTCCCTTTCGTGGTCCAGCTTCCCCCAGCCCAGCCGTCTGCGACTTACAGACTTCCACACCTGAGTGATGTGCTATGTTTATTTGCTACAGAGAGACTAATCTTCCCACTTTCATTTAATACCTTTGAGACCATTTATATTCTTTATCTCCACGTCATTCAGTAACAATGAATTCTACATAATTACATAGTGTGTGAAACATTTTCCTTGTGTTTATATTGCACTCTATTTAATAATTTATGTGGGTGCCTCTGAATCTGCTGGACTAAGAGAATAGCATGCAATCTGCATAATCTTTTCCCTTATACCTCTAAGATCTTGTGAAAATTTTCAATATTCTATTCATGATACTTTCTTTTCCAAGCCAAAGAGTGCCAACCAACTGTGGTGGCCTTATAGTTCTTTAAAAAAAAAAAAAAATTCCCAGTCCTGCTGTATCATTGCTTGAATTGGATCAATCAGGACTACTTCTAGTATATAGGATGAGTACCTCAGTTTATATAGTGATATTATTATACCCCTTCATTTCTTTTTTTTCTAATAATTTGTAAAGTGCTACTTACCTTTAAAATCCTTCTGAATTCTAATATGAGATTTGTCTGAAAATTATCTACATTGTCTCCAAGAATTTTTTGTCTGAATCGTAATGACTAAAATAGATCTCCTCATTATCCACTTAAAATTAAGGGGTTTTTATTTAAAGCCCTGGTTTCCTCTACCCTAAACAACTATGTATTATCTGGAAAAGCTGTCACCTTGCTATCTGCTTGCCCTTTCCTGATTATTTATGATTGTGTGTAACACAAATCCTAGCCTAAGTTGTGTGAAAATTAAACTAATGGTAATTTCACAAAAGCTTCTTTTCAGGATACTGGAATCTTTCATATTGGCATCTTTCAATGATAATCAGCCTTTGTGTTTTTCTGAAATTGCCTTTAGTGTTTGTGAAGCTTAACTGACTCAAACTTGTCTAGTTGCACTTTCAATATCAACCTGCAGATGTAAGAGTGCCCTGTTGCTCTGTGGTACGTGTAGTTTAGCAGCCCGACCCTTCCCAAATGCAGCCAGATCCCCAGAGATACCAGGGGTTTGCTAAAGGCTTTGCTGTTTCACACCATTTCTATTATAAGCCAAGTCAACCTTGTGGTTCTCACTCTGGGGCACAGTCAAATACGAATAGCTAAAGTGAAACTAAAAGGATATAAAACTATGCAAAACAAAACCCACACATACACAAAAAAAGTTTTCAGAGTCCCATGCAAACAGAAACCTTTTAATTCTCACGTATTATGAGACATCTTACTCATTAGCTGTGTCTTTTCTGGAGCAACCTGCCTGTGTGGAAAAAAACATCTATCCTGACTCCTTCTAATACAAGGAAACTATTTCTTTCATGTACTCTCATTTGAAACTAGCATTACTTCCTGAATTCACAGGGAATTGTTTCATTTTCCAGCAGCACGAATGAGCAGGAATTGCAAGGGAAGCCCATGGCCCCGTGGCAGTGACAAGGCACTTCTGGTCCCTGTGAGCCTGGGATGCATCAGCAGTTCCCTCACTGCCAGAAATGGAGCCTTGCCCTCTATGCAAAAACCCCAGAAACCAGCCAACATCGAGCAGAGGGTTAACCCTTCCCTTACTCCTGCTCTCTCCATCACACTCCTCCTCAGCTCTGCTCCCAGGCCAACATGCAAAAATTGAAATTTTAATGCTGGTGGCAGATGCTGCAGCTGCATCTCCAACCACACTAAGTGCAGAGTAAAAGATATTAAATATTTACTTTTTGATTGTAATATACTGAAGGTGTTTCTGGCAAGTTAATAGCTCAGCAACTACAGGAGGAGCACTGAAATGTAATGGGGTCATAAGATGCTGCAATGTATGGCTGTGCAGAGCCATTCAATTTGTGTTGGTATCAGAAGGTGGTTTGGGCTCTAACCTTTTTTTTTTTTTAATTAAACCTTGTTATTAACTTTAAGTTTATGTGCAAGGGATTGTAGGATGCAGTTCATAGCAGTAATAAAAACATATACCTGAATCACTGTAAAAGGTAACTGATTTATTCCCAGACTCCTTTCCTCACTTCAATGTTAGTCTTTCTTTAAGAAAAGTCACATCTTGGCTCTGCTGAAATGAACACAAGAACTCCCTGTGGTTTCAACAGGAGCAGACTTCACCTTGCCCAGGGTCTGGAAGAGAGCTGGCATGAGCTCTAAGATTATAATTCAAAAGTTCCTGGCTCTCCTTTAAAGTGCGCATTTATTACCCTGCTCCTCTGCCCACAGCCATCCATCAGCTCTGGACCCTGCTTCTCCTGCAAGCGCTCTGGAAAGGCTTCTTTTTTGAAGTAAACTTCTGCCTCTTCATCCAGCCTCCACATTTGGAGTATTTGAGCACCTTTAGCAAGTTTCTGTCCAACTTGGGCAGCCTCTCTTGGAAGCTGCACAGTTAGTCACCTGCCAAGGAGAGATTAATCACTTTGCTGCTGCCTCCCTCTTGTAATGGCGGAAATCCAAGCCTTTGGCTCCACCAGCGGCAGACCATGCAGCTCTTTCAGACCTCTTCAACTCTCCTCTGCCACCTCTCCCACCTTTCCTCCACTTGTAGCTGAACTCAGGTTATTATTAATTGGTATTAGTGATGAAATACGCTTGCTTTTCTCCCTGCCCTTTCTGCCAACAAGGATGCACCGTGATTAATGTCGTCTTCAGCTCTAGGCTGAATTACTGTGATTGAACTACACGGGGAGTCTGTGCCAAGGCTCTGGCTCCACCACCATGGGACAGCCCCCATCCCAAGCAGAGTGGAGAGTGCTGCAGGGGTCTGCTCGTCACTTCCTCTCTTATTCCAAATCCATTTCAAAAATTAGGGACTTATCAACAAAGTTAACCTGCAACAGAGACCACATCTCCAGCTGCAGCTCAGCTAGCAAACAATGTTCCACCAGCAAACAGAGTTAAAGTATACTCACTTGTGAGTTCAGTGACAAAACAATCTACTGGACAAGACTAAAGAAATACAGAATTTCTAAGAAAAATATTATATCTATTTTTCATAAAATGTTTTATCATCATAACTGAATGAGTCCTTATTGTATGTCAGCTTTTTCTGACTGGTAGTTCACATACCCCTGTTAGGATCTGTGGGGTTCTTTTGTTTGTTTTTTTTTTTTTTCTTTTTCCTAAGGGATTTATGAGATGGTCTAAGAGAAGTTCCAGCTAAAAGGATTCATACTTCAGTATGAAAATTTATGGGTAAACACAAAATGAAAAGTTTTTTAAAACCCCTGATATATATATATATGCTGTGTACAAAAAACATTGTAAATGCATTGTATATTTAGCATTCAAAAATTGTAGCATACTGGAACAGATGCTGCCTATGCCATCTTAATTCAGTCTTCTTGTGTGCTTCACACAGCTTTTAATTATATAATCACTTTTTTTCCACACAAAGCTGCTGGTTTAAAATTATACAAATTTAATCAACTCTGAAGTTGAATTGAAGGTGTGTAAGGATGCTGACTATCATCCACAGGACAATTCCTGATTTTTTTGTTGAATAAATCAGTAGGTACATAGTGAGTATCCAATTAAATTGGATTTGTGGAACTTCTGTCTTACCTTGAACAGGGAGAAGGACTGACACTGTTCATGCTAGACACATCTCCATAGAAATGGCATAAACTTTTCAGTTTACTTGCTGACTAGACAAAAGAACATGATGCTAATAAAAATGAGGAAATCAAGAAAGGAGAAATAAAAGTATATTTTCAGTTCAAGATAAAGATGTTTGAAACAAAATTAATCACATCACTATGAGACTTGGAGAGAAGGATTTCTCCAGTGGTATGAGCATGGTCCATGACAAAAGAGACTGAGACCACTCATGCAGGAGGCCAATTCACCACAGTTTATGTTGTTGAAACCTGATAAGAAGATCCTCACAGTAAGGACTTCAAATCAAGATTCACCTCCAATTTAGGAAGGTTTCAGTGAAATGTCCTTCTCCATTCCTGGGTCATGGACAACTGAGAAGCAGGTGGCTTGAATTCCCCAACTGCACAAGCGCAAGAAGAGGTAACAGGTAGCCTGGGCAATCACAACAGAGCGCAGGCTGCCTGTTTCCTTAAGTATCTGTCCAAACTGTACAAAAAACTGTATTGATACAGGCTCCAAACAGAGTGAAATGTGCTGGGTGTCTCTTGGTGCCAACACCAAAGTGTCCTGAAGACATTTTACGTGTCAATTTTCATGCTCAGAAAAAATTATATCCACACGAAAGAAATTCAGTCTGCCACAGAAAAATCTGATCAGAGAATAGAAATTGGCTGCTGCTTAGGTCATTTACAGATGTAATTACGTGCAAACAGAATTATATGCTTGGCTCTACGGAAGTTCCAAGTTCACAAAGCTAAGAATGGTAATGCACAAAATCACGTGGAAGAGGAAATTTGAATAGGAAAATATTAATAATAGGTGGAAAATGCCTAAGAAAATTTTCCTAGGTGTTGAAAAAGAGTATAATTAACAAATTTTATTACATATAAATATATACACGATATATATAATAATAATTTTAAAGTACCAGAGAAAAAAAAAAAGAGTGTGATTAGGATGCTTACTCATGTAAAAAAAAAGGAAATAAAACAACCATAAGAATATGGATAATAATTTCAAAATATTGAAGACTGAGAGCAACAAATATCAGCTAACCATTAAGGACTGTAGAAAGGTCAGCAGTGGAGGCAGAAATACTCAAGAAGTGAGACCAAGGTACATAAGGTTAAATATACAGAAATGAACTGGCCAAGGTAACTTGTAGTCTCAATGTGTAAAGAGCTGGTGGAGAAGGTCACCAGGCCTTTAGTGTTGCTTTTCAATAAAGCAGCCAGAAGTTCCAGTTACCTGGAAGAGAACTGATGCTACCGCAATGACTGCAAGTGTAAATGGCCCAGCCTGCTGCTCTGACAGAGACCCCAGGAGCACAGCAGAAGAGCAGATAAAAGTTCTGAGTTTAAGGCTAATAATAGAAATAATAGCAAACAACAGGCTTATGGAAAGATCATATCAAACAATGTTGATAACTTTTTAAAATGAAATTAGAAGTTTTGTTGATACAGACACCAGCACTGAGATAATAATCCTGAATTTCTCCAAGACATTCATCTCTGAGTCATGTAAAAAACAAGAGTGAAACCAAACCCAGCTTCACATATGTGAGAAAGGAAGTTAATTCTGTGATAGGTTTTTAACGAGAAATGAAAACAGAGAGACAGCAATGTTTCCAGTGAGTTTTCTCTGGGGCTGGGTCATGGCTTTATCATTTAATATTTTAGCAAAATGAAAGAAAGGTAAAATAATATCAGAGGAATAACATGGCTATTAGAAGAATATTGTATAACAGAGAAGTAAAGTAACTGTTCCTCAGTAAAGGATTATGCAGATAGATTATGGATAAATAGCCATTTTTGAAAGAGAGTACCAAAGGAACAGGAATCATCAGTGGGATAAAAATGAGAAGGAGTGCAAGTTCAGTGAAGAGCTGGTGAGGAGTTAAAAAATCTCTTTCCAGGCTGAGGACTTAAGATCTCAAGAGAACTGGAAGAGCAGTCAGCTGGCAATCCAGCCTCTGGCAACTTCTTCTTTGAGTCCAAAGCAGGAGGAGGTGCTAATTAGATGAAGACAAAATAAAAGATGCAATTTTTAACTTGGGGTCACCTAGAAATAAATATATATATTTAAAGAAAGTAAATTCACCCTCCTCTGAGGAAACCATTCTGGAGAGAGGTCTGGTGCCAGGCACTGGTCTAATGTAGAGCTCTGGCAGGGGCTCCTTGGAAAACTTGCTGGCATTTGCACACATTCAACATTCCCACATGGAGACCGTGGCTCTGCAAACTCTTGCTTGGCACACACCTATTTTACTTGAAAAATGCAAGAAATTTGGATGGCATAAAGAGGTGCATAATTTGGGGAACAGAAAGAAGCTTAAGAGAGTCTAAGCAACTTTGGAAAGAGGTGCTAGGCTGAAGCTTAAAAAAAGTCATTTAAAAGAAATATCATCCCTCAGGGGGGCAGAGGGGGGAAGCATGAAAATGTGCACAGACTGACCACAGCAGTGACGCTGCCGTCTGTAGCATACCTGCTCCAACACCCATGAGAAGACTACAACAGCTCCTCAGGATCCTGAACTACAAAAAAAATCCCATCCATAAACTGTCTAAAATAACAAGCTTGTGAAAGGTGTCCAGTGGACATGACATAAAAAATCTTTTAAGAGATTAAGCAATAGAATATGGAGCTCTAAAACTGAGCGGCTGCAACACTGGGTGGAAAACACAGTTGTTCACAGATGTCCTGAAGGATGGTATTGGCACAGGCATCTTACAACCACATAGCCAAAACCAGAAACTAGAGAGCTCTCTGCTTCTCTGCAGGTGTTATTTAAAAAGAAAAAAGAAAAAAAAACCAACAAAAAAACCGAACCAAAAAACCCACCCAACACCAAAAAAAACCCCAACCAACCGAAACAAAACCTTGCACTGATACACCCATCTAGGGAAGGAGGCTATGCACTCAGTGAGGGCAGGAAAAGATTCACGCACTGACTGCAGCCCATGTTAACTGAAACAAACCACAAAACTTTGCAGTCGCTTCTGAAGGGACCTGGCAAACCTCGCTTTACCACAAAAATATGGAGCTTATTTTTCAGCTTCAGATGTACAATTTGCAAATTGAATGCAAACCTCAGAAAGACACAGTTGTTGCAGACACGCTCTAAAGAATTAGAAAAATGCTGTAGAGAAAAGACAAGAGCTAGATATCAATCAGATCAAACCAACAACTGCTGCAGGTCACATTTAATGAGAACTGTGATTCTGAGAGCTACTGTTAAAGGTACAACCCTGTAGACAGGGTTTAGGACTTTTGGCCCTTTTTTCAGTTCAAAGAAATCATTTCACAATCTGAAGAGAAACAAAAAATATATATTTAAAGGCATGAAGATGGTTAACCCTGAGATGCCATAGGAAGGTACTGTAAAAGTATGAATGAAGCTTCTTTGGAGATTAAGCAATGTAAGAAAAACAGAGTCACCAGGACAGAGACGGTCAGGTTTGTTGTATTAAAAAAGTAAAACAAAAAGGCCATTTATTGACAGTGCTCTTTTGTTGTTTTAGTTCCAATATAGTGTCATCTCCAGATTCAGCTCTTGTCCCTTCTTCAGTCTTCCTGAGCAACTATTCCACACTGAGGGAGTGAAGTTAATGCAGTGGGACAGGAGGAACAGGGCAGGCAGAAGGGGCTTTCTAGGCTCAGCTCAGGTGCTTCACCAGGAGCACAGTGGACATATGCAGATTTACCTGCTAGCTTTGTCTAAATCTCCACCAAGTCTGTTTAGTTTTCCAAAACACTGTAATTTATGGAGTCTTCAAAAGATAACTCCTCAAATACC
Organism: Caprimulgus europaeus; assembly: GCA_907165065.1. Next base: position 17,189,283 of record OU015526.1, read on the forward strand.
CCTTTTTTATCAGCAGCAAAAATTACTTTCTTTCCTTTTTTTACCTTCACTCATCCTGAGAAGACTTTGGACTGAAAACCATCTGCTGGAAAGTACCAGCTGAGAACAGCAAGCCTGAAGCACACCAGCAGCATGAAGGTCAGCCCGAACAGTCACACCTCAGCACAGTTCCTTCCAGCCAAAACCACCTTGTAGAGTAAAATGTCCAACTTGTTTACAAAAAAAAAAGTTTCTCTTTACAAGAAGTTGCAATACAAAACCAGTGCCATAGAGAGGAGAAAAATTATATTAAAAAAAAATTTTAAAAAAAGATTGGATGTTGGAATTTATTTAGGTCGATGCCAGTGGGACTTTATCAGCGGGAAGGAAACTTTCTGTGCATTAAATGTTTACCTCCTTTGCAGTAGCAGCAAATTAGGTGTTTACCTCTTCAAGCAGCAACAGGAGCCAATACACCTGTTCCTTCCAGATTGTCCTTGCTTTTTTTGGCACTCAATATCCTGAAAATGGCTCCGGTGGCCTGCTGTGGGAGGGCCGGGAGGTTTTCTAAAACAGGTTGAAGCATTTGTTTCTCAAGGAAGAAAAAAAAAGGCAATGGCTGTGCTGGCTAAAAGGATACAATGCTCATTGCTGTATTTTATTATTTCTGTTATGAGTTCCACAGAATATTGAAATTAGATTAAAAGGAAAACTGAGGAAACATGTGTTAAACCAAACATGCTACACGCATTTACGAAAAAGCCATAAATCCTGTACCTTTCCTTGTGGGGTAAGTGATGGCTTTGGAGAGATATGATCTGTGGCCTGCTCCATTGCTGCTCTGTGAACCACCCACCCTCCAGTTCCCATCCCTGGGAGGGACAGGAGAACCAAAGGGGACAGTGCAGCTGGGAAAAGGAACTAAACCCCATCCCTGATCTGCCAAGAGCAAACGTGCACTCTCCTGCATGAAAACGGCAGGGAAGGACCGAGGGGTGGAGACAGCCTGAGCGTGAAGGCCTCATTTTCAGCATCTACATTTCCCCAGTGGCACCTTGCATCAGGAGCCACCAAGCCACCACAAACTGGCAGGTGAAATTCAGGATATTTACCTGTATGGGAAGCCACAGCTGGATTAAAACATCTTTGCCTGCAAAAATAATGGGCTGGGAGCGGGAAACGTTGCTACTCTGAGATGAGAACCTGAGGTTTTAATTCACAGTCCTATGAAAAAATCATTGTTTTTCTCAATATCAGTCCAAAAATGCTTTAAATGTCAGAAATGGTGCTGGGGTGTGCAGGCAACCCAGCTCAGTTCTAGCCAAAAAAATCTGCAGGGTGAAGACACAGACTTAAAACCATAAAGGGCTTTTGCAGAGGAGCCAAACTGAAAGATGAATTGAAATTCCCTTTTGACCCAACAGTCATCACAAGCCTCCTAATCCCTTCAGTGCACAGAATGCCTCAGCCCTCTCCTGCCAGGGGGAAAACGCCGGCTCGTCTTCCAGGCACCTCAGCACCCGATGGAGGAATAGTACCCGTCCTGCAACAGCCAACACCCTGAGTGGAGAAACTGCTTATACCAGCAAAAAAAAGTTGTTTTGCTAGTAGGAATTAAATCAGTTTGCTGAACAGATGACATTATAACAACAGAAAGGCCTTTTGATGGTAGGACTGAACTCACAGTAGGGATTTTGCTATCGTAATTATACCATAACCATGCCAGCAAAACTTTTTTAAGTATAGACCAACTCCCTGCGTTTTTATCTTTTCAGTTAAAAAGATTACACAGAGGCAGAAGTTATGAAATGGGTTGGCAGAAGGCGTGGGGAACTGTCTTGATCCCTCAGAAAGCACCTCATCTTGAAATGAAGAAGTCCCATGAGGGCAACTTCCTTGACGTATCACAGTGGTACGTCAGCTCCAGAGGCATGCTGGGGCACTGGAAGTTGTGATCCAAGGGGTGTGTTTGGGTTGTAAATATTTTTTGGACGAAGATTTAGGTTGAGGGGTTTTTTTTTTAGAGTACCGATTTTGAAATGTTTGCAGCTACTGTGTTACTAAAGCTTGAGGCTTTTTAATTGTATGGAAGGGATTTTGCTACTTGCATGGTGATGAAATGGTGTGCACTTGCAGATATAATCAAATCATAATCCTTCAGGAAAATCTGATGTTTTAGTTCTCTCTATTCTGGATGTGCCAATTCAATAGCATACATGCTTTTTATATATAAAGTAATGCAAGACTAAGATACTTAAGACACATTTAAAGAGGAAAAAAAGGGTGTAGCTCCTTGGCAACAGCTCTAATCCCTTTGAAGGCTCCGGCATCTGCTGAGTCAGGCCCTCCCTCCCTACGTTGTAGTTTGCAATCGGCCACTGAGTCACAACAAATTCCTGACTTCACTATTTCATGAACTACAGTAGCATATTTTTAGGGTTTGTGTCCTTTTAATTTACCCCCTTTTTTGTTGTTGTTGCTCAATAAAAAATACAAACAAAAATACAAAAATTAAAATTTTAATTTTTAATTTTAAAAAAGGAGCTCTGAGCCCAGCTGCAGGAAACCTATCCTCAGAAACGCTAACCTCACACCACAAAATATACCTCACTCCTCATGAAGTTCTTGGAGGCTGAGAAGGGCCCATGGGGATGTGAAGCAATTTGCAGACCAGCCATGGGATCTCCACATGAGGCATCTGGAGGTAGGATTGCATTAGCAGAGCTCTCTGCCCTGCCCGATAGACCTTGCTCCCCAGCAGACTAATTAGGCAGGGTGGAGCCCCATTCTGATAGAAATCCGTGCTAGCTCCAGTATCTTTCTGCTGCGCTTCCCAGTGCCAGGCAGACATGGCAATGCAGCCTGGAGACAGTCACCAGTCCTGCCTCATTTCCTCATCCAAAAATTGATGATGCAGCCTGCCTGCCAGCAGAAACTCCCATTGTGAAACTGAGCTTGCTGATATTTGCAAAGCATTTAAAGGTGTGTCTCAGTGGGAAAAAGTGTGTTCAAACTCCAGGTAGGTCATAGGAGTAAACCCATTTCTGGTTCCAACAGAGAAACAACAGTGAGCAGCATTTCACATGAGTGGAGTCAAGTTTGGATTGCTCTTTAATCAGGTTAACTCAGGTGTCATTCCTGGCCCTGACAATTATTTAAATCCCATCTACCCATAAAATCCTCCAACCCTGCTGCGGTGGAGCTGTCGGCTCAAGGTCCTGGTGGGACAGGGGGTGACACTGCACCTAGCTGCATCATCACCACCTCTGTGTATGTGGAGTAGCTCCATGGGAACGTGGCAGTGCATCCTCTGGCCCAACCCCGTGCTACTGCGGTACGTGTTGAGCCCATCGAGAGATCCCAGAAGAGTTTCCTGGGAGGAATTAACATGGTGGGTCAGGCAGGAGCTGCTCCAGCCACCATGAGACATGCCACTACATACCTCAGGAGAGCGTGGTGCAGGTACCTACACCAAGGCACTTGGGTTCCCCAAGAGGCACCATAACCACTCTCAGGCTTGCCCAACACCAGGGAAATTAGCTCCAGGTAATTCTGCATCAAAATATGCTCTACATTAACCCGAGCCAGAGAAATGAAACCAAGACAATGTCTCTCTGCTTCATGAGAGTGTTAGAGGGGAAACACTGAAGAAACTCAATGTGACCATTCATGGAAGAATTATTTCTGTCCTTTATTCAAAATGTTTCCAAAGTTTAATATGAGCATTAACACGCTTAGCTATTAAGATCCCCTTTGCTTATCAGCAGTGTTTCTATCTCTAGGCAGAACTTGGTATCTGCTTAACAGTGCAGAGCAAATGTACAGGACAGCTTAAGGTAGGAAATCATGAATACCACTTCAGCAACTGATAGCACACAATTGTGTGTAGCTACAGTTTGTCACACTGAAATGCATGATAATATATAAGTGCTGTGGCTCAATTCTTATTTGTCTGTTATTGTTTAAATAAATAGAGAAATTAGAAATGTTCAAAAGTAAATTCCATTAATTAAGTCATTTCCATTTCAGTGAGATTGTCTATTACTTAAAAAAAAATGTGCTCTTAACCTGTATTTTGTAAAATGTAATTTTGTGTTCTTCCTTACCATTTTTCTCCCGTGTCCTTTCTGTATTTTGCTTTTATTTCCAGGTACTTTATATTATATCCAAGTTAGAGGTTTCTTTCATCACTTTATTTTCTACAAGTTTTTGACATTTCTCCAGCTTTGGAAATATTATAGAATGTCAAATGAAAATGAAAAATGTGTCTATTTAAAAAAACCTCTAAACTTTAAATTTGTATGTAATGCCTTTTAGTGATAGAAAAGCTTAAAGGAAGAAAGCAGAATTTATAAAAGCTAATATTTTATCCCCAGTTTTGTATGTCAATGAAAATCCCCAAAATCTGAAAAAGACCGGGATTTCATTTAAGGTTTTGACCTCTAAGAACCCAGATTTTCATTGAAAAAAAAACAGATAGAAGCATTGAGCTTGCTCTGAAAACAATGATGTTTATTGCTGAGAGGATGGAAATTAAATGCAGTCATGTTTACTGAGAAGCTGACTGCAAGGGGGCAAGGTCATAATTTACACATAATTACTGGTTTGCACTATCGTTTAACCACTACTGAGATAAATATGTTTTTCTTTCTTCCCTCTTCCTGTGCAAAAATAGGGTTCAGCACACTTCCTATGCATTAGCTGTTCTTGTGCAAATCACTGTTTTCTGTGGTTTGTAATTCAATAGTAAATGTTGCTGTCAAAACCAAGGTCTGCATCTAGAGATAGCTCTGTATTTTTTGATAATATTTTTGGTTAGTAAGAACGTGCCATCAGCACATAATTACAGACATACATACTGTGACAAACAAACATGGAAAAATGATTGACTGCAGTAAAACAGGAATATTTTAAATACAGAGTGTGTCTGCCTTTGTATAGCATGTACAGTCACACCAGACTCCTTTGTACCAACTCAGACAAAAAATATCCAGCCGAGTATTGTGGGTGAGCCTATAAATAACTCTTGTTTCCCAAGGCTGAGAAACATATGCTTCTTGGATAACCTTTGAAGAGTTTGAGTCCAGATTTTTGGAACTGGACAAGGCTTTTGCTTGCTTTGTTAGGGCTGCTTTGAAAACACAGGTTGGTCAGAAAGAACCAAGCGTCCCCACTCTGGGAATCAGCTCTTGGCTGAGGGAAAAGTCAGGTGCCAAAAAACAGAGGGACTCAAAGTCGTTAATCACACGAGAAGAGTTTGTCCTCTACATCAGAGTTATTTTTGAAAACAGCAAGATTTTGCATTCTCAGCATTTTGTGGTGGCATACCAAACACTGCAGCTAGAACAAAGCTATAGGTATTGGTACCAGGCTTTGATGTGGCCAGGAATGAGTTAGTGCTGGCCACCTTTTCAGCCACAGCTCTTCCCAGCACAGACATAGCTCGCATTAACCACACTGGCCTGTTCACGCCTGTTTCAGTGTATAGCTGATGGTGCTGCAACTATCTTGAAAAATACTGACAAAATCTTTGCTACTTCATTGATATCTTCAGATTTTGTTCCAAACTCTTGCTTTTGAGAAAAGTGCAAGGTTTGAAATGGGCATGGGTTCCTGAGACTGTACTTGCTCCTCCTCAGCAGCCTGTGTAGTGGTCCCAAGTTCACACCCTGAGCATCACACCTAAAGCCTTGGCATCACACCCAAAGCCACCTACACCTCCAAATGTGTGGGGAAGGGAGCACCCCCAAGGGAGCACTCAAGCTTCTTGGCTCAACGGTCAACATTTTAATCACTCTTTCAACTCGCATTTATAGCGAATTTCCAGAGACAGGGTTAGTCCCAAGCTGGGATGAGATAAATTTCCAGTTTCTCTGAAAGACAGAATGCTATTCTCTGCAGGGCTCTGAGAGGATGATTGTGGGAGATCTGGTGCAACCCTCCCATTCTTCTCTGGCTGCTTGTGCCAAGGGCAGAGTACTGTGGGGGTTATTCACACAGTGAGCTCCGGAGCATTTCCCTGCACGCAGGCTGGTGAGATAGGAGGATGGGTGGTTATTCAAATATGCCCAGGCAGTCCCTCCCATCTTCTGGGAGAGGAATAGTGCCAGAACCTGTGCAGTCTGACAACTGCCTCCATGCCGCTCACAAACAAGATCCCCCTCAGTTGTAAATCCGGTGCAAGCTAGGCTGCATGCAGATGCAGGTAGCTAATTGGTCAGCTGCACATAAAAAAAGATAAATCCTAGATCCTTGATGCCGGAAAGGCATAAGGAAAGGCTTGTGCAACCTTCTTTCAGCCCTCTCCTAATCTTCAATTACAAAATCACATACTGTATTTTCCATGGGACCCTGCCTCATTCAGTTCACAGAATAGATGTTGTTCACTTAATGAGCAGCTATTCAATATTTTATTTTCCTCTCACTCAGTGTGTTGCCCTAGGCATGATTTACTACATGTAATTCAAACCTAGCTGTGCAGCCAAAATTATTAATTTCAGTGCAGCTTTTTTTCCTTTGGTACTCATCCTCACAGCACTCCTGAGTGCTACACAAACAGTAAATATTACATTTTCATTATACCACAGTGAGGGTGTTTTCACAATACCCCAGTGTGATTAAATGGAGAGGAGGGGTGGAATTACCTGCTATATTTCACTGTTGCATAGAAGAGGCAGAGAGAGACATTAAAGTTCAAAGCATCAAAAATTTGGGGCACCTCTTTGACAATATGAGTCCTTCCGACTTTTGAAACTTCTTCATATAATGGCGAATATTCATATACTGAATATTCAAGGCAGGATTCCCATTGAGTCAACCTGCATCCATCAGCACCCAGGGATGAAGACCTTCTAAGCCATGGACTAGTCCCCGCCTATCACAGGCAGCTTTTAATAATCTTATCAAATTGGACTGAATAGGAATTGGGTTCCTTGAGTTCCTATTAAAAAGCTGAGAACTCACTCCTCTGATAGTTAGAAACCATTTTCTAATTTTCAGCCTAAATTTATTCATAGCCAGATTACACTCATTTGTTCTTATGCCAACATTGTCCTTCACCTTAAATAGTTCCTCTCCCTCTCTGGCATTTGCCTCCACTGATAAATTTAGAGAGAGCAATCACATTTTTTTCTCTCTCAGCATTTGTCTTGAGGAGCTAAATGAGCTACACTCCCTAAGCTGTCTCTCAAATTAAGCTGCCAGGTCCCCTGCTCATCCGAGGAACTGCTCCAGCTTGCACTTATCTGCTGTGAGCGTGGCTGGCCGGGCTCATAGACAGTGCCAGCCTGCCTGCCTTCACCCAGAGGAGGCTCAAGAGGTGAAATGGTAACTGGTGGTAGCCACAGGAGTTACAAATGCATCTCTGTCTGTCCTGGAAATGGTGTGTCTTCAAATCAGCCTAGGATTTCCACAGCTACATCACTCCAGTAGCACCCTGATGAACTGCAGTCTATCAGCACTTCCCAGTCATGTTCCTTTTCAGTTTCCAGCAGAACTTCTCAGCACTGGTTGAAAAAACGCACGTGTTTTGTACCCCTGAATTTCACCTCGCATCCCTCCTCCCAGTCCTCTCATCAGTGCCTACCTCTGCTCCAGTATCCCAGCCCCAAGCTGTGATGGTGATGCTGCCCACACCACATCACTGGCTGCCTTCACTGGCAGACTAGTGAACATATATATCTACCCAGACGTGTATATGAAGTGGCTTTTTGAATGTGTCTGCTCCTGAGATCAATTTTAAAAAATTCTCCAGAAAAAAGATCAGAGCAAGCTCAGGTGAGATATGAGAGCTCAGAATTAGACACCCCGATTTTGATACCCTTTGAAAAATTCCTGTGCTCAGTGGCTGTCAAATATTGGTCACCTATTTGACATGAAATAAATTATATTTCGGTTCCTGAGAAGATTACACTCACCATTAAAAGCAAAATCGCTTCAGTTGTGACTTATATATGCACGTTTTGGGGATTCATTTGTTTTTCTTTAAAGTGTGATTTGATGTATGCAAGGCTGCTTATAGTCATCTTTTTTCAGTAAAACTTCTATCTTACATTCACATACTAAAATACGTGGTAAATAATGGCCAGACAAATTGAACACAACTGTAGAAAAATAATACATATTTGACAGAAAAAGAGAAAGCTTAGGCAAGAAATCCAAGGAACAAGAATAAAAGCAAGTAAGTGTGTGACACCGTGACTTAGCTGAAATAAATCATCCCTTGGTTGCACAGAATGCTCTCTTTCCTGGCTGAAAATTCTGCATATTTCAGGCAGAACACGGCAAGGAGGAGGATGCTCCCTAACCAGGGGTCAATGGCAGAACCAAGCAGGGGGGAGCACAGTTTGGGGACCTACCCAACAACCACCACTGCCACCAGGCCACAACCTCAGCCTGGTGGAGTGGCCCTAGCAGGAGGTGTTGGTCTTCACTGTGTGACTGACGAAAGGAAATCAGCAACCCTGTGACCGTGCCAGACTGCATCACCATCCTCTTGAATGATCATCCCTGGACAAGCTCAGAAGGGAACAGAGATACTGTGCCAGCTTCTTACCCTCACCGCCTTGCAGACATGTCATGCAGGGCAGTTTTCCTTGCTTTGAGCTTCCTTCAATCTATGAACTTTAACACAGCACTGACTGGCATTTGCAATGAAATCTGACTGGCAACAAAACCATTCAGGGGCCCACGGCAGAAGACCTTAGCAACATTGTGGTGCCATCTGTAGTCTTCCACATGAACAAGAGGATGCAGGTCTCCTCCCAGAAGGACCAAATGGCATAACAGCTCCTGGAGTGACAGCTCAGGCCTTCTTAATTGTCAGTGAGAGCTGTATACCCAAGTTGATGTCCAGGAGGCTTTGGAAAAATCCACGCATAGGGCATCAAGTGGGGAGGGGAGTGCATAAGTGTCCTAAGTCATGCCAGGAGGCCCAGGAGTATAGACTGTCAGAGTCAGGCCACTCTATGGATGCTCTTGAGAGTATATTGCCTACAAAATGACCCTGAAACTGTTGTAAGCTACAAGAACTTTTCAAGCCAACAAATTATGGTGATTTCAGGATAACTTTGATAACCTTCCAAGGTGCAGCATGGATCAGATTTGAGCTGGGACAATCCAACGAGACAGTGCATAAATGCTATGCCTCTCTGACCTCAGTAGGGCTTAGCTCAAATACACAGAAAAAGTTGCAAAATTCCCTTTGGAGGGTCAAAACTTAAATACATAGGGACATAAAGCAAACAAGGGGAAACACACGGTGGTTTTTGTGAGAGGGCTGCACTGTCACACATACTTGGGAAAAGAGAGAAGACTTTTGCTAGCATGCAGGGGATGAAAAATAGCAGCCATACGAGAGGCTTGGGTGGGGCAGAGGGCAGGTAGAAGCGCGTTGATGGCAGAAAAGGCGTAGGAAGGAGCATTGTCACTGCCAGCGCTGCACGTAAGAGGAGGCAGGACCTGCACTGGGGCAGGGTACTGGAGATGGGGGACCCACCCTCAGCTTGTGGTTCCTGCACTGCTGCCTGCTTTGGAGAACAGGCCTGGTCCTCAATTACCCAGGCTTGTTAATTGTGGTACTTTTGCAAGAACAAACCAAACAGATCCAACCATTTCCTCTAAAGGAGACAGTTTTGCCTGCACAAAGGTTTGCACCAGTTTCACTAGATCAGTTTTAACAAACATTTTAGTTAGACTGCTGCTGCGCTGACAATATCTGAGGGGGTGAGGAGGGAAAATGTCTTGTGTTACTCCAGTGTGTCTGACAGGAGCATATTTAGTCTTTTTTCCAGTGAATGACACCTATTTTGGGGGTTGAAAAAAACAACTGTCTGACAAAGTCACATTTCCTATGCCCCTTATTTTTCCTTGGGAAGTATCTTCAGCTGTGAATACGTATATACATACCCTAATGACAGTCAGCTGTCATGTCTGTAAACATACATTTACCTCCCATTAAGGGCTATTTGCCCCTTTTTGTGACCTTTCACCAGCTTTCCATACCCTGGCCATGTGGCACAGATGGTATAATCCTGTCAGGCTAAGGCAGGTGACAGTGCTACTCAGTGTTTAGTAATCAGTGACTGTAATTAGCCAGACTGGACGCAGGCTCAGATAATAGGGCAGTCAACCAGCTGCCAGTCATGAGGCTTTTCCTGTGGACTGCGGGAGATGGAAGAGGGGATGATATAAAGAGGCTGTGCATTTTTTCCAGCACATTTTATATAGAACTGCTGATAATGTTATATATGGTGGGTTTTAATTTAAAAAATATAATAATTAAAAATTCCTTTTTATTCCAGAGTGACTGACAAAGCGTGTTTCACACCCCATGGGCATATGGGAACTTTCACTTGGTTGTTAAATCTGGTGGAGGTGTTTGAAGAGCGTTTAGCAGCATCAAAGCTTTTTTCCTATTTGAAGACTATCTTGTCACGCTTTCCTTACGCAGACACGTTCACAAGCACGCAAAATGTGCATGGACGAAGCGCTCTGGGTTCATGATCCACAAACCAACTGGTTTAACACAGGAAAGTGCTGTCACTAAGCTACTAGTTGTCTGCATTCAGAGAGCAGGATTTAGGCAAACAAAATGAAACTTGGTTGTAGTGAAAATAAAGAAAAACCTAAATTAACTTGAATTAAAGAGTTACTGTTAAAAAATATTATAGGGTATTGAAACTACTGGCACGAAGAAGTTATCAGAAGAAACATTTTTACTAATTTTAGTTCTTTTTAGGGAGCCAGGTGACCATCATCATTTCTGATCTTATGTCAAAGTACACATTTAGACAATATGTAAGCTGCAAACACTGTATTTAAGAGAAGTAAGCAGTGGGCTGAACTGACCGTATTTCCATGTGAGAGATGACTCATGGTCTCCTGGATGATAGAAAATTCTCCATGCTGAGCAGATGCTCCTGCTTACAGTTTGTTCGGGTAAAAGAGGTTTTATTACCAAAAAGGCAACCAGTCATCCCTTGCAGAGGAGAGGCTGGCGTTCATTGCCTAGAAGGGCTTTTTTTCCCTACTTCAATATTTCTTTCCTATTTTTAAACATGTGCCCGTTGTTATAAAGACACTAATAATGAAAAATATTTAATTAAAAAACCCAAATGCACACATCACAATGAATCAACTTCTCCTTGTCTTTTTATTACATATACTCCAATGGCTTTTCTCCTCCTTCCCCTCCAAAATTACGCTATTTATCTGTACAGAGCAGATACCTTAATCTTTTGGGGAAAAAGCAGGGAATAATTTCAATTTCCATGCATTTATGAAAAGACATTCTTAAATAGGCCAGAGAAAGAGATATTGCATCTATAAATAAATTATTCCAAGGCGGGTGGTGGGATGGGGTTACACATCGCCATTGTGCGAGGAGGCTGCAAAGGCTGACCCGGGAGTGCAGCTGTTGTCTTTGTGCCGGGCACTCTGCCTCGACCATTGTTCCCCCGATCACAACAGCCACGTCGGGGGCGCGGGGAGGGCGGGCGGGGTGAAAGGATGGCTGTGCATTGATAACGCCTGGCACTATCACCGAGGGCAAGGCTAGGCCTCTCAGCTGCGGCGCTATCGGGGTGCCGGTCTTTTGAGTCCCCCGCCCCCCGCCTCCCCTCCCTGAATCAGCAATTTGGGGAGATGTGAATGCGTTGTTCACCTCCTGCGTGTGCCAGCTGGATCTCACCCAGACACACACACACACACACGGGGTTGTGTCAACAGATGGTGTAAAAGGGGACAAAAAGGACAGTATTTCCAAACTGAATATGTAATATCAAACAGGTGTGGAGGTAAGAAGATGGTAATGAATAAGGAAGGCCATGCTGCAGAGAAGGCTGTCCACGCAGCTCTCAGCAGAGTGGCAGGAGGGGAACTCACCACTGTTGCTGTGCTCTGCTCAACAGGAGCGGGAAATGGCCCCCACATCCCTGCTCACTCCCTGTCCCCAGCACTGCACAGGGAGCAGGGAGGGCTCAGCTGCCCCGAGGATCTGGCAGCGTCCCTGCTACCTGTTCATCACCTGGTTTCCAGCAGCACCTCTCAAAGACCTTTGCAAAGATGCTTGGCCCCCCATCACCCTAAAAGTATGCCATGCTCACCCCTCTCCTCCAGCCAGGGTGGAGGGAGGCCAGGAGGACAGGACACGGACAGCGGTAGTGTTCCCAGCTCCTGCTATCTGCCCACCTGGGCCGGAGGGGAGAAACACCCCAGGAGAGCAAAACCCAAAGCGATTGTGCTAATCTAGGACCATGCTGTCATCACAGATGCACTGGGGACATCTGAGCCAGGACTACTGAGCATCGGCATGACAGGCATTCATGTCACAGGGGGCATTGTGGGGCCCGTACTTCACTGGAACAACATCACTGATGCCCATTTCCTTCTGTGGACCTGCTGGTGCCAGGACAGCTGTCACTCATGCCGTGCCAGCGAGCCTGGCCATCTGACCTTCGGGGCTGCACAGCAGACATGGTATGACAGGCTTGGCCACTGGGCAGGGATGCGCCTTCCTCATGCCCTGGCAGGACCAGCCTGCCCAGTACCCAAAACCCAACAGGACCATTCAACCCCAAAAGGTGACAAAGCAGTCATGCTCTGCTCCAGCCAAGTTGTCCAACATGGCCAAACTGCCTGCATGTTTGTAACCCAAGATGTGCACCTCGGTTCACAAAATAGTAGGGGTAAAAAAAAGCTCCACTGCTTTCCCTGAGACAGCAGCCCACCATTTCTTTGGAGATCTTCCCTTCCTACAACCCAGAGGAAATACTCCCATTTCTCAGCAGAAATGTCTCAGACTACTGCCTGGTCTTTCCGAGCTCCTCTTCAGCTGCTGAAGAGAAGTATTCATCTTAAAACTATTTTAACTTAATTTTTGTATCTCTGTTTGGTTTCTCAATTTATTTCCAATTAGCATGATGGGTCTCACAATCTGATAGGGATCACATGTCATTCTCACTGTTAAGACTGCTAATGGAGACTAGGAGTAAGGCATTTCTGATGTGAAAGCCATGGCCACCTTCTGCAAGTGGGGGTGGAAACCAAGATGTCCATTACTGTGAGACTGGGACTGACTTGATGCTTTTATGGTGGTTCCAGGTGCTGTCAGACAGTGCATGGCTACTCAGTAAGCTCGCTTTCACATTGTTCTGTTGGACATACCTAACGTGTATATTCCTAAATTCTTTTTTTAGCATATGCCAAAGTTATAGAGTGTGTCTAGGGTGTATGCATTGTGTACAAATCCACCTTATAGATATTCATATATTTTACTTGCAATCTGGTACGCATCTGTTTTATGTAGAAGATGAGCTTCCTGCTCTCATCACTTTCAGATTATTCTCTCCAGAACTGTGTTCAGCCAAAACCGAGTATTGCTGTTAACCCATCCTCCATGATCTGTCACCTACATTCAACACAATTAACTCTTCTTTATTTGCAATCTTGCCCTCACTTACCTGTCTTGGTCATTTCCTCCTTCCTCTCCCTTAACTGGGTCAGTAAGAGGCTCTTCCTGATTCCTCCTCCAGGTTTCCATGGAGGTGCCAGTAGGTCCTCACATTGCTCCCATTCTCTCTCTTTCTCCAGATTAACAATACCAGCCTCCACCACAGGCATCCATATTACAATCATCTTTCTCCTAACAGCCTCTTGTTTAGCATCTCTCTGTAATTCAATAAAGTAACTGAGTTTAAGTTACTGGAGAGCCCACCTTAATCCTCTCCTTTTCCAGTGTGGCTACAAAATATGTAAGAAGATATTAACATATGGAGGCTATCACCCAACATGCTGATCAATACACTCTCAGTTTTAACTTGTGTTCTCTCACTTGTGTTCTATCTTGTCTGACAAGTGAAGGTCTCTGCACATGACAGCTGGGTCCTCTGTCCCCCATTGTCTCAGTTATGGACTCAATGTGCTGCAGATATATAAATCATGGAAATTTAATCAGGCTTATTGCATCCCTCATTTGCAAGCACAGACTGAAATGAAAGCTGTGGTGAAATAAAGGCTATTCCAAATGAGAAGGAGCAGCAATGCTACATTATTCTCTTTAGCATTAGATAAAACATCTCTGGGGGACCTCCTCCCTCGCACACAGACAGGTGCAATCCTCAACTCAGGCTAAGTAACTTATTTTAAAGTTATAGTCAGCACATAAGACACAGGACTCAGCCTAACAAGCCACAGGTGGTTTGTTTGCATTGAAGATGGGAAGGGAGGAAAGCTCAGGAGGTGATCCTGAAGATGGTCACAGTGTCTTTCAGAGGCAAGAAAACTCTGGTGCGAGAACAGGGGGCAAGTGGGTGCAGGCTGGTGCATGGAGCAAGCAGACAGGGTTTCTGTCCTGCCCCACTCCTCATGCCCATTCCTTTCCAGGCTGCTGTGATCTCCAGATCCTTACCAGTCCCACCATGGTGCTCCTCTTCACATCCTTCACTCACCCACTTCATGATGGTGGTATAAAGAAGGGAGGAGTGAGTCTCTCTGCATTTAAATCAATCTCAACAGAAGCCCATCCATGAAACAGCAAACTGCCATCTCCATAGCCAGCTCTACCAGTTAGGGCACAATAAATACTACCACTCGAGTGAGTGTTTAAGCAGACATGTGGGATAACTTGTCAGGTAATTTCCATTTGCTTAATCAGATCCTGTAATAGGTGTTAAATAGTAACATCGCCTTACAGTGCTGAGAACCTGACTTATCCACAGGCTATTTCCTAGTAGGAAATTGAGGCTGATAAAGTGAATCTGCTCAGTGTGGGGTACAGCTATAGAAAAGCTAAATACATACCCAAATCAGGATGGAAAAAATGTCATCTTGATATAAGGGTTAAGTTCAATAAGCATTTGCTGCTGAAAGGACGCAGCACCCTGAAGTTTTTCATCACTGTGCATTGCCAGAGCCTGTATGATTAGCACCTATTGAAATCAATTAGTTTAATCACAGTAATATCCTCCAGGTCTGGATGGGTTTGTAAGACGAGCCCCAAAACCTTGTCTCTACTGGGAAAATTACCCATTACTGACAATGGCTACACCCTAACAGATGCAGATGAATAAGTAAACACATTAAGCTGCCGAGGTAGACCAGGACAAACAGCACTCGGCACTGCTTAGTAACCACTCTATGTTACTCATCTGCCAATGTGTTGGCTGCTATTTAACTTGTTCTGTCCTGATTGACACTTGGAGCTAAACAGTGTTCAGCCTTTGTTCCTTTTGCGAGCAAGGTATGAAGTCTGAGTATCTGTGGTTTTCAAAACAGCATTTAAAAACAAAGATGAAAGAGTTATTATAATACAGCAGAGTATAAAATCAATGCTGGAAAATTATTTTGACTTCAAAACGCTCCTATGAGCACTGGTATATGGGATGGAATATAATACAGATTATAGCCAGTATTAATAAGTAAAGATGAAAGCAGATACTGTGCAAAAATTTGGGGGCTGGGGAGAAAGCAGAATTAAGTACTAAATCAGACCAGCAGAACTGTCAAATGTGTTACACTATATTCACAAGCACTCACGTGTGACATGCAGGCACAAAACATAAACATTTGCTTAGTTTGTGTAATTTTGCTTTTTAGAGTAAAAGGGTTTTTTGTTTTGGGGTTTTTTTTAGGAGGAGAGCTTTTATCTCCATGCTGGAATTTAAAATGTCTTATATCCTGCAAGGACTGTTTGAAGCAGTTCCAGAAGAACTGTTTTTCATTAGCAAGTGCTGACTCAACAATCTGTAGAAATGTATTGAGTTCATAAAAAAAAATTAAAGAAAATTATTTGTTTTTACTTTTGAAAGGTTAAATAATTTCATTTGGACTTCATTGCTTCAATGACTATATACTATAAAAGTTAAAGTTTCAAATATGTTATTACTTGAAAGTCAGAATAATAAAGCCAAAACAAACTGGTTTGATTTTAGTGAAGTCTTTGATAACAGTTCTTTTGATGACATTAAGTAAAGCAATTCCCAAATGTCCTTTCTCAGTAAATTTTGAAATTTCAGGTTTTAGTTTAAATTTGAGAAAAAAGAAAAATTTAGTGTCTACATTTCTTAAGGAACATAAATGTTGAACTTAGGCAAATGCTGATACAATTGTGCCCAGCAGCCCAGGGGTTTATTTGAAGTGAACACTGCCTGTGATACGAGTTTGGACATGAAGTCTAATGGGCTGCCAGGGCAGGGCAACAGAAGCTTTTGGGGCTGCTTGAATATAATCCAGAATCACAGTTATTGCTTTTCTGCAAAATAAGTCAGTCTACACTTACACTTTTCGCACTCAGGTCAGTTGTGTAAAAGGAGCTAAAAAACTACTAGAAAGACATTCTGGTTACACCAACACTGACAAAGAGCAGGCTCAGGCACGTTCACTGGCCTTGAGGCTCGTCAGTATGGCTATGTCCCTGCTCTTGACCTTTCTCACCCATTGCAAGAGAATGGTGTGAGAAACAAGCATCTTTCTGTATCAGCTTTCTCAACTGGCAAGTAAAATACATTATTTGTTTACATTACATATCAAACCACAGTGGTGTAGACATTACTCTTTACGCAATTTTTCAAAGCCCCTGATTATCAAGTTAAGAGTAGGGGGCTAAAATCATGTCCATTCACCACAGGCTATGAGAGTTTGAAGCCAGTAATCTATCTTAGAGAGGTTTACTCACATCATTATCTTGCCCATGCCCCCAGTTTGTTTTCTGTTCAGTCAGCCTGCAGCAATAGCCCTGAGAAACAGATTCTTCCTTTCATCCCTTGTTCATCCTCAGTTCTTTACATTTAGTTCACATCAAGCATCAACATCTGAATGGATAAGCTTATCCTACAGTCACAAACTCTTCCAACACAAGAAGCATCATCTCAGTAAAAGTATCTAAACAGCCATATCCTCCACAAGTTCTTCCAGTGCTGCTACATATTGTAGGAATGGTCATACTCAGAACAAAGGTCTACCTGCCCCAGGAGCCTGTCTCCAACAGTAATCAACAGCAAATGCCTAGGAAAGAGTATGAAAACACATAGTGGAGATTTTCCCAGAAGATGTGCTTGGGATCTCCTGTGCCAGCCGTAAAGTCTTCATATTTAGTTTTCCACAGTGGGATCTTCTTCCATGGATTTCTTGATGTTGTTTTTTAGCCTGTGCGAACTCTCAGCATTCATAATGCACCAACAAGTACCTAAATACACACTGCATAAGGAAAAACATAAGGTAGTTTTGAACTGCTTACGTGCTGGGCTCATAGGCATGTAGATCTTGTTGGAAAGAGGTAAAGAACAATCAGTCTCTCTGTTCATTTTCTCCCAGACTGAAAAGTCTTACAAGTCACTCTTTGTGTGAAGGCATTTCCATACTTTTCTTATTTCCTTTCTCTGAACTTTCTCCAGTTCTCCACTACCCTTTTTAAGAAGAGGGGACACGAACTCTGCAGGGATTTATGCAGTCTCTTTTGTTCTCTATTTCTTTTCTAGTAATTCCTAACATTCAATTTACATTTTTATTGCTACTGAGCATTAAACTGATGCTTTCATAATAACTATTCATTATAATTCCAAAATCTCATTCCTAAGTGGTAACGTTCAATTCAGAGCCCATCACTCTACGTGGAGAGTTAAGATTGCTTTTTTCCAGGGTATCTTTTATATTTATCTACATTGAACTGGTGATATCAAAATTTGCAACACAGTCAAAACTTCAAGTTCAGCAATAAAATAAATATTAAAAAAATAAAAATCATGTTTTATTAAGAAATACTAATTTGAATCTATTTCACTGAAGAATTTCCCACCAATGACACCATGACAGTGTAGCATCAAGAGACCTCTACACATCATTGGGTACCTCTTTCGAGCAATATCACTATATCTCTTAATATTCTAATGAGTCATCATTCTATCTTAGAGCTACAATTCTGAGAGACAAGGGAACAGAAGAAAGTCCCACGTTTCATTAACAAAACCCAACTATATTTCAAGCTATCACAGGTGTAAAAGTTAAAGCTTAAAAATGTGATACAACTGCATGGTCAAAAACAGTAAACAGATGAAAAAGACTTTTTCATTTTTACATCCATTTGAAGCCTATTTCATGCTTTTTGAAGCATAGCTTTTAACTGGATAACAGAATTATGATGGTGAATATGGGACACATATATACTTACAGTCTATCAAATTTATTTGGAATGGCAATGTGTGATGTATTACTGAAATAGCCTAGAGTTAATTGGGTTTTTCTTTTTTTTTTTTTTTTTTTAAAGAAATCTGGAAATACTGTCTAATTATTCATATCATCAAGACCATAGTAGTTCTTGAGAACATCTTGGTGATAAAAGATTTAATAAGTTCAGGAAAACACCAAACAGACCACAAAGATTTAATAGCAAGTAGCATGGTAGTGATGACTCTGATGCTGGAGACTCCTATTTAAGACCTGATAGTGATATTATCTCATTACCCAAATGAGTGTTCTGCCCCACAGGCTCTTGACTCGTCTAGGAAGCATTGCTGACAATCTCTCTTCATGGAGCTGTTCCACTATCAGATACTAAGATTCTGATCTGAAGCACTCTGAGTTGGAAAAACAAAGTATGAAAAAATACAAGTATTAGGCGGAAAAACCCACTAATTTTATATAAAAAGATTATGGTGTATATCTACAGATATGGACAATACTTTGCCTCTACGACTCCTTTGTTTTCTTTTGTGGTTTTTGTTTTTAATACAGTCAGACATGTGAGCAAATACATATGGATAAGGAATGTAAATACTATGGTTTATAGACGCTGTTAGAAATTATCTACCATCCAAAACATACATAGTTTTAATAATTTTGAGGGCAAGCTCATCTAAGTATGCATAACTAGCTAAAAAAGAAGACCAAAAAGAATTGGTGGTTGGTTGAGAAAACTCTTAATTTTTTAAGTTAAATTATTTGGAAGTACCTATTTTATTAAAGAGTATTAAAAAAATTAATACTTTGAAGTCATCTTGAGAATAAATAGTTCCTCTTCTACATTCTCATAAGCTGTAAGCATTGTAAGATAACATTTATGCACATACCCAGCGTTCACAAAATCTGTTATTTCCGTATTTTCCCTGGCATGATACGATCTATTTTTAAATCACAACAAAGGAAAGATTTTTTAGATGATCATTACATTACATGGCATACAATAAATGTAAATCATTTTATTTTCATCCAACGTTCACATATTACATCATAAGCATTGGATAGAATCTTATCCAGTACAAACACAAGAATTTGTTCCGGGTCTTTTATTTCTAGTAAAAGGCAGATTACTTCTTACCACGCTATACTCCTTATTTTCATTTTATAAAAGTAACCCTTCTTTAATCTCCCTGTCAATTTAATTATGAAGTGTGATTTGTCGCATTTCCAGTACATGTTACACTCCCTGCTCTGATAGCTTTACTATTTGGACTTTTAATAGCGCACCACTGGAGAGAGGTTGGCATGAAGACCAGTAAAATTCAGCAAAGCATTTACTCCTTGCTCTGGGACCCTGCAGTGGGTAATAACTGAGCTTGATAACCAGATGAATTAGTGAAGGCAAACACTTCCCATCTTTGTCACACAGTGGGATCTGTCTGCTAGAAACCTGTTTGTCACCTGAAAGAGGAGACACATGACTTACTGCACAGGGACAAGGAATAAGGACAACATTCCTGTCCATATTGTCAGGCTAAAATTTTATTTTGCTGAGACTCTTTGCATAGGAATAATCTATTGTAACTGCCCCACCTCAAGAGTCCTGTCTTCTGTTCAAACACCAACGTACGGAGATACATTAAATTATTTCTGCCACTACCTTGTTTGCCAGAAATGGCTTTGGCAAGTCAACCTGAAACTCACTGTTGTCATATTTCATTAACTGCTTGTTGCTGGGAGTTTATTTAGATTAGTTTAGTGGGTAAATGTGAGAAACTTCTTGACTTTCATATGCCCCAGCTACTTTATTTGTTCTTAGGTGGCTCCTGGTCCACCCAGCTAACCACTGCTCCTGTGGTGGCCTCATAAAGCGCTATCACTGCTCAGGCACATATAACATGCATTATTTATACAACTCTTCTCTGATCAGTCAGTGCCTCCTGTTCTCCTGTATCACTTTGGCTATCCTCCAAATTACAACAACATCACTAGAATATATTGAAACTCGTACAAAGTTCTCAGCCATTTCCTCTCAGGTTGAGAGGCTGTTTTGAGACTGATTGAGGTTGTTTTGAGATTTCCAGTGTTGGGCAGATGATTATTGAAACTGAAATGGTGCCACAGATTTTAGTTTTTGCACTTTCTGATCCTTCCAAAAGACACCAAGTACACTAAATACCAAAAACCGAGAAACAGGGGAAGCTTGGATGTGTAAAATCTCAAATATTCATTTACACTTTGGATTTTGACAGAAGTTTCAGTCATTTTGTATTTTGCCTGAATCACTTCAGATGTTCAACAGATAAAATAAAGCCCTAACTTTATTTGTAAGTCCCAGCCTTGCACTGAAGGTGCAAAAGCATCACTAGCAAGAAAGCTAGGATGATAATGTCTCAGATAGGGATATAACATCCTATGGCTCTGTAGATGTGAAAAAGATTCTGGCTATAACATCATCAATATGTGGCAGTAAATATGAACAGCACTGCTAGCTGGTGAGATGGGTGGGAAGGGTCACCAAGGTCCGACCATTGACTATTCCTTGCCTTTCAGGAATCCTAAGGACTGTCACAGTGGCACGTGCCAAGTGGCAGAAAGAAAAGGTTCTGCTGAAAGTGTATAACCAGCTCCTATAAAATAAACATATGTTCATCTTCAGAGTTTAGAGAGAATCTTTGCAGAGAGAATCTTCCCACAGCTCTAGGACCTAGCTGATACCAGTGTTTGAAAAGCAAGCCAGAGCACTCTTCCCTTCCTTCAGAAGATACTGACCTTACTTGTGGAGGTAAACTTTGTGTTGCTGTGAAGTGAAAGTTTACTGGATTACTTGTTAGCTTGGCGTGATTTGCCATAGGACTGTTGGGAGTTTTTCACAAGTGATCTGCTCATGTGGCTGTGGGAAGCTTGACCCAAGATAGGAAACAACTTGCAAAGTATTTTGACGGAGATTCCAGATTTGTGAGTGTGTCTTATGTTCTGCATGACACTGTACAGAACAGGCAGAAAAGCATAGCACCTTTTTCTATAATATATGCAAGTGTATAGTTAAGGAATGACAAAAACTACCTTTGCCTTTTGGGATGAAGTAAGAGAACCAACCATTTACTTCCCATGAGAGTGTGTTACAGAGATGAAGGGCACGGAATTACTAAATGTGCTAGGCAATAATTAAAACCTAAAAATGATGTAGAATATGCATCCAGACATGACTTTCTGTTTTAAAACTTACCTTGGTGCAAATTACCAACTAATACCAATAAGATCTTTAAATGTGCACATAACAAACGGAACACTTACGTTTTATCTATTTGGATTTATACAAAACCCAAGTGTAACAATCTGGTGCTCTTGGTATCTGCACCATAAAAATACAGTTCTTGGAACAAGATGCCCACAATTTATCATTTCCATATTGCATGGCAAAGTTTATATGAATGGAACAAAACCATCCCATTTTCAGGTGGAGTACACATAGCTCATCTCCTAAAACTCATTACAACAGCAACGATCTAACTTTGTCCTGGCAATCAACTAACTCAAATTATTTGGGTCTTGGTGAAGGAAATAAAAGTTTCAATACTGTGGTGCTTCTGCTTACCAAATTAAAAGACCTGTGATTGAACACACTTTATACAGGGAGGGAAAAACAGCTTCCACAGTCCACTGCCAGTAGTCAAACTGATGGGTAGTCAGTGCCAAAATGTAGAGCCAGCTTCTACTAAACAGCAGCAGGGTAGGAGGTAGCATCTTGAGTAACAGTGAGGTCAAAAGCAATCCTGCCACAAGCACCGTGATGCCTGGAGCTTGACCTCGTTGTTCAGGCACATCAGTTGCACTTGGGGTGGGGAGGGAGGGAGGGAGGGAAGGCTGCATCTGCGCGATGAAATCACTGCTGCATGTGTTTGCGTCCCTGATTTGGATCCTGTTTGCATGTGGACGAGAGGGCAGCCAAGTTGCAGTCTCATAGCATGCTATCTGTATTACCCAAAAGGAAGGAAAAAAAATGTCCAAAATGAATTCTGAATATAATTCATCAAGAACACAAAGGCCACATAGAAGCAGTTTAGTATCACAAGTTTGTGTTTTCAAAGCCTTCATTTAGAGTTTATTATTTCAGTCCTATTAAAATAGAACGCACCCTTTTTTTTCCAGTCAATGCAATTTCTACCTGACATTAAGCACAGCCAAACAGAAAGTCTATGGTGATGTGATGTGCCAGCTCAGTCCATGCTCCAGGAGCACTCTTGCATTCCTCAGAGCTAGGAAGCTCTTGCACAGCAACACCCATCCCAACTCTGGTAATGCCCAAGGCTCCCTGCTGGGCCCACAGACGATGACCTGACCATGGCCATTCACGTCAGTGCTCACCTTGACCCCAGCCACAGGACACACCCTGGGCAAGAGAGCTTACAGCCCCTTGGTGAGTCCAGGGACACAGCAGATCGCTTCCTCCGCAAGAGAAGCTGTTGCAAGCACAACCCACTGGTTTTTGGATTTCAACCCCAGCTCCCCACAGAATGATGAATGGGCTAAGCCTTGCTCTGTAAGGCATTTCATGGCCTGGGACCAAGATAGATAAATTCCCAGAGCAAGGACCATGGTCAGCAGACACAGAATGAAGGCTACACAGTAAAATTAAAACTCATAGTGGGGAGAAGAGTTTTAGAGCTTTCCTGATGAACAGTCCTGAAGATCTAATAAAAATTAGAACATTTTTTTACTCCGTTTTATCCCAAATACAGGCAAATTTCTTCATTTACATATACACTTGCATATCACATGGAAAAAAACTCATCAAAACAAATCCATGTTATTCTAATATGCACATTTCTTCCTCTGTCAAATGGATGGGAAAAAAAAAAAAAGACAGATGACTAGTCATGTTTTGCTTATTACCCTTATGATAAGGTTTTCAGATACTGTGGTGGTAAACCTATTTCAAACAGCAAGCATTCGGTTGATTCTATTATTCTATAATTTCTGTGTGAGATTTCTTGTCACCTTGGAAATTATACGCTTGCTTTTAGGAAGAAAAATTAGCTTTATTCAGAGGTCTAAGTAATTCAGATATATTGCATGTAGCACCTAAAACAAAAGTCTAATATCAACAAACTCAGGTGTAGATTTTATGACTGTTAAATATGCATGTTGCAAAAGATCAGATTTACTGTTTTGCTCGTATTGTGTTAGTCATTTATAACATTTGGGCACAGAGCACCATACAAACTTGTTTCATGGTTCTTTCATCCTTTCTCAAAAGGATTCCAGGCTCCTAGATAGGCAAAATTCAAGACAAGGTTTTCTGGTATATAGGCACTGCACATACAAAGGTATTATTTCTGATGGATAACAATCTTTTAAGGTCTTTCCATGATCCCTGAATTTATGACTTACATGGCAGAGCAGGGATTGTGAAGGGCTTAATTTCAGTTATATGTTGATCTTTTCCCTTTGAAGCAGCTTTTATCCAAAAAGTAAGAAAGCCTAAAAATAACATGTTCTCTTAGATTGACTCTGACAGGACTGGTAGAATTGAACTGTTTTATTCTTTACTTATCAAAAGGTGGGCTGTTGGGCACATCCCTATCTATAAATGGGAATATGCATAGCAAAAAAGCAAAATAGCAAAGAATAATGCTTAGGCTTGCTTCATTCACAGCAAAGTTACAAAAAACAATGCAGTTGCTGAGGAATAAAATTTACAGTAAGGAATTAATTATGCAAATAAAAGCCACATAAAGATTCAGATAAAAAACAATTCGGTAAAACTTTTCAACAATGTATTGGCAAACAGACTTCATGGGAGCCAGATTTCCAGCAGAGCGTCCTACCTCTGCCTTGTCAGTCCTAATCTAATTCAGGTAAACCAGAAGTAAGTTACTACTGACAGGTCAATGAGAAATTAGTCTCAAGGTCCGTCTTATTTGAAAAGAGTATTGGTGCTTTTGGTCATGGCTCAAAGAAGAGACCAAACTACAATCAGCATAATTATGGAAGTATTCTTACCCCCTAAATACTGTTTGCCCCAAGGACTGAAGTGTGGCCAGCAGGTCAAGGGAGGTGATTCTCCCTCTGTACTCTGCTCTTGTAAGGCCCCACCTGGAGTCCTGTGTCCAGTTCTGGAGCCCCCAACACAAGAGAGACATCGACCAGTTGGAATGAGTCCAGAGGAGGCCACAAGGATGATCCAAGGGCTGGGGCACCTCTCCTGTGAGGACAGGCTAAGAGAGTTGGGGCTGTTCAGCCTGGAGAAGAGACGGCTCCAGGGAGATCTTATAGCGGCCTTCCAGTACCTGAAGGGGCTACAGGAAAGCTGGGGAAGGACTTTTCATAAGGGCAGTTAATGACAGGACAAGGGGAAATGGCTTTAAGATGGAAGAGGGCAAGTTTAGATTAGATATTAGAAAGAAATTCTTCACTGTGAGGGTGGTCAGACACTGGAACAGGTTTCCCAGAGAAGTTGTGGATGCCCCCTCCCTGGAAGTGTTCAAGGCCAGGCTAGATGAGGCTTTGAGCAACCTGGTCTAGTGGAAGGTGTCCCTGCTTATGGCAGGGGGGTTGGAACTAGATGATCTTGAAGGTCCCTTCCAACCCAAACCATTCTATGATTCTATGATATGGAAGTTTCCACTGCCATCATAAATCAGCTTTATAGCTAATATCACAATGTTTAGAGCTGTTATTTATTTCTCTTTTCTCTCCTTGCTCCTTTTCTGCTCGTAAGTTCTGATAAAATTCTGACCTCAGGAGTTTTTGGATCCAACCTGTAACTGTGAACATTGCTGCTAAATTTGGCCAGGCGCTTGCAGTACAGTATTTCAAGAAATCCAGATTAGCTGCAATTAAGAGATCTGTTTATTGCTGACAGGGTGTGGCAATATGTAAGAAACTCACAGTATCCTGAGAGGGAGTTTCTTAACTTCCTTCTCATTATATTCAATGGTTTCTATTTCACAATGAAAAAGTGTGAAAAAATGCTGACAATATTTACATTCAATTTTTTCTTGCAAA
This sequence comes from Caprimulgus europaeus, assembly GCA_907165065.1. The sequence continues at coordinate 17,214,444 of OU015526.1, forward strand.
TTATACTGGTCTTCAGTATTAGCTAAAATGAAGATAACATAAACTTTAATATGACCACAATCTTTCTTATTTCTGAAAGAGCAGAACCCTCTTTTTCTTCCACATGTTAACCCAGAGGCAGATCTTGGTTTCTTGAAGTTCCCACAACATTTTCAGGCACTACAGTTGACGGTAACATTCTTGCCATACGTGTAATTGTCATCAGGAGATAAGATATCCATTTAACATTTGTATAACAATTCTTTTATTCTCTTTTAATAAAACTTATGAAACAAAGAGTGAGGTTTTATTCAGAATCAAACCCAAACATAGCTGTCTGTTCCATAGTGTTGTCGTTTGGCTCTCAAAGGGGCTTCTTTACACATCAGTAAATCTGTGACAGAGAAAAATAAAATAGAAGATTCATTATGAAGATAAAATTGTCTGAAATCCAAAAAAGTCATGTAATTTTCTTGAAACAAGCACACACATGAAATTCTAGGGATAAATGGGAAAAAGCTGCCTAAGCACACCTGAAAACATTTAAAATGGAAATCGTGGATTCTAAGCTACCTCTGAAAATATCCAGTCATCAGTATTACAAGCGAGCCAAATGCAGTCACTAATGGTCTTATTTTATCGGCATATAAAACAGACTCATTTCTTATAGACGTGTTTTCAGTCCCCAATCACCTATTTAAAACTGATCTAGTTAAATGATTTCAAAATTCTAATTTGGAGATCAGCCATAAGATCAACTTACTACTACTTACTAACTTATTCTTCATATGAGCATAGCAACAGACTGTGTGCATATTCTTAGACTACAAGCAAACATGAGGAAAGAAAATAATCTTTAAACCTCTGCAAAATGTAGACTTGTTTGATGTAGTGATTTCTGCCTTCTTGTGTTGGTGATGGGCTGCTGGAGTGCACACAGATTTGTCTCCTCTGACATGCGGTAACCCTTTAAGCCACTGTAACTCAATTTCATGTCTGACTACATAGAGAGAATTGAACTGGTAGAGTTTGAGCAAAGTTTCACATTGTTAAGGTGGCTACAGTCTTCCTACGGTAATAGATACTTTTCCAAAAGGGAGAACATATTGAGCATTTCTTTGCCCTAAGACTTTATATACACAGAAATGTCACATTGCCCATTTTAACAATACCAAGATAGTTAAAGTGGTACATCTGGGTTTGTGTATTGCAGTGTGGTGGTTTAACCACAGGTAGACCATGCGGTCCTGCACTCACTCCCCTCACCTGGTGAGATGGGATAGGAGTCACAACAAAGGGGACACAGGATTAGTATAAAGGACAGGGACAGCTTACTCATCAGTTATGGTCACGGGCAAAAGAGATTCAACTTGGGGAAGAAAAATCAATTTAATTCATTGCAAATCATCTAAGTAGACATAACCACATCTTACAACATCTTCCCCCCACCCCCTCTTCTTCCCGGGCTCAAATCACTTTGCTCCCTATGTCTCTACCTTCCCCCGCAGCGACACAGGGGATAGGGAATGGGGGTTCAGTCAGTTCAACTCTTCCACTCTTCATGACATGAAAGTCCAGGAACAAGACGCTCTAAATCAAGCTTCCCATGGAGTCACGGGCCTCTTCAGGCTCAGCTCCTGAATCCGGCATGGGGATATCCATGGGCTGCAGACTCACACCCTGGCTCTGGGGGTCTACGCCTGCTCTGGCATTGAGCGTCTTTTGGGGTCTCAATTCAGTCACACTTGCCCTCAGGCTCAGCTTTTCTGCTCCAGCATGGAGTCCTCCATGGTCTACACATGGGTATCTGCTCCACCATTGATCCCCATGGGTTGCGGGGACCTCCTTTGCCTTCTACTCCATGCCTGTTGAACTGGGTGCCTGAGGTCCTCTGTCCTCCCCTTCCTTCTCCTTCCTCCAGGCAATGAAGGTCTCTCTTTGTTTAGGCTGACAGTTGTCTTTTGTTCAGGTCAATGGCCTCTTCTCCAGGTTTTCTCCACCTTTTTTTTTTCAAGACAGTCCTTCCCCTCACAAATATGGATTTGCAGAAGCGTTTCTCTATTGCAAATTGGCTCAGCCTGGGCTGGAGGCATACACCTTGGAGCCAGGGGAGCTTTCGCTCTCACAAGGTGGCCCCTTCCCCCACTACCAAAAATGCTCCCCCTCCCCACCCCCCAAACCCAACACATGCTAGTGTCAGTTATACTGACACTAGCATAGCCATACTGGCATAACTACTTCTATACAGAAGAAGGTCTACTTCTTTGTTATTAGGGACTGTTGTGGTTTAACCTCATCTGGCAACTAAGCACCACACAGTGGGATGAGGGAGACAATCAGAAGAATAAAAGTGAGAAAACTCATGTATTGAGATAAAGACAGTTGAATATATAAAGCAAATGCTGCGAGCGCAAGAAAGCAAAACAAGGAATTCATTCACCTCTTCCCATCAGCAGGCAGGTGTTTGGGCATCTCCAGGAAAGCAAGGCTCCATCACACATAACAGTTACTTGGGAAGACAAATGCCATCACTCTGAATGTCCTCCCTTCCTCCTCCTTCCCTCAGCTTTATGATGTCATATGGTGTGGAATATCTCTTTGGTCAGTTGGGGTCAGCTGTCCCAGCTGTGTCCCCTCCCAACTTCTTGTGCACCCCCAGCCTCCTCGCTGGTGGGCTGGGGTGAGAAGCAGGAAAGGCTTTGACTCTGTGTAAGCACTGCTCAGCAGTAACTAAACCATGATGCATTATCAACACTGTTTTCAGCACAAATCAAAAACATAGCCCCATACTAGGTACTGTGAAGAAAATTAACTCTATCCCAGCCAAAACCAGCATAGTGATCTGCAGCCTTGTGTAATTACATCCATGTTTACAAGCTGTAGCAGTTGGCAAATAGTTGGATCAGTACAAAAAACCCCACCCTTATTTGTTAATTAAGCAAGGTCATTTTGGAACAAACAGTGACAGTTTTCAGGTAGCATGTAATCTAGGTTTCTCAGCCATAGCCTGATACACTTACAAGCCTCTTTATGTGTAAGGAAGGTGTAGATGAGAAGCTGCTTCACTTGCAGACAGCAGGCAGAATCATGCTGTTAATGAACACAGGAAAAGCATGTGGAAGGTAACAGAGAAAAGACAGCTAACAGACTTTGTCTGAACTCTAAAATGCACAAATGAGTCACCTCCACAGAGTGCATCATGATTATATGAAATATCTCTACAAGACAGTGCTGACCTAGCATGGGAAACAAGAAATGCCTCATGCTTGATTGCTGAAATTCCAGTTGTTTCATGAATTGCATATTGACAGCTTAAGTTTTTGCCTGCATTGAAAGAGCCAGCAGGTTTTTGCTGTTCTGAAACTAGGTCCAAACAGTTATTTTGATTAAAGACGTAAAATAGCCAATAACCTGTTGAAAACATGGGAAAAGCAGATTCACACTGCTTCTCTTTATTTCCAGAATAACATCTAGTGTCTGTGTTGTTTAAAGGCATGCACCTGTGTTTGAAGACTGAAGACCTGCATGCTTGCTGGCATAACACGTAGGATTTTTAAAGTGGTGAATTGACTCGAGCATCAATGCAAATCACTTTTGAAATAATCCAATGAAACAGATATTGAGGCCATCAATATTTTTCCTATTACCATGAGGGAGAGGCCATTCAGATAATAACAACCACCCCAGAAGAGCAGTGACAGCTTCCATCACACTTTGGCCAGAAGCTTTGTGTGCACTGTACATCCTCTTGTGCTCTGAATTGTGTCAGGATCAGGCTTGCCAGCCTGCTGCAGTCTCTGCTGACCTGGCAACTACTGGAAAGCAGTGTGGTTGAAAGACTGTCCCTTTTCCAGCTGTTAGGCCTTCCTCTTCTCTACAAGGAGCAGAGGAAAAGTTCAGACAAGGCAACTACAGAAAATCCAGTAGGTGCTTTGAGGAAAAGAGAAGAATCAGCTGGGCTTTCAGAGTCAAGCAAAGAGAAAGGGATGGGGTGGTCACCACACATTCCACAGACTGCAAATGTGCCGATGCTAAGCTGCATCAAATGTCTCTCTGAAAAAGCGCACTTTCCTTTCCCCTCCCAGGACATCTATTAGTGCATGACAACTTCTTTAGTGAGGGAGGGCCAAGAGAAACGACTCAGTAGTTCCTACAGGCCTGAAGGTATTCTGGCAGCAAGACAGGGCAACAGGCAGCAGAATCAGCATCTATTGTGATAAGCAAGGGCCAACCTAGATTAACTATATTATCTTGAGAAGGAGTAGGTGAATCTTAGACCACAGGTGAAGACGTAGGAGCACCTTTCTGAACATGTACTAATGGGGAATTCCTCTGAAGTTCTTCGTATCTCCAAAGAGGCTAGGAAGGACATGTCCAATAGCAATTAAGACCCATAACAGACTAAAAACCAGCTTCATTCAACTCACGCTCAAGACCTAACTGTCCTTCAACAGGATTTTATAGCTTAAATTTCAAATAGGGCACAACATGGGAGCTGGATATATCAGCCACTTAAAACATATCTTCATAATTTCTGTCAAATGGCAGAAAAAGGGAGGGCTGGGTAAGCAGGCTGTCCATCTAGTCCAGGTGGATCAACTAAGCAGATAATTTAGTCTCTGTCATATCTAAATCATGGCCTATTTATTTTAAATTCCAATAAAGAGCTAATTAGTGCTAATTACAGCAGCAGGGATAGTGACGTGGCCATTCACATATAAAGAGCTTGGCAGAGACCAAACTCCACTTAGACATAGGTCAGCAAAAAGAAAAGAACTCGCTGCACTTTGTCACATCTCATTTGGGTTGCCTTCAAAATGCTGAGCTAGAGGCAAAAGATACCACGGTTCATTTCCAATTCTCCGTCTAATCCTCTCACCCTTAATTTATTTTAAAAGTTTAATCAGAAGTTCATAAAGCTCAGATATAAATTTTTAAATAAAAAAAAATTAAGCACCTGCAGGTAAGCTTTTTAGGAACTCAGCTGGCCCAAGTTTTGTTATGAATAGGGACTTTAGCAGTTCACTTTTCTGCAAATGCTACTGTGATAAAATGTAACTTTCATTCCCTTGCTGTTGCTTCAGGGATGTGTCATTTACAGAAAATAAATGGAAGACTTCTATCGCAAAGAAACCATGCTCCATTTGGGGTCAGTGAAAATATGCACCTCACTGGAGTTCTGGCAGCATAGTAATAACTTTTCTGCAGAAATTGTCACTAACTGCTAGAAGCCTTGGTACTAATAATGGAAGTACCCATAGATATTCTTAGTATACAAATAATGTAATATCTGCAGAAGTAGAAACCTGACTAAATTTGGGCTTTTTGATTTACTGTTGGTTGATGAAATTGATGACATTAATAGATCTTCAACGAAGTCAGCCAGCTTGGGAATGAGGATTGCTATAATGTTCTTGGATTTCCAGAAGTCAAAGTGTTTTGACAAGATTCCTCTCTAAAGGCTCTTAAAGAAACTAAATTATCAGAAGGATGAAAATTCCTTAGTAGATTAATGATATGTTGGAATGTAGTAATAAATTGTTTTCACCATGGGAGAGAAACGATCAGGGATCTGCACTTAACTTCTTCTTTTCAGTATATTCATAAATGATTTGGAAAAGGGAATTAATAATGAGATGGCAAAGTTCGCTGATGATACAAATTTCTCAGAACAGTCAATACTTCAAAAGGTGTAATTACACTGAACATTGAGTGATTCAGCAACAAAAATTTAGACATTATTTAATATCGATAGATGCAAAGTAATACATATAATAGAAAAAAAATCCTAGCTGCACATACACAGTGCATAAACAATAAATAAATTATTTATTATCACTTCAGGAAGAATCTCAGACTTTTTGCTGAGACATCTCTGAAAACATCTGTCCAGCACTCACTGGCAGACAGAAAATGCAAACTAAATGTTACAAATCATTATGTAAGGATGTGAAGTCAAAAGACAAAATATTACACCACCGTATAAACCCAAACTGCATCCACATCCAAAACAATTCACCTAAATCTGACTGATCCATGTCCAAAGATTTATTACAAGTAGGAATGGCATATACTGGACAACATAGATGAACAGCAGTATACTGCTATAACTGTATGAGCATGGATAAAAGAATTTTTAAACTTGGAAAAGCAATGACTAAGAGGAAATAGCTGTATGTAAAAGTGAGAATAACGTAGACAGTAAGTAAGAAACAATTGTTGACTATTTCTTGTATCATAAGACTTATCAGGCACCAAATATTAACATTTAAATCAAACAGAATTTTTTTTTCACACAATTCATAGCCACACTGTATAGTTTATTGCTACAAGAATGTTGTGGCTAACAAAAATAAAAGCGGGCTTAACAAATAATTAGAACAATCTATAGTGAAAGGATTCAGCAAGGGCTAATAAATATACAATACACTTAAATCTACAGTTTAAGTAGAACGTGCATTGTGCACAGCTGGAAATTGAAGAAAGCATCACTCCGTGCTTGTCCTGTTCTCACCCCTAAGACACGGTTAAGAGACCGTACCCTGCTCTGATTTAGTGCGGCCATTCTTATCCTATTATTTAGACCCAAAAGCCAGAAGTTTCATGATCTAATTATATCTGCCTTCAAGAAACAACTTAAATTTGGCTTCTATTTTCAGCACCAGGCAGGAAAGGCATTAATTCTCTCTTGCAGTAAATAGGGTCTGAACATTGTTGGCACAATTATTAACTCCTTCCTCCAGCAAGCATATTCTGTACTGCTGCAGCAATCCCTTTGGATGAACTCCACTCCCTACTTACTCTTCTTCGTCTGACTGTGTATCCAACTGATCTCTCATCTTGTTCTTCACTAGTTTTATCACATTGTAGTTTACTGATTCTTGCATACAGAGGAAGCTTTTACGTTCTGTTAGACATCTGACAGTATACTACATGTAATCTGGAGTCACGTTTTATTGTATTTAAAAGCAATATATGCAATTCTTTTACAATCTGAAGTACAATTTTTTCTGAAGTTATTTTTTTCAGCTTTGTCTCCTCAAACATTTCAGAGTGTGAAAGGTACAAATAATTTCCAGGATGTCATATATATATAAGTATATAATGTATATAATATATTTTCAAAATCTGATTCACTAAATTATTTATATGAGCAATCTTATTGATCAGATATTTACATTAATCTCTACGGTTATGAAAATAATGTTTTAATTATAAAACCAGTACTTAGACGAATACATGAAGCTGCATTTAAAAATGGAAGAGGCGAGAAAGCCGCAGTATGCTCAAGCTCTAAGGCGGGGTTGCTCCCCAGCACTGGCTGAGGAGCAGAAGTGTGCAGAAGGCAAGGTATGCAAATCCAGCCTCGTCCACTTCTCTCCCCTAAGCAAGCTTATGCAAAAATTAAACTGGAGAAAAAACAAGAGTTATAGATAATGACTGAGCTTTTTAATAGGGTTCATATGCTTCACTTCCACAGCATTTTAATGAAATTTGAATGCCTAATTCTTCTGGATTCTTTTAAAAAACCCAGTCTGCATCACCAGATGCATAAACTATGACTGAATGCTTTCTTTTAATGCTTCCTACTCACAGAGCAGATGAACCACATTCTGTATAAATTTTGCACTGCATTTACAACAACTGAGTAAAGTGCAGGAAGGCCTGGATTAACCCAAAATACAAGGGATGATTTGTAAAAGCTGTAGTTCCTCACTGACCTTCAGAAGGCAAGTGAATAAACACCAAAAGGCTGGTTCTCAGAATAAATCAAAAATCAATTTCCAGAAACTGTAGAGCCTCAAAAATACTGACTTTACAGCAATAGAAACAGTGATACAAGAAACACATATTTTCCTTCTTCATCTTTTTGCACCAATGAATCCAAAACTGCTCTGCAAAGCGTGTGCAGATACGTCTATCACAGGGCAGAAGCTCTGTGAGCAACAAAGGCCAAGAGGAAGGGTTGTGGGAGGTCTATTTATTGAGAGATTGATTCTGATGGTTTGAACCAACACTGTGTTAGCACATTCTGCTTCTTCATTTTGGTAATTAATGGCAAGCATCTCAAATGTTGGCTGAAAATTTTCCTAGGCAGATTATATTTTTTTTAGCTTGGCTTCCTGAGGAAATGAAGCTTGCGTGCATCACACTGTCTCTCTGTCATGTCTGTTCAGCTTCAACCAAACTGAGCAGCGTAATCATTTTAAAATAGTAAGATCTTACAACAGACCTGTACAACATTCAGCACATCGCGGAAGGCAGCTCCCAGAGTCATTAATTTTGTTGCCAGCAGAGGAGTAGGGCAGTCGATTAGGTTCAGCTGGTAGCAGCTGTTGACCACGCTGGACATGTACAGGTAGGCCACCTCACATGTGTGCATCTCCAGAACAGTGTCTGCTGGGTCACTCACAGTCATTAGGCCAAGCAACAGTAGCTAAAAGCCAAAAAATCCTCAGTGCAACACCGTGGCAGAGGAGCTGGGGAAAAGTGAGGCACCTCACTATGAGGACACAGAAAAATTGGAAGGTACCATGGTAGAGGGCACTTCAGTGTGACGAACATGATGTATCACACCTCAAGAGATACAAACCAAGAGCAAACTGGTCATTAGTTCTGCCATTCAAGGAATGATCTGGAACTGTTGAGTTTTTCCCTTCATCTCTCTCAATCCATCTCTCTCCAGCTTTCCAGCTGGACTTAAAACTTTGCTTCCAGTTGCTGTGTACAAACCCCTGTACAAGCACAAAGAGCTACAGATAGGCATTGAATGTTAAATTATGTGTACAGGATAAGCCCACAATATATGATTAACCATATATATATATATGTATATATATAAAATAAGCCAATGTTACATGTGATGCAAACCAAAGACATATGATAAGCCATACCACAGATGATATGTAAGGTGACTTATGTGACAAGTGAGTATGTCTATTTATATAAGCAAATGGCAGTTCCACTTGCACACAACAAATAGCAACTGCATATGTGCCTCTCCACTGGACCCACCAAAAGAATATGTAGCAGCTCATGTAAGGTGGGGGCTGCCTTTCCTTCACCTGCTTAAGAAGAAAACATGCTGATGTTGGTGAAACAGCAGGTGTCTTTTCATAACTTCTCGGGATGATAATAGGTGTCTGTTGACAGCCTCAGCCTCCCGTGTGGAAAGGAGGATCACCGTGAAGCAAGCAAGTACTTTCCCACGTGTGCAACAGAGAGTAGCGTAAGACCAGAACCACCTGCCAGCACGGCCACCAGGCAGAACGCTGGCAGGCCCGTTTGCCCCTTAGGAGATGACGAGATGTAGCCTGGCTGCCAGTAACTCCTGACATCCCTCTTTCCACTCACTGCCACTTGCAATTCAGCAGAACCAAAACAGTAAGAAAAGCTATTCCATCCTCCCTCTCTGGGGATGCAAGAAACCATACTGCAACATTAGTATGGTTTCTTATTTTTGCTTTGGAGGGGGAGGTTTTTTAAACAAAAGGTGGGAGGAGTGCAGAAGGAAAGCCAGACTTGGAGGCAACACTGCTGCGAGCACAGCAAACCCTTTGTTAGCTGCTGCACGTAGCTGGCAAAGTGGCTCTCGAGCAGCCTGCATGGCAGCTCCACAGCTCTGTCAAGCATCGTGACTGGCATCAGCCTGTTTTGAAAAAAGAAATGGTATTTGTCACCTCTAACTCTTACTGCAGCAAAAGTAAGCTGGCAAGATCTTTAGAAATCTGTAGAATTTAAACCAGAACAGGCAACGTGCTGTCTTGTATGTGACATTGTGATAGTTTCACTGGGCTAGCCCTTGGCCAGCAGCCAACACAGCCGTTCACCCACTTCCCCCCCACCCCCAGGTAATAGGGGAGAGGATTGGGGGCAAGGATGAGGAGGCTTGTAGGTTGAGATAAGAACAGTTTAATAACAGAAATAAAAGAAACTTGAAAAACCCCAAATATTAAAATAGTAGTGATAATGATAACAGTAATAAAATATACCAACGAGTGATAACCCAGTGCAACTGCTCACCACCCGCCGACTAAGCTGGGCCCATTCCCAGATAATGATCCTGGAGGAGTGACAATCCCAAACCAAAACCGCAATCCTAGAAGAGAAAGAGCCCGAGCAAAAACCAGCACGAATCTCCCCACTTTTTCAGTCAGTCCCGGATAATATAATAAACATGACGGGATATGATATGGAATATTTCATTGGCACATCCAAATGCCAGTTCTGGGTTTTGCTATTCACTACGGTTCTCCCTCCCAGTCCTAATGCAGCTGTGAACCAGCCAAACATGATGGCCTTGAGCCCCAGCAGCAACTAATAACATTGGTACTTTTATCAATGTTCTCAAAGCAAGTCTGAACTGAAACCAAAGCACTGCTATTCTAACTACTAAGAAGAAAATTAACTCTATCGTATTAAAACCAGGACAGACATTTCACCTGTTTAACACTGCTTTCCCCAGTGAGTTGGGTTACAAAAAAAACCAAAACAAACAAAAAAATCAAAATCAATCTTGAAGAAATTAAGCTAATATGAATGCCAAAAATGACTGTGATGCCTCTGCCCCAGGCTCCAGTAATGATAGTAAGTTGATTATATGAGATATGTCCAAATGATCATAATTACGATCTGAGATATGCATAGATGTCATAATCAAGAGAAAAGCAAAAAGACCTCAAAGTCCTTGCTACCCTGACTTAGGGAGGAAACTATGATCCCCCAGCCAGCTGGAAGATTGCAGCTATCTAAAAGAGAAGTGTCCACAGAAGAGAATTTGCCCCATCTCCCCAAGGTTTTATGACCAGCTATGCCTGTCCCTAAGGCTTCAGAGAAAAAATTAAATTAAAAAATCCAGAATTAACCTAGAGAATCTTGCCTTCTGCAGGCAGACAGCTGTAGTCCTGAAGCATGACATTTTTTTTTTTAGTCATTGTCATGATGATGGAGCAGAGTGTGTGGAACATGTTGAGGGCAATGAGAGCTTTCTGTTCTCCATAGTTTATGAAAGAAGGGAGTGACAAAGAACAAATATAAATTTGCAGATGTATGGATTGCACAGAAGAAATTACCTCCACTGCCATCCACAGAGATACAAGTCTGTTCCCAGAGTCAGATTAAAGTGCATCTAATTGGATTAAATTCCTAGCAATAGCAAGTTTACCACCTACCTACACTGGGAAATTATTCCTATGTGTAATCACCCTCACTGCATCCTTATAATGATTGAATTTTTCAGGCTCTGATTTCCAGCCATTGGATCTGTTCTGTCTTTTTCTGCAAGACTGAAATCTATACTTGATTTAGTTGTTCTTTTGTTCTTAATATATTGGTATTGTCTTCTTATTGTCTTAAGCTCTACTGGCCAGTAGTAATTCCTTATTACCTTTATCTTCTCTAAAAGTCATTTACATTTTGTAGATTCAGTTTTCATTCCCAGTTATGCCCCTCTTTTCCATACTTAACATATTGATTTCTTGTTTAATTATCACCTTTCTGCCTTCTTTTCTAGGCTAGCTTTCCTCTCCAAGGTAACTTACTTGTGTGCTCATTAAAGCGTAGCCTTTAGAATACCCAGCAGGATTTCCTTGAGAAGTCTCGTTTTCCATTAAAACTTCCCCTTTTAGCACTCAGTTAGGGAAACAAGTTGTTCTGGTAAAACGGTCGATTTTATGTTTCACATAAGTCTGTTTCCACAAACAAGAGGGTACTGCGGTACCCACGAGTTTTTGACGATCAGTGGATGGCACTGCTTGGTGCATCAGAAAGTCCAACACTGATTTATCTCCTGCTCCATGCAGATATTTCCATCTTATTATATCCTTGAGCTTATCCTGAGATTAGATCTCAGATTCTTAAATTAGAAAACTTAAGGTGTTCTTTTTCCTAATGATGTTCAGAATAAGTCTTCATTCTGGATTTACTGATGGCAATGCATCTTTCCTCACACATTATGGACAAGTCCTAGAAAGCAGTGCTCTCCATGGCGACAGAATTTGTCCCCTGCATGCCTGTAACAAATGCCCACCAGCCACATGTTCTGCTCTGCTGTTAGTCAAATAGATGAAAATTTGCACCATTTTCATGCTACACTAGAAATTCCAAAGTAATTAACCTCATTTAAAATTATTAATTAAAAAAAAATTATTAAATAAAATTCTAAATAAAACTATTAATTTAAAAATATATATATTTAAAAAGTACTATGGAAACACTATTTCTCTTTAACATACCAATTAAATTAAAATTATCCTTGTTTTTCATACTTTCATAATTGCAAGTGCAATATAATGCAGATAAGTCAACTGCACTATTTTTATTGTGCAAGTAAACTGCTGGTGTTAATGGTCGTGGTTTTCTTTTGTTCTGTTTTGTTTTGTTTTCATTCTGGCACTTGGATTCCAAAATAAAACAGAAGTAGCCATGAATATTGATCAAGTTTTCATTATCCACTACATCTAACATTATACCCAAGTTGCTTTTGTTAAAAAAACTGTGGTACTTGAAAGCATTTTTGGCTACTTCCTGGCTCCTCTAAAACAAAACAAATAGATCGCTTATTCCACACAAGTTACTATACTCTATAGATAAAGCTATATGAGGTACAAAAAGAATAAAAAGGCGCAAGTACCACCATGTTCAAAGCAAAAAGTATTTTGGTAAGTAACTTTTTAAAAACATTAAATTCAAGTAGCCCCTACTTACTCACCAGCACCACCAAGATGGAGCCATTCAAGTCATGACTAATCACTTAACTCCAGGCAAGTTCATTCACATCAAAGGAAAGAAACCAAACACAAAGACCTAGTATGTCGTAAGCATCACACTGGAGCTGGGCAAACACAGCTTCTTCTCTAAAGTTTGGGGAATTTGTCTGGACTTTTGCATTTCTGAATCAAAGCAAGAAGAGAAGAGAGTGCACAAAAGACAAATAATCCCCAGGGAGGTATGACACCTGTAGTCCCTAGTCTAAGAAACATCAAAAGTATATTAAACAGAAATATCACCGTGGCAACAGGGGAGTTTGAAGGAACCTCAGAATACGTTGTGGCTTGTTACAGTCTCCTCCCGAGGGCACTGCTCAGGTTTGTGAGCAACACGGGTCCAGCTCTTCAAAAGAAGGAAAGAACTGAGCCCAGGTCTCCCGTACTGTGGGTGAGTGCTGAAGTCACTGGGCTTTAGGGTAAAATAAGGAAAGCACCTCCCTTCTCTTCCTGAAGCTTTGTGAACTTCTGTGCTTTGCTTTCATTATATATATTAAAAAAATGGAATAGTATTATTGGGGGTTAAAGGACCCAGGAGTACTGGTAGATCACAAGCTGAACATGACCCAGGCTGGTGCTCTTGCATCGATAAAGGCAGATGGTGTTGTAGGCTGCCTCAGTAAGTCTGCAGCCAGCAGACCAAAGGACATGGTAATTCCACTCTGCTCAGCACTTACTAGGCCATTTCTGGAATACTATGTCCAGCCTGGGTGCTTCTAGCTCAAAAGACATTTAAAAATTGGAGAGGGTCTAGCAGAGGGCCATCAGGATGATCAGAGGACTGGAGAACTTGACAGCGGAAAAAGGCTGAAAGAATTGGGTTTGTTCAGAAGAAGAGACAACTAGGGGTTGAACACAGCCATCCAACACTTAAATGGTTGTTACAGAGAAGATGGAGATTGTCTTCAGAAAGATGCCTAGTGATGAGGCAATAGGCACAAGCTGCTTCAGGGTAATTCCATCCAGGTATAAGAAGAAATTCTTCAACATGAGAGCAACCAAACTTTGAACAGGTTGCTCAGAAAAGTGGGGAAGCTCCCTGGAAATCACTGGCCTTGAGAGGCCCTTGATCCTCTCATCTAAGGTCCTGCTTTCAACAGGAGCTTGGAGCAGATGATCTCCAGTGCTCCCTTCCAACCTGGGCTTTTCTGTGTCATTCTGTAACTATCAAGGTTTTTTTCTGACTAGAAAACATAAACCAAACAAAATGCTACTAGAAATACCTAATTTTCAGTTAGGTCTCCATACTGAAAAGCAAACTTGCCGTGTAGCTTTAGTTCGGTTTCATCAATGCACTACCTTTCCATTCACCTTCTCTGAGGACCTTCTAAGACATTGCTATGTACTGTCAGTAAACACACAGAGAGACATTTATCTGACTTTTGATATCTTGTATGTTATGCCTCAAATTGTTGATAGGCATTTATTCAATGCAATTATATTTATTTACAAACCGTGTATACTATGTGCTGTTTCCCCAAACACAGTGGGAAGCAAACAGCAGGACTCACAGTTTCTCTACTCACATTTCAAGCACCTCTTTCTCAGGGTCATGTTGCAAGTGGTCCTCAGGCTGATGGGCTTCCTTGCTCCCTTTTCTGTGCATTTCCATAGTGCTCCTGCCCCTTGCACACTTCCACACAACCACAATAAAACTGATCCCATTATTTTCAGGACATCAAAAAAATTCCCCAGGTGGTCTGGCTAAGGCCTTACCATGCCTAGCACACAGCCTGCTCTGGAGAGAACAGCTGAAGACTGGAAACTATTATTAAGTAAAAGGAAATTTAAATATTATGTTTCAGTTTCCTTGCACAGAAGGCCTGGAACAGCTTCAGAGTGACAGGGTACAACTGCAAAAACACACATGCCTGTAAAACACTTACCTAACCCCTGCATGCCAGTGATTGCCATGTCAGCACTATGCAAAAACCTCTGTATTTCTACATTAATTACGAACCAGATAACTTAGAGTTCTACTGGTAGCCAAAACCAGACTCATCTTCCAATGGCAATGTTTTAAGAACGAGCTCACAGGAAAGACTTTTTGGACGTATTCTACTCCCTATCTTGTGTGAATATACTGGGTGAATATACAGGGCCGTGATTTGATGAAAACAAAAAATCAGTACCAGGAAATATTACAGATGAAAAATCGGCAAAGTAGGAACTAAAGAAAATGGCACCACCATGCTACCTTGTAACCCACTTCACTTTAATTCATGCCACATGACAAATGTATAGTTTATTAAAGATAAATTTGGCTATATATGTTGGAATGAAAAGTAAACAATATTTACAAAACTGCAGATGGTATTTTCAACTCTAAAAGAAATCTTAGCAGATAAAAAGAATATGAAGCAGGAGAGCAGCACTACCATTGCACACAACACTACCCTGGGCAAAATAAAATATTCTGGTTATCAGGTGATACCTTGCTGTATCCCTCTAATAAGCCTGCCTTGGAAAAGCATAATATCCAATGGAAGCCTTTATAAGGCATCTGTCCTAAAAGGTCTGTGACAAGAAATATGAAAAATAAAAATTTTGGTACAGGCAAAAGATTCACCCGCAGGTCTTCCTCCATGCTTGAAAAACAGAAAGGAGAGAGCACACTTTTGTTCAGCTCACGCTGTAATTCTCTAATTAGTAATACTGTTGCTGACAGCCTTGATGTCTTTACTTAAGGATGTTTGAAAACTTGAAAGAAACTACAGGAAAAACTGGTGATACACAAATCTTGCCTTACGGTTAGAAACTAAAGTACCTCAGTGAGATTTGCCTAACAACAAAAGAGGGCTGAGATGCCTTGATCCCAGCCTTTAAGTATTTTCACTGAATAATGCCCAGTGCTAAGGGCTTTTTTAATCCAGCAAAGATTCAACAAGTTAAGTCAAAGCTAAATTCAGACCACAAATAAAACACTTCACCCAAACAGTGAGTGTTGGTATAGATGTGGTGGACTCTTTGTTCTCTGAACTCTTTAAATATGAACTAGACATCTTTCTAATGAAGCTCACCTTGAAATAATGGTCTTCAAGCAAGACTTACAGAGTGATGCTCTCTGGTCAGTGCTAAGGTTGGACTACATTACGTCACCAAAATGATTGGGCTCTTCTTGTCTTAAAAGTCTATACGGCAATTACATTGAGACATGCTTCTAATTCACTCCAAGCACATTTTGTAAATAATTATTAAAGTGTTACAACACCCTTACTGACATATTGAGAGTTATTTTTGTGTAATTGGGCTACTTTTGTAGAGAACATTTTGACTACTGTCCTAAGACTCACATATGTAACGAATTACAATTTAACTGGGATACAGGAAAATTCACATATAGAAATTCAATGGCTGATCTGCTCAGTGCTAGCTGCAGAGATCCCACAGCGACTAAAAAGTATTCAAGTAATTCTCCAGTGCCGTATCTGCCTGAAACCCCAGCTGCTCTTTATGAGAGCTAAGAATCTCTAATATTCTACCAGTGTTTAGCTATTGGGTGTATTAGTTTATGAGGCTCAGCAAAGAATAGATCCTGTTTATTAACCTTTCACTAAACCCCTCACAAACTCAAACACTGGTGAGAGAATAAGAACAAAACCGCACATGAATGTTATCAGGAAATGTATATATTTATTACTTTCCGATATCCCCAGCACTTGACAGTCTACTTGATAACCATTGAATTTTCATTACTTTCATTGATTTGATCAACTCCTTTTAGTTCAGAACATGAATGAGCTGAAAAGTGAAGAGCCAAAATAAAATTCCCTTTCATAAAGCATTTGTCTTCATACAGAATTCACCAACATAATTACACCCCTAAAGTTCTGATGGTGTAACTCCCCATGTGGACACTTGAATTATACAGGCATTCATGCAAGATTAAAAAGCATCCACAAGGCATAATTATACTACTACAGTCTCTGGTAAATTCCCTCATATAAAGAAGACCTTTCAACATTGAAAAGAGAGGTTATTTGGAAGAAAAAAAAAAGAAAAAAGAAAGAAAAAAGCATCCTTTGATTTCTAATGTAGAAATTTTATGAGGTTTTCCGCTTTCAGTTATAACATACTATAGAAGCATGCACACACAAAAAAAAAAAAGATTACAAATATGAAAACAAAGGTTCCTCAGATGATTCATTCTAATTGACCTCTATCAAAGCACATTGACCCAAAATGGTATCACAATTTCTCAAGGATATTTACCAAGGTAGGGAATTTTTAAAAATCTAGGTAATTTTCTCTTTTAATATCATGGGTACAATTGATTTGTGGTATATGTGATCATCAACTCTACAAAGTAGCTTCTATAAGCTATACTTAAGCAGCAAACTGTGCCACTGCATAAAAATGGATCTGAGCTCTCAATACCACAATGAGAGGAAATGACAGAATTACAGTAGGTTTTGTATTCTCTCTTTGTATAAAAGATGAACATAACAGGTCTGATCTTACTCTAGTTCCTTCACCTTGCAGTTATGCGGTTAGAAAGCATGACTTCTAGTGCTCAGAGTAAGATTAAACTTACGAAAAAGCAAAACATATGAAGGTAGAGGAGTTACCAATTAAGGCATCTAAGCAACCATAATTCTTTTAAATAAAATTGTGCATAAAGGGTTAAAAAAAAAGAGTCTGCAGAAATAAACTAAATTTAACTCTACATTTCTCTCAGGTTTTCATTATAGGAGAAATTAAGGTTGTCTGGATTACTTTAACCATGTGTTCTCTTTTTTCATGTATTTCATTTTATTGAAGTGCAGTATTTTCACTACATTTCCTAGGTTTCAATTATTTTTTGGATAGCTAATGCAATTCTAAAATATTTTAACATGAATATTCTAATACATTCAGCTTTTACATAGTTTCTTGGCAGGGATTTTTCTTGGTTTTCTTTTCTTTACAATTATTAAAAATGTTATACATGAGCACTAAGAAAAAACCATACAGATAGCATGGTTTTAGTAATCAAAATATACAGGGTGAAACTGGCATACTGCTTTTCAGTGTCTTCGCATCTTCATAAAGCACAAATGGTCAAAAGTGATGAAGCTTAACATTGATTTACAATTGATCATTGGATCAGAGATGTAAACTATTTTAAGAGGACTCAAGACTTCTTGTTTCTAAGTCCCAACTAGAGCTAGGCATATTTAGAAGGAGAAAGGAGACCACCAGGAAAATAAGCGAAAGCTCCAGTATCAGTCACCCTTCACTGTTCAGAAATGTAACTCAGTAAGTTAAAAGAAAAAAAGAAAAAAAAAAAAAAGAAAAAAAGAAAGCCAAGGGTGGGGAAGGTAGCTGGGACACAACTGAAAAACTGCCAAGTGTGGAGAGAGCATTCATTTGCTGTATGGCAGAGCTGAGTCCAACTGTGTTGCCTCCAGGCCTGCCTCTTTGACCTCCCAGCGGCACGGCTTCATCGCCAGGCCAGCCCCATCGGCACTGCCACGGGGGCTGGAGCGTTTCAGAAAAGATGCTGCGTGCCCGCGCTAACCGGGAAGGAGAGGATCCCACCCTCCAGTGCCCTAACAGCTCCTCACTGCCTGAGCTCAGATATCGCAACTGCCAGCCTTAGAGCTGTTGACCCAACCTTGGTTACTGGATATAGAGTCATAATTAAACACAATGATATGGTTAATGGTTTTCTTAATTTTAATCTGTATTTCTTAAATTCTGGCCTGTACATAAAAGTTTTATTAATTTTAGTTCTATGGTGAGTCTGAAGGGCCTGTACTGCTAATTTCTGAGATAATTCCATATTAATTAAAGCAGAAAATTTCTTACAGAATCTGTTGAAAATAATTTTATTGAAACAGCGGGTGGTGCTGTAAAATTAGTGAACATCCATCTTACACTCAAAGAGGAAATAAGGTCAAGTACAAGAGAATATATTTTCCCATATAAAACAGACAAGTTGCCTTTGCTTTTAGTACAACACAGAAGGGGAATCTGCTCCTCTATCACCTTTCAGAGGTTTAATAGGTAAACTTTAATAAATCTTCTTGCAGCAATTTAAAGCACTTATTTTAACAGCCTGTTGAGGTACAAACACATACTTCTTCTGTTTAACCTGCTATGTGGTCTGTATACTCCCGCAGAGGGGCAGACCTAGCTACAGACACATGCTTGCTTCCTCCTGCTGCATCTGCGATAGGGGCTACCTACAGCATTCAATGATCAATGAAGTCTATTTCTAAGCCTCCTTGCTCAAAAATTTCCAGTCTCCTTAGGTCTCCTACACTGTCTCCTAAATATGGTCAGACTACAGTATGCAGCCCCTCAGAGCAGATGATTCCAACACTGGAAGCAGTTATTCTTAGCACAAGTCAGTTACACGAGTTTCTGGAGACCTATCCAATGATCACTGAGATCCTTAGAACTTCTGGGAGCCTCCTACGCCACAACATTCAGGTACATAAATATACACTGAACATGTGTGCAACTAGTAGAGATGTCTCACGCATTCTTTAAAGCAGAACCCCAGCTTACCCCCAGAGCTGTGAACAACACCTTGATGTTTGGCAAACAGCGGCAGCTGCATCTGTACTGTAGGTAGAAATGAAGATGAGAAAATCCTGTCTTCTGACTACAGCAGCACACACTGCTGGATAAACTCTTCTGCACACAGCACATAGGAAAAAAACAGCAGTAAAACCTTAGTATTCCCTATCCTTGGAATAATTTTGGTTTATGTCCTAGTAATATAACCAAATTAACCAGCCATATTATAAGGACTGATAAAAATGATGCTATCTGATACATGACTGCACCAGCAACAACACAAGCTTTAAAATCCTACAAAACATTTTGAGAATTAAACAGAGATTGACAGTATCTCTATTTTGTAGTGCCAACTTTTTCAACACTTCACATTTGTCATGAAACATATGACGGTGTTGGCAGCAGTTTCCCTTTGTGAAAGTCACTGCCTAAACAAAGAACTAGATATGGTCTCATCCTCAACAAATTTGAAGTGTATTTGCTCCGCTGGTGAATTATTGCTCTCCTGGACAGGAGGTGGAAAGCGTGCAGGATTCTGCAGCACACAGAAAATAAGCTCTTCACAGTTTTGTAGGCTGTACACAGGGAACCATTCTATCACTTTTCAGCAACTCCAGCTTACATTATATCTACAGACTTAGAGTAAGATGAGATAGTCACAGTATTTAAACCTTCAAACAATCTATGCTGCAAATCTGCCAGGCTCCTGTTCCTCAGAATGTTTCATCTAAGCTAAAAATTATCAGTTCAGAGGGATAAGAGCACAGAGGTATACAGCTGACTGTAACGCATTCCACCAGACAGCCTTTATGAATTTTTTAGCTGAGCTTTCTTCTGTCCTTGTTGTTCTTGCCAACCACATTCAGAACATTTTAGAGACAATAGCAACTCCCCAGAGTTTTACATGCACTGTTCAATCCCCAACAATACATATATATATATATATATATATATATATATATATCTCCTTTTTCTAACCTGAGTTTCATCTCATCTTTTCCTTCATCCTAAATTACAATTTACATCCAGAACTTGCACTGCATAGCTGAGAAACTAGCAGAAAATGCCACATTCAATTAGCACAGCAGAAGCAGCAAACTAGAAATACAATTTCATTCACTTTAATTCACTAGTTGGTTGCCATAAATATTCGTCTGTAAAACATGGAATTCTGAATACTCCACAGACATTATTTTTCTTTCATGAAGATGTTTGTTTACTTTGGCAGCGATTCTCTTGGGAGAAACTCTAATGACTTCCACTACCAAAAAAACTCAAAAACAAAAAAGAAACAGAAACTGCCACTAGCAAGCAAGAAAATATTAGTCTAATGGGCTGGTTAAACTCCAGGGCAAAAAGGAGAAAAAACAGAGTAAATCACTGCTTTGCATTCTTGTGACCAGAACCCATATCCTTCAAGTCCAGCAGGCAGCTTAGCTCTCGTGATGGAAGTTGGGCTTTGAATAAAGGAAGAAAACTGCCCACCCCCAGTGAATTTTTAGATTTTTATCTTTAAAAACAAACAAAAGCATAAGACGGGTATGGGAAGAACAGAATAAAGCAAAGTATCTCAGTCCCTGGTGTTAAATTTTCCCATTGCTTTTAATTTCATTCCAACACACAGTGATCTAACAAAGGTTTATATCCTAATTTTCTTTAATATTTTTAATGAGAAAAAAACAAAAAGAAAAAAGGTAAGCTTCTGTGACTCAAGAAGACTGCTCACTGCTGAAAAAGACTTGCCTACTTCTTTCCTAAGAATGCATTATAATTATTTTCACTGTTTAAAAAAATCAAGAACAGAAAAACAGTAAATGAAACATGATATAATTCTTCAGACCTCTTTTTCCTGTGAAATGTCAAAACTCATCATCTGTGTTTCTGTAAGAATAACCTGCAGTCACAGACTGTTTTCCATGTTTCCATGAGAGGAAAAGGTCATTAACAAAAACCAGCTTTAAGGTTAAGGGGAAGCAGCTCTAGTAAAAGTACGTGAATCGTGTATTTTTGTTGCCAGTTAGAACAATGTGCTGTTCCTGGAATGCACAGGCAAGCCCATTTCAAAGCTTCAGCTGAGGAACGAAGCAGGCACATGTCACAGACCACGGGACAGCAGATATTGTGTACTTCCCCCAACAGCCTGATCACAGGGAAGACCCAGACACATCTCTTAGCAGAGCCCTTGGGACTAGTGCAGGACAGACAGAACTACCTACACACAGAGTGCTGAAAAAGAGTCCAGGAGGAGGAGAAGATGTGCAAAGAGAGAAGGAAAAGCAAAATAGTAAAGAGACAACAAGCAACTGATATAAAACCCACTGATTTTCTTGGAGCTGTAGAGCCTTGGAAGAGGGGTCAAACGGAGCAGTAAATCACTGTAAATGGTGAAAGGACTATAAATATTATGGGCTGTAGAAAGAACAATTTGTTGCATTACAAGCAGCCAATGAGTCTCTGTGCTGAGCCACTCCACAAGAAAACTTTTTTTTTTTTTTTAAATCAGTACTATGTGTAGCCACATTTACTTTTAACTGTAACATGCAAAAAATCACCAGAAAAGCTGCTTTTAGTAATGGAATGAAAGCAAAGATAATTTTCACGTGTACATGTTATTTGCAGCCCATACTCAAAATCCCAGTCAGGGTGATTTTCCAACTAGCTAATAGGAGGAAAATAGATTCTGCAGCAGTCAGAATTATTGGGGTTTTTATATGTTAGGCTCCTGATATTCTGGTGTTCATGTTACTTTACAAAATTAAGAAGCACTGAAGTAACTCTGCATGCACATAAAAGTCCATATATGGCATCTATATTTTTATCAGTTTCATAATTGATGATATGTTCCCAAAAACCCTGACACTTGTTTAGTGGTGTCTGAGTAGGAAAAGAGATGGATACTACCCGAGAACATACACTTTTTAAAGAAGCTAAACCCACAGAGCGCTCTGAAGCAGACACCATCTCAGCAGACACAATCCCTTTCAGCTCTCCTAAGTGCTAAAGATTTTTGCTCAAGCAGAAAAATAGAATGGTGGGCCAAAATCCTTTCTCATATAATAATATCCTGTCATAATGCTATCCAACAGCAGGTGTTACTCTCTTGGGTTTATAAAAAGGAAAGAACTGTGCATGGTAATTTCTAGAAGAGATTATAACTGTTCAGGGGCAAAATTCAGGACCCACTGCCTTGATGATCCCTTTCATGTCACCCAAATGGCAGCAAGGAGAGCTGCTTAGTAATCCTTACAGTTTATCTGATTTGTCTTTATATAGTGTTATTTTATATAATTGATTGTGATTTGTCTTTGTGTTTTCCGTTCTATAGCATTGCTGGTTCAGTTTGCCACACAAAATTTAGCACACAGTGGATGATGGAGATCACAAGACAAATAAGATGGTCATTGGCTTTCCAGCACTGACAAACCTAGGAGAGTTGTCAGCCCCAGCTCTGCCACAGGCCTCCGAGGTGAAGTTGATGCCTGGCACGTTTGTTGCAATGAACACACAGAAGCAGGTTGATTAATGGCCACAAGAACCATAACTTAGGTATATTTGGTTTTACCATACTGACAGCTTGTTTTGGAACATCTGTTTTTTTCAATTTACATATTATATGTAGAGCAATGTTGCATATGGCTTGGCATTTGCTTCTCATAACATTTGTTGTCTAGTCTCAGCAACTTGTCCCAGCTCTGTGACCCTCTGGCTTCCTCAAGTCATTCAGATGAGGAGCTCTGCCGGTGTGCTCTGTTCTTCAGGCCCAAGCATATGGTCATTTTGCAATGACAATCGGGGGATATGGAGTCCAAGTCCAAGCATCCCAGTATCCCTAAGGTCTGGAAAGGCAAATCTAGGAAGTTCCTGAGTTGCAAATGGTTCAGGTAACTGAAGGAAGCATTATACATGCTTAGCCTGTCCTTACAGATTTATTTTATTTAGGCATCTATTTTCAGACACTATTACCTTCCTAGTAGCCCCACCCAAAAAAGCTCTCTAACCTTTCCTGGAAAGGGGCAGCTAAGGCAAAAGAAAGCAGGAAGGAATCAAGTGATTACCAGGGAGAAAAAACATTAAAGCAAGAGGGTGCAAAGGCCAAATGGTCAAAAATCAAGAAATTGGGAACTGGAGAGGGAAAACAAACAGCGACAAGGACAAGACTCAGCACTTCTTGATGGCTCCAACGTGCCAGTTAAGAGACTTGATTTGGTGGAAGAGAAGCCAGAATTTGTGGCCCCAGCATACACGAAAGGGTCTCGTATCAGAGGCAGAAGAGACAGGATATACAGTCCAAAGGATTCTTGGTTTGACTTGGTACAGCTGTTCTTGCCTCTGTCAGAGCCAAGATGCATATGCCGCAAGACCAAGGAGCACAAAACACCTCCTGGATTCTGCAGCAAGATATAGCCACAAGCTTTCCTCATAATCAGCAGAGATATCAAGTTTCTCTCTCTGAAGGTACCTGCATTACAGTAGGATGAATCATCCTTTGATAGCACCTGCCTTGTGTTTGTAGAAGATTCAGCAGCTAATGCAGAGCAGACGCTTACTTTTTACATGGTTAAAAATAGATGAGATTCACCTCATGAAAGTTATTTTAATAAACATGCATGATTGGGGTAGGTAGTTACCATGGTAGAGATAAGCTGTCACAGAAGATGTGAGTACTCCTGTCTTTCAGTCAATTTAAAAAGAGTACTCAGACACCACGATAGCTGTTCTGAAGGAAGAATTGTTAGCAGGTGGGGGGCAGAGAAGCTGATCACTTACAAAAAAACCCAACTAAATGAGTTCCTACTACCTCTGTAGAAACAGGCAGCTCCTTACAGGAGAGACACAATGCAGCATTGCTTCCACCCTTGATAGATGCCTGAGAACGCCTCAGGTAGAGGACAGCTTCTGTTCAGGCTTGCACAGAACCAAACGTCAGGCGTTCGACACGAACGCAAAGGGAAGCCAGATGCTACCAGTTCTGCAGCTCACAAAACTAATGTTTACGAGGACCGTGCTGTGAAGCAACTCAGTACTCGGAGAGGAACCATTACTCGTCCGGCAACATACACTCAGCACGTGATCACCTGTAGGGCCTTGGTCTGCAATCTGTTTTTTACCACTTTTAAGACAGACATCTGCAGAGTTCTCGAAACAGATGCCAAAATAATGAATAATTCTGGAATACTAAGCCATAATACAGCAAAGATAAATAGGTATCAATTATTCCTCTATGCTTCAAATGTATTTTCATCTTAACCCTGCAAGATGGCACGGATACCCCAATACATACACCCACACAGGTTCACAAGCACCCAGAGATGATTGCAGATGCTGAACCATTTTTTTCCCCTCTACTTTATATGCATATAACAAACACATACAGATTTAACAAATAAGAATTGTTACACTGGGTCAGACCAAAGGTCCATTGGCCAAATGGAAAGCAACCATCCAGTCTGTGACAGCGGCCACTAATGGATGCCGAGAGAAAAGTACAATAGGTCAAGCATATAATGACACTTCCCCAATGTACTCTCACATTCAACAGCCATGTATTATATTAATTCTCTCAGTGCTGAACTGCAGCTTTCGGAGAGCACAAAGGGAGCTCTCTTATTTTAGTGTTTTCAGGGATATCTGTATCTATAGCAGCATTACATCTATAGTTGCCAACTATTTATTTGTCTGCACTGAACAGTTGCCAAGAGCTGTGCTTCCAGGACACTTAGCCCACCCAAAGGTGTGCTTCCCCACCCTTAACACTATCTGCTCAGGAAACACCTCGGAAGGCACCACCACGTGCCACTGCACCTTAGTATGGGCTTGATCTGAGCTCCTGGGGGTCTCTGAGGAGCCCAGCGAGTGAGCGGTCATGCTTTGATGGCGGGATCTTGGTGGAGAGGAAGGGGTGACTGATCGACCCAGCCTCACCCGGCATCTCTGACACTCTCCCTGGCACCACGGGACAATGAGTGCCGGAGTCGGGGAGAGAGACCCCACCACAGAGGGAACGGGAGGCCACAGCTGTGTCAGCCAGGGCCTACCCCTCAAGCTCCACAAGGGCCGAGCAGCTGTGGACAACGTGCACCCGCAGCAGCCCCGCAGGCGGGTTCGGGCGGGCGCACCCTGAGGGAACGCCGCGGGGAGGGGGCGGGGCCCGGGGCGGGGCTCCCCGGCTGGGCCTCGACACCCGCCCGTCTCGTGCCGCCGCGCTCGTGCCCCGCCGCGCTCGTGCCCCACCCCGCTCCGCCCGCCCGCCCGTCTGTGGCGCGCGGCCCTGCGTCAATGCAAATAAGCGGCGCGCGAGGAGAGAGGGCGGGGCGACCCTCCTCCCTGAACGGGCGCCTGACGGGATCGCAGGCAGCGGAAGAAACCACCATCCCGCCTCCCCCCACCCTGTCAGCGGAGATAAAAGCCGGTGTCAGCCGCTGCCGCAAAACGAAATAAAATCATTTTATGTCAGGTATTTCCGCCTGAGGGTGGAGACATCGCCGAAGCTCAGTGAGTGCCTTGCTCGCTCAAAAGGCCTGCAGATCTTCAGGGCGTTCTTTAAAGGCTGTCACCCCCCTTCCGCTTAAGTGGCGGCGCTCACCCGGCGCCTCGGCGCCGTGCGCGAGGCCGTTGGTCAGTGCGAGCCACCCCACCCCGCCCCGAGATCAGCGCCAGGGACGGGGGAAGGGGGAGGGGCTCCCGGCCTAAGGTATTATTCATGAGGGGGCGGGGCTGCCTAGTATTACCAAGGTCGGCCGGGCGGGCGAAGGGGGTGGGGCCGTGACGTCCCTATGACGAATGTTCCGGCATTCTTAAGGGCGGTGCAGCCGGCTCCGAGCCGGCAGTGGGGGCGGGGGGTCGAGCCGAGCACCTCTGCGTAAAGTGGGGCCGCCTGCGTGTGGGGGTGTGGGTGACCGGCCGGCCTCCCCGCCAGTGCCAGGCCTGGGGCCGCCCAGCTTTTTCCCTGCGCTACGGTGTAGCGGCGGGGGAGGCCGGGCCGGAGGAGTTACTGTGGAGCGGGTGGGGGAAGAACGACCTGTCCGGGGTATTTGTGATCATCCCGCGGATTAGTGTGGGTGCGACTGTGGGCGGGAAGGGCCGACCCTCCGGGGGTCGCGGTAGGTTAGGAGGGGAAAAAAAAATAAAAAGCCCTGCTAAAACCAGGAGTATTTACTATCAAAAGGCTCCGATAGTTTTACAGCCAGTAGAGTGGAAATGATGGCGAAGAAAAGGGCTTTATTCTAGAAAGTGGCTATTTTTTTGGTTTATTTAGCGGTTTGCGATAGGCGGGTGTTTAACCCCCCCCTCCCCCGCTCCCCCCGAAGGTTATTAATTATCTTTGTCTCCTCAGACTCCCGGGCGGGGAGCGCACCCCTCCGCCGAGCCGCTGTCAGGGGAGTCCCCTCTGCTGCATGGGGGATCGCGGCCTCGGGCTCCCACAGACGGCCCCTTCCAGCCCACCGCTGGGTGTAGGAGGCGCTGGCTCCACCGGCTCCTTCTCCTCCCTGGCAGCGGCGGCGGCCGCTTCTCGTTCCTCCTCCTGCCCCTTCTCACCCGCTGTAACCGGTTCCTCCGGCAGCGGGTCCGGTGGGTCGTCACCGCCGCCGCCCTCTCTCATCCCCTCAGCGGCCGCTGCTGCGCATCATCAAACCATGCAGGATGAGCTGCTCCTGGGGGTGACACAGCAGCAGCAGCCAGGCAGTGAGAGGCTGGGCGGCAGCCCCGCATCAGGACACCCCCCTCTCGGCCACCCCTCCTCTGACTTTAAACCCAGTCTCAGCCCCCACCAGGATTTAAACAAGCAGCAACCGCAGCAGCAACAGCCGCCGCCTCCTCAGCTGAGCCAGAAGAGGAAAGAGTTTAAGCAGCAGCAGCAGCTCAGCAGCCCAGCCCAGCTCGGCAGCAGCCACCCCCTGAATAACCACCACCCCCCAGACTATCATCACCACCCCCCTCAGCAGCAGCAGCAGTTCAGCCACCCCACTGACAAGTACCAGCAGCAGGAGCACAGGCAACAGCAGCAGCTCCAGCTCCTCAGCGCTCACCCCCCGGAGCCGCCGCGGACGGGGGACTACCCGCACCACCGGCCCCTCAGCCCCGCCGAGCACAAGGGCGGCGCGGACAGGGGGGGTTCAGAGCGGCTCGCCCCTTCCTGCCCGGGGGGATCGGTGTCCGCCGACCCCAATGTGGGGGTGGCGGCCGCCTCCTGCGTGAATCCGCCTCCGTCTCCTCCTCATCTGCAGGCGAGAGCCAAGCTGCCCCCCATGGAGTCCCCCCCGAACAGCCACTTGCTGGGCAGCCCCGGGAACCTCCTGCCCGGCGGGCTAGGCTCTGGCTTCAGCAGCCTGCAGAGCCCGGAGATCCCCAGCCCCCATCACCAGAGCGGGGGCGGCTCCTCCTCGGCGGCTTCCCCTCCTCCTCCGCCGCTGCCCGGCTTCGGCACCCCCTGGTCGGTGCAGACCTCGTCGCCGCCTCCGCAGCAGACGCAGCAGCCTCCGGTCTCCAGCGGCGGCGGGCAGATCAGCGCGATGCCGCCCCCGAGCCCGGAATCCGAGACCAGCTTCTACCCGGGGATCCCGTCATCGATCAACCCCGCTTTCTTCCAGAGCTTCTCGCCGGTGTCTCCTCACAACCCCTGCGCCGGGCCCTTCAGCAGCCCGTTCTCGGCCGCCGCCGCACCCCCGCCGCCGCCGCAGATGAATTTACCTCAGCAGCAGCAGCAGCAGCAACAGCAGAACCGGAGATCCCCTGTGAGCCCCCAGCTCCAGCACCAACACCAGGCAGCGGCCGCCGCCGCTGCTTTCCTGCAGCAGAGAAACTCCTACAACCACCACCAGGTATGGGGCGGCCGGGCCGCGCCGGGGCGACCGGGAGCCCGGGCGAGCCGGCTCTGGAAGGGAGCCCGGGGCGGAGAGGGGGAGACCGGGGCGGGGGCCGGGAGGAGGACGCAGGGACGTGAGGGGAGGCTCCGCTCCCCGCCTTTCGCCAGCTGCGAGACCGGGAAGTTTCTCTCTCTCCGCTGTCGGCGCCGGGCGAGGCTGCGTGGCGGTGACAGCCCGGCGAGACGGCGGAGGCAGGGCGGGGCTCGGCCGCGGCCGCCCTGCCGCGCTCGGTGGGCTGAAGGCCGGTGGTGGCCGGCGGGCGGGCAGTGCGCTGCGCGGAGCCGGGGCCGAAGGTGGCCGGCGGGGTCGGGCCGGGAGGCTGTTGGCAGCGGCCCGCCCCACGCCCGGCCGGTGCTCCCCGCCCGTTCCGGGTGGCAGGTGGCGGGGCGGCCGCGGCCGCTGGGCAGTGACCGGCCCTGCTCCGTGCGCCGTCGGTTACCCAGGGACGTCGTTTATTTTCGGGATAGGAGCAGGGGCTTTCCTCTTACAAAAGAGGGTCCGCGGTCCTTTTCCTCTCGAGAAGGACTTTCCTCGTGAAAATCTCCCCCTTGCCCCCCCGCAGCCGACCGTAGCGAGCGCGGTGTCCCCGGAACAATGAGCCTGACAGCTCCGGCCGGCGCCGCCGGTCCCGCCTCTCCGGGGAGCCCCTTCCCTGGCCTCGGAGCTGCCCTGGCACCCCCTGGGCCTGCTCGGCTGGATGGGCAGGAGTCACCGAAAGTAGGTTCAGATAGGAAAGCTGTCCGCGGTGTCGCGTTTTCAGAGGTTTTGCCCGAAATTCCCTGAATTTGTATCCAAGGACAGCGCTGTGTTTCGGTTGGCCATAGTTCTGCTGCCGATTTTAATCAAGCGGCGTAACGATCCCGTGTTAAAATGGAAGTTTACCTTTCTTCCTGGATCAAAATGTTAATTGTAAGAAATCGGAGAAAAGCGGATGCACGTAAATATTCCTTGCCAGTGTATTGTAGCTGCATCGGCCTTATTTTAATTTTTCTTTCATTCTAGTATTAAATCCTGACAGTTTCAGTCGTTAGCGCTGGATTTGTGAAGCATTTGTATCAGAACTGGGGTTTCACATTAAGTATGCCTGGCCAAGAACTGATTGGGATGCATGATGATTAGGAGCTAGGTGTCCTTAACATCTATAATGTTCCTCTTCAAACAAATTCCAAAGCAATTCTCCAACAGTGAGGTGTACAGGAATTTTCTCTCAGTTACAAGTTGTAGGTAAACAGTGCCATGACAGCATAGCTAGCAATATTAGAGGCTTGTTAACATTATCTCTTAAGGTTTGTTTCACAATAGAGTGCCTGCCTCTCCCAAAATTCCAAGCAAAGTATACAAGTTTTACAACATAATTATCTATAATTATATAGAATGGGATGTTTTCCTGATTACTTGACCAAAAATGGCTTTAGTGGGTTGGTTTGTTTGTTTGTTTTGGGGGGGAGGTGAGGGGGTGTAATAATTTTATCTTCCCGTCTTCAGAAAGTTCCATTTTATCTAATACATAACACATTGACATGTTTTAAATTTTTAAGTTATTAGAATTACAAGCTGAGGGTTGCTTGCAGCTAGGCTTTGAGATAAAAGTACCATGTTTTGACTTAATGGAAGAACTGAATTTAGAATATCCCACACAGACACCGTTCTGTGTTTGAGGAGATGCCTTTCCAAGAACAGTCAGATTTGAGAACGCTGAAGATAAATACCGTTCTTCACTGTCAGTCAGGCTCAGTGGGTCCACCTCTTGGTAGTATGACAACCACTATAGGTCACTTTTTAGCACAAGTTGTAGTTTAGGAATAAAAACTTCTCATCCTGTAAAATCTTCCCTCTAAAGATTCCTTATATTTTCATATTGAGGACCATAGTGCACTTGTTAGATACAGAAATAGTTTATACCACATCTAAATAGAAAAAAAAAAATCCTCAAAAAACCCTCCAGATTCCACTCTGCAGAATTCCACAGATAGTCTGCTTCATTACTCGAGAAATGCTTGAGCAGTGGCTTCAGAATAATGCATTTTAATGTGGAAATGTTAAGATAACTCCTTCAAACAGATTCTCTGTACAGTAATCAGTGCTCTTTTTGCTCTTTTATGGTAATACTGAGACAGTGATACTTAAAATATTGGGGGAAAAATTAATCTGCCATCTGAATTTTAATTTTTAAACTTTTAATTACTGTAGTGGGATACGACTACTCACTGAGTAGAAATAATTATTAACAGTAGAAAAATAATTATTATTAACATTAATTTAAAAAATTGACTTCTTTGAAATTCTTGTTTTATTTTTTCCAGAGATCTCACTATTAATACCAAATAATGTATGTTTAAATGATCTCAGGGTTTTTGTAACATGTTTTTACACCCTGGAATTGTTTTACTGCATAGCTTTAGAGAATGCTGCCAATTACTAAAATCATAATTAAATTGCTTGCACAAGTACTGCGGGTTTTTTGGGGGGATTTATGAGGGAATAGGAATTACGGGTTTTTTTATGATGCTGTGTTAGGCTTCTTCCTTACCTCAGTAATGAATTTATATGTTATCAAGAAAGAGTGGTTTATAGAAATCTCTGCACGTTGATTTCTTGGTGGTTGGTTGTTTGGGGTTTTTGGTGTTTGTTTTTTGTTGTTTTTTTCTTTTTTTCCAAAGTAGAAAAACCTTTCAAGTGTTTTCAAAATAATATAAATGAATCTTTCTTTTTAGCCTCTTCTGAAGCAGTCACCCTGGAGCAATCAGAGCAGCGGCTGGAGCACAGGAAATATATCCTGGGGAGGAATGCATGGCAGAGACCATCGTAGAACTGGAAACATGGGAATTCCAGGAACTATGAACCAGATCTCTCCTTTGAAGAAGCCCTTTTCTGGTAATGTCATAGCTCCTCCTAAATTCACTCGCTCCACTCCATCACTGACACCGAAGTCGTGGATTGAAGATAATGTTTTCCGAACTGACAACAACAGTAATACTCTCCTTCCTTTGCAGGTAAGGATGGTATAAAACTGATGCTTTCATAGTCCTGCACAGCATTTTGGCATCCTTAATTTTAAAGGAGAATTAAGAAGTAGTTACAGCCCTGATACTTGGTTTGAAAATTGTATATTTCTATTTTATTTTTAGTCCTAAATGGCAACTAACCCCAGCATTTTCAATGTATTTAGCAATATGTGATTCTTACAGTTAATTAAGAATATTTACTGTCAAGAAGGATAGAAACTGTAGCCGTTGACATAGCAATAGAGCAAAATATGTTTAATCCAGCAAGTATTTCCTGCCTATAGTAACATTCATATTCTTATAAATCCCTTTAAATCTCCAGATTTTTTTATTCACTTATCCTTGTACATAGGTTTTTCTTACTTTTGTAGATGGCTCTGAGTCTTTGTCATGTTTGTCTTTTACTGGTATTCTAGGCTGACATTTGCATGTTAGTGAGATTTTTTTTTTTCCCCCCTCCACATTCTGTCAACTTTTATGTTATGATTTGGCTGCAAGCCCTGTGATTTAGAAGTATTAAATAGGAGGATATATCTTAGGACTAAAGATCTGAGTTCACCTCCTGAATTTTGCCAGAGACATCTTATGTGACTTTAGGTAAGTCACTTAACTCCAGCCTGAGTTACCTGTTCGTAAAGTATTATTTTTCCCATTTGTGCCTATATTCATTTAGTCACAACATTGTGGAGACCTCTATTTTCAATCCTAATATCAGTTTCCATTCTAACAATTTAAAGTTTTTTAATGTTTTCTTTTTTAAGTTACAAAGAAAGCTTAGGTAACTTATTTTAGAGACTATGTGATTTAAAATGGAAAGCAAATTATTCAATTCTGTACATTCTGTAATTTTCATTATGCCTGTATCAGCTTAGTTTTTTGTTTCCTACTCAGCTACTATATTCCAGCAAAAGTTAAAAATATAATTTGCAGAGAAAATAATTAGAATTTTTCTTTATCTCCACATAAGGCTAGTATAGTTGTTTTTTGTTAGGTTTCACAGAGTAGCCTAGAGTTTCATTTGTTCTAATCGTGACCACATTTGAGCTTGTACAGCTGCATTTGCATCAATTAGCAAGCTAATCCTTATGTAGCTGTAATGGCAAAATGGTGCTTCCTAGGACCAGATTTCCTTCTAGAGTTCCTATTTTTTCTTTCTGTTTTGCTGGTGGAGTTCCATTTGGCACAAGAGGCTGTGTCCTGACTCCATCCAGGTGAATTCTGGTACTTGAAGTATTCTTGAGGCTAGCAGTGACTTTTGGACGTACCTAAATTCTGCTCAACGTATATGCATTGGATCTGAAAACTTGGAGGATGTGCCTGTACTGTAAGACCTGTTCCATTAAGTGGCCAGGCTAGCTGGAATGTCATAATTGCATAATTTTTGTGTGGGTGGAAAGATAGAAAAAAAGGTGCCATTCTTTGTGTATTCAACCTGATCTGTTAAGGAAAACAGATTACAGATAGGTAATGCTCTGCGGTGGAGGGCTCCAAGAATAGTTGAAAGTAAACACTGAAATGTCTCACTAAGATGTTAGCCTAAGGAACAGGGTTAAAAATATTAATGCCGTCATACATTGACACTGCAATGACGTGTATGTTGGAATTTGTACTCAGCTAAGCACAAGTTGTGAATATATTTACTCATTCACTGTGCCTTACAAGTCAGTATGACTTGACTTTGAACTTTCAGAAGCTTCTACAGCAGTCATCTAATACAGATGAACTAATTTTATGTCTAAACAAGAGTCTTGTGCATTCCAACTATTGTCTGAGTTATTCCTATCTAGTAGGGTAGAAAAAAATGCCTTGCAATTTAACTTTATCATAAATTACATTCATGTTTCTGTTTTGGGTGGTTTGATTTTTTTGAAGAGAGAGTGTCAAAGAGAGAAGGTGGGCGCACATAATTGTTGATCTGACCTGTGAGCACCAGAGCCACCAATTAAATAACATGTTTGTCTGCCTATATTTGTGCTGTAGATGTAACTATGCTTAAATCTCCCTTAGATGTATAAAGTCATAGTTGCAGAAGACAGTAAAAATACTCCTCTTTGAAGGGTTGCAGTGTTATCTACTGCTATTGTGGAAACATTAGGTGTTTCCATAAATTACTTTGCTACACTGAAATAATGTTCTTATTTTCAATTATTATACTATTGTTATATTCCTTGTGATGACTCTTACATTTTGCTAGTCATAATGAGAAAGTTAAATAGAGCTTGGAGCTCATGCTCTTTTCATCAGGACTTGTGCTGGCAATTGCGGTGCTGTCAAACACCCATTTTGCTAATTTGTACTGTGCTTGTCTCCTTCCATAAAAGGCTGAGGTATTTAGATTGAGGATTCTTAAAGATGCAGTAGCAATTTCAGAAGATACTCAAAAATAGCAGTTCTGCACCATTTGCAAAGTCTTACACAAAAGCATTTATGTGTACATAGAAGTTACCTCTTTCTCCCAGGCTTCCACAGAGCGAGCACATCTTAGCATGCGTGTTGAACCCATGCTGCATCATTCACAGTTTTGCAGAATACTTTTCCGCATGATCACACATCTTTGTTTTAACTGCCGTGATCATTTTGTATGGCAGGGAACAAAGCACCTCTCCTCCGAACTTCAGCTAGCTCAAGCTTAGCAAATGAAAACAGCTTAGAAAAGCCAGTGTCCTCACTAATTTTCTGTAGATCATTAATATTCTGTTACCGTTTTAAAAATGCTGTATATGTTTTGCTAAGTCCAAACGGCGTTCAGCAGTGTCAACTGCTCATCTAGTTTCTATAAAACGTGTACCTGATGCAGACAAGATAAGCCACATGGGAATTGTATACAAACTCAGAGCTTTCCACTTCCATGAAACTTCTTTATTCTTTGGTGTTTTGCATTGATGAGTGGTGTCCGGTGTAGAACTGACATCAGTTCTGATGAAAGTAATGTTTCTTGGTATTAAACTAATATACCAGTGACAATGAATGTTATTACTGATAACTGAGTAAGTAATTATGTGTGTTACTTAAAGGGATGAAAGCAGATTTTCTGTATTTTATAGGTAAGACTGAAACATACACCACGTGAAGTTGAGTTCACAGTGGCCACATTAGTTACAGCAAAGCTGCTTTTGCTTACAGCAGTTACAAAGGACATATCTCAGGGGAATTTTCCAAAGTTCAAGAGTTTTTGTTTTAGTTTTAAATAAAAGTAGTTAAACATCATGGCAACACTGATTTAAACGTGAGCAAGTTAAGCCAATAGTCAAGTTCTTCTTAAGTGACTCACTATAAGAAGCTTTTTTTTTCTCCCCTCCCTCAGGTTTTTAAGATAAAAACTACATCAATTTAAAGTCTTTCATAGACAAAATTATGTCTACAAGTTTAAGTTCTGACACACAACTTGTACCATTACAGGTACTTCATATAGAGAGGGGGTTGTTACATTGTACTGGAATCATTAAGGAACAATTAGAAATGTCAGGTATTCATACCATCGAACTTAATTGGGGAGCCTATTTCTTCCTCCTTAGGGGGAATCTCGGCTCCTTATGTAGATATTCTAATTCTCTAGAAGAACATACCTGGCACCACTGGCCATACACAGCCCCTGGGATTCCAGTTTAGGCAGTTATATTGCATGTCAAGAAGTTAGACAGTATGAATATTCTCTATAATTCCCTGATCTAAAGTACAAAAAAAATTAATCTAGGGTGGAAAGCTAAAAATATATTTCTAATCCCAGATTCTGGGGTTCCCTCCCAAAAAAAAAAAGAAAAAAAAAAGTGCTTCAGGCATTTCACAAACGCAGAAGTCAGTGTTTTGTATATTCATTTTTTTTTATTTACATCCTTGGATGAGGAAAATAGTATATTTTTTTTTTTTATTGGCAGTGTCTGCTAACCCTGTTTTGATTGCAAGCTTAATGTTTCTTACTATCTTGCAAGTAAGCTTACTAAAACCTATTATAACAGTTTAATAATATATTTCACTATTTTACACTTCAATGTTTAACTTCTTTCATTCTAGTAAAAACTGCATTCTATGAATATGAATTTAGTTTCTGTGTCTCTTCTGAGTCCAGGAAATACAGTGCATGTCAAGATGGTTTTCACCTTGATTTGTCCTTCCTGTTTGTTCAGACAAACAGTATGTGCAATGTTCGTGGTCCTAAAAGCTGAGTGGTGTTACTCTGCGTTTGAATATAGGTCTCCAGCTGGGGATTTGAACAGTGAGGTATCATCTCTCACAAATGCAGATTTTTCCTTTTCTATTTATTTTTTTAATATGCTTAAGTTTTCAAGGAAAACAAAACACTTGCAAAGCAAAATTAGTTTTAAGATTGTACTTCACAACAGGTGTTAGTTTTAGATTTAGTTTAAACTGCTGTCATGTTGCTTCTGTCTTACAGTCACTTCCATTTGCAGGATTTCAGATTCTCAGTATGTCAGTTCTAGTACAGTTTAGTAAATGTACTTTTAACAGTTTAAATCACTAATCTAGATGATACACATACCAGGCAGTTACATACCAGTCAATACTAGGTGAAGAGCAAGTTGGTAAAGTTGGGTTCTTAATGCCATATTTAGACTCCGAAATAGGTGGCCTGTTTCTTCAGAACTGCTGAGTGTTTGGCAGCTCATTTTAAATTTTAAGGCATTGGGAGTATCTAGCTGCTAACTTCTCTTAGTCTTCAGACTAGTGTAATTGTCCAAACACTGATTTATAAGCCAGGCTTTACCAGTTTGCTTTTACTAAGGCAATACTTGTGACAGAACAGTGTCTTCAGGATTTTTAATGCACTAGATTGATTACCAGGGGCTGATTAAATAACATACAAAACCAGATATTTGTGTCTGAGGACCGTACTAGGGATATCTCTTAACTGGAGAAAACTTCGGGATCAAGACCTTTGAGTAAAAAGTATTAGGAGGTCCACAGATGAACAATTTAGAAGAATCAATTAGCAGAAAATTTGTGGAGCTTACCATACAAAGGTTTTTATGACTTTTTATAAACTAAGACATACTGTTAAAATTTACTTCAGTTACACAGCTCATTCTACTAATGCAAGTCAAAATCAATTAGGAAAATTCAGTAAAATATTTAGCAGCCATGATAGTAGAGCAATGATGTGTACACTAAGCAGTGTATCTCACCTCATTCTGTCTGCCAAAGCACAACTGTTCTCTAAAGTTAAAATTAGTATGTTGTCACCTAAGGTCCATCCAAAAGTACATTTACTGTATGGTCTGGTGTTTTTCCATTTAAGTACTCAAGACTGTATAGGTATTTCTAGATTGGGGGTGGGATGGGGAAGAGGGTATGAAAGACCCAAAAAACCCCAAAACTTGAATAACCACTTCCCCTTCAAATGTTTAATTGTTCCTTTAGTTATTTTGTTGAAGCTATTCAAAGCATAAGCCAGCAATGTGTGCTTGCAGCCCAGAAGGCCAACGGTATCCTGGGCTGCATCAAGAGAAGCGTGGCCAGCAGGTCGAGGGAGGTGATTCTTGCCCAGTACTCTGCTCTTGTAAGGCCTCACCTGGAGTCCTGTGTCCAGTTCTGGAGCCCCCAACACGAGAAGAACATGGACCAGTTAGAATGAGTCCAGAGGAGGCCACAAGGATGATCCGAGGGCTGGAGCACCTCTCCTGTGAGGACAGGCTGAGACAGTTGGGACTGTTCAGCTTGGAGAAGAGAAGGCTCCGGGGAGATCTTATAGCGGCCTTCCAGTACCTACAGGAAGGCTGGGGAGGGACTCTTTACGAGGGCAGGTAGGAATAGAACAAGGGAAAATGTCTTTAAGCTGAAAGAGGGCAGATTTAAATTAGATATTAGGAAGAAATTCTTTCCTGTGAGAATGGTGAGACACTGGAACAGGTTGCCCAGAGAAGCTGTGGATGCCCCCTTCCTGGAAGTGTTCAAGGCCGGCTTGGATGAGGCTTTGAGCAACCTGGTCTAGTGGAAGGTGTCCCTGCTGGTGGCAGGGGGTTTGAAACTAGATGATCTTTAAGGTCCCTTCCAACCCAAACCATTCTATGATTCTATATACAACTCCTCTGAACTCACCTCATAAGTCAGGCTTGCCAAGCCTTTAATCATCTCCGTAATGTGTCCGGTTTATTTCCAGTTTATGAATGTGTATTATTGAGCTGAAGTTCTCCAGTATGGATACAGTACATGCTGTTGGGATTTTTTTGTTTTGTTTTTAAATGCTTATGCAGTTGGGAAGTAGGTGTGTCTTTGCCGCAGGACCTGTTCTTGGTGCGTTTTAGGCTCAGTTTAGCTAGCTTACACAGCTGATTGTGTCATTTTAACTTTAAAACAGTTTTGCTGTCAGGCTGATAATTTACAGATGTCTACCAGATACTACTGTTTTTTTACAGAGCTAAAGCTGTAGTTAAGTCATCGATTTTCATACTAAGTTTCTCATTTACACTAGTTATAGTTTCAAAAAGTGGCTTATGATTATAGTAAGTTTTCACTAAAATGAGAATGACTTGAATGAGAATGACTTTAGATGTTAGCAAAGATTATATTCTAGAATATATATAATGTACTTGATTGTTATTACTGCTAATATTAACACTAAACACTATGGTCAGGTACTTAAGTCTGTGAACACCTTATTAAATCAACTGTCACTTTCTAGTCTTAGAACATATTTTTATTCAGGTCATTTTTAAGGTGAAAAAATGCAACTTGTTAGCATTTTAGTTTGGGAAGTGATTTTTTAAAAAGTTTATTTAATTGAGTCTTTTTAAAAAATCAGTTAATTCAGCAAGGTCAAAGTGACAAAGTCTTTTTTGCAGCCAGCTAAGACCATATTCGAAACTGCCTAGAAGCTTATGACTTTTGTTTCCAGCCCCCATAAAATACTGCTACATTTCTTCAGCATATGAAGACAACATAATGGAGTATATTTTAAAGATACTTATATTTACTGAGATAATACCTATGTTAAAGTCTTAATTTTTTACTTCAAGCAGTTCTGCAGATCAGTAGTTTAAAGCATGTGTCCAGAATTCAAAGTTGTTTAGCTTCTTGACTATGAACATCTATTTTTGGTGTTTAAAGTGTGGTTAAAGATTAGCAAAATTGTATTCACTGTTTAATGGTTTCTGTCCTTGTATTTGCTTTATGTGTAAAGGACAATATATAAGCTTTGAGATGTGACTGCACTGAGTTTTTGCAAATGCTCAAACAGGATAATCTTTGCATAAGTTGATTGTGCCAAGAAAAATTATTTGTCCAGCAATTTAGTGCTGAAACTTGCAATTCAGAGAAAGCTGCCCTCCTCCCATTTGTTTGACACTTACACGTATGGGGGCAGGACTTCTGAAATGCACACTTTGTAGATGTATTTTGCATGACATGATTGTCAAAAAATCTTTTTAGCATTGATTGTATTCTGTGGGTAGGAGACTTAATGCTTCTCCTATGTTGTGCAAATCTTTAAAAATTCTGAAATAATTATCACTCTTCTGTAAACTTTCTTACATAGCCTTACTTTTAAGTTGAGGTGACAATTTGTCACTTAGCCATATACCTCTGAATGTGTAGGCAGTTATACCAAAACCACGTCAAGCAGGATTCAAATGTTTATACAGTGAAAAAGAAATAAAAAGCTAGTGTGAGAATTCGTAATGCTTGGGAGAAGTTAACTATCGGCTCTGGGGAAAAAATAACATTATGTTCTGACATTCCACTGAGATATGAACCTTCTGACACAGCAAGAGTTCACTTGCTTCTTAGCACAGGACTAATAAGCCACAGAGGTGAGGGAAATGCAAAATATTTTACAGGAATTCAGCCTTGACAAAAGGGGCTTTTGGCGTCAGGATGATCCAAAACTTGCATTGATACATAAGCATATATGTTAATATCTCTGTACTACTGTTATCTTTAGTTTAATTATTTCAACACGAACAACAGGGAAATAGTTCTAATTCTTGGGACTGTTTCCCTGTTGTTTTAGAAAATAACTGCTTATCAACCGTGTTGAAACAGTGAAACTAAAGATAGTCCCAAGAATTAGGACTATTTCCACGTGCATAGAAAACTTATCTAAAACAATCATGTTCAGTGGGTGTACTTTTTGTCCTAAAGATGGAAGAAAATCAGTGGAAGTTTTCTGATGGAGTAGAGCATGCTGTAGTAGAACTGTCCTCTTTCAAAGCATTCTGGATTTTTTTTTTCTACAGCAGAACTTTCTAGAAAGTCTTTGCTGATGTAACCAACATTGAAATACTTTTAGATTCTGCCTTGAAATGTAAGCTTTGTATTTGCATAGATTATAACTGTGCTCTTTAAAGGTATGATGTATGTATTTGGGGAGCACAGAGCAGTGTTTTAGCATTGTAAAGCCTAGTTGCACAAAGGCTTAAAATGAACCTTGTACCCAAAGAATGTTTTACTCCTTTTGAGATACTATAAAGCAACATTATCTGAAATTTAACTATGTAGTTCATCAGTATGATTTGGAATAGATGTTGAAAGTTTGAAGCACTAATTACCTAGATTTTACCAAACCCACAAGTGGATAGTGTGATGTGGGTAGTGAGATAGCAGAATAGAATTCCTATATTTAAATTCTGCTTTACTTTAGTAACATTTTTATATTGTACAGTGCATGGCTGTTGCATGCTTCCACTGCCAGAAATGAAGTAATACGATTCCAATAAGCAAATATATTTTTTTAGCTTTATAGACATGAACTTTCTAAGGTTTAAAGGGGATGGGAAAAGTTTCATTTCTTCTGCTTCCAGCAGTGCAAGACCTTTCACTCTGGATACACAAAACTTGCAAAACAGAATGATGCAAGGGTGAAGTTACAATCATTGCACCATGTTAGCCAGTGGTGTAGTTTACAAATGAATCACAAATGCATGTTACATGTTTTAATTTTCCATTTCTCTGTAAGCTCTATGACCAAGCATGCCAGTATTAGGGATTGACCATGATGGAGCCCTTTGTTGCAGGTTTCTGCTCTCCTGAGTATAGTTAAGTCTACAGTAGTGACCACATGCCAGATAGTCATGTGTTATTTCAACATATATAGAGATGGCAATGATCAAAAAATAAATAAGAAAATCTTACTTGGTGAGCCTGTAACAAAGGTGAAGTGTCACACATACAGTTCAGTCCAGTTTTTACCAATACTAGTTCTTTTCCCCTGTAAGCTATGAAAATAGCAAAACATGTTTTTTATTCACTCAGCGTTTGTTTTTTGCAAGAGCACTTACTACCCACCAAGTACTGGCTTCAGCTGGATTTAAGACTTCGTTAAAAATCTTGATGAGATATCTTCTGAATGCTAGGGGACAGTAAGCCCAGCTTTGTCACTGCCCAATACCTTCTGTAGAAGCAAGTTTGCTATGGTAAGCAGGTTCTTTTCATTGTACTGTTGAGAAACACACCTGCAATGGTATGGAAGCAGATTAGTCATTTCAGTTTCATTCTGCTGCTTCTCAGGACAGTGCAAGAACTGAATTAAAGCAAACCAGTCCCAAAATCGGGCTGCTATGAACTAAAGCAGTGCCGGAGACTTGTTGGCACTCAAACCTGGTTGAAGATCACCTCTCAAAGCGTCAGCAGCATATTTGGTCTGGGACATGGCGGGAGACAAGAGAAGGCTACTTTTTACATTTGTCATTAAAATTATCTAAAGGCTTCCAAAAAAGACTTCTCCCTCTTCATCCCTGTGTTGTATTAAGTTGATTAAACTTTCTAAAAAAAAAAAAAGTGAAAATCTTAGTTTCATTGTGGCTTCTTTTGCAAAGCTAAGTCATAATTTCTGACTCGTGGAAAACCTCTATTTCAAAGCTTGCTTTTTTTCACTCCCCAGACATGAGGGATGCCTGCTTGCTGAGGGACGTAGTTTGAAATTAATCTATGTTCTGCTGAACTGTCATGGAAAGTCACAGTTACCATGGGTCAGATACATTCTGTCCCATTTATATATGTACTAAATGGATGGCTACATCTTTAGTGAGTTTTAATAGCCATGGGATGCGTGTGGTGTGTTTCATCTTACTCTGCTGAATTACTTCAGTGCAACCAGAGGAGACAACAGTAGAATTAAGGCATAATTACAGGAATTCCTTTAAATGCAATACAGTCCAGCTAGAAACCTTGGAAGTAGAAGAGATTAAGGTTTTGCACAAACTATTTTCAGTCTCTGAAGGTATCCCAGAAAGTCCACAGAAGATAGAATTTAATTTTTTTCTGTCTCTGTAAGTTGGGTGTATTAGAAAACATGGCAGAAAATGTCTTAGTTCAGCATAAAATCGATTAAAACATTTATAATTTATTACAATAACTTTTATTATCTTCAGTGGAAATATTTGTAAGGCATTATGGTAACTCTTACTAATCTTCATGTGCAAATAAAGCTTTGTGACTTTTTTTTTCATAGTTTAGCTTTAATTTTCCAACCTTTAACCATTTAGTGCTGACCATTTGTAACTCAAATCCTTGTATGCAGAGGGTCTCAGATTAATCCCCCAGAAGCCAGGAAATGCAGTCTCAGCAGGGGGCTGAGGGCCCACATGAGGTACTTAGGCAAGCACCAAGAAAATGCTTTCTTTCATATGAGGTGACTGTCCTCTTGTCCCGTAGTTCCCCACCTTACTCCTTATTTAACTTCTGCATGAAATGAAATTGAGCTCTACAGACATTAGTCTCCTTCATTAAACAGCCTAATGCTGAACTCTGCCGTGGATCACTGGAACTGATTCAGGCAGTTCTCCTGAAGGGAACAGGCAATCGCAGGCTATCAGAGTACATACGCAGAAGAGTTCTTCACAGTCCATCTCTAGTTTTGTGCTTAGATGCTATTAAGCCAACTGTTAAGAATCAGGTCTTACTGTTAATAAATTGAGGTATCTTAAGCTTTTGTATCGCTGTCCATCTCCA
Source organism: Caprimulgus europaeus (assembly GCA_907165065.1). The sequence goes on from OU015526.1 coordinate 17,256,465, forward strand.
GTGTCTGACCATACAGCTTTTAGAAGGCACCTTTGCCTTCCTATCAAGTTTCCTGTTAAAAAATACAAAATTTGTATTCCAATACTAAGGATTTTGTTCTCTTTTAGGATCGAAATAGAATGTATGACAGTCTGAATATGCACTCTTTGGAAAACTCCCTTATTGACATTATGAGAGCAGAGCATGATCCACTTAAAGGTATGTTACTATGCTAAATAAAGAAAAAAGGGTCATCCATTCTGCATATTTGAATTAATACTGATTGCTGATTTAGATTCTAGGGTCATACTAAAATAGCAAATGAATTGTTTTCTCAACTGACATGAAAGGTCAATCTGAAGCTGTATTTTATTGAAAGTATTGGTTTACAGTTGTTTAAAACTTAACTTAAGGTTTAGTGGTTTCATAGGTTTTTCTCCTCCCCTCTATCCTTCCCTCCTTTCCCCCAAGAAATTCATAGTTAGTTTTATTTGAAATGTACTTGTCTGCTGTAGGAAATCCTGCTTCAGTTTATAAAGACACGCTGTTCTGTCAGAGGTAGCCAAAAGAGGGTGGGAGGGGAATCAAACTGCTGCTAGTGTTAGCCAGTTAATTTTCCCTTTCTTTGTAGTGAAAGCTGAAAAGAAAATTAAGTCCACTGATAAATTCAGGTTTTGTCCTTTCAAATATTTTTTTCAAAGCCCCTGGAGGATAATAATGCATCTAACTGTCCAGTTTTTGTTTGTCTGAAGAAGTCTAGAAATGCACTTGGCTTTAGAATGCTGGTTCCTCTTACCCTTCTGGGCTCTGCTCAAATCATTCGGCCACAGCAGTGAGCATATAGCTAATATTTGTGCGCTTCAGACTTAATTCCTCTCTTCACTGTGCAGTAACATACTCTTTTGAATTCTGTTTTTCCATACTTATTCTCAGGTGGAGTTTACTGTTGAACGTTGGGGCAAGGAGCCTGATCAAACGTTTTACTTTGTGGTGTTATAATTAGACTAACACAATCTAACTTTAAAATTATCCAAGACTTCAGGCTTGCTTTATGGAAATTCTCAGTATTGAAGCAATTGAAAAAATAAAAAAACAACAAAAATGTTATTTTTATATTGTTACTTACTCCCATCCATTCTCCATTTCTGGAGGCTCCTAGTATAAATTTCATTAGCACATAAAGGCCTGTGTTCTAATGTGAAAGTCACTTTGCTAGAGTCTACTCATGATTCTCTTAAGATGTGTAATCAATGGGAAGACCTGTGGTATTCAGATAGCATGTAATAGCAGTGTAAGATTTATAATGTAAAGCCCAGACTTTGGGTTTATTGTTTTTTTTCAAGCTGAAAATCTCTAGAAAGCATCAGTAAGTAGGTAGTATTTAGTTAGCCAGTTAATTTTCCTCCTCTTAGAATGGAAGCTGAAATTAAATTTTCTTAGATATTCTTAAGTCTGATCTCTTGTTTTAACAATTTTATCATTTCAATCCATTATTAAATTAAGTTTCTGTCTCTTCTGCATGTTTACAAAACATTACTAAGTAACACAAAGGGGTTGAAACCTGTGAGCAGTTAGGCAGTGGTAACTGCTGTGGACTAAAAGCATGCAAATGTCATCAAAGACAAGGTAATACCTGGGTCATCCCCGTTTCAAAGCATTGTTGGTTCAATTTGCCACACTGAGGTGATGACTAATATTTCTTTGGTTATCTGAACCTCAGTCTGCCATCAGGAAGGATATTAAAAAGTAAAGCTAATGTGAGGCATAAAATTAGAGAATGCAGAACTTTTATTGCAGTATACTGTCACTGGCACCTCTCACATTCGTGAAAACCGGTTGATTTCTTCACTTTTTTCTCTGCACGCTGACACGACAAATGGAATTGGTTGCTTTGTTCCCCCAGCCATCTTGCTGTTTTTGTTTTGGGTTTGTAGTGGAGAAGTGTTCTCAGAGGCACTGTGAGCAAAGAAAAGACCCATTTTTATTATTATTTATCACTTCATATTTCATTATGACACAGTAGATGAAAATATAGTTCCAATATTTTTTTAGGGGGATTAAGACATGACAAAGCTTTAAGATTTTAAAATTAATTTGGTTCATACGTAGACACTTTTGAAAAACTAGGTCGAGGTTCCACAGTTATTCTCTGCTTTCAAGGGACGTGAGTATATGGTTTCAGTCTACAGCTAAGAGATTTTTTTTTTAACAGTTTTACTATCATACTGTTACAGTGAAAATTCTAAGTTTTGTATTTGAACTGAAACAGATGGAAGCCATAGATAATGATGAATTCAAAGGAAATCCATTTTTTTGTTCAAGTGCCAGAGAACAATGCACACGCCAAATGAACTTAAATAGAGTAATTGTGTGCTGTTATTTAAATGGATTGATTAAGGTTTTATTTTTTTTTCTCTTTGGAAGTTATTATTTCAACTGAAGCAGCTACATTATTAATAGTAAGACACGAGACATGTTCCTTACTGACTGAAAATGGCAAGAAGAAATCATATCCTAGAATAGCCTTTTAGTTCCTCTCTACTCTCTTCTGTTTAGTCATCATTAGTTGGCATTTCTGCAATTTCCTATCAACTTTTAACTTATTTTTTTCCTGCAAACCATGAAACACTGATTTTGTTGTTTCAGTCTCCGGCTTTTCACCACAGAAAATCTGACGTTTACTTAAGGGCCCGTCATATTTGCTTACAGAATGCACGGGATTAAGAATATTATTGTTCTTTATTTGTTGTCCTTAGTAAAATATAATGTACTTTATTGTAACCAAAGAGTATTTTGTAACTAGAGAATATTTTTATGACCGGTTTTTAAGTAAATCTAAGCACACTAAAACAATACATCTTTTAAATCTGACCACAGCAGTAAAATGAAAGTCCCTGGAATTTTAAGCACGTGTTTCAGATTTAGCTGCTCACAATATCTGGAGTATGACTAAGCATCTTGTCTCAGATTTTGCACAATGCAAAACAGACATTGTGTGTACTAGCTCACAGCTTTTTACTTTTACATTTCAACATTCATTTTAGAAGGAAATAAAATTTCAACACTTTTGCTTTCATGAACTTGAGAAAACTTTATTTAAAATATGATTCACTGAAAGCTAAGTTTATGGCTGCCGAAAAATTTTTATAAATGCATAGTTTCAGCTTCACTTAGACAAAGTTTAATCATTACTACAGACATGATTAAAAGAAAGGAGTAATTTTTAGCTTTCAATATGACATTTTTTCAAGGTAGGTTAGTAGGAGATGGGTGCTTGACTTCACTAATCATTGCAGCAGAAATACTGATCATATTAAAACTAATCTTTCCCATGCAGCTTCCTTGAAATGCATTTCATAATAAGACATTAAATAATGCTTTAGACTACCCATCCAATCAATGGAATATAAACTGAAGTTAAAATTAATAAAAGTTAAAATAAATTAATTTATTTTTACATCATTGTTCTTAAATACTGCTTTTGTTCTTCTAATACCCCTTAAAACTATTTTGAGAGAAGACTTACAGTATTGATAGCCTGAAATACATGGGTGTTGATAGTAGAACTCTTTTTCCAGACATACCTCTTGCATACTTGCATTTTTTTTCCCTTCTCCTTTCCCAAATGCCAACGCTTCTTGATGTCAGGATGTAGAAAACTTGGATTCTAGACCTTTCAGAAACAAGAAAGCCAATGCATTTGAGCTAAAACAAATCATGGGGAAAACTTAAAAGAAATGGTTATATTTTGCATGGAATATGTATTAGAATTGAGAAGCAGGTGTTTTAATGAAATTTATTATCTGCTATTTTAAACATATTTCTAGTAAAGACTGTGATATTTTTCATATATTTTAGAGGCTTGTCTTTTTTTAAGGCAAAAGAGTATTGTTATTGTACTTGATTTACAATTCATTTCAACTCCCTTGTAGCTCTGCATGGTAGATATAAGACAGTAGTAAAATTGAATTAGCCATAGTCGTATGAGCAGAAGTAAGAAGAAGGAATGTTAACTTTATGTTGAATTTTTTTTCTATTTCTTTGTGAGAAGCAAAACTATTCTGGAGGGAAAATTGCACAAATTATTTTTTGTATAACTAGCAATAAAAGTAAAACTATTATTTGGCTTATCTGTGGGGAAAAACTTTATGCACTTAGAAGTCTGTCTTGCTTTTTCTTGGTTTTATTTTCCCTTTAAATTGGTTTAGTTGAGCTTTTCAGCTATTATACGTCTTTCTTTTAAAAGCAACCTGCTGGTGCATGCTCAGTGAAGTAAAAAGCAAAGCATTTGTGACTCAGCAACACAGTAGAGACCATTTTCTTCATTAGCATATGGTAACTTTTGTTTTCAAATAAATTTGTTTTATATTTTGTGTTACAAAGCTCTGACGATTAAAGTTAAGCAATTACCTCCTACAGTAATTCAAACTGCGCTCAGAAAAGAGTTTCTGAGGCTGAGCAAATAAAATATGGAAGGAAAAACGTTGCTCTTAGTCATATAAAAAGGCTTTGAAGTTGTACATAGAGATTGTTTCTTCTTTCTGTCATAGAAACTTTTTATTATAAAAGACTATATTTAAGAGTGATAGGCTGATTTGTCTAAATAGATTGGCTATCAGAGAAAACACATTTGGCCTCATTATGACTTACATAATTCTTACACAAGCATTTGAAAGTGTAGTATCTAGGCTTTCTGTAACAAGGTGTTGGCCAAACGTGGTTTTGTGCTGTTGTCTTAACTATGCTGATTCAAAAACTGAGCTTTCTGAAACTGCTGCAGTCCTCAGCCATTCACTGGTCTGTTAAAGTATTTGGGAAAAACTTAACTTGGAAGCATTTTCTCTTCTAGGCATGAGATCTTTTGAAAATAGGAAGATGGGAAAGGAATTCTGATTCTCAGTCTCTTCATTCAACCATTAAAACTTAAAAAAAAAAAGAGGAGGGAATAAACATGAAATAATCAAACTTGTGAGACTGTGAGTCAGCAATGTTTAAAGTGGTTGTTATACTTAAATCTATCCCAAATTATTTAATATATGGGTATTCCTCCAACAGTTTAGTTAAATAGGAATAGAAAGTAGGCATTTCCAAAAGTAGATATGAATTGCCTTGAAATGAAAAGTGAATAAGCACAATATCTGTGCTTGCACAATATCTCTGCTTACACAATATCAGAAGCTTACAAAAACATTTAAATTTCCATTGCCCATATTAGTAACATGAGATTACAGAAATGTAGCTAAAACTAAGTTTGTTACTATTTCCTCATGGTTTGGATTAACAAGATTTTTAACTGGATTTAGTGGATAAACTGGCCTACCAAAATTTATTTGCAGGCTTTTTATTTTTTTCTGATCTTGCAGAAGAATACATTGTGAGAAATACATGCCAGGGAGGTCTGTTCATATTAATCACATTTAGATATGAAAGAGGGGGGACTAAATTTAATGGAACTCTAGTTGCATAAGAAATATCAAACATACCTGCTTCTCCATAACAGTACTATTTTGAATTTAGCCATGGTACATGATAATTATTAATTATCTGTGACACGACGAAGTTGCAAGTTAAAGGTTTGCCCAGAGAAAATGTCTATAACGTGATACTTTATGTACAGTACTGTAATATTAGGCATTGTATTTGTTCCACATAGCAGCACGTTACTAATCTTGGATGCAGTAGAATGAAGTTCTGTAGACAGTCAGTAATTACTTTTCATTTCTCAGGAATGGAGTATGTCTATTATTTAAATATTTTATATTCTCTAACTAATTTGTAGTTGATTTTAAACTAATAAAGCATCTTTATATATTATTAAAATTACTTTGTGAAGTGGGCAGAGGCCACTGGAATCACTAGAACATGTACTGAACAATCTATATGATTCTAGATTACTGACATTGAGGTAGGATGGGATTAGATAGGATTTGTGGTGAGGTCAGTTCTTAAAATGGTACTTTTTTTTTTTTCAAGTGCACCAGACAACATACAATGAAAATGGCTGAATAGAAGGAAATATGTGATAGAAGCAAAGTAAATTGTTATAAGATGGTGCTCCCATCTTCTGTCTTCTCTATACTGATATTTTAAGTGAGGTTTAATATTGTATATGTCCATTTAACTAGAATAATCTGTTAATAAATAGTCTAATCTGAGCTCTGTATAAGACTTACCTTACACCCAGTTCCATGCATGAAGTATTCTGAATTTATGTATATCATTAAATTCAGGTGGACACCCTAGACACACTGCATTTTGCTTCAACAGATTAATCTGAAGGATAAGAACCTAAGTTAATGTATCAAATAGCAGTGGTTGTATTTTGAAAAAGTAAGCAAACCTTCTCTGTTAAAAATGTTAATGTTTTAAGTCCAAGTACTAGACAAGGTAGTAAACACAAGTATGAAGAATGCAGTAATACAAAGTATGATTTCATTGAAATAACCATGTAAATAAGACTTAAAAGAATTATCAGTACAGCTGTACACGTACTGAGTACTGTGTTACTCATTTGCCTTTCTAACCCTCAGATAATTCACTATCTGAGCTAGCAAATTCATCTCCCTAACACAGCAAGATTGGGTTTCTTTGTGTGATTCATGGGTTTTATGCTGCAGTAGTTGGCCCAGCTGCTTAGTGCTCTCTCTCTCTCTCTGCTACTTAATGAGGAGTGCTTTATTATTTCAGCTATCTCAGTTTGGCACCTATGTTGTAGATGCAGCTTATAGGTGAAACTGTAGGGGGAGAAAAAAGCAAAAGACTGCAAAACCAGAGTTGTAAACACAGAATTCACTATCTTCTAAAACAGTTTTCCTCTCCAGGTGTTGACACTGGTGGACTTCTCTCTTCTGCTAGGTCTTAAATCTGATCTCTTTTTCTGTAGTAGTTACGGAAAAAAATACATCTTTTGTCTTTCTTGTTGAATGGGAAAAACAGGTGAATGTATACAGACAGGGACAAAGACTGTCACCCCAGACTCAAGGAGGTTCAAGATGATAATTTCTCACAATTTCTGTTGTTATTCTAGATAGATACAGGATTATATGATTCTGATTTGCAAGAAACAGTTCATATTATTGCAAGTATTTTTATAGCATCATTTATAAACATGATGGTGACAGTAAATAATCTTGTAAAATCATTGGTTATGCAAATGAGTTTTACCTTTATAGGCCAAAGAACTAAGTAAAGCAAAGGGACTTGTTATATACTGGGCTGAGCAAGCCAGTGGCAGCTCCCACGTTGCAATTTAAGGATGCATTGCTAGAAGGGTGAAGTATTTATAGTTCCAAGAAACATTAGGTACAGCTGTAAATGTTCACCATGACATTAAAAATGGCTTATATGTTAGAACTGGACATCTTGAAGATAAATAACATGAAGACAGAGGCTCCTGCAAATATTTTTGTGTAGTATCTTGCCTAAGCCTGCTTAAAAATTCTGTGAAAGTTAGAGAAGACAGCAGAGTCCTTTTGGGTGGCATTCATCTACCTTTTTGCAGGAGGCTGCCATTGCCCTTCACTGCTTTCTCCACGCTTTCAGATTCTAAAGCAAATAGTTCCTACCTAATCTGCAGGTGTTCTGAGTCTGTCCATTCTTATAATAATGAAATCTGTGGGAAGAGAAATAGTATGTGGCTGTATAAAAATCTTTTTGCCACAATGCTTGTAAGTAATAAGGCTGAGTAAAATACCCTAAATGATCTTAATCTTGCCATTTTGAAGTTTTGAGTGTAAGAGTTCATAATGTATATTTTTTCTATAGTTTAGGTAGCAAATTATCACATTGGTTTCCTAAAGGGGAAGAGCAAAACTTGAACCTCGTTACTTAAAGATTTTCATCAAAAAGGTTTTTTATTTAACCCCAGAGGTGTCCCTTGGAACACTGGACTACTGTTTCAAGAAATTTCCAGTCTTGCTGCTAATCACATGGGTTTACTAACGGGGGGGGTGGGGGTGGGACCAGTATATGATAGGAATTGTTACACAACTTAATATATGGATTGCTGGATTTGGTTTTCTTTCTTTTTTTTTTCCCCCCTATGTTTCTTTTTAGAAAGAATGAGCCATATTAGGTTATGACAGTGTCTTTCTTACTCACGGCTTGCAAGCCATCTGCATATGTATCCCCTTTAAACCTGTGTGAGTTCTAAACAACCATTTCTTCCAGAATGGATTCTTCTTTATGCCTCCACAAACACTCGCTTCCTCCAAAAGATTTAAATGTTTAAGTTACAGTATTTTTTTTATATATATGCTTATGGATTATAAGCAGGCAAGTGTGTTTTAATAGCAAGATAGATGGAAATGTAGGTTTTTTGCACATTAAAGCACACTTCTTCCAAACACAGCAGCCATTGTAAGTGTCTCTCTAGGTCAGTGTGCGCTATTGGTATGTTTGCAGCTTCCTGTAAACAGAAAACATCTCCTTTAATAAAAGGGAATTTGTAGTGCACAGAAACTTCAGCTGTGCATTTTAAACCAGTCATTTAACTATTAAAGTATAACATGGCACCAGCATAGTAATATGCAATAATTGAAAAGTTATAATGTCAGGATATGAGGTTTTAATGTAATTTTTATTCAACATAAAATGTTGAAGTTGTTATCTATCATATTCTTTAGTTTTGTTAATTCTGTAGGTAAAACAATGGTCTGATTTTGCCAGACTTACTGAAAAATATCACATACAGTGGTTGTATGTTATAAATCAAGATACAGTCATAAATTGATTAATAAAATTGTATTGCCTTAATTCCTATTAACATTATTTTTCTTAAATTAATTTAGTAGAGAAGCACTAAAGTGTAGAAATGCCACTCTGTTAAGCAATGTGAGCAATGTGCATAGTACAGTTAATTCACAGTCACTATGAAAGAGAAGACTAAAGCAGTCAGCACTATTTCTGGGTGTCATGAAACAAAAAGTGGCTTTATCCTATTGGAGCTGATCCCAAAGCACATTGCAGATCTTATGACCAGAGAATTAAGGTTAAGAAGTCTGTTCTTGTCAGCTTTAACTTGGGTCAAGGGTATTGTTGGTTAATGTGCTTGGAGTTAAATATTAGCTCTTTATTTCCCTTAGGCAAACTGGAAATATAGTTTATATTTAAATTCTAAGCAGTGATTTTTCTTTCTTTCCCTCCCCCCCCAGCATAATAGCTAAAACCTCTTAATTTGTTTTGTTCTTTGGTTTTTGTTTTATTTTAAGGTCGCTTGAGTTATCCACATCCAGGGACTGACAATCTTCTGATGTTAAATGGTAAGTGCTAATCTCATAACAGTTTCTAATTATCTCTAGCTTAGCTTAAATCTGACATGTTGGTATAACATTATACTATTATATTCTGTTATTGAATTACTTGCCTTTAGTCTTCAACACTGGTGGGACTGTTGCCATTTTTCAGAGTTGAATGGCAAGAACTAATCTTGCAACAGCTTTTCATTATATCTAGCTTATTTGAAATCTGAAATGCTCGTAACGATGCACTGTTCTTTTTTGTTCTCAAGCAAACAAATGGTATGTTCTCCAAAGATCTGTGAGAATTCTATTGTACAGAAACAGGAATTAGAAAAATAAGAAGGCTAGCAAGACATGTTTTCCTATCTTGTGTAAATAAAGGGTGAATTAGATACTTCCTATTACACTTATGTGAAATATAATTTTATTTTTATTGGGGATTTTTGGAACTGGCTTTATCAAATATTTCTCACTGCAAAATATGCTGAAGTTAGAGTTCATGTTCACGTTCCTCTCCCAGTAGGTCAAACTTCATGAACATCTGCTACTCAGTGAAGGCATGAACTTTAGCCTTTGTTCAAGGCTAAAGAAGGAAGCAAAGCTTGGTAATCCATCTAAGTAAATAATAAATCAGGGTTTTTACACACAAGTGTTTTCTGCATTGGGAAAACTTAGAGCTATAACGCTGCAGATTCTCTAGATTAGAAAAAATGGAAACTGCTGTACACAAGGCAAGTACATTTTTGCCATTGACTTTGATGGGTCTAAACATTGCCAGTAAAGACCTAATTATTAAAAAATACAGTCGGGGTAAGGTTTGTGGTTCTGTGAAGCTCTTTTTTTTTTTTTCCCCCTTTTTTTTCTTTTTTTCTTTTTTTTTTTTTATATAATTGTCTTACCCTTCTGCACAGTCATTTACACTTGTACAAATGTAAAAGATATCCAATTTCCCATGTGTAACACTGAGTAAATCTTTAAAATTTTAAGGAAATTCAAGTTTAGCTTTATTCCTGGTAAAGAAAACTATTGTGCAACAAACATTTGAAGAATTTGAAGATAATGCAGTATTTTGAAAAGTGAAAATAGCTACTTAACTGTTGAAATAAAATTAGTGTTTAGCCCACACAGGCCATAATCCTGATCCCTGGTTAGAAAGTACATTGAATATTGATGTCCTCGATGTTGCAACATTTAAACAGTTAACTTTCTGTAATTAACTGTAAGAGCTATTCTGCAGGGTGGTTTGTTGGGGTGGTATATGGGCAGTTGTCATTATCTGTTGATTTATAGTGAAGTGTTAGATGGGAAGGTTTTACAATCTAAGCAATCTTTTGAGCAACTGCAAAATACTTCAATGCAATCAATGTAATAAATTAATTTTTGAAAATTCATTTGTTTTAATACTTAGAATGGTGAGCTTCTCTTTTTATAGTTTGGTGTGCTGGGAGTATTGTTACTCTGTGGAATATCTAGGAAAAAGGTTTTTGCTATTATCGTAGACATTGGAAAAATGCATCTCAGTAGTACCAGTCTATCCTGAAAACTACCACAGAGCTAGAATATACACTGAAGAACTGAAGAATACCTTGATTTGTTAGTAATGCTGGCAGGGTTTCCAATGTAGTTTGGAAGTTAGCACTTAATGTGACTGCTGTCCTCTTTAAAAGCTGCAATATTATTTCCAACCTTCAATAGATGAGATAAAAATAACAATTTGAGTATCTAAAAAGCAGGTGCTGCAACAACTAATTTTTAGGTGTGCCCTTTAGAATTTAATTCAGAGCCTTGGTTTAGTCTCCTAAGCTCCCTACCATGTACCTGGAGTCTGATGTCCCCATCATCACAGTCCAGTGCAATCTCACGTACCGTTCAGAGACACCTCAAGTTGGAGTGTCTAAACTGCACCTCCTTACAGCTCGAGAACAGAAGCGCTGCGAACAGCTTCTGGGAAACTCCAGCTGCTCAGACTCTGCATAACTTTTCTTTCTTAGCAAGAGTTGAGAGACTTCCTCCAAACATGCAGTAATGAGAATTACAGCTTGAACACTTGCTGATAAAGTTGTAACTTCAGTTTCCTTCTCTGCTCAAGTGCATTTGAGCTAACATTTTCCTGCATCCCTGTAACTGGTGCCTTGGAGGGAGGAATAGGGAAGAGGAGAGTTGGTAATCCAGAGACTCGCACTTGTCCCTTACTTTCTCAATAAGTGGTGTCACTACGAGGAGGAGCAGGAATACCAGACCTTTGTGAGACAAAAGCACCAGCATTTTTAAGGATCCAGGGCCCATCTGTGTGTGCACTAATACTTAACACTCAGAGAATGGCCCTCACTGGATTTTAATTGGCTTGATTTTAGTGAACTGCTATCTCTGGATCCCAGTGAGGTTCTGACATGAGCCAGGCTGGAATTCCTCAACCTTTTAAGACTAAGCACTTCAATATAAAACTTATTCTTAGCAAATTTTTTGTCGTCTTAAATGATAGATCTTTTCCAGCTCATTTGAAGTGTACTTACGGAGCTGTACGTAATATTAATATTTACAGTTTTCATTATTGAAATTAATGAAATGAACCAAAGGAAAGCTGATTTATGTGTTTTAATAAATTATATATCTGATAATTATAAATCTTTTCCAGCTCAAGCTTTAAAAAAAAGCAATGCATTTTTAATGACCTTTATCTCTCAAAAGTCAAAAAAATATAATTTGGAATGAATTTACCTGAGTACACGTTTAATTGTCAACTTAGAGAGAACCTTTCCATAGGGAGTAATAATGCAAGAGTCTAATCTGTTGGGCTGTAGAGTGTTTCTTCCTCATTATAGGGTTCCCCCTCCTTTCACAGTTTTAGTGCATTGAATTTTTTTAATGGCTATTGAAACATAACTCACCATTCGACTAGTGTAGCAAGGGAGTATTTGACTTTCCATCTTAAAGATACTATAGCTTCCAAAAAAGAGGTGGTTTACTTTGAACAGAAGTTATTAAACTTCCTATACAGGAATTGCTAGAATGGGTTTCTGTAGTCTGTTAGGCATGCCAAACTGGAATGGTCATAATGATTTCTTTCAGCCTTAAAATCTATAAAGATGTGATTTCTAAAGAAATCTAAATAGAATTTAGGCACCCAAATCCAATAGAATAAAATGGGAATTAGGCACCTACCTCCTTGATTCTAGACTCTTGGGAAATTTTTGCCATCATTGTTTATGGATTTCTTTAGATGACAAGTATTAATTAAAAAGTTTTCATTACTTCACAGTCACCATTTGATCATTAAATCAGGAATGTTAGGGACAAATAGTATTTCATCTTACTGTCTATGCTAAATTTTGTTGTTACCTTTAAATAGCTTGCCTAGTAGTTTTTCCTGTTATACAACACAGTATCTTGAATTCAGCTCAGTAGTTCAGTTGAGTTATTTAAAGATGTATGCATTTGATTTCTGGTATATATTTGAAATACATGTCTGAATAAAATAGAAATTATACATTACTATCTGTGTGATAGCATTGCTCACATAATGTACAAAATTATGTCTTGATGTCAGATAAATATGCACAAAAAGTGTCTTTAGTTCTGTCCCTCCTTCTTCTTTCAGTTGATTTAAGTTGCAGATAGGGGAGTATTAATTTTTTGGAGAGGTTTAAGCCTTAATAGTATGCAATTTCAGGGATATAGAAACAGACAGTTTTAACTATAAGGAAATGTCTTTGTTGTATGTACAGCACTCTTAAATGTTGGAAGGTTCTAAGGTTATTTGACTTAATTTTTATTGGGCATCATCATACTTCTTTCATGTGTTGCCTAATTTGTATTTTCTAGAATAAAAGTGTATCTCTTGTATTTCCTCAATAACTTGAAACCTTTCAGAATTTTTGGCTAATTAAGATATCCAGCTTTATGGACTAAAAGATACAAAAAATATTTCCATATGATTTATTCTTTGAACAAGTTCAAGAAGGAAGGAAGAAGTTTAATCTTTCCTCTTTTTATTGTTGTAAATCGCTTATTTGCCTGCCGTTTCTGGCCTTTCCCAAAGAGCTGTCTCCCCTGCAATTTTTTCTCTAAACATATGCACTAATTATGTATAAAAACTATATGTATGGATAAATCTATAATTATATATAATGTGTATATTTATACAGACAACATGCTCTGTAAGCATGTGCTCTAAAAGGTAAAAAAGTTATGTGCGCGTTATTTTAATAAATACAGAAATACTCCTGATTGGATCTGGTATCTTCAGAAAGAATAATCTCATTACTTACAATGTACTAAAAGTTTGACTCAGTGGAACTATTTTCATAAGTATCTGGCCTTTGAAAGAAAGTTTATGTATGTATCTGTGTAATGCAGAGAGATTAAAATGCTGAAGTTTCATGAAGATAGAATATGTTTAATATCATCTTTTTAGTAACAGTAAGACTTTGTACTTACTGTATTTAAAACAACTTACCTATAATATAACTACTGTGGTCTTAAAGTTTTGATAAAAAAAGGAAAAAAAAATAGTTTTGCAAAACATACATTTTGATGTTAATGATCACATTTATTGCAGCAGTGCCTACAGATTGTCTAAGAATGGGATTGCATTTTTCTAGATGCAACGTAGCAGAAAATCCCTGCCCAAACTAGTTGGCAATCTAAATGGACAAGACAGATATCAGGGAAGGGAGTTTTTCATAGAAGTAAAGTAAATAATGTGACAACATCAAGTACAGTTATTTTCCCATTTTCTCTAATTTCAATGTTTTGCTGAAGCAAAGAATACACCAATAACTTTGGTACGTAATTGTGATTTCCATTTATATAATATATAGCAGTAACTACCCTTTTAAATTGAATTGCATTGGGTATTTTTTAGCATTTTAATAACCCCTTTGTGTTTCTCTTTAAAATTACTGTTATTTTTAAATGCACAAAGGAAAGCAGTACAGGTGTTCTTTAACAAAATATTTTTATGCAAATCAGCTTTTCTTAACTATGAAAATAGCTGAGCTGGTTTGCTGGGCAAAAAGGAGCAGAAAAGTCAAAAGAGAAGAAAAATTACTAAGGTTTGTGCCATAACATGCTTATTGTTATGCATTTGTATGTTATTCTGAGAGAGCATGGCACTGCAGTCATTGCTATGGATGTGATGGTTACTCTAGTTTCATCTGGGAAAGGAAAAAAAAAGGCATATTGGAGGTTAGATAAGGGCTTAGTGACGCTACTGCTAATGCTATGTGGGAGTTACTTTGGCCAAGTCAGAAAAGATTTGTACGTGCTGCAACACTGGCGTAGAACTGCGTGTCTTGCAAGTGCCTGACTGCAGAGGAAAACAACTCTGGAGTGCAGCGTTAGTCTCCCCGTGCAGCAGCAACTAATGACAGAACTAATCACATAGAAGAATACAATATGTACCGTGGATTCCATTTTGATGTGGGTAATCTGAATTTAGGTGTTTCCACTTGGTTAGATCCCTGAGTCTCTTTCAGAAAGTGGGCTTTTCTGTTTTGGCTTACTAGTATAAAATTGGAGGATCTCTAAAAAAAAAAAACAAACTGTAAACAAAAGACTATTCTCATCAATACTGATTCTTTCAAATGAAAGAAAATAAAATGGAAAGTGAGTTCAATGCAGGTTGGATAGGAATAATTTTAAGGGAGAACAAAGAAGGAGAGAGATTTTCAGAATTCCATAAGCAATCCACTGAATTCCTAGTAGGAAGGGATCAAGATAACAAAAAAAAATTATTATACTTAGGACAAATTTTGAAAAACTTTGTGCAAATGTGAGGTACCAGGGTATGAGTATTTAATAATACGAGAATGGAACAGTGAATCACCGAGTTTATGAGGCTGCATGTATTTCAGTGTCCTAAAACCACAGTTGCTTTTTAGGAGAGATGTTAGTCTGGAGTCCTAGTAAACTCAAAACAATAATGCCAAGACACAGTAATCTTTGCTCATAAGTGTTGCTATAACATTCTGGTTTATAGTAACATTTTCTATTTGGATATTTAACTACAATGCTGTAATGATTAAAGTAATTTTTTTTCAGATACGAAGTCTGTGAAACAGGAATTGAAAATACTTTATGGAAATATTACTATGAAATTACACATGGCTTAATAGTTTTTGTATTAGTAATCTGTCTATTTTTGGTTTCCTGGCCTTCAGGCAGAGAAGCGATCAGTATGATTTTCTGAACTGTAGCTATAAGCGTTATCTCTTTAAGAATCTTGCAAAACTCAAAAGTTAGGAAAATCTTGGATTTACTTGCAGTCTGTCAGAAATTGTTGCTTTGCCTTTTGTGCAGTGTTTTTGGTACAATGCTATTTCTTGTGACTTGTGCCCTGATTTTGTTTGCTACCACAAGGAGTCTTTTGTTTCAAACAAAACCTTGCGGTTAATTTTCTGCTAGGTCTTTTCATGAAAAAGGAAGGTCACGGCTTATAGCATTTGTATTGTCACTGCAAAGGACTGTACAAACTGTTCCATGGACCAGGATGTTTCTGTGATTAATTTGACGCTTGCTACATGCTTTTTAAAGTAATATTTTCCTTTTTACAATTTCAGTATTCAGTAATCACACATAAGTTACCATAATGTATGCATCCGTAATTAACATGAAGTAAAGGCCAAAAATAAAGACATGTTGAAATATTTTAAAAGTATGTTCTTTACAGCTGGTGTTAATGTCAATTTAGTAGTAAAACAGTGTGGTAGTTAAGTAAGACTTTAGTTTAATGCATTCTTATCTACAGTTATCAGTAGCAAGTACCAATGCAGAGTTTTACTTACCACTAACCCACATAGTTCTTTGTATCTTAAATATTTTGATATGTGGGCATGATACAGTTATTTGACATTTTACAATTTGTCCTTTGTTTGCATGCAGCGAGGAGTTATGGGCGAAGACGAGGTAATTCACTTCTGTTTGTTACAGTACAATTAATTCTGATTGAGCTGTTGCTGATCATTACAATTAATTAATCCAGATTGTTGATTACAAATGCTTATCTGCATGTTGTCTTAGTTTGGGGAAGATGGAGGGTGTGAGGGACGGAGGGGTGCAATCTGGATTGTTACGATCATTGATCTCTTTTTAGAGTCTGAATTGCAAATCCTTTAATCAGTTAAAACACTGTAGTTCTAATCATAATTTAGTCAATGCTAATAGCTGCTGCTTGCAGTCATTGTCCCCTTTAAAAGTATACAGTTTGCTAGTTGTTCTTCTAACTCATCTTTTGCTTCTGTAGGGGTGATAGTGTACAGAGTAAAAACCGAAAGCCTTTCCCGAACTTTGCAAGAAACCTAGTACACAACTCTTAGAAATAGTAAACACTTCTGTAGTATAAGCCAGTGTATGCTCACTGACCTTGGAAAAGCTGTACTGATTTAACTATATGAGGGTGTGACCTACGGTTGTTATAAAGACCATACAAAGAGTGCAGCAAAAACATCAAGGTCACAGAATGGTGGGGGTTGGAAGGGACCTCCGGAGATCATCTAGTCCAACCCCCCTGCCAAAGCAGGTTCCCTACAACAAGATCTTTGATAGCTTTCAGTATTCACAACACACACAGGACTTCATGTGTCTTGATCTCTGCGTTGCTTCAGAACTGATTGCTGTGTAGCCCTAATGTAGAGAGGAATGATGATCTAGACCACGGTCAATGTTTGTAACAGTGCAATTGTGTTTTGTCAATTCCTGGAGGATTCTGCTTAATTCTTTTCACTGCCATAAAACAAAAGAAACAAGTGTTTCTAAGGGCTTATCTTTATAACTCACAGTCGTTGGGAGAAATGTAAAAGCCTAGCAGATTACCTTTTTGCTCTCTTCATCTGAGACACGTTTAAAAGTGAAGAGGAAGGAGAAGAAAGTGTGAGTTGTCATATAGAGAATGCTTCTCTAAATGTATTAATCCATTGTCCTCTATGTCATCCTAGCTCTCTGAGGAACTACAGTGCTTTTGGCAAACCTTTACCCACATTAAAGTAAAACTGATCTCTCTGCTATCACTTCAGAACATGTTCTGATAGTTTAATTTGTATTAGGAAGAGAGCCTTAGATTCTCATTGTTCTTAGATTTTAACACTGGTCTGTGGATAAAAAATAAATTATTCAGAGGATTATTCTTTGATTTTTTTTTTTCTCACTCTGTGTATTTTAAGTTGTAATTGTCTAAGTACTTTAGAGAAACACAAAAACATAATTTTTATGGTCTGGAGAGACACTTTCCTTAAGAATAAATTGTGTGTGTTTGGGTTTTTTTACAAACAAACAAAGAAAAAAAACACACAAATACTTTTGTGGCAATATTCTAATGCTAACAAGTTTATTAAAAATGCCATCTTTTAAAATCACTGAAGTTTCTTTTTTCCTGCAGTACAGAGACTTGCAGAGGTAAAGAGCAATTCTATGTGCTTTTTATAAAAATAACCCAGCTAAATTAGTCATTTTAGATTTAAGATGTTAAGAACAACTCTCATATATTAGTGAAAATTCTTAAAATTTCCACTTTTGCAGTTTCCTGCAAGTTCTTCCAATTTGAGTCTTATTTCTTCCTTTAGCCACTTTTTCCTTTCACTCTCAGTGTGATAACAGCTCCATCTTCTCCATCATGCACATCAGTAATTCAGGAATCCGTTGTTACATCCCCCTTTCTCGATTGTGTAACCAGATCTTACCACTTCTTTGTATACATCTTTAAGATCTGATCATTCTTATTAGTCTTCATAACTGAAACTCATATCCACATTACTCAGCTGCTGCAGTCTTCATAGCATGAGCTTGCTCCTCTTATGTTTAAATAGATGATTTACAAGAAGAATCTGCCTGGCTGCTTTTTCTGACTGTGTTAACTTTCTGTTTCTCCCTTGCTTCCTCACTTTTCTGCCCCGTTGAGCACCAGCTACGTGCTTCCACTTTTAAAGGCACTCTACTGATGTGTTATCTGGCTGTTGAATGCATCCTTCTGATAGCAGGCAAGGGTGCTATCACTTGCTCTCCACTAGTCATGTTCTCAAACACGCATATCACCATTCTTTATGGCAAGGAGCAGCCTGCTGCAGCTTTCTGCATTCACTGTACTGCTCTCCATCAGATGCCTGCTTCAGACATAAATGTGAAATGCCACCATAAAGATGTTGTAGTTACAGTCTTTGTTACTTAGTACAGACCTCTGGTCCTGCTTTTGTTTTGTGATCTTCATAACATTTTATTCTGTTTGGTTGTTTTCCATCACCTTGTGTTTTCATTCGACATTTTGATATACGATATTTTTATTATGGGTTTAGATACCAAATGGGAGTCACTAGGCATTACCCCAGGATAGGTCAGTGATGATGATGTTTGCTGTCTGTGTTCCAGCCTTGTCTTTAAATACGTGATCTCAGGTGGTCTTCTGGAATTGAACAGCTTTCCAGCTGCTCTCACCTCTAGCTGATCAGCACAATGGCTGCAGGTGTTGCTACAGGGCTTTCTTGGTGGTTTCCCCTGAGAGGGGATAGAAGTTACAGACTGCAGTGCGGCTCACAGCTAAGGCAGCGTAGACTCAGCTCTCGGGGACCTGCTGCTCGCGCGTATGGATTAGCAGTGGGTGAATCTGGAAGAAGTTGGCTATTTGAGATGGAAAATTAACTTGCTTCCCAAAAGTGTGCTAGGTTGGGGTTTTTTTGTTTTGTTTGCTTGCTTGTTTCTGGAAAGCAGTTGAATTAATAATTGTTATAAAAAATTAATGAGAGAGAAACAGGAAAAATTGCACTTCAGAAGAAAAGGTGATGTGGCGTATTTATTTTGCTTCACAAAAGTGTTTATTTTGGGGCTTTTTGTAGTTAAAAGATCAACTTCTGAATTTGCACTGTCACTAATCTTTATGTTGCTAATCTAATGCAGTGGAAGTTTGAATAAGCTAAGATACATATTCTGACCTTCAGAGTCTTTTTGTTTGAGTTCTCTAAAATTTGTAAATATGAAATAGGGGTGAAATAAACGAGACAGAATTACCATGTTTTCATTCCCCCCTGCCATCCATACATCTCTTTTGATCAGTTTGCATTTGCAAAGTCATCCTATTAACTTCTCAGATTTTACACTTGCCTCTTAGGGTAGCTATAATATTACTACAGATTGCTACAAGTTAGGAACCACTATGAGGCTTCTGTCCAAAATTGTGGTAAATTTGAGAGCAAGAGGGATAAATCAGCACTGTGACTCATCTTTCAAGTGTTAAATTTTGCACATTGAAGTTCTCTTTTGCTTTCTTAGAAATTAAATCTGTTCTTATGTTATCAGCATCAGATAACCTTTGAAAGAGGAGAGAAAACATACCTATTTGAAATCTCTTACTGTGTACATGTTTTTTTGTTTCCCTCTGTTCAATTAAAGTCTAAGATTTTAGACATGCAGTAGTCATTCAGGTGATGGAATTTATCAGTTTAACTTGAAGCTAAACCAAAGGTAGACTAATGAAACTCACTTAAGCAGCCCCTACATGGTAAATAAGAACAAACTGCTACTTTCCTACTAGGTGCAGCAGAGTAACTACAATATAATGTAGTATGAAGTATTATGCTTATAGCAATGCCAGCTTGCATTCTTGAATTTCCTTTTTGAAGCTTAATATATTTTTATTTTTCTTTAAACTAATGTGTACTTTTCTAATATCTTGGCATTTTCAGTTTTACTTTCCAGACAGCTATTCCCCTGTTCCCCAAAATCATAAAACAATGCAGTGCCACAAAATTATTTTAATGTATATTATTATCTTTTCTTTTTAAGGCCGTTCTTCCCTCTTCCCAATAGATGATGGTTTGCTGGACGATGGTCATAGTGATCAAGTTGGAGTCTTGAATTCACCTACCTGCTACTCAGCTCATCAGAATGGAGAGCGAATTGAGCGTTTTTCTCGGAAAGTGTTTGTTGGAGGTCTTCCACCAGATATTGATGAAGGTGAGCTGCCTGAAAACTGAGCAAACTAAGTTTGGAGGGAGAGAAAAAGATTTCAAAAAAAAAGAAACTAAATTAAGTAGTAGAAATAAACCACTCAGCCAAATAAGATGGTGGTGCAAAAGGCTACAACTATATATATTTTTAATTGGAGTTGATGGATATGTTGAACTTAATATTATTTGATGTAATTTATCTCTTACGGTTTTGAAATGGTTCAGTTGTCTCTGATTCTGGACTTGTAGATTGTAGACTTGCATGTGATCTTGGAATTTTTGCTCCTGCTTACCTTGCATATTCCTTTGAAATACATCTTAGCCCTTCATAGTGTCCTCTCTCTGTGCATGCTTTATTCTCTATTCATAGAAAACTTCTATTAGTAATTGAATTTCAAATTCTATTTTACTATTACCTGAAGATCTCAAAAGTGGTTTAGAAAGGTTAATATTATTCCTGTTCATAAATAGAGAAACTAAGGCAGAGGAAGGTCAAGTGGCAGATCACTCTGTGATTTATTGGACATAGAATGTACCACAGAAGCTCAGATTTTTTTATGTGATGTAGTTGGAATTGCTTTGTACAATAGTGCTGATTTGAAGTAATCGTGCTGTTTCTCCTGTGCAGATAGATGTAAATTACTGCTAGCTTTGTAATGCAAACAGAAGTCCCTTTGCAAGGTTCATTGTAATCCTAGAGTAACTTGCAAACCAAATAAGCTGACTGTGGTTAATTAACTTTCAGACATGGAAAGACCATACTTTGGTTTCATCTTCATTGTGATTCTCTCCTGCAACGTACTAAGAGATTTATTTTAATATAATTCAGCTTTTTTTGATGCACTTTAACTTCTGATTCAAATGTTTATTGTTGCCTTTTAATACAAATGCTAAATGCTAAACAAAGGCACATGGAAATACATTTTATTTCTTTCCTGCTTGTCTATATGCTGATGGCAGGATGCGACTGAAAGAAATGGAACATATTTGTGTCTGATGAGTTACTGCTCTTGTAGAGTTCAGGGTGGTTTAATTTTCTTCTTCGTGGCCAAGGTTCTTGGAGTCAGTGACAGGAAGGAGTGGCTGGGATAGAAAGACATCACAAGGTTTTGATGCATTAGTAGATCTTGCAACGGGACTACTCATGGTTATGTTAGAAGCACTTCTAAATACGCAAGTTTTAGTTTCTGTGCCTGATCTGTGCATGGTAGCTTCTGGGAACTGCTACCATGCTTATTGTGTTTTATGAGTATCTACCTACAAAGCTCTGAACTGTCCCTCAGTAAACAGTAAATTATATCAATTGCATTTAAACCAGATTCTGAATTTAAGGAAGTACCACACCAGTTTTCACCACTGCTTTTAGTTGCCCGTAAGCTTTTGAAA
Source organism: Caprimulgus europaeus (assembly GCA_907165065.1). The sequence goes on from OU015526.1 coordinate 17,278,000, forward strand.
AGCTCCTGTTAGGAAGCAATAAAAAACAAAAGTAACCTTAAAATAATGAGAAATTTATTACTAAAATAGTAACGCTTTGGAAGATGTGTCTATTCAATTTTTTTTTCATGAAAGTTGGAAATTTTGTTCCTTTTTTTCCATGAAATGTCAGCCTTTGCTAGAAACAAAAATCTTTGCTTGGTAGTGCTTATTCATTGAGTTATGTCATTTATTTTAATTGCAACTATTATACCTGTTTTTAGATGAAATTACTGCTAGCTTCAGACGATTTGGGCCTTTGGTAGTAGACTGGCCTCACAAAGCAGAAAGCAAGTCCTATTTTCCACCAAAAGGTAAGAGTTGGAAGGTTTTTACCTGTCTCACTGAGTGCAAATCTTAGTCTGGGAAACTATCTATCTCATGTGTTTCCAGAGGGTATAATTTACAATCTCTGTGAGCATTTAATTCTACAGTTGCAATGCAGGTTTAGGCATAGTTCTTTTACATATCAAGTTTAAAACCCGAGAGTTTTGTTTTAGTATTATGCCTGGATTAGTGCTGGACTCCTGGAGGATCTTCCATATTCTAATTTCCCATATATCAGATCAGCATTATATAGTTGTATATGTCATTAATCCTAAGTTCTGTATTTCCATTTCTATCTGATTTCCAAAACTGAAATTTGGTTGAATTTTTAATCACTAAATCTTAGATAAAAATGTTTGTAGGAAGTTACAGGCAGGATTCAGAAGGATGCGTCTGAGTATCTGATCAAGATAATCAATGTTATGTTTATTTCCATTTTAGGATGCAAAATTCCTATTGAAGCATTAATTATCTTTTTTGATAAATGATTAAGTACTGTTTCTTAAGTATTTCTACTGTTGCTGTTAGGCTACAGATGTTTTAATATCACAAAGTGTTGGAAAAGCCATTCTGTACATTCAGTAACTAAATTATGTCACATATTTCTGTACATGTACAATCATATATTGGTACATATAAAATAAAGGCAAAAAGCTGATCCAGATATGAAAGCAATGCAGAGGTTATTCATTTTGTAGAGAATGCAGCAATTCATTCCTCCCTGGAAGTGAGAAAAGTAGGCATAATGCCTTTATAAACTGATTCTTCATTAATTTATATGACCATCTATGCTGAGAAAAAGACTGTATTATTATCCCAGGTACTCCTTTAAATACTGGGAAAAGGAATTGAAAGTATTTAAATAATGTTTATGAACACTATATGGAAATTCTAAGACAAACAAAGAGACTTAGGCTTTTTTGATTGTCAGCCTGATACACAAAGCTACTGTCGAGTCAAATTTGATTATCCTGAGGAGTGCATCTCTTCATAAACTACTGAGAGAAATTCTTGAGGAACTCTTTGAGGAAGATGCATCTCAGTCTGTGATGAATATTGTAGAAGAGTGAAGATGTAATTTATTCATACCTGAAAGGAATGGATTCTGGCATTAATTTCCAAGGAGACAGTTCTGTCTCAGCATCTGAACATCTTAAGGATAAATTTCCAGACTTCTTCATTTAATAAAGCTTTTTTATATAGTTGGAATATTTATAATTACCACAGTATTGTAAGCAGAGCTTCTTAGAAGCAGAGAATACAGATAGAGCTTCAGTCTGTTGATCTAATTAATTCAGGAAACACCTGCAAACTGTTGAGTTGATTTCCTATGATTATCTGATACTTATTTGAAATCTAATAGCACTTAATGTTCTCCAATCTTAAAACTTTATTCTAATTTTCAGTTTACTACATTATTCAGTATTATTTTGTAATGTAGCCTAGTGCATTTAAAATGCAGTGTAGGTTTTTCTTTGTAGATACTCTGGAAACATAGCTTACTATTAACTGCTGAATATTACTGTGTTTAGATCTGTTTTTTTTTCAGTGCAGTAGATATGGCCCATTATTATTTTTTAGAAGAATTTCTTTAAAATACTTAAAAATAAGTATTACTTGGGTGTGCAGGCAAGAACCGTGTAGACATATATTTAATAAGACGTTGGAAACTGCTAACGATAGGCTAAGTACTAAGAAAGCTTTGAGATTGATCAGTGATCAGCAATTTACAAATGTATGCTATCTTAGCCCAAGGAGTTGTTTTGTTTGGGTTTTTTACTTTCCATCTCCAATTTCTAATTTTTTACTCCACATGGAGTCAATTCAGTTGTATATGTTTTTGTTTGTTCAGTCTCATTGAGATTTGACATACTACTTTCCTAAGACATCTTTGAATTGTCCAGTTCTGGACTGATTTATGTAATAGTCTTCTCTGTGGTGAAGAGATACAGCCTGCTTTTTTTTTCCTTTCTATCTTTCTTTTTTTGACTCTTGTTCAGTTTTCCAGGCTGTGATTCAGGCTCTCGGCTTACAGAAAGTCCTGAGAGAAGGCCAAGTTCATAATCAGTATTTCCTTGCTCAAAGAAATGCAAAAAGTGTCCTGATCCATCAAGGCTGGCTGCCTCCTGAGAAACACCAACTGCTTATTCTTAACTAATTACATTTTGTATTGGTTCACTGCAAAATTAGGCTCAAAGAAAACAGAAATTTTTAAAATTTGTCACTAATCTTACAAGGAAACTGTTCTGAAGCAAAAAAAAAAAAATTCTGTTGAGATCAAAGTACAAAGTCTGTAAGTGATCTGCCAACTGTAATGAAGAATTCCTTCCTTTGTGACTTGCCACTGTTTATCATAACTCCTGTGATTATGTAGTTGGTGAATATACTTATTTGTGAAACAACACACATGTCCAAAGCAACTTGCTGAGGTGAGGACTTCTTCTTAGTCTAATGAAGCTCTCAAAGAAATAGTGCTGTGAGAATATGCAAATCCAAAGAAGACCTTTCAAAATATGCCCAGTTGTTTGTGCTCTGTACTATTTATAGTCCGTATCAAACAGAGGATAATCTGATTTAAACGGGACAGTATCCCCAGCCATTTCTAATTGTCTGGGTATTTCTATTGCCTTCTGTCACAGCAGTTGTGCAATAGCTTCATTTGTTCAAGGTTCTTAACTGATAAATTAGAACTGACTGAAAAAAATAGGTTCTATTTCTAGGAAAACCCCAGGTCTACCCACGTTCAGTTTAACGTTACCATCTTATTTGATCACACTGGGTAGGATTGAACCTTGGATTCAGGCAAGTAACTGTAGGTGTCTTCATGTGTGATTAGTCTCTAATCTTCCTTTAATCAATGGGAATCTGGCCAATACAGTCAGTGGTGTATAGAGGGCTATTCAGGTCACTGTAACATAAGCACATTGAGCTTGATTTATTTACCCGAACCAAGGGTGTCTAAAAGATTTACACAGGTCTGGCTAATGTGGCACGGCACCTATTGTAGCCCCACACCATTCTGGAGCACCAGGTGAAGTTTAGGCAAAGTACTATAGAGAATAAATGGTGCTAGACACCGCTGTGTCCCGCTTGGTCAGCTGAGTGACCGTCCAGACACCACTGACTACACTCACTAGATTTCTGTCACTGCAGAAATACGAAAATAGGTGTTTGGAACCTGAAGTGAATCCTGCTCCCCCCTTTTCTATAAAGAAATTATACCTTGCTTAGAAAATCATGTTAGCTACCAATGTGAATCTAGTCTAGAATACTTTGCTTTTTATTTTTTCTTTACATAATAAATATAAAAAAAATGAAAACACTGGTTCTGTATATAGGTTGAGGGATGGGGGTTGTTGTTGGTTTTGTTGGGTTTTTGTAATTCTTACAAAGGTTTAATTTGGTTATACAACTAGGACTCTTCAAACATACCTGATGGGCTTTCTGTTTCCAGTGCTGACCTAATACATTAAAAATAAAAAAAATATTTAATTTTTTAGTCATCTTTGGTTAAGAGAGATGTCAACTCACAGTAAGGATTATTATAACCAGTGCAGTATCTTTAGATATCAGGGAATGTAGTTCTAAAGCCAGTTATCATCTCCAGAATGATTTGTTTATTCTTTGAGGTAATTTTCTGAGGACAGATATTGTCAAAGTCACCCACACTAGTTCCCTCTGAGAATAGGAGTGTTAGTAATAGTACCAGTGTTATGCAGAGGAATTTAGTTAAGTGATTAACACTAACAGGAGTTACTTTGTCTCCTGCAGGAGGCATAAATTCTGATAGGGGTGCATGTGAACAATAAATTTTTGTAAAACTGTGTCTCATCTATACTTTTCACCTTGTCAAATATGTACAAAACATACAAGCTTTGTCTCTGGGCAAGTAGTATCTGATTGTGGCCTTCTACTGTTGGTGTACATGTGACACAAAAGTATGAAGCAGCTTCCTTCAAAGAAAACTAATTATTAGAGTAGCTTTGCTTTTTCATTGTAAACAGACATGCATTGCTGCTGATTGTGAAGCTGTTAAATGACTGATGTGGTACACCAAATCAATAAGAAATTAGGAAGATACGTTGTTTTGTAGTACAGTACAACCCCTCCTACCTTTCACCCTACCTCCCTACTGTGATTCACTGTGACATCTACTTTCTATCATATGATAATTATAGTTCAGTACTACTCTGAAAAGACTCGTTAGGCACTTGATGTTTTTCATCATACTTAGGCACGTGACTTACCACCACTATACTAGATTTGCAGACATTAAACATCCCCAATAAATAGTTCATGAGTTACGGATGCTGAGATGAAAAATAATCCAATAAAAGCCTCTATTCAGAAAGCAGAAAAGGATAAAAATAATGTTTAAGCTATACAGTTGTTGGCATATGGTAGCTGTAGCAACAAGAAGAACTGTAATTTATGATGTGTAAATGAAATACCTAATGTAAGAGTGTAATTTCCCTTTGCAAGCACTTTCTAGCTAATGAAAATAGGCCGATTGCCTATGTTGCTGATGTTCTTTAGAGAAGTCTGTGATTAATGTATAATTGATTTGTGCCAGGAAATGCACCCTAGTCCAGGGCAAGTGCTGGAGAGAGGTTTATGTGCAGGCTGTGCAAGTCTAGCATTCTTGGGAAGGGATTGGCTGTGTCTGTATATGGATATAAAATGTGAGACCTGAGGAAATAATCTTCTCAGCCAGGTTTCTTCTCCAGCTGAACTGGTTATTTTCTTCCAGAATAGACTTGGGGAGCAAACTAAAATGCCTTGTAAATCACAGGACAGAGCTGTGGAGCAAAACTACAGCCAGACCAATTTGCTAGTACAGACTATACCCTAATTTTCTCTGTCTTCAAAAGAGGAGTAGTACAGCTACACTCGTGACACAAGCCTGCTTATGTGTTGCTTAAAATTAAGTGAGATTAACCCAGACCTGAGTAAAATGTTTTTGGGGTAATGTTGAGAAAGCAGTATTAACGTATAGTCTTGGTATTGGTCTCTTTACTTTTATTTCGGGTGCAGTAGGATATAATATTCCCTCATCAAATTCTTACATTTGAATTTTCTAACTTTTTACAAGCTTCTACAGTTAAGCATATTAATAGCTGCAGACTTATGAGTGCTAGATCATTTAGAGACACTGACCCTATTTGTGTGCCAGGAGTTATATGGCAGTACCCTTGATTTGCTTTAGGATAAAACTGATGGAAAATCAGCATCTGGCAAATTATTTTATATGTGAGTCTTACTTTGTATGTCTGATGCCGTAGTTAGTGTCATGTGCATTTATCCCTCCCTTTGATTAGTCAAGTTTTGGCACTGCCATCATTCTTGGGAGTACCGAGCACCCCATTCAAACAGGAATGTGTGCGCCTGGCTTCCACATTACACAGGTCTGGTCTCACTTACCCTTGCCAGTCTGCACACGCCCTGATTCAGTGAGTGAGTTTTGCATGGGTGGATTTTAAATCCTGAGATAAATACCGAAAGATCTCTCCAGTAAAACAGATTTTTAATCTAAATAATTACTAATTAAGCTTAAAGTAAACAGGTTGTTACTGAAAAATATTATTCAGCAATGAAAAATGGACTCCACACGGAAGTGCTTCAGCCAAAGCCCAAAGATTCCCTATGGCATATTTGTTAAGAATATAAATAATATTTACATAAAAAATAGAGAATACATGAAACCTTGTCGTGTGTCCTTGTAGGTAGCTGTGATAGGGCCATATTATGAGGAGTAAGAAATTAAGTTCAAGTTATTAGAAAGACCATTATAAGCCTTACAGTTTTTTCTTTAAAGCCTACTTCTGTTCCCATATGTCTAAAATCATTCATGTGTTTGCTTCTCTCATCTTACATTCTTCTTAGTACATGGATTCTTTAATGCCCTTCAAGATGCACCCCACCATCTTTTCCTTGATGACCTACACTGTCTGTTTGCAATAAGAAATTGCCAGTGGTTAACTAGCTTCTCTCAGAGAAACAGTATCATTTCCAAAAAGCTTGGTAAAGCAGCCACACTCCCTCATGCCAAGCCTGTTCTAGAGCAGCTGCTTCAGCATTTACTTTTCCATTCAAGTAATAAAACGTAACTTAATGTGAAAACTTGGTAGTAATCCACACTTGGTAGTAATCTCAGAAATAAATGTTGATTTATGGTCCTTTTAAAGTTTGCTTTAGAATACAACACTAACAGGGCTATCAGGCACCTGTAAAGTAACAGATATTATATATATCATATTGTAACTGTTAGAGCTAACACATGAGGTTCATTGCTTGTCTGACTGTTTTGTAGCATTAAATAAGTATTTTAATTCCTATTTTTGTAGTGTTTGGGAGGTTTGCTGGGTCACTTACGTAACCAAGTACTTTGATCTAATCTCTAGAATACAGATTAGTCTTTTGTGCCAGGTCAGATTTTCATTGTGTAATGTGTGCTGCTGCCAATGAATGCTCAGCCTGGACTTCCAGTACATGAGAGAGCAGACATGTTTGCTTTTATTTGGTTATTAGTCTCTTTTGACAATTATTTTAAGGATAGAAGTATTTGCCTGGAGTTCTGTTGATCGTGTCAAGGTAGTCCGTAGTTAAAAAGATGACTAATAACAAATAATTTGTTTGACTTTCTTTTACTTTTGGGGTAGACACATTTGCATGGAAAAGCCACTGGCAAAGACGATTAAGAAAGATAAAAGAAAAAATATTATTTGTTTTGTTGTTGTTTTTTTTTTTTCCCAGGTTATGCATTCCTCCTGTTCCAAGAAGAGAGTTCTGTTCAAGCCTTGATTGATGCCTGCATTGAAGAAGATGGAAAACTCTATCTATGTGTTTCCAGTCCTACTATCAAGGACAAGCCAGTAAGTAAACAGTAGATGGCCTGCAGGCTGTAGCTGCCATCTGTCCAAAGCTGCATTTGAAATGATGACGAAGAAAATAATCAGAAGCAAATTACCATTGGCAGAGCTCAACATCTGGAACAGTTGGATGATTTTAAAATTGTAGTGTTTTGAATTAATAGGATTAAAACAGAGCACCTGAACGTGCTAAGATAGTGGGGTTATGACTGTTTGACAGTTTACAGAGGCTGATGAACATATATCCATAATGTAGCAAAAATTAAGGTAGCATACTGTTTTGTTTCCCCATTTAATAGGTTCAGATCCGTCCCTGGAATCTAAGTGATAGTGACTTTGTGATGGATGGTTCCCAGCCGCTTGATCCTCGAAAAACAATTTTTGTTGGAGGAGTCCCTAGGCCATTAAGAGCTGGTGAGTATAATCTGTGGCTATTTTTAAATGTAGGAGATTATTTGAAATAATTAGCAATATTTTATGATTCTGTGATTCTGATTTGAGCCATGCATACTTTTGTATAGCTATATATGGATAGGTACAGATACATACATATAAAAATAGAAGACTCTTGTGGTAGTTATAACCACAGTACAATATTTGTGTATTCTTAGATTTCTCTAGTAACTGTTTTCGTCTGGCTTTGGCCATAAATCACTATTCCTTATTGAGATTTAATGGAAACTGTTAAGTATCTACAGCTGTAGAGAAGATTTTGATCATATTCACAAAATTGTAAACTATGTCACAAAAGAGTTTATTTTTAAAATAATGCTATGAAAACCTCTGCCATGCTCCATGAGTATGTGGATATCTATTTGTACTTGCTTGTCACTGAGCATTAGCTACTCTTCTGCTACTATTAGATTGCAGTTACTCTTGCTCATATGGACAAAGCAAAAACTGAGGTGATTGATGAAGTTGTAGGAATGGAGGGAGAAGGGAAGAAATTGAGAGAGCTAGCACAGCATGTATGGCACAACACTGTATGAGGTGGCAGGACTCTTTCTAGACTCTTGTCAGAGTGCATGAAAGAAAAATTAAATGTTTCTATAGCTGAATGGTTGATCTACAACCTGGACAGCCTGCTTGTGAGATTGACTGCAGTAGCCTTTTACAATGTTTTATGTTGGCCTTCTAGTAAGTGGGTTGAAGTGAATGTTGGACGTAGAAGCATAACATGTAGGAGAACCAAGAGCTGATAGTGCAAATTTGGAGGATAAAGAATCTTAAATTTTTCTAACTTGGACCTGCAATGCTCAAGCTTTTCTGTTATTTTACTTTTAAGACTACTTTTGACTGTAGTACAAGCTCTGTAAATGAGCATAAACACAGTATGTTCAAACGGCAGATTAATTTTTCTTTAAATTCAGTCCACGTACTCCAGACTACTGTGCTGATTGTAGTAAATTTAATGGGTGCATTCTTGTCCTTAGCTTTCAAATGCTCTGTATATTTGAAAGTGAAACTTTTATGGCATTGTGAAATAAGAATAATACCTTCACTAAAGCAGTAAAACTTTAGGAGACTTTACAATTATTGAACAGCAATGACTGCTGACAGCTTATACCCTAATACATTAGTATTTTGCGCCTAAATGAATTGCAAAACTGAATTCAGTATAAAATATTAGTAGAGGCTTTCTAAAATACTTGATCTATAAAATCTGAGATTTTTGTTTCTGTGAACTTCAGTATCTATGGTAAGTGTAGCACTGTAGAGATAATCGAGCTCTGTGTGGCTCACTGCATCTTTAAATTCAAGTAGGACATAGAGCATTAGGACAGCCAGAGAACATGTACCAAGGAATTTGTGGCACGTGGATTTATTTTATACAGCTTACATTCCATGCCTGCCCAGAAAGTCTTTTGCTGTAATCCTCTGAAGAAAACTGCCCTGGAATTTCAGTTCCAGGTTATCAAGGACTGCAAGGACTTACAGTTCTATTGTTCCTTGGATGTATGTACCCACACTGTGAAAGATCTATTTACTGAGTATTTCATAGCTTATTTAATATGTTTTTATAATTCTTGTTATTACTGGTACATCGGCTGTTGCAAAGTTAATTATTAAAATTTTAATTATTAAAATTAACTTTTCTATTATGTTTAAATACAAGCGTATTATATAAAGTTTATACTGTAAGAACAGTTTAAATTAACATTACTTTACTTCTTAATAGTGGAATTGGCTATGATCATGGACCGTCTCTACGGTGGAGTTTGTTATGCAGGAATTGATACTGACCCTGAGCTGAAATACCCAAAAGGTGCTGGACGTGTTGCTTTTTCCAATCAGCAGAGTTATATTGCTGCCATCAGTGCTCGGTTTGTTCAACTTCAGCATGGCGATATTGATAAACGAGTAAGTTATACAGAAATTTTAAAAAATGATAAATAGGAGAGTGATGACCTATAAAGGAGTTTCTCAGGGAGTGGTAACATTGCATTTGATTGGCTTTCATGCCAGCTTCTATGTTCTTTTAGTATTCCTGTAACTCCACTAGTTCTAAGAGTTAAGCTGTGAATACCCCCGAATGAACAACATGCATTCCAAAAAGCAGCAGTTTGTTCCTTGGACATATGTGAGACCATATGTTCTTCCCATACTGAAGTTCCTGGTTTTGTTGTGTGTGGGCAAAGGGCTTGAACATCTTTTTCTCTCCCTTGTTCTAATGAAACCAAATACTGTGATAATTCCTCTGTCATTCACAGGGAACTTTAGTATTCATTGGTTTCAGATTAGCTCTATATTTGCAGCCGCCCCTAATTTCAGCCATAATTGTCAGTGCTTAGCACTTCAGAAAATCAATCAAGCTCAACACATAAAGTACAGAATTTCTTATCCTTTCTGTTTGAGGGTCTTCAGAGTATTTACCAATGTACATTTCTGGTTGCCACAGATGCTTATTGCTAGCTAAAGAAACATGAGCTTTTGTTAAGAAGAGTAGTTGACTTCATTACTCCTAATTAGAACTATGAGAGTGGCAAAGAAAACTGGCATATAAATTATGTCAGTTTTAAGTGTCACTAGTTTTGATGTCAAGAGCCGCAGTAGTCGTCACTGGTATTAATAGATGTTCCTTTTAAAAAAATAAAAAAGGTCTTAGAGGAAGAAGGATTGAGTAAGTAAAGTAGTTCAAGGTCCAGTCTCCTCTACAGATCAAAAGACATGGGAAAAAGAAAGTAGTACAGTTAACAAAAGTCTGCTGTAGGGAGGTAGCATGCGCTGCTTTCCTTTCAAATAGACATGGTAATCCATCTGTCTCTCAGATACCAGTTGCCTAGTGAGCTGAAATCCCCAAACATGGTCCTTTCCAGAGGATGAATGAGTCTGAATGTGGGTAGTGAACTAGACTTCATATTAAGGTGTGATGGCTACACTTTGGTGGCATTGCTGTCCTTGTGACTTGCAGCTGGCTTCAGCTAATAGCTCTACCTTTTAATTACATAACAGGGAAAATGTCCTTGACACTGTGACTGTTCAACTGTCGTACTGTGAATGTGAGGGGAAATAAAACTATTAATAGTCTTGCATTTCAGTATTCAGACAAAATGGGAGTAAGGACCAGAATCCAGGACTCCTGAAGAAATGCTAAATGGATCATTTAGCTTCAGAATCGGGTACAGTTCAGTGTGTTTCAGGAACCATCTATAGTGCATTGGGCTGTAAAGTGAACTAAATTTGAAGTGGACAGTTGGGTACCATCCAAACTAGTTCTCTCTCAAAGGTGGGAGACAGACTTGAATGCTGTAACCTAGGAGATTTAAAGAAGGAAGTTCTAGGCTTTCTTTTTAAATATCTGAAGTTTTACAGTTTCTTCTTTGATTGTTATAATTTGTATTCTTTCTTTAGTATTGCTTTTCTGATTCTTGAAAGATTTTTTTTTTTTACTCAAATATTCTCTTAAATCTGGAATTTTGGGCATTTTTGTTAGCAACTTTGTTTTTTCTTATTTTTAAAAATGTGTGCTACTCCTGAGATGTTTCACTTGCAAAATAAAGCAATGCCAAATCTAAATATTTTAATAAATTTGTCCTTAAACCTTGTGATGGCAAGGGTTTATGAACTTCTATGTTTATTATAGAGGATTTAAAAATTTTATTTTTTAAATTATTTTCTCAAATAATATGGTCAATCCTTATTATTTATATAATAATTATTCAACCTAGTTATTTGCGTTACTGAGGAGTAATAGAGAACAGCCTTTTTTTAGAGAACACTTAGCTGTTTCTGAAAGTATGAAAAAAGATATTTTCAGAAATAGTGTTTTGCTCTGTGGAGTTTATACACTAATGCCTTTTAAGGATCTGAAAATCTTCTGAAATCTGTACTACTGCTGATTTATAGATGAGCAAGCAATTTGTATGAATCTGTAAATGACTGTTTTTGTAAATGAGGAAGATGGTCTTACTTTGGGTACTGCCTTCATCTGAGGTGTGCATGTATTCTGGCCAGTAAAGACATATATTACATATTTCACTGAAATCTTAGAGGCAGGCTGTTCTCCTACCCTTTGCCTTAGCATAGTCTTTCTGTACCAGTTATATCCAGTTTCTGTAGGTCTGCTGCCCTTTTACATTCCTTTCATAACCAGTTTTGTCTGTTTAAAAGTCTTTTTTTATCACTAACTTTTGCAATTCACCTGTTTATTCTTCTGAACTTTAGTTCAAAGTATTTACAGCAATTTTTTTGCACATTCCTTTTCCCACCTTAATTGGAAATCTTAGTGTCACCGTCACTTAACAAACCTTGTCTGTGATCTTAACTTCTTCCTTACCTAAGTACTCTGCAGCTTCTTTCCAGTTCTTTTGATGTGTAGATATGTTTAGTTTCTCTAACAGATGTTTTTCTTCAGTGAAGTGCTCCTCATCCTGTTTTATCATATATGAAAGCTCAGCTGTAAACATTTCCTTGAAACTCGTTTGGAGTTTCAATTCCAAACAACTCCTTAAAATGTTGCAAGGTTTCATACGCCAGCAGTCTGCATCCACTTCATGTAATACTTCCATTCCCTAAAGTGTTTCTCTAATACATTTGAAATCATCTTCATGCCGATCTTGGTGCATTAAAGCATCGAAGCTTGAAATACATGCTGCTTCATGCTTTCTGTAATTTTGAGCTACAGACCCAGTTACTGCATAAGGTAGCTGTTTATTGGAAAGTTTGAGTGTAACTTGTGATAAGGCAGGTCCTTGCAGTGAAATAAGAATTACAGCTTGTACTGAATATAGATTACTGGAAGAAGCATACTCTGTTTTAAACATAGAAGCATTTGACATGTCCAGTGTGACCTCTACTTCTGAAGCTAAGAAAATGAAGACTGTTCTGCTCTAAAACTTCTGGGTGGGTGGGTAGCTGTACGTGTAAATTTTTTCCTCTGGAGACACAATGGAAAAAAATCGCATTTTAAAGTTCTTATTATTTCAAACATCCTCTGTCTGAGTATAGCACATAAAGTCAATGTCAATGTGTAGCATTTTCCTCAGGTAATAGTATCTCAGAAAAACACGTCTTACAGCAGTGAGTTTTAGTATAGACTGAAATAACACTTTTTGACAACAAAAGGCAGAAAATACTGTCTTTAAAAGTGACAAAAACATGGAAGACAACAATACATTCCTTAATGATGGAGTCAGCTCATTTTGTGTTTTATTATGAAGTTCTTCTTCCTGTCTGATCACAGTCTGTAACAGTTCAGTTACGCAAAGACATAATGCAAATTTACCTCTGGACTCCTGCCACTTTTCCATTCTGGCAGTCAGATAAGTTTGGGAGAAAGAAGCTGTGTAAGACAGGTGTTTCTAGCAGTCTGTAGACTTGCAAAATGGTCTTTCAAAATTTTTTTCAGAAAAACATTGGATACAAATTTCTTTACAGCTCAAAGCCACATAAAAAGGGAAAGTAATAGATGACCAAAATCGGTAGCTCCAAAGTTGACCCTATTTTAGAAATAGGGAGTGAATGTACAGGGAACAGGGGTGCTAAGAGATCCTGCTACTGCAGCCTGCAGAAAGTACTTTTACTTTTCACGCAGTAGTTGTCCATGCTAAGACTTATACTTGTGTTTTAGAAAAGGTTAACATATCAATAGTTACATTCTTATATATTCGGCTATTTTTTGCTAAACAGTATAGAATTGGATGTCGTGTTGGGGTACGTTGTTGAGATTAGTTGGGAGACCTTTGGACTTGTTCACTTGTTTTCTACTCATACGTCCATATTACTGTTTGCCAGGAACTTCCTTCCATAATAAATTAAGGGAGATTCTGATGTAGCTATATCTTACATGTATAGTGTACTTCTAAAGACCCGCCTGGAAGTGTTCTGCGTACTGTATGGATAGATCTGTAGCTGATAAAAGGTAAAAAGTAGTAACTGGTTAGTTAGATAAAGGCATTAATATGTCTGATTTCAGACTGCTGTTTTGTTGTTTTGGTTTTTTAACCAGAAAAACCTGAATGCCCTCCTACAACTTTTAAGTATGAATAGGTATTAACTGGAAATGTTTCTGTTTCACTCCAACAGGTGGAGGTAAAGCCATATGTGTTGGATGACCAGATGTGTGATGAATGCCAGGGTGCACGATGCGGTGGGAAGTTTGCTCCTTTCTTCTGTGCCAATGTCACTTGCCTGCAGTATTACTGTGAGTTTTGTTGGGCAAACATCCACTCTCGTGCAGGACGTGAATTCCATAAGCCATTGGTAAAGGAGGGGGCTGACCGCCCACGTCAGATCCACTTCCGCTGGAATTAAACATGGTGAACCAGCATCTACATAAGGAAAGAAGGGTGCATGTGGCTTACTGTGTTTGAAGATACTGACATGCAGAAGAAATAAGTGCATTCTTCTGCTTTTCACCCCAGCTATCAATACATGCATCTTTATCAGCAGCCAAAACACTACAAGCCTCTTGTTTTTCACCAAAACCCTACATCTCAGGCTTACTAATTTTTGTGATATTTTCATGTTAAAATAAAATGTTTTTTTGTATTTTCTCCAAGTTATTTTTATATGTAAAGTTAAAACTAGATATGAGAATGTTTTTGCGTAGGGGCACACAGTCTGCTGCTATATATAGTGGGTGAAGCGTGCACTTATTTCTAAACATGGGTTTTTAACTTCAAGATCTGCCCCAGTAATTTACCAAAGGTAGCAAAATAGTGAAGATGGAATATGTCTGCTACAAAAAGCTTATTTTTATTGTTGTTGCTATTTTCAGTGTATACATAAACTAAAAATTAGGGTTGATTTTTTGCTCTCCATTTTGACTTGCAAGAAATAATACCTCAAGATAATCTGATTTATTAGCTATTTTTAAACATTTTTAATCACAAGCTGTATTAGCTTTGCTGCTATATAGGTGTTATGTGTAATGCCACCTATTAATACGGGATTGAAACGTTTAAGACACACTGCATTACAGATTAAATGCAGGCAGCACAATATGGCCTAAACTGCCATAGTTTTAGAATGTGAAAAAATTGCATGTTTACTTACCTGTATACACCATATGCATGCACTAGAACTATTAATTAACAAGAGGTGAGTTATTGCAGATGTTCAAAAAAGGCTCTCTTGAAACTAGGTAGCATGAGCAAAATTTACAAAATTTGTTACAAAAAACAAACTTGCATGCATTATTGTGACTGAAGTAAAAAAAAATGTCCTACATGTGTACAATATGCAAATTAGTTTTAGACTAGAAAGTGCAGCCATTTTGTGACCTGGTCAGTAGTGGAATTCAATTTTATGCAGACTGGATGTAATATTGTAATCCCTGTGCAATTTTGTGACGTGTGCTTCTACTTAATGTGGCGTGATGTAGTATAGATACGAGTTTGAGTAAACAGCTAGCGTTTAAAAAATTCTTTTAAGCCCCCTTGATTGTTCATGGTTAAGATTTCCTCTACAAACCAAAGATGGCCAGCACACTGCTAACCAGTCACCAAATGTGAAACCCATGACAAATGCATACAAAAATAGACTTACATAAGAACGCGCAATGCTTTAGAAATTAAATCTACGTAAAGTCAAAATGGAGAAGGTGTAATGTACAGACGGCTAGTTGCATAACAAACTAAATTTTACCTTTAAGACAACAGTGAAATTTGGCTTAAAAAAAAAAATCTTGCTTACATGTTTGACCTGTGTGCGTTGTGGTCTTCTGTCAAACTGGGGTCACTGTTGCATGAAAAGTAGCTACTTGACAGTCAAGGATAGTATTTTTATTTTAATGAAGGAGTTCTAGTAATGACATCGCTTGCAGTTTTGAAAAACAAACGTAGTTAGGACAGAGGCAATATTTAGCTGAACACTAAAAGAAAATCATAGCAGTGTTTTTGTCTATCTCAGAGCATTTTTAATGCAACTAGCCCCTACTTTTTAATGGAACAAACAGTTATTCTGCAGTCTAAGCAAGCACTCAACAGTAAATGTTGTCATGCAGAATTAAGAGCCTGATGC